>JBAMCM010000073.1:5002500-6455000 GCA_037075145.1 Scaptodrosophila latifasciaeformis
TCGATAAATAATAATAATTTTTTTTTTTTTTTTTTACAAAATTTTCTCAAGCATTTGCAAGTGCCATAAAAATTAAAAAATAAATAAACTAAACTTTTTTAAAAAGAATATTTTTTAAGAATATTTTAAATAAGCATTTTTTTTTATTTTATTTACACACACACACCTACACTGTAAATAGGCATAAAAAAAATACTAGCAGAAAAAGAAGAAGAAGAAGAGGAAAACTTGAAGCTTTTTTAAACTATAAATGTTTTTTTTTTTTGTTAATTAAATACTAAAAAAAATAATAGAATTTTTTTTTATCCACTCAAACAGAAGAGCAGAAAACTTAAAATAAATAAATAAATTAGATTTTAAAAAAAATAAACACACACACACTTCTTCCCCCCATAGAAAGAAATAGCAAAGACGAGTGAAAAAAATTAAAAAAAAAAAAATAAAAAATATAAAAAAAAAATAAATAAATATATATACCGAAATAGTAAATGCCATAAACAACTAACTAAAAAATATTTGTATACTATTTTTGTTTATTGATGTGTATGTATTTGTATATTATTTAATTAAATAAAAAAAAAAAACTATTTTTTTTTTAATAATTTTTTTATTTTTTTTTTAACTCTTTTTTGTGTCTCAGCCATAAAATTATAAATATATACAAACTTTCTGTGTGCTATATATTTATTAGATATACATAAATATATATATATAACGGAACATTTTTAGCTTCAAGCTAGCCCACAATTTATTACTAAAACTATTAAAACAAACACACACACACACACACACAGACAGATATATATATGTATGAACTACAAACTACAAGTAACAATAAACAGTAACTAAAAAAAAAAAATAAAAATAAATAATAATTCACTAGCTCTATATAGAAAATAGCAGACAAAAAAGAAATAGCAGAAAAAAAAAATTTACCCAAGAAAAAAAAAAGAAAAAAGGAGCCTGGCCAAGTACAAGTCCAGTACGCTTGCCACAGTTAAGCCAGAAGCCAAACCCCTCCACCCCTACACCCCCCACTAAGCCAACCAAACTATATAGAATTTTTACATTATGCAGGGCTAGATCTGCCCATACAATAACAATAAAATACGAATACATACTAATTAATAATGATAAAGCAAGAAACAAAACAGGTACAGTTGAACCCAAAAAGCTGTGCCTGCCAATAGCTCAAATTATAAAGAAATAAATAAATATATATATATCGCTTGCGTCATTTCATTTTTTTTTTATAAGACAAAATAAAATAGATTTAAAAAAAAAAATAATTCAATATATCCAAAAACAACAACAACAGAAACAGCAGCAACCTAAGCAAGTCAACTAAAAAAAAAAAAAAAAAAAAAACAAAAAAAAATAGAAAAGCAAAACAAAAATCAAAACTAATTTAATTTGATTTAATTTCAAACACACACACACACACGTACACACACACACTCACGCACAGGCAACTTGTGATTTTTTTTTTTAATTGTTTGTCTTTGTTGATTTTGAAATAATTGTTTAATTATTTTTTTTTTTTACTTTTTGTGCTCACAATAATTAAACTAAACTACTAAATATTTAAAAAAAAAAAATATATATAAAAAAAATATAAACAATTTATTAAGTTTTCTCCTCTTATAGTTTAAGCAAACAAAACACTATAACAATATTTTTTTTTTCATGTATATAAAAAAAAAAACAAAAACAAACGAAAAAAAAAAACTCTAAAATTTTTAAAAATTAAAAAAAAAACAATATAATAATAATAATGATAAATGTTAATTTATATTCATGTAAATTGTCAACTAGACAAGTTTAAGCAAAATAATAGAAATTCACAAAACACACAGAAAAAAACAAAAAAAAAAAATTATTTCCCAAAACAAAAAAAAATTCAAACTTTTAACTAAATACACACACACACACACACACAAGCAAAGGAAAATGAATTATTTTCATAAATAAAACAAATAAAAAATATTGTGTTATTATTTAAATAAAAAGTAATCGTACTTAAATGTAAGTCAAAACAAAAAAAAGAAAAGAAAAAAAAACCTGAGATTTCTTTTTTTTTTTTTTAGTTAAGCAAAAATGTGCCGCCTTTTGCCTACCTGTCTCCGTCCCACTCTCTCTCTCTCTCACTCACTTACACCCTGAACCCAGAGTAAGAGTCCCAAATCATTTGCTGTCTCACTCTTGCGCGCTCTTTGGTATAACAGTGTTTGCTCTGCCCGTTAGGTTGTCCTCCCTCCCACTCTCTCTCTCTCATTGTCATTGCTCTGCTCCCTACAGCGTTGGGCCCCCCCACCCCCTTGGATTATGTGTGCCTCAGTGTGCTCTCTTGCGTTGCGCTCTCTTTGATTAACCAAAAAAAATATATAAGAATTTATGTCTGGTGCGAAATAAATAAATAATTTTCGTATTTTATGTATTGCATTAATTGTGCCTACACAACAACAACAACAATAAAAAAAATAAATAAAATGATCGTCGCTGCCTACAAAGCTCACTATTTTCATGCCTTTCACTCTTCCAACTCACTCAACTAAGCTCGTCTCACCTAACTGGCCAACCCGCTCCGCTCCGCTCCGCTCAGCTCAGCTCAGCTCAGCTCCATCCACCCCTGCGTGTGCGCTTGCTAAATGTGTCAGTTGGGTGCTCTATCTACCTACCTCCCTCACTCTTTCTTCTTCACTCTCTGGGAAGACGCTGTCTGGTATTACAACAACATCATTGCCAACACTAAAAAAAAAACCAAACCAAGCAATTGAAAGAAGAGAGTTGCCAGACTGCTGCGGCTCATCATTTTATGCACTCTCTCACACTGTGACTATTATTTTCCTGCTGTCTCTTCTCACTTTCTCTCTGTGACTCTTTCTATAACTGTATAACCCCAGTGTACGCTCATCAAATCAGACCACACCGTGCGCCAGCAACAAAATAAATAAATAAATAACCCAGCCAAACATATTTTATTTTTATTTTTATTTTTTTTTTTGCCCTTCCGTTTTGGGTAAAAGTTAATGAAAATCCTAGCCTAGCTCTGGCCTAATCAAATGCCAACTCTGAGGTATCATTTATAATTATTTTTTATTTAAAAAAATATATATATATATAAATTAAAATATATATATATATTTTTAATTACAATTTATACAATCATATATTTATATATATATATATATATATATATATATATATATATATATATCTTAATAATTTTGTTTTTCATTTATTTATGTTATTTGTTTTGTTATTTTATTATAATTAATTTTTTTTTCTGTCATCAAATATTTTTTAGCTAAAAAAAAATTAATTAAATATATATATATAAACTGATATATATATATTTAAGATCAGATCAATCATACACACATACATCAACATTTAGACCCATGAATATTGCTTCCACTTTCTGTTAAAAAAAAAAAAAAAAATAGAAAAATGAATGAAAAATTCCGCCCCTACCCCCCCACCCCCCCAAAAAAAAGAGTATATATATATATATATAGATATAAATAAACCGATCTCAACTGTAATTAAATGCGAATTAGAAAAAAAAATAAATAAATAAATAAATAAAATGAACCAAAAACCAAAATCCACAACCAATTTGCAGGAAATTCACCCAAGAAACTGTTCTCATGCCAACTGTGCGGTAAGCTTCTCTGCTCGAAAGCCTCACTCAAGCGCCACATAGCCGATAAACATGCCGTACGCCAAGAGGAATACCGTTGTGCCATCTGTGAGCGTGTCTATTGCTCACGTAATTCGCTAATGACGCACATTTATACCTATCACAAGTCACGGCCCGGCGAAATGGATATGAAAGATATTAAATTATTTAATCAATTTAATTCGTCAATCTGAGATTTAACGCCCTCCTTGCCAGGGTATTTAAATGGGGTACAAAATCAAACAACAACAACAACAAATAAAAAAGCCATGACAACAACAAATTTATTAATGAAAAATTTCAATAATAATAATAATAACAATCAAAATATAACAAATAATATTAATAATAATATTAATAATAATAATAATAGTAAAATTCAATTAGAACAACCGACACAATTTTTGCCATATCAAAAGAGGCCAATAACGCCGAATTTGATAAATGAACAATATCAAAATTTAATCCAACAAAGACAAATAATGACTCTATACGATTATTATCTATATCAACGTAATACTAACACCAATTCAATTACAACCAACTCAAGCAATTAAAAAAAATTATTCTCAAAACTATCAAAAAAAAAATGACAAGGGGAAAAAAACCTTAAACTTTATTTAACTTAAAGCAATGCCATATTGTAGTGATACCTTTTAATATTATTAAAAACAACAACTATATTATAGCTATATACAACTCTTAGTTATTTAGGTTAGCTTGAGATTCTTCAAGTAGGCGAACAAAAAAAGCTAAAGCATATAAATCTATTTATAAAGTACAGTTGCGCCGGGATAAGCGAGAGTTCAAAGGGAACCACATGGGTGGCATCTCTCAAGCAGATTCAGAACTTAACTATACTTTCAGGTTTCCAGATTTCCAGTTCCAAGAAAGTTAGAAGAAGCTAGGTGGGAGTCTCACTAAGCTCTCTCTTAAAGAGGTTTCCTTGTCTCGCTGGGTTCCTCAGTCTCAGCTCTCACTTATACAGGTTCGACTGTACACACTTGCTGACTATATTATAATTATTTTCTATATAAAAAAAAAACAACAACTCATTGCCTCTATTTGGTCCAAATATTATCTAAACTTATATACACATCTATATATATATAGATATATATTTAAATATTAGTCTGGCATTTAAGTAGAGACCAGAAAACTGTTTTATACTCTGTGGCCTTCTTTATACCTCATACAACGTACTTTTTAGACATTTAACAAAAAAAAACAAAAAAAGACAAAATAAAAAAGAAGAAGAAGAATAAGAAAATAGAATTCTTCTTCTTCTTTTTTTTTAGAAAAGAACAAACATTTCCACAACGACATTTTTTTTTTTTAGGTAACGAAAGTTTCACAAGTTGCCTTTTATTTCCCTTGAAAGAAACTGACTTTTTGACTAGAACAAAACAAAACAAACAGAACGTGCTTTCTTCCAATAAACTACTAAAAATATATATACATAAATATATATAAACTAAATATAATTAAATTAAATATATTAACTAAATAAAATAAATAAAAAATAATTTTAAGATAAAAAAAAATAAATAAATGCCCATTTTGCCGGTCGTCGTGGTCTTGTGTTTAGAGCTATTTAATGTTTGCCAAGATCCAAAAAAGCTTTAGCGACTACAACAACAACAACAACAACAACAAGTACAACAGCATCAACAGCTACAACAACCAACAACAACAACAACAACAAACAGCCCATCAAACACTAAGAATATGTTGAGTGGAGCAAGAGAAACTACAAAAATGAAAAGAAGAGAAAAAATTCAAAAAAATCAAAAAGATAATCGAAAAAAAAAACAATCTTAAAGAAAATCACCCCCAGCAAATCTTTTTTTGCCAAAAAAAAAAAAAAAAAAAAAATGAATCAAGAAAGAAAATATTTCGATGGAGAGATGTGAGCTGAGTTTTCCCCCCTCCCCCACAACAACCCGAAAATAAATGACAAATGAAATATAAATGAAACGCCACAGCTGCCACTGCCTACTCGGTACTCGCTACCTGCTACTCGCTACTCGTTAGTCAGTCAAAAGCACAAGTTCACACGCTTGCTAAAGGTTAGCCCAATCAAAATGTTCAAAACTTCATTGGTAGCTAAAAAGAAATTTAAAAATAAAAGATGACTTGTAGTTAGAACATTATACCAAGTAAATATAATAACTCTCATTGCTCTCTCTCTCTCTCTCTGTCTGTCTCGCTTATACATAAATACACACACTCTCTCTCGCTCTCGCTCTCTCTCTCTCTCTTCTGTGTCACAACAGACTAGATGGTTAGCTAACCATCTCGCTCTCTCTCTCTCTGTATACACACATCTCTTTCTAACCAAAAGCTTTAATCACATTAATTGATAAATAATCCCTGTAGATTATAATCAATCAATAACAATTCTAGTTTATCTACGAAAATTCTGTAAAAAAAAAATCAAACTAGTTAAACTCTCTCTCACACACACACTCTGTCTCTCTCTCTCTCTCTATCTATCTCTCTCTAACTCTTTAATGCTATTGTATATGCAGCTTGTTGGCCATCAATTACCAAAGCAATAAAAACCGCTCTCATACTCTCTGTAACTATATGACTCTCTCTCTCTCTCTCTCTCTCACACACACTCTGACTCTCTGACTGCCTCTCCCTATGTAAAATACCACAAATTTGCTTGCTCACGCGTTCCAAAATCAATCAAATTAGTTACCTCTCGCTCTCTCTCTCTCTGATTCTCGCTCTCACACTTTAGCTTTAGCTTATAATCATGTATAAAATAAAATAGTGATATATATTCTATATAAATAACGGTACATCTGCCACTTGTAAGTACAATAAAAGAACTTCGCTCCTTTGTAGTCTCGCTTCTTCGTACTTTGTCTCACTCATTAACACCAATCTCAAATAATCCAAAGCAATTGAAGAAGAAGAAGAAGAAGAAGAAACACCATTATCACTGAGACCTGTTAATATTAAGCGAGTTGTTGATCTGCTCCCCTGTACTCGCTGGCACCTACTCGCTCACTTAATCACTCGTTAGAAAAGTACTAAGTAAATTCTCTCTCTCTCTCTCTCTGCTGTCTGTCTCGCCTGTGTTCACTCGCTCGTACGATTGCCACTGTCTGTCACTCTCTCTCTCTCTCTCTCTGTCTCTCTCTACAGATCAGTATAGATACACTCGTTACTCGTTACTCTTAGACTCTTTGTAAATCGCTCTGTTTCTCTCTCTCTCTCACTCTGTCTCTCGCATATGAAGTATTCTCTCTCTGTAATTAGTTAACGCGCTCTGTTATAAACTATATAATATTGCTACTGCTAGCTGCTAATAATAATAATAAAATTTTTACCTACTAATGGTGAGTTCAAAAGTTGGTTCACACACACACACACTCTCTCTCTCTCTCTCTCTCTCTCTATAGTACTACTACCACTACTACTCTATCTTTGTATATCTCTCTCGCTCGCTCGCTCGCTAACTCCTTCCCTCGTTAGAAGGGAAGCCCATACATGCTGATAAATCATTATTAATAATAATAATATTGGCTTCAACAAAGACTAAAAAAATGAAAAAAAATAGTAGTTGCTCTATTAGAGAGTTTTTTTTAACCAAAACCAAAAATATATATAGATTTTTAAGAAATTAGAGTAAGCTCTCTTGCTTTCTCATACTCGATACATTTTATAAATATTCCTACATACTCTCTCTCTCTCTACTCTCTATTTAAATAATTATCAGTTAAGTAAGTCTCTCACTGACATCTGTAAAAAGTACAGTCGCACACAAGACATATGCAAATAGATACATATGAAAATGAGTTCAATTAGCAAAAAAAATAAAAAAACGATAGCCCTCTCTCCCTCTCGGTCTGTCTGTCTATCTCTAACTAACTTTATTTCCCACTCTCTCGTCCTCTCTCTCTCTCATCTGTGCTTTCAATGAAACCACCTCTGCTCTGTCTCCCCTTCTCTTTCTCCCTGTACCTCTCCCTCTCTCTCTCTCGGTCTGTCTGTCTATCTCTAACTTTTATTTCCCACTCTCTCGTCCTATCTCTCTCTCTCATCTGTTCTTTCTGCTCTGTCTCCCCTTCTCTCACTCTTTCTCCCTGTCCCTCTCCCTCTCTCTTTTACCACCGTCTAAATCGTTCAAGCTTTAGGTTAAGACTACAGCAACAACTGCCAAAATATGAGTGAACTTTTTTTTTCATTTTTGTTCATTTTTGGTAAGTGAAAACCAAAGGAAAAACCAAAGGGAAATTCTGAGAAGCTATCAGCTAGCACTTTTCAGCCTCCTTCAACCGATATCTTTTAATTTCCATATTCATTTAATTATATTAATTCTTTCCAAACCAAAATCACAGCCAAAAAAAAATCTATAAAAAAGAAAAAAAAAATGCGTAACAGGAATTTCTTTGATTTTACAAATAATTTCTACTTTGGTTTGTACATTTTCATTTTTACATTTTTTATATTTTCTTACATTTAATTTGATATCATTTTTCATTTATTATTATTATTTGATTTAATTATTTTTTATTTATTTATATTTTATCATTTGCCTATTTCGCCTGAGCGCATGCCTAACCTTTGCCTGCTTTCTGCCTCTTGTCACATGTCTGCCTGCTTTTGAGCGCTTGTGTTGACTGTACCATTTTTTTTTTTTTTGTGCATGCTTATAATTTTTGTCATAACGTTTCGATTGTTTTTTTTTGTAAATATTTAATTTTAAAATTAATTTTTAAGTGTAAATTTTGATTGTAAATATTGTAAATGATTTTTTTTTTTTTATATATAATTTTACCTACCCGCCTTCAGCTATCTGTGTACAGTGTAAATTAGATCTTACAACATTACAGTTGGAAAATATATATTTAAAACAAAAAATTCAGGCAAATTCACTCTGGCCACCCCGCCCCCCTCAAAAAAAAAAAAAAAGTCCTTGGAATCGAGTTGAAAGTATTTTTTGCATGCGGCATTTTGCCTTTTTCTTCGATTTCTTGGACCTTGGGAACGTGGCTTCCAAAGTGAAAAAATATTCTTTTTTTTTTTTTTATTACCTTTTCACATTATTTCATGCATATATAACATACCAAAAAAAGCAATGCTTCAAGAAAAACAACAACAACAAAAACTATTAGAAAATTCCAAAAAAAAATTTAAAAAAAAAACAAAAATATTTTATTTCTTCTTATGCGCGTATAAAACAACAACAACAACAACAAATTATATATTTCAAATTTTCAATTAGCGGTTATCAAATCTGAACTGATTACATACACACACACACATACACACACCCATCTATATACATATATATATAAATATATATAAATATATAAATAATTACTTAATAAAGCTTAACTCTCTCCCTCTCTCTCTCTCACTCTCTACTCTACTATCTAACTATCTCTTTCTACTAGCAAAAATTAAATAAATATTCAAGAAAAAAAAAAAACAACAAATTAATAATTATTTAGTATATTCTATATATATTTATATATAAAAAGAAGAAAGAAGAAGAAGAAAAAAAATTTCACACGTATTTTTCACCTTTTTTAACTTTGCACTTTTAGTTTCATTTCCTCAACAACCACAAAAAAAAAAAAAAAACAAATCAACCAATTAAAAAAAAAAATTATACAAAACTCCTATATATATATTTCGCTTTCAACTTTAAATAAATAAAAATTAATTAATTAATAAAAAAAAAATTAAGAAGAAAATTAAAAAAAAAAAATTCTCAAATCATCAAAACCGAAAAACTAAAACAATTTTTATTTTCTCTTCCGTTCCATTCGAATTGTGTGCAGGATCGCACAATATCATACGTTCCGCAGCTACCTCGCCAACCAGTTCTACCTCATCGCCGCCATCGCCGCCCACCGCCCTAACATCGCCCACCAACTCGCTAAACGGCAGCCTGGCCGCAGCCGTCTACAGTCTCCATGCCTCACCGCCACGCCCCGGCAGTGTAGGCGGCGGCAACAACAACAACAACACCAACAACGGCAACAACCCAACCGGCCACCAATGCCCCACAAATGTGGGCAACACCCTGCCCACCGGCCACACCCCGGCCTCAGTCAATCAACAGTCATCGAATGCCGCCACCTCGGCCATACCCGTAAGCGGCGGCGGTAGCGTCGGCCCAGGCAATGCCGTGGTCACCCCCCAGCTGCCACTACGCATGCCCCCACCCACGAGCGGTGGTATCAATGAGCCCCAGGAGTGCCCCTACTGCCGGCGCACCTTCTCCTGCTATTACTCCCTGAAGCGTCACTTCCAGGACAAGCACGAGCAGTCGGACACGCTGTATGTGTGCGAGTTCTGCCATCGCCGGTATCGCACCAAAAACTCATTGACAACGCACAAGAGCCTCCAGCATCGTGGCTCCAGTGGCATGCTCAAGCGACTACTAAAGACCACAGCCATGAAGCATAGCCTTGGTCATCATGCTCATACGCATCATCATGCCTTGACGCATGCCAGGAATAGTTTGTTTGATTTTACCAGCGAGCTGGGACAGCCGCCACCGGGCATCCAATAGGATTTAAGATGGAATGCAATTTTTTAGAGAATATTTACCCTCCACCAACAAAAATGAGAGGGAAAAATAAATAATTAACAACAACAAAAACAACAACAAAAACAAAAGACCAGCTACAAATACTTTGCCCATTTGTTTTTATTAAAAAAAAAAAAAAAAAATTCTTTTTTTTTTTTGTGTGAAGGAAGAAAAAAAAATTTAATATATATATTTAAATATCTCAATACACACGCACACACACAAGCACACATATATATACACACACTAAATACTTAATTATTTAGCCAATAAGTTTAATTAAGATTAATTTTTTGTAAAGCAAAAAAAAAAAAATGGAAGAAGAAAATTCGATTTTTTTTTTTTGGTTTTAATTTTTGATTAAGTTAAAGTGCGTTTGCTATTCTCAATTAAAAAAAAAACAAATTTTTGAGGCCAGAATGGGAATTGACTGTACTTGCCTTTTCCCATTTGATTCGGTTTCATGTGCAATAAAAAAAAAATAAAAAAAAAAAAAATACCTCAAGAGAATTCAGCACACATTTTGTAAATACAAAAAAAAAAAAGGCAAACCTATATAATTTTTTTTAATTTTCCTATATCGAAGAATATAAATATTAAGTTTTTTTTTTTAATTAACCCAAATTTAAGTAAGAAAAAAAAGGAAGAGAATGAAGGACTAAACAATGAAAAGAAAGAAAAGGAAAAAAAGAACTTCCAAGTAGCCAAATGGACAGCAACTTAATCAGGCTAACCAGAAATAAAAACAAAAAACAAAATGGCCAACAATAAGTAACGGTACATATCACAAGGCGTATACGCAATACAAAAAAAAAAAAAGAATTAATTAATTAAAAAAAAAAAAAAAAACATTATCAAACCGCTGAGCCAAATTGAAAAGCGCAGAGTTCTTGTTTTTAGGCCTGGCCCAAACCTGGTTGGTTTCATGTTTGTTTGGTAAAAAAAAATAAAAAGAATTTCTTGTACAATTTTTTTTTTCATTTAAGAATTTTTTTTTCTATATTAAGTTACACACACACACACACAGACACAGACAAACAGACACACAAGTAAATAAGCAAATTTACTCTCACTCTGAATATATAATTTTTTTTTTGTAAGAATTCTCTAAAAAATCAGATTCCGAAAAAAAAAGATAAACCCATTCGAAGGCGGTTGAAAGCTACAAGTTTTTAATTGTTAAAAAAAAAATAACAACAACAACAACAAAGCAAAGAAGATGAAAAAAAAAATTAACAATTTTTTTTTTTTTTTTTTTTTGAGCAAAAAAAATAAAAATATATAAATTATATTAACAAACATATATTTATTAAAATAAATATATATATATATATACACATATAAAAAAAAAAATAAAATTCTCTATATAAAAAAAGAAAGCAAAGATAAAATTGTAAAAAATTAACAAACGAAAGAAAGAAGAGGAAATTTTTTTTTTATGTCGCTTCTGACATAACAGACAAAGAAAATATATAAAAAATATATATATCAGGGATTTAAAAAAAATAAAAATAAACATATATATACATACATATATATATATCAAGGTAGTAGCAAAAGTCCTTTTTTTAACTACAAAAAAAAAATAATAATAATTAAAAATCATATTTAAAGCTAATCTAACAACAACAACAAAAGGAAAACTTGCATTTTTTTTTATAAAGAAAAAAAAACAACAACAACAACAACAAAGTAAATCAGTGATTTTTCACCAGTGAAGTACAAAAATATTCTAAAAATTATTCAAGAATATTTAATCAAAAAACAAAAAAACAAAAAAAAAATTCTAAAAAAAATTTTATTATAGAAAATTTTGAAACTGTCACTTCATTGGTTGTTTAAAAAAAAAGAAAAAGCATTTTGCATTTAAAAAAAATAAGAAGAAGAAGAAAATTTTGTCAAATCAAAAAAAAAGTCTGCTCCAATGAAAATGACAGAGTACAAGGAAATTCCAAATTGTTATTTGCACACACACACACACACACACACACATATCTCTCTCTCTCTGTAAACTTCTCAGGAATTTTTCTAAAATATTTCAAAAAAAAAAAAGAGAATTTTTTTTATGTAAGAAGAAAAAAAAAAACACATTTACACTTGAGGAACAATTTGTCAGGTAGCCACCCATATCGTCTGATAGACAAAGAAACAATAGTATAAGTCTATCAATATATATATATATATACACAATGCATACATATATATATACAATATTTTGTTCAAAATAAGAATCGCTCGAAATTTTTAGCAATTCTCAGAGAAAACAGAAAAAAATAAAAAAAGAAAAAGTTACCAGCGCCAAACTGATAAACTGATTTGCCAAAATAATCTAAGCTCAATAAATAATAATAATATTTTTAAAAAAATATTTATTCCATCCAAAAAATAAAAAAAATAAATATATAATGAAAGTCAAGAATACATATATATTTATATATATATATACCAAGTGCAAGAGTTCTAGTATTTTGATTCAGAATATAAAACATGAAATACCTCGTCGAATGAGCGGTTGAATTATTATTTTTTTTTTATTTTCTTAATTTTAATTTAATTAATAATTAATTAATTTTTCTAACTCTGTTTTACTGTTTAAATTATTTTTATTTTTTGCCTTGTCTGTGCATAGCTGCGTGTGTATTTTTTTTTTTAAGAAATTAAAATAATTATAATAATTTTATTTTTAATTAATTGTAATCAAAAATTGTTTTCTTTAAGTAAAATATAAAATGCTATAATTTTTAAGATAATCTACAAATTTCCTTAATTTTTTTTTTTTTTTTGCTAATTTTAAGTTATATAATATTTTTTTTATTAATTAAATAACAAGCAAACAAAAAAAATAATGCAAATTCATAAAAAAAAACAAACTGTGATCTAAAAAAAAAAAAAAAAAATCTTTGACAAAAATGACACAAAAAAAAAAAAAACAAATGATTTTTTTTTTCTTTTTTTTTTTTTTTGATTTCTTTGTGCGAAATTCTCGTTTTGGCTGTTCTCATTTACACAAATTTTAAATTTAATATTTATAAATATATATATATTTTTTACATATATATAAAAAAACAAAAAAAAAAATGTTTTTATATTTATTGAATTTTTTTTTTTTTATATACACAAAATTTAAGTTTAGGTACGCATTTAACTGTGAAAGCAAAGAAGCAAAAAACTTTTGTATTATTTTTTTGTATGTATTTTTTTTTTTTTTTTTTTTTTAATTATTTTAAAAACTCTTTTCTTTTTTCCTTTTAACATGTACAATTATTATTCAAAATTATATTTTGTCTGCTATGAATAAAAAAAAAATAAAATTGTTTATGAAAAAAAAAATAAACAGAAGAAAAAAAAATCTATTTAAAAATTGTTTAAAAAAAAACTCAATCAAAATGAATGAAATTTTCTGGTTGCCGTATGCTTGTAAATATTATTATTATTATTATATATTATTTATATTTAATTATTATATTTGACCGCTCCAACAATAACAACAACAACAACAATAAGAAGAAGAAGAAGAAGCAAAAAAAATATATTGTCAAAGTGTGCCAAATCTTAAGATATTTATACATATTACCTTAAAAGCCAAACAATGTGCTCAATCAAAGTGGACCACAAAAATTAACAAAAAAAAAAACGGCGTAACTAAAAAATACAAAAACAAAAACAAAAGCACAAGAATTGTGTACTTGCTAACTTTCTCAGGAAACAGTTTACAATTTTAAGCACACACACACACACACATACACACACATACATGTGTAATTCTCACAACTACAAGTGAAGCAATTAATTGATTATACAAATTTATATACATATATATATATATGTATGTAAAAAATAAATCAATTTGGCCACTCTTCAAACAGGCACAAATATTTACAAAAAAAAAAAAAATACATTTAAAATATAAAAAAAAAAAAAAAATGGAAAAAATTTTTAATAACATTTATGTAGATCATAGCTATAAGGTTCGTATATAATGGCATATATAATATATATAATTATATATGTATATAAAAAATAAATAAGGAAAAGCAAAAAGTAGGACAAAAACTTCCCAATGAGGCAGAGACAAAAATATACATCTCTCTCTCTCTCTATCTCTTAGCCCCACACACACAGACACACACACACACAAATATGTTGAAACAAATTTTTCGAAATTCAAAAATTTGAAAAAAACAAAAAAAAAAAATTTTTTTTTTTTTCATTAAGAAAATGCAACGCATATCACAAAATATATAAAAAAAAAAAAGAAAAACTAGGGAGTGTTTAGATAATTGAAAATTATTAGTCAAAATTATAAATATATATATATGTATTGATTTGAAACCAAAAAAAAAAAAAGAAGAAGAAAAACAAATACATTTCGGAACTATGCTGTTTATTGATTTAATTCTTTTCGGTATTTAAAACAAAAAAAAATCTGTGATTTACTACAAAATTTAAATTTTAAAAAATATTATATGTATAGCAAAAAAATAAAAAAAACAAAAACAAAAAAATAAGAAGAAGAAGAAACAATTCATGTTTCTAGTATTAAAAAAAAAACGCTCTCAATAAATTTAATTCAAATTCTATCATTGAACTTTTCGGATTTTAACTCTACAAAAAAAAAAAAAAATTTAAATAATAATAAAAAAAATATTTATATATATATATAAAAAAAGGAAAAGAAAAATTATATCAAAAAAAAAAAAAAAATCGAATCAAAGAATAAAAAAAAAAAATATACGATTCTTTGTTGTTAAATGTTTTCACTATGCGGTTGCATTTTTCTCAATTCTTTTGGCTAAAAAAATTATTAAAAAAAAAGAAAGGAAAATTTTCATTTAATTATTTTAATTTTTATTTAATTTTGGTAATTCATATTTGTTTTGACATATATTCAGCCTCTCTCCGAGACAACAGTAACACCACAGACAAACCAGGCAACATAATCCATAAAACTTAAATAGTTATTAGCCAATGAAGAAGAAGAAGAAGAAGTATGAAGAAGAAGAAGAAGAAGAATTTTTGTAGTTTTTTTTTTTTTCTAGGCATAATTTAACTGTAATTTCGAACACTTGAAAAGTCCGAATTTATAAAAGCAAAGAGTTTAAGAAGAAGAAGAAGAAAATGTTAAAAAGAAAAACGAAAAAAAAAAAATTAAAAAATTATTATAAAAAAAAAAGTTGCACATGTTTCATCAGTGAAAACTAACAAAAACAAAAATTAATTATACACAAAGAAAAAAAAAATTAACATTAATTGTAAATGTTTTTTTTTTTTTTAAATTATTATTAATAAAAATATTATAATATACATATATAACAAAAACAACAACAACAACAAATATATATTTGCTAAATCTTAAGCAAAAAAACACAAAAAAAAAAAAGATCAATGAAATCAGGGGCAAAATCAGAAAATTAAAGTTGTAGATGATGGAAACAAATAAACATATATATATATATATACTGATATATATGATAATATATATAAAAATAATATTATTATAAAATGCAAATTATTATCTAAGTCGATGATTACAAAACAGAACTTTCTAAAATACGAAAAGATTCAATTGGAATGCA
The DNA here is from genome assembly GCA_037075145.1 of Scaptodrosophila latifasciaeformis. Classification (NCBI taxonomy): domain Eukaryota; kingdom Metazoa; phylum Arthropoda; class Insecta; order Diptera; family Drosophilidae; genus Scaptodrosophila; species Scaptodrosophila latifasciaeformis. The sequence goes on from JBAMCM010000073.1 coordinate 5,018,318, forward strand.
ATGAAATCATAAAAAGCAGAAAGCATAATATAATAATATGTATACAGAAGAAGAAGAAGAAGAAGAAAGAAAAAAAACCAACAACAACAAAAAAAAAACAAAATACAAATTATAAATAAAATTTTAAAAAATCTTACAAATCCTTAAAAGTATTTTTTATTTATCATTTTGGGTGCAAATTCAGAGGGAACTAGGAACTACCCTGTTCTGGTGGATCTTATTTTTTTTGCTCGGATCTATTGAAAAATCTAGTAGGCTTCGTTTGTTTCGTTATAGTTATATATATCTATATATATACAAATATTTCGATCCAGTTGCTTTCAGTCAGTCAAGGCGATAGCATTTGTAATTTTATTTTTATTTTTATTTTATTTTTGAGAGTTTTTCCATTAAGCAATTTTTCTCATTGAAGAATCATTGTAACTTCTGTCATTTTTTTTTTTAATATTTTATCAGTAACCAAGATTATTTTTTGTCCGTTCAATAGTCAGTTTATTGACTGGAATATTTTTATTTTATTTTATGTAAATTCTTTTATCTATTGTTTTTTCAATTGATGATTTAACTCATTTTTATTATTATTATTTTTATTTTATTATTATTTATATCCATTATCTATATTGTCAAATTAAAGTCAGTGCTTGCTTCCATCGTTCCTTTAAAATATATAGAATCTGCCTGGATATAATAAATAAACTGGGGATACATAGGCTCTCCAACTGTATAGTAACGCTTTATCATCGCAATGAACCCTCTGAAGATTCTTATCTGGAATGTAAATGGGATTTCAGGTAAAGCCAGACAAGTTGAGCTCTTCGCACAAAACAACTGCGTTGACATTCTTCTCCTAAACGAGATCAGACTCAACAGAGGGAACACAGTTCAGATACATGGATATAGCTTTTATCCTGCATACAAATCTTCAAGCCATAATCACGGAATGGGAGAAGCAGCAGTACTGATGAGGAGCTCTCTTCGTCATTTCCCGCAAAGAGTTATTGAAACGAGATATATTCAGATGTCTTCAGTTAAGGTCTCCAACGGGCTGGGAGGATCGCTTCACTCCTTATGACTTCGCCACTACAGAGCAAATAAGAGTGACTCACCAGTACCTACAAATGCCATTGCAGATGTCTTGGCCTATTAAGCCAATAAGGATAGAAGAAATAACTAAAATAATCAAATTACTGGCGAAACATCAAGCTCCATGAATTGACAGGATTTGCCATGGCACACTAAAGGATTTACCTATAAAAGCGATTATCTATATAGCACTAATCTTCAATGCTATTTTAAGGATCCAAGTGTTCCCAAGACAGTGGAAACTAACTGTTATTTTGATGATCCACAAGCCTGGGAAATCAGAAGTTGATCCTGAGTCGTATCGGTCTATAAGCCTCTTACCCTCCCTTTCTAAAATCTGTGAGAGACTCATTGCCAATCGGATCAACGACAAAGTAATATCTTGCCGGATCATCAATTTGGATTTCGAAAGGGGCACGGTACTATAGAACAGGTCCACAGACTGGTGAAACATATATTACAGGCTTTCAACGACTTCGAGTACTCCAATGCTGTCTTTATAGATATGCAACAAGCCTTCGACAAAGTATGGCATGATGGATTATTATGCAAGATAAAGACCCTTCTATCTGCACCCTACTTCTGGAAGAACGAGAATTTAAAATCACGGTGAGAAATAACTACTCTTCTACATATCCAATGAGAGCTGGAGTGCCCTAGGGCCGCTGCTATATTCCTTGTACACTGCTGATATCCCTTGCCCAAGCTTCGATCACATGGAAGCACCGAACAAGGCTCTTATGGCAACCTATGCAGATGACATCGCAGTTGTATATAACTCTAGGGACAGCAGAGGGGCAGATGACATTGCAGTCCTGGCCAGAGATGCTTGCGTCTACACAGCCACTGATACGCTTCAGCTTTATTTAAAAAAATTTGAAAACTGGGCCCTTCGCTGGAACATCGCAATCAATCCGGAAAAGTGTGTTTCCGTGACTTACACCCTGAGAAAAGGCACATCACCAGGTGTGTTTCTGCATGGAGAGCTCCTCACACAATCGGACGCCCACAAATACCTCGGTGTCACCCTGGATAACCTACTAACAATAAGACCAAAATATATAAAGTTGTCTTGGCTCCTATTTGGAAATATGGCATCCAAGTTTATGGCATCGCCGCTAAATCGCATCTGAACAAAATTCGAGTGGCGCGGTCGCAAATCTTGGGTAAACTGTCTGGATCGGCTTGGTACATCCGCAACAAAGATATCGAACACGAGCTGAAGATACCTAGGATTGGCCATGTTATAAACAAATTGGGAAACCACCAGAACCAATTGGCCCGAAAACTCCTGACGAGGAGACGCGTAATGGGACTGAGAGCTAGAAAAAGGCTCCAGCGCATTCACCCTACAGATCTGCCGCGCAGATATATAAATTAATTGCCTAAATTAATTCATTTTATCCCTATTTAGTTGTCTACAATAAAAAAAAAAATAAATAAATAAACATTACTTGAATGGTAAAAAAAACGAGGTCTGAGCGCATTCTAGTGGTCTAATTATACAACTTTTGCTTGTCTGCTACTGTGATGGGGAGAGTTTGCTGATAACTCATATCATATAATGTCAATCGCGCTTTTTCTTGGAAATAAAAAATACATTTAATTTAAAGGTATAAAAATTACATGGCTCTGAAGTATTCATATAGCATTATATTCGGTTCAAGTTTAGTTATTCTAACTTTTTGAGATATTCACAATTTTTCAAATTTTTACTAATGACTCAATGGGAGACGTTGGGTTCCTTTCTCACGTCCTAAAGATTCTTCACACTTCAGCCTTTGTAGTGTCTGAAATTCTTGCGCTCACACAGACGAACAGTTAGACAGTCAGACGTATATGGCCAGAGCAGTTTCCCCGTCATCCAGATCTATCTTTAGGTAACTTTGGGGGGTATCCGATGTCCCCTTCTGAGTTAGTAATAATCTAACATTCACAGTTACGAACACCAAGCAAATCTTTTGTTAATGCTCTCCTCTATCACATATTGTTTTCCTTAAAATCCAAAACGATATTTTTCGTATGATGAGGATTAAAAAATGATTGAGTCCATCGAAATGTTTGAGCTATCATGATGAGCAGTTCGAAAAGGCCCCGGCCAAATTTAATTGCGTGCGAAAAAAGAATTGATCGCGCGCTAAAGAGAATCGCACTCATATTTGTGATCTTCCCCCTTTTCTTCGCTTTAGAACAGCAAAATTTTAGCGAACATCTGATGTTTCTATGGAAATGCAACCCTTCAGAAAGAATTAAAAATAATAAATATTGAGTATGTAGACACTGTTTTTTTTTTTGCCAAACATCATAGATTAAAGTGTCAGTATTCGTTTAGCCTGGAACAGTTTGGATTTTGTATTTAAAATGGAATTACACAATTTACAAATGTTGAGCATTTATTCCATCGATGAGCAAACCAAATTGACTTCAAAGCCTAAGAATCTTAAGTATTACCGTCAACCACTCGACGCTGAGTATCCGCTGGACTTAACAAAGGGTTTTGATAAGTATATATATAATTATGGCCACAGTGATCTTATGCTGCACATACTTGACTATATTATGAAAAAGCCAAATGAAGCGTTAGGCAAAGATTTTATAACCGATCGAGGAGTACTTGCGAAGATAATGCGAATTGTACCACCTTCGACAACATTAACGCTATTGGCAACCAAATACAAGAACAAAATTTATTTAATAGATAGGAAAGATGAATATAATAATAGCCGCACCCAGGACAAATTGCGCGGAACTTTTCAATTTAAGCTCCGCCAATATTTGTTTACTGGTTTGTAAATTTAGAACTTTAATTTATAAAAAAGGGTATAAAACAAATGTGTATTGTAATTCCAGATACAATTGGCAGTGAACCAGCTACAGATGAACCGGTAAATGAAAATCATAAGCTAAGAGCCGTCTTCAGTGCAAGTTTGGGCAAACTAAACATTCTGTATGATGCTGAAATAAGTGGCTTTGAAAACACTGAGCCGATTGGTGATGCGTAGGATACAATAATATAAATCGTAAACATTTTAAAATTAAAATGTACAATTACAGGGATAATCTGGAGGATTTGAAACAATGCAAACAGACTTTGGTTAAACTCTACAGGGCTAATGACAAAAAATGGCGCCGAAACTATCGTGCACTTACTTGGGCTTGCCAGGCCTTTCTATCTGGTACTAACGATATAAAAGTTGCCTTTTTCGAACCAAACGGCCGAGTGTATAAGCCCATCATTAATATTACCCTAAGCGCATTGGAAGAGGTATGCTTGTTTAGCTTATTAATTTAATTTTTAATATTTTTGTCTTTATTATTTACAACTGCCCACAGTATTGGAATCTGAATGCGCGCGCCAACTTGGTATATCAGTTTTTATCTAGAATCCAGACAGATTTGGTGGATATTGATTGTCCGCATACGGTTTACGCTTATACCGTTAAGGGTGATGAAATTCGTATTGAAAAGCATGTTGGTCCAAATGATTTTAGCTTTCTGGGCCAGACTTATATCGATTTTATTGAAAACTTTGATAAACAATGACCAATGCTGCAATATTTAATTGTATGCCAAAAATTACAATGTACACACTGATAATGAAAATTATATTCATATGGTCACACTTTTATTCTTTGTGCCTGGTTGATTTATTTTTATTTCTTATGTTATTTATTTGTGCGCATATTCTATTGCACTAACGTAGCCAAGTGCTTCATAATGTATCCACAGTTGCAACTGTGATAAATTCATATAAAAGACAATTAGGAAGAAACAAATGGAACACACAAAACCAAAATTTTTAAGCCGCATTGAAAGTGGGGCGTCGGTGCCTTCATATGTTGTGGCCGTCGATACTAATCCCTTCGGCTCAGAGGAGAGGGAGATCTTTGAAATAGTTAAAAATGATTTACGAAAACCCAATACTTGCCTAGGCGATATCACACATTTGACCGTTTCCCGAAACTGGCTAGTCTATCTAGTTGCCAATGGAGAACGCACCACTCTTCTACGATTTTTTTTGCTTCGAGCCATAGCACCGGACGGTGAGTTAAATTTTCCTTACCTGACTAAACTAATCTTACCTTTCAATTCATAGAAATTGCTTTAGCCAAATATTTGACCGGTTATAAGATTACGAAAATTTTCCTCGATCCCAGTGGCCATCATTTAATCATTTCGCTGATACCCAAATTAGCGGGCGTGTCCGCTGACTTTCTCTACATACAATATTCACGGGATAAGGGCTCCAGAATACGACGTGTTGAAAAATTCAAAGACCATGAAATTACCGCCGTGGCCTTTAATACACACGAAGGAAATGATACAAACACCGGTCCCATACTCCTCGGCACCAGTCACGGACTGATTTTTGCCACAGAACTCAGCTCATCCGGCGATATAAATCGCAACAAGCCCCTCTATGATTTAGGATCTGGTCGCCTCAAATATCCCATTACAGGCCTCGAATTGTTACGCGTACCAAATAGTAATCGATATATTGTTGTGGCCACCACGCCCAATTGCATCTATACATTCCAAGAGACTCTGCGACAGGAGGAACGTGGCTTGACGCCCATTTTCACCGAGTACCTAAATGGTTTGAAAAAACCACAGTGCGAAGAGCACAAAACCACCCTGAGTTTCTCCCAATTGAGCTTCTTTGGTTCACCGAATAGTAAATACCCAAAACAATGGGCTTGGCTCTGCGGGCAAGGCATACGACTTGGCGAACTCTCCATTGATCCCAAAAGCAACGACACTCTGCTCGGCGACACACTCATCCGACTGGATCTGGAACAGCATCAGTGTCTCTCCTACGATGAACGCAAACTAAATGTGCCCACTGCCTTTGTGCTCACCAATTATCATGCCCTCCTGCTCTATGCTGATCATATAACAGCCATTTGCCTGCTCAACCAAAAGCAGGTCTACGAAGAAACCTTCCACGAAAGCCGTGTGGGCAAATTGGTAAACATATTCCGAGATGCTTACACTGGCACCATCTATGTGTACACCACCAAGGCTTTGTTCCATCTACGGATTACCCAGGAAGAACGCAACATCTGGCGTATCTACTTGGAGAAGGGTCAATACGAGTTGGCCACAGCCCATGCCGCCGAAGTGCCCGAGCACCTTGAGCTCGTCTATATAGAACGCGCCGAGGCGGCCTTCAAGGATGGCTCCTATGAGGCAGCCGCCAATAATTATGCCGAAACAAACAAGACCTTTGAGGAGATCTGCCTTAAATTTATGGTTCTGCCCGATAAGCGGCCCATTATAAATTATGTGAAAAAACGCTTAACCCGGCTGACTGGCCAGAGTGTCAGTGTGCCAGATCCCGAGAATGCCATCAAGGCATTGGTCATCTGGCTAATTGATCTATATCTCATACAAATTAATTTACCCGAACAAAACGAAGAATGGCGTCGCAGCTGGCAGGATGAGTATGATAGATTTATGGAGGAGCCAGCCGTCTTGGAGTGTACACAGAAGCATAGAACCGCTGTCCAGCAACTAATTGCCCAGCATGCCGATCCCCATAATCTAGCCCGATTTGCCATATCCGTAGGTGACTATGAGGAGGTCATACGACAGCATCTAAATGCCAGCCAATATGACAAGGCCCTGGACACATTACGCAATCAGCGTGACATCACACTCTATTATAAATACGCACCCATACTGATGGAGCACCTGCCCAGGCAAATGGTAGAAGCCCTCAAAGAGAAGAAATACAAATTGGAGGTGGAAAAGCTGGTGCCTGCCCTGATTGTTATCGATACACCAGATCAGCGAAAGGAGATTATGCACTATCTGGAATTTGCCATCAATGAGCTGCGTACCACGAGCGATGCCATACACAATTTCCTACTGCATCTGTATGCCCAATATGAGCCAATCAAATTGATGGAATATTTGAAAAGGCAGGGCACCGATATTACTCTAATCAATTATGATATCAATTGTGCACTCAAAGTGTGCATGGAATATGATGTGAAAGTGGCCTGTGTCTTTCTGCAATGCTTGCTGCAAATGTGGACATCGGCTGTGGATTTGGCCCTGAAATTTGATATGAAATTGGCCAAGGAGACGGCCATGCGTCCCAAGGATGATGAAACCAAACGCAAGCTCTGGCTAAGAATTGGTGAGTCATTCAACTGATGGAAATGGTTTGGTTTAATAACCCAATCCTTTTTTTTTCCAGCCTATCATGATATCAAAGGAACCAACGATGTGAAGAAGGCTTTGAATTTACTGAAGGAATGCAAATTATTGCATATCGAAGATCTTTTGCCCTTCTTTTCGGATTTTGAGAAAATTGATAATTTTAAAGAGGCCATTTGCAATGCCCTGCAAGTAAGTTAATCTTATCAAAACGAAATCAATAATGTAATTGTTTTATTTTGTCTTATATAGGAATACAATGAGAATATATTGGAACTGCAGGGTAAAAGAAGTCGTTCCAGCGAGCAATCGAAAATAATTTGCCGAAATCTACAGCAATTGCGTTTGCATGGTGTGCGTATTGGGGCGCAGGATGTGTGCAGTATTTGTGAAATTAGATTGCTGGAGAAGCCATTTTTTACATTTATCTGTGGTCACAAATTCCATGGCGATTGCCTTGAGAAACAGGTAATGCCCATGTTGAGTAAGGAGCGCAGTCGTGCCCTGGCCACATTGAAACAACAAATGGAGGTTCTGACGGCCCAGACAATTGGTGTGATCCGGCCTACATCGGAACAGCAAAAGAGACGGGCCACACTCAAGTCGGAAATTGAAGAAATTCTAGCTGCCGATTGTTTATATTGCGGCCTTTTAATTGAGACCATTGATCAGCCATTGGTGGATGATTGGGATAAAGTAAATATTGAATGGGAATAATACAAATAAGTATTTGATTGGAATTGTATATATATATATGTAAAAAAAAAAAAATGAATTGTACGTATTTATTAAAAATTTTGTAAACAAAGAATATCATGCATTCCCTCAACTTAATAACTAAGTACAATTTAGAAAAGCGTTTGTCAGGATAGCAGCGGCAGTTAATTAGATTTGCTGTCGCTCTAGCTGTCCTGTGAAATCCGGTGAGTGTGTGCTTGTAGAGAGTGGATCAGTCGACTATCTGCATTCGTAGCTCATTGCTAACGAATGACATGACCGTGTTTAGAACAGCCTGTTGAATGGAGGCATTGTTCATAATTAGGGGCAGGAGCATAGCTACATCGGTGGGATGGATTTTGGCTATGGCTTTTGAGACACGTTGCACAAGTTGCTCGCGCTGTTGATTGGTCAAATCGTTTAGTATAACATCACCAAGTGGACGAAAGGTTCCTATTGGTTAGAGATAACAAGAATGGTAAATAATCATGAGCAGACATTGGTATAATTTTTTAATTTATTCTACAAACCACTTGTCATTTTATAAGCAGCCACACCACCAGCAGCTCCTCCAATGGCCAGGCCAACTGGACCCATTAGCATACCCCCAGCAAAGGTGCAGGCAGCAGCAACAGCAGCTCCTTTGCCTGATTGTTTTACGGTTACGCGTACATTCCTTTCTTCTGATATTATGGCAATTGCCTCCATTAATTCACGAGTATCGATGGGCATTTTATATTTTTTACAATTAAAGGGGATTTTTTAATTTCAAAAACTACGTGTTAGTGCGATAAGAATTTCGCAATGTTCCGCTTTTGTTTGGACCTGGATTTACAGTGTTACCCTAACTTTTTCAAACTGAAATTCTGCAATAGTCATGCAAACAGCTGTTCAACAGGTTTTTGTTTCAGCTAAAACGGTCACACTTATCCCATATAACAAAACTGGCACAAAATTTAAAAAGCTTTTAGTAAATTTTATTTGCTAAAGTAATTTTTCGAAGTAGCAGCTAAAACAGATCTATTCTATATTAATATTTCTAGTCTTTGCGGTGTATTAGATTTGAGATTTTTTGGTGAATTTTTTCTTAATCTATCTGGCAGCACTGCACTGATCTCGACTGTTGGGTTCGCTTCGCCTTTGTAGTCGCCGCCGACTAGTTTTCTGATAAAGATTACATTTTTGCTTCTGGTTTATATTCTTTGTTTTTATATACTATTCAAAAGCACTTTTGCTTACTTCTGTCTATATAGCCATGCACAATTTTAGATAAATGCTCAGTGTGAGCTAAATGTTTATATGAAATACCAACGAAATATGCGCATCGTGCTTAAGTAAAAAAAAGAACTGCATAAAAATAATAAATTTGACAAAACATAATGTGAAGTGCAAAAAACAATTCTCTGCTTTTGCGTGTGTAGTAGAAAAAAGAAAGAAATAAGTATAAATAATAATAAGGCATCAAGAATTATTGCAGTATCTTCTTGCTGTTTTTTATTATAGTCAAAAATGTTTGCCTTGAGTGCAAAAAATGTAAGTAAAATACGCAGCTGACTGAATCTGAATAAACAGATTTCCTTATCGGGTTATTTGCCCAAAAGCAGACCTCATTAAATTTAAATCCTATTCAATTATTATGGTGTTAAATTTATTTTATCAGTGATAAACTTATTAAATGCCGTTAATTAATTGTCGAATTAGTGCCACATTTGCAATGCGGCCGCAAATAAAGCGCTAACGAGTCGTAGAAGCCGCCGTCCAAAACAAACAAACAAATAAAGCCAATAAACGCTTAACTTTTTCGGTAAATGACCGAAAGGGCAGCCAGGAGGGGGGGCGGACCAAACAATGGGTGCGCTAGCACTAACCGCGCAGCTGGAAGCTTAAGGCTATACAAGTAATTGCCAGCCAAGCCCCCAAAGAGCCCCCCTCTATCAGCCTGTCACCATCACTACACTCCTATAATCCTTTTCCATGTTGACGCTAATTGATTGAACAAATATCATTGGACCACCAACTCGGGTGGCCCTATCCGGTGTCCCCCCTTCCCCACCACACCACCAGAAGCGAAAACAAATATTTGCATACATAAAAAACAACTCAACATTTTATGGTCCCAGATAATAGAGAGTATGTGTATTTACAGGGTTCATCGTTGGCACTGGCCTTGGCTTGGTTGAGCTTAATGGTGCTGCTGCCAGCACCAACAGGTGCCCGTCCCAATGCTGAGGAGGCTCCACCAGCCGAACTCGAATCTATGCCGGCTCCTGTATCGCCACTAGCCTTGCCAGAGGTCGAAGAGGCTACCACCAGCTTGCCTCTGCCAGCCATTTCTCCGGTCACAGAAGTCTCACCAGCCACGGGCACAACCACCGGCTCACCTATGAACAATGTGGCCGCTGCTGCTGCCGCCACCATTGCAGAGCTAGAAGAGGTTAAGGACTCTGAGTTAGCCGTAATTCTGCCACCGGTAACAGCAGCACCCACCACCACAGTAGCCCCCACCCCGGCCACACCCGAAGTGCCAGAATATCTAAAGAACTGCTTCTATGTTGAAAAGGAATTATGCCTCAATTGGCATAATACACCAGGCGATGAAACGAGCGCTACCGAAAAGAGCGATAACCCGATCAACGGGCAGTCTGAAACCGGTGGAGATCAGCCAGCAGCCACCGTTGCAAATCTCACCAGCCTCAGCAATGGCAGCCAAGGCTCCAATTCACGCGATGCCAATAGCTGCCAATGTCGAGCCCATCCCGTGCGTCCCAATTCCTGGTATTGTTGCAACATCACCCAATTCACAATGATCGCCAGCTGCAACATACTCAATTGGACCAATCTGCATATACGCAACTTGAGTGTACCGACCATGGATCTATCGAATAACATTTACCGCTCCCTACAATCTCTAGCCGTCACCGATGGTCATATCAATCAATTGACCAATGCCTTTCCCCGACACTCTTCGCTCAAGTGTTTAAATATTTCGAACAACAACATCTCGGAGATCGCTTCACGAGCCGTCAAGGATGTACCCCATTTGGAGTTCTTTGGCATATCGCAGAATAATCTCTCTCGGGTACCACATCGCAATCAAAATAAGAATATTGCCTTGGATATAAGCGGAAATTTGCGTATGCTCTGCGGACCGCTCACCGAGGTCATCTATAGCGATTCATTTAATTTTGTGAATCCCGAGAAATCGTATTGCCTGTATAATGCCACCCATCAGTGGTTCAACTCAACGGATAATGTGTCCGTTAAGCAATTGGAAATGTCCAAGCAATGCCATGACAAATGCCCGGTAATACCAAATTATGGCAATTGTACTTGCAAATCGGAGAGATATATGCTATTTCAGGCTCATCAATCGAAACCAATTTGTCATGTTGACTGCTCGAATCTGGGCTTGGTAGAGTTGCCACCGATGCTGCCGGATAACACTTATACTCTGAATATTAACAATAATCGGATAACCAGTTTGGGTGATCATTTTCACACAAATCCCACCTATTTCAATATCTATATATTCATGGCGGACAACAATCAGATATCTTCAATTTATGGCTTCGAAGGCACCAAGTTTATCGAACATTTTCTCAGCCTTTCCATGCGCAATAATTCCCTCACCAAGGTAAATGTAAAATAGATGTAAATCCTCTGTTCTTTGTAATGCACTGAACCACTCTTCGTGGGGTCTGGAATATTTAGAATCACTTGAGGAGTCGGTTGGGATATGTACGTCTGTCCATCTGTCTCTAAGTATACACAGGCTGCTCATTTGTCGGAACCAGTCGGATCGTACCACTATATCATATAGCTGTCATATGAACCTAAATCGGCTTAAGAAATAATTTCCAGATTTTTAAAACGATCTCTTTCAAGTTTGGGACACGGATCACTATATCATATAGTTGTCAAACGAACCTAAATCGGCTTAAGGAATGACTCCCATATTTATTGGCTGATCTCTTTTAAATTCAATGCACAAGTGTCTTACATAGATATACGTATATGTGTCGAATTTCATTAGCATCGGACTATTACCAACCCAAATCGAACCAACTTACAGACCAATCCCAATCCCGTTCATATGATTCCAGTCAGAGAAATATTTGATAAGAGTTTGTAATCTTCGGCACCTCGAAGATAATGTTGAGATTTTTTAATTAATTTACTTTCTTTATCTTTCAGATACCTGAATACTTTTTGAATAATGCCTTCAAGAATCAGGATCGTCGTGCTTATTTGGGGGAGAATCGTTTGGTCTGCGATTGCAATTCGGCAAAAACCCTACAGAATTGGCTCAAGGAGCGCAGCAATGATATACCCGATTTTACGGAAATCCGTTGCAGAAATTTACCCCAAACAATTATTCAATTGCAGGAAACGAAATTGTGTCAATCGCCACCAGACTGGACTGATTATATGTATTATTTGGTGGCAGTAGAATTAATACTCCTGCTGGCTCTCATCACCAAGGTCACCTATGATTATTGGGTATTTAAAACAGCTGGCTATTTGCCCTGGCCGGCAAGTAAAATGCCAAAATTACCCTGTGATTGGCTCTGCGAATCGTAGTCATCCAAAATTGATAAGTGAAAAGTAAATCCAAAAGTAAATAACATGGGACATGACAGGGTTTATTTTTTATTTAAAGAAATTTGTTGAACTTTTTTCTTTTTTGGATTTTAATTTAGTTATATTTTTTTTGTTTAAGAACTCGATGTGCCTTTAAATTACACAAAAGAATCTATACCAGATTCGATATAGTCATATTGCATAAATATCAATTTTAAAAGTGTTTAGAAAATAAGAAAAATATATTTTACAAATTAATTGTAATACAATATCGTTTTATTTATTCCTTATAAAGACTGGATCCTAGGGTGAGATCCTTTAACTTTCACTTGAGTTATTTTTACATTCCTCCCCGGCATTTTTGGCCAAGCTGAAAAAAACTTGAATTATTGACAATTTGTTTGGATAGTTCGAATACAAAGGAATTATCCTTGGAGTGATCGTGTATACTATAAATAGCTCCTCCTCAGCTCCTCCTGAGTCATTTCTGCAAATTCGTATTTATCCATTTCAGTTTTGGCCATATGCTCAGCCTTGCCACTGGCACAGTCGATAAGACCATAGAATTCCCCCTTCGGTTCGAGCTTATAAAGACTGGGACCATCTAATTTGATCCAGGAACAGTGTAGTTGATGTTAATTTCTCCACTGCCAGGAACACACAATTTTTACTGCGAGCGTCGATATAGCAAGCACTGCGGCTTATTGCCTTTAGGGCGGCATAGTCGACCTGGTATAGATTGCCATCTGGTGAGAATTGTGCTGCTGATACATCTTAACCATTGCTACCCATTAATTATTATCTTGGTTTTAATTATAGAATGAAATTGTATTCCGATTCCTATGTGTAACTAGAAAAATAAAGTAGGACAAAAAAATTTTCTCATTTCAAACTTCGAATGAAAATTCATAGTTCATTTTATTTAGATTATATTCAAATAAGCAAGTAATGGGCAACCCTAGTCTAATTTGTGCAATTACTATTATTATTTATTATTTTTTTGCTTTCGTTTTAATTAAATAACAAAAACCAAATTCTTTTTGAATTGTACACTTTGGCGCCTAAGGATAGCTGAACGACATCTGGCAACGCCAAACAAATTTTAGAAGGGAAGATTGGTTTAGAGTAGAGGCATTGTTTGTTAGAGCTTCCATTTACTTTCCGTTTTCGGTCGTGGCAGACAGTATTAACTAAAGCAAATCGAATAAAAGTCACAAACTGATTTAGATTAGCAATGGAAGAGCATGCCGTTTTGGCCAATATAGCTACCATTTTGACAAAGGATATGCTCATCGATGAGCCACCTAAACGCGGCCTCTTGACACCGCCCAATGGCTATCCACTATTGGCGCCCTGCGAAGATGATGAGGCCGAAACCTTTGCCATGAAGCGTATACAGAATGCAGCATCCAAAGTGACCGCAGCAGCTAGCAGCACAGCATCAGCTTCCACCTTACGTGCTTCCAAATCTTCAAGTTGTAAACGCAAGGGTACCTTACCCTCACCCAGGACAGACGACAGCGGGCTCAAAGTGTCAAAAGTTGATTGGAAACTAAATATAGAGCTGAATTTATTGCATCGCTATGTGGACACAGATTTCGAATCATATTTGCATATGCGCAAGTTAACTTTTCTGGTGAGTGCTCTGGTGAGCCTTACTCCCGTCAGTCCAAATGTATGAATTTTTTGCTTTGTTGTTGACAGAAAATCCAACAGACTCTAGAGCAGACACTGCATTGTCACAAGCTTTCAGATGTGGGCAAACCCACAGCACAGACTGTCCTTTCACTGGCTATGTGGAAATTGGCTACTGATGAGCACTTTGAGGAGATTGCACGAAAATTTCAAGTACCCTGGTCTATGTGCCAACAGGTGGTGCGAAATTTTTGGCACATCATCTCGGACAACTACGAAAGTTTCATCAAGTGGCCCAACTCGCTGGCCATACAGGAAAGCACTCTACAAGGATTTCAACGTCTGCCACAATTGTCCAGTTTTGAACAACTTTTTGGGGTCATTGCCATCAAGCGTTTGGACATGTTTCTGGAGAGTGAGCATGAGGAGGTGGCTGTGATTATGCAATTGATATGCAATGCTGAGGAAAAGATTATAGACTGTTATGTGGAACTGGCGCAGGAATATAGCTTCGAGGAGTCACCGATTGGCCAGACTTTGGCCTTGAATTCTCGAACTATGCCCACAGGCAGCTATTTGATTGGCAGTCGCGCCTTTCCCCTCAAATCATATCTAATACGACCCATTGAAGCGGAATGTTTTCGCAAGGATACTATATTTAATGGACTGTTAGAACCAGCCTTTCAGTTGGCTGAGCGCGTACTGGACACACTGGCTGGACGATTCAATACATTGTACGCTTTGGAGGCACGGGATCTCAATGAAGTTCGCCTGATTGTGGAGAGCATTTGTGCCATGCATAATCTCTGTATCGACTTTGGTGATGATTACATGCAGCAGAAGCAATTTCAGGGCGAAGGCCAAAAGTTTAGTTGGGGTAGTGGGGGTAACAAAGACGCCTGGATGGCCATTGCCAAGGGAGGGGAAAAAGACACAAAAGGCTTGCGACGACGCATGGAACTGGTAGATAGCCTGGTGCAGACTGAGCCGGGTGATTAAAAACATATATAACAGCCAAAATCAGTATAATATATAAACGACAAAAATATTACAAAATTACTTGGATTTATTTCAATTTTATATTAATTGAAAACATTTTAGGGTAACACTAAGCAGCAACAGCTGTTTAGTGTTGGTAAATTCTTAAAAGGCAGCCAGCGTTGGCAACAAATCAACACTGTCTTAATATGCACGTGCGAATAGATTCAAATAAAATCTAAGTCTTCTTTTTACTACAAATTCAGCGAAATGGACGTCCATGATATATTTAAAAAATTAACTGCAGGCGTGAAATTCAGCAAAAAACAAATGGTAAGCTAGTCACTGTATTAACAACAGAAAACGTGCAAATTAAATATTTTACCACAGGCAACGCCGAAAATTCAAACACCTCAGACAAGCAAAACATCTGAAGTACAAATAAGTCCTGCCAAGAAGCAAAGGAAAAATAATGAATCTGAGGATGAAGACGACTTCCAAATTCTAGCCAATGGCAATAACACAGCCACAAAACAATCCAAACGCAAGAAACCAAAACAACTCACAGAAAATGAACAGAAAGTAGAAGAGGCAAATGCTTTGCGCAAACAATTCGGCATTACTATTTTGGGCAAAAATCCACCGGCACCCATAGATAACTTTGACCAACTGAGTAGCGAAGAGTTTAAACTGTTACCGCGTCTGCAAAAGAATCTAGCAAGTCGAGGCTTCCCACAGCCCACACCAATCCAAATGCAGGCCATACCTGTGATGATAAAAGGACGACCACTAATGGCCTGTGCACCCACTGGCTCGGGTAAAACTCTGGCCTTCCTCACACCAATCATCAATGGCTTACGTTGCCACAAGACCACCGGACTAAGAGCTTTGGTCTTGGCTCCCACACGTGAGCTGGCCCAACAAATCTATCGGGAATGCATTGAGCTGTCACGTGAAACTGGCCTGAAGACCCACTTCATAAGCAAAGTAAGCGAGGCACGCCAACACTTTGGACCCGAATGTAAACAAAAATTCGATATACTCGTTTCCACTCCGAATCGTGTACGTTCCCTGCTGCATCGAGATCCGCCTCTGCTCGATCTTAAGGGGTAAGTTCAAATGGTATTAGAAACCTTCGTTCCTAATCTGAACATCTCTTCACAGAATTGAATGGTTTGTCTTGGATGAAGCCGATCGCCTCATGGAAGAGGGTCAGAATAACTTTAAGGAGCAGCTCGATGATATCTTTGGAGCCTGCACCAATAGCCAGAAGCGAGTGGCCTTCTTCAGTGCCACCTACACAGTGCCCGTGGCCAAGTGGGCCCTGAGAAATCTAAAAAATCTGCTGCGTGTCACGGTGGGCATACAGAATAGCGCCACCGATACGGTGACTCAGGAGCTGCTCTTTGTGGGCTCCGAAAGTGGCAAGCTGGTGGCCATGCGCGACTTGGTGCGCCAGGGACTACAGCCTCCGGTTCTGGTCTTCGTCCAGAGCAAGGAGCGTGCCAAGCAACTATTCGAAGAACTCCTATACGATGGCATCAATGTGGATGTGATACATGCCGAACGCTCTCAACACCAGCGTGACAATTGTGTGCGTGCCTTTCGTGAGGGCGACATTTGGGTGCTGATTTGTACAGAATTGATGGGGCGTGGCATGGATTTTAAGGGGGTCAACTTGGTTATCAATTACGATTTTCCACCAACCAAAATCTCATACATACATCGGATAGGACGTACCGGTCGTGCAGGTCGTCCCGGACGAGCCATTACCTTCTTCACCCAAGACGATACATCAAATCTGCGCAGGTACGCTTGTCCCTTTCATTCACTTAGTCAAGCGACCACTAAATTCCCTTTCTCTTTCTAAATCATATTTTCAGTATTGCCGAAATCATAAGAAACTCTGGAGGTGAAGTGCCCGATTTCATGCTGAAAATGAAAAAGGTGCGCAAATCCGAGGCCAAGGTGCTGGCCAAAAAGCCTTTGGAACGCGCGGAAATCACCACCCAAATACGTCCGGAAAAGAAAACCCCAAAAGCTATGGAAACCAAAAAGACCACAAAACTGAAAAAGATTGAACAAACCGAAAAAGTACTGAGCAAAACGAAAGACTCAAAGGAGTCGAAAATTCCACCAGCCAAACTGAAAAAGCTGGCCAAAATCAAGGAGAACTTGACCAATGTTGGCTCCAAAAAGAAGCCCAAGCCAAAAGTAGGGAAAAAAGAAAAATAACTAGATTTAATTTACTGAATAAAAAAAAAATAAATTAAAAAAAAAAATCTGCGTCTTGATTTTTTCCCAAAAGAACTAAGCTTTCGATTTAACAGGCAAGCAGAAATTCATAGAAGAATGACTTGCTTTGAGTCAGCTGTGAGCCAAAGCTCGATCAGCTTGCCGCTCTCAGCTTGTGTTCTTTTGCTCTCAGACGAAGCTCAGCTGGTCAGCAGGGCTCTCTCAGCTTGTGTTCTTTTGCTCTCTCAGACGCAGCTCAGTCAGCCAGCAAGTGGGCAGGCCTCTCGCAACTTATGCTCGCCTGGTATTTCAAAGCAGCCCTTCTGCATTTCAAAACAACAAATTAAAACGAATTTGTTTCATTTTTTTTTTTTATTAATTTTTTTTCCTATTTATTTTATATTTATAATAATATATGCGTATCTCAAAATACTCTTTTATTTTTGTTTATTTATTGGATCTTCTATAGATCCATTTACCGCTATATAGCTAACATGAATGTATGTGTATGCATGTGTATGTGTGTGTGTGTGTGTGTGTGTATTTTTTGAGAACAAAAAAGTTTTCTAAGATTATTTGTCCGTTTCTCTTGTTGTTGTTGTTGTTGTTTTGCAAATAAATGCAATAGTTATGATTTTGTGTTAATATTAAAATAAATATATATATATTTTTTATAATTTATAATATATACAGCGATATATATATATATATATATTGAGATATATATTCTTTGTCTAGGTACATAAGTCATGGTGATAAAAATATTTATGTATATAAAAAATCATATTTTTCTCTAAATAATTCGTTTTGTTTTGTTTTTTTTTTTTTAACTAAAAATAAATTGGAGAGTTAATTTAAGGTTTCAAGAATTCGATCCAAAGTTTAGAACTTTAAAGCTTTTGCGGATCCTAAAAAAAAAAAAAAATTAAGTAAAACCCACTCTAATATGTTAGAGTGAGATAGATAGAGACATAGAATGAGAGCTTGTTAGATTCATGGAAGAGATTCCTGTTTCGCATTCCATTAACAAAAAAAAAGTAAAGTACATAAAGGAGATCGCCTAGTTTAGATGAGAAAATAAATTACAATTAAAAAATAAAACACCTAACGGAATGTTTACAAATTAAATAAAAAAATAATAAATTTACATTTTCACAGAAATTCATCTAAAACAAGAGAGAGAGGGTATGTGGGGGGTGTGGAGAGGGTATGTCAAGCACCAGAGAGTAAACAAAAACTAAAACTAATAAAAACAAGAAGAAGAAGAAGACAATTTAAATAACATTGCTTAGATTTGAACTAGAACTGCTGCTGGCATTGCTATTAGTTTGCGGGAGGCTGATCGGTGTGGGGGGTGTGGCGCCAAGCAATTGCAATAATCTTTGCTTGGTACGCTTATCGCCCACACAGATGCACTGGATGAGATTGGTTAGTTGTTTATTGGAATATTGATCACTCTGACGCTGGATTTCGATCCATTGCTCAAATTGTTCTGTGGAAAAATAATACGTTTTGACAAAGACATCCACATAGGTTCGATGCTGGGGGAATTTCTGATTCGATATCAATTCCAGGAATGACATAAAATTGGCAAAATCCAATTGCATTAACGCCCGACCGCCGGCCGAACATTTCTTAACATTCGAAAAACTAAAAAGAAAAGAAAGAATTCAGATTTTTTTTTTTTGGTAAATTTCAATTGTTAAATTTACCCCTCAACCAGTAAATGTGTGGCGACATGAGCCATTGAATTCCAAACATGATTATTGGGTATGGCCACCTCCTTGGCTATATCCTCGAGGCGCATGGCAAAATACTGTATATTCCGATTCATCACATCACTATAGCTGCTGTGCTGATGTATCACATGATTGACATCCCATTTAACCTTGGCCATTTGATTAAGTATGGCTGGTAAATCAATTATTCTCGATGTGACACAGGTATAAACTGGCCTGGCCACATCGACCATAAATTCTGTATACTCCAGATAGGCACTCAACAATGGACGCTCATTGGCTGGCAGCAAATGATTTAAATAATTTTGTAAGACACGAAATTGCTGTAGCATATTCTGTCCCGACTCCAAGGCCACAATGCGCTGCTGCAAACCATATAAAGTATCCGGATTGGCCAATTCGTTGTTTGTCTATTGGGAGATGAAAAATTTAATTCTGACTTTCTCTCAGGCAAATTTAGATCGACTTACTAGAGAGCTTAGATTCAGGGGCCACAGCTTGATATGACCTAGGATATTGGCCTCTACACTACGCAGACGCTGTTCCAGGCGTGGTGTATACAGATTATCCACTGGCACCAACTGCTTGCCGGAAGAAGCAAAAAAAGGCTGATTCAAAAAATTTGAATTGAATTTGGCAAAAAAAAAATAGTATAAGTTTTCTCCTACCGCATCCTTGCCGAAAATGGCATGAACCGCATAGGCATAAAAGTCCATCAGCTCCAGCATGCAGGCGACTATTTTGGGTGAGATGCAGTGAAGCAATTTACACATTTGCAGATAACGACCAATGCAGCGGAATACATTCAAAACGGTATTGTTTACCAAAAGTTGACTGAAACCAAAAAAAACAGAGATACAATTTTATATATATAAAATGGGAAATTTAGGGGGAAAAACTAACTTGCTGCCTTCATCGAATTCTTTGCTTTGCAGACTCTTTTGCTCGTCGTCGCTCTCTTCGCTGAAATAGCAGGAGGCCTCATCGACAATGCCAGAGAGTATGTCCTCTTCGAGCATGGCTGCATCTAGGCCGCCATCAAAGGGTGAACTCTTCTCTGAGAAGCGTAGAAAATAGCCATAGGAACCATAAATTGAACTGCCACCATCCTGGGAATGCACAGAGACCAGTTCATCGCAATTGTTATTGCTAATGGGTGAGTTGTTGGCCGAGCCGCCAGCATTCAAGAGATTTGTGGTAACCGCCGGTGGGGACTTGTGCCTTCTCAAAGTATGCCTGACCGAACGGAATTCCTAAAAAAAAAAAAGGATTCTTTAGGAAAACAAGAAACTTTCCTAGCTGAGCTGGTTAACTCACCGGCAGCTGGAGAATGTGTGTGAAGGAGTCTACAGCTGTCCAGGATTCATTGTCTAGAAAGAGACAAATCTCCTCCACACAGGATATATGATAGCGTGTAAAGAAGACTTCGCTTTGCTGCTGCATTGTCTCGATTAACTTTTCGGATTGCTCGCCACAAAATTCCATGCCCACTTTTTTTAGTCGCTGGACTATCGACAAGACTTGTATGAACTGATCGTATTTTAGGAGGGTCAACTTTTCGCCTTGAAGAAATATGCAGACCTTGGTCAATATATCATTCCAGATGCGTGATTGACCCTTTTTGAGTTTCTCTTGGATGTAAAGATCTGGTGAATCCGCATCGGCATCACCACCAGCAGCACCACTAGCGACCCTTTCACTTTGATTGTACAATTTGAAATTATTGTGCCACATAACAACCTGGTAGTAGGAGGCTAATATTGTCCAGAAGGTCTTGCATAGGCTAATCAGGCAGGGTATGCACTTGTCCAGGGTGACTTGATCGCAGAGTTGTTCGTATAAAAGTTTGAGATGCTCATCGCCTTGGGTGATGCCCATGTAGCCGCGTAGTACTGCATTTACCGAGGAATGTATGGCCGAAATATAATTAATATGCAATTGATCCATGGCTATGAGGGATTTGTTGATTAGTTTGTAGGCCTCTTGGAGTTTGGCATATTTGCGCATGTCGTAGTTGAGGACCATTTCGTTTAGCACCGTGTCCAATTGGAATTCCATGAGTAGCATGGTTTCTTGCAGCTTCTTGTTTAGCGATTGTACACAGGTATATTCCATATATTCCTCGGCAGATTTGCGACACTGCAACAACAAGGCTATGGCTCCGGAATAGTTATGATCGAGTAGTAATTTTTGGACTTCCACGTCCGTGGTGCGCTGGGGGAAAAATAAAAATATATCAAACTTGCTTTGAGAAATAAGACAAGCAGTCTTACTAGTTTTTTGATGGCCAGAAGGGTGTCTAGGACTTCTTTGAGTACCTCACGTTTTCGATATGAGGCTAGGATTTCGAGACTGGTTGTAGTGAGATTCGTGCGTGCATAGTTTAAATAGGAACGTGCCTTCTGGCAAGTCCAAAGTGACTCTTCTAGCTTCTTTTGTGTATCGTTGATGGCATTGAATTCCGTACTGCAGGCATTTCGTTGTTCCAATATGTTTTGGAGTACCTGCTTGGTCAGCACCTTTTGCTGTGTGCGTAATTGTGCTATGGTCGTTTCAATTAGTTGATAATCCACGCCAGCACTGAGCACTTTCTATAGAAAAGAAAATTTCAGGAATATATAATAACTCTTTGTTTGGTTTTTTTTTTTTGTCCAACTTACTTCGAGTTCGTAGAGCTGGGGATTGCTGTCTGTGTTGTAGTAGCAGGGTTCTATGCTTTCCAAAATCTCCTGATCGGATTTTTGTACGCTGGTTGAGTCGGCCGGTGGTCCTGTTGTGCCATCAGATTCATCTGTTTCTGTTCCGCCTACCGTTGGCAAGGTTTCTGTTGTTACAGTTTGTATGAAGTAATCAGAGAAACCCATGGCTGGAATTTTTATTTGCCGATTTGTCTGTGCCCGATGTGTGTTGTATATCTCAATTAGTATATTTTGTTTGGATATGCTTGATTATAATTCACCTGTTTGTGCAGCAGGTCCATAAATTTTGTCCTAAACTCGTCCATTTTAGCCTTCTTGATTTGTTGTAGAATGAGTGGGTGGGCTGGCTAGTGCTGCCGTATCGGGCAAGTCGGTCTGCCAACTTGCTTAGCAAATCAATAAGTCTCGATTACAACCCTGGGCTGGCGCCAATTTATTTGAATGTTGAGTATCAAGCGCCCCCTATCGACACTTAAGATTTGCATCCAGCCCTGTAAATACATTCTGGACTACCTTTACTAAACTTTTAACAACGTTTCAATTTGTTTTCATTGAGAATGTTGCAAGTTAGCTGAAAATTCTAAACCATTTATTAATAAATTTCGATATTTGTGTTATGCATGCTATTAACTATAAAAACCGGCAGTCCACTCTTTGTACAGCATGCGAATATGCATGGTCTCGGACTTCTTCTATCCCAGTATTGGTGGCGTCGAAGAACACGTCTACAATCTCTCCCAAATGCTACTCTCCCATGGACATCGAGTAAGTTAATTCAAAAACTATAGGAAAAACATATTTTACTTGTGCATTTTCAGGTCATTGTGCTGACCCATGCCTATGGGGATTGCAGTGGTGTGCGTTACTTAACCGAAGGCCTCAAAGTCTATTACCTTCCCATAAAAGTGGCCTACAATCAGTGCATCCTGCCCACAGCTATATGTAATACCCCACTACTCCGTGCCGTACTCCTCAGGGAGCGAATTGATGTGGTCCATGGACATTCTGCGTTTAGTGCCTTGGCCCATGAAGCCATAATGGTGGGCGCTCTTCTAGGTCTAAAAGTAAGTGAATCACCTTTCGCCAAATGCAATCTAATCATTCAGCTCATTACAGACCGTTTTCACCGACCACAGCCTCTTCGGATTCGCCGACCTATCAGCTGTCTTAACCAACAAAATACTTGAGATTTGCCTGACCATGGCCAATCACTGCATCTGTGTCTCCCACATAGGCAAAGAGAACACTGTGCTCCGCGCCCATGTGGCCAAGGATTGCGTGTCTGTCATACCCAATGCCGTGGACACGGCTCTATTTACCCCTGATCCCAGCCAGCGGCCCAAAAATGGCACCAGTGAGTAGTTTAAGTTTAACCCAAAACACTTTACTGACTCCTTCTCCAACTGCAGTCAACATCATTGTGGCCTCCCGGCTGGTCTATCGCAAGGGCATCGATCTCCTAGCCGGTGTCATACCACGCTTTAAGCATATACCAAATGTGAATTTCATCATTGTAGGCGATGGTCCCAAGAGAGATCTACTCGAAGAGATACGCGAGAAAACCAATATGCAAGATCGCGTCGAGATTCTAGGCGCTGTGGAGCATGCCAAGGTGCGTGATGTCCTAGTGCGTGGCCATATCTTCATCAATACCTCACTGACGGAGGCCTACTGCATGGCCATTGTGGAGGCGGCTGCCTGTGGCCTCCAAGTGGTCTCCACCAGTGTAGGCGGCATACCCGAGGTCTTGCCCAAGGGCCTCATACTGCTAGTCGAGCCCGATATAGATGCCATACACGGAGCCGTCCTCGTGGCCATTGAAAGGCTAAGGACTCAGTCCACGCTAACCCTGCCGGCTGCCAATGGACACATTCCTAACAAAAACGAGACAAGGGCCCCAGCCAAAAGCCGTGGCAAACAGCGGCGTCGCAAACCACAGGCTCCAGTCACTGCCAGCTCACCTGCCATAGCTACAGTTGCCCCAGCTCCTGTGCTTGCTGCCGACGAGGATAGTCAAATCGAACCGGTCCTTTGCCCGCATCGTTGCAACGAAATCGTGGAGACCCTCTACAACTGGGACGATGTGGCCCAGCGCACTGTCAAAGTCTATCGCAGGGTTATCAACGAGCCCATCCGCTCTCTGGGCGAGATCATGGCCAGTGTCTATCGCTGTGGTGCCTGGTTTCTCATCTTTGTATCCGTGATGTACTTCCAATTGGCATTCCTAGAGCGCTGGCGTCCACGTCGCCACATAGAGCCGGCCCAGGAGCTGCTGCCAAGCCAACGTCGACGAACGCGTCGCTCCAGTCAGTCCAGCATTTAGGCCGATTATCCTTGTACTTAAGGACGCCTCTTTTTTCTTGTGATCTTATTGATGGGCCCGGTTGGCTGCTTGTTCCATTAGCTAAATTAAATTATAAAAAAAAAAAAAAAAATTGTTAAAAATTTCGAGAAACACTGGGAAACACCAGTTGAATTTTCAGATTTGTTTTGTTTCGTTTTTTGTAAAAAAAAAAAAAATATTCAATAAAAAAAAAGAATTAAAATTTTTTGTTTTTGTATTAAAATGGATAACAAAGAAGCCGGGGTGCGAAGAACTTCTCTGAAGAATACGGTCCGGGCCGGCTCCCGTTCGGGTGGGACCAAGCGCAATGTGCGCACCAGTAAGTCTTGAAAGATGCTTAAGATCCTCTCTCAAATCGAATCCCCCCAGCTGAAGATGATGGCGAAAGTGTGGTGGAGAGAATCTTTACGATACTCTCGTTTCTGGCCTTTGTGATCTTTTTCCCAGTGGCTGTGTTTATGTGCCTGGTGGTCCTGCAGGAATTCCAGCGAGCTGTGGTGCTGCGTCTGGGACGACTGCGTCATCGCAGGCCGAAGGGACCAGGACTGATCTTTATTTTGCCCTGCATCGATAGTTATATCAAGGTGGACTTGCGTACGGACTCGTTCGATGTGCCGCCACAGGAAATTCTGACCAAAGATTCGGTCACGATCAGTGTGGATGCTGTGGTCTATTATAGCATTAAGGAACCGTTGGATGCTATACTGCAGGTAATTAATCCTCGAGAGGCCACAAAACTTCTAGCCATGACCACATTGCGGAATGTCACCGGCACTCATATGCTAATGGAGCTGCTTACCTCAAAGGAGACGCTCTCCCATCAGATTCAATGGATACTCGACGGAGCCACCGATGCCTGGGGTGTGCGGGTGGAGCGAGTGGAAATGTGAGTACAAGTCATAAGTCATAATCGAATCAGTCTGTATTTGTCTGTATTGTGTTAGAAAGGAAATCTATATGCCCACCCAGCTGCAGCGTGCCATGGCCGTGGAGCAGGAGGCAGCGCGTGAGGCCAAGGCCAAAGTGGCTGCAGCCGAGGGTGAACGTGATGCAGTCAAGTCACTCAAAGAAGCTGCCGATATTATGATGACCAATCCCATTGCTCTTCAGGTAAGAAATAAAAACCTAGACTAGCCTTAAATTTAACTCAATCTTTTGCCATAGCTCCGATATCTCCAGACCCTTAATACCATATCAAATGATAATACCCGTTCGTATGTATTTCCCTTTCCAGTGGATATTGTGAAAAAGTTGATGGAGAAATAAAACTATGTATATGATCTAGTCTTTTTATTTCGAAAACACCAAGAAAGATATTGGATCAGACATCTGCCAAGGCCGGTATGAGGCTTTCGTAGACTTTAATACCTTCCAGATAGGTGCTGGCCTTGAGCCACTCATCATGATCGTGCAGCAATATGGGTGTGAAGCTTAAGGGTGAGAAGCCCAGGGCTGGAATACCCTGATTGCGCACATATCTGGCATCGGTGGCGCCGGGTAGTATTAATGGTGTCGCCGTCTTACCACTGTGACAGAGGAATTAATTTCCAATATGCTTGGGCAATCTTCAAGCTACTCACCACTCCTGGATGGCCCGCTGGAAGGCTGTCCAATAGGGGCTCGAATTATCTATAGCTGTGATGGGGAAGCGTGGATTTTTCACCAGAAACTCTAGCTCAATGCCACCGCCAGCTTCCTTGCACCAATCGCGCAGTTGTTGCTCGAAAGCCTCGATATCGAGGGTGGGTGCAAAGCGCAGATCATAGGTGGCCTCAATGAGTGGAGGCAGAACATTACTTTGGACACCGCCCTTCAGCACTGTCAGATTGATTGTGGTGACTGTGCCAAGATAGTTTAGACCCTCTGGGCTTTCCTGCATACGCTTGAGTTCCTGGGCTCGGAATTGCATGAGCCGCTGATTGACATAATTGAACTTTTCGCCCGCTGTGTTCGGCATCAGCATTAGGCCATGACCCGTGGCTCCAGATATATTTAGCTTTAAGTCTAAAAGAAAGCCAATCAATAGGTTTGTCTCACTCTCAAGTTTTTGGGTTCACATACGCCAAAGGATACGCTCAGCATAGAAGACGCGATATACATCGGTTTGGGTGGCTACACCCTCGTCCAAGGCGAAGCCGATGTTCAGGTTCTTGAAATGCTCGGTTAGGACAAAGTCCTTCATGCCATTGCTGCCACCAATTTCCTCATCAGGCACATACGAGATGTAGACAGTACGCTTGGGCTGATAGCCGGAGGCCTTGAGAGTTCGTATGGCTCCCAGATACATTGTGCCCACGCATTTCATGTCTTGCGTGCCTCGGGCATAGATCCTTCCCTCTTCATCCATTTCGGCACCGAAAGGAGGATGCGTCCATTTGTCGGCAAACACAGGCACCACATCCATATGCGAATTGAGTAGTATTGCGGTTAACTCTGGCTGCTTACCCAACCATTTCATTATCACCACTGGCTTGGACTTCAGCACAGGATAGACTACCTCGACGGGCAAATCCAGTGAGGCAGCCTGACGCTTTAGAAACTCCACACATTCGGCTGGAATGGTAGTGCTTGATATAGTCAGAAGATCTTTCATACTACTCTCACTTACTATAGTCAATATCTGGCTGGACCGAGGGTATACGCAAATATTCCCGGAATATTGCAATCTCCTCATTCTTTTCCCACTCTTGAATATCGACCATCTTTATACCAACGAACTGAATGATCTCTATATACACTTATGGTATGGTAAGATAAGATTATGAATAATCAGAGAAACTGTAAAAGCCCAGACTTGACTTGGAACAAGGAATGCAAATGTTGGGTAGTCTCTGGCCGACTGTGTCTACTGATAGTTTTGCATTTACTTAAATAATGCCAAGTCGGACAATGTTCCCTTATCAAGAGTCTTGCTTATCAGCTTCTATGTTTACTTTCATTTTTGCTTAATTGTCCTATAAACCTCTGTGGTTTCTCACCAGTGATTGGCTTAAATTAATTTAAAAATTTATTCTGGTTTTATGACTAAGGCCGACTAGTTAAGATATAGACTATTTTATCTACTCATTGTGGCGATTAGAAGTGACATGGCTTTAATTGAGGTTGTGATTGGATAGTGATAAGCTTAGTCTTAGTGGTCTTAGTGGACCTAGAACCGATTTAGGTTAGTATCACAGCTATATGATGAGATGTATAGCTTCATGGAAGCAGCCAAAGTCCGAGGGTTTTCTAAGACCCTTATAGATCTAAAACCTGTTATAGAAGCTTAACCCGACTAGGATTTGGTACACATAAGCAGATCCATAGGAGCAGTCTTAGTGCTAAATTCAGAAAGGATCGGTTAATAAATTTCGGAGGGTTCCTCAAAGAGTTTCATATAGCTCATATGATATAGTGGTTCGATTCGTCTGATTCCTTCGTACATAGCATACAAAGCCCCTTCAATTTTCTTAGTGAAACTGACCAATATGGAGTTCACTTTTTGCGAGTCTGTTATATCGGATTCTGGGTAAATATAATATAAATCTATAAAATCTTTGAGCTCTTGGGATAAGAAATCCCCAAAACCAGAATAACCCTAATCTCTCAAAGATATCCCAAAAAAAAAAAAGAGTTTAAGTTTTAAATAAAAATATTTATTGTACGATTTTAAAGAGCTCTTAACATTTTGGTATAACAAAAATAAATTGCTTATAAATTCAAAAAAAATTCACAGCTTTCAAGATGATTGACAAAGTCCCCGGGAGGGCTTAACCTGCAATTGTGAATAAATGCATGGATTTCAGTTCTCATTGGTCTTGAGCCTTAGCAATTGGCCACTGTGGAAATAAGTTTCTTGTAGATCTCAATGCCTTCGAGATAAGTCTCGGCACCCAGATATTCATCATGATCGTGTAATAGAATCGGTGTATTCTTGATGGGCGAGAAGCCGAGAGCGGGGATACCGATTTCTCGGACATAACGACTGTCGGTGGCACCGGGAAAGACACGCAGACGTACCTTAAGTCCACTAAAGAATAATAGGATTCAGGTTATCTGGTATAACAAAGCTGAATGGGTCTTTACTTACAGCTGATCCAGAGCCTGTTTGAAGGCCAGCCAATAGACATTGGTGTCGTCGGTCTTAGTGGGCGGTACATAGGGATTTTTCATTTCAAACTCGAGCTCAATGCCGCCACCAGCCTCAGCGCACCAGTCACGTAACTGCTTCTCCAGATTATCCACATTCACGGTGACAGCAATGCGTACATCGAAGGTGACTTCCAGGAGTGGAGGAATCACATTGCTCTGTACACCGCCACTGGTCTTTGTCAGATTGACAGTTGTGACATCACCAATATCAATGCTGGAGTCCTCGGCCAGACGCTTCACCTGACTGGCACGGTATTCCATCAGCTTGCTGACCACATAGTTCAGCTTCTCCCCAGCCGTGTTGGGCAGCAGCAAAGAGCCATGACCGGCATTACCAGAGAACTTCAATTTCAAATCTGCAAATCATACGTGCAAATTAGCTTTGGTTAATTTCATCGATCCAAGTGCTACTCACGCCAAAGAGTGCGCTCGGCATAATAGACGGAGTAGGTGTCATCCTCGCTGGCTATGCCCTCGTCGAAGCTGAAGCCCACATTTAGTTTCTTGAAATAGTCCATTTTGACCAAATCCTTCATGCCCAAGTGTCCGCCGATTTCCTCGTCTGGCACATAGGTCAGATAGACCGTACGCTTGGGCTGGAAGCCCGCAGCCTTTAGAGCTCTTATGGCGCCCAAATATTGCGTGCCCACACACTTCATATCCTGGGCACCACGGGCATAGATCTTACCCTCGCCATCCATTTCAGCCGCAAAGGGGGGATGTGTCCATTTATCCTCAAAAACTGGAACCACATCGGTGTGCGAATTTAAAATTATGGCTGGCAGCTCCGGCTGCTGGCCCAGCCACTTCATCACCACCACTGGCTTGGTATCCACCACTGGGCATATAACTTCCACCGGCAGACCCAGACTACCGGCCTGGGCTTTCAGAAATTCCACACATTTCGCTAACAAAAAAATTGTGAACTATCATAAAGATTGGGAAAATACCAATGGACTGTACTCACTGTAATCTACATTTGGATGTACTGTTGGTATGCGTAAATATTCACGGAATATTTGAATTTCTTCATTGTTTTCCCATTTCGCAGGTGCAGAGCTCATTTTGCTGGTCAGCTAAATAAATAAAAAAGCAAAGAAAAAAAAAAACGGTAAATCTGTATGCATTCTCTGGCTAAATTTACTCTTTACACAAGCGAACGTTCATGTGTTTGTATGTGTATGTGTGTGTGTGTGAGAAAATCGATCAGCTGCTTGTGTGCTCTGTCTCACTCACTTCAGTTTGTCCAACGATCGACGACTGTGCTGGCAATTGAGTCGGTCAGCTGTTTAAATAACCTCAGCGCTGCTGCATTGTTGTTGTTTTTTTTTCAGGTTTATTGCAATTTTAGTGTTGTTGTATTTATTTTTTTTTTCCACCTTATCAACATGGCTGATTATCATATGTTTATGTTTGCTTCATTGTTTTTTGATGTTGTATTTTTTTTATGATTTTGACTCGGCAGATTTGTGCGGGCTTCTTAGGGTTGTGATTTTCATTTTTATTTTTCACTTTTTTTTGGGAAATTTTTATTATTTTTTTTAACTTGACTGGAAAAGAAAGTTTGAGTATTTTTATGACAAAGTAGAACCGGCAAAGATCTTAATGAATTAACCATAATTTCATTTGACTTTGAGGTTAGTTTAGTTTGATAAGTTTTGTGGTTTATTTAGCATTTTAAAAATCATAAAATCCTTGTCTCGAGCTCTATAAAAGCGATAAAATCCGCTTAACCATTTCAAAGATATCTCAAATCAACTGCAACCACAGCAAACAATGTGTCTCTCTGTCTGTGTGTGTGTGTGTGTGTGTGGTTTTTATAAATTAATATAAATTATCGTTATCCGCCAACGCGTCTGTGGATTGGCTGATTAACAAGTTGGTTTCATTGGTTCCTTCCCCGCCACAAGTCAAATAGATACCGTTGCCCAGTCTGCCCTGCCCTGGTTGAAATTTAAAGACAAGTCCAAATGTGAGGCTATATGAGCGTTTTTATTATTAGTAGCGATCGAGCTGTTTAGCTGTCGAGATGAGCCTGAAAAAGAATTGGGAGTCCAATCAGGAAATTGCATATTTCCGGGAATATCTACGTATACCCAGCGTTCATCCAGAGCCGAATTATGTGCCCTGTGTGCAATTTCTGCAACGTCAAGCTGAGACTTTGGGACTACCTCTGGCCGTCCATTATCCCTTTAATGAACTGAATCCGGTGGTGATCTTGACCTGGCTAGGTCGGGAACCCAATTTGCCAACGATTTTATTGAATTCGCATATGGATGTGGTGCCAGTGTTTCCAGAGAACTGGACTCATCCGCCGTTTGCTGCCGATTTGGATGAGGAGGGGAAAATCTTTGCCCGGGGCACTCAGGATATGAAATGCGTTGGCATGCAATATCTGGGGGCTTTGCGGGCTCTCAAGGCCTCCGGGTTCCAACCAAAACGCACTATACATATCTCCTTTGTGGCGGGTGGGGGAATTGACTTTGTTTTTGGAATTTTCTTTTTGTGAAAGTTTCCTTTTACCCTTTCAGATGAAGAACTGGGTGGTCGGCGCGGTATGCGTCCCTTTGTTTCGACCAAAGCATTCCAGGACTTGAATGTGGGCTTTGGCTTAGATGAGGGTCTGGCCTCGCCCACCGCTGACTTTCCGGTCTTCTATGCCGAGCGAAGTGTCTGGCGTGAGTGCGCAACTGTACCAAAATCAATTTAATGCATTTTGAAAACTCTTCCTTTCGCTTAGGTGTTATATTTAAGATTAGCGGCAATGCTGGACATGGCTCTTTGCTCTTGCCAGAGACTGCCGGTGAGAAGGTTCTTTATATTTTGGAGAAAATGATGGGTCTGCGACGTCAACAAGTGGAACGCTTGAAGAATGATCCCAAATTGGTGATTGGCGATGTGACCACCATCAATCTGACACGTATCAATGGTGGCGTCCAGAGTAATGTGGTGCCGCCCTTGATGACGCTTGTCTTTGATGTACGCTTAGCCTTAGATATTGATCATGGAGAATTTGAGGCTCAGGTGAGTACGAAACGTGAGAGAGAAACTCGATTTTATTTTTTAATAATTTTTCAGTTGGAAAAATGGTGTCAGGAGGCTGGAGGTGGCATTGAGTTGGAATATGAGCAGAAACAGCCGCGTGTGGCTCCCACAGCCACAGATGGTAGCAATCCTTACTGGTTGGCCTTTAAGGCGGCCACAGATGAACTGTGCGTCTCAGCGACCCTTAAACTTTTCTGTATTACTAAAAATGGTTATACTTTTCAGGGGTCTGTCCATTAAGAAGGAGATTTTCACTGGCGGTACCGACAGTCGCTATTTGCGTCAAGTGGGCATTCCAGCCTTGGGTTTCTCACCCATGAACCATACTCCGGTCTTGCTGCATGATCATGATGAATTCATACAGGCTGATATATATTTGCGAGGCATCGAAATTTATCAAAAAATCATAGCAAATATTGCAAATGTTTAGTTCTATATAGTTCTGTTTTTTTCTTTCTTCTTTTTTTGTTATTTGAATATATTATATGTAGTTGCTTCAATTTCATTTCATTTTCAAATTGCTTTGAAAATTGTTTGTGGCTTTGGTTCAAAAAAGTTACTGCAGCCCTCGTTGACGTAAGCCTTGTTTACGTGTGCGAGAAAGAGACAAATATACAAGCACAATGAAAGTAAACGAATATTAACACAACTTCAAAGAAATAATTAAATTCTAAAGAAACAAAGCGAATATTATTAAGAGGAAATTACGAAAATAAAAAGTGTTGATAATATTGTCCCTGGCATTTATTTGCTGCGGCAATTCACACCAAATTCGGAGCCATTTAGGATATAGCAAATTTACCAAGCCTCGCGTCAATATGATATTCTCTATATCTGCAAGCGCTTAAATATTATTATTTTTGAATAATTAATCAGATCTGTTTAATTTATTCTCAGTTTTTTTGATATTACTTAAATTTGTCAGTGCGCGCTCACCATTTGAATTCGTAAGACTTAAAGATTTTTTAGTCAGTTCTTGTTTTCTATGGTGAAAATTTCTGGCACATTTTGATTCCCGCCACCTGGCAACACTGTCGCAATATTTTGGATTGCATTTGCGATTTCGCTGCTGCTCGATACGGCAGAGTGACAACGGGTGTACAAATTTTGTCTAATTCTATACGTTTTTTTTTTATCGTGTGTGCCGCCACCGTCGCCGCCGGTGGCCAGAAAAAAAGTCGCTGCATTAAATAATAATAGGCAAATATAATATTTTTTTCTTAGCTGCGCTCTCGCACGCTCTCAGTATATCTATCGTATCTTTTTTTTTGTTGTGTTTTTTGTTGTTTTGCATTGAAAAACCAATATTAAATAAAAAGTGTGTGCATTTGACTCGGTGTTTTGAGCGTGTGCCTGTGTGTGTGTGTGTGTGTGCGAGTGTGATTGTGTGCGTGAGAGGAGAATGTGTGACTGTGCAACAACAAGCCCGAAAACCTAAAAGGCTACAGCAACAACAATTCCAACAGGGCAGCCAACACGAACGAACAAGAAGAATACCGACAACAACAACAATAACAACAACAGCAATCACATACAACAAACTTAGAGCAAATTATGTTAAGCTAAAACTAAAACAAAACAAGCAAAAAATAGCCGCGCAAAAATCAATAATTAGAACGCGTTCATAAGCAAAAAAAAAAAAAAAAAAAAAAAACAACAACAAAAAAACACAAGAAAATAAAAGACACAAAAACGTAAAAGGTAGGCAGCAGCAATAAGACAAAAAGAAAAACAAATATGAAAGAAGAATCATCACATAAAAACACACACAAAAAAAAAAAAAAAAGAAAAACACAGAAAAGAAAAGAAAAACAACAACAAAAAAGAAACATGACTTAATATTTAGAGCTGTTAATTTTGTGCATCTTTCCTATTTCCAATTTATTTATTCGTTTACATTTTTTGTTTTATCCAACATATAATTTTTTTTTTTTTGCTATTGTCACCGTTTGTTTATTGCTAATAGCAATCAGTAGCCCAGCATTCACAAAAGATTAAGTGCGACTGCGTTGGTGTGCGTATATGCGTGTGCCTATACGTCTGTGTGTGTGTGGGTGCGAATATGTCTGTCGCCTGTCTTTCATGTGAAGTCTGCGATTTTTCACAATAATAAAAACAGCAGCAGTAGCACATGTACCACACACACACACATACATATGCATAGAAGATGGCAAATCAGCATACACGCTTTCACCCATACAAAGAAGAGCCGGCATATTAGCACGAGGCCCGTCGCCTCCTGCATTCTTCTCTCTCTAGAACTTTCGAAAAAGGAAAAAAAGAAAAAAAAAAATTTCAATTAATGGTTTCGTCTATTCTGGGTACATTTCACCTTATCACTTTGCCCATTAATCAAATCGGTGAACAAGATTTTATGTTTTCTAGATGACAGTTTCCAAATCATGTGATTCATTATTTTTTTTTTATCAGTTGAGAAAATCCATGCTTCTGTTTTACTTTATCAAAAAAATTGATCCAAAAATATTTGTTTACCGAAAAATTTGCTCATTTTCTCGCTGAAAAATGCAGCCGTGACACTCAGCAAAAATCGTAAATAAAAATTCCAAAACTTTCCCACCCAAAAAAAAAAAAAGTCGCACAAAAATATACAACAAATTGGGAAATGAAAAAAAAAAATTATATTAGAAATGTTTATTTGATTTTTATAATTTTTTTTTTTTTTTTTTTGATTTGATTTTCATGCATTTTTATTTTTTCTCTTCTTCTTTTTTCCTTTGCAGTTTTTCGCAATTTTCCTAAAAAAAAAAAAAAATCGAGCCCAAAAAATTTATTTATTTTTTTTTGATTGATTTCATTCCCTGAAGGAAACACATAAAAACTAAATCAAAAAAAAAAAAAAAGAAATCCACACGAAAAAAAAAAAAATTTATATAGAAGAAATCAAAAGTACAATTACGTGTAATTCCAATTGGAAAAAAGTCATGTTAAACAGCGCCAATAACAATTTTGTGCAGCATGTAAGTAGAAACAAAAAAAAACATATATATATATATGTATATATATATATCCTCTTTATTTTTTAATTGTTATTATTATGTCTGCAATTATGTATGTGTTAATTAAACAAATAAATAAAAAAAATGTAGCTGCATTTTGTTGGCACATTTCAAGCATGTTTTTTTTTTAAATTACAATCTAGACAGACATAGATACTATATAATTATATAGATTTATATATGCAAATGATAATATATATTAGAGTAAATCCAATTCATTTAAATATTTTATTTATACACTTTAGTTGATTCGATTAGCTTGAGAGGATCCTGAGATTCTTATAGGACTTTTTAGCTCTCAAACTTTATTTCTCCAAACCTGAGTTAAGACATTTTATAGAAAAGAGTTTCGAGCTCTTAACCTGTGATTCTCAGAGAATTTATTTGAAAAAAAAAAATCAGTACTTCTTCAGAGTTTTCTTAGGACTTTAAAATTTGCTTGACAGGATCCCGAGATTCCTATAGGACTTTTTAGCACTCAAACTTTATTTCTCCAAACCTGAGTTAAGACATTTTATAGAAAAGAGTTTTGAGCTTCTAACCTGTGATACTCAGAGAATTTATTTGAAAAGAAAAAATCAGTACTTCTTCAGAGTTTTCTTGGGACTTTAAAAAGAAAGTATTATAGTTTTCTGAGTCTGAGTTGAACTCATATTCCCCTTGATTCTTTCAACGCCGAGCCGAAGTTTTTTGAGACTTTTGCTCGAAAGCAAATCCAAGGGATCCTAGTGGTCTTAAGTTATTATATAATTGCTCCGATTAGTTATATAAAAGAATATAATTCTAATTCTTATTCCCCAGATTTATTAAGGTCTTAAGCAGTTCCTGGAGCTCCTCAATACTTATAAGTAGACTTTAATCAGTTTAATGGAATACCGAGATCTAGAATGCTTTGGTCCTTTAAAGGAGTTACAGAAATTCGTTTGGAATCGAATCAAAATTTTCTTGTTCAATTTATCTGAAATTTTTCCAAGCCTGAGCTAAGTTTTATTGAGGTCTTAAGAGTTTCCCTGAGCTTAGCAATTCTTCTAAATAATCTTAAGAAGGTTCGCTTAGTTTAAGTGAATTCCGAGATTCATTTATCACCCTGAGACTATGCTTTATATACCTGATATTCTTATAAGCCCAGGAAATTTAAAGGTCTTAAGAGGTTTTCAGAGTTTAACGATTCTCATAATCTTAAGTTGGCTTGCTTAGTTTGAATAAATTCCAAGATTCATTTACCATCCTCAGCACACTATAACTTGGCCTCAATATACCTGATAACTTGATATTCTTATAAGCCCAGAGCCCAGGATCCTAAGAGCTGCCCAGAGTTTAATAATATTTAGAAATAATATTAAGTTGGCTTGCTTAGTTTGAGCCAATTCCGAGACTCATCTCTCAGCCTGAGCTCACTATGCTCTGGTCTCAATATACTTGATAAGCCCAGGATAATTATAAAAATCTTCTCATTTTAAGATTCCTAAAGGGATCAATTATTTCTGTTTCTAACAAGACTCCAATGGCCCAAGAGTAAACTGTTCCAACTAAACAGAAATTAGTTCCAGAGCTTCGTTCTATTTATCAAATTGAAAACTTATGGAATTTTCATTTTTTTGACTAATCCAATGAGAATTGTTGTGGCACGTTTCAAATTTCATTTCATTTTCAAAGTAAAAAAAAAAAGAGAACTGTCCAAAATGTCTGATTACCTGACATTTCTGATATTTCTCATTGATTTTCTTTATGTACTTTCTCGTCTACTTCGAGCATAAATCAATTGGTTAAAACATGTGTTGCCTTTTGTGTGGCAAAGAATTTGTGGCAACAACCAGGGTCACTGAGAGGTTCTCCATAGCCATCCAATTCAGTTTAATCAACACACAGATTGCCAAATTATTCAACAAAATTGCGCCAAATGCGAAATGAAATGAATGCAACCGAAAGTCTCCAAAATCTCATAGACGTTATTTCGTATTTTCCACCCGAACTTTGCCAACCAACCAAACTACCAAAGCAATCCCAAATCAACTACTATGTCCGCTCAAAAATTGTGTCACAACACAAACAACAATAACAACAACAACAAGAGGAGTGAGTGAGTTAGTGCGGGCCGAAAAGCCGCAAACATTTGCATTGGCAGCTGCAGCAAGGATCTAACGGTAAATTCTGGCAGTTTTGGGGCATAGTCAGCTGGCTGGGGAGAGGGGGGGGGTCTGATATATTACCCTTGGCCCAGTGTTGGCTCCTGCTTAGTGGCAAATTCAAATCGAAAAGGTGTAAAGTGGCTTACCATTTGCGTCACTGCTGGTCAAGTAAGCCGCTTCCATCAAAGAACCTGCCGGGTTCTCATCTGGCAGGACCAAGAATTTTTGAATCGAAAATTTTCAATTTCCTTGCCATTATCGAAGAGGAGAAGGGAATATACGATTCTTTCTTTGATATGATTTGGTTCGGATCTCTCATGATATTGTTTTTCCTAGGGAAAGTTCCGAGTATTATTTTTTCGGAGCTTTAAATAATTTTGGTATTTTTTGCATTTTCCAAATTTATCATCAGAATTTTCTCTAACTTCGACGTTTTTTTTTTTTAATAGTTCCCCTGACTTTGGGTTTCTTATGTATGATATTATTTTTTCCTTGGGACTTTTAAGTTTGTTATAATTATTTCCCTTACCTTTGGCATTTCCAAGCTTATAATCATTTCTCTTATCTTTATAATCCCTACATAATATTATCATTATTCTTGGGGTTCCTGAGATTATTATAATTATTCCCCTTGACTTAGGGTTTTCTGGTCCTTAGAATGTATATAGAAAACTAGCCTCATCCCTAGGAGTCCTGAGCTTATTTTAATTGATTCCTTTAACTTTTGGACTTCCGAGCTTATAAGGATTTCTCTTATCCATATAATGCATAAATAATATTCCCGTTGTCCTTGGGACTCCTGAAACTCCTTTAACTTCTAGATATTCCAGCTTTCTATGAGTATTTCTCTTATCCTTATTAGGCAAAAATAATGGATGAAGGTAATCTATCCTTGAGACTACTGAGTTTATTATAAGGGAATATATTCTTGGGATTCCTAGGCTTATTATAAGTATTTCCCTTAACTTTGGGCCTTCCGAGCTTAGAAGTATTTCCCTTATCCTTATAATGTCTATTGAAAACTAGCCTTTTGCTTGGGACTCCTGAGATCATTATAATTGCCCTCATTAACTTTCTTTCTTTCTTTTGTCCCTATAATGTATAAATAATATTCCTCTTGTCCTTGGGACTCTTGAGATTTTTATAATTGTT
Organism: Scaptodrosophila latifasciaeformis; assembly: GCA_037075145.1. Lineage (NCBI taxonomy): Eukaryota > Metazoa > Arthropoda > Insecta > Diptera > Drosophilidae > Scaptodrosophila > Scaptodrosophila latifasciaeformis. The sequence continues at coordinate 5,055,968 of JBAMCM010000073.1, forward strand.
CCCTTTTATCTGAAGATATTCGAGCTTCTTATGAGTATTTCTCTTATCCTTATTAGATAAGCCTAAAGGGTAAAGTGAATATATCCTTGCGATTCCTGAGTTTATTATAAGAGAATATATCCTTAGGATTCCTGAGCTTATTATAAGGGAACATATCCTTGAGAATCCTGAGCTTATTATAAGGGAATATATCCTTAGGATTTCTGAGTTTATTTCCCCTATTCTTGAGATTTTTGAGTAATTCCTTTAGCTTTCGAAATCTAAAGTCTACTGTAATTATTTCCTCTTGGGAACACCCAAACAGTTCTTCAGAAATCCTTAGAAATCCTTATCAATTTAGCTTAGACAGTTGTGTTTATTTTTTGGTAAGACTCTCAAGTTGTCAGAACAAGCTGAATCCATTAGGCTGCATATTGTGTGGAATACCCTAGCTAATTTTCAAGGCGCTCCTCCTCCTACCGCCTCCTCATATAGGTGATGTGGCCAATAGCAAATAAAGGACACTTTGTGTCTACGTGAACTAACCGTGTCCTCTCTCCCCCTCCTCCTTCATATCGTCATTGTTTATGAGCGTGCGTGTGCGTGTGAGTGTGTGTGTGTGTGTGTGGAACATGGATAAACTTTTAACCCATTGAGACTGTGGCATGCAGTGTGATTTCCGTCTACTTCCTACTCTCAATTAGTGCGCTCCAATTTTTGTGTGCTTATTTTTGGTATCGAAACCATTCAATGTGGAGGAGAGAAGAGGATTGGATTTGGATGGTTGGCTGGTTGGATGCTTTGGGTGTGTGTGGGGCTGAGGCTGACGATGATGTAATCAATGTGATTTTTGTTGTCAATTTTTTCTTCTTCTTCTTCTTCTTCTGCTTATTCAGGTGCAAAATGCACCGCAAACATTTCATGATTTTTTTTTGTAAAAGTTTTTTTTTGTGATTATTTGAAAAGACAATTGAAAATGCTGGCAAACCGAAAATCGATTGAGCAGATTGAAACACACACACTCACACTTATACACTTTCAAAAAAACAACAACAAAAAGTTGCACTGTTTTTATTATTTTCACAGAATCAATTTTTGCGTTTTTCTTCGTCTTCTTATTTTTTTTTTTTTTTTGGTTGCTGTTTTTTTCTTCTTCTTCTTCTTCTTTTACATTGATGCAGTTTTATTTAGTTCTTTTTGGTTGGCATTTTAAAATAGTTTCCTCTTCTTTTACTTTGTACAGAGATTTTCTTACTTAAGCAAAAAAAAAAAAGAAGAAGAAAAATAAAAAAACTACGAGCAAAGATACTTTTACAGTTTCGTTCCCCCCTTGCCCCCTCCGTCCCTGCCGGCCATTTAGCCTTTACTTTTGCGTTACGAATGATTTGACTTTTGCCAAAAAACAACAACAACAACAACAGCAACAAAGTAAATCAAAAGGCCAGAAAAACTGCGAAACACACACACACACACACACACACACATACATGCACATACACACTAACACCAACGCAGTAAATGCATTAAGTGGCTTTGATTGAACGAAAATTAAACGATTTCTCTATATAATTTTTCGTCGTAGCAAAGGCGAAGATACAAAATAGATGTGTGTGTGTGTTTGTGTGTATCTCATAGATACATTGATTTTCCACTGAAACGAAGCGTAAAATATGCGAATCATTTATAATTAAAATTGACAACACTAAATTAAATTGAAGACACACACACACACGCACAAACACACACACACACATACACGTACTCGGTGAGTTCTTGAAAACTTGACAATTGGAGTGAATCATTCCAAGTTGAAACTTTTCAAATAAAAACTGCTTTGAAAAACTTCACTTTTGGAGTTTAAGAAGAAATTTATTTATTCTGTTCCAAAGTTTTGCTGAGAGGATAAAGTCGGGGGGAAGCCCCCCTCCAAAGTCAACTCAAGTTGATCTAGGCGTAACTATATCTCCTGGTCAGTCTTATGTCCTAAACAACTATAATGGTTTTGACCATATCTCCGACATTTACCGAACAAACTCTTTCAAATTGTTTATGAGGTGTAATCATATATAGGGACACAGGTCTACCATGTTTCAGCTGGATCGAGCTACTATATTTCATACAGACTCAAATCTATCTATCTGTTAGGTAGACTTTTGTGAACCAATGGAATTTATAGAGATAAACAGTTCTACCTAGTTTCATTTGTATCAAGTTATTCTGGGTTATGAAACCCAAAACTATTTTAGCTATAACTCCGATATTTACCATTCAATGTCTTTCAGATTTAATATATAAATCACTCATATAGAGAAAACCCAGTGTAAGAAATTTCACCTGGATCGAACTACTATATAATATAGATTTCGAAACAGATCTTGGAAGGTTCCAAAAAAAATTTTTTATTCCTAAACGACTTCTTGGTCTTCCCCCAAATCTTTGCGATATTCATCTTTCTCAGGGCAATTATTTTCAGCAAAAAAATGTAATCAATTTGATTGGTTCGATTTGATTTGATTAATTTATTAAATTGCTAGTTTTCTCGTTTGAAATTTAAGTGAAATTTTCTCTTAAATTGAATCATGAATAAATCGATTTGTTTACTCTCTCACTCTCACTCTTGCTCTCTCTCTCTCTCTTTCTCTGTCTTTTAGTTTTGTTGGTTTCTCAGAGCTTTGCAATCTTTTAAGACTTCGAGTCTTTTGAAAAGTTTTAATGCAAAATGAATTTTTAATAATCTTAAAAGACTGCAAAATTGATGGCTTTTCATGTTAAGAAAATACACGCTAATTTTTATCTACAATTTTTCTTTTTTTTTTTTCTTAAAGAAAACCAATTTCTTTTGGTTTTAAATTTTTGATTATTTGCAAAGATTTCAAATTTAGTGAAGTGAAAAAGATTCACATTAGTTATTCTCTCTCTCTCTCGAGAGAGAGAGAGAGAAAGAGAGGTGGTCCCCAGTTCATTGCGGACTCAACTTGAGTGGATTTCCCATTTTGGGCTAAGGTTCAATTTTCTATTGCACTTTTGCACTGCACTGCAGCTGGTGTGTATGTGTGTGTGTGTGTGTGTGTGTGTGGGTTTTTGGCCAATGTGTTCGCAATGAATTAATATTGCATGGCAATAAAGTAAGTGAAACCTTTTTATGGCTTAGAGAAACAAGATGAAGAAGAAGAAGAAGAAGAAGAAGAAGGCCTCAAAGACCCATCAAGTTGGTGTCTGTTCGCTTGGCCCCCCTTTGCGCCCCCCTTTGGCTTTGTGTTGGCCCCTGTTAAGTGTCGCCCGAGCAGGCGATTCCCTATAGACAGACCAGCATCGTGTGGCAGCTACAAGCCCCGGTCAAAGGTCATAAAAATGAAGCGTTTTAGGACTTTTTCAAAAAAAAAAAAAAAAAAACAAAAGAAGAAAAGTTAAATGAATTGCTTTGAGCTGGTCGAATGGCACGAACGAAACTCAAGAAACTGCCAAGTATTTTCTTCTCCCCCATCCCCACCCACTTGCACTTCACACCCCCCCTCCACCCCCTCTTTAGCTGCTTGAAAAGCCAATTAGCATGCTGACTAAAAAACCTACCCTCATTTTATTCATTTTTATTATAAAAATAATTTGCAATCATTTTCACTCATTAAGTTGCTCTGCGAAAGCTTCTGTCGGTCTCTCTCAGAGAGAGTGAGTGAGATGGCAAGAGGGGTGGTGGTTGGGGGGGGTTTCATTTGTGAAGTGGCAATGACGTCACAACAAAATAGCTCAAGTACCAGGCGCCAGCTTGATGTCCAATGCATTAAAGCTTTCCGGTTGCATGATTGTTTCGCCGAGAAATCATTATGATGCCAAAGCCGATGCCGCTGCTGATGCCTCTGCCGTTGCTGATGCCTCTGATTCTGATGTGGCCAATGATGAAGCCGCTTGCTCATGACGATAATGATTTTAATTATGATGTTGACAATGTGCCAATGATTAACAAGTTTATGAGCCGGAAGCTTTCATAGAAACCAATGCAGACACACACACACACTGAGAGAGAGTGAGAGCGAGAGTGAGTGGTAGAGGGAGAGCGCGATAGAGGGGGAGGGAGAGAGTGAGGTGATTTTAAGCTAATTAGCTGTGAATTGAATTGGTGTTGGATTAGGTGTGGCAAAGGTTTGTTTATGCTTTGTCTTTCCTTAATTCGAGACTTCGAGTGATCACCCCCAAAACAAAAAGAAGAAGAAGAAGAATAAAAATCCTTCAAAGGGAGTATAGAAATTTTCATAAATAAAATGGATAAACAAAAAATTAAAAAAAAAAATTTTAGCTCAAAAAAAAAAAAATATTAAGACTAGATTTCAATTTCTGATAGCTTTTAGTATAAATGAAAAATAATTAAAAATTAAAAATATAGAAAATTTTAAATGCTAAAAATTAATAAATAAATTTGTTTTTTTTTTTTTTTTTTATAAAATTTCTTAGTGAAAAATAATTAGCAATTAAAAAAAATAGACCAAAAAAGGAAAGACCAAAAAAAATTTTTTTAATATATATTTTTTTTAATTTTTTTGGTCATAATTTAAAAAAAAAAATAATTTTTTTTAAGACTCAAAAAAAAAATTAATTAATATTTTTTCTTTATAAGTTTTTCTAAAAAATTAGTGTGACTTTTTAGTCATAATTAAAAAAAATAAAATTAAATAAATAATACAAAATGAATTGAGCTATATCCTAGCCTTATTTATTTATTAAATTAAATCAAAAATTATTTGTTAAATTAAATTAAAAATTATTATAAAATAATTAAAAAAAAAAAAAATAAATTGAGTTTAGTTTTGTCTCCATTTTTTTTTAAATAAAAATAATAAAAAATTAGTCAAATTAAATAGATTTTATTTAAAAAAAAAAACTGATGAAAAAAATTAATTTGGAAATTAAATAATAATAAATAAATCAAAATAAATTGAGTTTAGTCAAAGCCCAATTTATTTATTAAAAATAAAAATTAAATTCATTAAATCCCAAATAAGAAAAAAATGTTCATAAAACTCAATTAGAATTTCTGAATTTAGTCCAAAATTTACGTATTAATTAAATTCCCAATTAAAAAGAAATATTCATAAAATTCAATTAGAAATTGAAAACTTAGTCAAAAATTTCTAGAATATTCAAAAATAAAGCTCATCTTTCAATTAGTTAGAATATTTTTGAGAATTTAACAAAATATTTCTTAGCTTGCTGAATTTTCTTTTTTTTTCCCAAATTAATTGGAACCCAGGAAAAAATCCTCTGAAAAAATCTGAAATTTCATATCAAAGTTTCTTTTTTTTCTAGTCAGCTCAGCTGTTTATTTACCTGAAATCCAATCCAATTGTATTTATCTGCAGGCACAACCAAAAAAAAAAAAAAAAAATGAAAATAAAATAAATAAAAAAAAATGTTGCATTTTTGGTAGCCATTTTGTTTTGGGTTTTTGGTCATTTGTGTGGACTGCAACCTGCAGTTTTATCTCTTCTCTATTTTTTTTTTTTTTTTTTTGTTGTCTGGCAGACTGCCCAAATCAATAGCATTCGGTAAAAACCCTTTAAAAAAATAAAAGAGAGAGAGAAACCCTAGGGAAAAGAGGCAGACAGGTCAGCCGAGTCAGGCAGGTCAGCCAGCCAGGTTGGAGCGTGGCGAGGGCTTCATGGGTTTTGTGGTTATGCAAAAGTCCCCAACCAATTTTCATGTTCACTTTGATATTTTTTTGTTTATTTTGGTTTAACTCACTCCACTCCCCTCGCTCCCCTCTCTCCCTCTCTCACTCGCACTCTTTGAGCCTTTGGCTATTTGTGAGGTGTCACAGTTTTTTGTATAGAAAACATATTCTTTTTGAGACTAATTCAAAAGGTACACAAACTCACTCAATGCCCTCTTTTTTATTTTTTATTTTCTATATGCTTGTTGATTTAGTTGATTGCCCAAAACTAACAGAGAGACAGAGAGAGAGGGAGAGGGAGATAACCCTCGAACCAGTCAAGCCAACTTCCAATTACAAATTTTCTGCTGGCAATTCAAATGCAAATCAAAAAAAAAGTAAAAATGATATGAAACAATAATAATAAAAACAATAGATAAAATGACACAAATAATATTTTTTTTTTCGATTTTTCTCTTATCATTTTAATGGTGGAAACTCAAAAAAAAAAAAAAAAAAAAAAAAAAAAAAAATAGCCATATCATTTGTCAGGCTTGAATAATTTTCTATTTAATTTTAATGGGAAAATAATTGCAAAAATAAAAAAAAAAAAAACAAGTTTTTGTCACTTTGACCCAACGCACAGTGGTTCCTGTTGTATGGGGAAAGCGGCCAGAAAATACTTCTAGTTGAGTTAGGCACTTGAAACTTAGCACAAAATTTTCTTAGTTTTATAGCAAAATTATATGAAAAAATCAGACGGATCAGACCACTATATCATATAGCTGTGATATGAATATTACGTATACGCTGCGTTGGCCAATGCAAAAAGGGCATAATTGTTATAAGCAAATAAATTAGCCCTAATTAAAACAATTATAATTTCACTCATTTTGCAAGTTTTTAATGCAATTTTGCATATGCTGGCCAACGCAAAAGTTGCCTGTTGCCTTTCAAGTCAAATAAGCTTTAAAGCCGCTTATAAAGGCTTTTATTATTATTATGATGAAGGTGGTGGCGAGGGGGGGGGGGTTTGCTTATGGCCTTGCATTGCCCAGGGTGTGAAGGGGTGAAAAGAGGGGGGGGGGGTTCCAGATTGACTGATCAAAGAGTTGAAGCAAATGATTCTTTCCTTGTCCTCCCCCTTTCTTTCTTTCTTTCTTTGTTGTTGTTGTTAGTCTGAACTGTTTCATTTTATAAATTAAGTTGGAAATAAAAGTTTATTTCAGCTGTGGCCAGTTTCCAGTTGGCCCCACTGCAGGCGCATTTTTACAGTTTCCTTTTGGCCTTTTCCGTTTTTGTCTTTTGCTCCCTTTTCACTGCTCTTCCTCTTCCCCTTTCATTTTCATTGTCTGCGAGTGACGACAACAAAAAAATTAAATTTTTTTTCAAAGAATTTTGTATGCTCTTTTCGAAGGGTCAACGGTTCAATCTAAAAATATATATATTTTTTTAATTAAAAACTTGTTTCATTTTGGAGCAAAAAAAAAAAAAAAATAATGGAGAAACATGATGATGCCCATGTTCCTACAACAACAACAAAAAATTCCCATAAATTCTTAGGTCCATTCAATCTATATCTCTCTATGTGTGTGTGTGTGTGTGTGTGTGTATGTGTGTGTGTGAAATTGCACCTCCCCCCCCCCCCCCCCAAAAAAAAAAAAGAAAACCTGGAATGAAAGTATTCCTTTTCTTTGAGCCTTTTGTTGTTGTTCTTCTTCTTCATACTCTTTTCATATATTTTTATGTTTCATTGGCACGCAAAATTTTGTCAAAAAAAAAACAAAAATATTCTATATTTTTTTTTACCACCTGGTAAAAGTTTGCTACTGTCAGAGTTTTGCCAACAAATTTATGACCAAATCATATTGGGCCAAATTAATATCACATTTTGGGCTAATAAACTCATTCATCAGTGACCTCATTTGCCTATGAGAATTTCAGCTTTTACCAAATTGAAACTACCCAAAAAACCAAAGCCAAAGCCAAAGCAAAATCCAACAAAATCATTATTAACTGGAAATTTCTCTTGTCTCCTAATTAGCCATCTCCCTCTCACTCTCTATCTCTCTCTCTTTCTGACACTCTATCTATCACTTTCAAAATTGTCTTTTCATTTGTCTGTTTTTGGGGTTAGTTTGAGTGCTCATTTGGTAACCATTCTCTGGCCACACTTGTCCTGCTCACTGGGATTCTCTTGTCTAGTTTGATTTTGGGAAAGTTTGGGGAATAATTTTGAGGCTTATGCTGGTCCAAATCAGACTTGACTAGACAAATCATAAAGTCGAAATAATTCATTGAGTCTCTTAGGATAATCTAGGAATTATAAGGAGAGTATCTTTGGTTCGGCTAAAGCTTTTCTTTTTTTTTTGTTGCAATTTTTGCTCCCATTCAAAAGCATGGCGAATTGCAGGGCCAACAATGCGTTTCAATTACAAGCTATTTATATTTGTACATACAAGTATCTAAATTAGCTTCGAAATGTTTATTTTTGTCGTTGGTGTTGGTGTTGATTTGATGCTGCTTAAATTGCACTCTCTGACTGTACTCTCACAATTGGGCTTAATAAAAAGGGCAAGTGGAGTTATTGAGTTATTTGAGGAAACGTGATCAAATCGGAATTATATGGAAAGTCTAGAACTTGAAGTGAAACTCCGGGCAACCTAATCAAGGGCCCGGTCTTTATTAGACCAGCGTTTGCAGTGTTGTATTCTTAATTATCGAAACTTTTTCAAACCAAGTCTATCGACTAATATATTCTTTACATTCTATATACCTCTATATATCTTTTTTCTATGAGAATTATTCCATCAATACCTAGAAAATTCTCTAAAGTTCTGAGGCAGCTTTGACTATCGATAATTGTGTTATCGATATGTTTAACACACACTACTTTAGCGCAATAGTTTCTGCTAACCATTTAAGTTTTTAAAATGTATCTTGGGTTACTTCTGGGGAACTATATCAGAGAAACCCAATTTCCTGATATCGATATGATATGATATTCTGACTGGCTTGGTATAAACCTTTAGTTCTTATTATATTCATTATATAAAGATGTATCTCAGGATGCTTCTTCGAAACTTTATCAGAGTTCCATGATTTCATTAAGGAAAGCCAATTTCTTGATATCGATATGATATGATATTCTGATTGATTTGGTATAAACCTTTAGTTCTTATTATATTCATTATATCCATTTATCTCAGGATGCTTCTTCGAAACTTTATCAGAGTTCCATGATTTCATTAAGGAAACCCAATTTCTTGATATCGATATGATATTGATATGATATCATATTCTGATTGATTTGGTATAAATCCATAGGTCATTATATATAGTTACCAAATTATTACTAAAGATTTGATACGGATATATCAATCGTTTGATTTATCGCTTTGTAGATTGACTAGTCTCTTCAGGAGAAAGGCTTTGATCTGTTGTCTTTGGGCCAGTGGACTGTACTATATACTCTACGATCTATCATTAAGTTTTGATAATTTCAAATCAAAAAATTTCTATATAGTCTAGGATCTTATAATGGTTTCATTTTTAAGAACTAAATTAATCAAATCTTTGTTTAATCGATAACATTTTAGCGTTATTAAAAAAGCTCTAAGGTTTGCCCAAGTCGAACTCAGGAATCAATTTGAGTTATATAGTCTCTGATCTATCATCAAACCATTCTCGATTCCATTATTATTTTCTCATAATTTCAAATCAAAAATATATGAAAATTCACGTAAATCAATTTGGATTAGTTAATCATGCTATAAAGTCTACGATCTTTCCTTAAACTATTCTCAATTCTGAAATTTCAAAATAAGAAAAAAAAATGGGAAAAAATCCTATTCAATCCTAAGTCGATAACATTTCACCGATATCATAGCCAAAAGGTCTAGATTTATTTCATCGATTATATATCTTATATATCTCTTGATTCCTTTAGCATTTTCTTTTTCAATTTCCTCCCATTTTGACCAAAGAAAACAGACTGTTTAATTTTGAATTTGTCAGCTGTCAGGGCGGTCGTTTTTGGCGGCTTTCGAGCTCAGCCACAGCTGCTTTTGGCCATATATTTATGCCACATGCTGTTTCGATTTTTCTAGCTCTTCTTCTTCTTCTTCTTTCTCTCTTGTTGTTGTTGTTGTTTTCTCTCGCCTGCTTGGGATGTGTGTGTGGAGCGAACAAAATATTGAAATGTATTTTTAAACGTTTTTTAAACGTGCGCCAATTCAATGTTGCCACATTTGTCGCGCCTCAGTGCCATTTTGGCTATTTAGAACTATTTTTTTTTTCTTTTTTCTTTTCTACTTTGCATTCGTCTTCGTCATCATTTTTTTTTTTTTGTGCCGTTTTCAAATTTTGTTAGTCCGTCCGTCTTCTGCTCGTTAGTTCTGTTGTCGCTCTTATTCTCGCCAAGACAACAACAAGAAAATCTTTTATTTTATTTTATTTTTTGTTTTAATTGAAAATGTTTCTATTTTTTTTTTTTTAGTCTTGTCGATTTGTTTGGCATTTGCAATCGATACAAAAAAAAAAAAGAGAAGAGAAGAGAAGATTTTCTTTGGGTCTTTCGGACAGTTACCAAGTGGTTACATTTGCTTTTTGTCAAAGTGTCAAAGAGTGGAATTAATGAGTCATTTAAATCATTTTATTTTTACCAAAGAAACTCAAGAGGATTTGACTAATTCCGGTTGTCCTGGCAACCGGCACAGATTAATTGCTCATGCCATGACATTGGCGCCTTCATCCAACAACTTAACCAAAGCCAATTTTATTCCATTTCGTTTTGGCTTTTTTTTTTACCAAAGCTGGCTAAACCATCAGTCATGTGTGAATGTGTGTGTGTGTGTGTGTGTGTGTGTGTGTGTGTGTGTGTGTGTGTGTTTGATTGTTTATTATTTTGTTGTTGGTGGCAGCTACATGGTTTCATAAATTTCGTCTGGCCATGTGATAAGAGTAACTGGCAATAGCAAAAGCCAAACCGGCCAGGCCTTTACAGAATTTATCATTGCCAAGTCAACGCAGCCAACCTAGCCAAGTCAAAGCAAGACAAACCAAACCAAACCAAACAAACAAACTGAAAGACTGAAATCATTCAGTTAGCCAAGTCAAAAAAAAAAAAAAAAATGAAAAGAGAAAAATCCCACACGCACGGCAAATGCAGCTAAAGTAAACCAAGAAAAGTCTTGAAAGCAGATTCCAATGCCCATCAAAGTCGATTTAAATCGATTTTTAAATACTCTTTTCAAGTGTCTCAGAGGGGCTTACACTTTGAGGTGCTCTGGAGACTCGAGACTTGGTGGATTTAGCTTGAAACTTGGTGGCTTGGTTTATCTGACGAATATGATTTACTATATCAAATTTCAAGACCCTAGCTTTGCTCTTGACTAAGATATATATAAATATTGATGTTAGGGAATCTCAGCATTCATCAGATTTTTTCTAATTTAATTATGGAAATTCTTTAACTTATTTGAGTCCAACGATTCTAATTGATTAGCTTCTAATTATTCTTTGAAACTTGGTGGCTCGACTTATCCGAGAAATATGATTTACTATATCAAATTTCAAGACCCTAGCTTTTCTTTTGACTAAAATATAGATAAAGATTGAAACTGGGGAATCCAGATTTTTCCTAATTTCTTTATGGAAATTCTTAAATTTATTTGAGTCCAATGTTTCTATAAATTATTGATAGGACAATTATAAAGCTACATATTAAATCTGAAGGTTTTGGCTTTTCAATTCTATAAGAAATGAATACTTCTTCGTTATAAGAAATTCTAGGTATTTTTCAGATTTCATTTTGGAACTTCTGGCATCTATTATATCATTGATTGAGTGTCTATATCCTATATATAGTTAAGGCTATAGATTTCTGGAAACTAAAAACCCTTCAACATGAAACTTGTTCAACTGGCTTATGGGATAATATATTCAATTTCAAGGTTGTGGCTTTTTAGTTAAGTAAGAAATGGATAGTTCTTCGATATCAAAAATTTTAGGTATTTTTCAGATATCATTTAAGATCTCCTCATATTTAGTTTAACATTCCATGGAGTGTTCATGCCCTATAAATAGTTGAGTCTATAGATCTCTGGAAACTAAAGACCGTTCAACATGAAACATGTTCGACTGGCTTATGGGACAGTTAAAAGCTAACATATTCAATTTCAAGGCTCTAGCATTTCAATTGTCTCAGAAAAAGATAATTCTTGATTTCCTAAGAATCTAGGAATTTCCTTTTGATAGCTCAAGAAAGGCAGTAATAATTCTAAAGTTCTCTCTGGTCAGCTGCGAGTAGAGGGTATCAGAGTATAAAGTAGATGGATGCTGCTGGTTGGTTTGGCCTGCATGAAGGGGGTAAAGCAGAAAAGGAAAAGAAAAAGGAAAAGGAAAGGAGGAAAGAAGGAACCAGCCAACAGGGCTAAAATAAATCGATTGTCATCTAGTTGCCATTTTCCGTTTTGCTTTTGCGTTTTCTCTGTTTTTTTTTTTTTTTTTTTTTTTTTTGGCTCCGTCATCTTTCGTGCGCCTTGGCGTTATGCTATGGAAAATGGGGAAACAGAATAAGTAGAATTGACTCTGCCCACGCACACACACACACACAGAGACACACTAACACTTGAACAGTTTTGCTTTTGGTAAGCTGAAACGACCAAAAAGCCATTTTGTCTGTCAGCCTCGATGGCTCTCTTATGACGCGAGCCTGCCTCTCTCTCTTTCTCTGTGTTTGTTTTCTCTCTCCCTTAGTGTTTTGGTGTGTGCATGTGTGTGTGTGTGGGGAAAGCAAAGTATTACATAATGCGTTTAATGGCAACATTCAATGGAATTATTATTGCTGCGCTGCTGCTCGGGTTGTTTGGCGAAGTGCCACCATTTTCCAGCATTTCCTATCTCTCTCTCTATCTCTCTCTGTCTCCCAATGAAAATGATCTGCTGGATTGTGTGTGTGTGTCTGTGTGTGTGTGTGTTTGCTCTAAAATCTTTCTTAGCCTTTTCTGACCCAAACAAAAAAAATCTCAAACTTCTTCTCCCCAGTTGACCTTTTATTCTTTGCTTTTCTCTTTTCTTATATTTTCTTTCTTGTCGTTTCTTTTTTTTTTTTGAGTTTGTATTTCTGTCCAGGTCAGCGGAAAAAGAATTGCATAAATATTTGATTAATGTTTTGCAGGTTGTTTGGGCATTTTTCTTTACTTTTCATTTTATGATTTCCCACAGTTTCTCCGGCTAAGCCAATTTAATTTTATGCCCAACTGCTAAAGAAAAGGGCAATTCACACACACACACACACATACACATAGACTGACATATTCAGATTCATAGAAAATAATTATCCGGTCATTAAAACTTATTTGATTTGATCAAATTTTTGCATACACTTTATGAATTTTTGTTAAACAATTTCCTTAGTGTTTTTTTTTTTTTTTTTGTGAAATTTTCGGAAAGAGTATGAAAATGATGAAATTCACACCTGAACCAAATGCTTTGGCACTAAATTTAGATGGCTTTAATTTTATGGCTCATTTGATTTTTGTGCAAATCTTTTGACCGCATAAATAAAAACAACCCACAAAATATTTCATATTTTTTGTTTTTGTTTTCACTGTTAAATTTGCCATGGAATTTTTGCTTAAACAAAAATTTGATTTTGAATTGAAAATGGCCGATTTGCATTTATTTCGATTTATTTATTTTGTCAACTTTTTAAACCAGAAGTGACAGGAAAATATAAGCAAATTGCATAGCACCAATTATATATTATAAAAGAAGAGTGAGACAGAGAGCGAAAGAGAGAGAGAGAGAGCAAGCTCTTTTGTAAGCAAATCAGCGCCTGAAGATATGCAATGTAATTTTTATTCATTCAACAAAAACTTTTCAAGAAAAATCATAAAAATATATATAAATGTATAGTGAAGAAGTACAACTGAATTGTCCCACCTTTTTAAACACCGTTTTCTTATCTCTTTTCTTTTATAATCTCTGCCATGAATTCTGTTTTCCAAGCAGAGGGAGAGAGTATACTGAGTTGGTCCTGTGGGCTGTAACACTTTGAAGAAGAACTCAGAACCCAGAATGAACCACTCTATAATTTAGACCTTGGACAATCTGAGAATACCTCTGAAGTTTCTAGGGTAAATTTTTGATCAGATTTTATATAGGAAATACTCATCTATATCAAGTTTAACCTGGTTCAAACTATTTGAAGATGTTACTGGTTGGCTGGGCATATCTCTGACATTTACTGACAGAGTCCATGCTACTTAGAACTTAGAATGGTGCCAGGCTTCATCTGGATCGAGCTCCTATATCATTTAAGTCCAATATAAATTCAGATAGCTTTTTTAACGATATCTTCGATAGGAATTAGACCTTCCTTTTCTAGTTAAATATTTGTAATACTTATATAGAGACAACCATATATATCGGGTTTCATTAAGACAGGAGTAAGATATCATTTAGTTGGTTAACTGGGAATATCTCTTGCCCTTACTGACATAGCTCATTCTACTCTCATAGAGCCCACTTGCCCTTACTGACATAACTCATTCTACCCTCATAGAGTTCAGGCTTCATCTGGACCGAGTTAGTCTAGCTCGAATATAAACTCTTAGGGCTATCTTTGATATTTATCAACTGTTTTAATTCTAGTTAAATATTTGAAACACTCATAAAGAGACAACCAATTTTAACAGGAAAAGACTAAGATATCATTTTGCTGGACAGCTGAGAATATCTCAGACATTTACTGACTAAGCCCATTCTACTTAGAACTAGAAGAGAATCTCATAAAGTCCAGGCTTCACCTGGACGTAGTTGCTCTAGTTCGAATATAGGCTCAAGTATCTTTTAGGGTAATCTTCGATATTTATCAGCTGTTTTCAGTCTAGTTAAATAATTGTAATACTCATAGAGAGACAATCATATGGTTCGGGTTTCTTCTGGATAAGAATGCAATATCCTTTAGCTGGATAGCTGGGTGTAGCTCTGAGATCCTTCTAAATATACCAAGCTTAAGCTGGATTTGAACTATTATATCTTTGAGCTGGACTAAAAACTCAAACTAGGATATTTCCGACATTTAATGGCTAAACCTAATCTACTCAGATATTTAGACTACTCATATAGAGTTAACCATATAAACCAAGTTTCAACTGGATCTATCTGCTATCTACCCTAATAAGTCTTGGTAAAATTTGTGGAAATTTCTTACTGAGTTCTTCGTTAACCCGGTTAACTCTTATAAGAAGAAGAATCCTTAAAAAGAGTGTGCCATCTTTGGTTATTCCCAGCTTCATCTTTTTCACTTCTTGGCTTGGTGTTTTAATTTCCTTTCGGTTCTTTTTTTTCTTGTTATTTTTATTTATTTTTGCCATATTTCTTTTTTTTTTTTTTGAAGTCTTTAAGTAATTTTTGTTTACCATTTCTCATGATTGTCGAACATCTTAGCCCGCCTTCTGGTTTCATTTGTTTTTTTTTTTTTAGGTGTCATTTCTTTTGTATATTTTTTCCAGTTTGTCACGTTTGCCGAGCAATTTTGTTCGCCTCCCCCCCACCTTTTTCGACTGGGCCCACTCATTTAGTCGAGTAATTTTTTTCTTCTCTCCCCCCTCGCTCCATCGACTTATCTTCTCTGTCATTTTTGTTGTTTGTTTGAGAAATACAAATTTTTCCTTTTGCCTAATTTCTTTACGTACGTTTGTGTCTTTTTTGTATTTTACTTGGCTACGTTTTTATTGCACTTTGCGGTTGTTAAACTCATCTGTCTTCACTCTGGCACCCTCACCCTCGTCTTGGCCCTGCTTGGAGCTTCTCAGCTCGGCTTGTGCGGCCGTATTAATGGTATTTTGTCACGCATATTTTAACGCTAAATAAGCGTCCATTCTTTCAACTTTCTTCTACAAGTTTTCCCTTTATTTTTATTCCACCTACACATTCATAAATTTACACAGCTGCTGGCTGGCTGGCTGGCTTCGTCCTTCCATAATGTGTTACCCTTTTTTTTTTTGATAAAGAAGGGAAAAGGGGGTAGGCGTGTGTGCGTGTTAAAAAGAATCTTGTTTTTGTAATTGTTGTTGTTGTTGGTTTTTGCTTTTTGATTGTTTTTACGTTCCTTAACAACTTTAAAATTGTTAAAATGTACGTGACTTCCGCTTTTTCACACGTAAACAACATCGTCCCGTTTCCTTCACTTCACTTCACTTTACTTTTCACTTTGGCAAAACTCTTGTGCCTTTTTGACAAGTCTCTTGGTTTCTTTACCTTTCTTTTTACCTATTCATTTTTAGCATTTTCCCCCCCGTCACCTTCCCAAAAAATAAACTGGTCTTTAATAGCCACGATGTTTATCAAGTCAAAATAATTGCAAATATTACATTGTTTTTTTTTGGTTTTCGTAAAATTCTTTTCACGTTTCCGTTGGATCCTTGTGCTTTTGGGGTTGCTAACCACAAATTGATCCATCTTAAAATATATTAAATTTTATGGTAAACGTATTTTTGATCACTCAATCATTTAATCCCATCTATATTCTAGTCTTTCTAAATCGAGAAAAAAAACGTAGGAAATTATAGGTCAGAATATTCCTTCAGCTTAACTCTAGGAACCAGTCGATATGGTCTTATCTGTGTGTATTTTTTAATCGTATGGAAGGCTATATGTTGTCTATGGAACTCAACGGATCAGATCTCTATATCCTAACCCAAAACCAAGTCGTAATTGAGATTTACAATAATAAACGTGTAAAGTTATAGAATCGTTAAATTACCAAAACTTCTTTGATTCATATAGATTTGATACAAGCCCAAATCGGTTATAGGTATATCTCGATTATATATTGACCGATCCCAAAGAATTTTAGTGTTTTTAATTTGTGTATATGGACACATAAATCTACCGAGTTTCATTTTGATTCGACATTAATTGGATTGAAGGGTCCTAGCAGATTAAATCTGTTTAAGATATATTATCTGGCATTTACAGAACAATTCCATTAAAATTTATAGCCTTTCATACTCATAAAGACCCACACAAGTGATCCTGGTTCCACCTGGACCGAACACCATATCATATAGCCATATGCCGTACTCCGACTTGGGTATCTCTAGCTATTCCTTTTATGAAATTTAATAATCTAATCGATGACTTTTTTTTTGTGATTCTTTGTAGTCCCTCCTACTTTATTCCCTCCTCCTACTATATTCCCTATATAGACCCAACCAAGTGCCCCAGTTCCACCTGGACCGAACACCATATCATATTGCCATACTCTCTACTCCGACTTGGGTATCTCTAGCTCTTCCTTTATGAGATCTAATAATCTAATCGATGATTTTTTTTCTTGGATTCTTTGTAGTCCCTCCTACTTTTCTATATTCCCTATATAGACCCACACAGGTGAACCTGGCTCCACCTGAATCTACTACCATACTCTCTAGCCATACTCTCTACTCCGACTTGGGTATCTCTAGTCCTCCTTTAGTGAAATCCAAAATTCCATTCGAGGATTTTTTTACTTAATTTTTTTTAGTCTCTCAAATTTCTCATGAATTTGAAAATATCTTTTAATCCATTGTATGCATATGTTTTCGCTCTGTGAAAAAGAGCGAGAAGAAAACCTCTGCCAACCTCTTTTTTTGATGACAAGTTAATTAAATTTGCGACTAATTCCCATTTTAATGGTTTGGGGGGAAAGAAATATGATAAAATAAAAAAGGAGGAGCCAATGTCATTCTGTGTGTGCCAATTGAATGGGAAAAATGAAATTTTTATATTCTGTCGCCTGAAAGTCGACCGCAAAATTTGTTCTTCTCCGATTTTGTCTTTTTTTATTTTTTTTCTGCTTAGTTTTTTTGACTTGGCCTTTTGTTAGCACGCTCTCTCTTTCTCTCTCTCTCTCTCTTTCTCTCTCTCTCTGTTCAGTTTCATGCAATTTGGCTTAATCGACAAGCTTTTAGCGCATAGTTGAAAATTATGACAAAAGTTGAGCAATTCAATTTAACGAGTGAACCAAAACGGAAGACCGAGGATGTGGCAGCGGCGGTCTACGAACCCCTTTTTTTTTGGACTGGGCTGGGCTGGGCTGGCCAGGTGGAAAAAAGTTGCTTACAAAAAAAAAAAAGAAATGGTTAGCTCAGCCCTCCCCCCCATTCAGATTGGCTATAGAACATTTTTGCACTGTTGCCGTCATGTAATCAAATTAAACACGAAAAGAACGAACGAACAACTTGCCAAAGGGGCAGGCCTCACTTTTTGAGCTTCATTTCATTAAATACTGGAAGCTATTGAATTATGTATAGACATATACCTATATATATATTTTTATTATATTCTCGATAAATTTGAAATCGACAAGTGTGGAATTTATGGTTCTATTCAAAAGATGATTAGGAGTAAAAGAGATTGGATTTGCTAATGAGTTGTAAGAAGTTCTGAGAATATCAGGATATCAGGAAATTATGTTTAGGTATATATATATGAGAAGGTCTTAGATTAATCAGTTAGATTTTTGAGAAGTCTCACTGGCTTTATTTTCCCTTCTCTTATTTCAAGGCTCGTTAGAACTTAGTCTTTTGATAGAGTGAGAAGTTTTTTGAAACCCTTTGGGATTTGCTTTAATTTGCTTGGAAAATTTCCTGTAATAAGGAAGGCTTTAGAATACTTAGGATAAGTCTGACTGGGTTTATTTTCCCCTTTGGACTTGCATCTGAGATTTCAAAGCTCGTTAGAACTTAGCTTCTTGATGGATTGATAAGTTTTTGGCAAACCTTCGAGATTAGCTTTTTTTGGTTTGGAGAATTTCCACTGATAAATCTGTTCCACTCAAAAAAGTTTCCTATTGATTGAGGGGACTTTTGTGGGATATAGGAAAATTCTTAAACTATTTTATAGAATTGATATAATCCCATCTGTTGATCACAGGGTTACTCCCATAATTTGTTTATAGATAGTCAAAGCTAACTTCTGGATTCTTTTGAAATCCTAAGATGATTAACCCATTTCATGGTTTTGATATAATCCCATTGGGATTAATCGGTTCATCCCAGAGTTATCGATAATTTGTTTATAGAAAGTTAAAGCTTGCTTTCTGGATTCTTTTCAACTCCTAAAATCATTAACCCATTTCATGGAATTAATATAATCCCTTTGATATAAATCGGTTGATTCCAGAATTACCTATAATTTGTTTATAGAAAGATAAAGCTTACTTCTGGATTCCTTAACGATAGAAATTATCCATTATTTTTGCCTCTGTAAATGCCAATAACATATTGAATATAGTTTTTACTATATTCCCCGCCCCATTAGGTTTTTGGTTCCGCTTGGCTGCCCAAAGTGGTTGGGCTCGTTTGACAGTCTTTTGACAGTTTCCAAAAAAGAAGAAGAAGACGAAAAAAAAAGGTGAAGCGAAAAACCGACAAGACATTCAATCAGCCCACCTTCTTCTTTGTGGTTGAGTTGGCATATGAAACGGGTCAGAAATCTAAAAAGAGCGATTGCATTTTCCCTGCAGGTTGCAACTTAGTTCGCAACTGCATACGTGTGTGTGTGTGTGTATTTGGTGGGGTTGATTGCTTTGGTGTATTTTCATAATTTTGTTTGCCACGCTCAAATTGCAAAAGCATTTTTGCTGCTTCCCTCGAGTGACAATAACAACCCGTGGCGTTTTGCCTATTCTAAAGAAGGCAGAAAAAGATTGACGGGTGGTCTCTGTCTGCCCTAAAGCGCGTGTGCCCTTTTCTAACACACACACACTGGCACACACACTCACACACATACATACACAAAGTTGGACGCTTGCATTTTTGCTTATATTTTGAAAGGCAGTCGCGTTTGTTCTCAACGTTCTCTAATTTGGCACAAAAGCTCTGTGTGAAGGAGCTGCGGGTGTGGATGAGCTTGGGGGCGGTGGCGGTGGCGGTGGCGGGGGTCAGCCAGTCAGTCTGAGATACTGAGGCCCTTAATATTTTTGTTTCGTTTTTTTTTCGCCGCAGACACAACACACACACACACACACACTTTGGTGCTGGCTTGAGGGGTCTGTGAGAGGGTTGGGGGGGTGCTGACACTTGCCGCACAGGTGCAACAGAATGACAATTTGTGCAGCCCCATCAAAAAAAAAAAAAAAAAAAACAACAACAACAAAACAAAAGCGAAAAAGGAAAGAGAAAATCTCCCCTTGCTTTTGTTATTCTAGCAGCTTTGTTGCTGTTGTTGTTGTTGTTTTGCCTTGTCAAGCGTCAAAATGCTGGCAACTTTGCCTACCTGCCTGCCTCAGGGCCGTGCATCAGGCGAAAAGCAAAGCAAAGCAAAGGAAAAAAAGAAAAGGGCGGTGGGCTTAGTCAGTCGGCTTGTCTGGCAAATTTGATTGTCTCGTTTTAGGGTTGATTTGATTTTCACTTTTTCACCTCGACGTGTTCATTTTGTCTGCCAACTCCAACAATCTCCTCTCCTCTGCTTCTTCTTCTTTTTAGTCTGTTTTTTTTTTTATGATTCGATACGTTTCGTTTTGATTTGATTTGAAATGGTAAATTAATTGGTAGCTGAATGAATTAATTGCTTACTTACCAAAGATTCGAACCATTTGCTTTAATTGCATTCAACACTTGCCACACTTTTGTCACACACACAAAACACAAACACAAATACAAATTGCCAAAACGAAGAGCAAGAAGAAGAAGAAGAAGAAGATGACAAAACTAACGAAACGAAAAGAATCTCAACAATTGCTGCGGCTGCCTGACTGGCAGTAAATGCATTTTAATTGCCGAGCCAACCGTCTCTTAGATTTTTTAGAGGAGTTCTTCTTCTTCTTCTTCTTCTTCGTCTTTTTTCTTTATTCTTCATTTTTTTGAAATGGCCGCGACAAATGTTGAGAACAAACTGAGAGATGGGTAAATTTTGAAAAAGTTGCATTTCTTGGTTTAATCTAAAAGTCTTCGGTGATTTCGAGAAAAAAAAAAAATCATGTGTTATCTTTAGCCATCAAATTTGATATATATGAAAATGTATATTTGGCATAATTTATACATAAATCTGTACGGCGGCAACTGTTGGCTGGCCCCAAGTAATGAAGGCCTAACTAACTGCAAAAAAAATACGAAAGTACAGTGAAGACTATTTTTCAGGGAAATTAAAAAAAAAAATAAATTAAATTAAAATTAAACTTAAATAAATTTCAAAAAATAAATAAAATAAATGAAATAAATAAAATAAATATAAATAAATAAAAAAATGAAAAAAATAAAATAATTAAAATAAAAAAAAAAATAAAATAAATGAAATAAATAAAATAAAAAAAATGAAATAAATGAAAAAAATTAAATATATGAAAAAAAGGAAATAAATAAAATAATTAAAATAAATAAAGCAAAAAATGAAAAAAAGAAATAAATAAAATAAATAAAGAAAAAAATGAAAAAAATTGAAATAAATAAAATAAGTGAAATAAATAAATTACTATAATTTTTTAAATATTCCTTGGTCTGAAATAATTTGGTATTTTTTCTTTTTTCCAATTTATCAATTTTTTCCCTCCCCAATTTCCTTTCACTATTTGTTTTCACTGTATTTATTTGAGCCGGCAGGGATCTGCTTCAATTCATATTCGTCCGTCTGAATATGTCGGACGTCTCTCTTTCACACTCAGAGGCTCTTGCTATCTCTTTCTAGAAAGAAATATTGCCATTATATTCTAGCTGGCTCTGCTGTGCCGGCTCCGGCCCCCCCTTTTTGATCCGCTTTGTTGGAAGTGCTCAACGTCCTCTTCGCTGCTCTGCAACTCTTTACTCTGTTGATGTGTGCCTCCCCTCCCCCTCCCCCCACAACCCCCTTTTAAATATTCTTGTTGGATTTTTTTTCGTTTGCCTTGGTTGGGGTTTTATCTTTTATCTAAAATGCGCGCAGATATATAGTATATGGCTTATATTAATTTTCGATCGTATATTTTGCATGCTAAATTCGAAAATAGCTTTCCAAATGAGCTATATCATGATAAACCTTTCATACCGTTGAATCTTTGATATTTCAAAGAGCACCAAGTAAGAGGCCAAATTGATTGAGTCGCTTTTGGGGGGATATTTTCGTATTTGTCTTCTTTCTCTTTTTAGTTTTACAGAAAATAATAAATTTTTAGAAAATATTAAACGAATCGGGAAATATCAGAATTTTCCGAAAATTTCAAATAAAAAAAAAAAAAAATAAATAAAATAAAATTTAAAAAATTATATATCTTCAATAAATAATAAATTTAGCCAATAAATAAAATAAAAAATATTTATTTTAAAGTTTAATTTTAATACTTTTATTTTTTTGTAAATACTTACAAAATAAAAATATTAATAAAAAAATGTGTTAATAAAAAGTTTTTTATTTTAAGCAAAAAAAAAAAAATAATAATAATAATAATAATAATTTTATCTCAAAAAAAAAAAACAAAATAAAATAAATAAATAAATAAAAGAATGTTTTTTTTTTCAAAAAAAAAAAAAAAAATTTAATAATAAATAAATAAAATAAAAAAAAAATTGTATTAAAAAAAAAAAAAATAAAATAAAATAATTTTTTTACTTAAAAAAAAACCAATAATACTTAAATCATTAAACACAATAAAAACAAAATAAAAATTACTTGCTTTCAAAAATGTTAAGGGAAGAAAATGTATTTATATAATTTTAATTTTAATTTCGAAATAAAAAAAAATATAATAAAATAAAAAATGACTAAACTGGCTTTTTTTTTTAATATGACCATATAATTTTAATAAAAAAAAGTAATTGAATAAAAATTATTAAATTTTGAATTTTCATAAAAAAATAATAAATTTAATTACATAAATAAAAAATAATAAAAAAAGGTAATTGAATAAAAATGATTGATTTTCTAATTTTGGCAAAAAAATAAATAAATTTAAGTTGAATAAAAATTATAAATTATTTGATTTTAGTAAAAAAATAAGTAAAAAAAAAATTTGGTAATTGGATAAATATGATAAATTATTTCATTTTAGTAAAATAAATTTAATTAAAAAATAATAAATAAAAATTTTAATAATAAACTTTATTTACCACAAAAAAAGTTATATAAAATTCCATCCATATAATTTTAATAAAAAAATTTTAATTAATTAAAAACTAAAGAAAAAATTATTTACCACTTAAAATGTTATGAGAAGAAAAAAAAACGCTCTCTGAAGAATCTAGAGAAATTATAGTGATTATATATTTTGTTGATTCGCTGACTGCGCAAGCGAGACGGAATGACGGCCTGAGTATGATAGACTCGGCGTCGACTACTTGACTGCCTGACTGCCTGGCTGACTGACTTTTGTAGGATGCGTGGTTTTTTTTTTCCTGAGCGCTCTTTCGTTTAATTAATTTGCAAAATTTGTTCGCTGGCACTTTGCAGCACTTGTTTCATTCACCCCCTCTCTCTCTCACTTACACACACACCATACGTGTGAGTGTGTGTGTGTGTGTGTATTTTTTTATCAACACCCAAAGCATCACAGTCTCGGGGCCACAAGCAGCCCACTTCAAAACGAGCACGAGAACAGGAAAGAAAAAAAATGAGAGAGAGAGAAAGAGAGAGAGAGAGAGAGAAGAACAGAATCATGGCAAATAAATTAAGATGGTTGCCCTCTGCGGCACGCCCCAAAAACAGCGACAAACCTCGGCATTACCCTGATGGTTGCCCCATAATGGCATCCCCCCACCCCTCCCCTCCCTCCGTAGCCGTTGTTGCCTTGGCTTGACTGTCCGGACCTCAGTACAATTCATTTTGGCCTTTTCCCTCTTTATTTTTTGATTCCCTAGTCAAATGATTTTGTCTTGGCTTCTTTGGACTTGCATTTGCTTGTGAGTCTCTCTCTGTGTGTGTGTGTCTCCCTAATATTTTTATTAATTTCTTACGACTCGTCTACCAAATTAGCCACAATTTTTGCCTTTAACAGAGGCAGTTCAGTTGATTTTCAGCGCTTAGCGAAGCCGCAACACACATTCGCCCAATAATTTCTTTCTTCTTCTCACTTTCCTTTTTGTATTTTTTTTTTGTGTCCGTCTCTGTGTGTGTGCGTGTGTTAGTGTGTGTGCGTGTGAAAAATGGTGAAAATGTATGCGGAATATTATAAGCCAATGACAACTCGTTTGCATTATAAATCGTATTATCAGGCAGCGCGACGGTCAGCTGCCAATTCGGTATTCTATCAGCGTCACCACCAACAACAACAACATCAACAACAACATCATTATTTGTTGGGTAAAAAGCTACAGGCCCATCGCCGGCATACAAGTCAACAGAATCTCAGGCATTATCATCAAATACATCAGCATCAGCAATATCCTGGACAGCAGCAGCATCAGCATCAGCAGCAGCAGCATCAGTTTTATGCCTCATCGGCATCCTCGTTGACTTCCATGTCTACGGCCATGTCATCGCCCACATCGTCCTCCCTCTCCTTGGCCAAGAAGTCGCGGCTCTTTTTCAAGCGTTTGCCTCTGCCGCTTCTCCACTATAAAGTGAGTCAAATTGTGGGTCGTGCGGGCCTTGCGGACCTTGATGGGTGAGGGGCGGCGGTGGTGAGGGTTCTCTCTGAATTTGATGGTGATGTTTGTTTATTTAGCCTAAGGCTATCTGCTGGTCAAAGCGAAAGCTTTAGCCTCGTCTGTCTGTGGTGGTATGGATGATATGGCTCGTTTGGTCTACCGGGGGGTAGACAAGGTGAGGGTGACAGGGGGGTGTCAGAGGGGGAGGGGCACGAATATTGCCGTTGATGAACCACTTAACATTTAATAGCCCTACTTTATACTGCCTGTCACTCGCTCCAGACCACGGACACACACACACATACATACTCCCTCTCTCTCTCTCTCTCCTTCTCTGTCTCTTTGTTACTTCGTTTATGCGTAGCTGAAAAACGTGTTTTCCCCAAAAAGCAAGTCTTAAAAGGATTTCTTTCAAGAGGGTCTTGAAAATTGCTTTTAATTATTTGTAAATCATCTTGAGGTAATCTTAATGAAATTTTATAAAAATATGCCTCATGGAGAAGCAAAAGCAGAGTTGGTTTAGACTGAGAAATTTCGAGATCTTAAAGCGATCTACAGAAATTGATCTAGGTCTGTGGCTTTACTGCTTTATCTTCACCCTTGCCTCATCCTTGCGGCTTCTCTGGTCTTGGCACGATTCCAAACCCTTTGCTATATAGACTTATTCCCTCTTTGAATATACCTCCACCCCTCCCCATCCACCACAACTCACGTCTTCGCAACTCTGATAATTCGCATAACCCATAAAATCACTAAGAAATACCATTGACTAAATTTCCTCTCGGATCTCAACCAAATGGGATTAGTCCATGTCAGCTTGGTCTTCTCTTTCTTCCTGATTTTAAGAGCTCAAAGATGGAATAAGATTTATTTGATTTATTGATTGAATCTACAGTATTCTACAGAAGATTCTGTAGAGGTTTCACCATATATGTCTAAGTAGTTTTCCCAAACCCAAAACTGGTCTCTCTCTCTGCTCTCTTCTTAATTCCCTTTAAATTTGAGACTTAGTATTTTTTAAGTAATACTTTTTGCTAGATTAACTTTTGCCTGAATAGCCCTGTAGATGGCGTGTCAGTGTCGACCAAAAACGCGTCTTCCCTTTTCCGTGTAAACTGAGCTCCGAGTTATAACCAAGTCGATCTTATCTTTTCTCCCACTCTCCGTCTCTCTCCCTCTCTCTCTCTCTCTCTCTCTTGCTCTCTCTTGCACTCTCCCTGTCTATTTGCTTGGGTAAGTGGCTTTTGTATAAGCATATTTTGGTCTGCCCGCTTGGTCTTGTTAAAATGTCCTTTCACTGCTTTGGTGGCCTGTGAAGCCATCTTTTTCCTCTCTTCCTCTTCTTCTTTTATTTTCGAGCTTCTCGGTTTGTTTGTTTATTTGTTTAGCTTGAGTAGCCTTGAAGGTCATCTATTTTATTTTATTTTTTTTTATGTTGTCCTTTCATATATCAAATTCTCAGCTTTTTGGCTCTTTCATTTTGTGAGGAGGTGTGTCTCTGTGTGTGTGTGTGTCTGTTTGTATTTTTAAAAATGTTTTGTTATTTTGTTTTCTGGTATTTTAATTGCCATTAGCAAAACAAGAAATTGACACAAATAAATTCAACTTGCTTGTTAAAAAAAATATAAAAAAAAATACAAAGAAAAATGCAATCTTCTTTTAGTTGGAAGGGCCGACAATTTATTTTGATAACAAAGAAATTTGAAAGCCAGCCCACAATTTTTTTCAAAAATATTTTTTTTTGAGAGCCCAAAAAAATCAATAAAGAATTTTTAAAATTTTTGTTCTTTTTTTTTTTAATTGAAAATTTTTGATTTTTCGATCATTTTTTGTTTACAAAATAATTGATTTACTTGCAGGTGTGTGTGTGTTAATTGTTTAAACTATTTTGTATGAATTATAAAAATTGGAATTTACCAAGTTTTTTTATTATATGAAAAATGTTTGGAAAATATCCAAATTAAAATCAGAGATGACTGAAATTCAAGTCGAGTCAGTCGACTTGGTTGAGTGGGTTTTTCAAAAGGGGAGTGGGCGGGGGGGGGGGGGGGGGGGGGGGGTGTGGCGGTATGTATTCCCAGAAACTCTAGAAAACTAGAAAACAGTCAAGAGATTTGTTTTGAGTGGGCATAGACAAATAACAACAACAACAACAACAAGAAAAGCAAGCATAGCAAATACAAAGTTTGCTGTATTTGTTGTTGTTGTTGTTGCATTGGGTTTCGATGGCGCCTCTTCAAATGTTTTTTTTTTTGTTGTTTTTTTTTTGGCAAAATATCAAGAAAACTTTTAGACGCCATGCCGAGATTGCTGCATTTTTACGGTTCGTAAGAAAGGATACGCCCAACCAACCACCCGCCTATCCAAAAAACCGAAAAAAAATAAAATAAAACACAAAATTGTCTTTCAGCAAAGACGCAGACAACGGAGAAGAAGAAGAAGAGGAAGCTGAGTATTTCTTGAGAAATTAAAATTTGAGGAGCCACACGAGTTTGCCTGCCATTTCAGTAATTATATCAGAGAGACTTTAGTCCATTAAGTCAATGGATTATAATTTCCACAAAACTCTCTCAGAGTGGGAGAGAAAAATGTAGAAAAAAAAACCGCAGAAACACAAGTTGAACAAAAATCCGCTTGGTCTGTTTAGTTTTTTAGCCAAATGAATCAACTCTTTATAGGTGTATCTGTGTGTGTGTGTGTGTGTAAACAAAAGTGGTAATTAAACCAAAAAAAAAAGAAACAACTTTACAAACAAGTTAAATCAAAATAGCTGGTGCACACGGTGCAAAAATAATGAAACAATAAAAAAAAATAAAATAAAAAAAAAAATATTTTTTTTTCTACAAAAAAAAAAAAAAATAAAAAAAATACAAAAAGTTGGCAACAAATTTTTCAGACCGCATAATCATCAGAAGCCGACAAATGCAGGAACACAAAATCCGCTCTAGCCCACACAACACTCTACCCCTTCCCCTTCCCACTCCACTCCACCCCACTGCAGCTCAGACCCCGCCCGGAGGGTATCCAGCAAAACAAAATGCATTTTCACACTCTCAACTCGCAGTGCCGGCAAATATGAGTGGATAGGAAGTGAAAATCGGCCGTAGGGTGTTTAGACCTGCCAAGGAAGAGGGGAGGACGGTGCTGGCTTGGGCTGTCCTGGCCTGGGCTGGCTTGGCCTGTCCTGGGCTGGGGCGTTGGCCAGAGTGGTGTTATTTATGTTATTTCTCTTTTTGTGGCTTTAAGTGTATTCAGGTTATATTCTCCTCGGTTAAGCCAAAAAAAAAAAAATTTACTATTTTTTTTAAGTGTTTTTTAAGTCTCCCAAATAAAATGCGAAGAGCTTAGGATATATCAAAATGTAGAAAGAATTATACGAATAAAATCGGACATATTCAGGCTTATATCAATTTATATTCTAGATGATCGAAGCCTCAGTAATAATTAAAAATTGAAAGTTAATTTGTCTTTGAATCCTCAGAAATATTTAAAAATGTAGAGTGACTTGGATTATTTAAGGCTAGCTAGAGTTAGGTTAGGTACAGTTCGGTTTTCTAGGTTGTTGAATCCTCAGAAATATCTAAAATGTTCAATTGGCTTTGATTGGCTTAAAGACCAATGAGTTGGGTCTTCTAATCCTCTGAAATTTGTAAAAATTGAAATTGGATTATACAAAGCTAGCTGGATTTAGCTTAGATCTTTGAATTCTCAGAAATATCTAAAAACTGAAGTTGGCCTAGACCCCCGAGTTAGGTTAGGTTGAGTCGGGTTTCGGAGATTCTTGAATCGTGGGAAATTTCTTAAAATTGAAAGATGACTCGGAGTACGGCTTTCGGGGTCTTCCAAGCCTCAGAAATATCCGGAAATTTATGTTGGCTTAGATTGAGCAAAACGCTCTTCATTAAGTTTGCCTAGGGTCTTCGCATTCTCAAGAATTTCTTAAAATTTCTAGACGATTTGGATTGTACAAAACCAGCTTAAGTAACATTAAATTGACTTGGGTGTTCGAGGTTTTAGGATACTCAAAAATAGTTCAAAGTTTAGACTTTAGTTTTTCGGGTCTTTCAATTCTCAGAAATATCTCAAAATGCTTGGTTGACTTGTCTCGAGCAAAGTTGCCAAGGTGAATTTTTATTCTCAAAAGGAAATCTGAAAATTCTCTGGGCTTTTTTTTTAGGACATCAAATATTCGTTATGGCCCGATTTTCCACAACTGACAGGGGATTTCGTTCCTCTGTTGTCTGTTGGGTATGCAAATCTGCTTCTTCCTTTCACATCTTCCTTATATAGTTTCGCCAGCAACCCTTCAACTTTCAACTCTTTTGGAAACGGGGCTTGCATATTTACACGCTGTTAGGTTTGTTTAGTCATCGCACCGTCATTGCAGGCACTTGATGTCTTGGTCAGACCTCCGTCCCCCCCTCCATTCCCCATTCCCTTTGGCTATGGCCTGGCCACGTGCGCTTCCCTTGCTATTCGCCTTTTGCCCTTATAAATGCAAATGTTGTGGTTGCGGATTGTTTGCAGCCACTGCCGCAAACACTGGCTGCACCCTGACAACCTCCCCTTTCCAGCCAGGCGACTGCAAAAAACGCAATGCACAAAAATTAAGTTAACAAAATGCCTTGGCTCGTTCCGCGGCAGTTGCCCCCTTCCGCCGACTGCTTAACACTTAATGACGCCCATCTTTTCTTTATATATTTTTTTTTTCTAATCCGTTTTGCCCTCTTCATTCGTTGGGTCTCATCTGGGCACACCGGCGCCCGGCGTCTTGCTCTAATTTTTATTCTGCTTACTTTTCTTTTATTTTGCATATTTTTGCTCCTTTGGCTTTGGTTTTGCCTTGGGCTCGCTCATTTTTCTATTTTTTTGTTGCGGGCTTAGCTGCCTTATTTCAAATTGGATTTAATTCTCTCGCCTGGGAGATGGGACAGAGACAAAGCATATAAAAGTCGAAGGAGTTGAGTGAAAATACCTATTCAAATCTGTGTGGTCTTGTCTCTTTTGTCATTATCCCCGACAAGTTGTCAATTTTAAGCCTAGAAATGTAATATTATTTTGCCTTCATTGTTTGAAATCCAAAAGGATCTTTATTATTTTCCTTGGAATCATACACTCATTGTTCTTCGTGAAATCTTTGATATTTATTCCTTTGTAAGATTTGATTCATAAATTCCTAAAGAGGCCCCAAATATTATTTGAAAATATCATAAAGTATTCCTTGGAAACTGAAGAGAAGAAAGAGTGAAAAATATATTTTTTGTATTTTCTTGGATTTTTAAGATCTTTTGATTTTTTTTTTTTTTACCTCAAAAAAATTATAAAGTATTCCTTGGAAACTGAAGAAGGTTATGGTGAAAAATATATTAAGTATTATCTTTTGAGTTTTTTCCATCTCGTAAAAAAGTTTTAATGTTCTTTGGAAACTAAAGAGAATCTTATGCTGAAATATTATTTAATGTTTTCTTATGTTTCTTGGTTTTGGAAGAGAATCTTTTTGATATAATTATTTCTTGAAATTTAATGAGAAAATATGATATAATATTGCTTGGAGTCTGAGACAATTTTTTGATATTATATTTCTCTGTTATTTTGGTTTCATGTAGAAAAATAAAATATATAAAATTTGGTTTTTTTCAATTTGAAAATCTTTCTTAAGAAATCCAAAATTCTGAAAAAAAAATCTCTTGACAAAATATGAAATAATATTTATTATTTAAGTCTTTAAGTCGGACAAGAATCTTATTGAAACTTATCCTAAAATATTCCCTTTTTAAGGTATATGAAACTGGTAAGAATCTTATATGAACTTAAGATTAAATATTTTTTTATTTAAGTCTACGAATCGGTCTAGAATCTCAAAGGAAAATTTTCATATAAAATCTTATGGGACATTTTGCTATAATATTTCTCCTTAAGTCTGGCATAATTTCTATCTGAATGAATTTTATTTGAATTCTGAGATTTTCTAGCGTTTTTGGAATGGAATTATTGCCTTATTTTTAATAGATTATTTCGTAGTTTTAAATAGTTACTTATAATGCTCTGGCTTTTAATTTTAATGCACTTGGCTGTATAATCAAGCTTTATTCAAATACCTCGCACAATCCTTGCTTAAATGTATATAAAAATATTTATTTATTTTTTATTTGGTTTTTTTCGTTTCATAAAAAAAAAAAGCTTAACACAAACTTTGCTTGCACAATCAAACAAACTGCGACATAACACACACACACATACATTTATTGTAAATAATATAATCAAGATTGAAGCATTTTTTTTTCGAAATGTTGAAAAGATTTGAGAAAGGTGTTTGTGAACTTTTCGCTGGATTGAAAGTTGTTCAAGCAGCCGCCGATAAGACTGAAATGCAACATGAAACCAACTACAACCGCTGGACGTCTTCTAATGCAGTTAATATCCAAATTATCCAATAAAAAAATAATATTACTAACCTAAAAAAGAAAATACCAAAAAAAATATAAATGTCTATACTAAGTGCATATCGATGTTGTTGTCATTGTTAATATTGTTGTTGATGTTGTTGTTGTTGTGTATTATAAATATATCCGTGTGTGAAGTATCTTTATCTATATATATATATATATATATATATATATCTGCTGATAATAACTAATATCATATATATATATATATATATATATAAATGTGCCCCTGAACTCTGCACATGACTAAAAGCTCTTCCTAACAACTAAAAAAAAAAAAAAAAAAAAAAAAACTAACTCTATTTGTCTGTGAAGAATATATATATCTATATATGTGTGTATCTATCCTTTTAATAAATAATCAATTGAGTAAGTGTGGGGAATGTCTATCTGTCTAATCGTCTAATTATTCAGTAATTTACTGTGTGTTGTATCTGTCCATATAAGCCGAAAAAAATACATTTCTAATCTTTTTCCATATCTATTAATATATATATATATTTTTTTTTTTTGTTGATTTGTCTAGCCGGTGGCCCCCACAACCGAAGGCAACATGAATGGCTATAATAGAAAATCGCCACAAAAACGGCGTTATGATATGCCAAAATATGCAGGTAAGCAACTTTTTTTTCTAGTTAAACATAACCTTGGGATCGGTTTACCATATCAATTTTATATGATTTTTATAGTGCCACCAAAAAAGAAAACCGGTAAAGAGCGTATACCACAGCCAAAGAATACAGTGGCCATGCTGAATGAGTTGCGTCATGGTTTGGTCTACAAATTGGAGTCACAGACTGGTCCGGTGCATGCACCTTTATTTACGATCTCTGTAGAGGTAAGTTCCTCAAAAAATCTATTCAATTTGAAATCAAAGATTTCTCCATAAGATTAACATATTTCGGGGGTGCTTTTAAATAGTTTTATTTCCTTTTCAAATCCAACTTATTAAATCTTTCAACAGTTTCTAAGTTCATGAAGACTTAGTTTATATTAATTTGAAATAGTAGCTTAAAATGAATATAGAATGAATCCAAAAAGGACTGGTTTTGACTGGTTATTTCGTGAGATAGCTTTGATTGTTAAAATGATATCCTAAATGAACACATAGATAGGTTCCTTTCCGGGTCTACTTAAGTGACAAAATGAACATCAAATTCTCAAATAAATACATCCTATTGAGATGGCTTTGATATGTTTCTCTTTCTCTTGTCTTGAGTAAATAAATCTGGAAATGAATTCTCGATGAATTCCTCAGTTTCCTTAAGAGATATCTCTCTCTTTCCCTTTCGAAATAAAATCTTAAAATGAATACTTTTATCTTAGATTGTTTTAGTAGGTTTCTCTTCGAAAATGAACGCTTGGTTGAATGAATGAATTCTCGATGAATACTTCAGTTTCATTAAGAGATGTCTCGCTCTATCCCTTTCCAAATGAACACAAAATGAATACTTTTATTTTAGATTGTTTTAGTAGGTTTCTCTGAGAAAATGAACGCTTGGGTGAATGCATGAATTCTCAATGAATATTTCAGTTTCATGCTTCATTGATAGATCTCTCTCTCCCTCTCTCTCTTTCGAAATGAAATCTTAAAATGAACACAAAATGAATACTTTTATCTTAGATTGTTTTAGTAGGTTTCTCTTTCTTACTTTGGAAAATCAAGTCTTAAATGAATCCTCTTTTTCAAGACTTTACTAAAGGTTTTCCTTCTGAGTGAACACATAAAGAACACAATCTCTATTGATCTGATTAATTGTTCAACGGTGTTTTTCATCACCTTACTTAAGTCAACTATGCCAAGGTATCGCCGAAACCATTTACAAAACCATCATGACTTAAGATCTTTAGTCCTTGCTCATCGATGGTCGATTGTCTGGGATATACGTGAATGGTTCTGTAAACTGTGACATACTCTGACAAAAAAAAAGAAGAAAAAAGCCAGGAAATGCAATTGTGCAATGCAAGTGCAGCAGGGCCAGCATTAAGGACAATGACAACAGCTGGTACGGAAAATTTATTATTTCAATAAAGCCTGGTTGGCTTTAGTGTCGCCTGGGCTTGGGCTTGGGCTTGGGTCTGGCTGGTTTCGTTGGCCTGAACTGTGCTGGGGTTGGGGCCACAAAAAGAAGAAGGAGAGGAGTAAAATTTTGCACTTCCAGTTGCTGGTAAACTAATGCTATAAATACTGAAAAGTACAGACAGGAAAGCAGGATGAAAACCAAAGCAAACTGAGCCAAACAGCCAACCACGACAGCCCAAAAGACCGTAACGAAAAATCCTCGAATGTGTGAGTGTGATGAAGTGTGTTTGTTTGAAAATTTTTAGGTTTGAATGAGTGGGGTATGCGTCTGCGTTACAGGCTGCCAAATGCCTGGGAAACGTTGTTCAATTCTCTACGAAAATGGCCAAAAAAAAGTGTCCAAAAATGGCGTCGACTTTGCCAACGCGCGCGCACAGTGAAAAACACAATGGACACAACAATATGCTCAAATTTTTTCATATACATTTTGTTCGCTTTTTCTCTTTTTCCTTTTTTTATCAAAAACTACACACGACACTTTAGAAATGCAGGGGAGAAGAGAGACAGATAGAGAGAAGAAGACATTGACAAACCAATTGGACAGGCCGAGGCCTTTTGCCCATTGCGTAATAAACTTTGCCCCAAAAATAATAATAATAATAATAAACAAAGAAAACTGCTTTATTTTGGCAAAACTTTCGAGCCAACATTCTCGGTTTGCCAATTTCATCAAAAGGTAT
Source organism: Scaptodrosophila latifasciaeformis (assembly GCA_037075145.1). Lineage (NCBI taxonomy): Eukaryota > Metazoa > Arthropoda > Insecta > Diptera > Drosophilidae > Scaptodrosophila > Scaptodrosophila latifasciaeformis. The sequence goes on from JBAMCM010000073.1 coordinate 5,089,345, forward strand.
TTCAGGCTCTGACAAAGTTTTTTGAAAAATTTTCCACGGAAATAAGCTGGCTGCTGCCAACAATGCTGATAGCTTTGCTGGTGCTAGTGCACTCTGTCCATTTGTTTGTCATTAGGTAAGAATCAAAGAGGCCCTCTTTTAACTCTAAACAGGTCAACACGAAACTCGGCAAATCTGTTATGAGTCTCTGGGTCATTATGATCTCCCAATGGACCAACATTTGGCCAGTTTGCTTGAGTCGTTTGTTTTTGCCAATTTTCTGAGAAACTTTTTTGGTCAAAACTTTTTTTTGGTAATCTGGAAAAAAAAAGAAATTAAGCAATTTCAAAATTATCGACTAAAGTGTTGGAAAAATGAATGCAAATTTATGAATTTCTAACTTTAAATCTTTTGCAGAGATTTTAGAAATTACTTTGGGAGCTAGAAAATAAAGTCGAATCCTTGTTTTGTCTGAAGATAGGAGGAGAGTTAGGAGACATCCAAAAATAACCTTTGAATATATATTTCTGTACATCCTATCCAACCTTCTAAGTCTTAAGAGCCCCACTATATCATTTGGTAAAACTAGCTTAGCCATATCCCTAAAATATTTTTAAAAAATACCATCAAACTTGGTTCCATAAAAACTTATATAAAGACAGAAGTGTGTGCCAAGTTTCACCTGAATCGTGGGATTATATCAAATAGCTACAAGCCCAACAGAGGTTTAAAAATATCTTCCACTCTTATACACATTAGCTGAGCCATAACCACCATATTTATAGGTAAATTCCTATCAATTTATATATAATGTTAGCTTATATAAAGACTAGAGTGTGTGCCAAGTTTCCAGCCATATTACCATTTTTAGCCTGACCATATCATCCAAATGTATTAACAGATTCTTTTTAATTTTAGTACAATAAACACTTATATTAAGGCAAAAGTGTGTGCCAATTTTCAGCTTAGTCGTAGCTTTAGATCATATATCGACAAGCCAATAACATATCTTTCACTCTTCTTCAAATGGGCTTAGCCTTAGCTACGAACTTTATAGATAAATTTTTATCAATTTTGGCACAATGAATACTTATATAGAGAGACGAGTGTGTGGCATTAAACCATCCATAGCCCAACTTAACCATAATTCCCAAATGTATTGACAGATTCCCTTTAATTTTGGTACAATAAATATTTAGCTAGAGGCTCGATTGTGTACCAAGTTTCACCTGGATCGAACTAGACATATTTGTTTTTTCTCTTTTCGGTTAGTTTTATCAAATTGTTGTATTTACCAAGCCGCAGCATTTTATTCTGTTTGCTTTGCAAAGGCAAATTTTCACACCTACAAATAAATAAATAAATTGATTTAATTTTTAAATAAATATTTTAAAGTTTTTCCTTTACAATGAAAAACTTGTAATTATTATCAATTCGAAAAAATAAATAAAAATAAAACACAAGGGATAACAAATTTTCAATTGATTTGAATTTGCATTTGCATTTGAATTTCCATGTGATGTTTGCACAAGCTTATATGAATTGAGTAGTTTTCCGTTGTTGTTTGCCTAAATGACTGCAGGCAAAAATGAAGGGGTATTTTCAGTATTTATTATACTGCAATATAGTATGTTGGATATGGGTGGATGGATGGAAAGGTGGTGGCTTTAAACTTCATTAAATGTGGCCAATAAACTGACCGCAATTGTAACCACAAATAATGGGCGTTCTGGTCTGACAGACAAAAACTGATTGACCGGGCGGGTTTCGACTCTTTGGATATATTTAAATATTTAGCATACTTTTCATAGTTTACCCCAGGGACTGACCAACAAGATTGTTTAAAGTTGAAAATATTCCTGGTTTTATTATAAATATTTCGTTCGGCTTATTTCTTTAATAAATCATTTAAGGTAGACAAGCAACGTAAATAAGGCAATCCTGGCATCTGTGCGGGGGGCGTAATTCATTGAGCCAGCTGGCTCGGGGGGAGACTTGAATGATTTATTAAAGCGCAGCATTGAAATTTTAATTGAATGCATTCAATTTTGTACTCATTTCTGAGTCCTTCTGGCCAAAGGCAACAAAGATTTCACAGCTTATGACAATTAAAATTGTGATATTTTTCATACCATTCAACCGAATGACCTGAACATTTCCAACAATTAAAATATATTCTACGAAAAATTCCTGACAAAATTTTAATTGTTTTTTTTTTTTTTGAACAAAAACAAATTATGCTTTTTAGCTACTCAAAATATTTCTCCAAAGGCGAAGAAAATTCTTAATCTGAATTTCGGAAGAATCTGATTACATTTTTCTGTGGAATTTTTTGTCCTCCCACGACTCAACGGAAGAGCCTTGATTCTGGTTCTTTTTGAGTAATCTAATGAATTTTTGATATGAAAGAAAATAATCTGATAAATTTTTTTGGTATAATTCTACTGAAAATTAAATGTTCTTTATAGCATTATTGTCTCTCATGACTTTCTTCTGAAATTTTTGTATGCATTTCGTCAATTCTTAGGAAATTATTCTTCCAAATTTCACAAGAATTTTTCTATAAAAAAGTTTTTCCTGACATACTTCAAGGCCAAGGGAATTATTCGGAATTTTATAAGAATCTCACCATATCCCATATTTTTCTCAAGATTTGCAATATGAAGTTCTTAAATATCGAAGGAATAAATATTCCGAATTTCATAGGAATCGGTTCAATTTTTTTATATGATTTATAGAAAGATTTTTCTCAGAAATTGATTTGTGAAGTTCTTAAATATCGAAGGAATTATTATTCCGAATTTCATAGGAATCGGTTCAATTGTTTTATATGATTTCTCTAGATGAAATCTGGCTTGAATAACTTGGTGATCTCTTAAGTTTTTGCTTTAAAATTACGAAATTCTCAGGGAACTAGAAATCACTGACTTCTCCTCTCCATTGAGTATGATTTATTCTGACGCGGTAAATTTATTTTTTTTTTACTATTGAAAATATCTGCAATTCATATTGACATTTAAGATTAATTGTTTTGGCTATTTGTGAGAAAAAAAAAAATTGGGTGGAAAAAAAAAGTATCTAGAAAAGTTGGCAAGCGTTGATGACGGCAAATGCCTTTTTAATTCAACGTATGAATATTATTGGCAGTTGTGTCACATTTGCAGTCATGTTGGTGTCACATCATTGAAATTTGTGTATTACCCACACGCACACACACACATACACACACGCGCACACATAGGGTGACGAAAAGAGCGCCATTGCGGCTGTTGTTCCAAGCAATTTAATTGCATTCAAGCCAATCGGTAAAAGCGGGGGAACATATACATACATATATATATATATATATATATAAAATCGGTATATATGTATATGTATTTATATATATTGAAAACAGCTGCTGATGGTGGCAGTGTTGATGGAGACTTTGTTGTGGCCACTTTCTGGATGGACTGTGTATGTGCTGCCGACACATCATTTTGGTCATTGAGTGTAGCTGGCCCGCAAAAGAGAGAGAGAGAGAGAGAGAGGGATGGGGGTTGGTAGGAAATAAGAGAACTTTTTCATGTGTGGGTGGTTGGCTTTTCCATCAAAATTGTCTCTTGTGCTTTCCACACGATTTGTAGATGCCACAAATTGCTGGGTCGGTAGCGCCCTCTGGGCCCTTTTTTTTTTTTTTTTTTTTTTTGCCTGGGTCAGCTTGGCAAACATTTCAGAAAATGTTGAGCTGGGCTGGCCTGATTGACTATGTTCTTTTTCCTTTTTTTGTTGCTGTCAAATATTTGCATAACTAAAGTACATTGAAACTGTCGACAAGCGACTGGCAGGTAGTACATAGAGTCATGGAGATTCCATTCGCCAGTCCCCGACAGGCGACAAAAATGTTGCCAGCACACTTATCGAAATGATAAATTGTAAAGGCACAAATAAAAAAAAAATACATAAAAAAGTGACCAGCTCACTCCAGTTCGCCTGGCAATGGCTTGGCAAAAACAACAGAATCCTGTATAAAGACAGCCATCAAGCAAAGTACACTTAGTCCGTGTCGCATTGGATATGAATTTCCTTGGGACATAAACAATGCCAAGTGCAGAGAATGGGGCAGGTGACTCAAGTCGCTGTAAATTCTACAAAAATGTATTGTGTCTAAGAGTTCGCCTTACTTTTAATAACAAAAAATTAAAAAGGAAAAAGATCTTAAGATAAATTGAAAACACATTAGACATTTCATATCTGGTTAAACCTTGTGCAATGGGGGAAAAAAATATTAAAATAAAATTGCAGTAAAAATAATTTCAAATCAAAAATAATACAATTTAAATTAAATAAAATTGCATAGATTCAAATCAGATAAAAATTAAAAAAAAAAAAAAACAAAAATAAAATTAATAGAAAAAAAAACAATAATAAATAAAGAAAAATAATAAAAAAAATTTAGGAACGAAAAGAATATTTTTTTTCCAAAAAAATATTAAAAAGAGAAAAATTTTAAAATAAAAAAAAAATATATTTAAAATAATAATAAAAAAAATTATAAAATATTAAAAATAAATGAAAGAAAACAAAGGACTTATTATAAAATAAAAAAATTAAATTCTGAAAACTGAAAAAAATAAATAAATCGCTTTAAATAAAATTAAGTAAAGAAAATTAGAAAAGAACACTTGTTAAGTTAAAAAAAAAAACTAAATAATATAAAAATTAAATCTAGAAAAAAATGTATAGTTAATAAATAGTTAAGTGTGAAGGAAACTAGGTAAATTTCTTGAAAGAAATAATTTTTTAAAGTATGAAAAAAATAAATAATTAAAATAAAGAAAGAAATAATTTTTTAAACTATGAAAAAAAATAATAATTAAAATAAAGAAAGAAATAATTTTTTAGAGTATGAAAAAAAAAATTAAATAATTAAATAATAGATAACATAAAAAAAAATATTTAAAGAAAAATATAAAAAAAAAATTGCTAAAAAATTAAAAAAAAAAAATAAATTTAGAAAAAATTAAAAAAAAAAAAAAAAAACATGGAAGTAGAAAATTTATAAAAATGAAATATAAAGAAAATTAAAAAAAAAAAAAACAATAAAACATTTTTTTGTTAAATGAATAATTTTTTATAATATGAAAAATATATAAAATAAAGAAAGTGTTATAGTTGGAAATAATATGAAAAAAAATATGTAAAATAATATTAGATTACATGAAAAAAATATTTTTTTTGTTAAATCATGAAAAAAAAAGATTAAAAATAATGTTTATAGTTATAGAAATAAATCCTTATTAACAGTTGAAAAGGTGTGGACAGCTTGTAGCAGCCACCCAGTCTGATAAGGCAATGGAACCCTTGAGCTAGAAATTAAACCAAGTGATGACAATGTGAGAGAGCTCTTGGGAAAATTGAAGGATTTTTCTTAACGGATTTCTTGGAATTGAGAAATCTTTCTGTTGGCATTTGCCTTGCTCTTGGGGTTTAGCAGAAACTTGCCAACTTTATTTGGATTCCTTAATCAAAATGTGTACCGGAATTTATCATATTTTTAATGCATTTTTGGTTTAATATTTTTATTTATTTTTTTTTTTGGTTTGAGCATGTGCCAATTCTTAGACGGAGGGGGGAACACCCTTTATGATAGCCTCTCCATATGAGTATGGTTTATAGGTACTTTTGTTGTTGTTGTATTCTTTTTTTTATATCGTAGAGCTTGTATATGCCAGTTACATATGTATAAATATATACTATGTATATTTGTTCGCAGATGTGTCTGTGTCTGTGTGTGTGTATTTTAGTGTTGCCAGGGCCTGAAAGTATGCCGCTGTTTTTTTTTTCTTTCTTTCTTTGCTTTGGCTGTAATGGGGTTTTATGCAGATGTTGTTGCTGTTGTTGTTGTTGGGCCAAGTGCGATGTGTGCATGTGAGTGTGTGAGTGCGTCATATATCACTTGTTTAGGCTCTAAGGGCCTCGGTCCCGCTCTTTCTTTCCTCCATCTCTCTCTCTCTCTCTCTCTCTTTCTTTTTTTTTGGTTTTTGCGGTATCTCTTTCTCTCTCTGTCGTGGTGTATTTGTGCGCATACTTCCGCTGTCGTTGAATCACTTCAATCAAGGTTGCCCCATATGAAGGATATCTTGGCTTGCACAGACCGTGAGAGAAATTCTGATAAAAGGGGAGGGGCGGGGGAGACACCGGGTCGGAGGTGTAGGCAGAGACCCAGAATGTTGCTTAGTTTTACCATTTGCCACACAGTCGGAAAATGCGCTCTCTGTGTGTGTGTGTGTGTGTGTGTGTGTGTTTCATCTAAGTGCAAAAAGCTTTAAACCTCCAAAGTCAAAGCTTTGAGTGCACCTTGGCTCACCTGTTTCAAGCCCTCCCCCCTCTCAACCATTCACCTTGCCATTTGCTAGCATATTTGCCCAGTTGCATTTCATTCCGTCTATTCAATTTGCCCTGTAAAGCAGGCATATCTTTTTCTATTTTTTTTTTACAAAAAAAACTGCCACAACAGAACGGAAAAAATATATGAAAAAAAATATATATATATTTTTATAAATATTCCGACTGACACTGATAAAGTGTCGCCAACGCCAACCATCAACGTCATCGAGGCCGACGTCATCATTGTCAGAGATTCTTTTTTTTTTTCAATTGTTTTGACAGCCAAACAATTTAAGTTATTTTAACAACAACAACAACAACAACAAACTACATTTTTGTTCATTTAAGAAATTTGTGGAAAAAGAATTTGATCAAGTTTTCGTTCATTCCGCCATTCTGGCATTTTCTGGGCAAAGTCAGAAACAATTTCTTATCAACTCGAGTCAATTTAGTTTCTGTATTTTGCATAACCAAAAACTTTGCCAAATTTTCAGGGTCAGCCGGACAGAAATGCACTAGCAAAATACCTGCCCAGCCCTGGTCTGGCCTGGCCTGGCATGGCCTGGCATCAAAGTTGCTCAAGCCAAGCTGAAATGCCAACTAGCCAGGCAGCTGGGCAAGTAAATAAATTTTAATTATGTAAGCGAGTTGGCCTCAGGAATAATTTCAAGGATATGGAAATCTGAAGCTTATGCTAGTGTATGTGTGTGTGTGTGTGTGTGTGTGTGTGGGGGGGGGGGGATATAAATTTTCCTTGACTTGGGAAAAATGTCATAATTGCCTGGCATCCATCAATGCCTCTGATAATGTTGGGGGGAAAAATTCTATATCAAAGTTGAGCTTTTTTTTCTTTTTTCTTACTTTTCATATTCACATTTTTGCATTAATTAGGTTGAAACAAAAGTTTAACTAGTTTTTAAATGGTTTTTAACTAGTTTCACAACTTTAACCCACCTAAAACTGTGATTATTTATTTATTCTGTCAAAAATAGAGAAATGCAAGAAAGAAAGTAAAAGCTTAAATATATTCTCCAGAAAAGTTTCTGATAAATCTAATTATGAAAAAAAATTTCAGGGGAAAATTATCCTTCTCAAGACTCTGGTTTATCTTGAGCGATCTTAATTGGGAATAGATTTGGTATGGTTGTTTTTTATTTCTGATATTTTCTATATTTTATTAAAATTATGAAACTAATTATTTTATAGCTTATTTGTTAATTTTTTTTAATTTTCAATTTAATTTAATTTTACCTTTTGGCATATAATTTCTAAATTCTTCTCTTTCTTAAATTCCAAATAATTAATAAAATAATTCTGAATTTTACCCATTTTTTATTTTTACTATTATTAATTTATTTTAATTATCATTAATTTAAATTATTTAATTTTATTTTTAATTTATTTTTTTATCCTATCTTTTATTTTAAATATAAATATTTTATTCATTTTTCTTTTAATTATTATTCATTTATTTTTCCTCATTTTTTATATTAATATTAATATATTATTAATTATTTTTATTCATTTTATTTTATTTATCAATTTGTTTTCTTTTAATTTATTTTAACTGTTTGTTTTTTTTTTTTAATTAATTATTTTTAATTATTATAATTTTATTTTTTTTTTAACTATCATATTTTTATTAATTAAAATTAATTATTATATTTTTATTAATTTATTTTATCTATTATCTTTCAATTAATTAAAATTGGTTTTTTTTTTGATTAATTTGATTTGATTTATTTTTTATTTTTAATTAAAGCACATTTTTTTTTGTCTTAAAATAATATTTTTTTTTACTTTTCTTTTAATTAATTAAAATTTATTATTATTGTTTTTTATTTTTGTTTTTTTTTTTTTATTAATTTCTTTTAACTTTTTGTAATTTAAATAAATAATTTTTTTTTTTAATTAAGGCTATTTTATTATTTATTTATATATATTTTTTTAATGATTTCTTTTTTTACCTTTTTTCACTGTGATTATTTATTTTCATATATAACATTTTTCCTCTGGAATAAAATGAATAAAAAATATAAACTATTTAGATTCCTCCTAATTAATTAAATGATAATAAAAAAATAACTAATTATATTTTCATCTTTTTTCTTTTTGCTCATTAAGAATAAACAAGTCAAATATTTATTTCCCTCTTGAATTTCTCTCTAAATGAATAAACTCTCTGAATTTTATTTTATTTTATTTTGTTCCGTGGGAATTTTTAGTTTGGTTTTTATAAATTTTTAGCAAAGTGCTTGGCTGACAGTCTTGTTTATTAATTGGAAATTCCATAAATAGCCTGACAGAGTCAGAATCAGAGTCAGAGGGTGAGGGGCATGGTCAACTTCATTTCTATGGTTTGACAATAGAATTTATTTATTTTAGATTTTATTTTGCTTGGTATTTCCTTTTTATTCTCCTGTCCCTTTATACATATATATATTGGCTGAGCTTGGCGGGTTATTTTCTAGTTTCGGAATGACAGGCGAATAGACAAATTGACTAGTTGACTGCACGCTCAGAAGTGGCGAGTCGCGGGTATGCGATTTGAGCTTTTGACTTTTACTTGAGCGGCGCTTTTTCATGCACAGCTTGGCGCACAAACTAGACAAACAGCGTGCCATTCATTGTTAGATGGCGACACACGACCTCACCGATGAAGTGTGCCAGTCAACTCAACTCAACCAACCAACCAACCAACCAAGCAGGCAAGCACTCAGTCAGCCAGTCAGCCAGTCAGCTCAGTTGGCTGTTAGGTGGCCTGCGCTGGGCTAGCCTGGGCGATTGGTTGGTCTTTCGTATCTAAAAAGAGAAAAGTGGGGAAAGGCTGGGCTGGTTTCGTTGTGTGCCACTTCATTGAATTACGCAGCCAAATGCACACGGATCACCCGCACATTCGATGCCATAAAAGAGCACTCTCATTCGTGGAGAGTGGGGAGGGGGGACGTAGAGAGCTGGTTAGGAAAATGTGCACACAATTTGATAATTTTGGGCCTTTATAACACTTTAAGTTCTATTCGATTTTCTCGAATTCAGTTTTGCCTCTTACTTTCATATTTATGGACACCGAATATCGATAAAGAATGTAGGGAAAATTTATACTGAGACATGTTACAGTTTTCACAGAGCTTTATGTTCTTTAGGAATCTTTCAACTCAAGTTTACCGTTATTATTTATCGATAACTTAAGAGTCGATAACTCTTTCTCTAAAATGCAAGAACCCTACCGAAAAACTATTTATCGTTTCAGCTTAGCTTGAATGGATCTATGGCTTCCTTATCAGATTTTATAGAGCTTTTTTCGGATTTCAACTCAAGTTTACCGTTATTGTTTATCGATAACTTAAGAGTCGATAACTCGTACTCCAAAATGGTAGAACCCTAACGAAAAAACTATTTATCATTTCAGCTTAGCTTAAATCGAGCTTTGGCTTCCTTTTCAGATTTTATAGAGCTCTCTTTCCGATTGCAACTCAAGTTTACCGTTATTATTTATCGATAACTTAAGAGTCGATAACTCTTACTCCAAAATGGTAGAACCCTAACGAAAAACTATTTATGGTTTCTGCTAAGCTTAAATCGATCTATGGCTTCCTTATCAAATTTTATAGAGCTTTCTTTTCGATTTCAACTCAAGTTTACCGTTATTATTTATCGAAAATTTAAGAATGGATAGAACCCTAACGAAAAACGATTTATCGTTTCAGCTTAGCTTGAATCGATCTATGGCTTCATTTTCCTTCCTTTTCAGATTTTATAGAGCTCTCTTTTCGATTCCAACTCAAGTTTATCGTTATTATTTATCGATAGCTTAAAAGTCGCTAGCTCTTACTCCTCAAAACTATTTATCATTTCAGCTTAGCTTAAATCGAGCTTTGCCTTCCTTTTCTATTTGAATTATAAAAATCTGTTTAAAGCTTATCAAATTCAGTCCACGATTTCCTGAACCATTTTGCTCTAAATTTTTGAGTGAAAAATCAGCAGAGTAGGAAACGAAGGACACCTCGAATTGCCCCTTTAGATTCTTACTTGATTGCTTCCTTATGCACTTCACACACACACAAACACCCACACAGACACAGATGCAGACGTGACAGAAAAAAAATGGCAAATGGCAAAAAGATTGACATAAAAATTGAGAGAACGCAAAAATTTTTATGTTAAAATCAACGAAAAAAAAAAAGAAAAGGGAAATGGGTTAAATCATCAAAAAATTAGGAAAAATCATAAAAAGAAGAAGAAGAAGAAAAAAATGTTCATTTAAAAAGTTTTGGCATCAAATTGAAATTGACAGGCAACAGCAGAAATCATCAGTTTAAAATCAAAAAAAAAAAAAAAACCAACAGCAGTTAGCCAAGCCAGACAACTCATAACAGGATTATCCAAATGGACACTTTCGGTTCTGCTTTTGTCGAATGCCAAATGTGACTCTTTCAGTTTTATAGTTTTATAGTTTCAATTTTATATACCCTATACCTTAAGCTAAAGGGTATATTAAGCTTGTGCAAGTGTATGTAACCCCTGATCAGGCTGACTAGAGAAATTGCTATAGTCATGTCCGTAAGACCTAGGATAACCAAACTTGAGATTCGAACTCCTTATGTATGTACTCGGGTCAAGTTTATATATTTTTCTCTCCCCGCCACCCCTTCCACCCCCTCACTTTTTCCAAGCCTTGCAATTTCTACAGCTTTAGGTTTTTGGTGTTAACTGCTTCTGAAGAGTTGTTAGAAATCTAAAAAGCTTTCGATTGATACCAAACATAACTTAAATCGGTTCATATTTCCATGAGTTATACAAAAAACAAATTTCAGAGTCAAGATTTACCTAACTGGCAAACGGACGAATGAACAGTCCGATAGATGGCGTGCTTGCTTTAAGTTGGAGAATGTGTTTATTCAAGGGAATATTAAGACCAGAGTATTTATATGTGAATGTAGAAAACCAGGGTTGCCACCTGACTAGGGTTGCCACCTTTTCTTTTTTAATTCCATCTACTAGGTAGAGGGTATCCCAGTTTCGGTTTTATATTTATTTTATTTTCAAATTTGATTTTTTTTTTTTTTTTGCAGAATCAGTTGAATTTTGTGTCCTGACACGATTTAGTTAGGCGAATGATCCATTTAATTGGATTATGTCTGATGTATTTTTAGACATTTCAGGAAAAGCCAATCTGTCATTTCGAATTTGTGAAATGTAATCGAAAAAATCAATAAAAAAATTAATAAATTTCCCCAGAGGATTTAGACTTGATTTCAATATTTAAATTGTTTTAATAATTTCATTTTCTATTTTCCCCATTTTGATAAAAAAAAATAGAATATTCTAGAGTCCATTCCTATATATGAATTAATTAGCTGAAGCTGAAGTAATTCAAGCTGTGCTGTTTTGACAACCTTCTGCTATTGCTGTTGCTGTCATTGCTCTGGGTCTGTTGTTGTATCACATGGCGTATACGCAATGCATGTCAATCATACGCAAAGCTATTGTCCGCTTGCCCACTGACTTTAGTTTTATATAATCATTTTTTCTTCTACTACTTTTTTTTTATTTTTCCATTCTGCTTGGCTTCTTCTTGATTTGAAGCTTTACATCGAGTCCAGGCAACTCCCCGCCACCGCCCCCCCCCCCCCCCCCCCCCCCCCCTTCACTCCATTCTCGTGGCCTGCTCATGTGAACATTGTGTTGGCATGCTCATTAACATAACGCCGTTGTCTGTTTCTGTGCTCTTCAAGCAGCCAACCGAGCCAATTGAAAAAAATCCCCCTCCCCCCACCCCAGCGAAAGAATGTGCATAACGCATTGGATAAGAGTTTGTCGTGGTTGTTGGAGACGAGCTTACATAAAAATTGGTTTGGTAGTAGTTTATGGGTTTTGGTTTATATACTTGCGATTCCATGGGTTAAAATGATAAACAAATCAATTGAACATGCCATAAATCAGAGGCCACAAAACCGCCAAAACGGATATATCGTTCGATGATTTTCATCGAACCCATTTTCCCCCATTTGGCACATGTGAAACTATAAAATTGAAATATCCATATGTTTCAAATGAAAGGGTAACGGTAAAAATGGTAATGGCTTTGCCATAAAAAAACAAAAACAAGAACCAAAAAAAAACAACTTCGATTTCGTCTATAAATCAAATCAAGTAATGAAAATTCTCAGGCAAACAAAAAAAAAAGAAAGTGAGGAAAATCCATTAGGAGTATGTTTATGGCCAATTCCAAAAGGTAAAAATAGAACACACACACATACATAGTGGGTAGGCAAATGCCTGAACATGTGTATGTGTGTGTGTGTGTGGGGCTGAGTCGTTTTAGAGTGTTTGTCTGCCATTATCAAAGCCCAACAAAATGTCACACAAATTACCTTAAGGCTCATACAAAATGAATAACAACTAAAACAACAACAATAACAACAACAACAATGGCAACAAGTGTATGACAAGTAGCCAAGGCAGTCAAAGAAGAAGAAGAAGAAGAACAAGCAATCTTTATTGTAGCATTTTGTTTTTTTTTTTGGATTAACAATAAAAAAAAAACAAAAATAATTCCCCAACTTGGCCAAGTCAAAAAGTCATCATCATCATCATTGTTGTCCTCGTCTGTGAAATAACAATTGACAAATGAAATCGAAATCGTTTGTTTGCTATTCATATGTACACTCACACACACACACACGCACGCACGCAGGTGTATATGTGTCTGTATATTTCCATAAAAACAAAGAAGAGCAAGAAGAAGAAGAAGAAGAAGCAGAGGCAACTCTCACATGCCAAAAACTTGTTCATGCATATATTCCATCCATTTTGAAGAGGCATATGCAGGATTTGCTTTTACTATGTCTTCTTCTTCTTCCCATCCTCCCCCCCCCCACCCCCACTCTCTCCCCTAGGGGTAGGGGGTTGTTGTTGTTATAATAGTTGGTTTATTCGCGTTTATAAGTAGTTCAACTTATACAGTCATTCGTTTATACAAGCAAACCAACCAAAGCAACAACAACAACAACAACAAGAAGAACAAGAAGAAGAAGAAGCAGTAGAAGAATAGAAACCATTTATGTATGCATTCTCCTTCATTCAGCTCAGATTCATTCCAATTCAGTTTCAGTGCTTCAACCAGGAACTACCAGTTCCACCTCTCAGCTAACCACCCTACCCCCTCCACCCCCTCTCACCATCTCACCTAGTAGTTGACTACTAGTTTGCATGCCAACAATGAATAACCAAAATGCAAAAAGAAACTAACAACAAAATGCTATGCCAAGCGGAAGAATGGTAACACAAATGAGTGAGAAGAGTGAGGAAGGGCTAAGGGCTGAGCTGGGTTTCTCATTCATTCTGTCAAATATCAAATCGGAAGCACCTATCCAACCCACAGCTTATATGCACACATGTAGACGAAACCCTTGCAGAATTGTGCAAAAGTGTGCAAAGCTAAGTAAAATGGAAAAATAGAGAAAATGGAAAAAGAAGAAGAGGAAGACCTGACTTGACTTCCAAAAGGTAAAATCGGCTACTCCAAATAGAGATTAAAATAAAACTCGAAATATTTTGAGCTGAAGTGGTAGTCAATCAATTCAAAGGGCCCAGTCGACAAGACTCAAACAAAATTGGACAAAACTATGCAAAGTTGTGCAAAACAAATCAATCGAAGAAATCTTTGAAAATTAACTCAAATAACAGACTCTGCTAACCTGAGAATAGCTACCAAAAAGTGCTATAAAAAGAAGAAGAAGAAATAAAATCAAGCCTAAGAATATAAACCAAAAAATGCTATAAAAAAAAAAATAATCTAGAAGAAGAAGAAGGAAGAACGAAAATCAAAACCAAAATCCAAAAATGAAATGTTAATGAGTCTGTAGGCAAAAACTCAGAGATATTGGTTTTTATTTCTCTATGCCCCCCTCCCATTCTATCCATTCTGCCTTTCCGTTTGGACCCCAACCCTCTCGTTGGTTAATTGGCACACAGTTGGTTTGTTTGGCTTGGTTAGTTGCGGGTCGATTGGTCGGTCGATTGAGGGCTTTGTTGTTGCTCTTGGTTTTGGTCTGATTTTAATTGCTAGCAACATTGTTAGCCACTCTAATGAGAGTCTAATGAGTGTTATTTCTATAATTGAGTTTCACAGCAAGCAGCTTTATCATCCTTTTAAATTGCCTTTCACAGCGGGTCAACTGGTTTTCCCTCAAAACGAAAACGAATGGGAAGCTTGTAGTTGCCTTTGTCGGGCTCGATTGGGTTATATAATTGAGTTGTGTATTTTCTGATTTTATAGCAACTTTTATGGTAACTTTTATAGCAAGTTTTATGGCAAATTTTAATTTGTATTTTGCTTCAACTTAATGAAACATACGTTAAAACTTTTATGGCAAGTTAGTTGTGAAATTATGGCAATGTTTATAGCAAGTTTATGACACTTGCCAAATACTCTTCTTCACTTATCTTACTCTTCTGACTGAGCCAATTGATTTATAGCAAGGTTTATAGGACTACTTTTATGCTACTCTCAGTTTATTGAGGACTGGCAAATTTATGGCAATGCTCAAATCTAGTTTTCCTCGAACCAAATTAAAAAATTATGGCAAATTTTATAATAATTTTTGTATTCACTTGATGAAACATTACATAAATACAAAAATTTTATGGCAAGTCAGTATGCCACAAAGTCAAACTATTTTTTATAGCAATTTTATAATTTCTTAAAATAATTGAGTCAAAACTTTCTTGGACTTGACCCAATAGATTTATGGCAAGGTTTATAGCATTACTCTTACACTATAGAATAGTCTTAAGTTTTATGGCAAGTCAGTATGCCACAGAGTCATAGCAATTTTTATAACAAGCTTATAATTTCTTTGGACAATAAAATCAAAACTTTTCTGGGCTTATCTGATATTGGACAATTGATTTATGGCAGAGTTTATAGCACTGTTTGTATACTTTCATTCCACTAAAGTCTAGCAAATTTATGGCTGCATTCAAATCCTGGTAAAATCCTATATAAAAGTCTTCAATTTTATAGCAAGTTCAAATTAAGGCAATTGCCATAATCTGGGCTTATGTGAAGGATTTATAGCACAGGTTATAGCAATATTTTTATATAGTTTGGCACAGAGTCCAAGCAAACTTAAGGCAATTACCATAAAATTTCCTCAGACAATCTGGACTTAAGTGATTAAGCCAATTGATTTATAGCACAGAGTCCAGGGAATTTTTCTAGCAAATTTCCATATAATTTTGCTTAGAGAATAAAATCAAAACTCTCTTGGGCTTATCTGATTTTGGTCAATTGATTTATGGCAGAGTTTATAGCACTACTTTTACGCCACCAGATTTATGGCAAGGCTATGGCAAATCATGTAAATAAATTAGCAATTTTCCTTGACATTTCGAACGCTCGATAAACATGGCCGAGCTCATTTATGGCAAATAACTGTGGTTTCCAAACTACACGCATTATTTTTTTCATTTATTTTGCAGCCTATTTGTCATTATAATGCGATTTTCGAACATGAAGAAACGAATTGCTTTTGATGTATTCAGATTTGTATATATTTTTTTTATTTAGTTTCGTTTTGCTTTGTTTTGGCTTTTTCCCCTTGATGGCCCGAGGATCGCTTATGGCATATTCAATAATTGTTACATTAGCCTTCTGCCACTACCACTGCCACTGCCTTTGCCTTTGCCTCATTACCATAACAATTTTCTTATAGCTATTTTCGATATGTGGGAGATACGAGGAAAATCACACGGTCGGTTCTCTTTCTATGGTTTCCAGGGCAGAGGCGAGGCAGGAGCAGGACATGTGTAAGAATTCTGATGATTTTCATATTTTTGAAAAAGAAAACGAAACTAATAGAAACGACAAAGCGAAAGCGGCACGCGAAAATATATAAAAAGAAAAACCACAAAGAAAAGGAAAGAAGAGGGTAGAAAGTAGCAGGTCATGCCCAACCGGGCGAGGCGTGGTGGGGGGAGGGGGGGGGGGGGGTTGTTGCTGTCAGGGCAAATGGCAAGCCAATAATAATGTCAATAATAACCTCAAGAGTCACCATAAAATAAAATCAAAAACAAAATCATGATAAACTGAAAGAAGCCATACAATTCACTCACACCGACTCGGCGATACCCTAAAAAAAAAAAAAAAACAAAAGTGAGGCAGAGTCTGAACCATTTAGAAGAAGATAATAAAACCATATGAATAGAACCAATCGAAAATTTTTATATTTCTACCTACATGAATAAATAAAAGGAAAAACATTAAGGCAACAAAAAAAAAAAAAAAAGCCCATAAACAATAATGAAGAAGAAGAAGAGGGGAAAAAAAGGCTAATGCCATTTTGAAATGTCATAAAATAATGTGGTCTCGTTTGGGGCAGATGGGGGTGGGGAAGTTGGCAAACAGTTGACAGGTGCTTGGCAATTTTGGTGCTAGGAGGCAACAGTTTCAAATATTGCAAATTGATATAGAAACAGACACAATCGAGGTGGTGAAAGTAGCAAAAAAAAAAAAAAAAAATTGAGAACCTCGAAACGAAATGAAAATTCCAAACAAAAAAAAAAAA
Source organism: Scaptodrosophila latifasciaeformis (assembly GCA_037075145.1). Taxonomy (NCBI): domain Eukaryota; kingdom Metazoa; phylum Arthropoda; class Insecta; order Diptera; family Drosophilidae; genus Scaptodrosophila; species Scaptodrosophila latifasciaeformis. The sequence goes on from JBAMCM010000073.1 coordinate 5,106,264, forward strand.
AAAACTTGCGTGGGCGTTTCTGACTATTTTCTTTTGACTTGATTGCTTGGTGACCTTTTCCATAGATTATTTTCTTTATTTTTTTAGTTGAACTCATTCGAAATTTTGATTATTATTCAAATGTTTTCATCTTGAAATGAAGTGCCAAACCGGAAGTGCCAAAGTGCCAAAACCGAAACTCTCCAAAGAAAAGCACAAGCAGATAATTTTTTAAAGGGTGCCTGAGGTGGGTGATGGGGGGGGGGGGTCTCTGTCATATGCAAACCGTCAGGCCCAAACAGAAGTTTAAAAATTTATGCTTATTCACATAAAGAAGAAGAAACTGGCATATCCACTCTCAGTGATTTTGTTCAACAAAAATACTGACACACCGTCAAACTCTGAGAGACAGAGAGAGAGGGGGGTATAGAGTGTAAGACAAAGAGAGAGCGAGTTAGAAAGATGATTCACAGAGCCAAAAATTCACATATTCATTCATTTCCATTCACCCATTCCGGCTTCACCAGCTTTATAAATTATTAATGACCTAACACACACACACACATGTGTGTGAGAGAGACATCCTTTTGGATTTCGAGCGAGCTTTGAAAACGCGAACAAGCTGGGAGAATATCTTCAGCTATTCGGTCACTGCAGTTTCTCTAAAAAAAAAAAAAAGAAATAATAAAAGGGAAATGGAAGAAGAAAGGGTTGGTAGAGTATGTGTGTTTGTGTGTGTGTGTTGACTGCCTTCCAGCTGTAACAAGTAAAAGCAGAGCTCATTCAGGATAATGCGGTCACATTTACACAAATACACCGAGCCGGACACAGCCACCCCCCAACCAGGAAGACCATTTTCAACTAACCACCCACAAACTTATCCTTATTATATCCAAAACTAAACACACACACACACACATACACATACACAGAGATACAGTTATAGAATACCATGAATCAGTGGTTAAAGCCTGGCTAAGCGCTCAGCTATGGTCTGACTGGTCTGACTGGACGTTTTTGGCTTAGTTGAACTGAACTGGACTAGACCTGAACTGGCTCTTTGGGTCTTATATTTTTGTCAAAGGATTTTATTAGTGGCTCTTTTCGTTTGTAACATTTTTCTGTGTCTGTATTTGTGTGTGTGTGTTTTTTTTTAAATGGAAAATTTCATAAGTTAAATGGAATAAATGTATTTTCATTATTTGAAAGCTTCTCTTTTCTCTTTTGCCAAAAAAAAAAAATATGTTAGAGGAATTAGATGCTTCTGATCTTTGCAACTTATTTTATTTCTTTTCATTTATTTTCTTATTTTTTTGTTTATAAATATTTAAGTAACTTTGTTTCACATGCTGGTTATTGCTTTGGAATCTTTCTGGCATTAAGAGATTTTTAGGGCAAGCCCAACCTCAAACTGGGCCCTGGTGTTTTGTTAGGGCTTTGAAATATCGGAGATGAACATACTATAAATCCAAGTCTATAGACAAACCTATTATAAATCTAGACCCAGCTCTTCTTACCATAAATCTGGACCCTGAATTTCTATAAAGTTTTTCAAATATTTTGGACAAGGCCACCATAAATCTAGGCCCTGCTCTTCTTACCATCAATCTAGACCCTAACATTCTCAAAAGATTTTCAAAGAATTGTCACGAAGCAAACATAAGTCTTGACCCTGTTTTTCTCACCATAAATCCAGAACCCAGATTTTCTCAATATATATTTAAATATTTTGGACAAATCTACGATAAGTCTAGGTCCTTGGCTTTTGTCAAAGATTTTCAAAAATGTCAGACAAACCCAGGTTTCTTCTTTCTTTGACTTTTTGATTAGATTTTCAAATATTCCGGACAAACCTTTCATAAATTTTAGCCCTGATTTAATACCATAAATCTGAGCCTTAACTTTCTCAAAAAATTTCCAAAGAACTCCGACAAACCAACTATAAATTAAGGCCCTGTTTATCTTACCATAAATGGAGGTACTAACTTCGCCAATATATTTTTTAATATTTAGGACAAACCTAGCGTAAATCCAGGACCATTTTTTTACCATAAATCTACACCCTAACTTTCTCAAAAGATTTTCAAATATTTCGGATAAACTTACCATAAGATTAGGCCCTGCTTTTCTTACTATAAAACTGGACCCTGAGTTTCGTCAAAGTTTTTCGAATGTTTCAAATAAAACCTAGAAAATCTAGACCCAGGTTTTCTTGGGACAAACCTGACATAAGTCTAGGGCCTGCTTTTCTAACCATAAATCTAGGCCCTAACTTTCTCAAGAGTTTTTCAAAGAATTCTGACAAAGCCACCATATATCTAGGACCTGTTTTTCTCACCATAAATCTATATCCAGATTTTCTTAATAGCTCTTTAAATATTTGGGAAAAACCTGACATAAGTCTAGCCCCTTGACTTTTGTCAAAGATTTGCAAATATATCGGACAAATCTACCATAAATCTAGGCCTTATCTTTCTCAAAAGATTTTTAAGGAATTCCAACAAACCTACCATAAATCTAGTCTCTGATTTTATATCATAAATCTGGGCCCTAACTTTCTTAAAGGATTTTCAAAGAACTCCGACAAAGCTAAAATTGAGGCCCTGTTTTTCTTACCATAAAACTAGACCCTGACTTTTGTAAAAGATTTTCAAATATTTCTGACAAATCTACCATAAAGCTAGGCCCTGTTTTTCTGACCATAAATCGAGGTACCAACTTCTCCAATACATTTTCAAATATTTGGGCCAAAGCTAGCATAAATCTATTCCCTTAAAAGACTTAAAAATATAATACATGACCAAGCCGATTGTTTTATAAAAAAAACCACAGGACCAAAAGGATTAAAATTGGTTATTAGTGGAAAAAATACTCGAAGCTTGCAAGCTTTGAATATTTGTTCCCTTCGACTGCATCAATTGAATTTGTCTGACGAAAATTCGCCTACAAAAAAAAAAAGTATACCTTTTTGGTTTAAAGTGATTTTTGATGTTTTTTTTTTTAAGGCAAAAAAAAAACCGTATAAAAAAGTTGGCATCATTTTGATGGCGCTTTTACTTTGGCTCTCTTTGCTACCTTTTCTTTTTGTGCCTTTTTGGCCACGAATTTTGTTAGCCAAATGGCAAAAGCGGATTACATACTTTCTCTCAATCTAACTGGTTACATGTATGTGTGTGTCTGTGTGTGTGTGTGTGCTTCTTGTGCAGTTGTAATGGCGCCTTTGGTCATTTGAAGTTGTTGGAAGCCATTAAACTGGAAATTTTTGGTTAGTTTTTTTTTTTTTTTTGTTGGCGCTGCGCTTTTTAAGTCCTGAAATGTGCATTTTAATGTTTCCCTCCCCCTCCCCCTCTTCACGTTTTAAGTAAAAGTAATCATGAGACTAGAAAGAATGAAATTGGTTGTGTCATTTCGTTGGTTAAAGCCAAAAAGGCCTTCGTTTTATTTTTTATTTTTTCTGAAATAAAAATTGCCTCGTACGAGGTGGGCTGGCATTGCATTTAATTATTAAACGATTGCGGTGAATGGCAATGAATTAAAATGAAATGAAAATTGTCGCTTACTATATTCTTTTTTTTTTGTTGGCTTAAATTGCTGGTAGAACGTTTCGTGTTAATTTGTGAGAATTTCTCATTTCAACTTTTTCATTTACACAAAAAAATTTACCATTACAAAAACTTTATTTGTTGACAAAACCGACGAGGGTGAAACAAGAAGAAGAAGAGAAATGAAAAGTCTTGAAGAAACTCACTTTGGCATTTTATCAACTTTAAATTGCTGCCTGTCAACTCGATGTGTGTGTGTCTGTGTATGTGTGTGTGTGACTGGCATAATAATGGCATAGTCATAGTAGTAGAGCTCTGATAATAATGATGAATATATGAATAAAGCAGAGCGAGTCGAAAAGAGAGCCAACTAACGAGACTGCAACTGAACACGAACCGACTTGCTAGTTTCTGACGCCTGCAAAAAAAAAAAAAAAAAAGAGTAGAGAAAATCTCAAATACAAAAATTCCAACATTTCTACTTATATGCAAATGGGCAAAGGAAACAGAAAAATCTAGGCGTGGCACACACACACACACACACACATACATAGATGGGTGACTTTTTTTTCCATTTGGTTAAATTGAAAGGGGATACAAAGTCTCAAGGACTTTTGCTTCCGTTTGTACTTGAAGTGCCAACAAAAACAAAAAAACAAAAAGAGAGGAGTGAAAAAAAAATGATTATGCATAATTTAAATTAAATTGTTTGAAATAAAAAAGTTAAGCCAATAAAAAAGTAGGTGGCAAAAATGTCATCAAAATAAAAATAAAAAAAAATGAAAGCCTTTCCTTTTGCTCGACTTGAATTACAATTTCAGCCCAACCATTTTGTTTATCGTAAAGAAAAAAAAAGGGAGAAATGAAAATGACTTAATTGATTGGTTATCAAAATAAATTAGTGGCTCGGATGCTAATTAACTTTAAGGACGAACTCGACCAACACCAAATGCCAAGCAGAGATAATCAAACAAATAAATAAAAACGAGAAACCAGAAACAAAAAAAAAAAAGTCAACAAGGACAATAGAAGTGTGGCAAAGTTGGCCCTGAAACAGGCCAGAAACCGGTTTAACCTTCACCTCGATGAGTGGCCAAAACGCGTTGATTGATTGAATAAAAACGGTTGACTTTCTCGGCCATTTCAATTGGGTTTCATTTTTTTTTTTGTTTTTCGCTCGAACCATGACCACTCTGTCTGTGTGTGTGTGTGTGTGTGTGGCCTGCGTAGACATTTCCGTTTCCGTTTATACACATTTTACAGCTGCGCTGTCACTTATGCAAATTGACCCTGTCATAGGCCTGTGTTAACCCCCGCCCCCTTGGACTCCCCTTGGCGGCGCCTACGGCCCACCAGACTTGATTGGTCAAGTTAAAAATGGATTGGAAATACTTTCGAGTTTTAGTTTGAAGTCATTCGAGCCGACTGCATTTGACCCTTTCCGCCCGGGGGCAACGGTGGCAATTGTGTTGCATAATTTAGGGCGCAGTTGCATATGGAAATGCTTTTCTCCCCCCAAATCAATCCAAGTGCGCCTCTGTCTCTCTGTGTGCTTGACTGATTGTGTGTGTGTGTGTGTGTGAGTGTCCGGCATTCGCTGGCCCGACCAGGCCAGGCCAGGCCATTAGCGTTATTTTGCGTGTCAAGTGTCGATAAATGTTTTTCTGCAAATGTTTGATTGTGTCTTTCACTCTGGCACTCTATCTCTGACCCTCTCTCTTTATCTCTGTGTGTGTGTGTGTGTGTGTGTGTGTCATTGACGGGTCTGCAGTGCAGTTAGACGCGTGATCGATGAATATGCCAGTTCACCGGTCTACTGGCTTACTTTTGTTTTTATTTATTTTCTTTCTTTCTTTTTTTCTCTCTGAGCTTAACCAAACGGTCTACTTGGTCTACTTTTCAGGCGGGCTTGAGTGCATTTTTTTTACTCCCCGTTTACCATTTTTCTAGGCAAATAGTTGGCTTGGTCCGATGAATTAAATATTTATAGGCAAAAACAAATCAAAACGATAAAGGCAATCAAATTGAAATAAAATAAATAAAATAAAATCAACAAAAAAATAAGGAAAATATTGAAAAAATAAATAAATAAGAGCAAAGTAAATAAAATAGAAGGAAAAAAGAAATTAATAAAAAATGAAAAAATTAAAATTAATAAAAAATAAATAAATGAATAAAAATAAAATTAAATTATTAGGCAAAAAAAATATATAAATATAATAAGCAATTTAAATAGAAATTTCAAATTTTTAAAATAAAATCAACAAAAAGGGGGGAAAAATAAACAAAACAAATAAAAAATAAGGGGAAAAATAATTAAATAAATAATAAAAATAAAAATTGAGTAAGCAATATTTTAAAAATAAAATCAACAAAAAGAAAAACCAAACTAAGAAAAAAATGAATTAAAAAAAAAAATAAACAAATAATTAAGCAGAGGAATATATAATTAAATAAATAATAAACAAAGCAACAATATAAATGAAAATTCAGCAAACAAAACTTTTAAGAATAAAATCAACAAAAAGGAAAAAAACAAGAATAAATAGAAAAAAATAGGAACTAAATAAAATAAGGAAAATAAATAATTTATTAAGCCAAAAAAAATTAAAAAAAAATATGATATACAACTTAAGTAAAAATAAAGCAAAATAAATAAAAAATAAATAAAATAAAATTTAAAAAATAAAAAGAAAAAAAAAATTAAGTAATTAAGTAGAAAAAAAATAATTAAATATATATAATAAACAATTATTAAAAAAAAAAAAATTAAGCAAAAAAAATTAATAAATAAAGAAAATCAACAATATTGAAATAAGAATAAAAATAATAATAAATAAAGAAAAAAAATTTAAAAAAAAAATATATAATAAACAATTTAAATAAAAATTAAGCAAACAACACTATTAAGAATAAAATCAGGAAAAAGAACAAGAATAAAAAAATAGGAACTTGAATACATAATTAATTAAATAAGGAAAAAATAATTAAATAAATATAATAAACAATTTAAATAAAAATTAAGCAAAAAAAAAACGAAAAAGAAAAATAAAATAAAATAAATAAAATCAACAAAAAAGAAAATAATAAAAAAATAAATAAATAAAGAAAAAAAATTTTAAAAAATAAACAATTTAAATAAAAATTAAGCAAACAACAGTTTCATTTGAAGAGTAAAAAAAATAACCTAAAACTTGAACCGAAACGAAGACCTGAGCAAACTTTTGAAAAAAAAAACGGGCTACTTTACCTTTCGTTGGGCCAGCTGTCTCTCTGCCTCTTCAGATTTTTTTTCTGAAAAAAAAAATATATATAAACTGATTTATTTTGTATGCATTTCACATAGGACCACTTGAGAGGTCCTTTTCGAAGGCAGAAAAAAAAAAACGAAAAATGGGAAAAAACTAAATTCCCTGAAATGAAAGCGAAAAGCAAATCGCGTCTGTCGTCATGTGAACTTTATTTGTTTGTTGATTTTTTTTCTTTTCTTTTATTTGCTTCTTCTTTTCATGTGTGCTTTTTTTCGGTGGGGTGAGGGAGGAGGGGGGGGGGCTTTTTCGGTTTTGGCCACCAGCTGTGTGGGTTTCACAGTTTACCTTGCCGCAAGTCTTCACCCTTAGACAGCTTGTCTGGGGTTTGCTGCTGGTCATGTGTGTTTGTGTGTGTGTGTGTGTGTGTGTGTGTGAATGTGTGCGTGTGTGAAAGTTGTTTGTATGAAAGTTTAATAAGCAGTTAATAATGTGACTCTTCATGTCCTGTCTACACTTGGTCGACTCTACCCAACTTGCTCTCTCTCTGTCTCGCTCTCTCTCTTTCTCTCTATCTCTCTCTCTGTCTTTCTATGTTTGTGGTGTGTGGTTCGGTGGGTTTTGGTAATTTTGTGACAGATTATGCATGCATAATGCTCAACGCGGTTGACTCAGGCCTGCTGACACTTTGCTTTTCTAATTAATTTCTATAATGTGTATAAACACACACAGGCACACACACACATACATGCACAATCGATTATACAAAAGTAAATTTTCAGCTAAACCTACCCCGTTTTTCGAGCAAAACCCAACAAAGTCGCCTTTTCTCATAAATACAATCAACTGTTTAACTTTTGTGCTTCCTCATTCTCGTTTTGGTGTGTGCTGCACTTTTTATTCCCCAATCCAATTAAATGACGGCCAAAACAACTTTGGCAACAGCTCAGCCCAACCCAACCCAGCCCAGCTCAACCCAGCCCAGCCATTTTCTTTTTCAGCCAGCAAGAGCAGCTTCAATTCATTTTATGTTTATAAAAAAAAAAATATCTCTTGGCCATTTGCTGCAGATTACATCATCAAGAGGACATTAAACCAGCAGCCGCAGCATTTCAGCCCAGTTGGTCTTATTTTTAATTAATTATTAAACATTCAGACAAAGAAGTGATAAATTAAGGCAAACAAAAAAAAAAAATCTGAATATTTTTTCCTAGCCAAAATGTTTTAATTTTTGCCTTTTCAATATACATTTTACTTTAAATTAAAAAAAAAAAAAAGTGGAGAACATTTATTTTTCATAACCACGTGTTTATTCTTCTTCTTCTTCTTCTTCGTTTTGTTCGGCCATCAAGTCAGCAATTTTCGCACGCGCTTAAAATTATGCTACAGTTTCTGTACGCTTTTGTTTTACCAACACATGACGGTCACTCACGAACACATGAACATAAAGGACGGTAAATGCAAAGGCAAGCAAGCCAGAGCACACGTTTTCTGAATTGGTTTCTCTCTCTTTTATATGTAAGCCTGTGTCTGCTTCTGTGTGTGTGTGTGTGTGTGTGCAGAGTTTACTTAATGGGCAGTTGGCTGGTTTTTTTTTTTTTATACACTACACTGAGGCCAGAGTATATCGAGTTGAAGGCTGATTGGCCAAATTCTTTTAAAAATTCACAAAACAATTTGAACTCGGTCGAATAATTAAAACCTTAATTATTAAATTTTCCAGACCAATTAAAATCACCTATTAAATTCTTGGGATAAACTGAAAAAAAAAAATATATAAGAAATTTTCTTTCTCCTTTTTTTTTTTCTTTGGGTTGACCTTTGATTATTATAGAGAATTTTGCCGTTTAGGCTAGGTCAACTTTAAGTTTTTTTTGGAAAAGCATTTAAGCCATCATAGTCGTTGGTACACGTACGTGTTTTGTGTCTCTTGCATTTTATATGGAAATTTCAATGTAAATTCCAAATTTTTTGGTTTTTGGGTTGTTTTCCATGTATATGTATGTGTGTGTAAAATAGAGTGCGTGTTTAGTTTTAAATATGTAAATATCAAAGTGCTAAATTATGCAAAGCTTATAAATAAATTTTTTTTTTCGAAAATATAAAAATATTATTCCAACTGTTTATCAACTTGTGAGAAAAAAAAAGGAGAAACTAATCAGAATTTTAGAAAATAATTGGAACTCTAGACAATTTGAATACTATCCAAGCAGTCCCAACTAGTTGAGAAAAAAGAAAGAAGAAGAAGAAGAAAAAGAAGATGAGACAGGCCAACGTGCTGGGTAATATTCAAGCCGTAATAATCATAAATACTTACACATAAACTTCTCTAAAAGTAAATACATAAATTCCATTTTATTGCTAAATAAACACGGACCAAATTCACACACACACACACACACACACATACATGAATGAATAATGGCTTACGAAGGCCCCCAGAGAGAAATAATTTATTTCTGAGAGCAAGTCAACTCGATCGGAGTCGACGGTTTATACCCTGTGATCTTTTTTTTTTTTTTTTGTCAAAACAATCGATCCAAAGCAGAAAGATCCATTTAGCTGAGGAATTGATAAACATATGAAAAGTTAAATAAGTGGGAATCCCACTAAAAATTTCCTTGCCCAGAGCAGAGCAGCCCCTGACGAGCTTATTTCAACTATTTTGTGTGTGTTTTTTTTTTAGCAGTAAAAAACAAACAGGGACTGCGGTTTTTTGGGCTCTGGCTTTGGGCCTCGCAGCTTTTCATATTTATTTATTTATTATTTTTTTTTTATCCCAGTTTTTCATTGTTTCTTCTTCTTTTCGTACAATGCGGACCACATTTTAATATTATTAAAATGGCAGCAGCTGTGCCAAGTGTAGAAAATATGAAATAAGGAAACCACAAACCTTCGTCTAACTTTGCTTATTTATTTTACATATTTTCTTTTTTTTCTTTTCTTATGTTTTGTGTGTTTTTTAAACGATTAGTGTTTTTGTTGTTGTTTGGGACTCTTTTTTTTTATTGAGAAGGCCTGGCAAATATTTTGGTTCCTTTGAATTATTAGTTAAGCGGGTCTCTTTGGCTGTTTGCTGAGTCGGCAATTGTCCTGGTCATGCCTTGTTTTTTCGTTGCGTCAAATTTTTTTTTTTGGAAATTCTCAGGCCTCTTTCGAAGGTAGCTCAAGTGTGGGGGGCGCATATGGCCAGATGCCAAGGCAGTGTATTCGTAAGCTTAATCAGACCAAATATGCCTTTGGCATATACAGCAACGGGCGGGCAAAGGGCACAAATCATCCAGCTGGTTGGCAAATGGCCCAAGTTCTACCCTGCCCTACGCTGCCCTGGCGAACCAGTCAACCCATCTGTGCCTATTCGACTGACCTTCTCCTTGCTGCAATTGCAAATTGGATGAAGCCCTCTGCTCCACTCTCTCTCTTCCAGTTGATATCCCAGCAGTGACATTCATTCATAGATTATGCAATAATCTCCCCTCATATGTGGAGCCAAGCCATGTTGCAACAAGACCAACGAACACACGTCTGACCCAACTCAACCGAAATCGACTATTACCACCACCACCATCAGCATCACCATCACCATCACCACAATCTGCAGTCTCCGGGTATCTGCAACTCTATAACAACAACAACAACAACAACAAGGAGTGACTGGGGCAAAAATATTTATTACTCTCTGGCTTTGAGGTCCACAATGTGAATGAATTTCATTTGAATCGAGCATGTTTTCAGATCCTGCCTTTCATACCTTTCGGTCAAGTAAATTTAATTTGCTTTTATTGAATTTGCCAACATATAAAATTTTTTAATACAATTAGAATACTTTTCCAGACACGATAGTAATTTACCCACAGACCAATAAATACATTTTTCAATTTCTTCTCTCGAAGTTTTTATGGAATATTTTTCCATCTCAAATTCCTTCGATGTAAACAAACCTATCAGTCTGCTATTATTTGAATTCACCAGAGAAAATATTTGGGAATTCACATAAAAACAATTGTGTTCCCATAATGCAGAGACGGTTCAGGGAATAGCTTTGAGTTCTATAAATATTTAACAATCTTTACCCTAAAATCGAAGAGTGAAAAAAAGACTAAGCTTGTTCCCTTAAAGCAAAGCCGGTTCGGGATATATGTTTGGGGTCTCTAAATCTACAGAAACTTACTCCCTTAAATTCTGAATTGCCTATTGAAAAGACTTTGACAGACTAAAGTAATAAATATATAGTTTGTTCTTATAATATGCTAGAGGTCATGTTGGTGTCTTGAACTCTTTAAATATTGAGTAAACTACGCTTGGGTCTCTTGAGACAGAGAAGGCATGTTACCATACTCCAAAGCTTCTTCAGAATATATTCCTGAGGTCTATCAATTGAGAGATATATCAATTTGAAAAGATGTTTCAATCTAAAAGTCAAACGATTTGATCCCACATTTTCAGCCCGGTTCAGTTGGTGTCTACGGATTCGATAAACATATAGAGATCAATGTTTGGGTCTGAAAAGGATTCTTCAAGACTAGAATGATAGGCAGCTCATGTTAAAGCCTTTTCAACCTATATTCCTGAGATATAACAATTTAGAGAAATCCCAGCTTGATCCCACATTCTCAGCCCAGTTCAGTTGGTTCTACGGATTCTATAAACATTTAAAGATCACAGCTTGAGTCTGCAAAAGATTCTTCAAGACTAGAATGATAGGCAATTCATGTTAAAGCTTTTTCAGAATATATTCCTGAGATCTAATAGTTTAGAGAAATCCCGCCTGGAAAAGTTGCTTCAAGCCCAAAGTCCTACGACTTCAACCCGGCTCACTTAGTGTCTTTGGGCTCCATAAACGCTTAAAGATCAAAGCTTGGGTCTGAAAAAGATTCTACTAGACGAAAAAAATTGGCAATTCATGTTAAAGCCTTTTCAGCATATATTCCTGAGATCTAACAATTTGGATAAATCCCGTCTTGATCCCACATTCTCAGTCCGGTTCAGTTGGTGTCTTTGGGTTCTATAAATATTTAAGAGCTTAATACGAGACTTTGTCCATGATTTTTTCATTAAGTGAGCGAGAAAATGAAATTAAACTTTTCAGTGTGAAAGGAATACCAAAGTTATTTCATTTTCACTTGTTGGAGAATTTAGTTATTTTTATTTAGTTTTTATTTTTTCTCTCATATTTTCTTAGCAAGATTATTTTTTATTTTTTTGTTTTATGATGGAAATTTCTAAGAGGTTTTGGATTTACATGACCAAAAAGAAAAAAAAATGAGTGCCTCGAGTGGCCGCTTGCGCCAGCCTTGTTTTGCCAACCTCATCGTACCAAAGTCACGTAGGTTCCGTTGTTTTGGTTTGTTGGTTTTTATTGTTTCATTTTTTTTTTTTTGTGTGATTTTTTTTTTTTTTTTTAATTTATGGTCGCTAAATGTCATGTTGGCTTCCGTTAGCAGAGACCGAAATGCTGCTCAGAGTTGGCCCACATTTGGCAGCTCTAAAAGGAGCAAACCCCCCGCCGCTCTCTCTCTCTCTCTCTCTCGCTCTGTCTTTCTGTGTGGAAACATTGCCAACCACAATGAATTTTTCGTGAACTCAGCTGCAAAGCCTACAACATTCTCGGCTTCTCAGCAATGGCAGGAGGGGGTATGGAAGGGACGACTTACTCGTACTACCATGGACATGAGCTACCGGGTCTGGGCTATATGGCCCATAAGCATGGTTGGCCTGTTTTTACTTTTTTTCTCCTTCTCTTTTCTCCTGCTTCCTCGCCAACGTTGCATATTTTCTTGTTTTCATTTGTTGTTGTTGTTGTTAATTTTTGCCTCTCCTTCTTGGGGATAGTTAAGAGTTTTGAAGCCGGCAGCAGCAAGTTCAGCATTCCCAGTGCCGCCTTTATTGTTGTTGTTATTATTGTTGTTTTTGTCGTTAGTAACATTTTGTTGCTTCCGTTTGCATATTTTGTGTTTGTTTATGTTTAGTTTCTAGCAGTCTGTGCCGGCACTCTATGAGCAGCAGTAGAGTGTCTCAACGTTTGTTTGTACATAATTTCATTTAACATTTCGTTTACAATTCCAGGCTTAAGCTGCAGCTAACAGCATAAAATTCTCCCACCCCCCCAATCCCCCTAAATACTCCACAAAAATCACTACCAAATTTGATTGCTCTTTTTGGAGAACACAAAAAATAATGAAAATATAATTTTAGCGAAAATATACCCTGGGAAATTATCATTAAAAAAAAAAAGATCTATTAAAACTATACAAAATTCTACAGGAACCCGAAAATTAATAAAAAAAATTCTAGAGTCTTCGAATTATTTTCTCACTCTTTGAATTAGAATTCTCGGATCTTGAGATTGAAGGAAAAGGTTTAAATATATATTATACTTCCTCTCAGAATTGTTAGACTTGTTTTTAATAAATTTTTTGTGGGATTCCCCACTTTGTTGGAAAAAATTTAACCCACTCAATACTCTTTTCAAACCATATAAAAGTTGATAGATATCTCATCTTCCCTTAGCCGTGACCTCTGAATTCTCTTCAATCTATATAAAATTTGAGTCTCATCTTCCTCCAGCTTGGATCTGTGAATTGATAGAACTATCATCTTTCTCCAGCTTGGATCTGTTAATTCTCTTCAATCTATATAAAATTTGACTCTTATCCTCCCCCAGACTCGACCTGTGAATTGATAGAACTCTCATATTCGCCCAGCTTGGATCTGTGATTTCTCAAAACAATGATTGTTTTTTTTTGTAATTCTAGAAAGCCAATCTTATTGTTATTTTTTTAGGTATTTCTCTGGTGTCGCAATACCCTCCAAATTTTCCATCAAATTGATATTTTCGACTTTTTTTTTCTAATTAAAACTCAATTTGTAACAGAGAAAAAAAAGGAGAACTTAATGAGGCAGTTCAAAAAAACTATAAAAAAATTGATTTCACGAAGTTGTTGCTTTTTTCAGAATTACATTTTGTGGTGATTCACCTTGAATTTTTCAATATTTAAAACAACTCTCTGCCAGACTGTTTTGAGCTGAGGCGTGCAATTTGACAAGCGTTCCTCTGTTTTTCTCTCGCTTTTCTTTATGCTGCGAATCTCAAGTGCCACTCAACCAATACGAAATGCTTGACTCGCATTTGTCGATACGAGAAACCGAGAATTGCGTTTCATTTGTAAACAAAACAAATTTTAAGAACTCAAACGAGACTAAGAGTGAGAGTGAGTTTCTGAAGTATTCTCTCTTCATCATTTTTGTAATTATCTCGCATCGACTGATCGTCTTTCAGTTGTCTTCAGTCACTCCGAGCAAACGGAAGCGACAGTATCAGTGACAGTGCAAGTGCAAGTGGAAGTGGAAGTGTTAATGAATGGAAATGAATCAAGCAAAATTGAATATGCCAATCTCAAAATACTTGAGCATCGAAAGCGTGGGCCAGAACAGTCTGAGCCAAGTGAATGCCTTTGACATCAAGGATGCCATTGATCGCATTTGCGGCAGCGAAGTTGACATGTGCCAGAAAACTCTAAACGGCAAGCTTCTGGTCAAGACACGCAATCTTGAACAAGTCAAACTTTTGAAAGGCATCAGCTGCATTGAGTTTACTGCCAACCTAACCATACCGGTCAAGATAATCGAATGCCATAGCAATAATCTCACCAAAGGTGTCATCTACACCACTGAGCTGCGTTGTGTTTCTAAATCCGAGATACTGCAGCGCCTCAAATATCAGAATGTCTGCAATGTCAAGAAGCTGTTCAAGACCCAAAAGGGTGGCTGTAGCGATACTGGAATGGTGATAGTCACCTTTAAGACCAATGTATTGCCCGAGCTGCTATTCATTGGCTACGAAATGGTGCGAGTTCGTCCCTTTATACCCTTAAAATTGCGACGCGAGCTACCCATACGGGAGGATCGAATGAGCCTTACCCAGCAGCAGTTCTACAAATATATCAATACTCAAAATCCTCATGCTGAAGCTGCTACTACTTCCGACTGTGTTGAGCATATTCATGGTAATGTGATCAACATTACCACAATCAGCTTTACCGCCTGCGTCTTGAATCTGATAAACCATGTAAGAGAGAGTGAGAGATGAGTCATTATTTTATTTTATTCCCTGAACTTTGGCCGATTTCTCAGAGACAATCAACTCTTTTTCAATGAAGACGACACAATTCCAAGCCAATCAAAAGATAAGCCAAGAATTTATGCGTGAGAGAATTCCCGGAAATATTGTTGAAGCACTTGGCCAACTTGGGGAATATTGAAAGTTTTTATTAGCTTAATAAAACTCTAAGAACCAATTGATAGATAATACAGTTTTTCGGTTTCCTGGAATCAAAAGATTATCTTGGGTTTCCCCCCCCAAAAGATTTCCAAGCTCTTTCCACTTTTTTGTCTTTCCAGACAAAAGAAAAAGGTTTCATATTTTCATAACTGATTTCTGGGCAGACTTGTAAGTTGATATGGGCAGCTGGCCAGAGTTGAGTTGCGTTGAGTTTAGCAGAACATGTCTGGCTGACTTAGCTGCTGCTGTCCAGGACTGGCTTTTCAAGTCTATAGAGGTGCTCTTGTTTTTGTTGTTTGCCTGCTGCCACTTGAGTGTCAGAAGAGCTGGAAAACAATGGAAGGGAAGAGCTAAAGGAAAAAAACTGTAAAAGTTTTGCACTCCAACCACTGAGCCTACTTGGCCTGCACACCCACCTGCCCACCCATCCGGGTCCTCGCATCATCCTAATCCTAACTTGTCCTGTCCACATGAGACCGGTGTGTGTGTATATGTGTGTGTGCATGAAACTCAACAAAAGTCACTTCAGCCAATAAAGCTGAAGCAGCTCATGAAGAAGAAGAAGAAGAAGAGGGATAGAGGCTGCCTCGTCTTGGCACGTTTACTGGGCCCCAGCAAAAGTTCTTTCGCCAAGAAATTCACTTGGCAAACAAAAACAGCACCAAACGATGGTGGGCAGGGGGGCTGGGGCAAGTGTGTGTGTGAAAAAAAAAACAAAGCGCTTTTCTGTGAGGCTCCAGCTCGACTGAACCAGTGTCAATGTCTGTGAAAGTGGCAAGTCAAGTGTCAAAAGTAAATTTTCAAATTGAGCCCAGAAATAAAACGGAGAAGAAAAAGAAAAAAAAAAAAATTCCAACTCCTTCCTTCCCCATCTAATCCGACTTGATATTTCTCGATTAGACCTGACCAAAGCCTCGACAAAATAAGCCAAGTTTTTTTTCAGAATTTTCAGGAATTTTGATGGAAATCTTTCATTATCGATATTATCGAATTGGGGGGAAAAACTACAAATATATATTGAAGTATATTTTACGAAAATTTTTTTGGTTTACTTTCATTTCAGGTGGATGGGCAAAAGTACATGGGTCAAGGGCGCAGCAAGAAGGTGGCACGAATTGAGGCTGCCGCGACGGCATTGCGCAGTTTTATTCAGTTCAAGGATGGCGCCGTCCTATCGCCATTGAAACCATCCGGCAATCTGGACTTTACCAGCGACGAGCATCTTGAGAACGGTATTGAAAATATGTCCAAAGCCGAATTGGTCGAGCTAATTAAGACGTTGGTTAGGCTTGAAAAAAATGCCAATTTGATGCTTGATCCGCACAACCCGTTACGTCCACAATTGTTTTGCATGAGCCAGAGCAAGTATTTTGTTTTTGTTCTTTTTTTATTTTATTTTTTTTTATTTTAATTTCTTGTCTTACTAATTTATTTTATGTAAATATATATATTTATTTATTTATTTTTTTTCTTGAATAATTTATTTTTTCGATTAATTTTAAAGACGATTTAAATGTGCTTTCAAGAAGACCTCGAAGCTTTGTTGGTTTGGCTAAAAGAGAATTCCCTTAGTGTCATTCAAAGCCATTCAAGTGAATCAGACATTTATTTTTTATATTTTTCTGCTCTCAAATGGACAGAGAACGATAAAGAAAGACAGAGAGAGAGAGTGAGGGAGAGAGTTTCAAGGTCCGATTTAGTTGATTTTGTCCTTGAAACGCTTATGGAGCACTCTAGAGATTTGCAAAGGACATGCTGCCTTTCTGCTTGCCAGCAAAATAAGTTGACCAAAAACTTGTTTCCCACACAATTTTTATTATTTTCTGAGCTTTCAAAGGGCTCTCTCTCTCACTCTCTCACTCACTCTCTCTGTCTTTGATTTATGGCTGGGTGTCTTATTTTTGCCGTGTCGCTCATAATTTACACAGATACTTCAGAGTCACGAGACCATTTAAAACTTAAGCTCAATTTTCTTTCACTTTGAAAAGGGGCAAATTATTTTAAAAAGATTTTATTTGTCTTCTCTGATTTATTTTGATTGACCTCATAAGAAGTTTTATTTTTAGGGAATTTTGTGAAAAATATTTCTGACCAGTCAGTTTGTTGACTTTATTAGTTTTACTGTGGGCAAAACTTTGACCCTTGTCCAAGTCAAGTCAAAGGAAATAAAATTTACTATTAATTTCCATAATAGGCCTAATGAATTTAATTGCTTCTCTTTAACCTAAATTCATAAGATTCGCTTATCAGCTCGATGAAAATCATATTTATTTCACTGGTCGAAGCCAGGTAAATAATTTGAATTTGTTCCTTATTTCTCTCATTTTTATTCTATTTAACTTTTTTTCTTTTTTATTGTGATTATGTTAATTTAGTTTGAGTTTTGTTGTTGTTGTTGCTTTAGATTAAAATCTTTTGCTATTTTGTTGTTTTATTTAGTTTTTCTTTTATATTTTTTTTGGTTTGAATTGCTCAACTCTCAGTGTCTGCGTGTGTTTATTCAATCTAACTTAGTGAAACCTTAAGCCTTAAGTAAACATAAAAACCGAGACAGAAAGAGAGAGTGACAGAGAACTCTCTGACTCGCACACTAGTATAAAATTAGTTAAGAAATAATTGAATGAAATAGGAAAACCAAATTTTAATTTTATTTAATTTACTTTGTCTCCGCAACCAAATCGAATTGTAATTACTTTCCAAAAACGAAACTATTCGACTGTGACTTGTTGGGTTTTGGAGCAGATGTCAATAAGAGTGCCATTGCTGTGGACGGACAGAAGAAAGTGCCTGATAAGGGTCCGGTGATGCTGCTCTACGAACTCTTCAACGATGTCAACTTTGAGTGCATGAATATCGATGGGGCCCAGAACAATTGCCGCTTCAAGATGACTGTCACCATAAATGAGAAGAAATTCGATGGGACTGGTAAGTTTCCAAAACCAAAATAAACAAAACACCAAACTTCCAAAACTAATGCTTCCGTTTTGTAGGTCCTTCGAAAAAGCTGGCCAAAAATGCTGCGGCCAAGGCCGCTCTGGCCTCGCTGTGCAACATCTCCTATAGCCCAATGATGGCACCACAAAAGAATGTGCCGCTGCCCATTGACGACAAATCATCTTCCATGGAACTGCCCCAAATACATGCCGATACCATCGGACGTCTGGTGCTCGAGAAATTTATGGAGGTTATTAAGGGACAAGAGTCATATTCTCGTCGCAAAGTGCTGGCCGGCATTGTCATGACAGAGAATATGAATTTTAATGAGGCCAAGGTAATAATAAAACGCAAAGGCTGGAAATTAAAATGAAAAGGCTTGCAAAAAATGGCCAACTGGAAATCCGAACTCCTCGTAGCTCTATCTCAGATAGCTCATTTCGATTTAATTTAATACACGTAGGCAGAGTATAAATTTCTCTGAGATTTAATCCAGATTGAGCAAGTATTTCTACAGTCAACTTCATATCTGTTTGAGTACAGGTCAGTCCGAGTTATACTTCAGTACAGCTTGAACCTTTTAGGGACAAATGGGCTCTGGATATATATCTCACTTATTTATTGATCAATTCCAGTCAGTCTTAAGGTTCCGACTTAATATATATTTGGTCACATAAGCCTCTAGAATTTTTCTTGGCTAGCCTATCCGATTAAATTGTATTTTAAAAATAACTCATAGATTTGATTTAGCTCTGATCAGAACACGGGTATTTCTTCACCAGACTTGATTAAAGACTAGAATTTTTATAGGATACTCTGGTCAAATTGTAACTTATAGATTTAATTTGGCTCTGATCCGAGCTCGGGTATTTCTTCACCAGACTTGATTAAAGTTCTTTGGATTTAATATATATTTGGTTGCATAAGTCTCTGGTATTTTTATCGGATAGACTGCTCAAATTGTATTTTAAAGATAACTCATAGATTTGATCAGAACACGGGTATTTCTTCACCAGACTTGATAAAAGACTAGAATTTTTATCGGATACTCTGGTCAAATTGTAACTCATGGATTTGATTTGGCTCTGATCAGAACTCGGTTATTTTTTCACCAGACTTGACTAAAGTTAAAATGTAGAATGTATATATGAATCAATATCAAATATATTGAAGGTTTGGATAAAGTATATTCAGACACTTATATAGACCAAATCGGTTCCAGAAAGAACTGTTTAAGTCATATCCCAAGTCTTAAGGGATCTGCTCAGAGAAAGAACTGTTTAAGTCATATCCCAAGTCTTAAGGGATCTGCTCAGAGAAAGAACTGTTTAAGTTATATCATAAGTCTTAAAGGATCTGCTCAGAGCCTTATCAAACTTGATGAAAATTTTGTAATTAGAAATAATATAAGCAGATAAATCTCAGTCACCAAATCAGGTTAGCCTAAGTCGGTATATATCTAACAGATTTCTTGAGCAAGCTCAATCAGATTTAATAGTTTACTCAGATATATATTTTTCCCCGATCTTCAGTTGTTTGGGTTAGGACTCGATATATCTTTTCAATTATTAATTTTTATAATATTCCCATTTTTAGGTGATTTCCGTTTCCACTGGCACCAAGTGTGTCAGCGGGGAGCATATATCCGTCAATGGGGCTGTCCTAAATGATTCGCATGCGGAAATAGTATCCCGACGCTGCCTGGTCAAATATTTGTACGCCCAATTGGATCTACAATGCAGTCCGGGTATGATTGTTTGCTACTAATTCAATCTAAACCAATCTCAATTAATTAACACCCTAAAAAAAAAATAATAATAGAGAAAACTGTAATCTTTGGAAACTTAAAGAGTTGAATTGTTTTACTCGTTGTTTCTGTGTATTTTAATAGTATTTTAATAGCTTCTTGTTATTCTGCCTGATGCGTATGTGTATTTTATTTTCCTTTTTCTCTCAACACATACTCAACTATCCAATTCAATTTAACTAGATAACTTTTCTAATGTTTTAAACTTTGTAATTTCTGTAAATTCTCCTCCCTCTCTCTATCTATCTATCTCTCTCTGTACTTCTCCTTGTGTATCCTTTTGTTTGTTTTTTGCTTTAAGGAAAATAAAATAGTCTGCGATTTCTTTTCGATTTGCCTAGCTCATTAATCTCTCTGTAAATATTTTCTTTTATTATTTAAGCCACACTTTTTATTTATTCCTTTTTAGACTTTTTTTGACTCCTTTTGTTTTTTTTTTTTTTTTTTTTGGTCTGCTCGTTTGGGTTGGCTATTGTTTGTCCTCTTCTGTCCTGTCCTGTCCTGTCTTGTCTTGTCTATTTCTGTGTAATCCTGTTCCATTTTGTCTTGTCTGTTTGGCTGTCTATTAACTTTCCAGGCAATGAATTCCGACTAGAAGGGAAAGCATGTGAGAATCGTTTCATTTGTTATGCCAAGAAACTTTTTATTGAAATCAAATCAAGGTGTTTGGAAGTTCCCCAATTGGAATCTAAATATTTCAAGATTCCTTTTGATATTTTCTATAAAAAGTATTTAGTCTTCGGCTAGCCGTGGCTTGGCCTGACTTATTACTCATTCGGAATGACTTTTGGGTTTTTTATTTTGGCATGATTTTTTTTTTTTTTTTTTGGATGGTGTTTTGCCCCCTCCCTGTAATCATTGCAAGCCTTAAAGAATTATGATTATGCAAAAATAATGCTTAATATTTTATAGAGAACTTCTTTCGAAATAGCTGACGTCTTTTGGTAGCCAAAAAAAAAAAAAAAAAACATTGGAAATCAAAATTGTGCGTTCAGAGTGAAACCGAGCAAAAAAAAAGTGTTGAAAAAACCTAAAAAAAAAAAATAATATTAATAAATTAAAATAATTCCCTTAAATATTTTAATTTTTTTTAAGCTTTCTTAGCAAACTGCAAATTATTATTTATTTTCTTTTTTAATCTCAGAGAAAAATATTTACACAACTTTTCATACTAGAAAAATAAACAATAACTCTAACCTTTTTCGATAAAAAAAAAACTTTAGTGCAATTTTCTCATTTTAGTAAAGAATTCTTTTTTCCGTTTCTAAAATATATTTTTCTTTTCCTGTTAATTTTCACTTTTACTCTTAACTTAGCATTTTGGTTTAAATACAATTTTAACTAAAATTTGTACTCTTACCAAAAAAATACACACCTTTACAATTTGTTACAAAAAAAAAAAGAAAAATGTAAAACAAAAAAAAAATGCAAAAATGAAAAACGAAGAAAAAAACATTACTTTAATTTCATTTGTATTCGATTACTTTTATTTCATTTATTTTTCTTGATTATAGCAACAGCATATCAGTCGATTTTCGTGAGGAATACAGATGGGCAATACCCTTATAAACTAAAATCCGGGGTACATTTCCATTTGTATATAAATACAGCACCTTGTGGGGATGCACGGATATTTAGTCCTCACGAAAACGACACTGGTGTTGATAAGCATCCAAATAGGTTGGTACAAAAACTCCTCCTAAAATACTATCTAAACTACTACTACTACTACTACTACTACTCTACTACTACTACAAAATCTAAAAAAAAAAAAGAAAAATATATATGTATATATATATATATATATATATTTTTTTTTATATAAACCAAACAACAAACAATTGCATAAAAAAAAAAATACATATATATTTATATATATTTACTTATATACCACAAAATCCAAAAAGAACCAGAAAAGAATTATTTCCAAATGCAAATGTGAATTTATTTTCCCCTAAGTTTTTTTTTGTTTGTTTGAATTGTGTATTTTTGGGTCCACTTGAAATGCACAATTCTGCTGCTTGTGCCCGGGTTGGCAGCCCACTGGCGTAATTTCAAAATTCAAACGCAGCGCTGCCAACTTGGGCGCGAGAAAAAGTGTGTGCATGCCTAGTTAATTTTTACTCTCTTCATTTCATTTATTTTTATTCATTTAATTTTTTTTTGTTTTGGTTTTCTTCATGTCGTGCATACATTTTCAAGGCTGATTGGGAAATTCCTATTAATTTTATAAAATTAAATAAAAGAATTTATGTTGTTTGTTTTTTCTGAGAATTTTCTGAACTCGGTCAAAGAGAATTTAAGAATTTCGTTTATTTTTATTTGGGAAAGTGTTTATTTTTCTTATTCCTTGAAATATTCTATTTATTAAGCAGGCTTAATTTTTAAGAAAAAAAATTAAGGAATTTAAGTCTTTTTTAAAGAAATATCATTCCATTTTTTTTTTTTTTTTTAATTCCCTGAATCTTTTTTGCTGTTTCCTACTTTGTCTCTCTCTCTCTCTGTTTCTTTTTCCCAATGTTTCTTTCTCTATATCTTTGATTGCCATTGACAACATGCAACTGATTGATTTTTGGTTTTACTCCACATAAAAAACTTTTGTGCCCTGCTACCAATGCCGTCACGTTGCGAAACCGTGGTTAAACCCATAACTGCGGCTTGGACACAAACACACACACACTCACACACCACGTTACATATACCCATAAATACACACACACACACATACACACATACAAATGCTCACATGGCCATAAAAAACCGCAACAAACCACGAACCAACCCTGCCATTTTGCCATCTTGCCAACCCGCCATTTTGCCTACCAAAATACACTAACCGCTACTAACGGAACAGGAAGGCTCGAGGACAGTTGCGTACAAAAATCGAATCCGGTGAGGGCACTATACCGGTCAAAAGCAGCGATGGTATACAAACCTGGGACGGTGTATTGACGGTAAGTCCTCTTCTACGCTCTTCACTATATTTTATTTGATTTTTTTTTGTTTTTTTTTTTTTGTTTTTTTCTGGTCTTTTAAACACTTGCAAAATACAATAAAACATAAAGAGGCGATAGGAGAATAATTTCAGGGATTTTTTTTTCTTTGTCTCAAAGAATATATAGCATATCCGATTCAACATAGAATCATATCAGTTATGGGAAATCAGAACTACGACGTTCATTTAGGGGAATATGCCTAAACCAGTTTGATCAGAATTTATGAGTCTTGGTTATAGATCGAATATCTAGGGTCTTATTCTAAATATATCCCTTTAAGCTTATATCAAAATTTATCCTATCAATCCTATCCATATAGCTTGCTTATACATAGATCCAAATGGGTATTAGAGATATATCGGGTATCTATAGCAAAATATGCCACATTTTAATACTTAGGATAGGAATATGCCTAACAAATTTGATCAAAATCGGATATAGTATGACAGAGCTAGCAGTCAGATCAGACTGGGCTCTAAGCATATGACAGAGCTAGCATTCAGATCAGACTGGGTTCTCAGCATATTTCGGTGGTTGGGCAAACTAGAAAACTCAAATTTGAAATAAAGGACTATATAATACAGCTATATAAACACACCAAGCTTGATCCATATCGGTCTAAAATATCATACAGTTTCTGTACAGCTTAAAAAGAGCCTGGGGTATGTCTCAAGAATTTATAAGACAATTTTTGAGGAAGAAGATTCTAATCAAAAAAATAGTGGCCTAGAATCGAATCACTATATCAGATAGCTGGCATATAGGCTTAAGTTGGTTCTGATTCAATTTTTTTTTATCAAATCTATTAGAAACAGATCCTAAAAGGTTAAGTGGAAAAGGTCCCTTCTAACCAGGTTAACCGAGGCTTACTGAGAGACCCTTAGATGTCATGCCAGAGATTCCAATAGCTAAGGTTAAATTTATTATCAAAGACTTATCGAAAAGAGTATGTGGTCTTCGAGAATTCAAACATAATTATATATTTTTGGTTGGGCTTTGGCTCTGTTTTGTTGGATTCTTTTTCATTGTATATATTTTTTTTTTGCATTTATTTGTTTTAATACTACTGTGTTGTTTCTCTTTTTTTTTGAATAGGGTCAACGCCTGCTAACCATGTCGTGCTCGGATAAAATAGCACGCTGGAACATTGTGGGCATACAGGGTTCGCTGCTCTCATCCATTATCGAACCGGTATACCTGCATTCCATTGTGTTGGGCAGCCTGCTGCATCCGGAGCATATGTATCGTGCTGTTTGTGGTCGAATTGAGAAATCAATACAGGGACTGCCACCGCCGTATCATTTGAATAAGCCACGTCTGGCATTGGTCACATCCGCTGAGCCACGTAATCAGGCCAAGGCGCCGAATTTTGGTATTAATTGGACTATCGGTGATACGGAACTGGAGGTGGTCAATTCATTGACAGGCCGCACAATTGGCGGTCAGGTCTCACGGATTACCAAACAGGCATTCTTTGTTAAATACGGATTTCTCGTTAAAAATCTACCCGGCATGCCGAATCGCAAGCTAACCACAGACTATGGTCAAACCAAGTTGGATGTCAAAGAGTATCAGGTATTTCCTAAATATTCTATATAAATTAAATAGAAAATTCTAGTGAATTCGAGGGAGAAGAAAAGGTCCGTGAAAGATTAGGTAATTTTGGAAATATATCTAGATTTCTCAGGCTTTTGAGTTGGTTATGTGGGTGGGATTACCTTCTGATCGAGAAAAGAAAACCGAGTTGAGATTCTTGGATTTCCCTGCTCTCCAGACAAAGTAGGTACAGTTGGTCCTAACTTCTGCTCGAGAAAAGGAAGCCCAGCCAAGATTCTTGGGTTTCCCTGTTCTTCAGACTAAGAAGGCATTTTAACTTAGTCATTTGTCGGGTGGTCTTATCTTCAGTCCGAGTAAAGGAAGACCAGAAAAGATTCTTGGGTTTACCGGTTCCTCAGATAAACAAGGTACAGTTTCAGGCATTTAAATTTAATCATTAGTTGGGTTATCTAAATTTCTCTTCCAGAAAAGCAAGCCCAGTCAAGATTCTTGGGATTCTCAGTCTTTCAGATCCTAAGCTTTGCTCTCAAAAATAAATGATATAGGATCTGTACCCGGTTAGCTTTTGTATTTTTTTTGGGTGGGTTGGTGGATTTCTGGGCTAGACCCCCCCGGGGATTTCCGATACAGTTTTCCAGCCCTAAAAAAAAAAGACTGAACCAAACTGAACCCTTCAGATATTAGTTTCTTTTTCCTAGCTTTTAATCCTTTTGATTTGAATGAATAATTAATGTATTTTTTTCTTTGTTAAAGACGGCGAAGTTGGAGCTGTTTGCGGCTTTCAAACGTGAAGATCTCGGTAGTTGGCTAAAGAAACCGATTGAGCAGGATGAATTTGGACTCGCTGAATGACTGCATTTAGCGTTGGACAACGACATCAATCAATATCCACACCAATACCAATTAATTTTACAAAAAGACAGTAACAAAATGAACAACAAGAACAACAACAATAATTATTATAATTACAATAGAAATTTTAGTAATAAGATGAAAATATTCGACAAAAGCAGCAAAAATCTAAACAATTTGAATCAATTTCAAAATGTCATCAAAATCGCAAAAGTTATAAGAAGAAGAAGAAGCAGCAGCAATGGAAATGACAATGGAGGCAATAATTATAATAACAACAACAACAACAAGAAAAACAACTGGAAGCAATTAATAGTTTTAAAAGTTGTAAAAATTACAACAAAATTTATATTTAACTTAGACTTGATCAACGGTCTCGACCAGATCAAAATTGGCGAGGCCACAAACGAACAAAACCCAAACCACAACCAAAAGCAAAAGCAAAAACTTTACCAAATTCAAAAACAATTTGATGAATTAAATCGAAAAGATTTTGAACTGCTGCAAACCATTAGAAAATCAAGCAGTCAATATAAAATTGTTAACTACTTTGTTAAACGAGATGCTAAAAATGTTCGATCCAAAAACAAAAAACTAGATGCAAATTGCTCTAGAATATTTCTAGAATAGAGTGTAGTTTTTATGCTGGAACTGAGTAAAGAAGTATTATGGCGTTTTAGTAGAAATCAATTATGTTTATTATTAACACACACACACACATACACACCATACACACATGCGCGCACCTACGCACACATCTGCAACACTTTGAAATTTTATAAAAAAAAAAACAACAATCGAAATTTTTGAATCACATTTTTTTTTCTTTTCATAAAACATAATTTAATTCATTTTCTCACTTAGACATTTTTTGTTTTTTTTTTTTTGCCAATTCAAAAGAAGACAAAGAATTGGGGAAAAATAATATAGAAAACGCCTCCCCCTTGCCCACCCCTTTCCGGCTGCTCTAGATATATATAAATATATATATATATATATATATATATTTTTTTTTTTTAGATTTTAGTAAGTAACTGTGAAATGTAGACTTAAACAAAAAAAAAAATTAAGAAGAAGAAGCAGCAAAGATTTTCCCTTTTTTTGAAAAAAAAAAAATTTGTATTTTATTTTAGAATTGAAATATTTTTTTTTTGTGTTTAATTTTTGTAATATTTTTATGTTGACTATTTTATAGAAATACCAAGTTTTTTTTTTTTGTTTAATTATAAATAAAAATATTCTCATTTAAGTTTTTTTTTTATTTGAATAAATTCTTTTATTTTTTATGAAAAAAAAAAAATATTTTTTTTATATTTTTTTGGCCAACTCTTCCATTTGGCAACACTCGGAGTTCTTCCAATTTTAAACTGGTCTATATGAAATCTATAGACCAGCAGGTTAGGCGGGGAAGGGTGGGGGAGCGCAGGGTTTTATTGTACACATAAAAATGGTCAAAACAAAATTCAAATTTCTTCCAAAAAAAAAAAAAAACAAAAAAACCAAAGAGTCTCGTTTATCATCTTGACTAATTCAAATGATCTATAAGAAGAAGAAGACACATATATAAATATATATAAATAGGATTATATAACGAAAATGCGACAAATGTGTAGAGACAGGCGAGCTCATAATCAGACGAAGGCAGAAGAGTCTCGGTTTTGTCAATTGGAATCTGAAAGACTTGAAAAGTGGACTAAAAATAAAACAAAAAAAAATTACATATAAAAAAAATTATCAAAAAAATAAATAATTAAATGACTAGAAAATCTTTCAAAAATTTCCTCTTCCTTTTCTGATTTCAAATTGATTTCTTGTCAAAAACCAAAAAAAAAAAAAAATTAATTAAAGAAAATGTAAACGTATACGTAATTGAAAAGTTCTTCTAAAAAAATATATATATATAACTATTTAAACAAGAAAAAAAAACCAAATACAAATC
The DNA here is from genome assembly GCA_037075145.1 of Scaptodrosophila latifasciaeformis. Taxonomy (NCBI): domain Eukaryota; kingdom Metazoa; phylum Arthropoda; class Insecta; order Diptera; family Drosophilidae; genus Scaptodrosophila; species Scaptodrosophila latifasciaeformis. Next base: position 5,133,399 of record JBAMCM010000073.1, read on the forward strand.
ATTAACATTTCCATAAAACGATAAACCCTAAAAAAACAAATCTAAATAAAAATCAAATTAATAAAAAAAAAAAAATGAAAAAAAAAACTTAATTAAACTTTTACGCGCATATACAATTTACAACAACAACAACAACAACAAAACTTAAATGAGAAATCAAATATATATATAGTAGGGGGCTATAGCCCAACTTTGGCTTACCAAGGATGGTGGAAAAAAGCCCAGAAAAAAATTATAGAGAAACAATTTTGAATTCAAATTAGGCTTGAAGTTGATGAGAGTAGCAAGCTATATACATAGATATTTGGTGAAGAAAGCTTTTTAAATCAGGGAAGCAATTGCAATCTAATTATTTAGTTAGTATTGGGTAGAGTACCGTTATAATCTGTACTTGCCTTCCTTCTTCTCTAAGAAAAACCAATTCAAATCGTAGAACATTTCATTTGATTTTTTCCTTCTACTCTTTCTCTTCTCTCTCTCTCTCTCAGTTTTCTTTGAAATTAATAATTCACTATTAAGAAAAAAAAATTAGATTGTATGAAAATGCGTTATATTTATTATATATTATATGCTCCAAAGTAGCCACAAATTTAAGCTAAAATAATAAAATATATAAAAAAAAAACAAATATATTTATAAAGAATTAAAAGCAAGAACCTTTCATACAATATACGAGTACGCATAAAGCCTTTTCTTCAATATAAAAAAAAAATGAATAATTGAATTCAATTACAATTCCAATAGCGATAACGATAACGATAACTAGTGCAAAAAATAAACTTAAAGAAAAACTCTCACACAAAAATACACACACACACACACAACTTTAGCCTCAAAGAATCAGAGCATATATACATATATACTTGAGATATATATGGTATATATGTATATAGGTAAATGATATATATATATAGGATATATGGACTGTATCTGCATGGTGAATCGAATAAATAAAAACAAAAAAAAAATTAATCACTAGAATTAGAGAATCTGAGAAATAACGAAAGCATAACTGAAATTTTCAAATCACACACACACACACACACATACACACATTTTGCACCAATTAAACAAATTTCAAAGAACAGCGAATAAAGCAAATAAAAGCAATTCATTTTGAAAGCTGAAACGGAAAATCGAAAGAAAATTTCCTAAAAAAAAAAATATTTATTTTTTTTTAATTTCCTTTTTTTGTGTTTTTTAGGAATAAACAAAATTTTATACACACATATATGCAAGTATTTATATATAGAGAGAGAGTGATCAACTTGCATATAATTACATACATATAAGTGTGTATAATAATTCCAATTCAATAATACCATAATACAAATTATAAAAAATAAGAAAATAATAATTCAAAGAGATAAAAGAAAAGCTAAAAAAAAAAATAAAAGAAAAAAAAAATTTGACCTTATATAAAATACTGTGATACTAAATTTTACTAGTACTTCCAGCATAGCTGCATTTTATCCATTCTAAAATATTCTAAGTTAAAAAAAAAAAATACACATGGCATGAACAACAACAACAACCAAATAGCATGAACAAAGTAATTGAAGAGCAAAAAAAAAAAAAAAAAAAAAATTGTTAAAAAAAAATTTTCACTCAACTAGTTTTTCTTTCTCTGTTTTCTTTGATGAAAAAAAAATTATATGCATAGATCTATTTACTTAAAAAAAAAAAAACATATATATATAATTATAATTATAGTATAAAATTATAAGCAAAAAAAAAAATCACACCAGCCGTTTGGTTTCTTTTTGGCAACAACAAATTTCAAAGGAAGAAGCTTTTTAGGCTTAAACACGCAGTCAAAGCTGAGAAATATTCCAAAAAAATAATCTAAAAAATATATATTAAATAGTTTGTTGCTCTTTGTTATTCAAAAATAATAACAATGTTTTTTTTTTTTTTTTTTTTTAGTATAAAGACACTATATATATGGGATATATATATGAATATATCATATTAGGTAACATACTAAAAAAAAATAAAAAATATACATGAAGGGAAAACGAAATGAATTGAAGGAATCACACATCGGTCCTTGCTAATAATAATAAATAATTCCAATCTAAGGCCAATTCCAAGGGTGACCACTTCGTTCGCAAATAGTCTGGACATTATACATCCAAGTATTTAAGCTATTTAACTCACAAAATACTAATTGCATACGAAAGTTTTCAACTCATCTAAAACAACCAAAAAAAGCAATTTAACAAAACTAAAATAAAAAAAAAAAAATTATTATTAAAAAAAAATATATATATATATATATGAAAATTTTAGATGTAGATCTGTTAAAAAAAAAATAAACCAGGTGATGTAACCGTTGTCAGCCAGTTTTATGATCAAATTCAGCTCAAGCTATACTCAATTAGCCAACCAAACTCCTCGTATTTCTATCTTAATCTATCGACTTCAGTAAATAGTCTAGACCAACTAATATTTCTATATATATATGATACGATATATATATACAAACACATATATATACAAATATAAAAACAACGACCCAAAAAAAAATTATTACAACAGCAAACAAAAAAGTATAGGCAATTTTTTTTAGTATTAAAATAATAATAATTAAAATAAAAAAAAAAAAATTAATAAATAATTTTAGTGGCTTTTTCTTCTGAGGCTCCACACGTTTCTCAAGTTTCAAGTAGTGAAAGAAAATATATAAAATGATCATTCATTTTTTTTCTAAAAAAAAAGAAACTATTTTAACTGAAAATGGCTTATTCAAAAAGCTAAACAATAAATAAAAAAATAATAATAATAATTAAAACACAAATTTTATTGTTATTGAGCAAAACAAAAAAAAAATAATTTTACTTGAGTAGTTGAGAGATTTCTGTTCTTTCGGGTCTTCGAATAAAACAAAGCAAAAATTTGGTCAAAAACGAAATGTGGTAAAACCAAAAAAAAAAAAAAAAAAAGAATTATAAACAAAAGAAAAAATTAATAAAAAAAAGCTGTTATAAAATTTAGGCAACTATTTCATTTAAGAACCAACCAAATAAGCAAAAGTGTTTTTAATGAAGCAAAATTTAAAAAAAAATTAATAAAAATACCAAAAAAGCAAGACACACACAATTTGTAAATCATTGCACCAAAAATAATAAAAAGAAGAAGAAAAATTTACACAATAAATTGGAAAATTAAAGCAAAGGAAAAATATTTCATGTAACCGGAAAAAAAAAAAATCCAAGCAGAAAAGAGAACATTTTACTAACTGAATAAAGAAAAATAAAACAATTTAGAATTACAAAAAATAAAAAAAAGAAACAAAGAAAATCAAAAACTCCCAACTTGTATGATTTCAAGGCAGAGCGCCATCTATCGTGAGCTTTTTGCTCGAGTCAGACAAGGCAAGCAAGCAGCTTGTCACTTTCGCATTCGTTTTTATTTATTATTTAATTATTTTTTTAACAACTATTTACATTTTAAGGGCTATAAATAATTTAACAAAAAAAAAGAGATAACATTAAGATCGGAACAAAAAAAAAAAAAAAAAAAAATTTATATAGAAGAAATATTTGATATAATCTAGGCCTAGTGCGTCTTGGATTTGTAGGTAATCTTCCAGACCTCGAATAGGCAAATGGTCGAATGGAATCTATAGAATATGGAGAGGGGCATTGAAATGTGCGTGATAATGGTCCAGCCCCAGACTCCAAAGAATTCCAAGTGGGACTCGCGGAAGACAGCCCGACCCTTGATCAGGGTGTTGACAAACCAAATGGCTATATTGGCCACCAGTAGGAAGGTGATGATCTCGCGGCCGGGCTTGCGTCGCACCTGCTTGGCGCCTTTGCAGCGACGGTGGCTGGCATGTAGGATGAACATGGTCTGCAGGGAGGTCTGGGCCACGCCGAAGACCTCGGCTATGATGCCTTCGACGCGGTCGGGGACTGTGTCCCATTTGGCGAAATAACTACCCAGGATACTGAACATTCCATATAAATAGACGCCTGTCTGGGCCACCACCAGCAGCAAGTTGTCCAAATCCATGGAGTGGTGCTCGTCGGTGGCATCTTTGATATACTTGAGATCGCGCATTAGGATCATGCCTATTTGGGGTTGATCAACAAATTAGTCCTGCTCTTCCAAGTAAGGATTCGGTTCGGGCTCACCTGTGATCACGGCTGCGGCGCACATAAAATACATTACCGTCTCCCAGAGGGTGACCTCTTGGGTGGCTATTAGCTCGTAGCCTGGCTGGGTGTATAGGACAAAGTACATGATCATCGAGATGATGGTCATCACAATGATCAGTATGCCGAAGAAGAGACCCTTGTGGGACTGAGAGCAGTCAACGGAGAATTGGTGAGCCGGCTTTTGGGTCACCGGCTTGATGGAGTGCTTGCGTGTCTTGTCTATATCCGGTATGGACTTGACCGTCTTCCACATTTCGTAAAGTATCACAGCACAGATCAGGGAATACTCAATGGTGCAGGGAAAGAGAAAGGGTGAGAGCTGCTGTACCAGGGCGCCCATTATGGTGGTGCGTGAACAACCACTGAAGGGTCCCTCGGTGGCCAGGGCTGGAGCTAGGGTGGTATTGCTTAAGGCGGTGGTCACATTCACTGCCAGATTGTGCAGGGTCGAGGCCGCCGAATGGTGCTTGTTGACCGTATGCAAAGACTCATTCACTGCCTTCCAGTCGGGACCACCATGATTGCCGCCATGCAGTATGGGGTCGGTGGCCTCATCATGATGACTTATGTGAAAGATCTCGTGCTTGGTCTCCTCCACCAGGACATACAGCCACTCGCACAGATTGGTGGCCACCATGTGCATCAGTCCGAAGCGTGAGGTCACCTTGTGCCGGGCCATGTCCATGTAGGTGGTGTTGAGAAAGATGAACTGCACCTGGGCTATGCACAGGACCATACGGCAAATGGGTGTGATGGCCACGAAGGCATCATGGCAGCCCGGCTGGCCATTCAGCTCGAAGAACTGACCGAACTCCAGGCCCGAATAGACCATTGTGCCTATGGCAAAGGCAATGGCGCCCACGCGCAAATAGAAGCTACCAAAGTGGGTCACCTTGTGCTTCAAATGGACATTGCTATTCTTCTCATCTGCTGGGGAGAGGATGGAGATTGAGAGGTGAGATTGAGGCTATTTCGATGGTGGATTTGTCTTACGAAAGTCCTTCAGGGCATTGAAGAGCGTCCGATTGCGAAAGGCGCTGATATAGAGAAAGATCACAAAGATTATGCTGCCGGCATAGAGGTAAACGTAGAAGCCCTGGTAGACATAGGTGGGTATCTGATCCGAGATGACTTCTGTGATGGGCAGACAGACGCCCAGCAGTACCAGGAGCTTGCAGTACAAGGCTGATAGGGCAGCGCTGATGGCATCACTGGATAGACCCAAAGAAACCGAGACAGTGTGAGAAGGGTTGGGGAAACCAATAGAATACTTTTCTGAGCTTTTCCCTAGAGCTTTCAAAGTCTTTAGTCTTGCTAAGGAGGCTTGAAAGCTCAGGGTTCGAGCGCTTGTTGAAAGCTTTTCAAGCCTTTTTTCTAAGCTTTTCTCTAGAGCTTTCAAGTTCTTTGCTCTGGAGGAGGCTTGAAAGCCCAGGGTTCAGGCACTTGCTGAAAGCTTTTCAAGCGTTTTGAGCACCAAGCGAAAGCCTTAACAAACAAACTTGAAGCTCTTCGGAGAAACTTTCAAAGCTCATTTTGACTTACTTGCCGGCCCTTCGATTTTTCTGCATTTGCTGCTTGGCCTGAAAGCTCTTTGCCCCACTGTCATAGTAGCCGCTCGAACCATTCCGAGCACTGGCCGTACCGCTCTGGAAATTGATGGTGGCCGTGCTACCGCTCGCCGTAGCTTGCAGGTTTCTACAGAGGCAAAAAAAAAGAGAATTGAAAAATGGTCAGAACCTGGCTAATTACACTTAACCCTGACTTAGAATCTAGAATGTACCCCGCATTCCTGGCACTGCGCGGCGAGAGCAGAGCTAGCCCCGGCTCCTTCCGTCCAAACAGTGGCGGCCGTTGGGTGAGTATCTCCTGCAGCAGAATGGAAGGACGTCGCGATACCTGCAGGCTACAGGCCGAGTCATCCCTATGCATGCCATTGACAGTGGTCAGGGGGACTGGCAAGAGGGCCTGCCTCTGCGAGGCATGTTCGACCAGCTCCAGATTAGTCTGAGACTTGGCCAGCGGTGAGATGGGATGTGACATTATCGGTATGTTGTGATGTCCACAGTGGTCGCACGAGGTGCGAGCGTATCGTATCACAGCGTTCGATGTGGCGGCAATGGCCGCGTTGACAGCTCCGTTGCTAGCCGATGAGCCACCGGTCTGGGGTGGTGTGGTCGAGGGCGGCAGGCGTGAGAAAGAGGCCGACTTCTTCGGCTGCTTGATGGTTATGTATTCACAGTTGTCGGTTGAGATTTGATTGCTGGCGTGGAATAACTATTTGATTAGGCTCGAGTCACTTGCTAGGGATCCTACATAACACCAACACAGTTGCAAACACACTGACACCTGTCGACACACACACACACACACACACACGCACACGCTAGCAGGCAGGCAGGCAAGCTCACTTGGACAAAAGGCAGAAAGATTGAACTTGACTGCCGATTACCGATTTGAAGTGAACTGCCCAAGACAAGGACTGCGGTTGGACTGGCCAAAATTAGCTCTGTCAGTTTGAACTTGGCCAGCTTTGATCGACCCACAACCAATACCGACACAGACAAGATTGATGTCGTCTCAATCGCCCTAATCAGCCACAACAACAACAAGAACAACAACAAGAACAAGAACAATGGTATAGGCGACTTGTGATGGCTTTTTGATTGATTTCATTGCAGAAATTCAATTGGCCAGGGCGAAACACGTGCAGTTCACCACGGCCAATTATTCCCCATTCCCCCTCGATGATTTCTCTTTGACTCTCTCACTGTAAAGACTTTTTGCACTATTCTATCATCAATCAAATTTCGCCTTTTGATACGCACATAATTACGATTCTTATCACAACAATTTTCTATTCGTCTCCAAAATGATTTCTTCACCTTGGTGGGCCTTAAAGTCTTACTATCTATATACATATATATTTTTTTTGATCTGCGCGTGCTTTCAATTAATTGTTTATTACAAAATCTGTTGCATGTTCGGGGTGTTAAATCTGGCAAAATTATTAGCAAGTCCAAAACAAATAGCAAATAAATGCAAACAATCAATTGATTTTAACAAGTTCAAAAGTTCTCTGTTATTTGATAATTATTTTTTTTTTGTATTTTTAGGGTAAACGTCATCGGGTTTTATTTCGACGTCATTGTGATCATATCAAAAGCAAAACCAAATTGATTAAATCAATTTTTAATAGAGGAAAAGTTAACAAATCGATCGGGTTTCTTATTATTTTGTGTGATTAACAAAAGGCTGCTAATTTAGAACTTCAATAGAAACTTCAATTTCATTCAAATTTAATCAAATTTAAATAAAGCAAAACTCACCCAATTCCCTGTGGTGAATTTCTCGCTGAACACTTTTCGCAATTTGCACAAACACAAAATTTATAACACTCAAACAAAATTTGGAAAAAACACACGCCCACACAAGGCGAACGAAGGCAAGCGTTATAAGATAAAATAAAAGGCACCTCCCGCTAACCGACGCAATGTGATACACTTTTCATAGACAAAATAGCCGGCACAGCGAACATGCGAATGTGGTAACTTTTTCATTGCACTCGAAACTTCGCTAAGTTCTTTTCTATAAATTCCTTTTATTTGTATGTAAGTCATAATTTAATTTAATTTAAATAGCAAATCTTTCCACTGCGAATTTAACTGGGTTAAAAACGGACCACGCACAATTAAACAAAGTGTTTTAATTGCGCAGAAGACAAGCTTGCCTTACGAACGAAAGTGAGTCTGAAAGGGAGAGCGCAATGTAAGAGATAAAGCAGACCAACAACAATGTTGCCTTTTTATTATCTCCTTTACATCATCAGCTCTGCTCTCTGACAGATCGTAATTTGTGCTCACTGTTGTTGCTCTCAAAGCAGATTCTGCTCTCTTTGTCTTTGCTAAGCCAGCCGGCTTGGGTACACATGTACTCACGCATACATGTAAAAACTTTCCCACGCCAAATAATTTTAGTTGCAATTTTCGTCTTTGACTCGAGCTAAGTTGTGAGTTTTTTGTGAGTTGTAAAAATTAAAATGTGTTCAATTTTAAAGAATAAAAATAAAGAGTTTTTAAATGTTTATCAATGCGTAATTTTGTTGTTTATGTAAAGCCTTGATTGTGTATTTAGTTAATCAGTCCTCTCGGACTAAGCCGACCACACTTTTCTATTTTGAAAGAAGAAGCAGCAGCGTCTGCGTCGGCGTAGCAGTGCTGCTTTTATTTTCATATTCCGGCCTTGCCTTACCGCGAACTCTCTTTACACTCTCCGATTTTATTTTTTGTGCAAATTGACAAATTTAATGTGTTCACCAACAAGTCCCCTGCTTTGCTCTGAAAGGTGCGTATTGTTTTATTATAATCTTTGAAATTTGAATGAATGCATAAAAATATGACAATCTTTTAATTATTTTAAGATGAATAGATTTATATCATAATTAATATAAATATCATATTAATAATATTAATAGCAATATTTATACCATAATTAGGAAGCTGACAGCTCGAAAATCTCACCAATTCGGAAAAGCAGACCAAACTGGATTTGATTAGATAGTACCGATAATACCTTTCGTTTAATTATCACTTGCCATGGGACTCAAGAAAAAGTCATTACCTTCTTCATACACCAATATTTGCTTGGGGTTTTCTCCGACTTACAATTCATATATCATAATAACAAAAGCCTTTACCTTAGATTTCATAGGTCTTATTAAGCTTGAGAAAGTCTACGTGACATGAAAATGGAAAGGGAATCTGATAGGGGAGCCGTCCTGGGACATGTTGGGCTGTCAGTTCGAATACCCCGATCTAGAAAGTTTGTTGAACAGTTATGTGATACTTTATTTTACTTAAAGCTTGAAGCTTTCCTTTTTGGTGATACAGTGAAAAAGCTTAGACTTAAGTCATCACAGATTCTTCGAGCCTTTATAGACTAATTAAATTCTTTAAAAGAAATCGGTTCGTTATATCATGAATAGACTAATTAAGATTGGCTGACTTAAGCTTTCACTCGCAGGTACTTAACTGTTTTTTTTAGACCAAAAATAAGTTCGATCTGGTTCACGCGGAGCAAGTTCAGGTTATAACAGGTACAGAGCATCCTAAGCCCGACCCACCCTAAAGACTTTCTTTAATTCATAAACATTTTGGTTCACGTGGAACTAGTTCAGGCTGTAACAGGTACAGAGCAACCTAAGCCTGGCCCAGCCTAAAGGCTTTTTTAAAATTATAAAAATCTTGGTTCACGCGGAACTAGTTCAGGCTCTACAGGTGCATCCTAAACTCGGCTTTTTATTAGTTATAAAAGTCTTGGTGCAAGCGAAACTAGTTCAGGCTCTAACAGGTACAGAGCATCCTAATCCCGACCCATCCTAGAAACTTCTTTAAGTTATAAAAATCTTGATTCTCGTGGAACTAGTTCAGGCTCTATAGGTGTATCCAAAGCTCGACTAAGCCTAAAGACTTTCTCTAAGTTATAAAAATCTTGGTTCACGCGGAACTAGTTTAGGCAGGTGTATCCTAAACTCGACCCAGCCTAAAGACTTTCTTTAAGTTATAAAAATCTTGGTTCACGCGGAACTAGTTCAGGCTCCACAAATGAATCCTAAGCTCGACCCAGCCTAAAGGCTTTCCTTAATTTGAATTAAGTTACAAAAATTGTTCAAATTATTAATAATTTTTTTGATTAACGAAAAAAACTTTATGAGAAAAAAATATCTTAAAAAGAGTATTTAGTCTTCGTTTCAAACTAACAGCCAAATAAATTTAGATAGATTTAGGGTTTTTGTTGTTGTTGCTATAATTTTTTTTCTTAGATAATTTCACCCACCTCTAATAATAATAAGCACACACACACACACACACATACATACACTCACAGACACTTTGAATGATTACAAATATTTACATGATCATTGCCGTTGAATTTGTTCAAGTTGAAGTTTAGTTGTTTTAGTTTTTTATGTAATCAAAAATACTTGGCAAATGTGAATGCAACTGCAGTTGGGTTTGTTTTTTTTTTTTATGAGATAATTGAATTGGGCTTTTGATCGGCTATTGGAAACGAACTTTTTGGAGCGAGCCACAGCATCGTCGCGATAATGAACGCGTTGCTTTGTCTTCCACAAGTTGATGGGCTCATCGTAGAGTCCATGGGTATTCAGGCTATTCAGAGACATGGCAGATAACAAAGGAATCTCTTTAGCCAGAGAAATTTCGCCATGAAAGATACGCGATTTCGTCTGCTCTGGCGGGGATGAGGAGTGAGCTTATCTGAGTGGCGAAACTATGCGTTCGATGGTGTCAATGGGACAACAACTTTTCCGTGACTAAACTTGGATCCGATCGAATCGTTTCGGATCGGATCGGTTTGGCTTGGCTTAGTTGGCTTGGGTTGGGGCTCGGCTGGTCTAGGCGACTCTCTCTCATCTTTTGGCTGACAACATTTGGCTTGTTGATTAGCGCCAGGTTAACTTATTCTCTTTGGCAATCGAGCAATCGTCTTTGCTGGCCAACGAAGTCTCAAATATTGAGCTTTTTGATTAGTAACTCGGCTAGTTTATTTGCCCAACGTCACGCACTTGTCTCACTTTTTTTAACACGTTTTTTTTAAATTTTTTTTTTTGCATCGATTTGTTTGTACGTTTTTGTTGTTGCTTTTTTTGGCTAAATTTTCCACACTCTTTTTTTTTTTTTTTTGGCAAATATTGACGTCTACCCATTATTGGCTAAAAGCAGTTCCAGGCTCGGGTTAAATTTAGAATTTGCGGTTAAATTTTCGTGCTTTGTCTTGGCCCAAAAAAAAAAAAAAATAAATAAATTTACCAATTCTCTGATAAATTTAGAGATCAATGTTAATTGAGGGGTAAAGATATTTCTGTATATATTTTTAGATATTTTCTATAAATAATTTGTGAATCGTGTGTCAAACTGAAGATTTCTGGTTTCATTTATTTGCGTCTCTTTTGTTTTTATTGATAAGATAAATTTCTTACAAATTAATCATCCTATCAAGATGTGATAAGAAAATTAATTAAGAAGAAAAAAATAAATTGTAATAGTTCAAATTTTAAAAATTACCCAAAAAAAAAAAAAAAATAAAAATTCTCTTTACTGTTGCTTTTTTTTTGGGGCTTTAGAAAAACACAAAAAAATATTTTAAAAATTTCAAAAATTGTATAAACTAAAAATTTGTATGCTTTGAGTTTTAAAAATTTTCTCATTAATATTTTTTTTTCTAATTTCAGCAAAATATGAAAATAAAAATATATATTTTTTAATTAAATTTTTTTGTACATAATTTTTTTTTTTAATTCTTGAAAATTTCGAAAAAACTAAAAATATATATTTTTTTTACTTTTCAAAAATTTTACATTTTTTTATGTTATTTTGATAAAATTAATTAAAATTAAAATTAAATTTTTTTCTATTTTTTTTTAATTCTTCAATATTTCGTAGGAACTAAAAATATATTTTTTTTTACTTTTCAAAAATCTTAGATTTTTTATCTTGTTTGTATAAAATTAATTAAAATTAAATTTTTTTCTGTATGATTTTTTTTTTTTTTTTTTAATTTCGAAAGAACTAAAAATATATATTCTTTTTACTTTTCAAAAATTTTATAGGTTTTTAAATTTTATTTGGATAAAAATAGAAATAGTTTGAGCAAGTTTTTAAAATTTTTATAAATTTTTAAGTTTAAGACGAAAACATTTTTGTTAGAAAAAATAATAAAATTAAAAAAAAAATTTTTAGAGAGTTTTTAAAGATTTTCCAGATTTTTTAATCCAAAACAATCCATATTCATTTTTCCAAAAAAAAGGTTTGAACAATTTCACAGATTTTTGAATTTACTTTATTTTTTAGAGAAACAAATTTAAAAAATATTCAAAGGACTTGAAATATTTTAAAAATTAAAAAAATATTTTTTAAGAATATTTCAAATATTCGAAAAATATTTTTTAAAAATATTTCAAATATTTTATAAAAATTAGAAAAAAATAAAAATTTTGGAATTTCTTACAAATGCATTGACTTTTTTTCCCCAACTTTTCGAGAACTCCCCAAATTGTAAGTTTGCTTAGAATAGTGTAAAAAACAAAGATTAAAAACTAGTTTTGAGATTTATTTTTCTTTATTTTTTTAGCAGATATTTTATTTGACATATTTGATTTGATCATTAAATTAATTAAGCACATAATTCAATTGATTGTTTAGTTGACATGAGAGTTGATTTGAAGTGTTTCGTATATCACGTTTTGGCATTTTTATTTATACTATTTGATTACCTGAAGGTTACCGATGGCATTCTTTCGTATTGAATCGTATTGCTCAGCCGTTCCAACATTTATTGAAATCGAATCCACCAAACACAAAACTTGCTCGCCAAGTCGACCGGCGTGGGACTCTCGATCTTCCCCGATTTGCCCCGATCAATGCAGTCAGTCTAGTTTCAATTTGAAATGCAATTCGTTTGTATTTTTTTTTTTTGAATGGAAAAACTGGTTTTAGCACAAAATCAGCGTATGATTTAGGCCATTTTAAATTTATAAAAAAATTGAATAATTTTCCGGAAAACTATTTCAGATCGAGGCGTTTGCCTGCGCTGTTGTAAAAAAACTAAATTCGAATATTTCAAATTTCCAATGGATTCTTATCTTTTTTTTTGTTTAAGGCTCGGTCATGTTTTGGTGACTTTGGTCTGTCTAGTTAATACCCCGATATTAACTAGGCCAATTTATTTATTTGTTGTCACAGTTTTTTTTTTTTTTTTTTTGTCAGTGACAAATTAGGAGTGAATCAGTGGGCAATATTACAATGTTCCGGTTTCTGTGTGAGTCGTCGGTTAGGTGTGAATTTTTTTAAGGTGTCAACAATTTGTCTTTTTTCTAGGAAATTTCAATTTCAGAAATTCAAAAAAACCTTGACTGAGTTTTGAACATTTCATAAAAATCAAAGCATTTCTTTTTTTTTATTATTTTATTTTTTATTTTTTTAATCAGCTTAAAACACTTGAAAGTAATTGTCATGGTATTCGAATTGGTTTGGCATTTCTTGTTTACATTCATAATCAATTAATTGATAAAGATTTTTTATATATATTGTATATATATTTCATTTTATCTACCTTGACATGAAGACATGGGAATTATGGCCAGATAAGCAGCATTATTTGCCGACAGATAGCAGACTGCACGAACTGATAAGAAAAATGCCTTAATTTCTTTTCATTGAATTTTGATTTAATTTTTTTCTTTTTCTTTTTCTCTCCTTTTTTTTTTGTTTTTTTTTTGGGAGGGTCTAATAAATGCTTTTAATTATTCGTCTATCAGAGTTTACGTAGACAACTCGAAATAGGCAATGACTATGAAATACAAATTCAAGTTGATAAAGGTCTCCGACTTGGAGCGGTTCCGATCAGGTGTGGCTGATATGGGATACTCTCTTTGGGATAGGTTTTTTTTTGGCAAAGATTTTATGGGACTTCACAAAAAAATTAGTAGATCTTCGGGGAATTTTAGAGCTACTTTTTAGGGTCAAAACAAGGTCTTTGTTATATAACTCTCTCGATCAGCTGAATAGATCCAGGAATTCCCGATCAGTTAAAGGTCTGTATTATATAACTTTCTCGATCAGCTGAATAGATCTAGAAATTCCCCGTCAGTTAAATTTGTTTAACTTTTATTCAGATTAATTTAATTTTAAGCCTGAAACTAAAATCGATCTTGATATTTTTTATTTAATAAAATGTATGTTTTTTAGATAAAGATATAGCCCCCCACCTTCAACCTTTATCGTCAGAGAACTAGGACTTAATTTTATTTATTTATTTTGATTTTATAATTTCTTTTTAATTTATTCAATTTTTTTAAAATATTTTTTTCTTTCTTATTATTTTATTTCATTTATTTTATTTAATTTATTTTTTTCTTATTTTTTTTTTTTATTTTATTTATTTTCTTTTATATTATTTATTTATTTTGATCATATAATTTTTTTCAATTTTTCAATTTTTTTTTTATTTCAATTTATTTAAATATTTTTTTCTTATTATTTTTTATTTTATTTATTTTATTTATTTTACTTATTTTATTTATTTTATTTATTTTATTTATTTCATTTATTTATTTTATTTATTTTATTTATTTTATTTATTTTATGTATTTTATTTTTTTTATTTATTTTATCTATTTTATTTATTTTATTTATTTCATTTATTTTATTTATTTAATTTATTTTTTTATTTTATTTATTTTATTTATTTTATTATTTTTATTATTTTTATTTATTTTATTTATTTTTATTCAATATTATTTTTGTGGAATTAAATGAATTCAGCATATCCTGAAAATATGTTTTACATGCTGAAATTGTGTTGGCTTAATTGTCAACTTTATAGCCAGGGACTTTCGGGCTGGGTGGGTGGCGGGGTTCCGGCTTCGCTTATATCTTTTATTTTTGTAGCCAACAAAATGTACCTTTTTGCAACCGGAAACAGGCACCAAGCAACTTGGGTAGTTCTGTCTCTTTGTGTGTGCTTATGTGTGTGTGTGTGTGTGTGTGTGTATGTGCCTCAACGAGTTTGTTTCCATGTGAATGATGTGTGCTATCTTCATGGTCGTCGCTGTCCGTTTTATAAGAGTTACTTGCATGCCTGATTAACCACCTGCCGCCTGTGCCCCCCCGCCACCTTGGTTAGATGATGGAAATGTGCAAATGTGTGTGTGTGTGTGGGTTTGTGTCTATGCCTTTTTCATGTTTTACAACAAATTTTTCGCCTAATTTAGCGTAAAAATTGTGAACAAAGGTAGCTCTCAACCAAGTGGGTGTGGTGGCTGGGCTTGGGGGAGTTGGGGAGCTCAGACGGTAGCCTTGGTGGATTGAGTGGCAGTCAGGTAAGCGAAGAGTACGCCCAACTCAACGGGTGACTACTGACAATTTTACACAATTGAATGCACTTGACAAATCTCCGGCCGAGGTTATGTATGCGAGGCGGAGGCCAGGGATTCTGTGTGTCCTTTTTCCCAACCGCTAGCATGATAATGATGCCGCAACTCTTGTCAGTGGGAATGTGTTTGTATGTGTGTGTGGGTGTGTGTGTGTGTGTGTATGTTCATCGAGTCAGATATTATGGTCAACTAGCAAACCAAATGCTGCATAATTGTTGTTGAGAGAGTGTAATGATTATGGTGTTGGTATTGTCGCCTTTAACCATTGCGCCTGACCACCTTATTGAGTAATTTTGCCTTTGCTTAATTACCACCAAAAACGGTTTCATGTCGGCCCGGCCCATCCAGCTCAAAGGCTGCCTGCCCTAGCCTTTCGATTGAAAACAGTTTCAATTACAACAACAACAACAATATCAGCAACAGCAACAACAACAATTACAATTGCATATTGCATTATTGTGCAGTGAAGTGTAGGGCAAACAGGCATGGCGAACATTCAACAGGCTGAGCACAAAGGACTCTGAGGAGCATACAAGTAGTCCAAACATTCCCTTTGCCTTATTGGCATTGTAGCTGAACGCTTAACTAGTCACTTTATTGAGCTATACTCAAATGACCAAAGTGTTGCCTTTATTCACCATTGGCCAATTTCACTTGGCATTTTTATTTTTATTTTTCATTTCATCATGAAAGATTTCGGTTGAGTGGTTTTTTTGTTCACCTGAATGGTAGTCAAATTAAAATGTTTTGATGCCTTTCTGGCTTAGTCAAGCCAACAATATGAAAATAGTTTCCCTTGCTTCAATTTTTTAAGAATTTCTAAATTTTCATGGAAAATATTCAATATTTTATCTACTTGAAAAAAAAACCTGATTCGTTCTTTTGATTTTAAAAATAACTTCAAGAAAATAGTTTCGGCTTTGCTTGCTTAATTTTCATGGCCCGCCCAAAAGTAGGCAACACTTTTTTGGATTTGAACTTTTGCTTTGCTTGCTGCTTGCGAATTGAAATATTGCACATAATTTTATTTTATTATATTTATTCACTTAATAAAAAGAAAAAAAATAAAAACAAATTTTTTTAATAAAAATTTTAATTTTTTTATATTTTTGATTTGATTACCCGGATAGCTTATTAAATTTTACATTACTCAAATCAATGACTCCGATTGACATGATTTTTTGCCCAGTTCAAACATTTTGGGCTTCTTTCTCATTCATTTTTTCCACCAAGAAAGCCAAGGTTGAATTGCATTCCAATTTGAAATGCACACAACTCTACTCCAGGCCAGGCCAGGCCAGGCTAAATTGGAGCAGGTCTGAGTAAAGTGGAATCTCTCAGCAAGTGTCGCTTGGTTATTTTCCTAATAGTTCTTCTTGCTTAAGTTGTATTTATGGGCTTTCGAGGCAAGTCGATGGTAGAGGGCTTCGAAGGCTGAGCAGCCCCAGGTGCTCATTTAATATTAAACAAATAAATCGCGAAAGTAGACTCCCACACATTCCAGTCAAACATATGCAGAAATATACATGTGTGTATGTGTGTGTGTGTGTGTGTGTGCATTATTTTTATTTACCCAAAAGATATAGAAGGGTATGGAACCCAAAAGCAAAACAAATCCCAGGCCGGTGTTTACTTGCGCACATTACAGCCATTATAGAGCAGGAATCTGCAGAGAGCCAAAGACACCAAATAAGAGGAAGAGATGAAGCTATGCCAGTTTCTGTTATTTTTTTCTTCTCAAAGCCCCTGGCAGAGTTGATCTTGGTGTTTTTGCTAGGCTATATCCACCAAAAAAATCATTTCCAACTACAGATTTTAGCCAGTCTCCGCATTTGCCTCAATCCGGTTGAATCCTTTACAGTTCTGCCCTTCTTTTTTTGCTTCCCATGTTTGGGATATATATATATAAGTTGTTGTTGTTGTTGCTATTTTTTTTTGGTGTTGCGACGCAGAACTTTAGGTGGAAAATTCCTTGCTTTTATGCAAATCCGCATAGACAACGATGACAACAACGAATGCTGAGCCAGGAGGCGGCCATGGGAATGGATTGGGTAGGTGGGTCTGAATCAAGGGGCGATATTATTGCCTTGGCTGGTTTTTGCTTTCTGCTTTTTGCTCTCTGCTTCTTGTTGCAGCTCAGGTGCAACAATTGTTGGGGGAAGGGGAGGGGGGCAGTCCGCCTCACATTGAACCACAACGGTGATTGCCACGGTTGGGCTGACTGGGCGGTGTGTGTGTGTGTATTTTGATTCTTTTCTTTTGCTGTGCACATATTACGCAGATTTATTTGCGCTTCTTATGAGAGTCTAATGCATAATGTAAATTTTACCATAAAACTCAAGACTCTGGAATGCCGGACAGGTCGGTGGCACAAGCGATCAGAGCGGGGCGGCAAGCTTAGTTTAGTATGCGTGTATGCCTGTCTCTGATTTTGATATTAAAATCAGTTTGTCTTTTATTCAGCAGCTCTCTCGGTTGACTCTCTTGGACCTGCACAATTGTTGGGAGCTCTTAATTATTCCTACTTTTCGATATATGCCTGACCACTGAACTCACTTCAAAGCTAGTTTAAGTCTCTATAAATTTTTTTTTTTTAAGAAAAAAAAAAGGATTAGAATGGGTCTAAGCTGGACCCACTTTGTAGGAACCCTTCTTTTATATAACCTTTTTATCTGAGTTTTTTCTATCACAATATTATGTATATACTCCGACTCATAGATCTGTTAGGGTTCTGAACATATCTCCTTAATTTATTAAACACTTAGGGAGAGTATAACTATCTATATCAGCTTTATAAGGCAAACTTAGCTACCCAATATCTTAGCTAAATATTAACCAATGCGAATTTACGTTTGTATTTATTCTCGGTTAATTTAATAATACGATTAATGCTAATGCATATCCCAAGTTTGATCTAGATCGAATAACTCTATCTTTTTATCCCTACATAGACCAAACTTTTGAGTAGCTCGAATTAATCTCTTGATAACTTCTGACTCAGAGGCCAGACAAGCTAATGCATATGTATCTCAAGTTTGATTTAGATCGAATAACTATATCTTTTTATCCCCATATAGACCAGACTTTTGAGTAGCTCGAAAGAATATGAATTAATCTCTTGATAACTCCTGACTCAGAGGCCCGACTTTTGTGGAGTACTTCTCACCTATTCGGTTCTCCTGACACCAAATCTGAGCACCTCTTTAGATCTAGATCAAACTACTATATGATATAGTCAAATCTATATTTTTGAGTACCTCGAATGAATGGCACCATATTGGATTATTTTTTAGAGGGTATCAACTGATTCATGCCACAATTAACCTTCGATCTTCCACTGGCTCTTTTGATGGTTAATTAATTTGTTTGCCATTTTTGTTTGTGAATTCATGATGAAAATATTTCTGTTTGGCTTCGAATTTCCCTATCAATAATGAGTACTATTATTTTGCATACAATTTATGATAAATTCAGTCATTTCATTATCCAGCAAGGAAGCGAAAATACGTGCTCGGTCATTTTTTTTTTTTTTTGAGTGGTTTTTTAATAAAATCCATAATTCTGTTTATTTGCTGGTGGTAATAATTACACAATATTGAAAGCAAATAATCAAGTCACATAATTAAATCAAAATGCGTCAATTAATTTCTGCCTTTGGTTGTTAAATATTCAAAGGCCCAAATAACAAAGCAATCGAAAGTTTAAATTGTTTCTCGTATCGAGCTGTCAGTCGACCGACTCGAAAATAAATTTAGATAATTTCATTCTATCGACATATACCTATACATCAACATCTAAAGCTCTACAAAATTAAAAAAGCAACATAGAAAAACATATACAAGGTGAATTGAGAGTTTCTTATTTCGATTTAAACTTCTTATTTTTATATATATTTATTAGATGCAGAATAGTTTAAGTCCATCCACCAATTTACCATCTGACGACGATGACAGCAGTTCGTTGAGCAGCTTCGATTTCGAGAAAAGGGCAATTATTCGTCAGCTGATGAATCCTCTATTTGATCTAAAGTCCGTGTTTGTGGGCAACGTAAACTATCGGACCACCGTGAAAGACTTGTATTGGTTCTTCCGCTGCTGCGGATCTATAATCCGAGTGACCAAACCTAGGAACAGCTTTGGTGCCTGCCGAGGCTATGCTTTCATTGAGTTTGAGGAAAAGGAGTCTGTGGCCCAGGCCATACAAATGAATGGGGTCGTAATTCACGGCCGGTGCATCAGGGTTACCGAGAAGCGTATCAATGTTCCGGGCATAACGGAATGGACTCGTAGGGCAAGAAATATTGCGATGGGTGGTGATCTCGTTAGCAGTGATGACAATTCGCAGCAGAACATGGCCCATGGGGATACTTCAGCAAATTAACCAAGGCCAAAGTGATTTAAAAATTGGGCTTAGACGACTCGGGTTTTATCTATTTATTTATGTATTCAACGATAGTTTAGGGGGAATACTTGGGACACATACAGTTATATATTTGTTTTGACCGATTTTCGTTTTGAATAAATACACGAGCAATCAATCTGTAAGTCAATTTCTTTTCAAGTAGCTCTGAGGGCTTTCCAGAATTTGAGCTGTTATACAGAGGCTTCTCTGCGCTATAGTTACCTTCGATTGATCTACTATATCATATAGGAATATAGACCAAATTTGGACATTGGCAGATCTCAGCGATACAAGGGCAAAGACTCATACAAATATCAAGTTTGATTTATCATAGACAACCCCAAATCGAGCTCAGGATTATTTTCTATATTAAATATGGCAAACCAATCAAATCAAATATATGAATTACTCATAAAGACATGCATATTTCCTTTGATCGATCTACTATATCATATAGGAATATAGACCAAATTTGGACAGAGATACAAGGGCAAAGACTCATACAAATATCAGGTTTGATTTATCATAGAAAACCCTAAATTGAACTCAGGATTATTTTCTATATTAAATATTGCAAGCCAATCAAATCAAATATATGAATTACTTAGACATGCATCCATAGTCCCAGTTTCACCTGGAGCGTACTAATGTTTCTAATAATTTTTTATTTAATTATGAACGATGAATTAAATACTTGAAAAATTAATCAAGATATGTCAATAAGATCAAAGAACTTTGAAAAGAATTTGCAATTCAAATTGAGTCGAGAAAAGCCGCTGAACTTTTTCATCATATCACATGTTAATCCGTCGGTCAATCAATCATATTGGCTGAGCCATTTCATCATTACCTACAGCCAATAGTTTTTCATTATTTCAGTCAATTTGTTTGCACTTGCCGACCAGTTTCATTAAATCCACTTTAATTGATATGATTTTCAACATTGATAAACATGCCCTGCGAATTGCTCCACCTTCCACAAACTTCAAATTGTATTTCTACCGCAATTTCTTCCTACTCCCCCTCGGTCAGTTATGTAATTCCCCCCCCGCCCCTCGTAGACGCGCAGATAAATAAAATTTTATGTTTTTAAACTGAAAAGCCACAAGTGATGAGCTTATCTGATTTAAAATGACAATATTCTTTTCATTAAATTGCATATAATATATTTAGATTTGACCTGTCAACTGAATTGCCTATTAAATAATTACCTCAATTAAGCAATTCCGATCTGTCCAAATATGCTATAATCCATCCATCAAAGATGACAGAGAGAAAAGTCTTTTAATTGGGTCCTATTTAAGTTCAAAGGAACTAAGAAGTATTTAAGCTGCTATTAAATTTCAGAGTATGAGGAATAAAAGAAATAGATTTGAGGTATTTGAAGGTCCTGAGGGCTTAGTCCCCTTGGCTTGATACCTAAATATATTGAGAGAATTATTACGATGGAGAAATCTTTGGATTTCCCTTGTAAGGCTTGGTAGAACCTTGTAGAACTCTCCTTAGCTCCTAGGCACTCATTGCATCTGCTGGGACCTATATCTACACTATATCTAGAAGTCTTACTAACCATTGTATCTAAAGGCTTCTAGAACTTTCTTTAGTTCCTGAGCGTCCATTGAGTCCTAGGCACTCATTGCATCTGGTCGGACCTACATCTACCTTATGTCTAGAAGTCTTACCAACCAGTATATCTTTTAAATAGATGGTAGGCTTGGTTAAGCTTTGTAGAGCTTACTTTAGTTCCTAAGCTGCTGGGACCAATATCCACACTATATCTAGAAGTCATACCAGCCATTATATCTTACGCATAGATGGTAGGCCTGGTAAAGGCTTCTAGAACTTTCTTTAGTTCCTGAGCGTCCATTGAGTCCTAGGCACTCATTGCATCTGGTCGGACCTATATCTACCTTATATCTAGAAGTCCTACCAACCATTATTTCATAAAGATGTCAGATGCCTTATCTGACATTTGAAACATCTGAGCATCGAGTTGCGCATAGAATGAACAGGGTTTGAGAATATCTTCCATATTTAATTATTAAACTCAATCCTCATAAAACTGTAAAGTTTTATACTAATTAAAGCCTAATCGACTTTGAGTATATTTTAAATATTCATTAACCAATTTTATTGTAATTTAATCCCATTCCATTTGTTTTACTCTTAAATATATGGATGAAAGTCGATATATTATATCAATTATATAATCGAAATGAAATGTGATATTTGAAATTCATTTGAGCTGTTGAAATTATAAACCTATTTGAATCAGGCCTATTCAATAATTAATTACTTGAGTTATTTACTTTGAATTGAATGTCTTTGTTGAGTTGTTTTTATCTAAAATACTCTTAAGATTCGAAAGGCTAGCTCATTCATTCTTCTTCTTCTTCTTCTTTATTTTATTTCCATATAAATCTCTATCAAGGCTCTTGCCTTAAGTGGACTTAGTTTTGAGAAAGAGACTGTACACACTATTTTTTTTATTTTTCTATTTTATTTATTTATTCCAAATATATAGAAGAGAGATATATATTTTTTATGTGTTTCATTTTTTTTTTTTTTTGGATTTATGATGCAAAATGTGGCCAAGTGAATGTGCAGGACTTATCCTTTAGCACACACACAGAGAGACACATATACACTGAGGATGAGACTCGTTTGCACACTTAAGCACCTATTGAGGTAATGCCAGAGCGTACAACAACAACAACAACAACACCAAGAGTTACAGTCAAGGACTACGAACGATGTTATTACGGCTTGTGCACTTTCCAATTTCTGCAACCGGATATGAATTTCCGCAATAAACATTTTCTGTGTGTGTGTGTGTGTGAGTGTATGTGAGTGTAGGTGTGTATATGTGGAAGTACCGGAAAATACTTGTGACTCTTCATTTTCATCTCGGTTGACTTTTGGCACTCAAACTGAAAATTGAGCAGAAAATGCTATTTGCCCAAAGTCAGCCACTCACCCACTCACCCGCCCAATTGCAACCCGACGGCTTCAGATCAGCCAAGCCAAACTGAATTTTGCCAACCTACCCGACAAATGTCCAAAAGTGTGAAAATGCTTCTAACTGGCAACCTTTTTACCAACCAACCAACCAACCAACCCAACCACATTTTCCACCTTACCTTTTCCAATTTTGTTGTGCACAGTTTAAGGAAATGCACATCCACACATACACCCACACATACACACACACACACACACATACATCACAATTTTCAGAACCATCAAGCCGCAACCTTACATTGTACTGGGCTGATTTCGGTCCACTAGAATTTTAGGATTTTTCCCTGGGAAAAAGGGCTTGCAATTGGTTTAGTTTTTGGCCATTTTCTAGGTGTGCGTGTGTGTGTGTGTGTGGTTTTTTTTCTGGTCCAAGTTTCAAGGTGTTTACACTTTGGTTAACAACATGTAACTCACTTATTGAGTTATTTGGTCTCGTCAAACCTTAAACCAAAAATAACTTGCACAGCTTTTTCAGGTGGTTTCAATTGGGTGTGAAGGGGTGGAGGTGGTGATGGGGTCTTGGTATTGGTATTGCTTTTGTGGTGGCCGAAAGTGGCTTTTACATTAGTTTTTTGTCGAAGGCGTTCAGGCTTCTCTGATTAAGGCAAGCTTCGTTTTTCTTAACCTTTGCCCATATCCATCCTCTCTTTCTGTCTCTCTCTGGGCTTGGTTCGTCTTTGATGTATGTTGGAGTAGAGCGAATCGGAGCAGAAGCGAAACCAAACCCAAAAACCGAACCGACCAACAGCTTAACACATTTGGTTGCCGTTGCTCTGTTCCTGTCGTCAGTCTGCCGCAAATGTAATGCACTGTGGTCCAGGCTATCCTGTCTGTGTCTAGTTATTAATGTATGTATGCGAATGTATCTGTGTGTGTGTGTGTATTCCTAACGTGCCAAAAATGCGTGCGGTGTCTGCTGGTGAATGGCAACAATTTCAGATCGTGTGGGTTGGTGGACACTCCAAGAGTGGAGACAGTGTGAAAACTTGTTGCAAATTGATGGGAGTAAATGCGGATTGCCTTGGGCACCAACACACACACACACACACACACACACACACACTCACACCTTCTGTCTGTGTGTGTGTATGTTGAATCGATTTTAAATTATAAATAGTTTCAGCAAATGACCAATATGTTCATTTCGACCAACAATCGGATTAAATTGTCGTAATTAAATTGGCAAATATGTTATGCAATTTTTGTGTCCTTTTCGACTCTGACTTCCGGCTCCTCTTTTTTCTCACCTCTCTGCCAACAACAACAACAACAACAACAACAATTTGCACGTATCTCTTTCGGTTTCGGGCATATTTCTTGCTCTATTTTCTGTGGCAGAGTAAAGTGATTTATGCCTTGAAATGTTTGCCTTTATTTTCTGGTCAACCACAAATCCCAAAGATTTTTGTCAGTTAAATGACTTTTGGTTTTGCCGTTTGTGTCCCTTTTTTTTTTTTTGGTTTTCTTTTGGTTTCGAACAAAACCTGCAAAATAGTTTTTAATTGTGCCATCAATTGGTTTTTATTATCCATTTGAATATGTTTTTCCTCCTAGCTTAAACTATTTACTAAATTAATTGTTTTGCTTTGCGAATTTTCAAAAGGATATTTTTTTGCTACTCTTTTCAAAAAAAAGGGAGTATATTCATTTTGCTCTGATGTTTGGACCCTAAAATGGTCGGTATCTCTAGATGAATCGACTGAGACATATCCATCGGTCAGTCTGTCTGCTTGCTTTTCATTTCAAAGCATTTCTTAATGAAACTTGGTATATTTGTTGGAACCGGATAGATCAGACCACTATATCATATATTTATTATATGAATCTTGATCGGCCTTAGGAATAACTCCCACATTTATTATCTGTTATCTTTCAATAGGCGTAGGCACAGGTTTTTTAAATAGAGATATATACATAAGGTTCAAATTTCATTAAGATCGGTCTACTATATCATATCGTCTAAATCAGTCCTAGGAATTTCCTCAACATTTATCAACCGACTTCAATAAAATTTGGTATTTAGGATTTATGTATGAAAACTTCCATGTCTGCCAAGTTTTAGTTGGATCGGGTTACCATATCATATAAGTCAAATCGGTCTTAAGAATATCTCCATCAATCGCTAACCGATCTTTGGTTTAATTTGGGATTCTTGAATTAGAATTCTCGAATTCTCCATGCATCGGGTTACCATATCACATAGGTGTCATATGAACCTAAATCGGTCTTAGGATTATCTCCATCAATCACTAACCAATCTTTGATTTATTTTGGGATTCTCGAATTAGAATTCTCGAATTCTCTATGCATCGGGTTACCATATCATATAGGTGTCTTATGAGCCTAAATCGGTCTTAAGAATATCTCCCAACCGATCTTTGATTTAATTGGGGATTCTCGATCTGTAAATGGAAGTTTTCATGTGTGTGAAATTTTATTCGGATGGGGTCTTAGGAACCCAAACAGTTCTTGGAATATCTGCGGGTCTTCCTGACCAATCCCAGTCAGACATAGCTTTGTAAAGAGTCTGTAATCTTCGACATTCTAAAGACAATGTGGGGAATTTTTTTTTTATCTTGGTTATATTAATTTGTCAGTTTTAAACTTTTGGGAAAATATATTTCCAATTGATTTTTTTCCCCCAAATTTTTAAGGTAGATTTTTACCTTTATAAGATAAAATTTATATAGACTTTATTTTCCCAAATTGTTAGCTAATTTTTATTTATTTATTTTGTATTCTCTTGGGATTTTTTTTTTAATTACTTTAAGATATTTTAGCTATATTTTTATTTTTTATAATATTAATTTTTTTTTTTTGGTTTGGATTGGAAAGAAAGATATTTTCCTTGAAGTAATTTTTGGGGATTTTTTTCTTTCACAAAAAGGATGTTAGGTTTCAGGGAACTTTAAAATTATTTTTCAGTAATTTTTTGTTTGTTATGTAATAAAAATATGATGAGGTTTGTGGAGAGATCGCTGCAGGACTTTGAAAATCCATTGATCCCTATATAAAACATGAATAAATCAATTTTCAAAATCCAGTTGGGATCCCTTCTGATTTTCTGAATAATTTGAAAAAAATAATAATTAAGAAAATTTGAATTAAAAGGAAGGAAAAAAAAGGAAACTATAAATTCGAAAGGCCAATTTGACTTACTTTGAAATTTGTTTGCCGGTAACGAAATAATTTGTGAAAAACATTTTTGTTTCGAAATTTTTATTTTATTAATTTTGGAAAAAAAAGAAAATTTTTTATAATTTTTAATTAATATTTTTAATATTTTTTTTTTAGGTTTTCTCTTGTGTTTTGTTTTCCATATCGCATGCAGGTTTCGTCGACAACGAACTTGTTGGATTTATTTCACAGCCCGTTGATGACGAACCCCGAGTTCAATATGGAGTAGAGTTTTCAACACTTCACTTTTAGCACTTCAAAAAATAAACAATTGTTTTTTTGTTTTTATTTTGAATTAAAATAGTTTTGTTTGTGGCCATTTCCGGATTCTTGGCCATTTTCCATTTGGCGGCAACTGACAAGTCTCGGGACACCAAGGCGGATGTTCACTGTCTTTGGTCTGCTCCTTGTCATCTTCTAAGTTCTCTCTGTTTTCTGTTTCCTCCATTATTATGTTGATTATCTGGTGGCTCCTCTTTTGCATTCATTAGACTGGTTCAGCTCTGCCAGAGCCAACAAAATATTCATATCATATTTATTTTAGTACTTTGTTTTTTTTTTTTTTTCTTGAAAAACTTTTGGCTGTTAGTTTTCGTCCAAGAAGGACCAAAGCAACATTTTCTTCTTCTTCTTCTTCTTCTTCTTGTGTGAGTACCTTACCTTTGTTGTGCCCCCCATTGGGTGTGTGCGTTGCATTTGGTCGCGTAAATCAGAACAAACGCGAAACTTTTGACACTTTATGGCGCTTCTTTGAAATTGCAAAAGAAAAATTCCTTTTTTTTTCTCGTTTTGCAAAAGGTTCATGTGGTTTCTGTGACCACCGCTCGCTGGGTTTGGACAAATTGAAAATCTGCAGTAGCAGCAATTTTATGGGTGAAAAAAAAATAAAATCAACACAAAAGAAAATAAGATAAAATCAAAATGCACAAGAAAATTAAAAATGCAAAATAAATAATACAAATTTAATTTTAGTCTTGAGGCTTGAAATAAAAAAAAAAGAAATTATTAAAAAAAAAAAAAATTATATTAAAATTATTATCAGAATTTTAATTTCAATTTCTTGAATATTAAAAAAAATTAAAAAAAAAAAATATTAAAAAAAATATTAAAAAAAATATTAAAAAAAATATTAAAAAAAATATTAAAAAAAATATTAAAAAAAATATTAAAAAAAAAGTATTAAAATTATTTTCCGAGTTTTATTCTTAATTTTTTGAATATTTAAAATAAAAATTCTATTCAACATTTTTTAGTTTCTCAAATTTTCAAATTTTTCAAAAATTTACAAATTTTTCTTTTCTTTTTTTTTCAGACCATCCACGGTTTGCCTACTCCCACCTTTTGGTAAGTTGTTTTATTTTTCAAAGGTTTCGTTATTACTTTAAATGAAAAACTTTGGGTGCGTGTGTCTATTTATTTGGTATTCACTTTGGCAACGAGAAATGAAAAGAAAAAAAACGTCATAAATTCGAATTATGCCAACGAGGAAATGAACAAAGGAAATTGCAGTTGAAAATTCAATTATCGAGGGCGGTTAGCTTGGCAATTCACATTTTTCCAGGGCGGCAAAAAAAAAAAGATGCTGAATACAAAAAAAAAAAACCATCTTCATGGATCACGGTTGCGGGGGAGTTGGTCCAGGAAATGCTCAAAAGGGATTCGAAATAGAACGAAATTTAAATCTAGTTCTGAGATGTTTTGGGATCTTGGGCATTTTGAGATACGAAAGATTACGAACTTCTGAGACAGTCTCAAGATCTCAAGACTTTCTGATTCAATTGGATAAATCAAATAGTTATCTCTGGTTTTCTTAGGGGCCTTGGAACTATCCAAGGACATCTCAAGAACTCAACTGAAGAGGTCAAAAAGATAAGTCTGGATTTTTCAAGGACTTGGGAGTTATCTAAAATCATCTTAAGATCTCAGCTGAAGAGCTTTATCTTTTTATTTTAAATATAAATCAAAGAGATAAACCTGAATTTTTCAAGGTCTTGGGTGTTACTTAAAACCTTCTCAAGATCTCAACCGAAGAGCTTCATCTTTTTATTTTAAATATAAATCAAAAAGATTAGCATGAATTTTCCAGAGACTTTGGTGTTACTTAAAACCTTCTCAAGATCTCAATCGAAAAGCTTTATCTTTTTATAGTAAGCATAAATCAAAAAGATAACCCTCAATTTTTCAAGGACTCAGGATTTATCTAAAACCATCTTAAGAGCACAAATGAAGAAAACCAAAAGAAAGAATTTGGTTTATTTCAAAGTCTTCAGAGTTATTTGAAAAAATCTTAGGATCTCAAATGGAGAACTTCAAGCCTGGTAATTATCTAAAAATATCTCAAGTTCCCATTGTATTTTTTTTACTATTTGAAATCAATTTCAATTTGGAGTTAATTTCCAAGGAACCCAGGCTCTCCGCTTTCCCTTCCATATTTCAAGACTATTAAAAAGTCGCAGGAAAATACAATTTATTTTTTAAGCTTATTTTTGAAATTCCCCTGGGCTGACAAGCTAATCAACTTATTTTGAGAATCCCTTTTCATATTTGCAAATCTCAAAATGCTTGTTAAAAACTTGATAAGAATTTTTTTACACCTTCGGAAAAAAAAGTTTTAATTTTGATCAGATGAAATGTGATTAACTTGAACTCAATTCAACCATAGCTTTCTTATTTAAAGAATCTCTTGAAGAAACGAAGAGAAAGTGAGAAAGAGATAGAGAGAGAAAGAGAGAGAGAGAGAGAGAGGGAGAGAAAAGTTTTCCAATCAACAGCTTCATCGTTTTCTGTTGCATTCGTAATACAAAACTTTGGCAACTTTCGCTGCAGTTTGGCAGGATTTTGTGTTTGGACAGCCAAGCTAAATCAAACGAAAAAAAATATATATAGTAGATACTACTTACTATATACATTTTGTGTTAACTCAGATAAAAGGGGATTGCCTGAAATTTGTACGCGTCAACATTTGCCAAAATTGTTTGATGGATTTTCACTGCCAGCGAGAAGAGGTGGCGCGGCATATTTTTTTTCGCCAAACAGTGTGAAAATTCAAATCAAAAACTCTGGCAACTCTGGCCAAACTTTTGCTCTGATTGATGCAGTAGTCATATGCATGTGTGTGTGTGTGTGTGTGTGTGCACTTGAAATTCTGAGAATTGGCAATTGCATACAGTTAGCCAAACAAGTGGTAAGAAAAAAAAATCGAGAGAGAAAAAAGGAAAGACATGAAAAGGGAGTAAAAGTAAACCGCATATATGCGGAAATAAACCTGCTACTGCCAATTTCACAGACTCAATTCCACTTTGAGACTTTGGCCAGAGAAGAGTTTCTCTGACAGTTTGAGCACAAATTTCAAGTTGTCTGTCAACTTACGCTCGATTTCATTGGCCAAAATGCACACAACCAGGCTAAGAAGAAGGCGAAGGTGAAGGCGGTTCCAGAGTCTCAGCTAAAGCGTCTTGGCAAATTGCCGCTGGAATAAAAAGAAGAAAAAGAAGAAGAAGAAAAAGTTGTAAGCTTGAAACTTAAGTTGATTGCACATGCAACCGTTTAAGGCTGAGAAGAGCCACGAATTTGGCCGACCCCCCCTCCGCACCTACCCCCTTTCATTTTGCATATATTTAATTTTTCTTTGGCTCTTTCGTTTCGGTTTACACCGCCCCCCAAACCCACCCAGGTCATGTTTGTGTAAAATTGTGTTTGCCTTCTTCTTCTTCTTCATATTCTTTTTTTTTGTATTTTTTTAGTTACCGTTGTTGGCAGCTACTGTTACCTTTTGCCACTCTGTACTATTATCCAGCCATGAAATCCTTTAAGCAGTTGAAACACATGCGCTGCCTTAAATGTAAGCGCATCCAGACAAACACCGCCACGACCAGCCAGACCGATACCTTTGAACAAAAAAATAAGAAAAGTATGAAGAAGAAGAAGAAGAAGAAGTAGTAGAAAAAGTTGTGTTGCCTGTTGCATATTTGACTTTTATGCATGCCCCAAGTATACCTCGATTCTCCACTCCTTTCCATTTTGCTTTGTTTGTTTCGCTTGTCATCATTTTTCTGTTGTTGTTGCTTTATTTTTTTTTTTTGGCCTTCTCTGGCAGCCAACTACTTACGATTTTTCAATTTTCTTAAGCTTGAAAACTTGAAATCTGAGTTTCGTGCCGGTGCCGTTGTGTGGCGCCGCCGTTGACGTTGGCCCGGACCCAGGGTGCAAAGTTGAGCCAGCTGCAGGAGTGCATTCCTTCCTCTCTGTCTGTCTGTCTGTCCCAATCTGGCCATAATAATATGCGTCTACGGTGTAGTCTCCTCTCTCTCTCTCTCTCTGTGTGTCTCTCTCAGTTTGTCTCCGCTTTCCGTCTGTGTCATCTTGATCTTGGAGCTGCCCCAACTCGCCCAGTCTCACCCCGAGTCCAATTATGTGCCCTGTCCCAACCTGGGACATTTACGTTGTCATCGTTACACACTTTTTCATCCCCATTGTTGGTGTTTCCTTGCTGCGCTTGAACGCTTCTCTGCTTGTCCTCCTCTCTCGCTATAAAGAAAACAACAAAATTGTGTAACAGCTTAGAAATATTGGAAATTTCTAGAAAAAAAAAGAAACAAATAATAAATTCCTTATCAGCAAACTGATCGACAGATTGGTCCAGCAAATTGCCGATCGATTAGGACTCAACCGAGTCGAGGAATTTCTTTGTCGTCAAAGTGGGCATTTTTTGACTTTGCTGAAATAATTGAAGGTTTTATAATTTTCTACATTTTTTAATATATTTTTGATGATGAGAATCCGATCTGGTCTAGTTGAACAATTTTAATCTTTGCTCCAAACAATTTCAATTTTTTTCGCCGATTCCCAAAGATTTCATTATCATTGGAAAATCCCACCCAAGACTTAAAGGATTCCTCTTACTATTTCCATGTGACTTAAGACTGTAATAATTAATCGGTTTATCCCAATGAAACTCGAAACATTTCAGATTTTTTTCGTAGGATTATTTCGGGTTTCTTTATTCTAGTTGGAAGGACTTGGTCACAGAAAATTTCTGATTTCTATTTCCTATTTTCTGGAAATCATTTTTGGTTATTTGAAGATTTATTTGAAAGGTTTTTTTTTTTTTTTTTTTTTGGAAATAGTTTTGGTTATTTTAAGATTTATTTGAAAGGTATTTTTTATCCAGTCTTGAAGCTCTTCTTGTGTTTTTTTTAGACCCTCAAAAAGTCTTATTTCATTTGGAGGACTTCAAGCTTTTAGAGATTCTTTAATGACTTCTTCATCAATTTAAAATTGTTTTAATTTATTTTTAGAAAACTTTGGATTTCAGAATAATGAAAGAATTTTTCTCGAAATTTTCAATTAAAATTAAATAAATATAGATTCCCTCTCTTGTCTCTCTAGATTCCCTCTGTTGCTGGGATTTTTCAGTTTTTCCTATATAAT
This sequence comes from Scaptodrosophila latifasciaeformis, assembly GCA_037075145.1. NCBI lineage: Eukaryota > Metazoa > Arthropoda > Insecta > Diptera > Drosophilidae > Scaptodrosophila > Scaptodrosophila latifasciaeformis. Next base: position 5,164,545 of record JBAMCM010000073.1, read on the forward strand.
TTTTTTTATTTTTTTTTTTCAATATTTTCTTTAACTATTTTTCAGCTTTTTGTTAGAGATAGGAAAGTCTCATTTGAACTTGAGTCCGAATCATTCAGGATTATATTGGAATACTCCCAAAATTCTTTGGACTTTTTTTTTTGATTTGAGACAAGCAAGACTCGCTTGGACTAAAAAAAAATATTTAATTTAGAATTTGACTTTTTCGAAAAAAAATATATATATTTTCTAAATATTTTGTTGATAATTTTTTTTTCTTTTAATTTTTTTTTTAATTTTTTTTTTAATATTTCATTTTTTAAATTTTTATTGCCTGCTTTATTTTATTATTTGAGCCTGATGATTTTTATATAATTTAACGCCTTGTGGCTCTCGGTTAGTTTTTTATCTGTATTTTTTATGTATTTTCTTCGGAGTGAAGTGAAGTCAAACTTAGTTTTCCTTGTGTTTTTCCCCATTTGCCTCGATGCCAGACAGACTTCTCTGTTCGGGCGACTGCCCTTCCATATGGCTGAATGTTGCCAGGACTCTGTTGCCTGGCATTTTGGCTTTGTTTGTGGCACTTGAGATTTCTCACACATACGGTCAGGCAACTATTTATGGAGTTTGCCATATGAGGACCCATATGTCCAACCAGTCAGTAAGAGAGAGGGGGGGGGGGGGGATGCTCCTCTCTCCCAGGCATTATCATAATTTCATTTTGCACGGTCATGTGGCCCGAGAAGAGTTTAGTGGCTCACCGCCAAAAGGAAAACAAAGAGACTGATAGGATGGGAGGGATGGAGGGGTGGAGGTCGGAGATGGTTGGGCAAGACAAGAAAATCATAAGCGGAAAACAAAGCGTCAACCAAAAGCAGCTTAGCAGATATAAATCTCAATAATCGTTTATCATGACGACGGACAACGTCATCGGGTTTTTGTATTTTCTTTCTTTTTGGTTCACATTTTCCCTTGGTTTTTCTTATATTTTGAGTCGCTTTGCTTTTGACTTTTCCATTTTCTTTTTTCAGCTTGTCTTGTCTACTTAAAAATGAGTAAGAAAAAAAAAAAAGCGAAAAGGGAAAAAGGTAAAAGTCGTTGGCAAATTTGTATGCATGTTTGCATTTTCAGGGTGTCTTGGACGCTTTCCCGATTTCTTATATATCTTTATCTTTATATTTTTTATATAATTTTCTTTTTTTTTTTCTTTGGATTTTTTTTTTTTGCTTCATCTTCATCATTTGCTTGTATTCCTGGCAATTTCTATTTAATTTTTTTTTTTTTATTCAATATGTATGGCTCAGGGGGTGTGCGTGTGTGTGTGTGTGTGTGTGTTAAGCTTAAGTTAAACATTTGCCAATGCCAATGTCGGCAACAGGCCCGGAGTGGCCCGGACTTGGCGACGTTGCCATCTTCAAGCTGTCTGCCCTCATTGTGGTGTCGTCTCCTGTCATGGTCTCTGGTCTTCGTCTACTTCGTCATCGATGGCTGATTCTATTGCTTTACCTCTTCTTCTTCTTCTTCTTCTTCGTCTTTCTGATGTTGCTTTTGTTGTTGTTGTTGTTATTGTCTTTGGAACGTTTAAGGCATAATCAAGATGAATTTGTTTGTTGTCAATTTTACGGTTTAATGAAGGCAAACACACACAAACACACACAGACACATACACATACATACATATAGACAAACACAATCACATAAGCCATTGTGATTCCCGTTGCCTTATTATCCATTGTGGTTATACTGGAATATTTTTTCTCGCTCTCTTTCAATTTTTTCTTGCTTTTTTTTATATTCATTTTACACTCATTTTCGCAAGTCAATCCTTAAAAGTCTTTATATCGATATGCAGTCAGTCCCCCCACATATCATAATAATTTGATGTGTGTATAGAGCGAAATATATGGCAATTCATTTTGTCATCTAGGAAAATTACAGTGATCCCTGGCAGAGCTCAACCCAGGAGAATTTGAAAGGTTTTTCAAAATTTTGAAAGATATTTTCAGGAACCTTGAAAAGGCTCCCTGAGGCTCTTGGAGTTTTCTTAATATTTTTTTCTAAATTTCAAAATTTTTATACGAAAAAAAATGAGTTCGACTTTGAAAAGGCTCTTAAAATTTTCTTTTTGAAATTATTTTGGAATATTTTGAAGTCTTAGAATTTTATGATTTTTGCCTCGAATTCTATTTTAAAATTTTCTAATTCAAAATCGAATTTAATTTTTAAAGAAGCTCTTGCAATTTTCTTAGCTTATTTCCAATACTTTTGAAATTTTCTTGGAATATTTTCGAGTTTAAAATTTTTTTATAATTTTCCTTAGCGGATTTTATTTAATATTTTTTCAGATTATTTCTAGATTAAGTCGATTTAATTAAAAATATTAAAAAAATACTTTATTTTCAAGTTTCCTAAAATTTCAAGGAACCTTTAAAAATTTCAAGACTTAGTTGATTTTATCGAATATCTACTGTGGCAGACATTATTTTATATTGACTTGAGTGTCGACCCACACTCAGGACTGTTTATATTTTGAGCTGGCGTCTGTGTGTGTGTGTGTTTACTGAGCTAGCTGAGAGCTCAACTCGCAATTACATTTTTATTGGCAAATTATCTGAGACGCCAAGGGACCTCAGTTGTGTAATATTAAATGTGTACTCTCCTTTATTTCCCATCCGAAAGACATTTCAAAATTGCCGGCTCTCCATTTCAGCTCAATCTTAAAACTGGGGAATTGCAATCTGCCCTCCCACCCACCCACTCAGCTTTTATATTTTTATGAGAAAAAATTTAAGAATTTTCAAGTTTTTTATTTTCAAATCTTGACAGAAGTTCTTTTTGGGCAAGGATCAATCTGGCCCTGGTCTATTTAGAACTCGGGAATGGTTACAGCTGGAGTGATCGAACTTTTGGTACTTTGGGTACTTTTATTTGGTAATTTTAGTACTCATATTTGGCACTTTGAGTACTTTTATTTGGTACGTTTGGTACTCTTATTTGGTACTTTGGGTACTTTTATTTGGTACTCTTGGTACTCTTATTTGGTACTTTTATTTGGTGCTTTGGGAACTCTTATTTGGTACTTTTGGTACTCTTATTTGATATTTTTGTTAGCTTAAAAATTGTCGAAAAAAAAAATGTGGATTCAAAAAAAATCATTTCTGAATTTTTCCAATGAAATAAAATCCTTGCCAAATGTTGCATGTGTGTGTCGAGTTCATATATTTCATTTTGTTTTTTTGCGGTTGGCTCTTTTACTAAATGTCAACAATTAGCCATACCCAAGCCAACAACAACAATGGCAAAAACAATTGTAATTGCAGAATTCCACAGTTACAAAAAAAAAAAAAAGTGGGAAAATATCGGAACTAAGCCAAAATGCCTGGCCTGGCCTGGGCTGGCCTAGCCTGGCTTTATGCCAGAACCACATGGCCTGGCTTCCACCCTTCATATTCGTCACATTTCAACCAAACTAGCTGTGTCCGTGTGCATATGTGTCTGTGTGTGTATGTGTGTGTGTGCGGTTTAATAGGTTTGTATGTTTGTTTCGGCCATTTTGATGCACTTTGGTTAAAATGTTTGGTTCATTTGTCGCGTATGCGACCAAAACAAAAAGTAACAAAATTTTATGGTCAATGGTCAGACAGACAAATCTACCAAACTCTACAAGAGAAACAGACTGAAGTGAGCGGGGGAGGGGCGGGGCAAGAGGTGTGGGAGAAGAGAGAAGAGAGAAAGTGTGGCGCAGGCAAGAACAGACAAATAAATGCAAAGCCAGTTGCCAATGACGATGGTACAAATTGCTTCCAAATGTTGCGGCGGCTCTGACAACAACAACAACAACAACAACACCAACACTAATAAAAAAAAATGCATACAAATGTGTGTGTGTGTGTGTGTGAAAATCACAGTAACATGAGTAAATCCACTCGGAAAAAATTATCGTGCCAGCAAAGAGCAGCAGAAAAGTGCAGTGAAACACAGAATGAGAGAGAGAAAGAGAGAGGGAGAGTGTGAGAGAGAGGAGAGAGAGAGAGGAGAGGATGGGATGTGAAAGCAGCCGAGCAGCAAAGAACATCATCATAAAATCAACGAATTGCAAAATTAATGGAATTGCAATGATTTTTTATGGTCAGCAGTCGAGTGGCTTTTGCTTTTGCTCTTGTTGCTCTTGTTGTTGTTGTTGTTTTTGTCGAAATGCATTTAACCAGTTGCAGAAAGCCAACCAGAAGGACAACCAACCCGCTGACCACCACCACCACCACCGCCACCGCCACCGCCAGTCATGGAATTCACACACAGAATTGACCCACACAGCTGCCTGGGTAATTAACAGACTTTCTCTCTGAGGATTCAACCCTATGTGACCCCTCCGACCCACCACACCCTTTTGGCCCACTCAACTACATTTAAATTGGCAGAAGCCGCAATGTTTTGAAGCTTTCGATGAAATTGGTTTTTATCACCGTTTGGCTCGATTAATTTGCTTGTTATGCCAACAATTTGCCTGGGCCGCAACATGTTGCACGTATCCCTTCAACTTGTCCCTAACCCCCACCCCCCTGATCATTGGCCAATATTTCGATCATAAAATCGAAAAGTCTTTGTATATTTGGCCAAAAGTCTTTTGTGGTGTTACCCGATTTTTTTATTTTTTTTTCTGATGTTCGGCCAATTTGATGCTCTTTATTCAATTTGTGGTAACTTTACTTTTACTCAGGTTTGGGGCCCAAATGAAAGATGCTGTGTCCCAGCCAAACCCAGCCAAACCCAGCCATTTCAGCTCCAAAGAAACTAAAGCTGAGCGAAAAGGCAAAAGACCAAATGTCAGCGTCATGTCTCAATAAGCGTCTGCTTTTGGCTTCTTTTTTATATATATTTTTTTTTTGTTGGGGTCCTTTTGGGTCCTTGGCTTGTCTTCTTCTTCTTATTTTTTTGTTAACAAACTCGATTGCATTTTTCACTTATTTTGTGATTTCCGTGAAACGAAGAGCATTCAACTTGCACTGAGCCAGTGAACGGAAGTCAAGCGTGGCAGTGCGTAAAATACACTAAACTGGCCGGGGAGGAGAGGGACGGTAGGAATGTCAAGGAGACCGAAGCTATAGAATTTCGTCTTTTAACTGCCAACAAGTGTATGTGTGTGTGTGTGTGTGTGTTTGAGTGTGTCCTGAGTCATTGTTGTTGTCATAGTGTCTGTCTGTCTGATAGTCTGTCTGTGTGGATAGACAAGGCGTCGAAGGAGAAACTTAGACAGACAAGAAAGACAACGGTAAAATTTTTGATCCTAACTGTTGTGGCGAAAGGCATCCAGCCACCAGGGGGCGCCACAAAACAACACATTGCATAGTTTTGCCAAATTGCTATTAAATTGGTAGATTTGACTTTTTCCAGCATTGAAATTTTAAGCGTTTTATTTGCTTCAAACCTTATAATTCTTTGTGGTATCAAACAAGCAAGAATGTGTATATGTCTTTTGTCTTTGCTCTTTGCAATTTGATTAAAATTTAGTTTTTTTTTAATTTGTACAACCAAAAAAGTAATTGTTTAATTTTCGAATGATTTTTAAGATGCCCCAAAAAGTAGGCAATGTTTTTTTGTCAAGTCTGTACGTGTTGTTCCTGTTGATTTCTTCTATATCCTCACGTAATTTGTTAATGATATTTAAATAATGTGCTCACACACACACACACACACACACACACCGAGAGCAGCGCATAATCAAAATACAAATAAACATAATCAGAGCTGTGCGGCAGAGACCGAGCATAATTGAGGCATAGCAAAGTGCGTGCCCTGCAAAATTTCACCTCACCCTGTGTGTTTGTGTATTTGTGTGTTTTTGGCATTTCACTGACTGCCGAAATTTGGTGGCCCATAACAATATGCAAGCTCATAATGAATAATAATGATATATAGAGCATTGCCACCCCTGCCCCATACCGTCTACCTGAACCCACACCCCCTCTCCATTTGGAATTGTTGTCAGAAAAACGAGAAAAACTTTTTTTTTTTTTTATTTGGTTGACACGAGGCAAGGCAAAATGGAAAGATGCCATACCACCACTTTTCGTTATTACATTTTCATTGTATGGCTTTGGGTTTCAATTACCACAAAACGCGGCCAAACAAAGGCAACTTTGACAATATTTTTAAACGCTGACTTGGCTCAAAAAAATACACACACACACACACAAAAACCACTCAGTTCATTAGGTTAATAATACAATTTGTTTTATGCAAAAGCCCCAAAAAAAAAAACAATACACTCCCACATGAATTGCGTGTGTGTGTGTGTGTGTGTGTGTGTGAGTGTGTCCCTTCTTTATTTAAGCTTGGCGCTAATTTGCCTAAATTAATAAAGTTTTCCTTTTTTATGGCGCTGACTTTGAATGCTTGTTTACGGGCAGGCATTTTTAAATGGCCCCACAGGATGTGTTAATTGATTTGCCCTTACAATCCAATTCGGTCGACAAATGAATTGAGTTGTTCTGGCTCGTTGTGGCCATAAATATTGGATTTGGCCCTTAATGAGCTCAGTTGTGGTCACTGCCCAGCTAATTGCCAATGGAAACAGCCACACCAACAGAAGCATCTATTTTGATTTCAATAGACCAATGAAGCCATGAAGCCAGCAACTCACATTCAATTCACTACAAAATAAATTGAAGTAAAAAAGAAATGAATAAAAATATAACAAAAAAAATTCTTCTGTTTCGACAGGACCAAACTTACCTGGGCTTTGACATGGCCATCGTTCTGTTTCTCAGGAAAATCTGCAAAGAGTTGAGAAAAATCTGTAATTTTCAATTTAATTTTAAAATGTTTTGCATTTAATTTGGCTTGAAGTTTTGGCGAGACTTGTGCCAGTTAATTAACAAGTCGATAGTCAAGTCAGTGGAGCCAAGTCTACCTAGGCAAAATGTATGACTTTAAAGTTGTTGTGGCAGCAGCTGGTTTTATGTTTTTTATGCCCAGCTTATCTGGGGGCATGGAGGGCGGCAGGCAGTCCAAAGACTGTGAGCCAGATAATGAGACCTGGCAGAAGGGAATGCCTGGGCAAAGTCAGGCAGTCAGTGAGACTCAGAGACTCTGCTCGGGCCGGGTCGATGCCGGAAGCGGAAGAAAGTTCAGTGAGTGCACACAAAAGATTTGCCGGCATTACTTTTGCCGCCGCTAAGCATAAAATACGCCACGCACAATGAGACCGGTATAAATTCGAGGGCAATACGCACCACAATCAGCGAGAGGAGAGGAGACGCACACAAAAGCAGGCACAGACACGCACAGACATGCACGGCAAAGTACAGCTGCCTCTAGTCTTCGTGTGAAAAGCTCTGCTTTTAGGCATGTTTTCTTATTCTTTTTATTTATTTATTTATTTATTTTTTTTTTTGGTTGTGGAGGGGAAGACGATAGAAATTTGAAGGATGTCGCTTTTTACAAAACAGGATAATTAAATCGTTTTATGCGCTTAACGAAAAATGATAAATGTGCCTGTCGTTCGCTTCCTCTTTCTACCCCTCTAAGACTGGGTAGATAAAATTACCGGTAAATATTATTGTCATGGCTTTCTCATATTGTTGTTGTTGTTGTTTGCTTTGAAATAATGACAATTTTGCATATGCTTTCTGGGCCATCCACCAAAAAAAGAGATTCTCCTCCACCTTCGAAAGCAAAACTGGAATGAGAGTCTTGTGTATTGCGAGTATCACAAATTTCAGTGATTGAAATAAGATTTAAGAACTTTAAGAAGAAGTTCCTGAAATTTAGGCTTTAAATTATGTGAAATAATGTTTTTCATGAGTCGGAGAAAAAATACAATTCCCAAGAAAGGAGTTTGTAAAGTCTCCAAGGGATACTTGAGAGTTCTAGAAAATTAGTCTTAGCCCCAAAGTTTACCTAGTTCTAGCTAGATCGAATTTTAATATCTTACTTCTACTATGGCATACGAATTCAAATAGTTCTTGGGGTTAACTCCGCTCTATAGAGACCGATTTTAATCGAATTGAATGCCAAGTGTTTTTTTTATATATTGATAGGATTTTATATTGATTGGAGCACTTTATCTTATAACTTGAATCGATCTTCGAAATACCTTCGCTATATCTTCGAGTCAAAAGGATTTTATATTGATTGGACCACTTTGTCATATAGCTTTAATCGATCTTAGAAACACCTTCGCTATATCTTCGAATGATTTCATTCAAATTAAGTATCGAGCTTTAACAGCATCGAACCATTATTTCATCTAGCGAGCATATAGATCTTAATTGATTCTAAAGATAACCCAGGTATTTTTCAACCAATCTCAATTGAGTTGATATATGTTGATATTTGAATAACATTGATGGAGTATTTTCAAAAGAGTTGGTTATCCACGCTGGCTCATAAATAATCAATTTCTGACTTGGCCTACATCGAGTCTAAAGTTCAAAAGAATCTTTTATCTTTGAATAATCTATCATCTAATAATTTACACATGACACCTAATAAATTGGTTCCTTCTAAATTGACAGCCTAAGTGGCTCAGCCTTTTGAGTTGGCAAATTTTTACCATAAATCTGATTCCTTATAGACTCCAGCAATTGATTGGACAGACTCTCCAACCTGAGAAGAATTTCTATTCTATTCTACTCTTTCTCTAATTTCTGCATAATTTTGTTATAATTGAATTTGAGGCATTTGGGTCTCGTGTGTGTGTGTGTGTGTGTCTGTGTGTGTGTGTGTGTGTGTGTGTGTGTTTTTGTCTGTGTCAACTGTCATCAATTTAATATGAAATTGATTTGATCTTGCATTTCCGAATTGTGCCGGCAGGTGGATGGATGGGTTCGGGGAGGGCCAATGAATTCAATTTTGATTGACATTTTGAAGTGATTTGTGAATTTTTTATATGCCACTTGATTAGTATTCCATTTTGATTTGTATATACCAAGTGATAGATTTGATTTATTTGTGGCTTTGAATTTGAAGTTCTTTTCACAAATTTTCACAAATATTTCAAATTAATTGCTCAATTAAACTCTTAATATTTTTGTCCCCTAGGAAAGAAGAAGATGAAATTAGAAAAGGTGAATCAACTCAAAATGTTAGCCAACTTGGAATAAAACTGAAACAACCTAAAACATTTGCGGCCCAGACTTTAGATTTTAAGCCAAAGAGAGAAAAATGCAAAAGAGACAAAAAAAAAATAGATAAAGATAAAAGAAGAAAAGTGTGGGTGGTTGATACATAGAGCTTCGCTGTATCTGTGTGTTTGTGTGTATAAAAATAAACGCCAACAAACAAGCAAGTAAATAATTCACTTAAAATCAAATAAAATTTAATTTACTTTCAACGGAAATGCACACTGGGAGGTGGCACTTAAGACCGAACATAGAGCCACTGCCACTGCCACTGCAACAACAACAAACAACAACAACAACAACAAGAGGAACAGAAATAGTGAGCAAGCCAAAGAAGTGGTGACTCCACTGCCGCTGGACATTGTCTTGCTTATAAAACGCAAAACCCAGACAGCTGAGGGTTCAAGCCGCCCAGAGACAGGGACTAAAAGTTCCAGGGGAGGAGGGGGGCTTGTTGGGGGGCATGTTGTGGAAATGGATTGAAATGGTATGGAATTTGTCTATTTTGTTGGAAGCCGCCACCAAGCCAGAGCCAACAGCAGCAGCAGCAACAAAAACAACAACAAATGCAGCTCAGGTCACAAAGACACAAGGAAATAAATAAAAAAAAAAAAAGAATCCTCCTGCTCTTTCGGCTAATCCGACTTTATGAATACCCTTTTCTTTTGGTCGAAAAAAAAATTTAAATTAATTAAAATAAAAATGAGATTTTGTTTGCTTGTCCAAGTTAAAAAAAAATTTGAAGTAATTAAAAATATTTGAATTAAATAGTTTTTCTATTCTATTTTGATATCTCAAAATTTTAGGATTTATTTCAAAATGTTTTAATTTTTAAATAAAATTAATTTCTTTCTTTTTTTTTTTTTTGTTAGAAAAAGCTGTATTTTTTTTACTAAAACAGGAAAAATGGGTGCTTCATATTTTACATATTTTTTTTTTATTATTAAAAAATTATGAAAATTAAATTAAGAATCTTTTTGGAGAAATTCATTAATTTATTTATTTTTTTCAAATAATTTTTTTAAGTCTTGTTTTTTTTCCTTCAAAAAAATAAGCTTCCGAATTTTTATTTAATTTAATTTAATTTTTTTTTTTTTTTTTTTGAAAAAAAGTCCAAAAATTTATTTTGAATAATTTTTGTCTTTCATGAAACTCTCAGATCCCCTGAAGTTGAAAGAGTATCAAAAGCTGGGGTGAAGAACAAAAATAAATAAACTAAAAAATGTAGATGAAAGTCGGAATCGTGGGGCAACAAATGCTAAGCAAAGTTGAAGTAGACTTGGGCCAAACTCAAGCCGAACCGAGTCGAGTCGAGCCGGGCCGAGCTGGGCCAGGCTGGGCTGGTCTAAACTTTGGCAATTGCCCAGAAATGCTTGAGAGATTTGATTTCATTCCATTTTGTTTCATTTTATTTGTGCAGCATCAAGTGAGATTGTGAGATTATGGGACTGCCAACTTATTTTTCGTTAGTCCATCTGTGCACAACTGTACCGGTCTTACTTATTGTGTTTTTTGTGTTTTTTGAGGCAGATCTGAGCTCATGATTCATTAGGTTTAATTTGATTTTTACTGCCACAGTTGCCACACTTTTCTTAAAGATTTCATTTTATTTGAGTTTTATTCAGCTACCAGATATGCCCCGCCCCTCTGGCCAAACCGACCGAGACTACATCACTTTGGATTTCTATTTCAATTACTCTTTTGTGCTTTGTTTTTCCACAGTGGCAGCCGCAGGTGAGCTTTGTTTTAACACCAACTCCCAGTCATTCCGACTTTTTCCCCATTTTAAAATATACATTGTGAAATTTGTGAGGTTAAGGCGAACAGAAAAAAAAGAAACATCTACCAAGAGACAGAGAGAGAGAGGGTAAGGGAAAGAGTGACACGTCCAAAGCAATAAAACAAGTGAGCTGAAGCTTGAACATGTCCAAGCTCCAAGGACCAAGGACTACCTGCTGGTCGAGCTCAGCTCCATGCTGCTCGTTTTCATTGTCATTGAGCAAATAAACATTCGCATACGTCACCTAATCCGCTCCAAAGGACAGGACAGACTAACTCGGGGGCGTTGTTGTTTTTGTTTTCTTGGTTTCTTTTTTCGACTCGAGTCGAGCGGCAACGCCTCGCAAATACAGTTTAATTCAATTGATTCCAAAATGATTTAAATATTGCGGAAGAGCAATTCTCGCTTAAGCCGCGGATTCTCTCCACCAGCTGGACAGCTCTGTCTCTCTGCTCCCTCTTCTCTTTTTCCTCTGTGTTTCCATTTTTTTTTTCGTGTCTGTTTTGGCTTTGGTCTTGGCCATGTTTTGTTGGCGATTTGTTGCTTCACCTTCACCTGTTTGACTGTCGTTTATTTATTTATTTGCCATTTATTTTTTCTCTCTCAGTTTACCTGTTCATTCAACCATTCCATTTGTCAGTTTGTCTGACTTTTCTTTATTTTACTATGTCTCTCATTTTTTTTTTTTTTTTTTTTTTGTATTAATTCACCTTTTTTTATGTTTGGCTTAAATTAAGCTTGATTTTTTTTTTATTTTTTAAATATTCATTGGCTTGTTCAAAGAAATCTGGGGCAATTCAAGTTTCTAGGGATTAAAGAATTTCTCTACAATTTTGAGAGAATTAACCTGGACAGTTTTCACATTTGAAAATCCTCTTCAGAATTGTCTATGATTTTTTTTTTTTTTTTGTGTCTGAAAGTTTTGGTAAAGCCAGTTTAAATCGGAAGCTCTTTATGTGTTTAACAATATTTTTATTTTTATTTTTTTCCACCCAAAATAAAAGTGAAAATTTTTGGAAAATTGTTGCGTTTTGTTGTGGGTAAATTGGTGTGAAAAAGTGAAAAATAAGAAACTTAACAAAACTATAAGCCAGGCTAAAATACACACACACACATACACATGCACAATAACGGCCTGGTGTGTGTGTGTGAGCAAATGCCAAATTAATTGTGGCTTAGAGTGTAAAAGACAAATATGAACTTTTACGTTTGAGGTTTTTGTTCGCCATTTCCTCCGTGTGACTGTGTGTGTGTGTTTTGGCCACAAAAACGAATCTGTCTGGTTTCATGTTTTTTTTTTTTTTGCCCTGTTCATTGTTGTTTGTCTGTTTGTCTGGCTGGTTGGTTGTTTATTTGTTTGCGGCTTACATGCACACCATTTTTGATGGCAACTCTGTGCCCATAAATTATGACATTTTTGTTGTAATTTTATACACACCCAGCCAGGCACACACTATATTTATTTGCCACTCTATCTCCATACTCCCCTCCCCGGGGGGGGGGGGGAGGGTCTGTTTGGCAACATTGTTGCCTTTTGCAACTTGGCCGGTTGAGTGCAAATGTTTTGCAAAATATTTTAGATGCACACATCAAATGGCTCGACCATCTAAAATTGCATCACCCACACACACACACACACACATAGAAAAGGTGTGTATGCTGGCTTCTTTCATTTAAAACTTATTTACTCAACTATTCTATGGCCAAAAGCCAAAATAGACCAAACAAAACAAACCCAACAACCTGAGCAGCACTTTATTAACGTCATCATTATTATGTGTCTGTGTGTGTGTGTGTGTGTGTGTAAATGTCCTTTGTATGCTTGGCTTGTGTTTATATTATTTTTCGCATTTGGCTAGCCAAAATTTGTTTGTGCATCAAATTAGGCAAATTTTTGTTTGCTTAATTTACCAGCTTGTCCAACAATCATTTTCTACTCAGCAAATTGAGCATTTTTGGAAAATATAAAACAAAAACAAAAAAAAAACATAACAAAACATTTTGAGCTAGAAATTTGCATAATTAATAATCTTGAGTTTATTTGGAGTAAATGAGCCTCATTTATGATGAGGCGAAATATTTAGAAAGGTAGGAAAGATCTTCAGATAAGCCTAAAGAACCCATGGATCTCTATGGAATTTATCTCTATGAACTTGCATAATTAATAATCTTGAGATTATTTAGAGTAATTCGAGGCTGGGTAAGTAGGGAATTCGCTGGTGAGGTGAAATAGATAGAAAGGGAGGAAAGATCTCCAGGTAAGCCTGAAGAACCCATGGATCTCTATGGAATTTATCTCTATGAACTTGCATAATTAATGATCTTGAGATTATTTAGAGTAATTTGAGGCTGGATAAGCAGGGATATCGATAGTTAGAAAGGCAGGTAAAATCTTCAGGACTAAAGAACCCATGGATCTTTATAGATCTTGTCTCTAGGATCTTAAGATTATTTAGAGTAATTTGAGGCTGGGTAAGTAGGGAACTCGCTGGTGAGGTGAAACAGATAGAAAGAAGGAAAGATCTTCAGGTAAGCCTTAAGAACCCATGGATCCTTATGGATCTTGTCTCTAGGAACTTGCATAATTAATATTCTTGAGATTATTTGGAGTAATTCGAGGCTAGATCAATAAGGATTTGAATAGTTAGAAAGGAAGGAACGATCTTCAGATAAGCCTAAAGAACCCATGGATCTCTATGGAATTTATCTCTACGAACTTGAAATAATCCAAGAAACTTCTTCTACCACCTACTCAAATCTCGCAGAGAGTAAATTAGTATTCCAATTAAACTCAAAAACACCAGACTGAGTCTATAGATTTGGAAATCTAAAATTTTCGTTTCCAATCAAGTTGGCCTTGATCATAAATGTCAAAAATATTTCATTTTATTTATTTCACTTGATTTTCACACTTCGAGAGTTTAGCATCTGATTAAACATTTTTATTGTATAATAAACTACTCAAAATTTTTTTCCGAGTGCTCAATAAATAAAGTATCACTAAGCGAATATGTCTTGGATGTATCTGTAAGTCTCTCTTGAAGTGCTAAATTCTTTGAGTTTTTTAATTTCTAAATCCAAACCTTCAGTGGAAGTCGTGCCTTTGTGGCCGGCTCTAGCCAGAGGCGTGAGAGTGCCGAGGAGGTCCAGGAGAATGTGGCCCAGCGTCAGTGCCTGGCCAATAGTGCTCAGCCCCTGACCAATGTCTCGGGTGGTATTTTTGGTAGCTTAAGCAATATCGAGGCTGCTCGGCAGTTTTTGATGCCACGTGCACCTTCGGTGATCGAGGAGATTCCACTAAATGAGTATGTATTATAATCTAGTCAGGCTATGAAAGATTTCATGTGTATTGTGGACAGTGAGGAGCATTTGATTAGTTCAGAGGAAGAGAGTGGTCAGCCGCTGACCAATATCTCGGATGGTATTTTTGGTAGCCTAAGCAATACCGAGGTTTGTCGGCAGCTTTTGATGCCACGTGCAACTTCGATGATCGAGGAGACTTCACTAAATGAGTATGTATTATAATCTAGTCAGGCTATAAAAGATTTCATGTGTATTGTGGACAGTGAGGAGCATTTGATTAGTTCAGAGGAAGAGAGTGGTCAGCCCCTGACCAATGTCTCGGGTGATAGTTTTGGTAGCCTACGCAATACCAGTGAGGAGCATTTGATCAGTTCAGAGGAAGAGAGTGGTCAGGCCCTGACCAATTTCGCGGATTATCTTTTTCGTACCTTAAGCAATCTCGAGGTTTATCGGCAACTTTTCATGCCACGTACACCTTCGGTGATCGAGGAGATTACACTAAATGAGTATGTATTATAATCTAGTCAGGCTATGAAAGATTTCATGTATATTGTGGACAGTGTGCAGCATTTGATCAGTTCAGAAGAAGAAGAGCCTACTCAAAGCAAAGTGACGCCCAGTGTCGTCGAGGAAATGGAAAGTAGGTTAAACGAGTCCTTAAAACGTCGAGAAGAGTTCAGGCGCATTGATAGGGAACGTTTGGCTATCAGTCGTCTGGTGAGTAGTCACATCCCTCTCATGTTAACTCTCACCTTATACCAACTCTGCAGCAAGGAAAACACATGGAACTGATGACTTGTCGTTGCATCCGCAAGACCCTGCATGTTCGGGCCATAAAGAAACCGATTTTGCCAAACTCTTTCCGTACCAGGTTTGCCTATTTCTACAATCCCAAGAAGAATGATCCACAGTCTGATTTAATGCGCGAAACACCACCGCCACCACCACCCAGTCCCATGATAGATGATCTCTCAAGCGAGCTACCGATAAAGTACATACGCAGTCTCATTTATTCCAACCCACTGGTCGGGCGTATACACTCAGCCGACGATTTGCTCAAGCTAGGTCATGCATCGATCCTGCCAAGAACCTATACTAGATTCAAGTCTCTGCCCAGCCTGGATATGGAGCTCCCGATGGAGTTGACTCCTTTCCAACCAACCCTAGGCAAGTCCCTCTGGCTACGCATGATCAACGAAGAAAGGCCATGTAAAAACCTTCGCCTCATTGGTGACTGTACCTGTCTCTTGTGCCTCAACAAGGACGACACTCTGTGGAATGTTTTGGCCAAGCGTTTGGTCGATGCGGCTGTTCGTAGCGCCAATTCCAAGGACTTTCCTCAGGACATGAAACTTATCAAAACTCACAAGAACCCTGAGATCTTTTGGATTCATCTGGGGCATGTCATTCTGATTATTGCCTGTCTACGCGGACTTTTCTAAAGGAACCCTTAGCAATCCCATTAACATTTCAAGCAGTCGGAACATTTTTTTTTTTTTAATTTTTTTTTTAGCTTCATTTAATTTCAAATAACAGCTCGACTCTTGGTGTCAATGATTTCCAAAATTCTTTGGTTCAACAGAAACAAACTTGATAGATTCTTTTTTTGAAAATATTGAATAAAACTATTCGATTTTTTTCAAAATAAAATTCCATATCCTTCTTAATCCAATTAACAAAATTTACCATAAAATAATTTCATAACACTTTGAGTAATTTTAGGATATTTTGATAAATCTTTTCCATATCGATTCGGATTTATTTGGATCCAAAGTTTGTTGAAATTTTGTCTTGCAATATTTCACGAACAAATATCGAGGAATATTTGCAGTTTCCTAAGAAATTCCCAGCTTTCTTAATAATTTGAAGGAAGCTTAAAACTTTCGTTTGCAAAACTTTGCTCTCTGAAAATTTTGCTTAAGCCATTTTGGAAACTGCAAAGTTTGATTGATCTCCAATTGAAAGTCCATTTTATTTGTTTACTTTTTAGTTTAAAGAAGAAAAAAAAAAGTAATTATAATAAAAATCTTGAACATTGAACATTGTGCGGTTTCCTTCAAAAAAAAAGAAAAAACAAGACAAAAGAAAACAAAGTCAGGCGAAATGAAACCTCTTAGGTAGCTGAGAGAATGAAAAGGGAGAGTGAGAGCGAGAACGGGGGTTGGGGTAAAAATCTAATAAACAAACTTGAAAGCTGTTAGAAACAAGCTGGAATGGGGGAGTGGGGGGAAAGAAATAATTTCGCAAAAAATAAAAAATAAAATGTAAAAGAAATTTTCCGAAAATGTAAAATAAATAAACAGCAATTTAATTCTCCTGGGCTTGCTGAGGTTGCTGCCACGCCTATAATATTTTTTTCACTCCCCAACCTCCCCCCCTCCCTATCTCTCTCTCCCTTGTGAAGCCGAGGGTTTCGCTACTAATAATCTGCATTGCATCCAGGGGAAGCCAGGAAGAAGTTTGAGTAAACACGGCCAACTGTTTTGGGGGAGGGGGGAAGGGCCTCCCCTTCTGGGTTACCCCCAGAAAACCATTACCCATACCAGAATGATTTTATTTTTGGGCAGCATCCCTCAGATTTACCTGTTGTCAGACTTGGCGCTGCCTTTCGCCAAACTCTGACTTTGAAAATTGTTTCAAGTATCTGAAAGATACTTTTCGGTTTGCTTGCGTGTATGTGTTTGTGTACTGAATTCACGCTTGAAACTTTTTGCCAATGTGCTGTGAAAAATTTCAAGATTCAAGAGAATTGCAGCCTCAGGCGGCCCAACAACAACAACAACAACAGGAGCAACAGAACCGCAACACACAACAGCAGGAAATGAAAATCAAATATGCCAACATTTTCGGCAGCCAAAATGAAAAGCCAGCAAAGACGCCCACGCACAGTCAACATCACCACCACCAACACCATTGCCATTATCAACATGGGCCTCAGTTTCAGCAACAGCAGCAGTATCACTCACTGCCCGACCCCCCCTCTGTGCTGCCAACATCAACAGATTCTGTAGTCTCTCTCTTCTCGGGAGCAAGGAGCAAGGAGCCAGCAACGAGGCAACGAGGCGTGCAACACAGACACGACCCAGGAGAGTCAACCCACCTCGTTAGGTGTAGCAATGTTATTAACAGTTACCCAGGCCGGCCGGAGCATTGCTATACCCTTCTCTCCCCCTCCCCTCCCCCTCAGATCAGCCCTCCATCATTGCACAGAGGCGGGCAATGTTTCTGGCACGACTTTCTGGTTTCAGGGTATTTGTCTTTTCACTTTCTTGGTTAGCTGTCTCGGTGTCAGTCTCAGCAACGCCTTTTGCCACACCCACACCCACCACCACCACCACCACCCCCTGGCCATTTCAGCCCTCCCGGCAGTGTCTTGGCCTGCCCAGACACCCAATCTAATGGGTTGCCAAAGGAGGCCTTCCTTTTCCCTTTTCTTCCATTTTTTTTGGGGGGGATTTTTGCCACTGTTCTGTCTTTAGATGATGATAGCTTTCGGTGGTGGTTGTTGTTGTTGTACACTCGGCCTAAGATCCATATTAGCACGTGCTAATGAGCAATTTTGTAAAGTGATAACATTTTATTCCACTTTTGTGCATCGCTGCAGGGCAGAAAAACAGGCAAAACACAAAAAAAAAAAAAAACAGCAACAACAACAAAAAATTGGGCACTCTTTATGCCGGCTTAGCCGAAAGGGCCCCAAGGACTCTAAAGAATATTTTCCCAACTTCGCCCTTTGCCCGCTTCGTCTAGGCTGCCTGCCGCAAATTGCCAGTCAAGTCGATTTGTGCTGAACTGATGGGCTTTTGGGTATTCATTCGAGTGGACAACAAAAAGGTGATGATGGCTCTCAAGTTGAACTGCCCCGGCCTTGCCCTCCCCTGCTCTCCGTTCTGCAGTTAACTGGCATCAAGTGTCCTCTCTTTTATCCCGGAACTTGCTTTTTTTGATTGGTGATTTTGGTGTGTAGTTTCAGTTTTAGTTGGGCAATTAGTGAAATAATTCCAAAGCTTATTATTTTGCTCATAAAATCTTCCATCCTTTTTATGTGGTAATTGTTTCCGTCTCTCTCTCTCACACTCTATATCTTACTCGCCTCAAGATTTGTTTGGTTAGTAAATCTCAGCTAATTCTGGGAAGAAATATTCTTTTTCATTTTTTGTTGAAGAAGTAGCAAACTTTTTGTTGATTTTTAACTTTTTGATTTGTAAATTTTCTTTTGAATTTTTTTTTAAGTCAAAGAAGAATTTTATATATATATATTTTTTTTATCAGGATCTTGAAAAAAGATAACAATAACCTGGAATACTTTGGCATACTGGAAACATGAGAGAGATCTATAATTTTTGAGAAGATTTATAAAGGTCTTTCAGACAAAACAAGATATAAAATATTGAATTTAGTTGGCTTAGTTGAGACTAGTTTGGGATAGATCAGTTAGATCAGTTTAAATAGTTTTTAGTTTAAATTAGTTAGGGTTAGTTTATTTTGGGTTAGGATAAATTAGCTCAGATTAGTTCTGGTCCGTTTGGGTTAGGTTACGCTTGTATTAAAATGTATAGGTTTCCTCTCTGAATAATTTAGCTTATGTTAAGCTAGAGCAGATCCCCATTATCCTAGAGAGACGTGGTCACTTTGAGGATCCTTATGATCGTGCTAAAAATCTCCCTGGAATTTCCTACTCATTGGAATAATTTTTTCGACTTTTTATTTCAGCTTCAATTCCTTTCAATTTCCTATTAATTTATCTTCATTCTGCTTTATATTTATTAAATATTTTAAACTTAGTTTTCTCTTTAATTTTATTTCACAGTTTTAAGTTTGAGGTAAAATTAAAATTTATTTTGAATTATTATTTTCCTCAATTAATTTTGAATTTCAAATATATTTTTCCGCAGATTTTCAGAAAATTTATTGTTGGATTTTTTATTTTTATTTATTTTAATTGTAACTTAGAATTAAAGTCTAATATAGCCAGAGGAACGAAGGCCTTCAGGCTATTGTTGGATTAAATTTTTATGTTATTTATTTTGTTTTATTTTTTATTGAAATAATTTTTAATTTGGTTTAAATTTTATCACTATTTTTTTTTTTATTTTCATATGTTTTTTTTTTAACTTATTTATGGTTGGATTTTATTTTCGAATTTTCTATTAATTTTTGAAGAAATTAAATTTTTTTTATATTTCTCTAAATTCAAATCGAATAGACTTATTAATTTTTTAACCAATTCATTTAGATTAATTTTTTCATTTTAATTTTATTGATAATTCTGGCTTTGATTTGTCTTTTCTGAGAATTTACTTCTTTGAAATTACTAATTTTTATTTCTTTAAAGTTTAAAGAAATTTTTAATATGAAAAAAAAATATTCCAAATCTCTCCGAATTTTTCGCTTGGCTTGATTTTCTTTGTACTACTTGGGAAATCTGTTCAGCTTGTAAGATAATTACATGGCTATATTTATTTATTTATTTTTTTTTTGCACACATTTTACCGTTATTATCTGAAGGCTTTCTCTGGCTAAATTTTGGTTGGCAAGTATGTGGGTAGAATTTATTTATATATCTTCTCGGTGTGGATGTCTTCGGTGTGTGTTTCTTTCCCTTTGCTCGTCTTATTATTTTCTCATTTTTTTTAATGTTTTTTTTTTTTTTTTTGGAAGGAAAAATTTTGTATGCCTTTGTGAGTTTGTGGCAATTTAATTTGTCAGCTTGTTGCAATGCCATCAACAGCGGCGTCAACGTCAGCGCCTTTTATCATATTATTTGTTTATTTTGCCGCCGGCTATTCAAGTCTTTCCACCGAAGCAAGAGGGTAAGAGGGTGACAGGGGGTGGGGGGGAGCGGGAGCGGGAGGGTAAAAAGCGACAACATCGAAATTAAAGGCAGACAGGGCATTAAATTTCGGCTACCTGGTCGACTCGACCAGGTTTATTATTTTTTTTCTGATATTTTCTGGGTGGCTTCGGTCCTTGTGTATTTTACCACAATTCTCCCCACCCCCACCCAGTGTGTGTGTGTGTGTGTGTGTGTGCGACCTTTTGTTCCGGGGTTTCTGTTTGCCTCAGATTGCGGCATCATATTATTACATTTTAATGATGTTATTGTGCACAAGGAGAAATGTCCATGAACGTTTCCATTAGAATTTAACTTAATTACGATGAGGCTGATTATTATTTTTGACAAGGCTGAGATATAATAGATTGAAAAGGTGTAACACACATCTCTCTCTCTCTGTATTTAGAAAGCCAATTTAATCAAGAGTTTTCGTCTCTCTCACGAAAGGTTTCAAAATTCACTTAATTTTTTTTTCTTTTCCTTTTCTTGCTTTTGCCAATTGCAGACAATTTGACTTGAAGTAGGCTCATTAAATCTAAAAAAAAAATGCTTGTGTGGATGTGTTTGCCATAAATCGGCTTACATATGTTAATGGAAATTGATTTTTCAAGGTTTTCAGTCAAGTTTGCAAATGCAGGTGGCATCCCTTTTTGCTCCTATTGTCTGCCAGTCAGCCAGTCTGTCTGTCTGGGCTTGTGGTCTTTTTTGGCCTTGTTTACTTATTTGATCTCATATAAAATTGATAAGCTTTACATGACTTGAAGTTTGCTCTTACGCAACCGCAAAGGCTTAATGGATGCCAATGAAATGATATCCCCCCCTCAACCCCACCTCCACCCCCTTCTAAGCCTTTTGATTAGGTCTTAAAATTTTCTGCTCTCAAGTATTTGGAATTGTGCATTTTTGGTAATAAAACAAACAAAGTTTTCTCGAAGGATTTAACAAAAATTAAACTTGTCAAAAAAAAAAAAAAAAAAATTTAAAATTCCCAACAAGAAAATATTTTCAACCTTTTTTGACTATGCAAATGAGTGGTGATAGTTGTTGTTGTTGTTGTGTTGACTTAAATCGAATTAGTTGTTGGCCAACCAAAAATTATTAACTAATTAAATTTTTCGGTAGTAAACAATTCAGACCAACCAGACTTTGATGGATGGATGACTTTTCAGCTTTTCAGCTTTTCAGCTTTTCCTTTTTCCTTTTTTTTTACGAAAAAGAAAGTCAAATATTTTGAGATAAAAAAAAGAAGTAGAAGAAGCAGAGGACAAAAGCCGCACAGCATTTAATAAAGATTGATAGAGTAAAGTTGGATGTGTGTACAGAAGGGGGCGAGGGGTTGGGCGGTTCGGTCATTGATTGAGTTGGCTGGTTGAGGCACATCAAAAAGCTTTAGCAAAACAAATCGAATTATTTTTACGCAAAACACCAACAACAAGAACAATGAAGACTTTGACTATGACAATTCCATTGTCCTTTTCTCCAGCTTCAGCTAACCGAGACTTGTTGGCAGAGGGGGTGGCAGGGGGCGGGGGGGTCGCTCATAGGCAGGCACTAAATAATGCAATTTATATCGTATAATTGCATTAAAAACGATACAAACAGACGGCTGGGAATTCAAGCCAAAACCACATCAGGCGAACAGCCCCCCCCCCCCTCCCCCCCTCGACCCCAACCCCACCACAACTTTACAAGGAAGTCTTTCTCTGTCTCTCTCTGTCTTCTTTTCTATTAAGTTGGCTTGGTTAGTTGCCACAAAAACAAATTGACAACAAATGTTACTGTTGTTGTTGTTGTTGTTGTTTGCATTGCAACAATGGTTGTGTCAGGCCTTTTGGCTGCGGCCATGTCAGAACTTTAGGTTGAGAGAGGGAGAGGGAGAGAGTATGGTTGCTTTTGGCCAGGCCGGTTAAATTAACAGCAGCAACAGCTGCCGCATTGACAGCAACAAACAACTTTTTTAATTCATTTAAAAAGGATGTAAACGAAGCCAAACGTTTTGTTTTTCTCTTTAAAAGGTTTTCCCACCCAAACCGCCTCCTTTTCAGACTTGTCAATTGCTATTCTTTTGGTTAAGCAAAAAAAAAAAAATAAAAAAAATCGGAGAGATGGAAAAACTAAATTTACTTGAGGAGATACCAACTTCTCCTTTGGGTGGTGAAACAAAAAAAAAATATATGAACACACTTTTAATTGCATTTGGTTAGCGGCAACGGAGAGCTTGTTAGCCTGCCAGGAGGGCGGGGAGAGGGCAGGTGAAAGGCATTTTAGAGTGTAACCAAACGTCAATGAAGCGAGACTCTGCAATTTTTGCCTATAACCCAAAAGCAAAGTACTCCAAGTTTTCCAAAAAAAAAAAGAACAAAAATATTACGTATACGCCACTTTGGCCCTGAAAGAAAAAGAGCAAAACAAGGTTGGCAGGGAAAAGCCCAAAGTCAGAAATGATGCATGTGTGTTTGGTAACGGAAACTGCAGCACAGTCAAACATGTCAACGACATATGTAAGGACAAATACACACACACACACACACGCACACACAGAGACACCCACATCAACCTTTTGGGCAAAACAATGCAACAATAAGTAAAAACAAGCAACAACAGCAAAACCATCTAAAGGTATGAGCAAGAAAGACTGAGAAAGAGAGGGAAAGAGTTGGAGTAAAGAGAATGTCTGAGCGACAACACCAACAACAACAACAACAATAAGAATAAAATGGTGAAAAGTTTATTTCTACTTCATTTGATAAAGTGCGACTGCTGGCAACGGATGACGGCTACCGGATGCGGTGGCGGATGCAAGTGAAACCCCTTTTGTTGTGGCATACACACACACACACACACACACATATACACACATTGCCATAGATCTCAGGCCATAAAACGGAAGCTGACAAACGTACCCAAAACGAGTGAGTCTGCCACAAGGCATTTTCCCTCTGCCCCACAATGGCTTCTGGCTCTCAGCCAGCCACTAGTTGAGTGTTGAGTCAAGTCATTTCATATGCCTCATATACATAACTATATTTATATATATATATATGTGTGTGTGTGTGTGTGTGTGTGTGTGTGTTTATTGTAACACGCACATTTCCGCTGACTGGGAAACCAAACCAAACCAGCCAAGCCAAGCCAAGTCAAGCCAACTTAACCAGCCATTTCAGTCAGCCAGGCAGGCAGGCAGGCAGCCCGCCCCAGTCAGGTTTGAGGCTAGTCAGGCTTTTATCTGTTGTATCAATAGCCAAGTTTTGTTGTCGTTTGCGTTGACAGTCGAAAATGTCTATCATAACTTTTGTTTATGCGCCACTTTTGTCTTTTCTCAGCCATCAAAATTGTCGTTCTTCTTCTTCTTGTCATTCCACTTTTCCCATTTCCATATGCCAAGCTAACCATTTCACCATTGTTGTCAATTGTTTTTAGTGTTTGTCTGCATATTTCACCCGCCTTCTGATGAGAATGATGATACTGCTAAAACACACACACACAAGTCAAATGGAGTCTGCCAGACAGAGACAGACATTCCACATATTCAGGTGGTTGTCTTGGCTTTTGTTTCCATTCAATTCAATTCAATTCAATTCATTAAATTAATTCGGCTTTGCCACGCCTACAGACTTTTTTTTTAAGCCACTTAAGCCTTAATCGTCTGAAGTTTAAGTAGATAATAAATGTGAGCTCCTTGAGTTGGAATCAAGTTGACTTTGGCAAGGAATGCCTCAACTCTTTGCTGAATCAAAAGATTCTTTCAATTAATTGCAAATAACATCAACGAAAATTAAAGAAAACTTGAAGAAAATTCTTAGGCTTCCATTTTGAAATAATTACAGAATATCAACATAAAAATATTTTCAATTAAAATTTGTAAAAAAAAAAATACTATAAAATTTTAGGCTTCCCAATAAAAAATAATACGGATTATTAAAATGTAAATTATATCACCAAGAAATTTAAATAAATTATTTAGTTTTATTTGATTTCAAATAAAATTTATTATTTCTAATTTAACCAATCAAAATTTGTAAATTTGTGAAAACTTGATAGTCTTCCTTTGATTTATTTCATTTGTGGCAATTAGTCAACAAATTTTTCCACATAAAATATCAACAACAATTGGCATAATTAGACGGACTCAAAACGACATATACATATATATATATATATAATTTTATATATTCTATTTGATTGCAATTTGATTTGCTAAGCAAAATCATTTGCATTCATTTCATTTTAGAATCAAAGGGAGCGAGAGAGACAGAAAGGGAGAGAGAATTCTGGCAAACAAGGCATGGGCCAAGCCCCCCAAATTGATACGCAGATTGACTGCACTCCAAACACACACACACACAGAGTGTGTGTGTGTAAGAGAGAGAGAGAGAGAAAGATTGGAGGGGCTATGAAAAATGCTTGAGGCTCGAGCCCAAAAGGCAAAGCAATTTGAAAGCGCGTTGCCAGTGAATTTCGTTTGCAATAGACCGTGACAACAAAAAAACAACAACAGCAACAAAAAGCCATGAGTTTAATTGTGCATCAATAGCAAAAAAACAAAAAAAAAAGAAAATGAGTATAAAGCAAAACACAACAACAACAACAACAACAAAGAAAAGTGAGTCAACAAGTCCGTTAAACTCTTCTGTCTAGGGTTTCCTCTGACAAGTCTGTGCCTGAATTCTGACCGACAGAATTTCGGAATGCCTGAATCTTCTCTGGCATTTACTGGCTTTGGCCTTTGCTTCAATCGGTGCCAGGTTTCACTACAATTCTTCTCTTTTATCGGAATATTTTTCTACACTTTTTCAAAATCAAAATGAAATTTCCATAGAATCGACTTTCTATATATTTTTTTTTTCTATCTGACAAATAAGTCCGACTGCTATATAAGATCTCTTAAGATCAGAGAGGACTTTACTTTTATCTACCGAGAGATTGAAATCAACTTTCCATATTCTAAACCTTTCCATTCATTGCCAGAAAATTATATGGATCAAGCTGCTATATAAAACCTTTTAAGTTCAAAGATTTGATCGGTTTGGGGGAATAATTTCTGAGAGTTTAAAATACTGAAAACCATAGGATTGACTTTCTATATATTTCTTTTATATATATTCTATATGATAAATAAGTCTGACTATTCTATAAAAGGCCTTAAGATCATAGAGCAATTTGCTTTTGTCTAGAAGATTTGATCGGTTTGGGGGAGAAGTTTCTGAGAGTTTAAAATGCTGAAAACCATAGGATTGACTTTCTATATGTTTCTTTTATATATATATTCTATATGATTGATAAGTCCGACTACTATATAAAACCTTTTAAGATCAGAGAGCTCTTTGATTACTCTCTTACTCTTGCCTATAAGATTTGATCGATTTTGGGGAAAAGTTTCTGAGAGATTGAAAACGACTTTCTATATCGACTAGATCGGATTTCTATATCTTTCTAGCTGCTATATGAAACACTCCTTAATATCAGAGAGCGCTTTGATTTGTCTACAGGATTTTTATCAGTTTTTGGGGAAAAAGTTTCAGAGAGCTCCAAAAGCAGGAACCAAATAGGATTGACTTTCTATTCTTTGCTAGAATATCGTATAGATCAAGCTGCTATATGAAACACCCCTTAATATCAGAGAGCGCTTTGATTTGTCTACAGGAGTAGGAGTATGAGGAGGAGGAGAAGTTTCAGAGAGCTCGAAAAGCATTGCCATGATTATAAAATGAATCAAGCTGAAAGCCCTTAGGAACAGGGAGCAGTTTGACTTGATCGGATTTGGAATTTCCAATTTCCGAGCTCTGGAAAAAAGTGTATTTAATCTTCGTCCGAGCCCGGATAATTTTCTGCTTGACCTTTTTTATGCGATTTTAGCGCTGCGCTTCGTTGACTGAATGATAATAATTGCTGCCAAAATAGGAATTGACGTTGGTCTGATTTGGGACCCCTTGGCCAAGTTGCCAAGAGCATCGAGTAATCACCGCAAAAGTTCATTAGGTTTTGCTTGAAACTCTCCCACCTAAAAACAATTGACTATCGAGACCTGGCAAGCACCCTGGTCTATCTAATGCTCTGCCGATTTGCATTTGAATTGGAAATGGTTTTTTCTTTTTCTTCTTAGTTTTTTTGGGTCGCACCAATCCCACTGATTGTCTGCTTGTCGATTTAAATCGAGCTACAAGTTTGGTGTCTGCCAGCAATTAGAAGGCATTTGTAATTGCAGCTCAGGTGCAATTTTTTTCACTCATCTCCCGTCTCGGGTAACCTTGGCCACACTCTCTCTCTCTCTCTTTCTCTCTCTCTCTGTGTGTGTGTGTGTCTTTCTCTTGGCTGCTCTGGCAGTTAAACATTTGCTTGGGGATCAACTTAAGTGAGCAATTCGCATTTGCTTTTCATCCTGCATGCTCATTCACATATGTGATGGAGAAAAATTGACTCTGGCAAAGGAGCAACAATTCAGTTTAGCTTCTCCCCGGGGTGATGCTAACAGCGTTTACGAGCAGCGCGCGCCACTTTAAAGACACTTTGGAGATTTCACAAAAAAAAAAAAAAAAAAAAAAAATTGAAAAGACCGAAAAAAAACAAATAGATGAGAGAGCAATGCAAATTCACATACGAGTAGATGATTTTTCCCTTTTCGCCTTGAAAGTTCTTGGCTCTTTGGCTCATTTGTTTTGATGGCCGTCTGAAAGTTGGTGGGGCTGCTGCTGGGGCACTGGCCCGGAGAGAGAGATAAAAGTCTCGACTCCGTCACATAAAAATCTACATGAAAATCTATTAGGAAAATTGAGTGTAAAAATTAATTCACACTCAGTTAGGCAAGAGCCAAAAATGCTATAGGGGCGGCAAATAGTAAACCAAACTTTGGATTATCCAAAACTTTGTATAAATATTATCAAATGTGAATAAAAACTTTTAGACTGGGTGGAGCTCTGGAGCTCTCAATTTTGTTAATGAATTTTGGGAGAATTTCTATAACTCCGATTGGGAGATGCCAAACTGGAGAGTATTCCTGATAACTAACAGAGGATAGGGGTCCATGGGTCTCTGAACAATTCAATCAGTAGAAATTTAGATAAGATATTATCTGGGTCTCTGAACATTTCAATGACTACAAATTTAGATAAGATATTCTCTGGGTCTCTGAACAATTCAATGACTATAAATTTAGGTAGGAAAAACCAAGGATCTGTTAGGTTGTCTGAGAAATCGTATATCGTCAGAATATTATTAAACCAAGGATCTGTTAGATTCTCTGAGAAATCTTATACCTTCAGAATATTCTATTATCGAGTCAGGGTAAGGGTCTTCTTCTCCCTATAAGTCTTATATGATATATAAAAATGCCTTCAGCGGGTTAGATTTTTGAGTCAAGACAAAGGCCCTTATCTCCCTATAAAACTTATATAAAAATGTCTTAAAAATATATCGAGTCATGATAAAAAATCCTCATCACCCTATATTGGAATAGAAAGAATTTCTTTGTAGAACTTTGGCTTGAAACCCCCAAAATTTTGGAGTGATCTGAAGATCTCTCAAGGGAAAATACTCCTGGGACTTGGACCAAGAAGAAAGACAATATTTATATTAAAATCCCTGAGACTTAAATCATCTGTTTTTTACTTCAGAATCCTAGAGAATTGAATTTCGAGTCCCCTGATTAGCCGGAATCGGAATATAATAAATTTTTCCTATAACTCGAGATCTTCCTATTGAGAGATTCTAAGTCCGGTAGGCCAGACTTTGAGCTCTGAGAATTTGTATAGAAAAAACCAAAGATCTGAGTAGTCAAATAACTCAAGATTTTCCATCTCTTGATTTGGGGAATTTTCGGAAAGATTTGCTGGCAAATTTCCCGGAAATCTAAGGTCTTGAAAAATTTAAGCTTTTTGCAGTTTTACTCCTCCGGCCAATTAGTTGCCGCAGACTGAAACTTTTGGGGAAGTTACGACTTCCCCCTTCTCTCACTAAAACTCTGACGATTGGCCGTCGCTAGATTTTTGGTCGACACAATCAAAGCAAAATGAACAGCATAATTGATGACCCAAAAACTTTTTAATAGGCTTGGGAACACACACACACACACACACACAGACATGATTGACTCCAAAGGGTTGTTGATTTGCTTTATTTGGCTTCAAATCGAATTGGATCGAGTGAACCCAAAAATTAGAAAAACACACACACACACACACATACACACTCATATATATATACTCATGTGAAACTTTTTGGCAGAAAATTCTCACAGACACCTGTTAACTGTTAAATAACCAAAATTGATTTAGACAGCGGCTCGTATTGATTTCAATGATTTGATCAATCAGCCAAACAAATTTGCCCACAAAAGTTTTCGAACATTTTTTTTCACTTACCCTTTTGATATTTCTGGTTTTGAGTTTTTTCTTTTTCGTTTTTTTGGATTAAATTTTTCGAGTGTTTTATTTTTTTTTTTCAACAAGAGTTTTCCTTGCATTTTCCTAACAGCTGTCAGTTTTTCCTCAACACTTTGGATTGTTCGGGAATTCGAAGGGATGAACAAAAAATTTACAAAAAAAAAAAAAAAAAACGATTTCAAATAAATCAAAATAAATTTATTTTTATTGTTTGATTCATTTTGTAATATTTTAAAAATATTTTTATATAGTTGCATTTTTTGTTTTTTGATTTCTTTTGGCACATTAAAACACTTGAAAAAAAATGTTTGGATATTTTTTTTTTTTTTTGAGAAACGAACAACAATAAAAAAAATAAGTTAGATTGTTTATTTTTATGGTTGAAAAAAAAAAAAATTGTTTGTAGAATTTCTATTTAGTTGGTCGCGCACACGTTTGAATTTTGAAAATGAAAAATTTTTGGAAATTATTTTTAGTTTATTTAGAGAAAAGAAAATTCGTTTGGCTTCTTTTGGTTTTCAGAGTACTTTTTTGGTTAGGTACTTCCGCTTCGAACGCCGCGAATCGAATGAACCAACAACTGTTTTCCCATTTATAATGAAAACTTTTTTGCGGCCCAAATGAAAAGCCAAACGATGATGACGATGACGACGACGACGACGACAGAGCGACGATGCCAACAGCAACATCGTAACGACGCCACGACGACAAACGCCACGACGATGTTGCTTTTGCAACCCTAAAAAAAAAAAAAAAAAACAAAAAAAAACTGAAAATAAAAATCATAATAAAAACAACGAGCTCAGCTGAGCTCGGCCTGAAGCTCGGCGACTGCGTGACTGTCACTGCTACTGTGGGTGAGCCCAGAACCCCAAGCCAGAGCAAGCGTCTGCTGCCTTCTGCCTGCTGCCTGCAGCTCTGTCTCTGGCTGCGCTGCCTTGACGTTGGCGCTGCTGCTGTCGGTAGTTGTCGTCGTTGGCGTTGGCTTTGTCGCCAGTGCCGACAGTCTGGTCGTTTGTATGCCTCCGCCTCCAATTGGGCTTCGGGTTTTTAAATCAGTGTCACGAGCTGGGCCTCGTGCCGGCGGGGAAAACATTTCTGGCGTTGAGGCGTAACGCTGGCAGCGGCGTCAGCTCTTTGAGCTGCGCTGCCCGCACCTTCAATTTTTTTCTGTTTCTGTTTTTGTTTTTGTTTTCATTTTTTCGGGGTGAACTGGACAAAAGCCCCCAAACCGATGCTGTAAGTTTGCTGCCAACGTTCGAAGCGTGAAAGTATGGAAATTCATCATTTTTCCACCAAAAAAAAAAAAAAAAAACAGAAAACGAAGAAGAAGAAGAAAACAAATTTTTTTTCTCTGCTTTTCGTGTTTTGCGTACGGCAGACAAATCAGACACGGACGGGGGAGGGAGGGAGGACATGAGACAAGCACAGACAACATAAATCTCTGAACACTCGGCTGACTGTAGATCACACACACACCTACACACACACACACGCACACACATACACACGTGCCGTCGATATCGTTTATGTTTTGAAGTGTCAAAGCCAACAAGAAAGAAAAGAGTGCAAGAAAAGACTGAATGAGAGATAAAAATGTGGTAGACAAGAGCTTAGCCAAAAACCAAAGCCGCTTTTGGTGTGTCAAGGGCTTTAGAGAGCTGGGAATCATCTTCTTTTTTTTTTTTTTTGACAGACAATCGAAATGAGTGATTCAAATATTCTCATTGACAAATAATTTGCCGATTTGTGGTTACTTTTTGTTGTTGTAACCGGAAATTGGTTAAGCCGAGACGAGAGTTTGCCCCATGTGAGCTGCTTGCAATTCACACTTTGAAACGGCCACCAGCTGAGCGAACTGCTGCCGTCACCCTTTCACCCTCTCTCTCTCTCTCTTTTTGACAAACGAAAATAAAATAGAATGAGGGAATGAGTGAGTGCGACAGAGAAAGAGAGGGAGAGAGAGAGAGAGAACAGCCCGACCCACTTGACACGCCTCAATGCACTCTGAACTCGTGTAGGCAAACACAGGGCGGGCAGTGCCAACAACAACACCAACAACAACACCAACAACAAAAATAACAAGAACAGTTGCTCAGTGCGTAAAGTTCATATTGACTGTGTTGTTGTGTATCAAAAAAAAAAAACTAAAAAAAAAAATACTTAAAAAAAAAATACTTAAAAAAAAAAAGACAAAGCGGAAGTTGAGAGTCTCTTTTGTGAATTGCCCTTTATTTTTATTTCCAATTTTATTTTTTTTTTTCTCAGTTTAAATTTATTTTCACTGCGGCTCATTCAACTTTATGAAGAACAATTTAGAAATGAATAAAGCCAAATAAAGACTGCCCAAAATGTAGCAAAATAAAAATAAAAAAAAATGCTACAAAAAAAATTTTATAAAAACAAATTTGAAAAAAAAAATAAAATTCTAGCAAAATGAATGAAATCCGACAAAGCTTGGCAAATTCCATGAACTCTTTCAACATTCTAAAAAGTTTGCACCACATTTCAAGAGCTCCGAAATTGACAGCATAAAAAAATAATAATAAAAATGAATTTAATAAAAAAAAAATATCTTTCTTAATTGTTTATAAATAAAAATAATAATAATAATTTGACAAAATATGTTAACAATTAAGTCAACAATTTTTCAAGATCCAAAAAAATGCTTGAAATTCTTTCGGGCTAATTGACCCTCAATGAGAAGTTAAATTTTGCATAGTTTAACAAAAATGCTTCATTTATACAAATTTATTGGAATTGCTCTTAAATGGTGTCGAATGAAAAGTACTCTTTTTATTGAAGCAGAAAGGAAAAAAAAACTCATAAGTAAAATAAAAAAAAAGAATGATTAATAATAATAATAATAATAATAATAATAATAATAATAATAATAATAATAATAATAATAATAATAATAAGAGGAAGAAGAAGAAGAAGAATCGTATGAACAATCAATAAAAACTTAAGTAAAAAAGAAATAAATTGAAAAAAACTATTAAAAATTCGAAAAGTATTATTTAAAAATAATTAAAAAAAAACTATAAAATTATAAAAAGAAATAAATATTAAATTAAAAAAAAAAAAATAAATACAATTTAGAAAAAAAAAATAATAATAAATAAATAAAAAAAAAATAAGATAATATAAATAAAAAAAATTATTAAAAAAAAAATAAAAAAATTAAATTAAAAAAATACAAAAAAAAAAAAATACAATTAAATATATAAACTAAATTGACTAAATTCAAAACTATTTCAAATAAAAAAAATAATAATAATTTAAAAAAAAAGTATGAAAAAATATTACAGAAAAAAAATAGTTATTATCAAAATAATTAATAATTAATGGATTAAATGTAACAAAGAATAAAAATATGTCAATTCCAATCAAAATATAAAATTTCCAAGGGAAATAAAAAGTTTAAAGCAATCAAAACGAAGCAATTCAATAAGATAAAATCAATGGAAACCAAAAATATTTCAAGCGCTAATTCGATGGGGAAAACACACACAAAAAATAAAACAATAAAATAAGAAATAAACAATTTAACTAAGGCAATAATGTAATAATTGAAGAGAAACCCGATTACTATATCCCAAGGATTTAATAAGAAATGGAAGGTTCTTGGAGTATCCGAAATTTAGAGAACTTGATTTGCGTCCTCAGCTGAATCCTATAGAATCCACAGACCGATACGACTTATAATAGATTCTAATTGACTTTTAATGAAATATTCCCTGGCTTATAGGATTCAGATCTTAAGGTCCACTGTTACTTGATTCTAATAGACTTTTAATGAAATATTTCCTCTCAAGACCCTTATACGATTCTGATCTTAAGAATCAATTTTAATAGATTCTAATGGACTTTTAATGAAAGACCCTTATAGGATTCTGATCTACAGTTTTAATAGATTCTAATTCTCCTTAATAAAATATTCCCCGGGTAGACCCTTATAGGGTTCTGATCTTAAGGTCCACTGTTACTTGATTCTAATAGACTTTTAATGAAATATTCCCCGGCTAGACCCTTATAGGGTTCTGATCTTAAGGTTCATTTTATTTCGATTTATGTATCCCAATGAAAAAAAAAGGAATCTGGCGAAGGAGAAGGAAAGCTAATTTGAATTATCCGAAACCTCTCCAAAAACTACCTCAAAATTGTCCGTCAGTCTAGTTCTTTTTCCATCTCTCTCTCTCTAGCATTATCTCCCTCTCTTTTTATTTGAAATTGAAATATTTTTGTATAATTCTTTTTTTGCGAAAAGTTTCGCTGGTTTGATTTTGGCTCGATTTGTCAGTGTGTCTTTTTCTTGTTTACTTTGATATCATTTTAGTTTACTAGTTATTTTTGTTGTTGTTGTTATATATACATTTTGTTGATTTGCTTTTCGCTCTCAAACAAATGTCATTTCGTATAAATTTGTTTTCATTTCTATTCTTGTTTTTTTTTCTGTTTTTTTTGTTCTGTTGCTTTGGATTTCATTGCTTCTGCCAGAGTTGCCAGTGGCCATTGCCGTCATAGTCAATAACCCAAACATAATCATAAATACTTGTACAATACAGAAAAAGGCCAGGCCAACCAGCCGGACTGGCCAAAAAGACCTCACACTCCCCCTCACCACGGCCCCTCGGTCAGACCAAACCCAATTCAGCTCGGACCGGCCGGCCAGCCAGCCAGTCAGCCGGGCTGGTCGGGTCGGATCGGTAGGTAAAGCGTACGCTAGAATGCACAAAAACAGATACAACAACAACAACAACAAAAACAACAGTAACAATGACACCGACAGTGGCAGCAATAACAACAATAACAATAAAGTCCACTTGTAGCTGTCTATTTGGCTTGGACCAATGTAACCATTGCCAAGGGCCGCCAATACCAAAAGCACATGCCGAACTCTCGACAACTTCTCTGGCTCCATTTCCAACCTCACCCCTCCCCTGATCCACCTACTTCTTGCCCTTTTCGCCTCGCCCATCTATATTTCTACACTATTCATTGTTGGTTCATCCTCTTCTTCTTCTTCTTCTGCTTTTGGCTCAACAGTAAAAAGCGAAATTGAGGCATTTTTACCTTTCTGGCCGCACCACACCCGCTCAGGCAGAGTGCCGGGGTATTTGTGGATTTGTCCAGCACAGTTGGCTCCCGAAATCAATGGAGCCCACACACACACACAGACAGACAGACACACGGGCGCGCAAACCCACGCACAGCAGTAAAAAGTGTCTCGTCTGTATTTGTATTTGTATCTGTATCTGATACTTTACTCTCTGTATCTATGAGTATGTGTATTTCAACCAGCACAAAAAAAAAAAAGAAAAACCGAGGAGGAAAAAAACTGCCATTGGAATGCAGGCAATGTTTTTGTTGTTGTTGTTGGCTGACTGGCTGGCCACTCGCCTGGCTCGCCTGGTCACTGAAACCGAAACTGAGACTCTGCCCCATTTATCTACCTTTCAATGTATGCGTGCGTGTGTGTGTGAAAAAATTGTCTATTTTTTTTTTTTTTTTTTTTGACAACAAAATAAGCAACAACCTGATTGTCCAGGCATCTGAATCTGTGACTCTCTGAATCTCCGAATCTGTGAATCTTTGAATCATCTGAATTGCTCGAGCCTGGGTAACTGGTTACCGTTTGGCGTGCATTGCTGCGTTTAATTCGTTTCATCACAGTTCACTGAATATTTGGGTTCCATAACAATTGCTTATCACAATGAATTTGTGTGCTCACTCTTCTCCTCCTTGAGGAACGCATAAGGTGAAATCCTCAACCTGACCTGGTAGAGATATGCTCAGGGTCTCAGACTGCCCAGGCAAACCCCTCCGTTTTTTTATTTTTCATTTCTTGTCAAAGAAATTGATTGAAAATGTTCATGTTTATTTTGACTTGGAAAATGAATATTTGATTTTGGGTTTCAAAGCAAAGAAGTATATATTTTTTTTGGGGAAAATTATGATAAGAAAATTCCAAGTAGTTTCAAACTCTATTTGATTTCTAAAATTTATTCGAGCTTAAAATCAATTTGACTACCAGAAGAAGCCCTGCCGAAGTGAATAGAAATGAACTCAAAGCCCTCTCAGCATACTTTTAGTTTAAGCTGCTTGGCTCTCGGTAGTATTCCTGAGTTGCTTACGACTAATTAAGTTACAACTAAATAAAATAAAAAAATATACACAAATAAAAAAAAATAGAAAAGAAGAAGAAACTTTCCACTTGAACTCCATAAAACTACGTGAGACCAAAGTGAGGGCAAAAATCCTTCAACTTTTTCTTTATCGACTTTGTGTGGTTTGTGTGTGTGTGTGTGTGTGTGCGGCTGCACATGCTCACAAAATTGTTTGCTTTAGTGAGCTTTTTTTTTGTTGTTTTTATTATATGACAATCAATAAATTAAACTTAATTGATGTTAAAAACAAAGTGCAAGGAAGTTCAATTTCCTGCGTCAAAATGAAAAGAAACACGAATCTAACAAGCTGGTGAACCACTCCATACACTCCACCCCCCCTCGCCACCCCTGCACTTTTACCGTTTTAAGGAAAACTTTTACTTGAACGTCTTCGCCTCTGACCAAAGCAAAGCCAAGTAAAAACCAAACCAAACCAAGACGAACTCAGCTCTACTCCTTCGATCTCCGATAGCTCTCAATCCTTGAGTTTGAGTTGAAAAAGTTTTACCATTGACCCATAGCTGTTAGGTCAAGAACGGAAAGTTTTTCTAACCCTACCCCCCCGCCCCCTCCTCCTGTTGCCCTCTCTGCCAGCTACCTGTTTTGATGGGTTTGCAAAACATTTTAACACTGCCGGCCTGGCTGCTCTGTCTTGGCCTGTCTTGGCCAAAATGTAAAACAACTTTTTGTATAACAATAACAGCAACCAAGAAAACATTCAAAAAAAAAAAAAATAAAACTACACAATAAGAAACACTTCTGTGAAAGCCGAATGAAACCTACACTCTTTTCAGGGTCAGCGAGATTTTTAAATAATTCTCAAGCCGGCAGATTCATTTACCTCAATCAAATCCAACTTGGTCTATGGATATTCCCCTAATTCAAATTAGTTTCTATATTAAATTTCTTCTGCTTGGGTTCCCTATTAGCCGAACTATGGCGAATGAGTGAAATAATTGATCGATTGGTCTGAAAATTGAGGGGATCCTAGTTAAATCCAAGAAAATTTGTCATATAAAATTTCAAAGACTTATGAATTGAAATACCAGAAAATTTTAAAGAAATACTCGATCGATTGGTCTGAAACTTGAGAGGCTCCTAGTTAAATCAAAGATAATTTCTTATATAAAATTTCAAAGACTTGGGAATTGAAATACCAGAGAATTTTAAGGAAATACTTGATCGATTGGGTTGAAACTTGAGGGACTCCTAGTTAAATCCAAGAAAATTTGTTATATAAAATTTCACAGACTTGGGAATTGAAATAGCAGAGAATTTTAAAGAATTCGATTAGATTCGATTTTATGAAAAGAGTAAAAATTCTGAAAGATCCAAAAAGGTCTACCCAATCGAATGGAATCACCGAGTGCCTATGAAGTCAGTTGGGACCTAAAGTATATGGATACTTTGAATGGATGGAATGGATTTTTTTGTATGGAATTAGTATGGGTGTTCTTGGGGCTTAAAAACAAGGTGTTTTTGCGGCTGTAAAGGAGCAAAACAAAAAGTTGCTACTTTCGCCACTTTGTCTGGCATTTTTCGGTCTCAAATTTTATGGGGTTGTCCACCCAAGGCAAGTGGTCCGTTTGTCTGCTACAGATTTGGCAAACTTTTCGTTTGCTTATTCTGACCTAACCGGATATTGGTCGTCGACATAACAAGCACGTGCCTGACTCTCTCTCTCTCTCTTTCTCTTATTCAATTGGGCATTTCGAAAACATTTTAATATAGTTTATTAAATTTCATTTAGACTCGAACAAAATGGTAATGAAATCTACACACTGTCCACAAATTTAATTTTGAATAGATCAAATTTTTTTGATTTTTATTTTGAGTTCGTTTGAATGAGTGCAAAATAGTCCAACTAATTTGAAATATATTTGGAAATGAATATTTCGCTCTAGTTTCAAGGCCCCCGGTGGGAGTGTGGGATTGAGGGGGTCTGGCAATTGGCAGTTTCTGAAAGTGGTAGCAGCTTCGACAGCATTTCACCTTTAGCGGCTTCATCATTGGCGCGTCACCTTCACTTTCTTGCCCTGCCGAGCGATTCAACCGAATGTGGGGCCCGAGGCACCGGCAGCGGCAGAGGCAGAGCACCTGCCATGTTGGCAGCTTTTCATCATTTTTCGTTGACGTTCGGTGTGTTTGTGTGTGTGTGTGTGTTGGAAAGTGACACGCGAGTCGCCAAGTGGAATGTAGTGGAACAGAGTGACGTGGAGTGGAGTGGAGCGAACTGAAGTGGTTGTCGCACATGTGACTTGTAACTGAACCTGACCGAACCGACAGTTCCACAACAGAGGAGCAGACCGAAGTGGAGGGTTCAGAATGGTATGGAATGGAAAGTTTGTTTGATGGCATATCTGCGGCTGTGGCGGTGAGTGTATGCGGCGGGCTGCCATGTTGCCATGGTGTTGGGATTTTTGGTTAACCGCGCGTGTTATGCGAACACTTTAAACGCTTTGCCACTAAGCCAGCAATGGAGATGCCACTGTCACTGCCACTGCCACTGCCACTGCCACTGCCACTGCCATTGCCATTGCCACACAGTCGCAGTCAGCATGTTTCCTCTTATTTTTTTTTTTTTTTTACAATATTGTCATTGTTCAGTTTTGGAGTTGTTGTAGTCGTTGTCACTCTATCGTCACGGTGGTTTTGTCTTTTTTTGTTTTCAGCTGGATGATAAAAGGATTTTGGTCGATCACGTAGCTTGACCTGACCAGTCCATGGTAAGGCCACAGTGAAAACTGATTTATTGTAACAT
This sequence comes from Scaptodrosophila latifasciaeformis, assembly GCA_037075145.1. Lineage (NCBI taxonomy): Eukaryota > Metazoa > Arthropoda > Insecta > Diptera > Drosophilidae > Scaptodrosophila > Scaptodrosophila latifasciaeformis. The sequence continues at coordinate 5,201,874 of JBAMCM010000073.1, forward strand.
ATTAAATTGTCTCACAAATCCAGTTTGGCATATCAGACACACACACACAAACACACGCCGACACGACATGTCCAGAATCATATAAAATTTGTTGGGCAAAAAGTTGCTGGGTTTTCTTTTGACTTTACGTGCTGAGTAATTGTTGTCTTTGTACTTGATTTGTGGCCTTATCAACCTAATCGTTTTTATTGTTCTTGGCTTATCTAAGTTGGCTCAGCTCGAATGACGAGGCAAAAAAAAAAAATAATATTAAGAAGTTTTAATTTATTTGTCAAAAAATTAAATTGTTGAACCCTTGAGTTTCTCTTTCTTCAAATAAAATGTACCAAACTTTATCATCACACCCAAAACACATCCATCGAATGAGTTATCATTAACGTTATCACTGGCAGAGTCAATTACTTCATAAAGCAATAAACCATTTGGCCACCCCCCAAACAAAAACTCTAGAAAAATATAAAAGCAATTTCCAGGTCTGACTGACCTCCACTGGGCAAGGGTTCTTTCTAATCGTTATGACAACAACAACAACAGCTGCCCAGGCTTCGAGGGCAAAGAGAATGTGCAAAAGTCCAATTGGTTGGCAGTCAGAGTTGGGTTCAGTCTGACAACGGACTCAAGCTGCTAAATGCCGGAAACTTCGATTAATGTTTATAGAGATGCGCTTTCTTTTCCACCCACACACACACACACACACACATACACACGGGCACATTAACCCACCTGCAGGCACAGACAGCGAGGAGATGGAAACTGTTGAAATAATATTATTTTTTTTTTTGTGGGTGGCTGTGCTGGCTTCAAACTGACCATGATGACAACAAACAACGCCCAGACAAAGCGAGCCACTAAGGTGTGTGGTAGCCCCCCCTCGCTGGCTTGGAAACGTCAGAGCATAAATATCTAATATTTATTTTCCCTGTCTTTTGGCTGGTCGGTTGGGTCGGAACGATGCGTAAACATTTCAGAGAGACCGAAAGAAAAAAAAATGCAGAAATACTTGCACAATCATAATCCAACTAAAGTCTGAGCCACGGATAGAGTCTGCAAAGAGTCCTTTGCTCCAAAAAAAAAATAAAATAAAAGAAGAGGCAAAGCAAAAAAAAAAAGCAGAAAAAGAACAAAAAATCTCGGGCAGGTCAAAGCTTAAGCAAAGGCAACCAAAAGAGACTCGGCTCAGAGCGTTAGAGCGCCAAAGAGCCACGCTTAATTAATTTAATGCATTTTTATGGCAACTAAGAAAAAGAACAAGAACAAGGAAAAAGCATCAGCTGAGATGGAAGACGAAAAGGAAAAGGCAGGGGCGTTGCGCTGCCTTGGAGTTTGCGTAGGAGTTTGGAGTCACAAAATTAATTATGATTGGACTTTGGTAAGTTTTAAGGAACATTTTGTGGCCAACACAGACTGACTAATGGCTGCCCAGAGGGCCTAAGGGGGCAGTGGTGGGCGTTAGCAGACAAAAGACTCGGAGAGGGGAAGGAACGCATTCAACGTGGTTTTTTAATTTGCCTTATCGGTGAGATGTTCTTGTTGTTGTTGTTGTTATTGTTTGGCCAGCAAGTCAAGTAAATTATTTTCGTCAGGTTAATTGGAATTTCGCCCAAAGATACACACACACACACACACACACTTACACACACACACAACATAAAAGACAAGAGTTTTGCGTGATTTTCGTGCACTTTTCCTTTTTACAATTTTCCTTTCTTTTCTTGCACAAGAGAGAAATAAAAATCACCCAAGGAAAAGAAAATTTACTTGCTCTATCAAGTCTGCAAAAAAAAAGAATACATCATCACCCCCGCTAATTGTCACGAAAAAAAAATTCTTTATTTTCTGCGAAGGAAATTTTTCATAGCATACTTTTTTGGGCCCATAAGATATATATTTCTTTTCGACTCCCTTTTCATCTTGATTATAATTTTTTTGTTTTTTGTTTTTTTGCTGTTGCTTCCCACACCAGCATCTTCAGCTTTAATATAGCATAATTTGAAAAGTTTTCTTTTAGCTTTCTTCCACCTTGGCAGTTGTTTGGATTTTGGGTCAAAGGTGCGAGCGGCGCTTGTCATCATTTGCATATTAATGATGTCATCATTGTCGAGAGTGAATCGACAGCGAGGCTACTTCAGGTGTTGCTCAATAAATGACATAATATAAAACAAAAACAAACAAAAATTATAATAACAATAATTAATATTCATGTCTTTGGCTTTGGGCCAACACCAACTCAAGAAAATAAAATCAAAAAAAAGAACAGCAAAATCTTGAATTTTGTAAGCTGGCTTTTAGCGCTTCTGGCGGCAAATTTAAGCGTTTAAGTAACCGTATAAAATCATTTCATTAAGCTTAACCAACTTTTTAATTAACTTTTTGTTTTTTTTTTTGTTTGACTTGCCACACACACACACACACACACATGCATGCATGCACAAATTATATGCAATTAATTAGGTTTAATTAAGAAGATAATTAATTTCAACTTGAGGGTTTGATTTCAGTGCATGTTGCATTCCTATATTTACCTAATCATAAACTATTTCACCACAAAATTTATGCAAGCCATGAGAGGAAAATGGGGAATGGCGGATTAATTCCGAATTTCTTAGATTGCAACAACAACAATTATATAATTTTCCACTTTAAAATATTCAGCACTCTGCCGGAGCCCACCTATGAAGCTTTGGAAAAATTACAGGAATTTTGGGCAGTTTCATGTTTTTTTTCGAATTTTTCTCATTGTTCAGTTTTTTTTCTGCATTGCCAAAGTTGTTTTTTTTTGTTGCATTTTTAGCGTCTGTGGACTTAAATTGCCATATCCATTACAAACAAACGATTGTGCACAACTTTAATCGCAGCAAAGCCCACAGAAACAGAGACAAAAAAAAATCACAGAGAAATTGTTGTGTCCTGCCTCGTGGCTATTTTTTTTTTCTTTTTTTTCAGAATTGTTTAAACGCAACTTTAACACCTTGTTGGACCCAGCCAGAATATTTGCATACATACAAAAAAATAACAAGAATGGGGCAAATACAAACAGTGAACTACCATATTCATTCAGATTTACATGCATTCATCGCTGTGTATAATTCACTGACAGAAATTGGAGACCAAAACAGATCAAAAAAAAAAAAAAGAAGAGAAGAGAAAAGGAAATAGGCAAAATAAACAAAACGCATGTGAGCATAGAAACTTGGACAATTTGAGTAGAGTCAACTAGGCTGGCCTCCACTTGAGTTTTCCTGGGGTTCGGGGCGGGCGGAGGGCGAGGCGTTCTGAAAAGATCCTCTCAATTTGTTCTCTGGTCTTTCTGGGCCTACATTCGCCTCCCCACCCTGAAGCCCGTCATTTTGCCAACTTCCGCTGTTTTCTTTTCACACTTTTTCTTTTCCCCCTTTTTTCCTTTTTTTTTTGCAAAAGGAAATGCGTGAAACTGGGCTTGGCTCCAGAGACAGTTAATTCAGTTGAAAGAGTATGTGCCAGAGTGTGTGTGTGTATGTGTGTGTTGATTGTGTAGTCCTTGACGCCTTTTGCATGTTGCGATAGAGGTGTTAACAACAACAACAACAACAATAAAAAAAGAAGAGAAAGAAGAGCCAAGAGTATGCATTGCACACTTTCAATACAATAGAAAAATTTACCCTTCTCCCAGAGAGAGAGAGAGAGAGAGAAAGAGAGGAAGGCAGAGATTTTCACATATTTATACAGGTGCCTCGGCCAGTCCAGTCCAGTCCAGTCCAGTACAGTTTAGTTTTGGCCAGACCAACTCAATATGGAGCCGGGCTAGCCAGGCAATCAGTCTGTGTCAAAGTAAGAGGCTGGCAAGGAATACGTGCTCGGCCTTTGATATTGTTGACACAAGACGGTGATGTGTATGCAGATGAGTATGGCTGGACTGGACTGGAGTCGAATGGAGTGGAGTGGAGTGGAGTGGAATAAACCAGAGTGTATACTGAATCGATGTGTAACACAATTTTCCACAAGGATTAAAGTTGTCGTACAGGGGCATTGATGCATGCCTTTGAAAAAGGCAATAATAAACCGGCAACAAGAATCACAGCATACACTAACAATATAAAGACAAGAACTCATTTAACTCTCGCACAAACTGACACAGCAAAAGAGCGAGAGAGAGCGAGCGAGAGAGAGAGAGTGAAAAAGATCATTTGGGAGTTTGTACAAAGACAAATAAAATCAAATTAATTAATTAATTAAATATTAAATGCGCTTTCATCGACCCAACACAGTCGACACAGTCCAAGCGTTTCGGCCGCCCTTGCTCTGTGCTGCTGGCCCTTTAGCCTGGGCCTCTGCTTATCACGATTAATTCCCTAATTACGTGTTTTGTGTGCCATCGACTGACCAAATGGCCAATGCATTGTCATTCCGTTGTCTTGGCTACCTGCCTCTTCTGGCTCATCCCCAGTCTCAGGCTCCGTCCATCATTGCTTGGCAAAATGACTCGCTGGCTGGCTGGCTGGCTGGCTCAACCTGAGTAAGTCATGACCGGTAAATGCTAATTCGTTTATGTAAACGTTTCATTGTCCAAAGTGCAGACACGGACACGGCCTAGCCCAGCTACGTGACTGCCACTGGGCCAATGGACCACAGGCAAGGTGGAGAGATGGGAGCAACCGGCATAACGCCAGAAAGGCAAATGTCTGCTGGCATTGAAGGCATTTTCCAATATCGACAAGCTGATGAAGAGATGACCGAGTAATTTGCCAAGCAAGCGTAATAATTGGTAAATAAAGTTATCGATTTATTAATGCCACGACTACTCTTCATTTATCGATTAATAAAATAATAAGTCAAAAAGAAGAAAACCAAAAAAAAAAAAAAAAAACCTGATAATATTTTTATTAATTTGATTTCTTTTCTCAAAGGTTGCAATTAATTGATGTGTGGAGACTTAAATTGAATTAATCTCGAGATTATTCTGAGTGATTAAAAAAAGGATTGAACAATATGAGAATTTATTTTCTAGACTCAAATAACCAAGCTCTTTAGTTCAGAGATATTTAGGCCAAAGATATCGGGTTAGGAAGTCTAAGCCATTCTTATTAAGAGTTACTAAAAAATACCATCAATATTTGAAAGACCCACAAAATATATAGGAATTCAGCTTACCCAAAATTATTCATCGTTAAAAATCGAGACCAAAACATTATTAGAACAATTTAGGAATCTAAGAATTCCAAAAGTTTGTGAGGAATCCAAATAGAATTTTTTTTCCAACCCTTCAGAATTCTTTAAAATCTTTTGTTAATTTTTGTACTTGGAAGATATAGCTATATAGAGAGATATATACATAAAATAGTTCCTGAAGTATAGAAGATCTAGATGTATCTAGATATATGTATATATATATAGAAGATAGTTCCACAAATAACTCCAAGGAAGAAGGCAAAATGATTTTGCCTCGAAATTTACCACCAAATTAATCGATTATCCTTCTCGTTGCCCTGAACATCCAAGAGAGATATATACATAAGATAGTTCCTGAAATATAGAAGGACTAGATGTATCTAGATATATATATATATATATATATAGCAGATAGTTCAACAAATATCTCCAAGGAAGAAGGAAAAATGATTTTGCTTCGAAATTTACCACCAAATTAATCGATCATTTTTTCTCGTTGCCCTGAACATCCAAGGGGCCTCAAGGGTGGTAAAATATTTTTGATCTATTTATAATACTATTTTTTTTTTTTTTTTTTGCTGTTGACAATTTTGATTGGGTATGAAAATAGGACTAATGCCTGACAAAACAGGTACTGAGTGGCGGTCTCTTTAGTATCCTGAAAATTGAGGCACTTCACGCGTTAAGTGTGCACTCACACAGTTGAATAATTTTTAGAGACACACGCACACACATATACACATACACTTTCATATGAAAGGTGGTGAGTAGTCTTTGGCAAAAAGGGTGAAGTTCTCGTTTACCGTTTACCAAATTAGTTCCAGTTTATCGCGCTGCCTGATTATGCCCCAGGCTGTGGCACGCCATCGGCCTCAAACAATTTACATAAAATTAACAAATACATCACGTGAGGCAAATTTTTACTACAAGGATTTATGAGGTACAAAAAACAAAACAGAACAGTACAGAAATACCCAAGTGAGACAGAAAAAAAAATCTGCCAAAGGAAACGGCTGTGAATATGTTTTTATAGCAATTTAATTTTATGGCAATTTTTATAACTCCAAAAAAAAAAAAAAAAAAATGTGATGGCTAAAAAAAAGGAAGACGAAAAAAAATCCACACCATTTGGCTTTCTCTTTTATCTCTCACGCATATTAATAATGCCTTCGTCATTAGGCAATGGCCAAGGCAAAAAAAAAGAAAGAGACTTCTCTTGTTGGCTTGATTTTTTTTTTGTTTTAGCCAAAGCAGAGCTCAGGTGCAGACAGCAGTGATGCAGGCCGTTGGTAGTTAACGGCATCAGCCAGAGGCAAAAACAAAAATAGCAAACAGCAGTCAAGACAAACTGTTCCGAAAGGAGTGGCCCAGCCAAACACACACAGACTCACAGAGAGAGAGAGAGAGAGAGAGGAAGAGGAAAAAGCAGAATCCAGGCAACGGCAGAGATTCCATTTTAACGGCTCATTAACTTGAGCGGCAGCAGACGGCACAGAGCCACAACTCCACACCTTGAAAGTTAAGGGATCTCGCCGCTATATAGTTACAATAATTTAGCAATTCCGCCGGCTTAATTACCTGCCACATTTCATTTTAGCCAACAACCAAGAAAGTAAAACCCACGACAATGGCCAACAATAAATGCAGCTCAAAAACTGAAATTAAAAGCAGCCAAAGTGCCAAACACCCACCGGGTCAGATAAATGCTGAGTTGCCAATCCTCTCACTCTCTCTCTCACTCTCTGTCTCATTCTTATTATTATTCCCTCTCTCTCTTTCACTTTTTCACTCTTCCCTCTCCAGTGTGTTTTTTTGTGCTTTCTTGCAACTGCAAGAGCCGCAGCAAATGAAAAAGCCAAGTTTGTAAACAGTTGCACGTGTTGTTTGCCAGACTCTGTTGCCAATGACAACAAATAAAGAGGCAAAGCCAGGTAATACGTGGGGTAATTGGTTTTGCTTAAAGCCAACACCATCAGGAGCAACCCACAACTTGGCCAGTTGACTTTCTTTTGAAAATAAAATCCTTTGCTAAAATTTATCTAATCAAAGGCTGTGCATTTCTAAGCTTTTTCCTAATCCACTTTTTATTTTTCTGTGATCTGGCAAGTTGCAAAATATTTTTTGGTTTATCCTATTTTTTTTTTGAGGAAAAAATTTTTGGAAAGCTTGAAACTAAATAAAGAGAGCAGATCAGGAAAGCTTTGAGATCCTGTAGGTAAATTAGTTTCTGCTAAGAACAAGAAATAACATTTGGAATCAAAATATTATCATTATATTATATTATTAATATTATTATTATATATCAAAATATATCAAGATATTCGAAAAGCTGAAAAACAGCTTTATAAGATTCCAGGAAATTAACAGGAATTTCAAAACCGAAACCAAAGTTTCCCCTAGAAGTTGGGAAAGCTAAATGGAAAAGAGCTTCAAAAGCTTTGAAAAAACTGTATAATTTTTGAAGAAAATTTACAAAAAATATAAACTTAAAGATTCTAGAAAAAGTTCTTCAAAATATTCCAGGAAAATGGTCAAAATATATAGGAAAATTCAAAAATAAATTCAAAAACAAAACCCAGAAGATTTTACAAGAAATTCGTAAGCCTGTAAGAAAAATTAAAGGCAAACGATTTCACAAGAAATTCGGAAACCTATAAGAAATATTTAAAGTCAAAAACAAAAGGCAAAACATTTCATAAGAAATTCGGAAACCTATGAGAAATATTCAAAAATAAATTCACAAGAAAGAATCCAAAAGATTCCAGAAGAAATTCGGAAACCTATAAGAAAGTCCAGAAGAAGAGCTTCACAAGCTTTTAGGAAAATAGCAAGAATTTCTGTGATAAAAATTCAAAATTACGTAAGTCCTCAGGGGGAAAAAAGGTTAAAAAATATTCAAAAAAAAAAGTTAATAAATTTTTATTTTGATTGGAACCAAAATTTAATAATTTTGTCGGATTTGAATTTTCGAGAGCCCCAATCAAAATCTAGGCCAGATTTAAGCCCATCATAGGAATAAGAAACTCAATCGCAGAACTTAATTGAAATTGCCTTAAAGTGCCCAAGAGTGCCGATTGAGCTGAGTTGGCCCCCAAAAGTCTCCCGAACTCGGGCGTTGAAAAGTTTCTGGAAAATGTTGCCTGTAGTTTGGTTGTGTGTGATTTTTTAGTGTTTTAGTTTTTGCTGGAAGCGGATTAAAAGTGTGTAGACATGTTTGACGAAATTTTCGAGGTGATTAAAAAGTTTCTCAAAGTTGAGTTTATTAAAATGAGATTAACATGAAACCGCAAATGTAGACAACGATGACAGAGAGTAGTCAACAGACTTTATTCTTTTACCCTCGATACATATGTTTGCGGCAAATATACCCAAGAGTGACTGAGACAGAAAGAGAGAATGTTGCTGTTGTTGTTGTTTCTGTTTGGTGGAGAGAAGCAGATTAATAAGTGGTAAATGTTGCTAGGAATAATTTTTAAGCAACCAAACAGCAGCGCACAAATCCGAAACTTGTTTCATTTTTAACGAGGCTAAAGCGATGACAGAGACTAAAAAATACCAACAACAACAACAACAGCAACGGTGCTTGGAAAACTTTACCTCATCCCCTCCCCACCCCTCCCCTCTTTCACCAGGCAAATGGATATGGCAAAATCTCAGCTATCATCGCCCTGCCACACTTTTATCCAAAACTGCCAACGGGCTCGACCCACCAACCAACAAACCAAGCGACCAAGCAGGCAGGCAGGCAGTGTGGCAGGCAAGGCAGCTGCAGATTCTGTTGGTTGTGTTGTTTTATTGGACTTTTAACTAATTTTTAGTGGCAAAACTTTTACCGCACACAAATTTCACTTTGCTTTTATGTTTATTTGCGCAAATTTTCACGAACGTTTTACTTAAATGCTCGTCGCCTTTGCTTTTGCCTTCGCCTCCCTCTCCTCCATCGCCCTCAACACAGGCGACATTCAGCTAGGCAAGAAGGAGAGAAAAAGTCTCTTTCAAAAAGAAATTGGTGGCAGCATAGACATGTACATGTACATGTGTATGTGTGTGTGTGTGTGTGTGTTGAGCTCATTGAAGTTGCAGTTTTTGTTTGGGCCATAAAAAAGACTTCATTAAGTGCAACAGGCTAGCACAGAAGCCAAGGGACTGCAATCGGTCAAGGTGTAAGGAGTTTGGCAACAATTGCCACTTGTATAATTACAAAGTTGCACCTGCTGTGCTCTTCATTATTGACTAGCTAAATTTATAAATGAACTAATTAAATGGAAAGTGAAATTCGAAAACAAATTAGCCAGTTTAAGCTTCTCAAGGAATTTTAAACTGATTGAGGGAATTTTAAGGAATTTTTTTTGGGGGGTTTAAGAAGTGAGAAAAGTTAATTCAATCGATTTCTAGGGAAACTTATTTTTAAAGTAATTTTAAGACTTATTTCGAAGATTCCCTCAAGGCAAAGGTTTGCTGATATATTTCATGTCATATCCTCTGATTCTCTGAAATTGATGGGATCCTTCCAGATCTTCCAGAGCTATCACTCTATGACTACCTCACTGTTAATTGGGAGATTCCCTCAAGGCTAAGCTTTGCTGATATATTTCATGTCATATCCTCTGATTCTCTGAAATTTATGGGATCCTTCCAGACTTAACCTATATAGAGCTATCACTCTTTGACTATCTCACTCTTATTTCGAAGATTCCCTCAAGGCAAAGGTTTGTCGATATATTTCATGTCATATCCTTTGCTTCTCTGAAATTGATGGAAACCTTCCAGACTTAACCTATATAGAGCTATCACTCTTTGACTATCTCACTCTTATTTCGAAGATTCCCTCAAGGCAAAGGTTTGTTGATATATTTCCTTCTCTGAAATCGAATAGATCTCTTCAGACCTAAACCTATATGGAGCTATCACTCTTTGATAATCCATGAGAAAATTCCCAGCATTTAATTTTATGGTAAATTTTAGTAAAATTCTTCTTAGGTTTGAGCAAGGTTTCAAAGAGTTCCTAAAAGCCCAAAGAATCAGGTTGGGCAAGCTATTCAAATTACAACCTTTTTGGTCAGAAAATATTTGAGAATTCCTTCTTCTTTGTGAAAGAATTTTCTCTAGATTTCAAAGAGTGAAATGACTGCCCTCGTAGAGCTTCAGTTTTGTCTTACTTGGCAAATTCAAAGCCAATTGTTTTGCTTCAGGTTGAATCTCTCAATTATTGAAAGCCACAAGGCCATTGATGAAGATGGCTTACTTCCAAAAAATATCCAAGTTTTAAATTGTACAATTCAGCAATTTAGTTGGCCGACTTGTTGACCAATCCTCCCCACCCAAAAAAAAAAAAAGAAAAAATCCTAATGTTCCGAGCAAACGATGAGCTGTGACTTTTAAGCTTATTTGAAATCAAGAGAATTTTTTTTTGCCAGAAATTAACCATGTAAAGCAAAATTTACAAAGACTGGCACAAATATCAGCCTAGAAGGTTATGAAATCCAGCTGGGAGGGGTGCGACAAGAACAAGTCATTATTTGTGTATGTGTGTGTGAAACGAACTGATATAGATTCTTTTTATTTTCATTTTCTTTTTGTTTGGGAGTGGCAGACTGTGGCAGGTCGTATCTACTGGTCTCTATTGGACAGTTGGTTCAGTTGGTCGTGTTGTTTGCCTGATGAAAACATCAATGAAACTGATGGATGAGCTGGCTGCATGCCTGTGGATTTTACTCTTCACTGACGTCCCCGGCAAAGGGGACAGAGACAGAATGGAGGCTCAAATTTTGTTTCGTTTTTTGGCAGGGCTTATCAAATGGTTCCACCAGCAGCTTCAAAATAGCTTTACAGCAGCTTCGGTATCGGTTCAGTAGCAGAGTCACGTTTTCCACTACTCGGTGATGGTGATGATGATGATGATGACATTGGCATTGCTTTCGACTCGACAGCTGTGTCGGTGTAGTTAGGTAGTAGGTGTTGCTACATTTTACCAGTTATCATCATTTCGAGGAGTTTGGGTCAATGTTTAGATAGACAGAGAACAGCACAAATCAAACACTTCGGACCCGACTCCACACTGCCCCAGACTGTGCCCACCGAGTAACGAGTGCTTCTGGTTGTGATTGCCAATAAACGACTTTCGGGCCAGGCAAGCTAACAGCTCAGAGTCAGAGTCAGAGGCAACGAAAAAGGTTGCCTCATAAAAAGCCATAAAAATTAAATAAAATACGCGCATTGTGCAATTGTGGTTAGCATTTTGAATTACAACCTCAACCAGAAGCTAAGCCGGTAACAAAAAATATATAAAAAAAAAAAGAAAAACCCTGAATGCTCACTCAACACGCCTGAATTGAATTGGTGGCTGGAAAGAAGCTCAATGCTGAATGCGCACAAATTGCCGCTTTGTGAAAAGAGCAGTGTAAGAAAATAATAATAATAATAAGAAGAAGAAGCAGAAGACGACGACGATGATAAAAAAGAAGCAGCAACAAAAATTGAAGTATGAGTTTTTTCGAGAAAAGGTAAAACTAACTTTGCTTTCATTTGATCAAAAGTAACTACCACAGCAGAGACATCAGAGAATGAATGAGAGAAAGAGGGACATGGTTAATGCACAATCCTTGCGTTCTGTATGAAAAGGAAAATTGCTTGGATTAAGCTAAAGCGGCTTTAAGCCACCGAACTGTAAACGCATCGAACTCAAATGAAACGAAATGGCAGCCAGCCACTGGCAGCTGTCGAGAGGGGCCTGGTGGGGGCTGAGGTATGTGGGGTCGCAACCCAGCGCTTCCCATCACACCCACTTCGGTGTCATCCACACCGGCCCTTCTGTCAGTGTGGATAGTTTTTTTTTTTTTTTTTTTTTCTTTGAATGCTCCGTATTAAATTCATTTCAATGGGCCCAAACTGGCCTGGCCCAAGCCATTTTTCCTGCTAATAAAATTCTACCAAATTACAAGTGTCAAAAAAAAAAAAAAATATAACAGGAAGAAAGCAAAGAGAATAAGACTCTTTGGCCATATGCTGTCATCAGTGGACAATAGAAGGAGCCACCAAGGAAGTCAGCCCAGTCAGTTGGACTTGTCAGGACTATCAGGACTTGCAGGACAGGCTCTGTCAGCCAGTCAGTCAGTCAGTCAAAGAGTGAGTTGCTTGGTTTGCTTCCGGCTTTTGGCTTTTCAAGTGACCGACCACACCCCCCACCGACTCATTCTTTGCTTCTGTCATCAAAAATCTTATATTGTATATTATTTTTTCTTTTTTATTAGTGTGTGCGTGTGTGTGTGGGTGAGTGTGCAACAGTTTTCATTTGGTAGACACAAACCGACACAGAAAATCAACTGAAAGCAGCACTTTCATGTTATCTTGTTAAATTTGAGAACCTTCCCCCCCTCCCCCAACAATTCTATTTGGCTGAGACTGAATGCGGTTGAGTCTCTGGCATTTTCGTAGTGAATAGAGGACACAACTGGACAAGGACAACACAGGACATGGCAATTGTGTAACCAGCTTCCTTTTGAGTGTTTGGAAAATTGAAACACAACATCCGTTAGTTGCGCAATTTGATAAAGACACCGCCACCCAACGATCAACCCTCAATCCAATTCAAGCCTTACAATTCTATAGCCTTCAGTCAGACTCTCTCAGCCAAATTTGACAGTTTACTTGGTTCGATAAAAAAAAAAAAAAACTGTCTGCCAAAACTGACATTCCGCCCTCTAAACTAAGAATACAAATAATTATCCTTAAGCCCTCCTCAAGATCTAACAAAAGAGCTTCCGATCTGGGGACAAGAGATAATCCTTACAGCGGCCAATCATATTTGGTTTTATGGCTTTTAAAATAATCTAAGAAAGTCAAGACGAGAAATTCAAGTTCTTTTATTTCTTAAAAGTTTAAAGCAGTTGAGACTTATGGGGGCTATATTATATAGTCAAATAATCTCAGAAAGTCAGACAAGAAATTCAAAAGTCTAAAACCGTTGAGGCTTATAGGGACTATATTATATAGTCAAATAATCTAATAAAGTCAAGACGAGAAATTCAAGTTCTCTTATTTTCTAGAAGTCTAAAACCGTTAAGGATTATAGGGGCTATATTATATGGTCAAATAATCTCAAAAAGCCAGACGAGAATTACAAGTTCTTTTATTTCCTAAAAGTCTAAGACCGTTGAGGCTTATAGGGGCTATATTATATGGTCGAATAATCTCAAAAAGTCAGACGGGAACTACAAGTTCTTTTATTTTCTAGAAGTCTAAAGCCCCTAAGGATTATAGAAGCTATATATAGATTATATAGTCAAATAATTTAAGAAAGTCAGACGAGAAAATCAAGTGCCTTTTTTTCTAAAGAGTCTAAGACCGATGAGGCTTATAGGGGCTATATTATATGGTCAAATAATTTAAGAAAGTAAGACGAGAAATTGGAGTGTTTTTTTTTTTTCTAAAAAGTATAAGACCGATAAGGTTTATAGGGGCTATATTATATGGTCAAATAATCTGAAAAAATCAGACGAGAATTACAAGTTCTTTTATTTCCTAAAAGTCTAAGACCGATGAGGCTTATATTACATAGTCAAATAATCTTAGAAAGTCAGACGAAAAATTCAAGTTTTTGTATATCAAAAAAGTCGAAGACCGATGAGGTTTATGGGTGCTATATTATATAGTCAATCCTTCTGTATGTGGGAAAAATAAAATATATTTAATCTGATTGTTTTGATGTATGATTGGGTGACTGTTTCTGTATAAAGAAACTTGCCTAATCTTAATATGTCCTTTGTACCTTAAGATGTCAGATTTTGTGGGTATTTTTTATAAGCTTTTAAAATCTTGAAAAGGTTCGAAGAGTTCTCATAAAAAATTAGCAAAGCTATAGTTAAACTATTTCAATGAAGTCCGGAAAATCTGAATTTCACATTCAACAAAATATATTGAAGAAAATTCCTCAAAGAGCAAGGCTTTCATATTTTTTTTATCATCACTCGGCTCTTTGTCAATGGATTTGGTCGGGCAGGTTGGAGTGAGGGTCTTGAGGGTCTTGTGAGTGGAAGTAAGACGTTTTAAGCTTATTATATCGAGAGGTTCTTTCTAATATTGTCAGGTAGACGAAGATGAAGCTTAATGTGAAATTAAACGAAAACACCTTAATTGCGTCGAGTGAGAGAGAGAGAGAGAGAGTGAAAGAGATAGCAGACAGACACTCCCACACATGTCTTATAATTTAACGCACTTCCGCTTCCGTTACGTGTTTTCTGCTGCTCTGTCTTCCTCTTCTTCTGCTTCTGCTTCTGCTTTTTGTGGCGCAAAATGTCATGCGGTTCGGTTACCAAAATGCGTTATAAAAATGTTATTATCACACCATTATGACACTTCCAGATGCTTATTATGATGAAGATAAAGATTTCACAACCCCCCTCGCCCGCACACACACACACACAAACACACACACACAGGCATACACAGAAGGCATAAGAAGTATCTGGCTTGTGTTTCTCTTGGTCTCTGCTGGTTTCTTTCGGGTCTCTATCCTCTTTTGATTTTCTTGTTCCTTGTCTGGTATGTCCTGATGTTGGCGACAAATGCTGGCACTCCTGCCAGTCCTCTCAACTCAAACTTCCCACTTGCCACTTGCCCTTGGTATGCAAATTCTCTCTCACTCTTTCGATTTCTTTCCGCCCTTTCGTGTCTTGACACCGATTTTCTTGCCTGTTCAGCTGCCCGCTTGCATTTGAAAACTTCACGCACACACAATCACACGTGACACGAGCAAAAAAAAAGAAAAAAAAAGTATCATAAATTTATTTTCATTTTCGTTTATAATCGTGTAAATGTGATTTTTATGTTGCCTGTTTCCTTCTAGCTGAATAAGGTCCGCCATTCAATTTTATGCACTTTTCCACTAGCCAAATAAAGTGAAGTTCCTCCGTCTGCCTGCCTATTCCATTGGACTCTGTCTTGTCTGAAGATTTGCTCATTCAATTTGTTATTCACAACTGAAGATGATTTCCAAGTTAATGTTACTCGTATGAGTAAATCATTTCCAACAAAAAGAAACGACTTTGAATAAAGAATTTATTTGATTTCGCCAAGGATTTACCAGGGAAACTAAAACCGTTTTTATCTTTTAAATTTTTCAGGGAATGTTGGAATATTCGAATGGCTGGTATTTATATTGTTTGTAACTCCAATCGATACTTAGGCTATAAGATAACTAAGCCCTTGGTTTATACATTGGGTGATGCTCTATGGAAAAGGGTCTCTTCTGGATATAAGTTTGGGAGGATCCTAAGAAAAATTGTCATTTCATCAATTTTGGTTTAAACTAAAGATGTAAGCTTTGGCAGATTCAAAAGTCAAAAGAGAGCTGACTGAGACTCAGTCTGGGCTAAGGTCTACTGGGAAAGCTTTTTCTTTAGTCAGATAAAATTGTTCCTGCTATATAAACGACCTTGCAACCCAGGCTAGTTGCTCGGAGATTGCAATCCATAAACATTTGCGGGTTATAGGAGATAATATATTTTTATATGATATCTAAAGATATGATATGATATATTTGTAGTGCTGTCAAGTTCGAGGTCTGGGGAGTTCCAGTCTTAGGTGGAACTTATGTTCCCGATTTCTTGATGGATCAAAGCAGCCACAAAAATTCTTGTATATTTCATTACAAGAAAAGATTAAACCAAAATTTAGTATTTGATTTTCCCTTAACATTTTTAGTTTTAAAAAGGTCCAAAGTATTTAGGACTTTGGAACCAATATATAAGTCCAATTATATATATGCTATGAGCCATTTTAATTTTAAAATAAAAACTTAAGAATTCTCTATGACACCTCAGCCTAGAATCTGAATTCTAAATGAAAGAGTTATAATTGAATCAATTTAATTTAAGATCTGGACTCTAACCACTTAAAAAAAAAGGATCTCAGAGACAACTTCTCACTGCACTTTGATTTTATTTATTAATTTTACTTTGGGACAACAGAGGGTTTTAAAGATGATTAAATTTAAGAGAATAATATCCAAGGCAAGTTAATGTTATGGCAACCACATGTATTAATATCACACACACACATCCACACACACTCATACACACACACACACAGACAAGCAGACAATATTGATAGGAAAAAAAAAGAAGTCTATATGTATTGTTGGGAGTCGATAGTATTAGTTATATTGGATGGCGGGGATTGGGATAGTGGGATTTGTGGAAATAATAAAAACTGTGGAAATGCTGGAAATGGTGAAAATGCTGGAAAATGGTGACTCCATCATAAAGAGGAAAATCTAATAATTGCATTTCTATGGGTTTATTACCCAAAGTATGCTCAGCAACAAAATTGTCATTGTAAATGGCAATCGACTGTCGACACACACACTCACACACACACACAAACAATTTGAGTGGGTGTTACAGCCATTTCATCTTAGTTGGCTGGATGTATGTGTGAGTGTGTGTGTGTGGATTTGAAAGGATGTGTATACGCAGAAGAGCATTGGCATTGAGAACGTGCCAATGTGCGGAAGTAATTTGTATTTTCATTAGGTTGGCAACATTCTGTTGCGAATCGCAGTTGGTTTTGATATTCCTTCTTCTTCTGGGTTGTACTTTTTTTTCTATCTTTTCCTACTCTACTTTCATAAATGTTGAGCCAGGCTGGCATTCATCCATCTAACCATTCGATCTATCCTTCTGTGTGTGTGCATGGGTGTGTCCTTGTGTGCCTGAAACCTAGAATTGGTGGCAGCAGCTTATGTTAAGTGTCTAGTGCACCCGGACGGAGTATGGAGCTGCATTAATGTAAATATCAAGCAAATGAAGTTGTTGATATTCCGGCAAATGCAATGCCAACAACGAACACGAAAAACAGGGAATCCACACACAAACACACACACACACACACACACACGTACATATACAATATCCAATTGGATTCATTCGATTTGGGCGCCTCGAGAGGTGGCAGCAACTGTTGATTCCGACTCGATATTTGTCCCTTACCTCCCCCTGGGCCAGGGATGAGAATGTATGTGTCTGCGGCAGCACCTTAACTCATTGCCTTCCTCTACCGAACCAGAAAGGATGAACACAGACAGACCCAAACACACAGAAAAAATAAAAATAAAAAATCAACGTCCACCGAGGAGAGGACAGTCCTTGAATGCCAAAGCGCAAACGGATATGAATTGTGAACGCGGAAAATGAACAGAAATTAAGTGACTTCCGTTACAATTTTCGTATGTCTCGCCGTCTGGTCGAGTGCAAATGTTATTTGCCAATGACAAAAAAAACCAAATGGAAATAGAAGAACCAAAATTACGAAAAAAAAAACAGCTTTAATTCTAACCCAAGAAATAAGCTTAAAATTGGTTTCAATTCACTCAAATTCGTTCGAAAGAAAAAAAAAACGCAATATTTGATTAAAGAATTAAGGAACAATTTAGCACTCAATACTACACTTTCCGGTTTATTGGAACACACTTCTCTGGTCACACTGAAAGTGTTGACTCGACCAGAAAGAAACCAAAAAAAAAAATGAGTGAAAGATCTGAGATTCTTTGGTGGTCAGGGGGAAAGCTGTTATATTGTTAGGTTTGGGTATGTGCACTTTTGCATTTTGTAGTTCCATTTGCGCTCATAAAAGCATAAAAGAATTCATGATTTTATTTTGCAATCTGCACACATCCACACCAACACAAATATGAATAAGACCATTCACACTCATCCAGATTCACGCGGCAATACAATCAAATTGGTTCCCTGTGATTCTTTGCATTTATTTATTTTATTTTAGAAAAAAAGTTTATACCCTTTTTCAAAGTTCTTTTAAAGATCTAAAAGGGTTATCAAAAGCTTGGGAGAATTTTGAAGCAAAAATGAAAACCTGAAATTAAAATTCTTGAGAAATTCAGGGAATTTTTATAAAGCAAAAAAACTTTGGAAAATTGCTTGATTATCTCATAGGTAATTCTTAGGGACTTGGTAAGTTTCAGATTCCCTTTGATTGCTAGGTTACAGGATTTCTTTTTTATGAAGAAAAAGTCTTGGGAAAATCTGATTTCAAAAACCAGAAAATATCTGAAAAAATTCCTCAAAATTCCTAAATCTTTTTTATGAAAAGAATCCTGAGAATTAAACTTTGAATATTTAAGTCGTCTAACTAGATTTTTTTTTTAAGATTTGCGACTTATAAGCAATAAGCTCTCTAAGCCAAATTCGTCTAAATTGAAGAAAAATAATTGAGTAAAAAATTAAATAGAAATTCTCTATCGAAGCCCGTGGAGAGCATACAAAATTCTAATTATTTTTGAGATTTTTTCCAACATTTCGACTCGCTTTGTTATGCAGTAGACTACACATAGGAATGAGTGTATTCGTATGTGTGTGTGTGTGTGAATAAAATAGTACAAAGAGAGGTAAGTGAGGCCAAGACTCTGACAATAGGAAATCGTCAACAAGTGGCGGTGGCGATGGCAATGGCGGTTGGCGGCAACAGGAAGACAGTTTCGGCTTGAGAGTTGTTGGCGGCACCGAGGGCTGCCCACCTTTTTCTCCATTTCTCTATACACACACACATATATGTATATATATATATTTTTTTTCTTACAAAACTCGTGACAAATTGAAAGCGAAAAGGCATCAAAAGTTCAACATCATAAATGTCTAGAAAACGCTAGAAATGTGCTCTCGTCTCCCCTAAATTTCTTTTTATATTTTTGCAAGTGTCTGACTGTCACACACAGTGTGTATGGTGTGTGTGTGTGTGTGTGTTTGTAAGTGCAAGAGATAACACATAAGGTTATGAGTTATGTAAATCTACAAATAATAGAGCAAGAATGTGCATGAATATGAATATAAATTGAATTTACATGGCAAGCAAAGTGCAAATCGTATTTATATTCATTTGACCATGAAAAATTTTCAATAGCAAGTCAGTGTGTGTGTGTTTCTGTGTGTGTGCATAAAGCCATTTATGCTTTAGGCACTCTCTATGAAAAAGAAAGAGAGAGGTTTGAGATCTGGTATCGGCAAAGCCATCAGGATCGACTTGATTTGCGTTTCCCTTAGTTGGAGCTCCTTGCTGGCTTTTTGAAAGTCAAAGCTGTCAGCGGAGTGTAATTGACACCCTGGCTGGGTTAACACCAGCTAAAGCTATAGACCAGCCCACCTCACTCTGTGTAGTTTGTGTCTCAGGTCTGTTGTGTCTCGGCGCACACGGCGTATGAGTGATTTTTAATTAATCCTTTGACACCAGGTATAAAAAGCCACGTCAAAGTAAGTTGTTTTTCCACGCCATTCAAGTCACTTAACGAAAATTGAAAGCACACACACACAAACACACTCCAAACATACACAAAGGAACATTTGTTACCTACCAACACATAATTGATTTTACATGCAAACACACTCACAAACAAAAAATTAAAAAAAAAAAATTGCTTGGTTCCGAATCAATATTGAGTCAAACTTGGTAAGCCGTACAAAGCCTGAAGATTGACAAACCCATTAAGCAATTCAGACCAGAAAATCAAAGAGGTTTGCATTTCATTAGGGAATAACAAAGTACATTTTTTTCCCATATTGAGGAATACGGAAAACTAGAAAATTGTCAATGAAGTCAAGATTTGAAATTCGAGATACGATAGGAATTTTTTTCGAGGAGGATAGTTTTTACGGAGGAGCTCAATGACATTAAAAAAATGGACATAGAACACTCTTTAGGCCTAAATCAAAAATTACAAGTTTCCCCGAAAAAGGAGCATATCGATCACGGTCAGACAAGGACAAAACTCAGAAGCCATCTTATGAACCAAATGGGTCTTTATCATGGCCTTCAAAGTGGCTTGAAATAACTCCTACTTCTTCATATTAGAGATAATGTGGAAGCCAATAACTTCACGTCTATATGAATTTCGAGAAAAGCTCGAACCAAATAGGTCATTCACCAAGCTTTCAAAGTGACAGGAAATAACTCCTACTAACTCCTACGATAACTTCACGTCTATATGGATCTCGAGAAAAGCTCGAGCCAAATAGGTCATTCAGCAAGCTTTTAAAGTGACAGGAAATAGCTCCTACTAACTCCTACGATAACTTCACGTCTAAATGGACTTCGAGAAAGCTAGAACCAAATGGGTCATTAACCAAGCTTTCAAAGTGTCTTGGAATAACTCCTACTTCTTCCATTAACTTCACATCTATATAGATCTCGAGAAAAGCTCGAACCAAATGGGTCATTAACCAAGCTTTCAAAGTGTCTTGGAATAACTTCTACTACTCCATATCACAGATAATTTTAGAATATGTAAGCCAATAACTTCCCATCTATATGGTTTTCGAGAAAAGCTCGGGAGGTTGGGCCAGATTAATCATAGCTTTTGATCGATTATAGTCAGAAGGACTTATGGATAAAATACACAAAAGCCTATTAAATCATTCCTATATAAAAGAGTCATCAAGCAAGTATTTCTCATCAAAACCATATAACCTCAAGAGAGGGTCAGACATTTCCAAAGATCAGCCATAAATTTCTTCTTTAAGAAAATATTCTCTGTAAAATCAAACTTCTCTGAGAATTAAGAAAAAAAAAGAATTAATTCCTTAGAAATTAGATAATTTCAGAGCCCAGAAAATAAGTAAATTAATTTTGATTTTAAAGTTAAATAATAAGCTTTGTTTGTTAGAGATTTTGTGCCTCTCAGATTGCCACATCAATAGGAATTCGGATTAGAGAATCTTTTAAGTGTTTATTAGGAATCAATTGAAATTGTATCTTTTTTGCCAAATGAAAATTAATCAAATTTCAAAAGATGGAATGCCAGATTTTTGGCTTTTCAGCTTTGCAGCTTTTCAGCTCTACCATAAAATGACTTGGCTAATTTCTTAGTACGAAGAGCAGAGCAATCCACTTGTGAGATTGGCCACAGTCCTTGTTATTTGCCTGTCTCAACAAAGTAAATTCAAAAGTGTAATTAGAATTCAATTAATTTATTTGTCTACGATAAACATTTGTCAATTTTATGTAGATCCTGCCAAGGATGTCTCTCTGTCTGTGTATTTTCTTTGCTATTGCTTTTGTTGTTATATTTTATTTTCTTTCTGTGGGTGTGTACGTGCAGATAAATTCAATTATGTCTTTTGGGGATTCAGGACTTGACTTGTAAGATTTTATGTAGATTTGCTTGGCTTTCTAAGCAAACACATGGACTCGAAGGACATCGACTCGGTTGGCTCGGTTGGCTCGGATGGCTGTTTGGGCAACACCTTTTCGAATGTCTTGGACTTTGAAAGCAAACACCTACGCTTTAAAGTCAGCCCAACTGGCTGGGCTTCTTCGTATTTTTGGTTAAGCTTGAGTTGGGCTGCGGTCAGTGGTCTCAACTGACTCCGGCTGTGACAGAGTTTTGAGTGGCCATAAGGGCAAATCTGTCACGTTCATTAGTATAGATAAAATAACGTGCAACGTTTTGAGGCATTTACCTTGCTTATTGGCTTAGGGGCTTATTTATGTGTGTGTGTGTGGTTTTTGGCTAAAATCATTAAACTTGTTTTTTGAAATTCATTGCCAATTAAGAACTTAAATTTTGAACTACTTCGTTTGGCTTAAAGTCGAATCCTTTGCCTTTCGTCTTGATCCACAATTAAATACATTTCATGTTTTCTTTAGGGTTTTTTGATTTCCGATTTTTTTGTTGTTGTATTTGTTTTGCTTGGCCACAACGTCAACAATTTTTGCATTTTTCAACCCCAAGAAAATAAGCCCTTGGGGGGATAAGCTGGAATACATCAAAAATGCTCGACCCACTATTTTCGCCAGTCTGATTTGAAAATCATTTTCAATAATTTGTTCAACTCTCTGATTCAGCCTTGTCTTGCCTTTTTTTTTTGTTGGGGGTTGAGGGGGGTCACACATATGTATGTGTGAGTCTGGGAAAGGGTTCTGTTTTTGCTCACATGAGCCCGTGTGTTGCATGTTTATTTGTACAGGAAACTCATTACGCAAATCTCCCCAAAGCTATACGCAAATCCTTTTTCTTCTTTTTCTTGGCACTCCCCCCCCCTCTCCCCCTCTCCCCCTGGACCCCTTTTTTTTGGGGTTCTACGAAATAACTTTTTGCCTAACCGCCGCTGCCGTTCGACTGGGATCACATTTCGTTTTCCGTTTTGTTTTGGCCTGCATTTGTTTTTTTCTTTTTGTTTTTTTGCTTCTCGATTTTCTTTTGGCCCACTAATGGCATTTTGGAATAGAGGATAAGTCGAAGGGCAAGGGAAATCAAATGCGCACATCAATAAATCTTAAAGTCCTTTGTAAACATTCGGCCCTTTTGATCTACATCAATTTTATTGCCCAACAAACAAAATATAAAATGAAATCAAATATAAATAAAAAGCCAAAGAGACCGACTAAGACGAGACTTGGACACTCTCTTCTTGAGATTAAATCAAAAAAAAAAAATTATTCCAACTTAATTTAATTTCCCCAAATCATCAAAAAATGTCTGACAATCTCTTTTTTTCAGTGTCTCCAGAAGTCGACTAGTTTCATTTGCTTTTTACAGAGAAACTATATATTTGATAAGTCTGTGTAATTTGTATATATGTACTTACCGGCAAATCCCAGCACAACTTTTATTTTCCTGGTAGGCCCCAGAATGCCTCTCGTTTGATTTTATTATTTTATTTATTTTTATTCGCTTTTGTCTTCATCCTCAAAGTTAAAGTCGCGTGTGGTACAAATCATCTGTTGCGCATTAAATTCAATTCCATAGAAACTTTGGCCCAGGCAGGCAGGCAGGCAGACACATATATCTGTGGAAGAAGAAGAAGACGAAGGCAAAAAAAAAAAAAAAATGAAAACATGAGGCAAATTTGTGGCACATCATTAGAGGCTTACTTATTTTGTGTGTGTGTATTTTTTTTTTTTTTTTTTTTTGGTGTTTTTTTGTGTGTTTAATAAACTGGCAAATTCACTTATATGTTGCTTCTTCTTCTTCTTTTTTTTTAGTGTGTATTTGTTGGCATTTTTTGCTATTGTAAATTATGTCTTGATATATCCCAAAAAAAAATAGAGAGAAGAGAAGTGACTTGAAAATGTACAGCCGCGCTTTGCCATGTGACAGATGAGCGAGAGGAAACATTTGGCATAATATAAAAGAGAGGAATGTTTTGGAATTGAATAGAGAGAATATTTACTTTTTTTTGCCATGCTTCTGTCTGGCTGAGCCAGTCGCGCTTGCCCATTAGACAGAGACGACAGGGAGATGAAAGATAGATAGCTAGCCTACTCTAACCTGAACAATTGAATAATTGAAATTTGCGTATAGATTGAAATGCAATCGTTAGTGCAAAAAACGCAATCATACTGGCAGGTCTTCATTTCGTGTTCTCTGTTCGAGTTGGTTACTTATGAAAATAAAAATGCCTGGAAGATCCAAAAATAGAAATAAGAAAAATAAATCGAAAAAAGAAGATGAAACTGCTTGGAAAATGTCGCCACAGCCTCCAAAGAAGAAGGAAGGTAACAAGGGCAAGTTTTTAACCGAGGCTCTTTTCAAGCAACCCGAAACTACGTCAGAGAAGGCGAAGATCGAACCAGAAAATACTAATGAGACATACATCTTCGATCTTGCTTGCGAAGCCGAGTCCGTTTGGGTGGCCATGACAACCCTGAAAATTGGCGGAACAACCAAAAACTGGAAATCCATGCGCGCCAAAAAAGCCGTCGTGGAGCCCAAGAAACTCGATGAGTCTGACCAGAAAATGGTACGAGTTTTTCGCTCCAAGATACACAAAATTTCTGAAGACGACGACTTCTGCACCTGTGGCCTTTTCAAATACGCCTGCAAGCATCTCGAGACTTACGTGGAACAGGTGGACAAATGCAAGATCAAAAATAAATAGATATTTCAAGTAAAAAAAAAAAAAATGTGTCTTAATTTCAATGAAAATTAATAAACAAGATTTTACAAAAATGTGTTCTCTTTCATTATACCTTAAGGATGAGGGTATATTAAGTTTATGCAAATATATGTAACATAGAGAAGGAGATGTCGTATGAATATGATCAGGCTGCCTGGAGAAATCGATAAAGCCCTGTCCGTTAGAGACTATAACAGCTAGGATAACCAAACTTGGGATTCGGACTTCTTATGTGTGTACGCTGGCCCGGCTTATTTTTTTTTTCTCCCCCCGCCCTTCCTTTCAGCCCCTCGCTTTTTGAAAGCCTTGTAATTTCTACAGCTTTAGGATTTCGGTATTAGTTGTTTCCAAAAAGTTGTTAGAAATCTAAAAATCTTTCGATTGATATCAAACATGACTAAAATCGGACCATTATTCCATGAGTTATACAAAAAACAAATTTTGAGGGTCAAGATTGCCTAATTGGCAAACAGTCGAATGAACAGTCCGACAGCGTGCTTGCATAACTGTGAACAATGTGTTGTTGGATTCAAAGGAATATTAAGACCAGAGGTTTAATGTGAATATAGACGAACAAGGTTATTACCTTTCCTTTTTCAATTCCATCTACTAGGTTCAGGGTATCCCAAACACGAGTTTACTGCTCGACTTATTTTTTTTATCATTGAATTTTTTTTGCTTGACGTTCGGCATCATTTAATGGCCTTCCATTTTTTTTCTTTTTTTTTATAAAAAAAAACTTTGCCGTCAAAAATGAGCACAACAAATTGGAAGCGCAAAAGGTAAAAGAAACGAGAAAAAAATAAAATAAAAAGTTTGGTTTGGCTTTTAGTTTGGCGCCGGGCAACTTCAAAACAACAAATGTTGTTTCAAGGTGTCAACTTTGCCGTCAAAAGAGAAAAGAACGAGTTGCTAACCAAAGTAATAATAATGTGCATTAAGAAGAGACTTCAAATGGGTAGTTGGGCATCTCACTTACAATTAGCAGACTCGGGTCAGTTTCTCCCTACAAATCAGACAGAATGAAATACTTAAGCCAGGATCACATGCTGGATTGCTGGTTGGATGGTTGGATGGTTAGATGCTTGGAAAGAGGACACAAAGAGATTTTCAATTTCATTTGCCACCTGCGACACGGTTCCAAAGTTCCCAAACAATAATCACAGACGAAGTCTGAGTAAAAAACCAAAATGGGTTATTCTTGTCATAACGAAGATCTTACATGCTTTTTATTCCAATAAAACTAGGATGAACCTAGTCCAAACTGATATTTTGGAATCATTCCCTTTATTGGTTTTAGGTCTGATTATAGCCGAGTGAACCGATTTGGGCCTTGTCTGGATTCCTCGCATATAGTCTTATGATCCCACCGATTCTGGTAAATTGTTTTTTCTGACAGCTCGAAAAGGGTTGGGTTTATTTTTTTCTTAAGTAACTGGAAATGTTTACGTGTAGCTTGTAGCTTTAATTCCAAGTCCAAGGCAGGTAACGGCCAACTTTTCTCCACTAAGCCAAATGCCATTTACCGGCTGACGAGCAAAAAGAGTCCAAATGCTTGGCAGGGTATGGGCTAGTTTGGTTTTGATGCCGTTAGTATCTCTATTTTTTCTATAGAGATTGCAACTTTGTGAATGCTACAAAATGGGGCATGGGGCAAATAATAAACAAAACGCCATGAAGTTTAGCGCTTTCCGAGAACTCTCACTCTGCCTTTGCCAGTTTTTTTCTTCTTTTTCTTTTCCTTTTTCGTTTTCATTTTTATTCAGTTTGCTATTTTTATTTCGTTGTCGGCGTTGTTGATGCCCAGAAACGCTTGTGTGTTGCTGCATCTTTTTGCTCCGTAAATGTTGAATGAAAACAGGTGTGAGAGCAATTCGTTGGTTACCTAAAAAGCATCGTGGAAAAAACGACAAACAAAAAAAAAAAAAAAAAAACAGAACAGAACAGAACACACACAAGAGCAGAGGCAAAAAATGTCTCACAACTTTTAATTAGTTTTTGCTTAAAAACAACGCACGGTGCGTTTATGCCGAGCAAAATTCAACCGGGTTGTATAAATTGATGTTGGTTTTCCTAGCCAGTAAATGGATGAAGGTAGACCCACAACAGGGATGGGGGAGTCTCTTGTTGTTGTGGCTTACTGCTTGGGGAGTTTTATTTCGCCAATAAGCTATAGGCGCCGCCTGGCAGTCTCTAAGAAAATTCACTCAACCTGGTGACCAAATTGATCAAAATATTTCATTATCTTCTTCCTCTTCTTAGGTTTGAATTTCTCTAAAATTATAACCGTGCCACTTAGTTCAGCCTTCAACAGAAAACAAAAACAAAAGTAAATAAGCCCTTTTTTTTTTGGTGCAATGGAATCAAATTGTGTATTCAGCAATTTTGCCCAGCATTATACGATTTCTTCAAGTCGATATGCGACGCCTAATACAGGCACACATTTTTTACCTAGCCTTATTCGATTTCGATGTGTGACGCCTTTCTGGGAAGTCGAGACAGAGCGAATACAGATAGAAAGAGGAACATGATAAATAATTCTTGACAGACTGAACGGACTTCATCGTCCAGCAACAGGCATATATTTTGCCCAGCCTTATTTCTGAGAAGTCGAGACAGAAAGAGGAATATGAAAAATAATTCTTGTCGGTATATGAACGACTGCTTATGTACATCAATTTTTAGGAATATTTAAGAGCAATTATATAAAGCGTGTAAATGAGCAATGGATGAAAAAGCTTTGGGTAAATGTGATTTCAGAAAAAAATTTGAAATAACTTTGCTCTCTGGTTGACTAATCGGTTAACGACCACAAATCATATAATGTGAATTCTTTGAGACAAAAAAAAAAAAAAAAAAAAAAACATGCTTCAATTTGATTGTAATTACAGTTGGGAAAAGCAAGATAGAAAAGGGAGAATCAGCTGAGGCAACAGGAACTAATTCAAATTAAAATTGAAGTAACTAAAAAAAGGAGTCGCCAAAGGAAATTGAATGAAAACGGAATTAGGAATGGGGCACATTTGTTGTGGGATGGAGCAGAGAATACGAAATAAGGATTGCCCTCAATTGGTTGGGTTGTCACCTGCACAAACAACCACAACTGTCAAACTAAACAAGCCAGACCAGAACCAGAACCAGGACCAGGCCAGACCAAACCAGAGCAGGTTGGATCAGGGCTGGGGGAGAAAAGACAAGATGGTTTGGCCGAATTTTAAGTTCCTTTTGGAAACTTGGAATCAACTTGAAGTACTTGAGAAAAACTGAAAGACTGATTGAGACAATGTGGATGGGGGTAATGGGAAAACGGGCACTGCAAATTAACTGAAATTGTTGCCCAGCTCAGAAAGCAATGACTCTGCCACGTTTCAACTCTTAACTTAATTTGGACAAGGAAATCACTCAGCTGATGATGTTGAATGGTGGATGATAAACTAAACTAGATAAAAAAAGGGATGGGGGCAGGGGGGGGGGGCGACTCGTTGGACTCGACTGGAAAATGTTAATTACTTTTAATGCTGTGACGGTACGTCAACACGGGTCTTGACCTTCATACACAAACAGGGCGAACAGGATCCCACCTAGACTCAACGCAACGCAACTCGAGTCGAGTCGAGTCGACTTTTGCCTTGACGCGCGTCGAGTTAGCTACTCAATGAGGATGGCAACGTTGGTGATTATGATGCGGACATTGACGTTGCTGGCTCGGCTCTTTCATTTGCCATTCCAAGTTCACCTGGCGCTTGTCAATTTTGATATCATACTTGAGCAAAGTGATGCGGGGCATCGGTGAGCTGGGGGCAGAGCTAAAATTGGCGGGATTGGCTGCTCCCAAGTCGAGTTAATTTAAAATTTTCCAGCCAAGGCACACGCTAGTTACTTGGCCTCTACTACCAACTACTTCTTCTTCATCATCATCATCATCTTCGTCTCTGGCCACTTTTGCTAGTCATCTCGGCTTGTTGAGCGAAAGTTGTAATAATGTTTGCTTAATGTGCCATCTCTATGAGAATTTTATTGCACTGGGCTTTATCATAAATATCTTTACCTATTTTTCATTCTCTCTCTGTTTTTCGTCTTTTTTTTATTTTTATATCCTTGATATCCTAGACTGGCAGCAATTTTCATTAAATAATTGGAAAAGTGTTTTTCTCTCTGAGCTTTGATTATTTGAATTATGACAATTTTATTGCATTTGGCTTAGGTGGCTCGCCTCCTCCCTCCCACCCTCCGTCAGGTCTTACAATTGTCGTTCAATTATGCAATTTAGAGCAGATATTAAAATGGATTACTTGAGCTTATGGCAAAAGTATTTTTTTATTTTTTATTTTAAATTCATTTAAAAATTGGATCAACTCAATTACGAGTTATTATGCCAATTAAATTCAAAGAAAACAAAAAATTTAATCAACGCAAAATTTCATGGAATTTCGAGATTAGTTGAACCAGTTTAAAAAGAAAGAAATGAGATAAGTGCACAGAATTAATCCGAAATTTAATAAGTTTGCAATTTATTCATTTCCATTTAAATTTATTTTTTTTTTTTTGCATTTTAATGGGAAATTTAAAGGCAGAAAAAAAATAAATCAATGCTTTTTTGTTTTCATTGTCAACTGAGAGAGTGAGCAAAAATGAAGAAGAAGAAGAAGCAAGCCATTCTGTTTAGTCACAAAGTTGGCAGCCCCAAGTGAGAGAGCATTTTGGGCAGTGTGAGAAAAGGCGAAAAAAAATTGCGAGACGCTTTTAAATTATTAAGCCCGCCGGAAAATCCATTTGAATCATTCAAAACGTGTATGTATAATAAATGAGAGCATTAATAATTAATTGGATATTATTATGAATAATAAATATTTGATGAATTTATCATATCATTTTATACTCTGCTCTGCTCTGCCCCAGTGGAAGGGGCATGCTCAAATGTACCAAAAAGACAGATCATTGAGATAATTTAAAGCCAATAAGAAAAATCCAAATGTGAGTAATTATTTCTGTCAGTGAAATGTATCAAATAAAAAATATTAAAGAGTTATGACCTAGCCAATAGATGGCGCTTTTTGCGCTCTCTTTAAGAATTCGGAGCCAGACTAAAGTCTGAGGTTGCCACCTTATTGGCTTGGGCAAATAGTTAAGGGTATTCAAAAATCTAAAGCTTGCAAGCTTTAAGCCAAACATATTTTAATTTAGAATGCCATTTCAATAATCACAGAGCTGGAGGATTTTGATTAGCCAACATAAAAAAAGCAAGGCAAACATTAATTAAATAATAAAAATCTGCATTGTTGTTTTCCTCCTCTTTTTTTTCTATTCAAAATTTTATTTGTCCTTCTGTGAGTGAAGGCGTGTGTGTGTGTGTGTGTGTGTGTGTATGCTTCAACCTCATTATTATTATGATTATTTTGCCATTCATTATACACTTTTCGAAGAAAAAAGAGTGAGCTCATTTTATTCGAATGTTTGTAATGCACAAAAGGAGGTCCCAAAAAATTGCCTTCAGTTTTGGCAGACTAATCTTCTTAAACCATTCGTCAGAGTCCTATGGAATGAGTCTCTCATTTTAAAGATCATCCAAATGAATCGTTAGGTATTTGTTGGAGCCAGCTGGATCGGGCACTATATCAGATTTCTGACATACTCACTCAAGTGGGTTTTAAGAATTACTCCGACATTAATTAAGTAAATTCGTTGTGATTTTGTATTGAGAATTCTTATATAATAAAAGAGCCCTGTATCATATCATATAACTGTCGTAATTGGTACAGAGTTATACACATATGTTCCAAGTTTCAGTTGAATCAGACTAGAATATCATATTGAAACTACACCAACCTAAATTGGTCTTAGAAATAATTCCGATATTTTTTCATTTATCTCAATGAAATTATTCCAAAGTTTTACTACCATGCCAAACTCATTTAAATGATTTCCAAAAGAGTCTGTAAACTTCGGAGCCCCGAGAATAGCTTTGGGGTATTTTTTTCCCCCTTCTTTTTTTTAGAGGATTTAGCAGTATGGGTGAATGCTAATAACTGAGTCAAGAAGAACAAATGCCATTTGCAAGGATTTTGTATTCTATTGAAATACAAATACCCACACACACATACACACACTTACACACACAAATGCAGATGCATATATACTCGGTTATGTGAATGGTACTTTGTTTAAGCATAATTCCAATGAAGGCTTTGAAATAGCTTTACCGCTTACCCCCAAGTCTATCTGTCTGCCTGTCTATCAAGATTTCGTTGATGTTGTTGTTGGTGTTTTTTTGATTTTCTTTTTTTTTTTTTGGTTTTTGAGTATTTTGTATGAGTTGCTCATTTTTTATGATAAACATATAGCATATAGCCTGGTGAAATGTTTCGGCCGCTTTATCTCTCTTTTTCTCTCTCTGTATTGGCCTGAGTGTGTCTCTCTCTTTTCTTTGGGTTGTGCTGGCATAATAAAATTGAAAAAGGGCTCATTAAATTAAATGCAGTGTAAAATGCGCATAAAACTCTGTTGCGCGCGTAAAAATGACACGCTGGCTTGGGATAAACGGATGACAGGAAAGGACACTCCAGGGGCGAAGCGAGTTTGGTGGCGGCAATCTGAAAATGAGTTCGACGGATTGCCTAGAGTGAAGTGGCTTTGCTGAACGCCTTCGACAATCGCTCAATCACACACAAACACACACACACAGTCAGAGTAGGAGAGAGACCAAGGCGAAGGGGGTGGAGAAAAGTAAAGACAAGGGCTGGATAATTTGGATGTGGGGGTTTGGGGCCAATACACAGGCATATGCGTAACACCGCAGACACACACTGAAACACACAAGTTTGCAGTTGCCATTTCGCTGGTGGCTCTAAGCAGCCTTTTATGCTTTTAAGCTTGCTTTTGTTGCATTTCATAATAAAAACAACAACAACAACAACAAGAGCAACAAACAACACTTGGCCTTTTTTGTTTTGCCCCGTCATTGGCTTCATCGTCATCGTTGTCCTCGCAGTCGTAGTCGTAGTCGTAGTCATCGTCTCTCTGCGATAAGAACATTTAACGTGTGTGCACATTTATCGCGTATACGCCATGTTGCAGGCATTGCACTTAAACATACACACATACACTGGCACACACACACACAGTCACTCTGCCATGTCATTCATGTTCCCTTTGTCATAAACAATGACATACTCGTCTGTTGTTTTTGCTGCTTTTGTTGTCTCTCCGCTTGCTTACACTTTAACTAATTAGAAGGGCTTGCGCAATAAGGCTTGCGTAACCGGTACAATTTTGAACGTCCCTCTGTGTCAGATTTACCATATTGCGTCCTGGCCCCAGCCAAATTGAGGAAGTTCTTCAAAAATATTCGCATACATAAATCACAACATTTACTAAATGTTTCGAATAGTCAACTCAGAAATGAGAAAAGGAACCAAAGAAATAGAGAGAGAGAGAGGGAGAGCGTCAGAATTGTGGAGGCGAAAGTCAAAGTGAAATCTATATAAATTTAGTTTATTATGCAACTCCATATCAATAACAGTAAAAACAAGCCAGACACACAGACACACACACAGACACACACAAACACACATCAAATTGTATATGAAAATGGGTTCTGGCAAATGGAAATATTTGCTTTGGTAACCGGGTGAAACGGTTGGAATTGGCCTGGAGTTGAAGTTGAGGCTGAGGCTGGAGCTTGGCATTGCCAACGGTAAATGAAAGGCAGTCAATGTGTTGAGGTTAAATTCAAATGGGCAAAACAAAAAGTATGAAAAGAAAAGGAAATTATATTGACTTTGGGGGGAAAAACGACTGAGAGAGAGAGAGAGAGAGAGTAGAAGCCAAACTGAGCAGTAAAACTTTAAATTCATTTTCGTTTATTTACGACACCGACAAGCTGGGCACGTCGCCTTGACTTGGTGTCTGTCTGCATATGTTTTGTTGTTGTTCTCTCCGTAACAATTCATGAGGTCGACTCAAGCCTTTGACGCATTTTATTACATCGCATCGCATCGCATTGAAACGGAAACGGTTTTGAAAATAACATTCCCGCCATCTACCAGCTAATTTTGCTCTAACCGAATACTGCTGCGGCCATAGCGGGGGCATTAGCATCATAGCCTGTGTGGGGCGGTGTTGAATGAAGCCAAAGCCATAAAATCGATTAATCATAAATAAACAGACGACGCGTGGTGGATGTGCACCGACCAACTGAAACTGCTTTTGAAATGATGGAAAAGTGAAGGGCATAAAAACAAAAAAAAAAAACGACCAGAACAGAGTCAAGAATTTAGTAGGAAAAAAAAAGAGTTATAAAAAGCGGGGCGTCAGAGGCATTAGACACGAAGAACACAGAGAGGTAGAGATGCAGATGGAATGCCTCACTCTGTCGGTTTTTTTCTTTCAGAGTTCTTCAAATACGCAGACATTTAAAATACACCACAATCCGAATAAAACAAAAGCAAGTTGAACAAAATAAAACTTGAAGTTAATAAAAAAAAAAAAAAACAAACAAAATATTAAAGAGGCGTATCTTTAATTTCTCTGCGGCTTCTTAAAGCTTTCAATAAAAATAATGAGATCAATATGTTTCGAGCCTGTAGGGATTTTTCCCACAAGAATTTGTTCCTGGAATTCCCAGAAGGTCTTTGGAAATTTAAACCAAACGTAGAGTTCTTCTGGACACCCGATTTATGGAGTTGATCAGCCTACTTCAATTTATAGTTCCTTGCAGATGTCTAAGTAACTCTGGTAATCTGTCTGTCTACTCCTTATTCTCGAGCCTAATTATGAGCTCTTTCTATATGTATATATCTATCGAATAATTTGCAATATATAGCTTGTTCCTAAGCTCTTCTCTTCTTCTTCTAAGCTTGTTAAGAACTAATCAGTTATCTCAATTTATTATATTAGTGTATCTTCGTAGAGCCCCTAAACATTACAGGGGACTTGGTTACAAAGCTATTTTACTCTTTATGAATCTATGTATTACTTTTCCCTGATGGCTTAGTCCATAGCTCTATACCTTACTATAGCTCTTAAGAAGCCCACATAAAGCAGGCTTCGACCTGGTATCACAGGTCTACTATACATCTATGGCTACTACCAAACCTCCCAAACCTTTATAGCCAACTTCGAGATCTCACAGAGAGGAGGGTGAAAAAATGCGAATAACTTTCAGAGGAATTTTCTGAGATGATTTTCTAGAAAATATTTTGTATATTCAAAACACTCAACAAGGAGCAGAAAAGTCGACAGTAGAATTGCATTTAAAGTGCAACCACATCACACGCAATAAGAAATGAAATTAACTGCGGACAAGTGATGGGCAAAGTACCCGAAAGCCACCGGAGCTTGACAAGGATAACACCAACCGAAACACGCAGAGACAGAGAGCAAGAGCAAGAGCAAGAGCAAGGACAAGGACACGGGCCGGACAAATTGAGTGAAAAGAATTTTGGGGCTTAAGGCAAAAGTCAAAGTACCGCGCGGCATTTAAATTGTCAAGGCGGAAAAACGCCCTAAGCCGATAAAGGAATTCTGGAATGCCGAAAGCAAAAGAAGAAGAAAAGCAGACTGTTTTCTGCTTTGGTCAGTTGGGTCTGGTTGATGACAGAAGTGACTTTATGACATGACAACGATGTCGGCGAGCGAGGACATTAAAGATTTTTCCCACTCTAATCAGCATTTGAGGAACTTTGATTTTGATGTGGTGTGATGTCATAAAAACAAAGAAGTGTACAAAGAAATAAAGTAGAAGCTTTTAAAGTAATTTTAACGCATTTGAATGAAAGCACTATAAAATACCGACCTCAAATTTTGTTCATATTTTAAAAATGTGGCTTTGTTTGCCTTGAAATTTTGAAGCGGAGGGCGGAGGCGGAGGAATTAAAATGGCATCAACGGAATCAGTTACCCCAAACTTAACCAAACTAAAAGCACAGCTAGCAAATTCTCTGTGGGGGTGTACTTATTTTTCGGGCCAACCAACGTTGCCTTCTGTTTGTCAAAGTGATAAATATTTCCATTTGAAATTCATTCAAGTCGGAGACAACAGGACCAGGACCAAGAAGGACCAAGAGCAGGGACTTTGGTCTTTGAGTTGAAACTGTTTTGCGGCCCCGACAAAAAGTTTCTGTGGTTCCACTTTCCACTTTATTTGTACAAAAATATATTGTATATTTTAATTTTCACTTGCCTTTCAATCTGCTCCCCACTCTCTCTCTCTCTCTCTCTCTCTCTCTGTGTCTTTGGGTCTTTTGGTTTTTGCTGCGGCCAATTTTGTGTTGCCAAACAACAGCAAAAGTTGACGAGATGACGAGGACAACAATTTCTATTTTTTTGTCATTGTTTGCTAAGTCGAAATCAATACGCTATAAATCGTATAATGTACGAGCATTTGAATATAATTTTCTTCTCAAAAATTGGAAGCGGATTTGACCAACAATAAAGAAATAATAAATCAGCTATTGAATTCCAACGGCACTCATCTTAATTTTTGCCCAACTTTCTTTTATGCCAAACAAGCAAAATTTTCTCCAAATATTTAAAAAACTTTGGCTAAGAAGAAAAGATACTTTTATGAACTCTATGAAACAGGCCACAGACTAGTTGAGATATTAAATTTTTAAAGATTTTTTTTTTCTCAAAGAATAAAATTCGTTTTATACTCTTTACAATTCTTTTTCTCATTTTATGAAGTTTGCTAATCTCCATTTAGATACGCTATAATAAAACAAAATCTCTCAAGTATTTATTCACTTAGTTCCAATCAGTTTTCTTTATTTTTTTGCCGACTCTTTCGAAGGTGGAAGTCAGAAGTCAAGTTGAGCACAAGTTATCCCAATTAGTGAGTATTTTGTGTCTGACGTTGCTACCCGAACTCCTGCCTAGAATGTTTTCATATTTCCTTTTTCTTTCCTTTTTTTCCTTTTGTAGTTTTGCTGCTTTTCTATGATATTTTTTCCACCATCTTTTCTTATTTTTCGACTGTTTGTTTTTGCACTCAATTCCGCTTAATAAAATGCGCTTATTATCGGCAGATAAAAACTGTTTCAAGTACGCACAAAAACATATCAGGCACCCACACACTTGCCCCCTGGATATATGTGTATATATCTTGCCACTCCTCAAACACACACACACACGCACACATACACATGTTACTTAGTTTCAAAAGTTTCTATTACATTGCTGACAGCAGCAAACGTTCGCTATCTTGTCTTCCTGCCGGGGGAGCCTCTCTGAATAGAAGGTGGGTTCGTCGACTTTGTCGCCTTCGTCGGCCCCCCTCCTAACAGTGTTTGCCTTGAGGATTTGTCTTTCACCTTCATGTTATTATTATGATGATATTTTTAACATATTCCTTTCGTCTTATGTTTGCCGCCGTTGTTAACATGAATTTCTATCTGTGTTTTCCTTTTCCCATTGTCCTCTTACTTTTATGTTTATGTTTCTGTTTCTGTTTCTGTTTTGCCAAATCATAAAAATCCCAGCTGCTTTTCCTATACAACATATTCAA
Organism: Scaptodrosophila latifasciaeformis; assembly: GCA_037075145.1. Classification (NCBI taxonomy): domain Eukaryota; kingdom Metazoa; phylum Arthropoda; class Insecta; order Diptera; family Drosophilidae; genus Scaptodrosophila; species Scaptodrosophila latifasciaeformis. The sequence continues at coordinate 5,237,427 of JBAMCM010000073.1, forward strand.
TAACATTTCAATTAAAAGAAATCAATATATTTATATATATATATATATATAGATGAGATGAGCCAAAAAAATGGTAGGCCTATCATCATCATCAGATATGCATATCTATATATATCACCTTCTGGATTTAAGGTTGAGCCTGATTAGGCCGATTTAGGCCTGAAATAGTTTTGTCTCCCCAAACTTCATGAAAATATATATATATATCATCATCATCAGATATATATATCTATATATATCATCTTCTGGTTTTAAGATTGAATCTGATTAGCCCGATTTAGGCCTAAAATAGTTTTGTCTCCCCACACTTCATAAAGATATATATATATATATTTATCATCAGATATATACATATATCTATATCATCTTCTGGATTTAAGATTGAGCCTGATTAGCCCGATTTAGTTGAGAAAGAGAGCCTAAAATTATTTAAAGGCAAATCACATTCCCTGGCAGGATTTATCATATTTCTATAAACCCCAATTGAATTTTGTAAGTGATATGATATGTTCATAATTTAAGGAGGCTCAACTTATCTTTATTAAAATATTAAAGCAGCTCACATTTCACAAAGTTAATTTCAGATGAGAAGAGTCTGGGGGTATGCCAAATTCATTGGGTGACTTTAAAGAGCCAAGACTTGCTTTCCTACAAGAAGGATTCTCTCGCCTTCCTTCTCTGCGTGTTTGTCCTTCAGTGTGTGCTTGTGTGTGTGTGTGTTTGTTTCGATAATAAAATTCAATGTTGACATTTCTAGCTAATTCTGTTTTATTTTATTTCTTACCTCGGCTCTCGGCACTCTATTCCTTGGCCAGGCTTATGTATTATTTATGTACCTGAACCTTCAGCATGTGTGTGTTTGTTTGTGTTTGAATGTGTGCTGAGCTAATAAATGCGTCTGTATTTTTGGTTTGTCTTTTGCCACTTTAATTGAACGATTTGTTAGTCATTTGATATAAAAAAAAGAAGAAAAAAAAGTATAAAAATGAAACAACAAATTTATTTTTCTTTCCCTTTTTGCATCACGTATACGCAAGTCCAATCAAAAGAAATAAGTAGAAACGAAAATAACTGAAAATTATAATTTGCCAATGACAAACAGCACGAAAATCGAATTTTCAATGAAATTAATTAAATATCTTGTTGGAAAAATTTACAAGACAAAAATAATCAAAAAAAAAAAAAAGAAAAAAATGAAAAACACTGAAAGAAAAATGAAAATAAATTGAAAGGCAAAAAGGGACGACACAATAAAAATCGGGGTCATAAAAATCAAAGAATTTTCTACATTTTCCCAACAAGAAGAAAGAAGAAGAAGAAGTAAAGCGGCAGTTGTTTCCAAACCTTTTACCTCGCCCGCTTTCTGATCTGTCCCAACTCCTAAAGTCATAATGGCCTTCTAAATAAAATAAGTTTGCATAAAAAATGAGGCACAAGACAAGCAAGCCCAAAAGCCATTGTAAAAACATTGAAAAGGTTGGCAAAAACGAAAAATACAACAACAACAACAACAGCAAAATAAAAATAAGAAAATATTAAAGTTGCTGCCAAGCGAAACTGAACTGAAGCTCCTGTCGAAGACAGGTGAAAACAGTCGACTAGCAATCAAATAAAGAGTGAAGCTGCCAAGGCCCAAAGACACAGCAAGAACAAAGTTCTTCCTTTTTTTCATAAATACTCTTTTTAAGAAGCCGAGTGTAACAGGTCCATAGTCTTTGAGCCCTCAAGATGATAATTGATATAGGGATTATTTTCTGGAATAGACTCCATAACTATGGGAATCGGCTAGATCGAATTGCTATATCCTATAGCTATCAAGCAGATTACGTTCATGCTTTATTTTTGTACCGATCTTACAGATCTATTCAGCTATAAGTGTGCTTGGTAAGACTCCAGAGGAACCACCTGAGAAAATGTCTGATATACATGATTATGGGAATCGGCTAGATCGAATTGCTATATCCTATAGCTATGAAACACTTCAAGTTCCTGCTTAATTTTTTTACCGATCGTGTAGATCTATACAGCTGTATGTGTGCTTGGTTAGGCTCCAGACGAAACACCTGAGAAAATGTCTGATATACACTCCATGATTATGAAAATCGGCTAGATCGAATCGCTATATCCAACAGCTATCAAACATTTTAAGTTCCTGCTTTATTTTTGTACCGATCTTGTAGATCTATACAGCTATATGTGTGCTTGATCAGATTCTAGAACCACCTGAGAAAATAAAGTTAGCTTGGTTCATATTTTTAAATAATTTCTATCAAGATTCGAGGTTGATCTAGATCTGATTATTCCGCCATAAGCCAAGCTGACAATAGCGAACCAAAATTAGTCAAAAGAAAGAGTATGTGGACTTTGCCAACCTGGGGGATTATTTTATTTAGATATATTTTTTGTTTTTTTGGATGAGTTTTCAAGTGGCACCAAATTGCCTGAAGGCGGGCAATTCAGTCAGTCAGCCAGCCCGACAGCTATTCGCTGAGTAAGTCAGTCAAGTCAGGATGTTCTGGCGAGTTTTGTCCTCTTAGCTTGTCAAAGACTTTGGCATTATTAAGATTGTTAAAAGCCCAAAAGATATTGATTTATGCAGATAAGCCGCGCCATTATGCCAAAGTGTCAGTGAGCACACACCCTGAATACACTCCAAGACATCTTGCCTACCCCTCAACCCCAACCAACCGGGGCCATATGAAATATTTCTCAGTCTTGGGTATGTCTTGCCGGCTAATGGCGCCCGTTAGGCTTGTTCTCAGCTGCCTGTTGCCGGTTGTTGGCTGTCTTTACCTGATGCCTACCAAGAGTATGTGTTGAGGGCAAGGTAACTACAGCCCTTGGGCGGGCAGCAGGTTTGTGGGAAGAGGGGGTGGGGATGTTCTCGTTACGCCCAGAGTCAATTTGCTGGAGTAAGCCAAGGGTGCGAGTTCACCTACTTTGCCTGGGCATTGAAATTTAAATTTCAATTATGTTGGCTACCCAGTTTTGTTTTATTCTTTCTACCAGCTAGCAGCTTTAAGCTTAACTCGTTTTGACTGGAACACACGCTCACACATTGTCAGCATCACGGCAGGATTTTCTCCCCCATACACAGAGAGACACTTTCTGTCTTTTGTGCGATAAATCAAAATAAATCCTATTTGTCGAATTTCAATGCAATTCGCGGGCCCCAAAATAACACACAAAATCCAATAATTCTACAAAATAATGCAAATAAAATACAAATGTGTGGCACACACACACACACACACATACACATATATGTATATATAGCCAAGCACAGACAGATCTGACATCAGCCTGTTGTCAAGGCTCTCGGAAATTTCTCCCCTGTGGATGTGTGTGTATTTGGCCAGAGGCGAAATTCGCTCAACTTTTGCTGAACTAAATGTGAAGTAATTACTATCAATTTAGTCGGCTCAGCAACAGTTGAGAGCAAAAGAGAAAGAGCGCCGGAAGTGATGTCAAAAGTAAAAGCGTGCCTTGAAATTTCTCACAAAATCCACACAGAATCCAGAAGCATAGAAAGTGAACCGAAAAAAAAAAAAATACATGCTGGGTCGTTGCTGATTTCTCAGACGAAGAAGCTGAGTTACTCTTTTTAGAAACTGATATGATATATCTCTTAGATTGAGCTCAAACTTGACATACATATGTATCTGTCTATAGATAAAGTCTGATCAAAATCAGTTGACAATAAGCCCAGATATGACAAGATCCACTTCGGGTTTCTACGGTCAGATCATGATTATATTTGGTATATATACTTATTTCTAAGTAAGAATTTCAGATATTAATTTTGGCAAGAATTAGTCAAACATTCATTCAGATACCTTCAATCTCTCCCTACTAGTCGACACTCTACTCATCGCTCTCTACAAAAAGAGTAGAATAAAAAAATCCAGTAACAAATTCACACCCGAAAAATCCAAGCCTCAATCTAACATTCGTTGGTCCCCCTACCCGTTCAGACTACATGAAACTGAAATTGATTCGACGCGTTGTCATTGTATTTGTAACTTGTACGTGTGTGTATATTTGAGCCTAGGAAGGGAAAAAAAGAGCCTGGGATAAAATGAGGTTATGAATGAACGTGATATATTAGTGGAAATATCTGTAGGGTTTATTTTTTTTTTTTTTACCAACTCCGTCTTGTCTTTGCCCTATTAAAGTCTACATTTCTGAACAATTAAGTAAGACAGAAAGCAACACGAATTCCAGCTGAGTTGTCACTACTTAACGAAAGCCAGTCAGGCATTTAAATTCGTGGGTACATATAACAACTCAAATACTTCGAGACGTGTGCCTTTCCACCTGTCAAACAAAACATTTACACATTCGCTGAGCATCAGAAAAAAAAAGAGAAACGCATTTCCAGTGAAAAAACAAATCCACTTTAAACTGTTATTAATTCCAGGGAAACCAAAATGACTACTATCTTCGTGGAGCTCTTAAATATTTGAGAGAATTCGGAATACTCTTTGTGGCGCCTTAATGTTTTTTTATGGTCTATCAAATTACGGAGTAAAGATCGAACCCCATCTTCCTTGTAAGATCTTTCTCGATAATAAATCTGCTATATTTAAAGTATTTTGAGATCTTTTCATGTTCCTTTAGATCTTTCCTGGAAGATCTTTCTCGATAATAAATCTGCTATATTTAGAGTATTTTGAGATCTTTACATTTTCCTTTAAATGGTCTAGGCCGAGAAAGAAGACAAATTTCAAAGGCAGTAACAGACTCTCGGGTTCCTTCATTTCTTTTGTATTATTTTTCCAAATTCAAGCATCATTGATTTGATACTGGTAGTGAGTGGATTCGATTACATTTTGAGGTATAGTTAATGGCGGTGGTGGTGATGGTGGTGTTGGTGACTGTGACTCTGACTGCGATTGACTGACGCAAGCTCATTAAGCACTTGAATTTAATACCCGTAAATCTCCCATCCACCTTCTGCATGGCTTGCCAGGACCTGACTCTTCGATGTGCCAACCTGTCGGCTATTGAATATTGAAACATGTGTAAGCTGCCATATTGGGCAATAAAACCTTGTAGGTAACAAAGGTGGAGGAACGCCGAATCAGAACGAGAGTGGGTGAGAGAGGTGGTAAGTAAGAAAAGGTCAAAGCAGAAGATTTATTTCACTGTAATTGTGGCAAAGCCTTTTGCCATCACGAGGGGAAGTGGGTTTGACTTGAGACTTGACTGTTGAACTGTCTCTGCGTGTGCCTCTGCATATGGATGACTTGCGTTTTGTTACAGTTTAGCTCTGAATTATCCAGGACGAAGACCTTAAGCTAGAAATTGATCAGTGAATATTATAGAGAAATTCCGTAAAAATAAACAGAAGAAGGAATACCAAAGAATTGTCAGAGGAAAACAGGAAGCGGAAAACCGCTAAGAAAAAAAAAATTGTATCTAAACGAGGCGGCAAAATTGCTGTTTTTGTTGTTATTTAAATGCCACCAAAAAATAAAGGACCCAAAAAAAAAAAAAGATAAACAAAGCAAGGGAGTTGGAGTGACAGGGGAAAAAATAAGGAAGCAGGGGCAATAAGACGAAGGTTGGGTATGCCTGACGCCTTCAAGGAAATGAAAAATGAAAGAAAAATAATTTCCTGTCAATACCGAAAGTGTTAACAATCAGCGACATTTTGACATTTTACCCTTGAGTATATAGCACAAATAAATAAAAATGAGAAAGGAAGGGAAAGAAAGTTAAGCCCCCCAGCCCCGCCGAGCTATTTATGAAGAAGCATCAAAATTTGCTGGTTTTTAATTTTGCGGCTATTTGACAATTCCAGCCAATTGGATCATTTACACTCAACTGCTTCAAAAAACAGAGAGAGAGAGAGGCCCTGGAAGGACCTTGGAAAGGCAACCGAAGCTCTAATAAAAAGTTACTTGAATTAAAGTTCATTCGGAATAGTCTTCTTTCACTTTATAAACAATCGATTTTCAGGCAAAAAAACAGGCAACTCGACTGGGAGGGAGTTGGTCCGCTTTGGCTGCTTTGGCTGGATTGTATTTCTTTTTCTCTAACTCCCTTTCTCTCCTTCTCTTCTCTCTGGGCGCGGCGGCAACATATTGAATGTGTCTGATGTTGGCAGCATTGACGCTGGAATTTGTAGACTGCGCGCCCAAGCGGAATTTCAAGTACGCGAACGCACAAATTTCCCTTCACTTTTCCTTCAAACCGTATAAATAGAATTTTTCTTTCTTTTCATCCTTCGGGTTTTTCTTTTTTTTTGAACTCACTCGTTTGCTCGTAAATTTTTACCACTGACAAGGAGTCGATTCTGTTTGGTGGACGGATTTTGAGCTCAACTAGTGGCCAGGCTGGGACAGGTCGAGCCAGTCTGTGGGTATGTGTGTGGTAGGGGGGTATGGGGGTATGATGGGGGCTGAGTCGTAATTAGCTGACTGCCATCCTTTCTGCTCTTCATTTGGCTTTGAAATTTCTCTCACTTTTGTTGCCTTTCTCAAATGGGTTAAATGAAGTTGCAAAAATGATTGCTGGCAATTTTAATAAACTCAAGTTAGCTGGCCCAACCCAATCCACCTTTTGGATGTTGATTAACTCGTGTTTCATTTAGCATTAAAATAGTTTGGTATTTTCTTATTTGCTTTTGTTCAAGCTTAACCAAATGGAATGTTATAGCTAGAATAACGAAATTACTACACTTACCTTTTCTTTCAGGCATCTGAAATTAAATGGAAAAAAATTTGAATATTTTAATAAAAATTAATTATATTAAAATTATTTTTTTTTAATTTAATTTATTTATTTTTCTTTTAATTTTAATTTGATTATTTATTTTATTTTATTTATTTTATTTATTTTATTTATTTTATTTATTTTACTTATTTTATTTATTTTATTTATTTTATTTAATTTATTTATTTTATTTATTTTATTTATTTTATTTATTTTATTTATTTTATTTATTTTATTTTATTTTATTTTATTTATAGGACAATATAATTTTCACAGTTATTTTCCCTGGACCACAGGAGTATTCAAAGCCTCTAAAACTTATTAGCTTAACTAAGGTAAATCAGTTTTATTTGCTTGTTCCTTTATTTCGGTAATGTCAAATGCCATATGAGTATGGGAAAATCAACACTGACTTAAGATCAAATCCATGAATGGTCAGAGCAGGTGAGTGGGCAGTTGACTGAACACAATGACAAGGCAAACTCAGTTAACTGGGAATATTTTTGCCAAAGATTCTAGAACTTTTGTTGGGGGAGCTTGTCTCTCTCTGTCTCTGTCTCTCTGACTTGGGGACTTTATGCTGTAATCGTCAGTGACCCAAAATGTTATGCAATTAAAATTAATGAACGGTTCGGTGTACTAATTAATAATATGGTAACAAATGAATGTCGGTCGGGCCGGACTAAGTAGCGAGACAAACAGACACACGCACACCCACACTTGGCCACATATTAAAGGCATTCGGAGTTTGTCAATTTTGGCCGAGGCGAAACCCATCTAGGCCAGCTAAAACTTGGACTCTGTGTTGGCTTCTTCTTCTTCTTCTTCTTCTTCTTCTTGTGGGAAATTAGCCCTTCGACATTGTTCTTCGAGGAGTTGTTGTTGTTGTTGTTGTTGTTGTCGCTGCGGGTAGAGGTGGGTAAGTTTGGCTTTGAAATTGCCAACAAAATAGCTTTATAATAAATTAACACGAATTTTGTGGTTGTCTTGGGAAATTCGCCTAATTGGATAACACGGGCGGTCGCGCGGCAAAAGCTTTCATATATATAAACAAGGACTCAAAGATTCCTATATACACAGAGAGAGAGAGGGAGCGAGGAGAGGAAAAAAAAGGAGGAAAACATCAAGCCGATTAAATGGTGATTCTGATGAAAGCCTCTTAAGCAGTCTCAGCCAGGCTGACCAGAACGGAGTCCCCAGTAGCTCGACTATGGTTAAACGATACGGAAAATTAAAGTCAAGAGTTGAGCAATTGATGAAAGCGAAGAATCGGATGTAATAAGGAATAGAAGAATTTTATATCGAAATTTAGAATTTAGAATTTCAAAGAAAAAATCCTCAAGTTGAAACAATGCAATCAACACTGTCAACTTGGGATGAAGGAGTACTGAGTATTGGTAAAAGGAAATGCTGATCCTGCTGAACAGAAAACGAAGAAATAGTGGAAAGAATAAGAAGAAGAAGCAGGAGCCGCAGAGGGGTGGCCACTCCGAGGAGCGAGGAACGCATAAAATAAACAACTTAAGCCGAATCAAGGCGAAAAGAAAGTAGTAAAAGTAGGAGGAGTTTTGATGTTGCCACAAGATGAAATAGAGTAGAGAAAATCTAAAAGTGGCAAGCGTAAAGAAAAAACATAATTATAATATTATAATGGAAAAGGCAAACAAAAAGGAAATGAGTTGCGCTGTCGAAGCGACGAGGCATAGAAAATGAAAAGCACAGCACAAGCGAAACCAAAGCCAAATAAGAAGAAAACAACAACAACAACAACAGGAAAATAGATGTATAAAAAAAAAAAAAATAAGCTGAAAATGAGTGAGAGCCGGGAAAAGCAACAAAATCAAAGGCAAAACTCAAATCAAGGAAAAAGTCTGGTCTCATGACTCGGGCATCACGCACCGAGGCAACCAGAGAAAAGAAGGTGGCAAAAATGTATAAAAAAAAAAAAAAACGAAATGTTTAAAAATCCAAGAATACTAAGAGAAAGATAAAGAAAGCCAGCAAGAGAGAGACAGAGAGAGAGAGTGAGAGAAATAAAGATGAAACTCGATTTGTCTGACGATTTCCGGCTGTCAGAAATGCAGAAATGGGCGCGTCTTGGCGGCAGCTGACAATGACATAAAGACGGGTAGGTGGGGGCGGGGGCAGGGATGGCATTGAGGAAGTTCCTGAGTATGGCTATGAATATGACATAACCAGGGCAGAGCAGATGGTAGACTTGCTTGCCTATGAATTGAAATAAAATGCACAAATCAATCGCTTGAAAATCCTCACAACGACTCTGAAATGAAATAAGATCTACCCTGCACCCCCCTCCTCGCCTCCACAACGCACTCAAATATGTGTGCATGTCATGAAATTCATTTGCTGGCTCACAAGATTTTTTAAGACCAAAGCAATGAAAGAGAAAGAGAGAGGGAGAGCAAAGAAAGTAAGCGCTTGTCTGTGGACCACGTGACGTATGAGCAATCTGGATTTATATGTATGCCACGTGAATTCAGGCAAACTTCTTTTATGAAAAAAACGTAAATTTCTGTATACATTTTTTGCTCTTTCTTCTTCTTTTTAATGAGACAAAGTCTCAGAGTCTGAGAAGGCTAGTCAAAAATCTTTTGCTTCTGCTTAATTGTGAAATGTGCATTTCAATTATTTATTTTTATTTATTTTATTTTATTATATTTTTTTTTTTTTTTGTATTTTGTTTTACTTTTACCTCTTGGCCAAGTGAGTGGAAATCGTGCATTTGCATAATTAAACTGTAGAAGGAAAACAAGGCAAAAAAGCCGAACCCCAGGGTCAAATGTTGCAGACTAAATTTCCTCTTTTTTTCAAAATTAAAATATTCCAGGCATCACGAATTTAAGATGCTCTAAAAATTAATGCCTAAGTGAACGGAATTTGTGCGAAAATGAAGAAGAAGAATCGAATTTTAAATATTCAAAAAGATTTACAAAAAGATTTTCTCAAATTATTTTAACAAACTATTTTTTTTTAATTCCTAATTTTTCTACCGATTAACAAAATACTTAAGCATTATATATATAGAGCAAGGAACAAAAGAAAAGAAAAAGAAATGTGCAACAATTGAGAGTTCAGTTGGGTGGTGGCATAGGGGATAGAAGAGGGCAAAGCAAAATGAATAAATCCATTTAAATTGCAACATTCATGACTTGCGGGTCCATTCATCCTTAAGTGGAATGCCAAGGAGACCAAGGGGCAAGCTGGCTGAGACTGCAGATACGAAACGCTGGCGTTGGCTATGGCAATGGCGATGGCGACTTTGAGCCTGGCAAAGCAGAACAAAAATAAAAAGAGAAGAAAAAAAATATGAAAGGAAAGGGACAACGGAAAAAGGCAATGAAAACGCATTTCGTATAAATTTTCCTTGTTGTTTTCTTTTGGGTCTGGCAAATGCTTTGGTGTGCTCGCTCAAACCAACCGAAACAGCTGGAAAGTCCAAAGCCAGCCATACAGCCAGCCAGCCAGCCAGTCAGTCGGCCAGCAAAGGAGCAACAGCAACAGGAGTCGCCGTCAACTCAGCGGCTAACAAGCGGCAAAGCTAAAAGGACAATCTGTGGCAGCGGCGGCAGCAACAGCAGTAAAAATGTACCAAATGTACAACAACGCCAACAACAGTGGCAAAAAAAAAAAAAATGGTGAAAACCAAAAAGAATGCTAAATCATGGATGAAGTGGATGCCAAACGGCGGCCATGTCGTTGACGTTGGCTGGAGCAGCGCTGCTCGCGTATAATTGCATTGAACGCAGACGGCACGAGGTCAGCCCGGGGCCAAGATTGAGTGGGTGGACAAAAATCTAAAGAGAGAGAGAGAGACAGAGAGAGAGTGAGAGCAGCAGGATATCGGGGTAAGCAACCCAGAGCCTGCCGAGCACAGCGGACAACGTCACATGGTGCGAATGATCGTTGCCATATTGTGTAAATGGCTGACTGGCTGGTTGACTCTATGGACAGTATGGGTATATTCCTGGCCATGTCCATGGCTGGACCCTCTTGCCACCCTGGCCACCCTGGCCACCATTGGCAGCCTCAGAGGGTGCGGTTGGGTTGCTTCGCAGCGTTAAAAGGAAATTGTGATTGCTGCATAAAATGCTTTTAGAATTGTTGCCAATCGATTTGGGCAAGAATTGGCAGGAGCAGGACCAAGACCAGGAAATGTTGTCCCAGCCTGGGGATTGGTTTGGGTCATAAGCGGCGACTGCCACAGCCATGGAATGTGCGATTTAAAATTGATTGTGAAACATTTGCACAGAATTGTTCAATGTTTTTGTTTTCTTTTTTTTTTTTTTTTGTTTCACTCTCTCCTCTCGCTGCGCTTTGTTCTACATTGACAAACAAAAATAAAAAAAAGGGAGAGAGAAAAAAATGGCTTAAGCCAACTTCCCGACCATATTCAGACACTGTCATTGCCTGTTGTTGCCATGCAAAATGCCAAACAGAAAACACACACAACAACAACAACAACAACAACAACAACAACAACAAAGTGAAACCGAAAATGTGTGGCTTGCTACAATATCAGAGTCATTGTTGTAACAACAACAACAATCAGCACAAGTGACAGAAACACAAAAAGGCAGCAACATGTTGCTTCTGGTTCCTAGCCTGGTTCTGGTTTCCCAGAATTGGCTTAACAAATTATAAGGGAATCACACTCTCCGCCGCTTTAGACTTGGCCAGGGCCACAGTTCAAAGTGTCAGGCATATATTGGCTATATTGCCAATAACAACAAGAATAGCAATAACAATAACTATGTAAACAAATAAATAATAAGAGAAACGGTGAGGTCTCGAAATTGTATAAATTATGAAAATAAAATAATAAAAAAATATATAGAAATATACTCAAGAAAAAGTTAAGGAAATATTTTCAGAGAGAGCTTAAATCTAGGCCAGCCTAATTATTCATTTTATTTTTAAAGAGTTCTAAATATTTCCCAGAACCATTTTGACTTCTTTGATATATTTTCAAGGATCGCTCAGAGCCCTTTATCTCAGGTCAAAGTGAGCTTAACTTTTCAGCCTGTTCCAATAAGACTCCAAATCATATTCAAAAAATTCTCTCAATGCTAAGAAGGATAAGTGAAATGAATGGAATGAAATAGTTAAGGTATAAAATGGGATGGAACTGTGGAATGAATAATTGAATAAATAAATGAAATGGAGAAATTACTAAAGTGAACTAAGGAAAGATAAAGAGGATTCAAGCAGTGGAAGAAAATAAAATAATAAAGTGATATGAAAAAGAATTAAAGAATAAAGAGAACCTAAATATTGATCGTTTCAGAAATCAAAACTTAAGTGGAATGTCATAGTGAACCTTTCAATAAATGCAACCAAGTAGTGGGAGAGGAGATATTGAAATGAAATACTGTTTCCAGGAATGATTGGAAAGTGGAAAGTATACGAATAGTGAATAAAATAAAAGAATGGTACGAAATTGACTGGCAAAGAGATTGGAATTAATAAAATGAAATAGTGAAATGAAATAGCAAAAGGATTAAGTGGAATGAATAAGAAGTTGTATTTTGGAATATAGAAGTGAAATAAAAAAGTGAAAACAATGAAACAAATGATCAATGGGAATCAGAAATTGGAATAAAATAGTAGAATGCATAGGGTTATGGACTGAAACATGGATCATATCAATAAATAAAGTAAAATAGCAAAAGGCTTAATCTGGAATGAAACAGTTTTCATTTCTATAATTTTAATAAAACAATGGAATGAAATAGTGAATGGAATAAGTTTTATTTGTGGAAAGGAAATGACTAAAAACTTCGTAGAATGCATCGGAATAAAATAGTATTAAGGAATAAAGTGGACTGAAACATGGATCATATCAATAAATAAAGTAAAATAGCAAAAGGCTTAAGTGGAATAAAATAGTGATCAAAACAGTGAAATGAAATAGTCAGTGGAATAAGTTTTATTTACAAAAGGGAATAGCATGAAATGGCTTAAATTTTGCAATACCCAAAAAATTAACTTAGCTTCAGAGACTCACAAAATGAACTATTCAATTGAAACTGTGAGGGCAGACAAGTATTTTTGGAGGAATTAAATGGGATATTAAAAAGAAATCAGTGAGACAAAACTGGTTAGCGGAAGTCACTCCATTTGATGGCCATCAGTTACTCATATTTCAAAGCCAATTTGCAAAGCTTTAAAAAACACTAAAAATAATGGCCCAGCAATTGAGCAGGTGTGGCCTGAATAGGCGACGGCACAAAAGAGCCAATTTAGTTGCAGCAACAGCAACCACAACACAGACAGAGACAGAGAGAGAGAGAGAGAGAGAGTGAAAGTAAGAGTGAGATGGAGCGTATGGAGACACTTTATGGATTGAATTGTTAACAGTTTTTCATTTTAGCATTTCGCGTGACACGGACAAGAACTCAACCACAGAGACCAGAAACGAGAAGCCTCCATCGGAGAGGCCAGTCAAGTGAATCGAAACCGAGTCGAGAGAGAGAGAGAGCGAGAGGGTATGGAGAATTGTCCAAACGTTTTAAATGCAATAAAAATGGCAACAACAATAGCAAAGAACATACTTCTCCTTCTTCTTCTTCTTCTTTTGCTACTATTTTTTTTTGGTTTTGTTTTTTTTTTTTTCGAGAGGATGTTGAAGTCGCCACCGCTGAATTGAGTCACGTGCTGGCATTTAAGTGTGAACGTGCAAAATGAAACATTTTTATACTTTACACGAGGCAGGACAGACCGAAATTGCCGCCATGGTCAGATAGCTAAAAGGGAAAGAAAAAGAAGAAGAAGAGCCCCTCACTCCTGGGCCAGAGACAATGCGGCGCCGTGTCACTTGGCCAATCTGCCGCCAAGATACATGACTCTGGCCAGGACGGGCAGACGGGCCTTTTTGATGGCTCGATTCAAACACATTTCACTTAATTGTTTCAATTTATGATCATTTTTATTGATGAAGCCATGAATTGTGTGGAAAAGGGCTATGAAAATTAGTTCCTAAAATTGATTTGAATGGCTTAAAAAAAAAAAAAAGAGCACAGAAGAAACTATTTAGAAAGGCAGAGGAAGTGCGGCATCCAAAAAAATAAAAAAAGGCTCAAAAAAATCACACAAAAAGGATGTGAAAAATGTATGAAAATATGGTGCCAAAAAGGACATGGAAAAAGGATTTTAAATTGGTGACAAAAAGGCAAGCAAAGTGTGACAATAACAAGGCTGATGAGGTTGGGTGGGCAGGCAAGCAAACCCGGATTACATGGAACCAAAACCAGTCCACTCTCTCTCTCTTTCATACACTCTTTCTGTCTCTCTCTCTCTGTGTAGCATAACTAGCGGCGCTGCGCATAAAAATAACAATTGAAATAAATGAGCAGCCAACGCCAGCGCCAACTCTAAACTAAGGCCGATCGGAGTGGAGAGGAGTGGAGTGAAGTGGTGGGGGAAGGGGGCGGGTTGGCACATTTTGCCGCTTTGTTTGCACTCTTGAAAGTTACACTTTTGTTTTTTTTCCCCCCCTCTCTCTCTCTCTCTCTCTCTCTTATCCCTCTCTCTTTGTCTGCCTCGCTGGCCTGGGACAGTTTCATTGCCGGCAAAAGGCCCTCGTCCTTTTGGCTTTATTTGCATACTTTTAGGCTAGGCAACGAAATGAAGACAACTTGCGGTCAAATTGCGTTTGTCTTTGCCTTTGTTCTTTGCCTCATCTTTTGGCTTTTTGATTTCACAAAAAATGTTTTCCTACACTCGCTCAATTTTTTATTGTATTCGTTTCATTTTTTTTTTAGCTTCTGTTTTTTTTTTTTTTGTGAATTGAGAGACTTGGAGTGACATGGACTGTTGCCTTTAATTGTTTGGTTGAATTGTTGTTGTTGTTATTGCTTTTGGTATTGCTGGTGGGCTTTCAATTTTCACTTGCTCTGGCAACATACCAAGCCATCTATTTTTTTTCATTCTTTTGCCAACTCTATCAAACAATTTGATTCCTTTGGTTATTTCGTTCAATTGATTTTCATTTTGGTTTGTTTTGCCTTTGAGCCGATTGTTTTCCTGAAACTGACTTGGGATTTTTTTTCAAGACAAAAATTTCCACACTTTTCACTTTAAAGCATTTACATTTTTTTTTTTTTTTGGAAATAATTTCCGAACCTCATCTGCCTATAAATTCAGTTAATCAAGGGCTTGAATTTTTTTTTTTTTTTTTTTTGATATGACGAAAATCCTTCAATCCTGCAAAATGTAAATGTAAAAATCTATTTACGCATAAATAAATTGCACTTCCTTGTTTGTACCGCAGGGATAATTCAGACAGAAGTTGCCACCTCTTTTTTTTTTTTTTTTTTGCTCATCTGTGAAGAGCCCACACAATTTTTGTTCGGGTTCGGTCTATCTTCATTTTATCATTTTTTTTTTCATTATGATTATTATTATTATTGGGCCAGAAAGGGAAGGAGACTTTCACTGTGTGTGTTTGTTTGTGTGTGTGTGTGTGTGTTTGGGCATATTGCGCAGATTTCGTTTTTATAACTCAAACAATTTTTCACACAAAATTCAATTTCGAATCCATCAACACCGCAGTGATAAATTACTTTTCCAATTGGAATGCACACGCGCGAATGAAAAAAAAAAAAAAAAACGAAATACCAAAACAAAAATAAAAACAACAAACTGATGGACATGGACAAGTTGAAGCCCGGCCCGAAAAACCGAATGAACGATCCGAAATGGAAACGAATCGAATTTGCAACATTTTTCAATTAATATTTCGGTTTGCATTTTTATTATTATTTTTGTCATGGTCATGGTTGCTCTTGCTGTTGTTGTTGTTGTTTTTAATATGGCGCTGAGTGTTGGTAGTAGGAGTGCCTTCTGCCTGCCCCATCGAATCAAGCATGAAATCTGTCATCGATGTTAACAACGAAAACATCGAAACAAATAGCTCGTCAGGCACAAACAGCTAAGCCAAACGAAACCAAAAGGCACCCAAACCAAAAATATAAAAACAAAAATCAGAAAAAATAAAACGCCAAAGGCCAAAGAACAACAACTGAAAAAGATATCGTTGACAGCCAAGGACGTCGTCAACATATTGAAAAAAATCACAGATGAAAGGCCACAACGATATACACAGAGACAGAGACAGAGACAGAGAGAAAGAGAGAAAAAGAGAAAGAGAGAGAGAGATGGAAGAGATATTAACTAGTGTGCTATAAATCTGTTTGATACAATGTATCAGAATGCGATTATCAGGCTCACATGGCTGCCATATCCATCGATGCGTCGTGGGGGGGAGAAGGGCTTTTTTTTTGTTTACGAAAGCCATCAACCAGCTCGACTTTTGATTGAGGACTTTTGAAATTTATCTAACGATAAATTAACAACTCTTTTTACTAAAAACTATTTAAATAAAATAAATCAATTAAAATCAATTCAGGTTGGCATTCAAATTTAATAAGCTTAAAAATTTATTTGTTAATCATCAAAGTTCTTTGACTTTGGCTTTGGGGGGGAGGGGTCTCTGGATATAAGGCCTAAATATAGAGGTATTAATTAAATAGGAAAAAATACATATTCATGAAAATAATTTAATTTAAAGAGAGATAAAAAAAAAAAATAAATAAATAAAAACTCGGAGAAAAAAATAAATGAAATGCTTTAGTTTTTTCTTTTCCAAATTCTTGGCGGTTCTTTTGAAAACGTGTTTACATTTATCAATAAATTTTTGAGTTCCTTCTTTTTATACTCTTTTCGAAAGAACCACATGAATCACAAGAACCACATGAACCACAAGAACCAGAAGAACCAGAAGAACCACAAGAACCACAAGAACCAAAGAACCATACATCGTAGACCTCTAGAATACTTGGAATCACTAGAGGACTTTACATAACCATGTCCGTCTGTCGGTCTGTTTTAAGCAAGCTATCCCCCCAGTTTTAAAACTAATTTGATTTAGCCTTCATTTGTATGGAACCAGACGGATGGGATCACTATATCATATAGCTGTCATCCGAATCTAAATCGGTTTAAGGAATAACTCCCATATTCATTAACCGATCTCTTTTCAAAATTAGTACGCGTAGTTTTGATGAAGGCATCTGCCTAGTTTTGTTAGGATCGAACGACTATATCATATAGCTTTCATACCAACCCAAATCGGCCCTAACCAACCCTATTCATATGACTTACGGCAGAAAAAACTTTGAAAAGAGCTGGCAATCTGCGTCACCCCGAATATAATGTTGGGTTTTTTTTTTTTTAAATATATTTTTTTTTTATTACTCGATGCCATAACTTTCCCTTGAAATGTTCGACTTTAACTGTTAAAAGGAAAATAAACATAAAATTGCAATTTTTCATTTCCATAAAAATATTCATTAATTCTGTAAACTATTATATATACTGAGTTCCCTGAATCGGAATATTTTATCGCTGGAAAAATATGTTTCTTTATCGATTTGCTGATTTAAATGGAATATATGTATATATATATTTTTGATTCTATCGAAATTGTTTTTGTGCTAAAATTCCTTGCCCAATTACTCACTTGTCGTTTGGCTATTTTTCCTCTTTGGTCAGACCAGGCTGCGGTGGTTAGAGGGCATCTCACAGCTGTGTGACATTGTTACTAATTGACACAGTAGCCACTAACCACTGAGCGTATAAACGAGATTTCATCCATCCATCCAAACACACACGCATACACATACACATACACCATACACATACACACATACAGCAACACATACATTCTCACGTAACAGGCTGCAAAAACAACAACCTCGTCAAGTGGAATCAAATTAACTTGCATTCATGGACAAATTGCCACGGCTTCGTAATTTAAAACTCCGAGTTGAACGTATCCGAATTGCAAGGTAAAATGGAATGGTGGTACCAGAATTTTGGTTACCCAACTACTGCCCGACCCCACTTCGAACCCACTTCTAGCTCCCCTTGTAAATGAGAGTCTCACCAGGGTTGTGTGTGTGTGGATTTGGGTGTGAGCGTGTTGTCCTGTCGACTGACGCTAATTTGGAAAACCAGTTGCAGCTACCTTTCATCCGCGCCCGCAACGTTGCATGACTGCGAATGTCTCGCATGTCACGCACAACCCACACCACTACCCTCTCTTCTTCGCGCCCCTTCGCTTGACAAGACTGGCCCCAAATGTGAGTGCATTAATGTTGCACAATGTCCAGTCGAGTAGAGCCTAGAGACGCCACGACGCACACAAGGCAGACGAAGGTGTCCACGCGACTACCCGTTTGGGCATCGGCATAAGCTCTTAGTTAACAGACAGGCGAGTCCAGATGAACCAAGGTGGTCAGGGATACAGCAGGCGGGGCCAGGCCATTGCCACTGATTCATGCCACACAGGCATCGATGAAGCTGTCGATGGCTGTCTCTGTGTTTGCTTTAAAATTGCACGTGCCTCACAATGTCAGTAAAACATCATCAGCATCATCAACGGAAGGAAAACAAGCATTTTTGCTGGCCACCTTGACAAATATTACACATTCGAAGCGACCAAATAAAACCAATATTTTCTGTTTTCTTTCGAATGATGCTCTCAGTCTTATTTAAAAACATTCTTGGCACAGCCTGAGCCTCAGTCTATTAGAGATCTTGTCACAGAGTTGTGACACTCTCTTAAAATATTTTTTGGTTGTACCTTATGTTGATCCATTCGAAATCTTGTTGTATATTTCAATTCAACCTGAACGTATGTCTATACTAATTTTTGTCAGGGACTTCAGAGTTGATCCAGAAAACTATTGACTCACTCAGCACTCCAACAGAGCTATGTTGGACTTGCTTCGTATGCTTAACTCTCTCAATCTCTATCTCTCTCTGAATCTCTTTCTAATAAACTCAGCTCTGGAGTCTCTTGTCAGAGCCTACACAGTTGGATTGACGTCATCAGTCTTAGTCTCAGTCTTTGGCTCATTCAAAATCCCAGATATAATGAAGAGAAGTCTATTGCCTTAAAGTTTTGATCCGTTTCAGAACTTTTTAGGGTTTGCAGATTCTATCAAACTCTTTTGGTTTCACCAAATGAATTAATTTTCTTAGTCTTCCCAAAACATTTTGGAGTGACCTGAGTTTTGGTCAATTCAAAAGCTCATCACAAGTTTCAGAATTGATCGATATAACTTTTTAGTATCTCAGAAGCTTTGAGGTCAATCCCGAGCCTTGATCTATTCGAGTGCTTCTCAGGGACTTAAAACCCTTTCTCTCTCACTCTCTCAAAATTGCTCCAGCCTAGCCTGAGCTTTATTCTAACGGTCAGTTTTATTAAAAGGTTAATCTGAGGCACTCTCAATTTTAAGCCTTTCCGATTTACTTTGTCTAAGACTTCAGAATTGGTAATCAAAATTATAAAAGAACACCGAAAAAACTTTTTCATATTTCCCGTTCCATTTTTTTTATTTTTATACCCTGTACCTAAAAAGGTACAAGGGTATATTAAGTTTGTGCAAATGTATGTAACATAGAGAAGGAGACGTCGGAGACCCCCCAAAGTTACCCACAATATGATCAGGGTGACTAGAGAAATTGATATAGCCATGTCCGTCCGTCTGTCCGTCTGTCCGTCTGTCCGTCTGTCCGCGCGTACGCCTAGATCTTAGAGACTATAAGAGCTAGGATAACCAAACTTGGGATTCGGACTCCTTATGTGTGTACGCTGGTCAAGTTTATTTTTTTTTCTCCCCCCGCCCCCCCCTTCCACCCCCTCATTTTTTCAAAGCCACATAATTTCTAAACCTTTCGGATTTAAGTATTAGTTGCTTCTGAAAAGTTGTTAGGAATCTAAAAATCTTTCGATTGATATCAAACATGACTAAAATTGGACCATATTTACTCGAGATATACAAAAAACAAATTTTGAGGGTCAAGATTTTAATTCCCCTTGCCTAACTGGCAAACTGCCGAATGAGCAGTCCGATAGAAGGCGTGCTTGCAATATTGTGAACAATGTGTTTTTGGATTCAAAGGAATATTAAGACCAGAGGTTTTATGTGAATGCAGGCGACCAGGGTTACCACCCGACTAGGGTTGCCACCTTTTTTTTTAATTCCGTCTACTAGGTACAGGGTATCCCAAACTCGGCCGCGCCCGAGTTTAACGTTCGGCTTCATTATTTTTACTGGTAATGAATCAAAACAATTTTCATATTTTTCTTAATTAATCTTCTTTCTTTCTTGTTAAATTTTTTCGCTTTTCTTGTCTTCTCCTTTTTTTGTAATTTTTTTTTTTTGTTAGAGCTGCCAAAGTTCTTGGGGCTTTCCTGTTTGCTGGCCAGGCCAAGCCAAGGTATTTTTCCATTTCCAGTTGCGCGGAAAAAAAAACTTGGGCCCAAGTTTTTGCGTGTGGACGAGAAAGGGGGCAACAAAAAAAAAAAAGAAAGAAGGAAAACACTAAGAGGAAAAGGATGCTGCCACGACAGAGTGACTGGGAGTGGCAGTAAAGTAAATTAGCTAAAAAGAAATTTTACTTAGCCGGTGCTACCAAGTCGACGCAGCTGAAGATGAAGATGAATTGTGGGCATGGCCAAGCTTGAGCTCAACTTAGCTGAGCGAAATGAAAAGAGAGTGGGAGAGAGATGAACGCGCCGCGCGAAAAGCGCTTAAAAAGGCAACGGCAACGGAAAAATTGAAGCATTGCCTGGACAGCGAAAGTCAACTGGAAGGGGTTCTTGCCACTAGCTTGTCAGACAAGACAGTCCAGCCCCACTTCTCAGCCTATCCCTAACCAGCCAAGAAAACCCACAACAGTCAGCTTAGCTCGCGTCATCAGGTGAAGTGCAAAAGTTTGTCGAAACCAAAAGACGGCACAGATGAAGGGAGTACTCCGCTGTTAGGTGGGTGGGTTGAGGGTGACGGCGGCAACAGCGCGCTGGTGCGTCGGAAATGGGTCTGTAGTAATGAAGATAACATTTCCTGTTGTCAGCAATTGTAAACTTGAACAATGGCAACCTCGGCCGACTCATTCCCGCCCAGCCGCACCGCCAAAGTCTTTGACTTTCTGCTTCCCTTTGGCCAACCAGCCAACCAGCCAACCAACCCCACCAGCCATCAAAAGTGGAAATTTCAAAGTTTGGGTCACTGTCAGAAAAGTGAACGAAATCTATTTAATATTTTTTCAAAATAAAAATAAAAATCCATGTATATTTTTTTTATGCTGAGCGAAAAGTAAAATTGTGACCATAAATAATTCATTTATTTTATTTTTCGATTATGCCTTACAAATGTATACCAAAAGAATTCAAAACTAGCCTACAACAAGTTGTATATTCAAAAATTTTAAGAAGGGATCTGTGGAGTTACACGATTTCTAAAATAGTTAAAGAAATGTTCAAGGACTTGGGCTTATTTCATACTATAAATAAGGTCGATGGAAATCGCAATAGCTTAGTACAGTCTTGCCCAAAAAATCTATGGTTGACTTTCAATTTGCTTTTATTTAATTGAAATTAATATGGGAAACGAGTAATTTATCAGACTCTAAGAAAGGGTTAAAATATTTCTCAAATAGTTAAATGGACTTGGGCTTATTTCATCCTATGGATAAAGTCGATGAGAATCGCAATAGCTTAGTACAGTCTTGCCCAAAAAAGCTATTGTGATTTTCCATTTGCTTTTATTTAATTGGAAATTAATATAAGAAAAGAGTAATTTATCAGACTCTAAGAAAGGATTACATGATTTCTAAAATAGTTAAAAGACTCATCGAAGACTTGGACTTATTTCATCCTATGAATAAAGTCGATGAGAATCGAAATAGCTCAGTACAGTCTTGTCCATTTTCCATTTGCTTTTTGCTCATTCCCGAAGGCTTTGAAATTTTCTTATTGGGTACAAAAAAAGTGAAATAAATTATCAATTGAATGACAGCAAAAGTCATAGAGTCTTCTCCGATTTTTAAAGAAATTCTCAAGGAATAAAAATCTCCTCAAACATTTTGATATCAACTCAATATGGCAACTAAATCAAAAGGAATGCCTTCGGGTGGTTTAAAATATTTCCGAGTCAGTAAATATCAAATTTCAGAATGACTCAAAAATGAGGTGATTCAAAATGAAATGGTTACAATTGGAAAAGCCTCCAGATGATGAACTTGCATGCCCAAATTGTCGCTGTGAATTGTTACCAGAGCCTCTGTGAGCCAGAGGAAATGCCCTAGAGAAGAAGGGAAGGAGCAAAGAGGGGGCGGTGTGCCTGTGTATCTGCAAGTGGATTTCAAGTGAATTATTTATCGCATTGTGAAGTTGAAATTCCGCTAGAGCCCCTTTAAAAGTTGGCTTTCGCTTATTCCCTGCTACCAGGGTCTTTGTTTTGACTTTGTGCTGTTCTCTGGGCTACACCAAGCTGAGCTTGTGTGTGTGTGTGTGAGTTCTCTTTGTTTATATTTATTTTGTGTGTATTTTTCTATTTTTTCTTTTTCGTTTTTTTTTTTTTTTAATTTGCCAACACTTTGCTCGGCACTTTGTGCGGCGCGCTAGTCTGCCACCAAAAAGACTTTTTGGTCTTTTTTTTTCCTATCAAATGCCGGTCAAAATGACAAAGTGGTGCTGGACCAGGACGCCGCACACACACACACATACACAAACAAACACACAGACTTGCCTATACGCCGGAGTAGTTGTCGTCGAAATTGCGGCCTTCGTCTCTTGCTGCCGTTTTGCCTCGTCGTCGCGTACAGCAAAGTCATTTATACTGCAATTAATCATGATTACGAGCGTGTACTACATATACCTCCTCCTCTCCCCCAGCCCATCCTGCCCACCCTGCCACATCATCTTCCCAGCAGGCGCAAAAACTTCTCTATGCTTTTGCCCAGCTTCCTTGTTGGTGTTGTTGCTTCCAGCTTGCTTCGCTGTTTTTCGGCATTTACTTTCTTTTATTATTTACTTCTTGTGTGTTTTATATTTCTGTTTTTTGTTTTTTTTTTTCCTTTTCGCCATTTTCATTCACTTAGCCACGCTTTTTTCACTTAGTCTCTTCATTCGGGTGCTTTGGAAACTTTTTCTTTTTAACCAAAAGCAGACAAACAAAACTCTTACCCAGTCTCCAGTGTTTCGACCGAATTGCACCAGTTGCATACCGAGACGGACGCGCACATTTAAGCACATTTCAGCGCGTCTTTCTTTCTGCCACTTCCGCTCTTCTCCCAACCCCCTACATTCTCTGGTCGGTATCTTTGGCCGCAATGTAAGCAACTTATTTTTAATGTTATGCCATTTGGTCGGTACGCGTTGGGCGTGTTTCAAATTAGTAACTTGACGGACAGACAGCAAAGTTCGTTGGTTCTTTGGTGTATGTGTGTGTGTGTGTGAGTGCGAGTGTTTATTTATTTTTCCCTTTTCTTTCTTTTTTAGCTGACACCTTGAGGGATTCTTTGGCCACTAAACAAAAAAAAAAAGGGTTAAAGTGGCAGAGGATGAAAAAGCAACAATGATTTTAAAGTCTGTTGACATTTGTGATAAGAAATTCTCCAATTTGAAGAAAAAAGTGGGCGAACAAAAAGTATAGCATACTTTTTTGAGCAAGCTAAAATATATTTGAATTATTTAATAATTTTATTTATATATAAAACTATATACATTACTATCTTATTTTAAAGATATTTAAGTGGAGAATTCCGAATTAAATATTTATGATTTTCAAAAACCACAAATTAGTTTTTTCCAAAAACCCAGCCCCGTCTTTGAGTTTTTCATAAAAGAAAGAAAGAGAGAGAGATTTTTAGTCTGACCATGTGGCTCACGTGGCTGGGAAAGTAATGGGAATGGTACTGTTCGAACCGGAATGAGAATACCAAAAGAGTAATAAGAGCAAAAACAAAAACAAAGGCCAACAATTAATCACAACGCATCCTGCATATTTAATTACAGAAACGTGACGGTTGACATAAACACACATACACACACACACTTATACAGGGATGACTCACACACATACTGGCAAGTGGCCCACCACCAGATCCAATGACTTTATAAGAGAGATTCCAAGGGACTCGGAACCCAAATTAAAGCCGAGCAGCTCTGACAAAAAGATTGAGGCATTTAGATTTTTCCCAAACACACACACACATTGACAGACCAACCAAACAAACATTTTCACAGCTTTATAAATAAATTCATGAGTGTGGCAAAATCAGAAAACAGATTGCACAAATGAATAAATAAATGAATAATATTTTTTTTTACCAAAAAAAAAAAAAAAAAATAAATAAATAAATCAGTGTCATTGTACTTTGTATAAGAACTAATAAAAACAACAACAGCAACAATCATATAAAAATCACCAATAAACTGAGCTGGTCAGGTTGACTTCCATTTTCCTCTGGAAACCCTGACTGGCGGTGTTGTTTCCTTGGGTGTGTGGGTGTGTATCTGTGTGAGCCTGAGAGAGCGTATAAGCATAATCATGTAAGTGTGAGTCTAAGTGGGTGTGAGTGTGTGTGTGTGTGTGTGCGTGTCATTGCCGCATATTAAAATCTGCTCTCGGGCTTGTTCTGTCTTCTAGCCTTCGTTCTACGTGTGAAAATGTCTGTCAGCTCGGTTGTTGGTGTGTGCGTGCATGTGTGTGAGTGTTTTTGGCTCAACAAGCTCTAATTAGATTACATGCAAATTAAATGCAACTAAAACTCATGACACATATGGCCAGAAATTGCCATATGCCAAGCTAAATTCCAACTCATTTCCTCTTACTCCTGACTCCATCTCTCTCTCTCTCTCTCTCTCTCTCTGAACACAGACTCTCTCTCTCACAGAGCACTTGACTTGCTCTTTCTTTATAATAAAAATAAGAATTAAATCTAAAAAAAAACAATTTCTTCTTATTTTTTAAAGTAATTTTTTTTTTCAATATTTACCTGGTTCTTTTTGGTCTTCTCGAGCACTTTTTCTTGGTTTTATTTTGTTCACCAAAAGTTAAAAAATGTTCCTTGCTTCACTTTGTCACAGTCAAAAAAATTGGCAAAAAAAAAATTTTGTGATTTTTTTCTCAAGTTTATTCAACAGTTGTGCTGCCGTCTTTATTATTTTTTGCTCACTCTCTTTGGAATTTTTCTCTCTGGCTTTCTCTCTCTCTCTCGGCGACTTTATCTCTCGCTCGCTCTCTCTCTCTTGTTCGCCCTCTCTTTTTGGCTTGCCTAGTGTATAAGTCAAAAGGGTTTTGTTGTCTTTGTCTGACTGGCCAAATGGAGTTCTCTTGTGTGATTTTTTATTATTATTTTTTTTTTTGGATTGACTTGCTCACTTGTTGATTGCCTGATTGAAAGGAGCAGAGGAGGGAAGCCTTTTTGACTTGAATTGTTTATTAGAGCTTTTGGTGTTGGGATATTGTTTATTTATATTTTTGGTATTTTGAATTGGCAGCTGACTAAACTGCCTTGGAACGCGGCAGCTAAACGACTGAAGCTTGCATGTTGCAACATTAGACACGCAGACTCTCGCCGCAGTTACGCCGAGTGGCGCGTTTGGCGTTGGCGGCTCAAAATGGGTCAGAAGATGAAGCTAGCTGGGCAGGTGGACGGGATCAGGCCACTCAAGGCTAGGGCGGGGCTCGGCGGTAGGCTGAAGGAAGCATCTGACGCAACAGGCATATGTGTGTCTGTGTGTGGCTTTGTGGCAATGACAGCAATGCCTCTCTCTGTCTTTCTTTCGCTCTTTCCTTCTGCTTATCTCTTTAGCTGGAGAAATTGCAATAAAAACAAAGGAATTGCGAAAAAATACGAAGGCATTCCGGCACACCCAAAGCCTCTAAACAAAAACAAAAAAAAAAAAAAAACAAACAAACCATTGAAAAGAAGGAAGGAAGAAAATTCCCCTACACTGGCCATATGAAGAGAGAAGTCCCCAATGGTAGATGAAGAGAAAAATATATGAAACGATTCTGTTTTGCCAGCATTGAAATACTGAAGCATAACAATATTAAAAAATATCATTTGTCGCTGTTGTTGCAAGCCGACTCAGTTCATCTTGCCACAACCAGAACGGACAAACAGCGACGCGACGCTACGTTGACGCCAGCGTTGCCAGCCACGACCGAACTGAATAAGTTTTGCTGAGCGGAGCCGCAACCTCAGCCAGACTGCGGACTATCCTGTCCTGTCCTGTCCTGGCATGTCCTGGAATGGAGCAGTGCGGTCTGCCTTATCAGCAGCCACATGCAACAGGCAAGACATTCGCACACAGTGCCAGAGTGAGACGCCCCAGCCGAGTGGCACTTCCGTTTGACCCACGATTTCCCTTGCTGACCACATGTCGAGTCACTGCTAAGGCACAAGCCAGCGGTCTCCAAATATTTTGGGGCCGCCTACAACAAAGTTACTCTGTTGCTGATTTTCCCACCCACTCTCTCTCTCTCTGTCTCTATCTCTCTCTCTCGCTCTCTCTCTCCCTGTCTCTTTGAATTACTCTTTCTCTCTGGCGCTGTGGCCTGCGATTGTGTAGGTGTCAGTTTTGGTGTTTTGGCTTGTTGGGGACCGCATTCTCAAAAACATCGCTGCAAGGCTTAGCCAGCCAAGTTTGCGGTTTCTATTGCCTCTGCCAAGCACTACCACAAACGCAAACACACACACAAACACACTCACACACACCAACCACATGCCAAGGGGAAATTGTTCCCAAGGCAATTTTAGTTTTTACAGTGTCACAAACTCAATTTAAAATCGATTCAATTAAGCAAGCAAACTCAATTGACAGCAATTTAATGAAGCGAAAGTCTCTCATGAACGAAGCAAAAAAAATCTACATTAAATCAACACTAAAATCAAAGTATGGAAATTTAATTTCGTTATAAAGTTCAAAAAGTTTTTATTTTGTTTGTAAAATCTGAAAAATATGTTTGGCTTATTTAAGAGGGCAGAGAAATTGAAGACGATGGAAAGAACAAAATTATTTAAATAAATGAAGAATAAATTTAGGAAATTAATACTCAAAATCAAATCAAAAATTCATCTAATAAATTTATACAACAATTTTTCTATCGATTTATTGCACATAACCCAAACTGACTTGAGGTCCCAAAATCTTGGCTTACCAAATTCTAAAACCCTAACTATTTTTTACAAAATTTATAAAAAAAAATAATAATTGATTGGATAAAAAATGTTCTCCTCTCTCTGCACAATTGTGTTCGCTTTGGTTTTGTCTGAGTTGGTCCCACTGTTAATTCTGAATCAACCCCAACTGTTGCATTTTCGCCTGTTGCCATCAAAGCCTGTTGCTGCTCTGCAGTCGGCATAGGCAGCGCAGCCATCGGCGGCCGCAGCAGAGACAACGAACCTACCAGGCCAGCCATCCACCCACCCAGCCACCTACTGATTTTTCAACTGTTGCTCACTCCCTAGCAACAGGTACCGACGTGCCAGCGGAAGCCAGCAGAGAGCTAGGTGCTGGCAGCGACTTCGCTGCCTGCGTCAAAGTCGGCGTCGGTGTTGGTTCCCCTACATACGAGGAGCATTGACATGCGCAGTGCTCAGGGCCATAATCAGCTTCGGAGCTATGATTGCTGTCAGCTTTGGTGTTGGCATTTCCCCAGTCACACGAAGGTGATTGGAGCCGACCGCAGTTCGGTGCACCTACCAGGATCCTTGGCCACTTGGAGGGGAATTGCGCCTATTGGCCTGTGGCTACAGGGGCCTCGGCTGAACTGCAAGGACCCAAGTCCACCAAATCAGCTCAGGTGGGCGAGTGTGGGTATGGGAAATGTAATTATTGTCGGTCCATGCAGTTTGCTCGTGCCAGAGCAATCTTCCTGCAATCGGCTTAGCTGTACTTGTTGCACGCTGTGGCAACCTCATTTGATGGGCGTATTTTTCCTTCAAAATTTCTCCAGATGCTTGCAATTGAAAATCCCTCCAACGTAATGCCCGATTGAAAATATTTCTAATTTGCCCACTAAGAGAGATTTGAAATTTTCCAGAAATAGTTTAAGTAAAGAAAGATAATCCAAGGTTTCCAGATTCCAAGGTTCTTAAATTCTATAATTTAATAGGCCTTAGTTTCTATATGAGATCTTGGCAGTATTTAGACAATTTTAATAGAAGATCAGTTGGACCCTTCAGCATAAATTTTTCCAGTTCTCATGAGAGATTTTAGAATTGTTGTTTATGTCTAAAATATAGAGGGAACCTCGCACGGTATATCGAAAATCTATACCGATAAATGCAAAAATATATATTCCCCGAAGAATAATTCTTTTTTGAGGGTCATTATAGAGGTCTCAGAATTTTCAAGGATCTTTAAAAATAGACCGATAAATGCAAAAATATATATTCCTCGACCCCAAAAGCTTTTTCGAGGGTCATATTAAAAGTCCCAGAATTGTCAAGGATCCTTAAATGTCTCACATATAGAAAAAAATAGTTAAGGCTTCCTCGAATCTCAAGGGATCCTGGGATCAATGAAAGGTAGTATTTCTATACTTTCAAAGTCACACAAAAGTTGGAATATTTTAAGCCGGAAATTTTAGAAGAAATATCTCAAAGAATACTTCAGTGATATTCGGATTGGATCATCTCCTGTCTCAGATTTATAAAATAAAAGATCCTAATTTTTCTAGGTTCCCAGAAGATGTCTCAGAAATAATGTTGCATTTGTTTTTAATCCTAAAATAAAAAGGAATATTTCAAATATTTAGAAGGCCATTTAGACTGATGGTTGGCTTAGAAAGAAATCAATTTCCAGAAATCAGTTAGCCATTTTCTAGGTCCTTATGTGTTATCAATAGACTGTTGAGATCTTTATATTTTTTTCAAAAAGAACATATCAAGCCTGAGAGGGATAATTTTGCTCTGATCACTCTTTCAAATCGAATTAAAAGGATGCGTATAATAATTTTTTCGGATAATAAAATTCCAGCGTTATTTTTCGGGGTGCCGAAGATCACAGACTTTCATAATAAAATTTGGTAGACACATGTATCTCCATTGAGGAGTCCCAAATACTCACATTCGAAACAGATTATTCAATAAGCGTAGAAGTTATCCTGAGACCGATTTAGATTAGGTATGATAGCTTTATGATATAGTGGTACGATGTGGCTGCGCCAGGATAAAGCTGAGTGCCAAGTCTTATTGCGATAAGACTGAGAGACAAGTTTTGCATTGAAAAGAGCGGAGAGACAGAAAGACAAAGTATATTCAGGTGGATATGGGCCAATCTGATACTGACTAATATTCTGTGGGTTACAAACATCACAAAAAAAAAGGAATATACTAAATTTTTCCGCGAAAAGAGTAATCAAATAATCAAAGCTCAAAATAATTCATTCACAGATGCTGGCTTAACATCAAACAAATTAGCTCAGCAGTCACTAAAAAAAACCGAAAAAAAAAAAAATAAAGTGGAGCAGACCAAGTTGCAAGCTTTTAATTCGTAAATATAAAAAATTGCTGAGCAGACCAAAAATTTTCCCCGAAACTGAACTACATAATTATTCAAAGGTACTCATTACCTAGGTCACAGTCCATAACCTGCTGAAACTTTTAATGTAATGAGATAACTTTTAGTTAGCCCAGTTAATAATAAAAAAAAATATATTAAATCAAAATAAAAAAACAAACTTACCCAAAGTCGGCTTTAAAAATATAATTTTTGCCTGCAAATAAAAATACGAAAATTACTCAATGGAAAATGTCAAGGAAATCGTAGTAAAAAGAGTTCCCTTTGACCTGTTTCATCATTAAATTTATTTTGTTTTTATGGGAATTAAGTGGATTTTTCAAGGCAATTTTGGAATAAATTTTACTTTGTTTAAGAATTTGTCTACCAGAATTTCCAGCTGAGAATATTGTTGATTTATTACCTAAAATTCCTTTTGTCAAATGCCTAAAATTGTATAATTCTTTTTCTTCTATAAATTTGGAATAATTAAAACTATTTCCTTGGCATAGAATTTTATCTCACGTGATTCCTGACAAACTAATTTAATTTTAATTAAATCAATTGCAAATAGACGAAGCCCAATTGAAAGATTTTTTATATTAAAAATTTTTGAGAAAAACTTGTTTTTCCTCTGTCATAAAAAAATATTCTCCATTGTGCTAAAGACTTTGAAAAAAAGCCAGCATATTTGTGAATATTTATTTGTATTTATTTATTAGTTTTTAAGGATGTGGAAAAAAAATTATTAGTTTTTTTTTTTTTTGGTTTTCACAAAGAACGTGGGAAAAAGAACAGGAAACGAAAGCGGTTAGGCGGAATAAAAACTCCAAAGTGGGCAGGATAAACAAAGCAAAAAGGAGGTGTGGCGAATCGAGAGACATGGGCGAGACGATGCACATATCGGGCCATTGGACTGGGTGTGCCTGACTCTGTCCTGGATTGGGCGTGTGCAACTACTTTTCATGATAAAACTTCATTGAATTGTTTGGCTTTGTTGTAAATGTCATTGCTGTTGCTGTTGCTGTTGTTATTGTTGTCAGGCATAAGCGGAAATGCATCCGGCCGTATAAACACGCACACGCCCATACACCCAAACAGACAAAGCCAGTAAGAGCATCAGCGAGCCGGGCGGAGGCACATATGGGCTGAGTGTGTAGTGGCAAGATTGGCCAATCAGTTGCCACAACAGACATGACTCGATCAGGCCCAGGCCCAGAGTTGCTGTGTCGTGTGTGCACCATCAAAAATGACCAACAAGTGACTCCACTCCGGACAGCACCTGACAAACATACACACACACACACAGAGACAAACAAACTTTGCAGCATTTGACAAAAGTTGCATAAATTAACGTTAAAAACAAATGCGCCACAGCCCCAGCCCCAGCCCGCCCGCCTTTGACAACGATGACGATGACAAGGATGCTTGGTGTACTGTTGGCTGTGCTGATGCTGTTGATTCTATATTTTCTTGATGAACCATCCACCAGTCAAGTCAGCCAAAGCCCACTCTAGGCACGGCTTTTTTGTTTCGCCCGTCACTCTGTTGGCACACTAAACAACAGGCAATAAAGTCATCAAATGAAACCGCATCGACCAACTACGTAACAGCCAGGGGAATAGATTGCCCTTGTTATCTCCAAACTTACCACGCTCCTCTTCATCCTCCTCGCCGGGCAAACAATGCCAGTTTGACCCTTTTTTTTTTTTGTTACTCGGCAACTTTGATTATGCGGCAAAATTAAATTTTGTTACTTTATAAAAGTAAATTGATTTGGTTATGATTCTGTTTTTTTTTTTGCAGTTCCTAGCCACTTGTTCTTTTTTTTTTGGAGCTTTCGCCCATTCTTTTGGTAGCAATTTTTAATTTCATTTGTCACGTAAAACAGCCTGATAAACTTAATTATTAGTTATGCAGAAGGTAATAATTTCATTTTCCCTCGAGTTGATTATTTTTCAGTGCACTTTTGAGTGGCAAATTTATTTCTCAGTATTTCATATAAAAAAACAAAGCTTTTTTCTCCCCAAGGTAAATTCAATTTCACTTGGACACTGAGTTCCTTTTTTTTTTTTTGTTCTTTGACAAAAAAATAGTTTGAAACGAAATAAATGAATTGCTTGAGTTATTTCAAATTTATGTGAAAAAATTTGATCATGAAATTCCTAGAAAAATTAACAAACTTTTGTTTGTCAAATCCAAAGTCAAGTTGACCACTTTCCGAGGAATTCCTAATTTATTTATTTTTTATATAAAAGTAAATTTACAACCAATAAATTTTGGTATAGGTTTTTATTCCATAAATAAAAGCACCTTTCTTTTTTCAACCAGTTTTTTTCACAATTTTACAGGCATTTAAATTATTTTATTGAAAATTAATATTTAGTTAATAACAAAAAACATTTCAGCAATGAAAATGAATATTTGAAACCTGAGACAATTTGGATTTTGATAAAAAAAATGAATTAATTAGAACATTTTGAGTTGATTAAATTTGAGAATAAATTTTGGCTCAATTACAAGAAAATTCGACATATTTAAAAGTTCTTCTCACTTGCCAAATATTTATTTGTTGGTTAAATATCTTTAAATAAATCATCTAATCAAGTGAATAAAGTTAGATTTTTATCAAGAGAAAAACCAAAATAAGAATAGAATTTTCCATTATCTGAGAGGCAAAGCCAATTCAGGACCAATAGCCCCGGCAGGCATTTGGCCATCATCTAACCATCATCCTTCGAGCCTGGCCAAAGGATCTCATGTAGAAATCTAAATATAGAAATTAATGAATTATGAGTAAAAGGATTTGTTTCGCTTTTGTGCATACAAGCAGATTCACAGGCAAATTCACTCACTGAGTTCGAAGCTAGTAAATCTAAAAGAGAATGGGTCCGGGGGCTGCCGTTGGGAAATGGGTTTCTGTTCATTCGACCGTAATACAACACTGGCTAAAGGTGAGCATATGTGTGTGTTTGTGTGTGTTTGTTTGCATTTTTAATCGCTTTGATCTTCATCTTTCCATTTGGTAATTAATTAAGCGAAAGGTTTCCGGTCTTAACAAATATGTCCATGTAAATTCCTTATGTGAAAAATTTCTGTGTATGGCATAGAATATAAACCATTTTCATCCCTCACCCCACACCCCTCAATGATGGTTTTGTCCAAAAAGTGAACCTACTACCTGACACACTTCTGCCAGCGTCTAAAGCCGTCCACTCAGTCAGCCGTACAGCTTCGAACAACCGAACAAATCTTCCAATTAATTAGTTTAAAAATGTGTGAGCTTCTTTCCAGATTTCTATTACCACACACACACACACACACACACACATCTATGATCAATGAGGCGTGGGGCGAGGCTGGCAGTGAGAGTGTCGACCTTTCGTTTCATCCCTCGCGGATAGGTTGGCCAAACCGGTTTGACTTTGGTTGACAGCGATTTGCGTCTCTAATGAGGCAAGCGACGACCGCCTGCCGGGCCGGAGTTGCCCAAGAAATCGTTTACGTCTTTGGCTTCCCTATGGCCACACGTGCCGCACGCCTTAAAGCGAGCCCAGCCAACCTGGACCGGCGCTGGCTCCCTCCCCCAAAGCCCATTAAAAAGATTCAGACAAAATGGACACACCGGGAGACAGACACTTTAAGTCTTTATTTTTTTCTCTCTCTCCTCCCCTCCTGTCTTTATTCTCTCCTAGGCCAAATTTGATTGGCCAACAACAACAGAATCTGCTGGCCACTGCACAATGTGAAGTTTTGGCCTGGCTGAAGGCATTGTAAGGTGACGAAAGAAAAAAGAAAAAAAAAAAGAAAATATGTGAAGATATCATTTCAATCCATTGGATTGGTTGTTGTGTGTTTAATTAAATTTCTGAAATTAAAATGTTTTGTTTATATAAATTGAAAAATTCACACAAACACATACCACCACCCCGCCTCCTTCTTGGCTTTCTTTTGGACATGATTCTAAGAGGGGAAATATTATCATTTCTTTGCCGAAAAGCAAATACTTTTTTTTTGAGGATATTTTTTCTTAAATATTTCATTCATCTATCTTTTTCCAAAGCAAATTTTAAACCCGATTGCTTCACTATTTTTCAAACTGTGAGAAATATTTGAATTTATCAAATATTTGATAGGATATAGTAATTCGATCTAATGATTTTTTTTTTAACTCTCCAATGAGCTATAGTGCCGTAAATATATATATATATTTTTTTTTGATTTCGAAAAGAGTATAAAATTTCCAGACAATAGACCAACTGAGATGAATGACTGAAAGGCATAAAAACGTAATGGAAGCCGGCTCGTATGAGTTTCCATCAGCCAACATCATTCGACATTGACGTTTTACCGGCCCTCACAGACTGTCTGACTGCCTGC
This sequence comes from Scaptodrosophila latifasciaeformis, assembly GCA_037075145.1. NCBI lineage: Eukaryota > Metazoa > Arthropoda > Insecta > Diptera > Drosophilidae > Scaptodrosophila > Scaptodrosophila latifasciaeformis. The sequence continues at coordinate 5,270,914 of JBAMCM010000073.1, forward strand.
CTGCAAGTTGCTCCATTGTTGCCTGCTCAAATCGTTTCTGATGGCATAGCCAACTAACAGCCAATGTACCAATGAATGACCTCCCCCCCTCCACCCCACACCCCCGGACCAAACCAATCAAACCAAACCAAACCAAAGCTATGGCCATGGCATCATCGGATTCTTTTCTACCATTCAGCAGGCAGGTGGCAGGTGGCAGGACATTGCTGGGCCAGCCAACTTTTCAATGTGTTGAACGGCAGGCATTATTTTTAACACCTTTTGTAGGCGTATTTTAAAACTCTCTATAAGTGCGAGTGTATGTATGTGTGTGTGTGTGTGTGTGTATGTGTCAGTGGCTTTTCAATTTGATTCATTTCATTTCAATTCTGTTGTCTTTGCCACTGGCAAAAGCTGACAATGATGGCCAGGGATATCCCATGAATTGGCACACAATAAAATCAGGCATTCCTTTGCATTCCGGCTTGCTCATTCAATATTCTTTTTTTCTCTCTTTTCCATAAAAAGCCAAAAATACCTTTGGCCTATTAAAAAGTCAAGTGAAAATTTTTGGTCTCAAGTAAATGGCAAATCACACTTGACTCTGGGCTATGATTCTTTTTTTCTTTTCTTTAGTAGTTTGAATTAAGAATAGTTTAGATGATTCTTAATTAATTAATTTGTAAGGAGCAAAGAATAGAATATTTATATTTATTTATTATTCTCTAATTGAATAGAATCAATATGAAAAGATTTATAAAATCCTTGCAGCATATTTTCATATTTAGTCTGATGAAATTATATTCGGTTAGAATTGTATGGATCAATAATATTAATGTCAAAGCCTAAGGCCATCATGGTGAATAATTGAAAGTAAAATAGGAATCAAAAGTAAAATTGTAAACATTATTTGTTTGTTTTTGTTTTTGTTTTTGGCTTTGGGGAGAAATGTTGCCGGCTTTGTTTACACAACTCGGCACAGACTCGGCCAATTGAAATTCATGATGACACAATAGATTTAATTTGGGACTGACACTACGATTGCAATTTTATTTATTATTCATGCAGAGAGCGATTTACACCATCCGCCAGCCAATTTCACTCAAACCCTCTGCTGCCGCTGCCGTTGCTGTTGTCCTTTTTGGCATTCAGTGTGTTGGTTTCTGTTTTGCATTGTGAGACAGTCTTTCCATTCAGGTTACCACGGGATTGTCAGGATTGCCCTGGGGCCCAAAAACCTGCGGCAGAGAATAACACGAATTTCCCATGCAAAGTTGGAGAATGCCAAGAAAAAAAATATATATTTTCCTACTCTTTTTTGTGACTCTTTTCTTTTGTGAATATAAGAAAAAAAATTGAGTTGGTTGAATTAATTGTAATTTAGCATATTTAACAAGTACAAAAGATATGAATGAAATAGGTTCCAGTTTGTGGACATCTTTATCGGAGTGTAGCAAACTGCAGGAGTGAATGGGTAAGCTCATTGTCCTTCCTAAGGTAGAGAGAAAGTGAAGTGAAGCGCAAAGAATTCTGATATATGCAGATATCAGTTGGAGGGGAAAAAAGCAATTATTATTTTAACCTGTCAATTGTTTCTGACCTGTCCCCGTTCTAGGTGACTGCGCTGACCATTTTGGCTTGACTGTACCAATTATGAACTCATTTTGAACAAGAAAAATAAATAATAAAAAAAAAAGAAAAGTGTATTTATTTAATTATTGGATTGTTTTGGTCTTATCTTTATGCGTCCAGAGTTGTTGGGTTAAAGCAAACGTTTTTGTTGTCTTTTTAAATTTGATTAGAAAATAAGCAGCTGGTGAGTTAACAATTGCCTTGAGCTAAATGCTCTCAGCCGTTTTAAGCCATAATTGGAAAGCCCAAGACTGCTAGTGCTGGCGTTGATTATGTCTGGCATCAGCAGGTGACAGTCATTAGAAACTCAGCACACCTTGAAGCCATTGGAAAGCCTTACCTTGCCTTGCCATGGGTTTGCTTGGCTCGCATGACTGCCATTTCACAGACGGGCAGCTGCAATTGCCGCAAAATTGCTGATAATGGCTAAGCACATTTTTGTTGGGAACATTGGCACCCGCATTCGCACGAGTAGCATGTATGAAGTGTATGGCAGGAGCAGGTCACACCATTGAGAGTATCAGAAGAGCAACAGAGTCTCGACTATCACATGGTCATGAAATGAGCAGTAGACTGCCTCGTTTCTGCTTTTCATAATGACAGCCAAAGCAAATTTGTTAAGGTCGAATTGCCAGAGACTTCAAACTGTCAACAGGACTGGCGGCCTGGCTAAAGATTTAGCACTTTCAACTGGAAATTGCCTGCTAAAAGTATTTATAATCCAATATAGCCTGGATAGCTTGAATAGCTTGGATAGCTTGGATAGGTTGGATAGGTTGGTTGGCTACTAAGAAGCCGAAGACAGCAAAGAACAATAGAGAACAATTGCTAAGGGAAGATCCAGAACGGAATCTAGATAGCCAAACGAAATGTGAGCGAAAAACAAAACTGAATTTATGGCATCATAAATCAAAAGCAATATTGTCATATTCTGCAACTTCCTGGTGACCAACTCAACCACCACAACATAAAGCCCTGGCCAGCCACTTTCAGTTCCTTTAACCAAGTGTGGAGATTATCGAAGCCCAGTCTTCTCCACTTGGTTGCCACTCGACACGAGGGCAGGAGCACCACTATCCCGTTCGCTTGTGTGTGTGTGTTGGCCTAATGTGGTCACTTTGCTGGGGGTTGTGCTGGACTCGCTATATGCCTGAGCATTGTATTGCATGTTGGGCGCGGCTCGGTTGCATTTGGCATTTATCCTTTTTGGCAGGACAGGCGAATACTTTCAAGCAGACAACTTGGCATCTTTGGTTACATGTTTGATGCTCTGGCTCTGATCTCCTACACTCCCACCAGCCGGAATCTCAGAATGGCATAAGCATCCAGACCTGAGTCTGGGATATTGGGATACTCGGTAGCAGGTTACACCGTTGCCAATGTCAGGCGGGCAAAGACAAAGTGCTGTCAATATTAATCAATGGTCAGCCAGCCAAAGCATGCACCATGATTCTACTGGTAACCAAAAAATTTATGAAAGCACAAGTTTTTCTTCGAAAGGCAAAACACTCTTCTTTTTATTTTAAATATATCGGAATATATCTTTAATCCATAATCGATCAAACTTTGATAGTTTCAAGTATTCCATTTGACTGGAAACTCTTCAGGGAATTAAAAATATAATTCCCTTTCTCGAAGGTTGTGACAAGCTTTGGGGGAAAATAATAAATATACATGTCTTCTATTTGAAAAGGGTAAAAGGATTGCAAAATTTTCTTAAATAAAACTGCAGTAAAGTCATTGAAATGATACCCACTAAGAGTTTATGGAGCAGCTTTCCAAAGTCAAAAAGATATTAAAATTTGCCGGAATTTTCATAAGAACTGACAGGGACAGAGAGACAGACAAATTTGACAGTTGAATGCCTCAATATGTTGAGCGGCACTTCATGCATAAATCACACAAAATAATATATGTATTTACCAATCGGACAGACCGGACTGGGCGGACTGGCCAGAACGGCCAACACAAAGAAATACAATTTTGGACACTTGATTAACCACAACTCATTTGGCCTGTTTGATCGCTCAGTTGTTCGAGCCTTTGTGTGACTACATTTTACCCATATTATTCACTCTCTTTTCACACAAATTGAGCCACCAAGTGGTTGCTGGCTGAACCGACTGGAGTGATTGGAGTGACTGGAGTGGTTGAAGTGGTTGACCAAAACGTTTATTAACTAGTTATGCCAAAATGCGGACGGTACGGTGACAGTTGCCAAACAACAAGCTACCCAAAAGTGGGTAAACCAAAGTAAACACACACACACACACACACAACGAGGAATTAGAGGAAAAACAGGGAATAACACAACAGATTGAAACGAGTACGCTAATCAACCCTTGTCAGTCAATCAGGCAACCAACCAAACAACCAACGAACCAAGTAACCAAGCCAGCTAAATCGCACATCTATGAATATGGACAGAAATGTTTTTGTTGTCCTTGTTTGTGAGACTCACGTGCCAGAGATTCGAGTGGCTGGAGAGGGTGGGGTGGGGGGATTGGGGAAGAGACCGTGTGCCGTTTTCATTGAACTGCAAAAATATCTAATTCGCTTTCATTTTATTCAATTTTGTCAGCTAAACAAACACAAAAGTAGTACAGCACTTGAGTTTTAGCAAGCCATTCAACCGCACTGACATATGTAAACCAAAATAATAAAAAAGGAACGCCTTGAAGGATACAAGCTCTTTAACCCTTTCCCACAATCTTCTGTTCTTTCAGTTTTCCTAGTTCCTGACCACCGATCGCTGTCAATGATGAAAACTCATTTGCTTGTGTGCACAAGTTCTTCGGCTGACAACATTGATGATGATGACGATGGCAATGGAAACAAGTTTATTCAATTGCCAGGAAACTCTTTCTTTCACATTTCATGCGGTTGAGTAGGATGAAGTATGAAGACCAAAAAAAAAAGAAAAGAAAATTACAAAGAGTCCAGTTCGATTGATTGTGCTTAAAAGGATTTCCAGCAACATGCCAGAATCATACAGTTGCATACAATGAGCAATCACAGCAAATATATACAAGCAACTCCTATTATCTGTCAGTCATAAGTGCTTCAAGGATATGGAATATACATATAATGTCCGAAATGCGTCAGTCTTGGCTCACATCCGCTATTTTGAGTGTTGGCGAATACGCAAGTTAATTTCCTAGAGATGTGAAAGTGATCAAGAAAGAACCAATCAAAGCACTTAAACCATTACAGGACTTCGTCAAAAAATTATGAATTGATTTTTACTTTCAGGTTTAATTTTTGTTTATCGTGAAAACTATATCCAGGTCAGATATGCCTTTCTCCAAAGACTATATTAATTTTTAATTGTCTTCTTGAAACAAATAAAAAAAAAAATTAGTTTCAAATTAAAAGAATCGAAATAAATATATTTATAAAATTCATCACGCTACCATCCCTATTGAAATAGCGACAATGACAACTGGGCCACTTGCCATACAAATCAAATTAAAACAGCAATGCAATATGCAAATTGACTACACTTCTACACAGGCAAATAGACAGAAATAAACTCATTTGCACACACACTCGCTTACCAACATACCCCATTTATGTGAATATGTGTATATGGATTCATATGGAGAATGAATACCACGTTCCCATTAATATGAGCGCTAATTCCGTTAGGCAAGCATCACTCAAGCGTTGGCAACTGTTCTTCTTCGTCTTGGTGCGGCATGCGTGGTACAGTTGCCACCCATCAACGCATGTCAATCAAACTGACTGACAATAAATGCAGTTGTAGTCCAGCGATGCTGGAAACCGTCATTGGTTGGTTAGAGAAATACAAATTTTATTTTATTTTATTTTTTTTTTTTTTAGCAAAGACAAGGCAACCCATCGGCAATTTCTATTCTTGTTTTTTGCATAATTGAATTAGGGTACTCATAAGTTACATAAAAAGAAGAGAGGTAGACTGGACATATTTAATTAAAACGGTAAATTTATTTAAATTTTTTTCTGCATTTTCAATGCTCTCCCAGGGCCAGAGTAAGTCGTAGGCAAAGTGGCCAAGGGAAGGCATTGCAAAAAAAAAAGAAAAATAGAAGCTTTCCTAATAGCGAAGACCCAGATGCTCATAGAGTGGAATCTCATCACGGGTTTCATTGTGGCCCTTGACTTCAAAGTCGCCGCCCTCGAGCAGATAGCGTGGACGAGGTAGCGATGGATTGGCAATATAAAAGTCTATCAGAGCCGAGGTGCTACGCAAATGGGTGATGCCCTTGAAAATTTTTTCGCGAGAGAGCAATTCTTCTGGATAGACCGTCTCAATAACAGTATCACCGGAACGCTTCACCCAGGGTCTGTCCCTCAGTGGTACAGTGCGGCCAAAACAGCTTAGCATGGGCTTTTGGTAAGGACGCGTGGCATGATCATTGATATGTTTCTCATATTTCAACTCGATGGCCATCTTTGGAGGCAAAAGAAAACGTATCAAGTCAACGAATATTAGATGAAAGCGATCTTTGGCTTACATGCGGCTTATTCCATTTGTCAGCCACGGTTTTGGCTATGGCATTCACCTCTTTGGGGTCTGTTTTGACCGAGGCCAGCAGGGTGCGATCCCCCTTGATGGAGAAGAGATTTTTAACCTTAGATGGAGTCATGGTGGCATCTCCGCTGCCAATTGCATTAAGCCACTCAACGAATCGTTCTGCTGACTAAATGAGTTGATCAGGAAAAACTCTAGAGAGCTTTCGCACTTAGAGACTTACGGCATCCATCAGAGTCTCAGCCTGTTCATCTAGACTGAGTACATGCTCCTTCTGCCCCCTATGCTTTACACGGGTGCGCCAATTCACTCGTTGCTCACGCGGAGCACATAGAAACCTACTCAACCAATTGTTCTTCTCCAAAGTGCGATGTGTGTGGCCCACGGGCTCGTCCAATTTCAGATCAAACTTCTCAAACTCCTGATCCATTCGCACAATATCCGAGTGATCACTCTCATTGAAATGCTCCTCGACTTTTTTGCGGCCAAAATCAATGGTCTAGCGAAAGAAAATATCATTAAAAAAAACGCTGAACTACACGGCAAACTTTCAAAGAAATCTCACAACTCCCCCCTCGTCGGGGGCTAGCGGTTCGCTATCCGTATCGTTTTCACTGACATATTCCTGAGGACGTTCCTCTATCATTTCCTCCCGTATGTAGATATCATCATCCGACTTGGAGAAATCATAGCCCTGTATATGCCTGACACGCTCCTTCAGACGTGGTGGCAGCACCATCGAATAGTCAATCATGGGCAATCGCGGCTGCGACAGACAATTCACTGCATGCTCCACCTCGCCAATAATGTGCTCCCAATAATTACTGTTGGTCACCTTAATCCGTGGATGCATCAAAGAAACATCTGTAATGTAACTGCTAGTAGACTTCGGAAAGACCCTGGGCTTCTTTTCCTGCGGCATGTCAATTAGAGTGCGACGTGAGCTGGCTCGGCTCAGCTGACTGGCACGACTCGAGCGGCTCAGACGGCTCGATGAACTAGCCCGATGCATTCTTGCGGCTAACGGCCGAAAATCTAAATCTGTTGAATCCATATCCCCTCTACCTATACTAATTTGATATATATTATAGAAAAATTGTAAAAATTTGATTTAATCCTCTTTTGTCTGGTGAACAAATTTAGTGTTTGTTTTGTGTGTTTCGAGTTGAGAATGAAAATTAGAATGCAAATGTTTTATCAATAAACCATGACGTTGTCATAGTATTTGACTTAAATTCCAAAGGCAATTATATTTCAATTTTTGTTTGTCCTAGCTTTGGGAAAGTTCAACAGCTTCAATATTGAGCAAGCTTATAGCGGACGATGGGCATATTTCCACACCAACATGATTCCTTTTGGGAACTTGAAAGTTTCCTTGCGAAAGCTGCAGAGCTTCAACAAATGCAAAGCTTTTTTGTTTGTCAGACACTTAAGCTTTTGCAAGGATCAAATAAAAACATGGAAGCTTAAATAACCCTTCTAAGTTCCCAGCCCAAACACAAACCTCTAACCAGCTTTAAAGCTTAGTAAACATTTCAAAATAAGCTTTTTATTATGATTAATTTTAGTTAAAGCTTAGGCATTCAAAGTCAACTAGATTTTCCGACGCTCTTGCATTCGCTGAGCTCGATAGCGATGATAATTGTTTGCATTCTGGCGCCTTGGGTAAACTTCTTTTAAAAGCTCCAAACTCGAGCGTATCTTGGCCTTGAATATTATATAGCCCAACCACAACCAATTGCACAAAGATAGCCACATCGACATAAAACTGACTGGCAGCCACTTGGACTGAAACCGGCAAAGTAGAAAATTAATAATCTAAGATATCTCCCGAGCTTCTCGACATTGCTTACCTTCTTTTGCTTCCTCTTTTTGATTTTGGAGACTATGGTTTTCTGGGCACTAAAATTCGACTGCCCATTACCCTTATTCAAGTTTTTTGAAGCATTTTTTGGTAATTTCGGATCTTTTTCATCTTCTTTGCCCTGGTTGTTACCTTCGTTCGGCTTGGATTTATTGGCTCGATTGGCCACATCCACCGTTCTGGATTTTAGCATCTTATTATTTAAGTTTTTTATTTTTCGACTCGCAACAAAAGTACGACTGTTTCGTTAAAAATGCTGAATTGATTTGAATTTTTCATTGACATTAAAAAATTCATAGCCTGCTCTAGAATAAATTTGCCTATACTCTTGATATTTTGTACCGACTGTACTTTTCTATTAAAATTGAATGGTAAACACATCATTACCCTCTGGACATTTAAAATACAATCGATGTACTAATAAAAATGTGTATCCATACGACCTGATCCTGAGCAACGTGTTAGAAATAAATCTCAAGATCCTTGGTACCGAATTTTATGGAACCGAGCAGCAAAACAGATACGAAATGTTTTAAGGGAGCTCAGGAGCTTTTTTTCTTGAAACGCACAAAACAGTTAAAGCGTCAGCCCTTTCGACAGGTACCAAATCCTTTCGGATACCATTTAGAGGGCCGTTTACTCCTTATGACCAGACTAAAGAGGCGCATAAATCCACAACCGCCTTACAGATTAACGATTCCTTTTCACTGACAGAATCCTGAGAAGGTTCCTCTATTATTTACTTCCTTATGTAGATGATTCTTTTAAGAACTTTCAAGCTTATACCTGCAAAGCTCGAAGCTTTGCTTAGCTTTTTTAGCTGCCTGCAGCCAAAGCCTTAGCAAAACCTAAAAGCTTAAAAGCTTGCAGCCCAAACACAAACCTCTAAACAGCTTTAAAGTTTGGTAAACATTTCAAAATAAGCTTTTTATTATGAATTTCGGTGGTAAAAGTTTAAACCATTCAAAGTCAACTAAATATTCCGACGCTCCTGCCTTCGCTGAACTAGATAGCGATGATAATTGTTTACATTTTGGCGCTTGGGCTTAACCAGGTTGAAATTCACCAATTTCAAGCGTAACTTGGCCTTGAATATTATATAGCCCGACCACAACCAATTGTAGAAAGATAGCCACATCGACATAAAACTGACTGCCTGCCACTTGGACTAAAACCGGCAAAGAAGAAAATTTAAAAATCCCAGAGCTTCCTCGACATTGCTTACCTTCTTTTGTTTCTTCTTTTTAGTTTTGGAGACGTTGGTTTCATGGGCACTAGAATTCGGTGTATCCACATCTCCCCCATTGAAGTTGGTAAAATTTTTCAAAGCATATTCCAGTAATTTGGGATCCTTTTCATTGTCTTTGCGCTGCTTGGACTTAACCACTCGTTTGCCCACATTCACTGCCTTGTATTTTGCCATATTAGTATAATTTTTTTGTTTTTTTGACTCGCAATAAAAGTCGAACTGTTATGATAAAAGTTTTGAATGGATTTGTATGTTTCACTGGCATTAAAAAAATTCATGGCCTGCTCTAGAATAGATTTGCCAATCTTTTGTCGCGACTGTACGATTCTATTTAGAGAATTTAAAATTGAATAGATAAAACACATCATCAGCACCCCCAGAAATATCTCAAGTTGTGGTCAACCAACTGACTCAAGTGTTGAATAAATAAACTAAACAAGAAAGTAAGCAAAGCTAAAAAAAATTCAGTCAAGGCCTTTCAGGTGCACAACAATAGAAGGCAAACAATCAAAGAAATAAATAAACAAACAAGCAAACAAACAGAAAATAAATAAATGAATAAACCAAAAGCAAGTTAGACAAGAGTCAACAAAAGAGTTTTCTTTAAGTCATTTCAAGACAGACAAAAGAAAAGTGTGAATTTCAAGCTACTCTCCCCCCCCCCCCTGCAGGACTACACTCGCCAAAACAAATCAATGAGAAATCCTGGAATGTCCTGGAATGTTTTTTTTTCTTCACGGTAAATTTGAAATATTTTTGAGGTCATAAACGATTATAACCAATTTTCGAATATGCCCCAATTTTGTTGTGGCAAGAATTTCTAAAAGCTTCAAAGGGTTTGGGGGGGGGGGGGGGCCTGGCAGAGTTGCTCATATTAGAAGAAGCACAAAGTACTTAAGTGACAGAGGGCAACTTTGCAAAAATTGTGCGCATATTAAAATTCTTGGCAAAAGCTTTTGACATAAATTAAAACTTTTGTCAACGTACCAAAGAGTACAGCTGGCTGGCTGGATGGCTCGCTGGCTGGCTGGTGGAGGGGGGAGAAACCGAGAGGCACAAATGCACATATACTCATACGAAAAAGGTGCATGTGGGTAAATATTTACATACACACACACGCACACTTACAAAAGCCTGTGTATTGTCTATTGTCTGGCAATGTTCCACCTTGGATTTGTTTGTGTTTTCTTTGAGGTCGTGAAAAGTTTGGCTTGCCTGCAGTGCAGGCCTTTTTCTATCATTTGCTTTGGTAATAATGGAGGCTCACATATTGACAAATTAAAAGGCTCTTAAATAAAACATAAGCTGGAAAGTCTGTTCAGTTTCAATTAACCAGGCCAAGCCTTCAGTCCTTTCAAATTCAAAAGAGTTGAAAATATTTGATTTATTTCATTTAAGGATTTTATTCTTACTAGTTTTGAATTGTGTGCAAAAGTATAGATAAATATTTCCTTTGCTTTGGAAAGAAAGAACGAAATATGACAAACTTGAGATAAATAATTTCATTTGATTTTCCTGATTCTTATTTTTATTTTTTTTTCAGTCAAAAAGAACACGTCTAAACGTCAAGTCTTGGCATTTTCATTGAAATAAAAGTTAGTTTGTGAGCCTGTGAAGTTCCTTTTGGCTTGTCTGCCTTGAGACGTGCCAAAATCTTTGACAGTTTTGCTGGAACGAAAAGTAACAAAAAGAATTTCAACGTACACAGAAAATTTATGTATTCATTCTATGCGTTAATTGATTGAAGTTTCACTTTACACCCAGTTGGCCATATCATATCGCATTGAGGGCAGATTGAGAATCCTCTTTGGCTTTTGGTGCTTGCCTCAACGTGGAACCAATAAAAAGACTGACATATTCGAAGGCTGATTAAAAAGTTTTTTAATTAATTTCAAAGCCAAAAAATAGCACATTGGCTTGCACAGCATCCCACTTGACGGACTCACTGACTGACTGACTGACTGACTGGCTTGCTGGCTTGGCTAGAGCAGCACACGTAGCCAACAGAACTGAAGGCAGTGAGAGAAGAGCGTAGAGAGATGAGCTGCCAAGCCGAATCTATCGAAGGAAAAGTTTAGCAAGCAAGGGCCAATTCAATGGGAGGTTGCCTTGGGCGAAGATATTTTGAAAAGAAGATTGAGATGGGAAAGTGGAACCGATTTGGTATGAGGCTATGCAAGTTCCAGCATTGATATCACTTACAACGAGAGAAGCATCAAAAATTAATTTCACTTCATTTTCGCTAGAAGAAGGCGATGGCGGAGTTGGTGACGTTGACAAGGTGCCCTGACTCCAAGCTCAAATTTTTGGGCTTGGAAATTATTTATGAGACATCCAATGCCTTCAGCACTCACCTCTCTCTATTCGACTAGTTGACTAGCTGTCGCCTTTTCAATGTCTCTCTCCCCATTGGGCTGGCCTACGTGATTGTTGCTTTTGGCGCGTGATTTTTCTACTTGTGACAAAACTTTTTCAATAATATATAAATCAAAATGTCATAAAGTCATACACATTTTTCTAGCGTTTTTTTTTTTTCTTTTCCATTCTTCTTCGACTCACCTTTTTATTTTTTATGCAATCAAAAATCTACCAAACACTTTTCTGAGACAATTTAAGCCAACACTGATGTGTATTTAATATATTTTTATATCTATGTATTTGTGTGCGTGTGTGTGTGAGTGGGTGGAATGGACAGATAAATGATATAACCATGCCCATGCCTATACAGATGCCACCTGTCTGCTGGCACCGCCAGTAGTCCAAGGAACTCAACTCAACTTGTCTCGTCTTGTTCCCTCTTCTTTTTCTAGCTCTTTCTCTCTCATTCTCTCTCTCTCTCTCTCTTTCTATACACACACACACACATTCATGAAAATATGTCACAAAATTTATGGCAAAATAATTTCAATCCAGTCTCGCAAAACCAGCCAAGCAAAACCTTCTAATGTCCAACGAAAAGAGGGAGCAGCTCATTCCCAGACTTTCCAGACTCTTATGCGTCATTTAAGCAGTTTAAGCTGAATTTCTTTGTGTTGTGAAAAGTTTTACACACACACACACACACACACAAGCACACTCAATAAAATATTGTATTAAAAATTCCTTTAGAACCTTGATGAATTTTACGTGTCTTCCTTTTCTTGGCGGCAACTTTTAAGCAGCGTAAAAATGCCATTTTATTTTTATTTACGTCAAAATATTTTTCGCTTGTTTTTTATCTACTTGAAGTGGCTGAGCTGAGGCAGCCGCAAATCGCTTAAAAGTTGCCGACTTTCTTGCCTTTGATGGCTACACCAAAACCCCCACCCCCACCAGCATCACCAACTCGACAGACTGAGTTTCTTTGGATTTCCTTTTGCTTGTTCATTCAACAATTTGTTTATTAATTTTTTATATGATTTTGACAGAGCCTATAGACTCTACCAATAGATTGCTCTTGGGCCCGACAAGAAAGGATACAGCTCAAACCTTTCGGAATGCCAGATAAATTCCACTTCAAGTTTTTTTTTTTTTTGGTTAATTTATAAAATCGTTTTAATAAATTATTCATTTAATTTGAATTCAATACAAAACACAACACAAAATTTATGCAAACTAGAAAACATATTTTCAAATATTTGCCAACTCTTTAAGGCAGGAAAAATGTTGACCGCAATGCAGACTCGATGAAGGCAAAAAAAAAAAAAAATAGTCAAATGAATACTCTAAATATTTGCAAAACTAAACAAAAAAGAAACAAAGTGAAAAAAAATCACAGATGAAAAAAGTTACCAAGCAAAAAGCTATGAAAATTATTTCAAGCATTTTTTTCTGAATTTTTTTTTCTTTTATTTTTTTCCAAAGATTTGCGGAGTAAAAAAATATCTCTCTAGAGTATTGCCTAATTGTCTAAGCTCTCTATAAAAAATGTTTTTTTTTTATTGCAGCATTCTTATTGTTCAGAAAAACGTATGAGAAAAAAAAAGGAATGGAAATATTAAAAATTGTAAATTGATTGGCGATGCATAAATTGTTGAATAAATTTATGCAGTGAAGTTGGAATTTCCCTATGTAAATGTGTAAAAATTTCCACTCAAACATAGACGTCGGTAATTATCTGAGAGTTGTACTGGTCAAATAAATAAAGAATTGCAAAAAATAACAGACAAAAGCAGTGATTTGTTTGCTTCGGAAAGAGAGACTCAGACTTGTCTGAATAGCAAAGGTCTCAGCAGTGCTGAAAGAAATTTATCGTTATGAATCCTTTAAGATGAAATGGAATGAAACTTTGGAAATAGAAGGAATAGAAGGAATAGAATCAGCTTCAAAAATAAACTAATCAAAGCTCTTGAACATTTGATAGATAGTAAGGCTTAAGCAAAATGTAGCTTTGGGTTCTATAGCAATGCTGACATTATTTTCAAGGGACCGGAATGGAATGAAACTTTGTAATAGAAGGAATAGAATCAGCTTGAAAGAGCAACCTACCAAAGTTCTTGAAAAATTGATAGAGACTTTATGGTATGCAGCTTTGGAAAAAAAAAACAATGATGATGGAATGAAATGATCTTTAAAAAAGCCCATCAAAGGCCTTGGATAGCTTCGGGCTCCTTAAAAACTAAAGACTTCATTGGTTTCATTAGTAATGCTGACATTATTGAAGATACTCTAAATTTAATGGATCTTTATATGACGTCTTAGAATGAGGAAACACGCTATAGAAAAGTCGGTTGAAACTTGATAATATTTCTAAGGGAATGAAAAATATGAATAAAATCAGCTACCAATGAAACACGGGAATGAAACCAGCTTTGAAATTGAATTCCTAAAAGCTTGCTGGATAGTTTTGGATTCTCTAAAACTAACCAACTGAAATTCATTCAATAGAGTCAAATATTCCTCTAAAGAAAAGTCTTAAGGTGAACTTAGAATTGGAAGAGTGAGTGATCTATCAAAGAAGAGGTTCTGACGAAGCCTCCCATCAATTCTCTCCAAGAACCTTACAAAAAGATTGAACGTTCCTAGCTCTGTATGAGTGATATATTAGATTAGAAGCTGATCCGATCGATTTGAACTAGCTGAAAGCTTTGATTCCAATTATCTCCAGCTTGAGGGAGCATTAGAGTAGTTCAGAAATGTTTAAATTCTTTATAAATAGAAATAGTCTAAATAGTTAGTGGAGTTCCACCTGCAATTGAAAATACCAAATGGTTACATGGGTATTTATTTTTCCCGGATTCCTGTCAAAATGCAACCCTGGCTGAAGTGGGTGTAAGCTGCGTTTAACATTGCAATTCTGGCCACATTGTAATAGCCAAAATCATTGGCAGACTGTGGCCGCTGCGGTGGACACTCCAGTCCGGAGTGGCTGGAAGCTTGGATCGTTGTGGATTTTATTGCAATTAATCAAACAAAAAAACAAAAAAAAAAAAAAATCAAATAAAAAAATAAATTCGAAAATAGGCTGGCAAAAAGCTGGCAAGCACAACAACAAAATTTACTAACAAAATGAATTGATACACGAAAGCGAATCGAATCGTATCGAATCGAATCGAGTCGAGTCGAAACGAAATGCAACAAAAACGCTGAATGATTGCAAAAACAGAGGCATGCAAATGTTTGCTGTTTGTTTTTGTGCGTTTCATTTCGCTTGAATGTGAAATATTTTTCACAAATATTTTTGCGAAAAAGGCGCCCTCAAAAGCATGCCAATGCCAAGCGTATGGTTCGGGTGCCCCAAAACCAGCGCCAGAACCAATCCAGCGTGGGACTAGGTGGAGCGGCCCTGGTATGATGAAATCAATGGTGTGGGCCATGTTAAAACTGTTGATTGATCTGTGTGCGTGTTTAAACAACGATTTCGCAATGTAAATCGACAAATGTGGCCTCTCCTCCACCCTTGCCAATTATCTTGTTCTCATTCCCCACGAAATTGATAGAAGAGTTTAACATTGCCAAAGGGGTGTGAGAGAGGTGTGTGTGTGTGTGTGAGTGCGAAAGTCAATGAGAGAGAGTGGGTAAATGTGACCGATAGGAGCGGGCAAGAATCCTTTACAAAGTGTATCCACAACGAGTCAAATAAACCAGAGGACCAAAAAAAAAAAAAAAACGCTACACACACACACACACACACTCACAAATATAATATTGGATTGTGTGTGTTGATTTTTACCAGGCAATTTTTTTTTGTTTTCATTTGTAAATTATTTTTAATTGAAATCGATTGCAACAAGCACATAATTAAAATTATGATTGCAACTGTTTAATTGCCCAAGCCGAGTAGCCGCAAATTGATGCAATTGAACGCCAGGTTACCGTATTCAAATAATAAACCTAACAGATATTCACATTTTAAGCTTTCACAATTAGTTGAATATTGCTAGTACATATATGTATATTTTTATATATATTATGAAAATCATAAATCATTACTCGTCAAAATAATGACTGATTAAAAACAGATTATCCGCCTGCCCGAAACACTTGCTGCATCTGTTCAAAATGAAATTAAAAATAAAATAAAAAAAAAACAGAAAAAAAATAAACTGCTATTTTTGAGCTTATTTAAAAAGTAATCTTTCAGATAAAATTATTTATATATATATTTATTTTTTTTAAGCCAAATTTTTTTTGTTGCAGTCTTTTAAGTTGATTAATAATATTTCAAATGCAATTTAATTAATGGCTAAAATATTGCTGATTTAGTGATTTATTATTCAGAATTAAAAAAGTAAAAAAAACTGTATTTTCCTAAGTTCTTAAAACTTGATTCATTTTCTCTACCAAAATTAAGGCTTAAATTAATTTGAAAATATTTAGAATATTTCTTTAGCAAAATTAAGGTCAACATTAATTTGAAAATATTTAAAAAGATTCAAGTCGCTTCGAAGATACATTTTAAGGGTTTCAAAAAAGAGCAGAAGGATTTTCTTAATCATAGAAAATTCATGTTTAGATAAGCTAAAAAAGTATCGATTAATTTTTTATTTTATTCCTGCATTTTAATTTTTTTTTTTTTTTTTTTTTTTGAAAAAATATTTGTGTTTTTTTTTTTAATAGAACTCAATAAATTTAATATGAAGTTAATGAATGGAAAGAAAATTAAGAGAAAAAAATTATCAATCAAATAAATGAAATTCTATTCTATTCTATTTCAATTTAAGTTTTGAATACAATTTTTTTTTTTTAAGTTGGCTAAAAATTTTCAATTTTTAATTAAATTTATATTTTTATTATTTATCTCTTGATTTTTCTTTAAAAAATATTTGATTTTTTTTTTCTTAGGGATTAATTAATTTAATTAAAAGTTAATAAAAAAGAGAGACAAAAATTAATGAATCAATTGAATCAAATTTTATTCTATTTTATTTCAATTCTATTTTTGAATACAATTTTTTTTAAACAAGTTGGCTAAAAATTATTAATTTTTAATTAAATTTAAAAAATGTTTACTTTAAAAATATTGGATTTTTTTTTTTAATTAGGTATTAATTAATTTATTTTAAGGCTAAAAAAAGAACAGAAGATTGAGCGAGACAAAAATTACTCAATCAATTTAATTAAAGTCTATCTTGGAACTTCCATTTTATTTTGCTTTTGAATATAATTTAAAGAATAAAAATTTGATTTTGAGAGTTTCAAAAAATTTTATTTGCAATTTTTTTTTTTGTCAGATTTGAAAGACCTATAAAAATTATGATTATTATTTTTCCGCTTTATTTTGTTTTGAATAAATTGTTGATATTCACCCAAAAGCCTGACTAGCTCAGGCCAATGTGGTCTATGAATTTTCTAGTCAGCAGAATTTTTTTTTTTTGTTTTTTTTTTTTGCTTTGCAATTTTAAGTGCATTTGTTTTTCGCCCTTGTTCCACCCATTTTCCTGACCAAGTGTGTGTGTGTGTGTGTGTGTGCTACAATCGCTGCCAAAACCAACGCCGCCAAATGTTTTCAATGATTTATTAACTAATTTTAGCCGCAATATTATTTATGCCAGGCCCGGCCAGGCCAGGCCAGACTAGAGGAGCATACAAAATTCTCGGACACTCGGCGAACTGAGCGGGCATGCACCGAGAAGAACAAGAAGAAGAAAAAAGATTCAAAACTCGCGGCAAGACAACAAAAGCAAAAAAAAAAAATAAAAGACAAAAACAACAACAAAAAAATTATAGAACCCAACAAAACGAAACATTGAACTTTCACAACAACAAGAAAAAAAAAAAAACAAAAAAACAACAATGGCAAAGTTTGTAAACTTTAAGAAATTTACACCATCAGCAGATAAAATTGCAAGCACGCGAGCAGAGACGCCCAACTCGACGCTAACTGAGATCATAGGGCAAAAATAAAAAAAAAAATAAAAAAAACAAAGAAGAAGAAGAAGCAGAAGAAGAAAAGTGGTGCTTTTGTTGTCGCCGTTGTTGTGGGCAAAAGGAAGTTCAAAGCAGGCTAAAGAAAATGTGCAGTGCTCGACACTTTTTCCGTTGCCCCAACAATTTCTCCCCCACCCTCTCCGCCGCCATATTCCTGCACTCGTTGGCCGTTGTGTGAGCGCGCTGCACAAACAATCTGTTTCCCGGCATCAACTTGAGCAGAAAAATTGCAACAAGCAAACGAGAAGCAGCCAAACAAAGGAAGCGTACACTGAGAGAAAATAGTCCATCGTCCTGGTTGTCTTAATATTTCATGACAATTTCTAGTCAAATCGATTTATTAAAGCTCAGTTTATATTTCTCAATTTTTGGTAACTTCAATTTTTGATAACTGGAATCCTGAAAATAAGACCCTGAATTTCGAGATATTTGTAGCAAGATAGATCGAATCTGCTTTCCTAAAATGGAAGACCAAGACTGATCTCTACCAATTTCCTCTACTTGGAACTTCTACTTGGAACTTTTCTCAGGGAATCTGTAAAGCAAACCAAGACTGATCTCTACCGATTTCCCCTATAGAGGTTCATTCTACTTGGAACTTTCCATAGATCTTTGGGTTCCCATTTTGTCTCAGTGTAATTCTCAGGTAACCTTTAAATAAGACCAAGACTGATCTCTACCGGTTTCCCCGATAAAGATTTCTTCTACTTGGAACTTTCCATCGACCTTTAGATTCCCATTTTGTCTCAATGTAATTCTCATGGAATCTGTAAAGCAAACCAAGACTGATCTCTACCGATTTCTCCTTTAAAGTTTCCTCCCAAGTATAACTTTTCATCTACCTTTAAATTCCCTTTTTTTTCTGTGTAATTCTCAGGGAATTTGTCAAGAAGAACAAGACTGATCTTTACCGATTTCCCCTACAAAGTTTCCTTCTACTTGGAACTTTCCATCTACCTTTAGTTTCCCATTTTGTGTCAGTGGAATTCTCAGGGAATCTGTAAAGCAGACCGAGACTGATCTCTACCGATTTCCCCTATAAAGATTCCTTCTACTTTATCTTTAGATTCCCATTTTGTCTCTCTGTAATTCTCAGGGAATCTGTAAAGAAGACCAAGACTGATCTCTACCGATTTCCCCGATAAAGATTCCTTCTACTTAAAACCTTTAGATTCCCATTTTGTCTCAGTGTAATTCTCAGGGAATGTGTAAAGAAGGCATACATAGAGCGGGCTTAGAGCTTGAGCTGGTGGGGGGAGGGTGAGATTGTCTTGCTCTGGGTAGGCTGATATTTTTGCCATTACTGTGCATTTACTTTGGCAGCGTAAGTTCAGACCATGACTGGGTCGAGGAGGGGGGATTGGGGGCTGTGTGGGGGGCCGTAGAGCTCCGGGCATGTATCATATTTAGACACAGGAAAGACAGAAATATAAACTTATAGAGGCTTCGAGTAAACTCGAGACTGGCATGGGCGAGGCAGATGATGTGGGCCTGAAAAATGTTGACCTGCTGCAGGAGCTACGAAAGTGCTACCAAAATCATATTTGGCAACTGAGCGGCAGTTGAAAGGTCTTTGGGGCGCAGAACTGATGAATTATGGCCAAAGTTATTGGCTTTTCCACAGACTGGGTAACTACACACTAGAAATGATTTCTCTCTCTCTCTCTCTCTTCTTGCTTCTTGTTGCTGTTGTTTTTATTATTATTATTTTTTTTTTGTGGGCGAGAAGAGGCGTGGGCAAGTCTTTGGACGTTGATGCCGACTTGCCAGCCACTGATAATATACAATTTAGCCAGCCAGGCAGACAGCTCAGAAAACAACAACAACAACAACAGAACCAGAAGACAGAGGAGGCAAAGGATGTAGATGAAGCACACTTGGAGTTTGTGTGGAAGGCTAGGCTAGGCAAGGCAAGGCAAGGCAGTCAGGATGTGAACAATCTAGTGAATAACAAGTTGATGCAGTCAACTGGCGAGCAGCGGGAAACTCTGGTCCAAAATAAAAGTCAACTTAAATAAGTTTAATTGTACGAAACGGAAATGAAACTTTGCTTTCTTCTTTCTTGTGGAATGGGCTGGTTACCCGAGCAGTTATGGCGTTTGTCCTGGACTGAGCAGTGGTTGGCTTACTGAGAGCGGACAGCGACAACTTAAGGGTCATTCTAGCCGGAGAGAAAAATTTTAAAACTGAATTATCGGATTAACATGGAATAGGGAAAATATTAGAGTAGAAGCTTTTCATAAATTTATCGGGCATTGATTGACATATTTATCGATAAATACAAAAAGAAATTTGATAGTTTTAGATGGAAAAAAACTTGATTATTTTTAAGCTTTCCTTAGACTGTTATCGATAAGCGAGCCGATCACATTCACTAGGATATTACTCTATAGAAATGATACAGAGGTTTTTTCATAAATAAAATGAAATATATACGAGAATAATTATATAGAAATAAAATGGAATGACTTTAGATAAATTTTTAAATCCATAATTGATAGATTTATTTATAGAAATGTTAAAGAGGTTTCTTCTTGAATGAAATGAAAATTATACGAAAATGAATATATGGAAATAAAATCGAAAGACTATAGATAAAATTTTAAATTCATAATTGATTGATTTATCGATATATTTTTGGATGCATTCTTCTTCATAATTTTAGGAATCAGCTTTTAGAAACCGATTACATTCACTTGGATTTTACTCTATAGAAATGATAAAGAATACATAGAAATAAAATCAAATTAATTTAGATGTGATAGATTTATCGATATATTTTTGGATGTATTCGGAATCAGCTTTAAAATGTTTTAAGTCTTTGTCGAAAACTTTTCTCGAAAACTTAATTTGAATCTAAGATTTTCTAGACTTGCCCCTGGCTGAGTTGGTCGAGCTTTTGCTTTTTACCACTGTTTTAGTGCGAACTTCTGCCATTGCAGCCCATTTTTGCTCATTTCATTTTATTTTTAACTATTAGTTTCACATTGCAGCGGGAAACTGGCAAAAAAAAAAAAACAAAGAAAAAGAGGAAAATAAAAAATTGTAAAATGAAAAAAATAAAAGTAAAAATAAATTACACAAAAATAGACAAAATGGTAAAGTTGAAAGTTTGTTGATGCGCTTAAGACAATTAGCAGAAATGTTGGGCCAAAGCCTCGACTCGTTGGGCAAAAGAAATTAAAAAATACCAAAAAAAAAAAAAGGAAGGTAAAGCCCGACATACTCTGTTTCCTCAATTTTCCAGTGTTTTTTTTTTCTTGTTGTGCTTTTCATACGATATGAGAGCATTTATAGAGTGCGACATCACAACCGATTTAGTCATAAAGTAAGTGACATTCACCCTGCCAATAGACTGAAATAGACCAAAAAGGCAAAACGGGGAAAAGGCAAAACGGGAAAAAGGCACACGGCATAGCTGCCAAATGAAAGGGTACGAAAGACAGGCTTCACTGACCAGAGTCCAGAGTCCAGAGTCCAGAGTCTGGGGACAGAGTGCTGTGGACACACATCAAGTGCAATATATCGAAGCGATTTGCTGGAGAGGCTAGAGAAGGTGAGTGTGGAAAAGCAGTTGAAGATTGCCACCAATTGGAAGCCAATTGTTTTTTGGTTGAACGCATTTTTTTCCATGCCGTTTTTGGCCATGTGAATTTTTCGTCTATTGGCTTCTTTTTGTGATGGCGGTCAGAGGCCTCAGCAGCCATTTTATTTGGCGCTCTTTGTGTGTGTGCAAGTCAAATCCAATGATTTTTCAACAGATCAAGTTGCCGAAGGACCCCACCCCTTTTGGCTAGGGCTCTGACGAAAATAGACAAAATAAAGGTGACACAGTCCGGGGGGGGGGGGGGGGGGGGGGCAGGGATGCTGCCACAACAGTCCATGGCCAGAAGCTGAGCAGAGGCATTTTCATTTTAGCCGCCGTCTGTTTGAGAAGGAAAGCCAAAAAAAAAGAAAACACGAGAAGCTAAAAAACCAATTGGAGAATCTTTATTGCCCACCGTGATTGAAACTTTTGATTTTGCTTCTTTTGCAGTGGCTGTGAGTGGGCTGGGGTTTTGCCAGCCGTCAAATAATTAAACAGGCCGATCTGTTTTTTTTTTCTCTTCTGGCACTAGTTCAAAATGTAACTTCCATTAGGAAGGGGAGCAGGAAAGAGTTTGGCTCTGGGGAGAAATAAAGAAACAACGACACCTGTCGCCGTATTCGGATTTTGAACGCGGCCCAAAGCGGCTCCAAATAGCCAAAAATAACAGAAACAACCTGATCTATTTTTTTTTGTTTTTGTCGAAAAGCATTGGGTAAATACAATGAGAGTGGAATCGAACCAAATATGGATATATGAGAGCCACATACGGTGACAGGAGCCAAGTTGGGCTGAGGTAGTTGGAAGTCCCAGGGTCATCCAACTGAAAAATGCACTCAACTGCACGTGTGGCCAAAATAACGGGCAAGCCACTCAAATGGGAACCTTCCATAGTCGTATCCCGCCACCCGCAATTGTCCAACTGAGAAAACCTGCAACCTGCCGCCGACTGACAAAATTGGCCAAAAGATTTTCTTATGATTTTTTCCAGTTTGACAAAATTTAATCTAGCAAAAATGCCGTTGCTCGCATTCGATAGGTTTTTTTTTCCTCCACTTCTGTGCCAAAGATGGCACACAACTGGCATTGGCAATTTGACAAGCCAAAGAATACAAGATAAAATATTATATAAGCCAGAGTTAAGAAATTGAACAAAAATATTTGATCAAATCTATAGGGAACCACAGGAGAGACATTCCGTGCTCGGGGACTCGTAAGAAATGAGCTTAAAACAGCGAAAGGAAACAAATTATAAGGAGTTAGGTAAAGCTTCTTAGATTTGAGGGAAATCTGGAAAACATATATATTCGCAGTCACTCCAAATTTAAGAACACGATGTCATGCCAAGTTTATTCAGGCTTCTCTACTCATGCTGATCGTATACTAGAAACCTTTGAGAAACTATATGGCATAGCATGATATATCTGATTTCTGAAATAGTAGAAATCTTATTATACATATTATATAGAATACACAGCCAGGTTGAAACCCTCGATTACCCGATTATTAATCAAAAAAATTCTAGATTATTTCTACCAGGGAATACAAAACTAGACAAGGTTTTTACAAGTTTATAAGTATCTTTGGGGTGCCGGAACTAAAGATATAAATGAGATTGCTCGTAAACGCTACAGATATTCCTAAAACCAGGTTTGATCTGTGTATGCCTAAGAAATGCTGTGGTAGTGACGCAGATAATCCAGAAGCCATGAATGACCCAATATGGTGCACATAAGCATATATGTCTTAGCTTCCTGAGTTCAATGAAGGAGAGGAATAGTTTATATGGTATACACACAGGAAGTTTCAGTCCTACGAAAAAGCTGCATATTGAAACTAGAGATATGTATAAATAGTCAAGTCCTTCAGAACAAACTCAATATACTTTTATAGTCAGAGAAAAAAGGAGAAGATAGAAGACATCACCTCTCTATATAGACTTCCCGTCTCTGGGTCTCTCCTGCTCTTTTTTTACTCCAGTCCATTTAGACGAGCCTAGACCTAAAATGCTAAAAACAATAGTCTCATTTACGAAGAATTAACCATTCATGAATATAATTTTCCAATTCAAATAACAACAAAAATTGACAATAGCTTAGCTAAACACGTTTAAGAGTATAGAAGATAGATTAGTCTAACCGTCAAGCAGACTTAGACATTTCATTTTCGATTCATCAAATTCAGCCCGACCGAGGGCATTCTTACAGGTCCTGAAAGAGCAACTACAGTGAAACTATCCACTCTTCTTTTGACTAGGCACTCCGACCAAGCACCAAGAACAAGTCTCCAGATAGCAGAATCTCTTCCAAGTATATCTAATGGCCTCCCGGGAGACACATAGAGAGTTGCACTCAGCAGTCTCCCGCCTATCCACTCTTTTCACATCGGCATCTCTGAGCAGAGCCCGCCTCTGGGTTGTTAGCAAGGGAAGCAATTGCTCTTAATATTCCTGATGCATTCCCAATTTTGATGATGACATGTCCACCCCTCCAGTGCTAGGTACTTTGCTGTAGTCCTGCTGCCTCAGAAAGTAGAGCACCTCGGCGTTTTTAAGAGAGGATTTCAGAGGGCTTCTTTGTCTTATCAACCGAAGAGCTCAGGTCTACATCTTTAGCATTGGCCTTGGGCTTAAGGCTTGAGAGCAGAGGCCCAGCTGACTTCCTTGGTCAGAAAAGATTTTAGATATAGTTTAATTTTCTGGTGACCAGCTCCTTCGATATTTTTAATACAAAGCTTTTAAAGTAAAACGACCAAATTACATGAAAATATTTGCATGATATTTATTTTTCTATTATAAAATTGGATTGCTCGCAAATTGAATGGAGTCAGCAAAAATTGAAATGAAATTTTTCTAGACTTTCGCTTCAAAATTCAATTTTCAAAATTTGAGCAATTTGCTCCTTTAAGTTTTCAATTCTTCAATACGAAAATTTATAGCCAAAAGTGTTTTTTTTTTTTCGTTTGGCCTGAAAACAAAACGCCCATAAAATTCGAACTGATAGCAGCGAATAACCTAAGAAAAAAGAAAAAAAAATGAAATAAAATTGAAGTCGGCAATTTACGCCCAGACTAGAATGCAATTTTTATCAACTGCCAAATAACGAAAATTTATACCAAATCGGGCACGCACACACACACACAGAAACATACACACCCAGACAGAGACATACTCGCCTACAATTTGAACAAGTCTAAGATAGTTAGAGAGTGAATATGTTAAGAGTGTTTAGGCAAAGTGGACGAGTGCCGAGGGGAAAATCAGAGTCAACTTCAAAGCGCGGCAAGTTTAGTGCAGCACGAAAAAAAAATGAGCAGCGGCAGCTCAGAAAAAGGGGAAATTGTACTAGGAAATTTGCCGGAAATTAAAACTTGTGCAAAATAAATCGCCAAACCTCGAACCTTGCAACACCCCATACACACACATATGAGAAAGAGATAGAAGTAGAGCATGATGACGAGGAGTGGGTGAGGAGGAGAGGGGAGGGGGGCAGAGCAGGACAGGGCATGGACAGTCAGACAGACTAACCAAATAGAAAAAGCGTAGAGGAGAGGACACAACACCAGAGACATTGAAAGATCGATGCACTCAAACAGACACACACACACACATACACAGGCACTCAGACATTAAGCATAAATGGCCAGGCAAAGTCGACGCACTGTTTACCAGGCCCAGAGAGCCATCCAATCAAAAGGGTTAAATGTGCAGGCAATGTACCCTTCAATTAGCCGAAGATCGCATACCTTTTCTGAATTCAATGGAGCTCACATATACCCGAATTTATCATTTCCAAATATAGAAATCTATATCATATAGTGGCTTGATTGGGATTACATATATATCTGGATAATGTCATATCAAATAGTAGGATTCATCCTGATCAATCAGCCTACAATGGAAATATATCCTTTCGATCTGTAGAGTTAAGCATTTTTGATATCTCATTCCAGAGTCCTTTCAAAAATTACTAAAAAAAACTTATATACTGTCTTGATTCAGATCAAATTTGTATAAAGATCTCTCAGTATATTGAAAAATCTGATTCTAATTGATCACCCTATAATGGGGGTTATGCACAAGGCTCCATCTAAACTGTAGAGAGATTCCTTGAAAGAGTCCTTTCAAGACTTACCAAAGAAAGACATTCACTCGGTTATCTTCGAAAAGAGTATAAATAGGCGAATGGCTGGCGGATGAGTTGAAAAATTTGAAGTCGCTGCCTGGCAAAAAGGCAGCCAGGAAATGTCTATGCCAAGTCCCGTTTGTCCTTGCTAACTTCACTCTCTCCCTCTCTCTCTCTTTCTTTTATCCACTGTCTCTGTCCGTCTCTTTTCTGTTTTTGCTTCTTATTGTTTGTGTAGAAAGTTTTGCTCATTTCAGCGCATTTTGCCGCTAATGGAGTGACAGTTGGCCAAGAATTATTAGATTTGCACATGCAGTGCGAATTTTAAATTTTGATTCAAAAAACAAAGAAAAAAAAATATATATATATATACTAAGAAAGCAAAATGACTCTCTCCGACTTTCCATCAAGCCCAAAACGTGATTGTTGTGCCAAAACGAAAAACAAGGAAAACAGAAAAAGCTGAAAACAAACCAAAACTAATTTCCTTAATATTCTCACCCAAACACACACATACACACAACCCTACACAGACAGAGGAAGAGAGAGAGAGAGAGGGAGAGGAACAATTACAAAATGAAAGAGGCAAAAGAAAAACTGCATCATTTCAGTTGACAGACAAGCCAGCTGTCAGCAGATTAGATTAGACCAGCTCAACTCAACTGAGCTCAGTTCAGCTCAGCTCAGCTCAGCTCAGTTCAACTCAGCCTTCAGCTCACCTTGTAGAAAACAGTTTCATTTGCATTAAAATCAACACACAGTCTAGATGGAAGGGCAGAGGGTTTGAGTGTGCAATGATCATGAAATTTCATTTCCTTAATTTAAGCCATAACAAAAAGCAGACACACACACACACACACACACAAACAGTGCAGACCAGACCAAACCAGACCAGACAAAATCAGAGCCGAGTGGAGTGGACAGAACCGAGTACAGTCAAAAGGGCAAAACCAGCAAAACCATCTAAACCATCTAAACTCAGTTTGATGAACCGGTAAATAGGCAGTCACTCTGTTGGCCAGAGAGAAATCAGGCCAACAAGTTCAACCCCAACCGTTTGATGAGGACCCAAAACACATGTCAACACAATCGACTGGGCCAACATTATTGTCACCACATACAAGCACACACACACCTAGCTAAGCTGTCCATATTCTGTGGACTCTCACAGTATCTGACTGTGGCTATCAATTATTTCATTACCGTCTCTGGTTAGGCCAGATCAGACCTACTAGGACACAAAAGTGTGGGCACTCTTCTCCTTCTTCTTCTTCTTCTTCTGCGTGGCAGAGCAGAGAGCACTAAGAACGAATTGAATTGTTTTTGGGGGCTTAGACGACTCTGCCAACTGTTAATCAGTTATGGTAATTACATTACAGCATTTGAGAATTGTCTCGCATATTTCGATGCAAGTCAATTTCAAAATAGCAACAAACAAACAGCCCAACAAAACGTTGACCACAAATGTCTGCCCTCGTTTATTTCCACCAACAATTTAAGTCAAATGAGGCCCAAAGCCCTATAAGACCCAAAGAGGTGGAACTAAAATACGAACAATTATGCCACACACACACACACACACACACACACACTGAGGCAGCCCATTTCCTTCATCAAATAAAAATTAATTCAAATTACATAAAAACCCGAAAATTACTTGATAAAATGCCATAAACTCAACGCTTAATTAACGTCTCAAAAACGAATTGCTACATTTTTTTGCCAGCCCCATTTAATTCTCTTTTCATTTGCTAACAAGGCTTTAAGGGCTTTACGCTATGAGTATGGCCGAAAAGTTCTGTGATACTTTTAAGACAATTAATTATTTATCTGAAAATTCGAAGAATAAAGTGAAAAAATTTGGAGACTTGTCTTATCAATAAAGATAACAAAAGAATAATTTCTATTCTATTTTCATATTATAATTATTTCTAAAATTTCTTCTAAAAAAAACTACCAACAATTTAAAGAATTAAATAAAAAATTCTATATTTTGAGTCAAATAAATCTACACAAATTATGAAGTATTAAAATATTAAAATATATTTTTTCATAAGACATATATATTTCCCTGAATCTATCTGAAATCTATCTGAAATTAATAAATAACCTAGTCTATTCAGGTACCTTAAGATACATATATTTCCCTAAGACTATCTAAATGTTTATAGGAAATTGTAAGAACTAACTAGTCTGAAATTTTCGAAAAAAAAAAATACCTAGTCTATTTAGATAGTTCGGATATCTCAAGACATATATATTTCCCAAAGACCATCTAGTCTAACTAGTCTGAAATATTAAAAAAAAAAAAAAAACCATAGTCTATTTGGATACTTCGGATATCTTAAGGCATATATATTTCCCTAAGACCCTCTAAATGTTTATAGCAATTCGAAAGAACTAACTAGTCTGAACTTTTAAAAATAAAAACCATAGTCTATTTAGATACTTCGGATATCCCTAAGACCATCTTAATATTTATAGCAATTTGAAAGATCTAACTAGTCTGAAGTTGTCGAAAAAAAATAACTAGTCTATTTGGATACTTCGGATATCTTAAGACATACATATTTCCCTAAGACTATAGGCTTATATAAAGTTGAAAGAACCCACTCAAAGTTATCAGAAATGACAAAAAGAAAAAAAAGAAAAATATATATTAAAATCCTTCAAATTCCCGAGATTCTCCGAGTATCAAAATCATTGTATATTTCACTTATTTCGATTTTGTGGTCGTTGCGAAAAAGCAGATATATTTTTTAGGTAAACAATTTGTCGATTATGTTAATGATTTTCTGGGTATTTCATGTATTTTGAGTACATCCAGATGGGAATGCCCAACTATTTTCTATGTCCTTTTACTGCTCTCTCTCTCTCTCTCTCTTTCTCTCTATCTTTAGATCTATCATTTTATTTATGAGAGCTTCTGCAGATGCATACGATTTAACTAATTGAATTTAAAGCAATTAGAGAAAGAGAAGACCGAGACAAGACATTTTGAGGCAATTCAATCGATTTTAATGAGGCGACAGACTACAGAAATTTAATTTCAAACCCAAAACCACAACGACAACCTCAAGGACACACACAAAAAGCAGAACGCAGGGAAACATTTCTGTGTGGGTGTGTGTGTTTTTTTTTTATTTAAGGAGTCGTAGGATATAGTGAGAGCTCAGGCAGTTGCCAGTCTGATGACTGCCGTCTGCTTGGCTTCCAAAAGACCAGAAATTACAAAAAAAAGCCCTAAATTTTCTTAGTGTCTTTTGTTGTTGCTGTGGGCATCCTGCTTGGGCTAGCCAATTGTTGTCAGAAGGCAACCAGACTGAGCCCAGCCCAGTTGGGTCGCCGCTGCCGCCGACAGATCCAGAGAACGACCAAGACCAACCGCCGTTTCACGCTTTATGCGACATTATTTTGGCTTATGCCAGGATGAAAGCTTAACGAAATTACGCTCATTTCAAAATTGTTATTGAATCTTTGGCGAAGTAAATAATCCTTGTTGAAATGAATGAGAAATCCCACCCACCTCCACCTCACACACAGACACGCACACAAAAGCGCTGAAATTGTGGCCATCTCAACCAAGCCAACCCAAGCCAAAGCAAGCCACTTGACTTGCCTCCCGCCACTCCCTGGCAATCTCCTCATGCCGCCTGGGGCACACTAAATGCTTCCAAATTATACGCAATCATTTTGAGCTTAACTAAAGTGCGGCAAGTCAACGGCAAGAAACCGGCAAGCAACTGTAAAGAGAACAGTTGACAGGGTTGCACTGAACGTGCAAGATTGTCTTTCTATGCTCGAGTTCGGGAGACACCGAACTTATGATACTCTCTCGTTTAGCATTAGCTCACAAATTTATAATAGATTTTTTATTTCATTTGGAACTTTAATAGACAAAGTCTTATATTATACAGATATTCCCTTAAGACCTTAATTATCTTTGATTTTGAGGTTATCAGATATTTTTGACAGACATTACAATCTTATTAGCTATAATCACCTTACGTTATTCCTTTATCTTATTTTCATTAATATCTAATAATCATGGGGTATATTTTAGAGTAATCAGTTTCAGTCCAAGTAAACCTGGAGATCCTCAAGGTTTTCATTTATAATTCCAAGTCAAGTTCTTCATTTTTTAAGTCTTCCAGGTCACCAAATCTTTTCAGTTTTATTCGATTTCACAAAGCTTCGGTTTCATTCTGTTTTATTATTTTTATAAGAATTTCACTGTTTCAACCTGGGTAAATTTATTTTCCCCATCAGTT
Organism: Scaptodrosophila latifasciaeformis; assembly: GCA_037075145.1. Lineage (NCBI taxonomy): Eukaryota > Metazoa > Arthropoda > Insecta > Diptera > Drosophilidae > Scaptodrosophila > Scaptodrosophila latifasciaeformis. Next base: position 5,300,481 of record JBAMCM010000073.1, read on the forward strand.
CCCGACCTTTCAGTCTTGAGATCCCCAACACTCTCTTCCAACCTTAATCAAATATATTCAAGTCTCTCTCAAGTCGGTCTTAGCTTATTTTTCCACAGATTTTAGGGTATCGAAAAGCTTGATTCTTCTTTTCTTCTGCCATTCTTTTTTTTTTTGGCCTAGTGGATTGTGGCTGGTTTCGGGGACTTACCGGGGTCCAGAAAAAATACGATGACAATGTGTCATCGTAAATTGTGTGTCGCATTGTTGCAAATTTATAACTTCATATTAAACTAGCTCTGGGATATTAGGTCAGCTTCGGTTTCACCGAAAAAAATACATAAGTTTTCCTTTTCGGTTTCAATAAGCCAAATTCCAAATTGTTAAGAGCAAAGGAAATGAATCTCTTGCATTTGGAGAATCGCTCTGCATATTTGAGTTAAATAGGAAAAGAAACGAAGTGACCACTTAAAAGTTAATGTTTTAGAATTTTCTTTTATTATTAAATGGCAGCCAAAGTTTATTTAGCTTAGAAGCTTTTCCAACCGCAAAATAAAAACGAAAACACTTTGAATAAACAAACCAGAACAAATGAGAAGAGCAGAGTGCTGGGCATATGAGAGAGAGAGAGAGAGAGAGAGAGAAGGAGCCAAAGAGAATTGGTGTTATTTTTATGGTGACAGCCAGGACACCGCAGGACAGCGCCCCCGTTTCGGTTTTGTTGCCATAAAAATTACATGGATAAAATGGCAATAAAATTTGTTTAATGTTTAATAACGCACACACAAAGCAAGCCAAGGAGATTTGAAGGAATCCACAAGGAAAATTCACAAATAATTCAAGTCGCCCCCATTCCAACCGATTTGGTCTATATTAAAAATGTGGAAAATATTTTTGCATGAAGCCATTTGCCTTACAATTTAGCTGAGCTAAGCTGAGCTGGTCTGGTGTGGTCTTGTCCGGACTTTGAAGTAAGTGGATGATGGCAATGGAAAGCGAAAACAAATGCTGCACAATTTGCTGTGCAAACAAAAACAAACAAAAAAAAAACAAAAGCAACAACAACAACAAAAAAGGGAAAATCAAATAACTAAAGATTTCAAAAGAAAGGCAGAGACTGATGTGCCAGAGAGACTGATGCCAAATCATAGTGACAAGTAATTGTGTATGTGTGTAAGTGTGTGTGTGTGTGTGTGTGTGTGTGTGTGTGTGTTCGAAGTGTATATGAATTGGTTAACAGAATCTATTAGGGAACGGTTGTTAGATAGGAGGGCTATGGAGGGCTGTGGAGGGCATGTTTTGGCTAGATTTGCTGCAGTGGCAGAATTTATGACAACTTAATTGATTTACTTTACGTACGTGACCAGAAAAATGAAAATTGCATTACGTTGGGATTTTCGTTGACGGTTCCTATTTGTGTGTTGGTGTGTGTGTGTGTATTTTTTTTTTCCTATTTGCGTTCGTTTTTTTTTTTGCATTTTCGCCGGCGGAAGTTCTATTTCAATGCTGGGTTTGCTTGATTGCCACGTTGTTGTTTCATCTACTTTGCTGGCTTCGTTTTACTCACTTTCTTGTTGTCGTTGTTGTTGTTGTTGTCTGCGTCTAATGCGCGTTATTAACAATGCCACTTGGCAGCCCTAGCCTACCTCTCTCCCTGAAAAGCACTCTAGTTGTTTTTTTTTCCTGACTCTTCCTCTTGCTTGTGTCTCTCCCCGGCTGCCTCCTACTTTATTCTCATGTACCCCAGAGTAGCACTTAATTTAATTTACGTATTTTTGTTGGCTCTTCCCGACTGCTTTGCTCTGTGAATTTGCCTGCCCTTGTGTTTGTGTTTGCCGTAGCATCAACACACACACACACAGAGAGAGACACCCACATAGCCATTCTGACACCCTCGACTTGCCCAACCAAAAAAGTATGCTATGATTTCTTTTTTTCGCCATTTGCCTCTGCCTCCCCAGTTTTTCGCCTTTTGAGCACACCACAAATTTGCTATTTTCATTCATTTACTTGTACTCTTGATGCCAGAAAATTATGCACAGCAACATGGCAACGATTTATGATTTAAACCAATGGGAAAGAGATTTTTCTTTCATTTCTTCGTTTTTTTTTTTCATTTAATGTAAACTGGCTGGGGAATGGCAAATAAAGGTTGGAGCACGTATTAAAAAAAATATATATATATATATATATACTCACTCAGATTGTAGAACGGTCAGCTAAAATGATTGATGATTTAAATTAGAAACTAAAAAAAAAGAGAAAGAAAGAAATATTTTAATCAAGGGGAAAAAAATTCAGGATTTTCAAATCCAAATTTGTGTATAAATTAAAATATATCAATTAAGGATTTTTGTTGGGCAATTAAGTAAGAAATTAATGCTAAGAAATTATAATTAATTTGAATTCATCAAATTATTCAAATAATTAGAGAATTTCTTTATTTGTGATAAATAAATAAAAATTTGATATTATTTATTTTTAATTAAAAAATTGATGGGTTCAAAAATTATAAAAACATTTAATTATAAAATAAAAATTAAGTGCTAATTAAAGAAAATTAAATAAATTAATAAAGTTTCTTAAAAAAAATATTTTTTTAAGTTTTTTTTTAAATATTTTTTTTAAGTTTTTTTTTTATGTAGAAAAATATTTAATAATTAAACAATAATTAAGTGATAATTTAAAAAAATTTATAAATTAATATTCTTTCTCAAAAAATTATTAATTTTTTTTTAAGTTTGATTTCCTTTTCCTTGGGGTCATATAAAAATTATAGCTCAAGAACTACTCATTTTTAAAGTAATATAAAATTCATGAATTAGTTTAACTTTAGTCATCTTTGACAATAAAAATAATTAAGATTCCGTTTTATAATTTTATTTCACAAATTTGCCAAAATTCATGAGCCCAAAAAATCTCTTATGGAATAGAAAAGGTATAAGCCAAGTCAAGTCAAATGGGTAATTGACATTGAGAATTGGTCTGGCTGGTTGCAGTTGCTGAGAAGCCTTCTTCCTTCCTGCCTTAATTTATGTCATCCTCAGTAAGTTGGTTCCCGGCTGACTTTGACTTTCCAGCTTCCTCTTTCATCTATCAGACAGCAGCTGTTGAGAGCATAATCGCTCAGCGACAACCGTGGCACAACCAAACAAACAATCAAACCAAAAGTAAAAAGAAAACACACACACACACACACACACACATACAACCAAATAGAATATTCAATTCTGCCTTGGATTGCCCGACTTTTGTGACTTCATCTTGAACTTGCCGCACCCAAAAAAAAAGAAGAGAATATAACAAGAAGAAGAAGAAGAAGAAGAGGGGAAAAAAACCGCCAAACTTTAAGCGTATGCCATTTGAGTTACTTAAGCACGCCAGTTTATGCCGGCTAAGTTCTTTTGACCTTTTTTATTTTCTGGGTTACAGTTTGTTCCTTTTTGTGTTGTTGTTGTTGCAACTTTGCATGGGCACTCAAACCGAGCTGGTTTGGTCTTAACTTTCTTATTATTTGCCCCATGCGATTTAGTTTGCAAATGTGCCTGCCAAACGGGCTCAGCGACTTTTAGTCTACTTCTACTTTGAAATGGCCAAGAAGGCGACACGCCCACTCTGCTGGTCTATTCGGTTGGCTGGCAAAGTTTAGCGCAAAACGCTTCATCAATTCACTTTGACTGACTTTGTGGAAGCGGCTTTCTCTGACTCTACCAACACACACACACACACAGACACACAGACACATACACACGTATTCAATCAGTTTTACTTACGTCTACTTTGAGTTAATCGCATATAAGCGGCAAGTTTTTTGTGTACTTAAGAAACCACTTAAGAAGTCGTTAAATAATCAATGAATAAAGATTTCCACCAACTACTCGCACATCAAAAAAAAAAAAAAAATAAAGGTTTCTTTTACCGTGCTGAAAGGATCTCTTTTTGGTAAGCCTTTCATGAATTATTCCAGCCACAAAAAAAAGACAAAGAAAAAAATAAAGAAAAAATCCAAAAATTACCCATCTTCATGGGGGACATTTTTCATAATTCTTTATACCTGAGAATTTGAATTTTTATAAAAAAAAAAAAAAAAAAATTATAGAAAAAGCTTTATTAAATTGTCAACTTTTGTGAAGCATCAAAAGCTGGTTGATGTACACGTCTCCAGTGCCACAAATTTGCAATCAGCATTTTCTATTTGCTGAAACTACTCTGAGCCTGTCCTCGGAGATCACGTAAAGAATAGAAAATACTTGTACAAAATGTAGCGATAACAAAAAAATGCAGCCACTCCACGACAAGCCGGACTGAGAGAGGCAGAAACACTTGGCCATTTATACACTTTGCCTTGGAAAGAATAGTAAATTCGCTCGACCAGAAACTGGATGATTCTATATGGTTTTAGCCTTCTCATTCATTTCCCAAGAAGCTCTCTAATCGGAGCTCTATATAGTATAATCATAGAAACATTATTAGAAATCGTCCGAACCGGTTCTGATAGGAATTCCGGAGTCGACATTGAAGTGTCCTTCTAACTGTCTCTGTGACTCAGAAAGATTTTTCTAGAAACTTCCTAGTCGGACCTCTATATAGGATAGTCATATCCCCATTACATCAAACCGTACTATCGTGTCCTGACAGGTCGCCGGGAGTCGATATGGTATTGTCCTTCTCGCTATCTGTTTCTCTCGGAAAGATTTCTTCAGAAGCTACCTAATCGGAGCTCTATATAGGAAAATCATAGAAACATTATTAGAAACTGTCCGAGCCGGTTCTGTGACATCAAAAAGATTTTCTAGAAAATGCCTAATCGGACCTCTATACGATATAGGATAGTCATTGCCCCATTATTAGAAATTGTACAACCGATTCCTGATAAGGCTCCGAGAGTCGATATGGTATTGCCCTTCTCGCCGTCTGTGTCTCTCGGAAAGATTTCACCAGAAGCCACCTAGTCGGAGCTCTATATAGGATAGTCATAGGCCCAATATTAGGAAGCTTCCGAGCATGTCCTGATGGGACACCATGAGTCGATATTTTATTGCTCTTCTCTCCGAAACATTTTAACCCGAGCCTCCTAATCGGAGCTCTAGGACAGTCATAGCCCGATTATTCGGAACCTCAAAAATAGTATGTGATCTTCGACAGTCTCAAAATAGCTTAGTCCACTCATATTTTTCATTTTTTCAGTTTTCCATTTGATGGCTTCATATTGAAAGGGCAGCCACAACAGCAACTACAAGAAGAACGTGAAGAACAACTGGCAGAATCGCAACGATGATGATGAAACTGGCAACGCCAACCTAAGCCAAAGGAATGAGAGATGAATAAGTGGAAAACAAAAGCAAAATGAAAAGACAACAAACGGCAATCACAAATGCTGCTGAAAAATGCAACTAAAATGTTTGTGTTCCATATTTTTCACATGGCGCACAGAAACTATCTCTATCTTTTAGTAGTTTGTCTACAAATGTCCATGTGTATGTGTGCGAAGAGACTATTAGCCAGAAATATTGCCTTGTCGCGCACTTAGCTGTTTGCCATGTCAAATCGACGAGCCATCAAAGTGCCGCCGCACTCTGGTACAATTCTTATTTGCACGAGGCCAAAATAGATTTGAGAAATTTCTATATTTTTTTTTTGGGATTTTTATTGATTCTAAATTGTAAAAAAATTTGAAGTTTTTGATCGTTCGAGTTGGTTTCGGAATAATTCAGATATCATACAGTTCGCTCTAGTCCTACTTAATCCTATCATAATTAGCGTGAGGACCTCCGATTGATAGTGTCTTCCTTGAAAGACCGAAACCTCTTTAAGCCTCATAGAAAAAAATTATATGAATATTTTAGAAACCCTCAAGAAAATCTTGAAGTTATATAGAAACATCTCAATTGCTCACCACTGTTGCTGGCTAACTATAGAAACCCTTGACAATTTTGGTCCGAACAAATCGTTGTAAATTAAAATCCAATTAAAATTAAGTAAGAAGTGAAATACGACAAAAAATAAATGAAAAAGAAACTGCCAAACTTTTAGATACTGCTGAGCGATTAGGCAAGCTTATAAATAAATTATATAAATTATTTTCAACTAAATGGATATTCCAAGTTTTTGGTTATTTATTTTGAATTGCATGGAGAAAACTGAAATTTACAAAATGGTTAGAAATTTTCTTTTCTTTGCGTAATTTACAATTTTAAATGCTTTGGAAGCCCGCTTTACATCCCGTTTTGGCATCAGAAATCGAGACCAGCAGATTCGAAAATCTCAAATATCGAACTGCAATGGATAATTGAGTGGGGGGAAACGTGAGCGGATTTCATTATTTATATGGACCGAATCGGATGGAGGAGGAAACTAGAAAGAAGTAAAACAAAAAATGAACAAAGTGTGGCAGAAGAGTGCTCAGAGTATATAATAAAAATTCATAGCCACAGACAATGGCCCTGATGATGATGATGATGATGATGATGATGACGATGATGTCGATGAGCATGGTGAAGTCAAAGGCAACTGTAAACTGTTGAATCTCTCAGAAGGCAGACAAAACAACAATCATCGGCGTGTTCGAGCTTGCGTGTGTGTGTGTGTGTGTGTGTGTGTGTGTGTGTGTGTGTGTGGTTGCGGATGGCAGACCACCGTCTGTCCTGAGACAGAGAGGACATGATGGGACATGCCCGAGTTTGGCTCCAAACAAAATACTCATTCTCCGCTTCATCGATGAGTGGCGAATGATGACAGAAACGGAAATGTGACGCAGTCAAAAGAAGATCATGAAGAGATGAAGTTGTCTATATTTAGTGGATGTACTCGGTACTGGAGATGTTGATGGAATCAAACATGATAATGACAAAAGTAAAGACAATGATTCAGATAAAGCCGGAAGTGTTTACACCAAGTCAAATTCACGATATATTACAGACTATATAGGGATCTATGAGGAATCGATATGAGTTAAGAAATTTACTTCTTTAACTGATTAACTCATAATGAGAATGCGAGAAGCATGATTCTGATAAAAACAAACCAAAGTAGGAAGAGTTTATACCAGGGTGAAAGCTCGAAATAATATATACTATATAGGAATCCAAAACAGATATGAGGATTCGATATGAGTTAAGGTATTTACTTCTTTAGTTGAAGTTAACTGATAATGAGAATGAGAAGAGTAAAGCCAATGATTCTGATAAAAATAAACCAAATCAGCAAGAGTTTATACCAAATCAAATGCACGAAATAATATATACTATATAGGAACCTCTAACGGATATGAGGATTGAATATGAATTAAGATATTTACTTCTTTAGTTAAAATTAACTGAAAATGAGAATGAGTAAGGTAATGGCAATGATTCTGATAAAAATAAACCAAAGCAAGAAGCATGAAATTATACTATATACTATATAGGGACTTGAAAGGGACTATAAGACTTTACTTCGATATGATTTCAGATATTTACTTCTTTAATTAAAGTTAATTGGGCTATCAAAATAAATAATTAGCTGATCAAAAGCCTTTGAAATATAGGAAAACTTAAGAGGACTACTTGGAGTATTATTTTCAGTCTGACTTGAAGTATTGTGTGGCTTATTTTTTGGAGTCTAATACGGAGAAATATACGGAGTCATATACAGAGTATTATTGGGTGTCTTACTTGGACTTTTATTGGAAGCATCAGTTGAAGTATTACTTAGAGTTTTACTTGGAGTAATTTTTGAATAATTATATGGAGGATTATCTTATTTGAATTATCTGATGTTTCATGTAAATAAATATGCGATGGTTCGTAGTGTAAACCAAAATGAAAGACAAACATGATAATGATGAATAATAAAAGCTTAAACATGATAAAGATGGTAAGAATGATGATAAAACTGAAAAGCATAAAACTGGGAGCAGCAACAAAGATGATGATGATGATGATGAGGAGTTCAAAGCTGCCTTCGGGGTGTTTATGAATGCAGACCAATTGGTTTGCCTAATTCATCTGCAATTGTTATTGAATTTGCGTTACTTGGCATTCATTTTTTTCAATTTACTCTTACACTTTGCTTCCATTTTTTCTTTTTTTTTTTTTGTCCCCATTTTTTCCAGCAGCTCCTCTCACTCTCAGCCATTTTCTATTAAGGCATTTGACTTGCTGTACAAATTGTTGTGTAGAGTTTGTTGTTGTTTTTTTAGGTACTTTTTTATTGCATTTGCCTCTTGCCTTTAGACTTTCTTTCTTTCATTCTTTCTGGCGTGTTATTGACTTTGATTTTACTTTCGGTATTGGTTTTTGCGGGCGACTGTTGCTACTGTCGCAAACCAATAGGTCTCACAAAAGGCACAGACAGATAGACAGAAAAAAAAACCAGAAAGAAAACAAATAAATTCGAAAATCCTACAGACAATTTCGATTTCTGTTTTCAGCGTTTCTGTTTTGTTGTTGTTGTTTTTGTTGTTGTTCTCTTTCAAGCGTTTTGACAGTTGCAAGTGCCTTAATTTGTGGATTTTGCACAAATGGTTCGGAAGAATTGCTTTAAGTAATTGTTTTTTATCTCTACACCCCCCTGACTCCTCCTCCTTCCTCTTGGAGTTTGTTACAATTTTTTGTGTTTTCCTTTTATTTTTTTTGGTCTCTGTGAAAAGTCAACCTGTTTTTATGATTTCGTTGAACTTGTGATTTAAGCTGAAATGGTAAATAATTTTTTGAAAAACACCTTTAATTTACTCACTCGCAGAATATTTCGATAGAATCCTCTTGGCTAAAAAAAGAACTCTGACTTTCTTATTCTATTTGTGCAGTGTGAATTGAGATTGTTTGATTGTTTGTTGGTAGAAACAAAAAAAGAAAAAACCATTCAATTTCTGACCGAGCGAGTGACAAATAAACAGGCCAACAAACGCATCAAGGCGAGACAAAATCAATAGAAATTGGAGCAGCTATGCGACACAAACCAAAAAGAAAAACAAAAAACAAAAAACAATGATAACAGGCCACATTTTTGTGTTGTCAACTCTGCACACCACAGGACAGGTCGACAATTGTTGTATGCCCCCTTTTGGGTGGTCAGATCTCCATCATATTGACAAATGGGACGAGTTGGATGGTAGCGCGCGTATGGCAAGTTTAATGAGACTTGGGCAATCCGTTCAACGCTTCCGACCACCTCTATGCACCTGATGCCGCCACTTTTGCTGCTCATCAACAGTCGATGCCCTCGCGGCCAAATGCGGTGATGGGCAATAGCTGGGCAAACGGTTTGTGGTGGGGCAATTTTTTTTTTTGTATGAAGCCAGAGCAGTCGAGAGTTTGGGGAGGGGAGAGGTGGAAGATGCGTTCATTTTTTCGCTTTCGAGCCCATAGGAGCAGATTCTTTCTTTTTTTGTTGTTATTATTCAGTTTTCATTTTACAGATTGCCCTATGAGTTTGTTGCACACACATTCTTTTCATACGCTTTTCGGAGAAGAAAGTTGCTTTGATTTGGGATGCCCAATGAAAATTGGCTATGACAAAACCTAAGCAGTGCCAGTAGATACCATATAAAGTGAATAAAATCTCGGGAACTTACTGAGCTATTGCCTTGACATTTCATATTTACTTTGTACCTGGACAAAAACACTTGGCTACGAAATTTGGTCAGCCTAGTTCAACATAGAGTTCGGTTATGGATAATTATGTGGCGAGTCTAAATTGTTTTGATTCAAAAGGAGTATCTGATCTTCGTCTTGGCAAGTATATCTGGTTTTTCCTTTAGTTTTTCTGTTATTATTTTTTATTTGCTTTTCTGACTACTGACTCGATGAATGCCTGACTTTGCCCTGTTGCTTTTGGAGTGCGTCAGACTCTCACTCTCTGTCTTTTTTTTTTTCTCTCAGTCGGTCTGTCTGTATGACTATGCAAACTGCCTGGACTGGATGGGTATATCTCTCTATTTTGCACCTTTTGTACGTTTTTAATTTTCCTGTTTTATTTCCGGTTTTACGATTCCGATCTCAAATCTAGATTGTAATGGCGTCGCTGCTGGCGTTGAACCAACTCATACACACACACACACACATACATCTATTCCAGGTCTACTTCTGCCTGGTTTGATGCATCATCGCTCCTGTTCTTGGCATATCACAGACAGGCATATTTTGTGTTTTTTTTTTTCTGCCTTGATTTCTGCTCTCTTTCTTTTTGCTTTAATTTGGCATCACTTTAAAAAAACAGACAAGCGAAAGAAGCAAACGGAAACCTATCCAAGTTGGGGTAACCTTGTTCGGTCTCCTTAGCCAAACTGAGATTTGCCCTGATGTCGCCATCCTCTGGCAGCTCTCGTTTGCCGAGGGTAAACGTTTATGTGCTTAGCTGGCTTTTGTAAAAATATTTGCATAAAAAGGTCAGTAGCACCTTTTCATGCACACACATACACAGATTTATTTGTATGTGTCCTTTTGTACACAGGAAGCAACGTTTATCTTTGAGAACGTTGACAAGGATGAGGACGTATAAGTATGAAAATGATGACAACGATGACATCGATGGCAACTTCTGGCCAAAACTCTGCGGCTATCCAAGCTAGCCACAAGACATAAGCTGCTCAAGGGAGGCATGAGGCAGTTCGAGTTGACTGTACCCCATTTTCTCTCTCTCTCTCTCTCTCTCTCTCTCTGCTTGACTCTTTTTGTTTTATGATGAGAAAATATACACATTCTTTGGATTTTTTTGTACAAAACACGAATATTTTCCAAATACTTGAAACAGGTTAAAGAGAAAAATCCTCTTTTGATTTATTTGACTTTGTGGTCATCTTGAAAGAGACTCTCGATTATGTTGAGAATTTAATTGAATTTAGTTTGATTCTAAAACTTTAACATTTCAGGGTTATGTGGAATTTAATAATTCATAAGATAAAGCTGATTAATTGAAAGCAAACTAAAGCTTACCGAGTTTACAGAGAGATGGTAATATTTTCTCAAGAAAATCTTTGAGTCACAGGACTAAGTTTCCTAAGGCAGAGCTTCTTCCACTCTGACTGACTCTCAGAAATTAGATTCCTAAGGAAAAGCTTTTTAGATTTACTCAAGAATAAAGGTAAAACTTTTATAGGCCTGAATAGAGATTTAATATCTGATTAGTACTTTCAGACTATATGCTTCATAACTCCTGGAAAATCAATTAAATGCCAGTTAATTTGCTAAGCTGTCTTGGTCGATTCCACTGAATTACCTAACCAATTACCACTGCCCAGAAACAATAGCAGAAATAGATGGATCTGAAATTTCTTGCACTTTTGCCCAAACCAATGTGAGAGTTCTCCTTAGTCCGTTGTGAACAGCAAAAGCCAATTTGCCAAAGAATAAAAGAAACACTGATAGACTGATGGACTTGATGGCCAGAAGTCAGGGAAACCAGAGAAAAGTTACAAAAACGATCTGGCAGCTTGGATAAACCAGGCCAGCCAGCCAACCAGCCAGTCAGACCAAAAGTCTACACAAGCACCGATAAATGGTAGCGATGCCCAAAAAAAAAATAGGTGGAGATGTAGGGACTTTGAACTGTGGTCGATGCCCGACCGGTCCAAGAAGCCTGTCGGTGAAGGTGGAAAAGGATAGCTGGATAGAATGAAATGTAACAAAGCATTTCTTTTTGTTGTTTTTTTTTTTTTTTTTTGGTCTGGAGTTTCAGGCTGCTGCATGCAAAGGCAAATAAGTTTCGTGCCAACGAGTCTTTTTCTTTGGTTATTTCCTTTGACTCTTCCTTTTCGCTCTGTTGTTTTCTCTGAGTCTATGAAGGTTGTTCCGACTGTTGGCAGATTTGTTGCTGTTGATAAAACAGATTGACAGCGTTGATAGGCGAAATAATTAATTGAATGAAAATGCTACAACAAATGCCTTTAATTAGTGTTGGGTTACCTTGCTGCCACCCCTCACAGTCTGGTTAGCTAGAAATTGATGGGTCTGTTGTCTCTGTCTCTGGTCTGGTCTGGTCTTTTTGGTATTGTTGGCAGTTCCGTGGTGGATTTGCCTTACGTTTGCCGGGCTCAGAGCATTTCTACCCCGGCTTTGTTTGCCTTTTAAAGTCGAAAGTCTTTCTGCCCAGCCTCTCCCCAAAAGATGCTCAATGCTCAGGAGGCGTGAGAAGGAGCTGAGAGACACGCAGAAAACGCCATCAGTCACGTGGCAAAGGCAGGGTGAGCAGAGCGGGGATGGTGAAGAGACTGGAGTCAAGGCGACAGGTGTGTTGATTTTGGTTAAATGGGGAACGGTTGCAAAGGTTTGCTGCTGTCGCGATTTACCATGAAAATTATTCAAGCTGAAGGATGTATGATAATTTCCGACGGAAGTGTAATCAAAAATCGCTTAAACAAGTGTGAGTGTGAGTGATTTTTCCGAGGTGTAACTCAATGGAAACATTCTCACACACCCCCCCCCCCCCCCCTACGGCATTCTCAATTCAAGTGCATTCTTGATTTCTTTGCTCAAGTTTTCTTTGCTTTTTTTTTTTGTCGCACACTTGCAAAGTTTTTAGCTGCATCCGTTTTTGTGCGAAAAGGAAATTGGTATGAAATGAAATTCAATTCCAGCCATACATGACAATTTTGAATTCAACACTAATTTATATATAATTGGTCATACCAATCCCCCCCTCCAGTCAACCGCAAAGAATGCTTGCCCACAATTATTCAATTTGAAACCACGAAAAAATTAAAAAAAAAAAATCCAGTTAAAATCTCTCAGCTCTGATATCTTAATCATGACTTCATTAAATAGGCCAGAAAACCACAACAACAAGACAAAAGGCAAAAGGCAAACCTGCCAGCTGAGTTAACCCAAAAAAGCCAGACCAAATTTTCATAACCCCCAGACATTATGTATACGCAGTGTGGTTTGACTGTGTTGGCCCATTGTTTTCGGTTGATTTATGAACTAGTCAAATTGTAAATGACTGATTGCCTGATGAAGTGGCCTAAGGCGGCAATTTCACCAAACAAGCCTTGGGAATACTTTCTTAGGGGTTTGTGAGCCAACGCCAATGAAAGGATTCGCCAGATGTTTGGCTAATTTGAGGCATCTGTTTAATTTTGCCCAACTCTTCTATTAAATAATTCAAAATAAAATTTAACATTTTTTTTTTCAACAATTTGAAGCTAAAATAAGCCGGTTTGTTTTGTAATTCAGGTGTTGCCATGCATTTTTCAAAAGTAGCTTTCAAAATGGACCAAAAACCAGCTGCAGCCATTGAAATTTCTGTTGCTGCATCATTGAACCTATCGTTAGCCTGAGCTCACTGTGGTTTTAGGCAAAAACAAACAAACAAACAAAAAATACCGGAAAAATGCAACAAAAAAGAAAAGGCAAAAGAAAAAAGAAAATGCTGTATGAACTTTTAGCACCTTTTTGCAGGCGCTCAACAAAACTTCCTACCTAGAGTGCGGCAGTGCCAATCGTTCACATTTACAGTTGACTTATGGTCAACATCAGTGCCAGCAACAACAACAACAACAACAAAATCTATCGAATTTTCGAGTTTTTCAGAATTTTTATACACTACAAACCGAGAGGAGGTAAAGCTAAATTGTCAAAGAAATTTTCAACAAAAAATTGAAAGTTTCAAAACTTTTCCACACTTGATGAAATATTTTTGGGAATTTCTTAAAATTTTCGAAAATCTTAGAAAAGTTAGAAAAAATTCGAAGAGCATTACAAAGTCGTAGTATGAGTTTGGTTGGCTTTCAATTTGCTTGCTTTATGCTGAGCTGGGTAAAAAGGCATTTTCAAATAATCCGCTTTTTGCCAATGCTTTCTGATACGCTTTGGTGCTCGCATTAACACCCAACCAAGCCAAAACCTTCAAAATGGAACCCAATGCCAAACAAATGCGCAAAACCAAAACGCAAAAAAAAAAACAGAAAACAGAATCTGGAAACCTTTCAATTTTTGTCTGTGTATGAAATATCAAACTATCTCTATACGAATCAACAAGAAGACAAAACAACAAAAAAAAAACAATCAAATTTTTAATGTCATAAATTTCCATATATTTCCATCATTCAATTGACAAAATGGTCAGATTTTGTGCGGTCATTATTTTTATTTTTTTTTTTTTTATATTTTTGATATGACCTATTCAGTTGCTTACATTGTTTGAGCGGTTGAGTAAATGGATTTTCAGTTATGCATTTCGACTGAATAATTGATAAAAATGTGACACAAAAGTTGATTTGAGTGTTGCCAAACTCAAAGAATTAAAAGCTGAAAATCTGAAAAAAAAACTATATACATATTTTAATCACTTGGCTTATAAGACCAGCGGAGTATAAATTGAAATTTGTCGTGAAAAATGCTTCATAAATTATTGTTAATTAATCAAGTCAAAGCTCTAAAAATTGAGGAAATAAATAAGCGAAAACAATCGTGGTAGTGAAAGTGGAAAAATATAAGCCCAAATTAAAATACTCTTAGTGGAAAGTTGAGAAATTCTATATGGAATCTTAATGAGGTTCTCGAAATATTCTAAATCTGATTTAATCAAAAAAATTCGAGGCTCTCGAAAATAGAAGAACTTCAAGGAATCTTTGAAATTTCTCATACGTATATACTTCCCTATAGTATCATATATATTCTTCGATCCCTCTATAAATACAAAATATTCACAAGTCTTTAATCTTCTTAAAATTTCTAAGCTTTGAGGAATATTGGAAGCTTTCGGAAAATGGAAGAGCTTCAAGGAATCTTTGAAATTTCTCATCCTCCCTTTTATCATATATATTCTTCGATCCCTCTATATATCCAAAATATTCACAATTCTTTAATCTTCTTAAAATTTCAAAGCTTTGAGGAATATTGGAAGCTTTCGGAAAATGGAAGAGCTTCAAGGAATCTTTGAAATTTCTCATATGTATATACTTCCCTTTACCTATATATATATATCCTTCGATCCCTCTATATATACAAAATATTCTCAAGTCTTTTATATTCTTCGATCCCTCAATATATCAAAAATATTCACAAATCTTTTATCTTCCTAAAATTTCGAAGCTTTCAGGAATATTTTCCCAAGCCTTTTGGCCCCTCAAAAGGTTAGGGTATCAATGTGAAATACACAAAGTGCCAGTGAAGTGGAATTATTCATAGGATTTCACTGATGCCTCTCAACAACAAAAGTATCAACTATTTTTCTTTTTCTTTTTTTTCGGGCTTTTTATCACTTGGATTTTGTCGGTTTGCCAGGTGTATGTGTTTTTAAGTCAGACAGGAAGAGGAAACAAAGATGTGAAGCTGCTCTACCAAAGCTCATCCTGCCCAGCCCAGACTGATGCAGGTAAAGAGCTAATGGCACCAGGTATGGATATGAAAAAAGTGATATTTATATATATTGACTGCCTAACTCGTTGACAGAGCAGAGCTTTACGGCTTTTGCTTTAGTGTCAGGTTGGTTTTTTTTTTCGGCGTCAATCAAAAACTCTTTAATATTTCAAGCACTTTCGTTCCCCAACAAATTAAACAATTAAGAGCTGAAGTAATCTCTTTTTATAACTTCATTAATATTAGAACTAATTTCTTCAAGAGATTACCACTTTTTAGAACTTTATCTTTCGACTCACGCAATTCCACCTTTCATTGAATAAGGCCCTGATAATTTGACCCATCAAAATCGATTTTCTATATCAATTTCTTTTTATAATGTTTATTTATTTTATTTGTTTTTTTTTGTTGAGAATCGACACGCAACTGCTTCAGCCTCGGACTAATCGTTTTTTTTTTATTTTTCTGTCTGGACATTAAGACTATTGGCCAATTAATTTGTGACAGCAAAACCAACCCCTCAACAACTGACACAGACCTCAGAGCCCACAGAGCCCACAGCTCACGGCTCACAGCTCACAGCTCACGGCTCATGGCTCACGGCTCACGTAGTCAATTCAATTTGAATTGTCATATTTATGACTCTATTTGAATAGCCAAAACCTCGGTCAGGTCAAAATCAAAAACCTATCTCTTTCTGTGTATAGGAATAAATTGTAGTTATGTATGTGTGTGTGAAAAGTTGGTAAAGGAATAAAACAGTTAGTTGGTTTACTCATATTTAACTACTTAAAATTCAATTGCGTCCAAAATAAATGATTGTCAAATGGTCAACTCCCTTTCAGTTGCTCCGCTTCTCTCTATCAATTCAATTTGCATGTGGGTGTTGTTTCCTAGTTGTTATTTCTGTTATTGTTGTTGTTGTTGCTTCTGGTATTTTGTAGTACATTGTAACTAAGTGTCAATTGTCATGTGTCAAATTGTGGCATACGAATTAGGGTAATCAGTGCTCAACAGTATGTTTGATTGCTTGCTTTATTTATGATTGTTTGCACAACTTCGTGCTCTGTCGTCTGACCAGCACACACACACACACACATATACACACACACAGAGACTCTCGAATATATGCTAGACTGAAAGATATATTTGGCTGTGTGTTTGGGTAAAGTTTTTCTTTTTTTGGCCTCTGTCATTTATCTGCATTTTGTCATTGTCATGGACATTTTGGTTTGGTCGATTGCCTTGCTGGTTGCTGTTTTTTTTTTTTTTTTTTTTTTGGGGGAGTTTTGAAAAAATTTCAGCATTTTAGTTGGTTTTATATTTGCACAGATTTTAATTATTCTTGTCACCTTTATTAAGTTGGAAATTTCAGTCACTTTGAAAAACAAAAAAGCAAAAAAAAAAAAAAAAACTAAGCTGCAATTACAAGTTTATTTAAGCTAAACTCGACAATGGCCACAACGACGTGCCAAAGTGCAAACTTCCAGCTAAATCCACGACTTTGACACCGTTAAGATACACACAAAAGCACACACAAAAGCCAGGCCCCTAACTAAATACACCAGGGGCGCAGTTGGGCCCGCAAAAAAAGGGGCTTAAAATGGTAGACTTTTGAATTAGAAAAGAAAAAAGGTGCTAGGGCAAATTTGTATTCTTAAGAAATTATAAAGGATTCCAAAGAATTTTCTAGGATTTCATAGCTCAGGTTGTGACTTCAGCTTCTTATAAAACCTAAATCCTATCGAGCCGCTCTCAAGGGTTTTTTTCACTGTCCACTTAGGAGCTGCTTTTGTTTATAAGAAGAAGATATAATTCTAAGTTTCTGAAAGATCTCAGAATTTTCGAAAACTCTGATAAAATTTGATAGATTCATTAATCGTTTTGCCCTGTTTGAGAACTGCGCCCCTGTTGAAACGTAGAAATCTCATAAACAATACCAAAAACAGCCGCAGCAAGGAGAATAAAAGCATGAAAGTTTTTTGTTTAACCTTTTTATTTTTTCTTTTCTGAGTCTCCCTGAAGTCTTTATGTTTCCACTGTGTGTGTGCAAGTGTGTGTGTGTTTTTTTTTTATAGTCTCGAAGCGTGGTTGACGCCCTCAAGCCGCCCCTGGGCTCATTATTTTTCCAATGAACGCGCGCTGACAAATCCAAAAACCAAATCCAGTTGAAAACAAGTTTTAAAATTACAAATTATAAATGCATAAAAGGACAAACGGCGACAACAACAGCAACCATTTTGTGAACCCTTAACCGAAACCCAAACAGCCAGAAGTCTGCCCCAGAGAACAATTAACATGTGTGTGTTTGTGTGTGTGTGTGGCGTTAAAATTACCACGGCTCTGAGTTTCATATTTATCACTACAAAGCCCTTTTTTGCCATTCACACACCCTTTCCCTGCCCCTTCACACACACACACCATACACCACACCCACAACAAGGGTCGGCTAAAACTATGCCAACCAGGCACTCCGCCAAACCAAGCCAACTAGAAAAAAAAAATAAAAAAAATAAAAAATAATAATAATAATAAAACACAGTGCTGGTAAATGAGGCACCCAAACTGTGGGGGCGTGGCACAATAGAATAAAACATACACAACAGAATGAAGAGTTGCCTTTGTTCCATGTTTGAAATGTTTGCTGAGTGTAAGTAAACGTGGTCGGATTAGAATAAAGAACGAAAGAGCCAGCCGGCGCCAATGATCTGCCGCCTACTCTACCATTTCCACAGCTTCTTTCTACTCCCTCTTCTTCTGCTTCTTCTTCTTCTTCTTAATACTGCTCCCTGGTAGACTAACGAAGCCGGTGGCCTTAGCTGAGGCATCTGGGGCCAAAGTAAGCCCAACACAGCTGCTGGCAAGGACAATTAGAAGGACTCATGTGTGAGCCTAACCCTTTCACTTCTATGCACACATTGCTTTTCAGTGTGTGAGTGTGTGTGTGTGTGTGTGTCCGTAATGAAAAGCGCAAAAATTATGAACTTTAGCCAAAGAAGAAAAAGGCTTTTAATTTATAAACACGCACATGGACAGACGCTGGCTAACTTACACACACACACACACACACACACACACATACAGAAACTGAAAAAGATGTGCCCTGCATTGACTTGACTGTGCCACGCCCACACACAAAGCCACACAGAAATGCCATATGTGAATACAGCATACAAAACAATGAATAATTCACGCTTTTTTGCAAAAACTTTAATCAACTTTTCACTTTATTATCCAAATGCGTTGGCAATGCCAGCCATGTACCTGCCCCATCCCTGTTGCCCCCGAAGCCCCTGTTGCCCCTTTTCAGTTCTTTTGCATTTCCTAGTAGATTTTGCCAGCCTTCATTTCTCTCCGCCCGCCATGCAGTACACTCAGTTAGTTTCCAGTTAGAACGACACACACTCTCAACATTTAGGCCCTTTTGTTTATAAACTGACTACCTACACAGACTCAGCAATACTCTTTTTTTTCTATACATTTCAAAAAGAAATCTTGAGATCTTAAGACCTGAACTATGGGATACCTAAACCAATTCATTTGTCTTTCTCTTCCATAAAAATAATTTTAAATTTTTTCACAAGAAGAGTATAGAT
Organism: Scaptodrosophila latifasciaeformis; assembly: GCA_037075145.1. Taxonomy (NCBI): domain Eukaryota; kingdom Metazoa; phylum Arthropoda; class Insecta; order Diptera; family Drosophilidae; genus Scaptodrosophila; species Scaptodrosophila latifasciaeformis. The sequence continues at coordinate 5,319,331 of JBAMCM010000073.1, forward strand.
CAGTCGTTAATTCCAGTTCCACTGTCTTGGCTTTCTTAAGCCTTTTGTTGGCTACATAGAAATGGCAGTCGCAGTCTCTCATGTTTATTTATCCAAAGTATAATAAATGCCTAACTCGCTTTTGCAGCTGCTTACCCAGGGACAATTCTCTCTCGACAATCTTTCGGTTTATTTTTTTTATCATTTTTACAAAGCTGCACATGAGCTGGCTCATATGGTTTAATGAAAATAATTGCATTGCAATAAGGTAAGCAAAACTTAATTTTTTAACTGTCAATAAAGAAAATTTAAAGATAATGAATTGCCCACCAACTAACAAGGTTGTCATCTTAATTGAAAACAATTCATTCAAAAATGTTTAACCAAAAATTAATATTAATTTGAAATCAAATCAGAAAATTATACTGATCTTTGCAGGGTTTTATTGGTATTCCTTTAGAGAGTTTTAATGGTATTCATTCCGTTTCAAGTTGGGGCAAATTTTGAAACCTAAGCACTTCAGGTTTATATTAAAAATAGGCTAGAAATTAAATTCTATATTTTTTATAAATTATTTGGTATAATCAGATTATATTATCATTCTTTTAAAAGTTCCTTGAACATATTGATTTGGCTATGAAATTTAGTAAAGAACGGTTACAAAATACCCGAGATATCTCTTAAGCTGATATGATATATCGATGCAAATGAAACTATGGGTCTCTCTAGGTATAAGTATGGTAAATATTTATTTGGTTTAATTAGGTTCCACAGATACTTGTTAGTACTAAATAGGATCTGTAAGATGACGTACTTCGAACCAGGTGAAACTTTTGAACCCTGTGTACCTTTCTTTCAAATATTCAAATTGCTTAAAATTTTTGAAAAATGACTAAAGATATTCCTAGAATGTTTAAATACTAATGTATATATTCAAGGTCTTCCCAAAAGTCTTGGAAATATTTCTAGATGTGATTTATTCATGGATACTGGTCTGGTCTAGCCTGTTCCAATTAATCTATAGCTTTCAAAACTAAATATAATAATATTATTATTTTTAATATTAATTTCCAGATTGCTTTTATTGTGGTTCCATATAAAGAGAATAAAAAGGTGTGATGGTGAAGCCTTTATCTGAACTTTAATACCTAAAAAGAAGGTATGAGAACAGCTCCTAATTCAATCCATGGTCATCGCTAGCACTGGTGGATCTAGCCTATATATTTTCTCTGTCAGCGTACTAAGTATACGTGTGGGGTATTTATATCCAATAATATAAATTTGGTGTGAAATTAAGTCACAAAAATCCGAAAAGCCGACTCAGAAAATCGATCAAATGGCCCTTAAATTGAAAGGAGGCCGAGAAGCGCTCTCATAGCCGAGTATGAATTTTGGCAATCAAATTCAAAAATTTCTATAATTTTTTTGAGTGAGTTGATTCATCAGAGAGTGAGCTGATTCATTAAAGTTGATTCAGTACAGACTTGATTCATGTTGGAACGTAAGACCCCAAATAGAATTCCTAAAAAGTCACCCATTTATCTCATTAAACTAGTTTCATAGCGATCGTTAAATGCATTTCTAATTTTACTCTATTCAGTTTTTAATTTAATAAAAAACATTTACCATACTTCTCAAAATTAGAATTTTAAGAAATTATTAATTTTTGCTTAAGATCATTAAAGATCATCATCATCTTGATGCTCTAAATACTTTTAATTACAAAATTAAATGTAGTGAAAAATTAGTTTGTCATTCGAGCGTGAGATAATTTGCTTGTAAAGAATAAAATTATACAAATCTTATTCGTATGATATTTTTGGGTAGTAAAATAAGAAGACATTTCGATGATTACTTCATTTGAGTTGGCTTTATCTCGCCGCACGTGGTCTGCTCGAAAGTGTAAACATAAACAAATGTGAAAAGCTTCTGCGCAATAAATTTACGACCACGTGTTGCATGCCCCTAACAAACACTCGACTCTACTCAGACCACAACAACAACAACAAGAGGAATGACAAGTGTACGTAAAACGTAAACGTAAACAAACCGGCAAGGGCCGAGCCAAGTGGAGTCACAGCAGTGAGCCAAGCAGCCAGTGCCGCGTTTGAGTGAAACTTTCAGGCGAGTATACGAAACGGAATGCTCCAATCGTTTGTCTTCGGCTCGCCAGTCGGCAAAAGCTTTGGCAACGAGCGCCAAACGAAATGGTACACTCGATTCGGTTGCTCTGCTGTTGGTCGCATGGTGTGGGTCACTGGGAGAGTGTGGTGGGGAGAGACGACCACGTAGCCGCTGCGGGAAACTGTTGAAAATTCGCCAAAGTAAAATTGCGTTCAGTTGTTTTGAAAACGTGCCCGAGTTCGGTACACGGCAGCGGCAGACGACAAGCGCCACATTCAAATTCAAAACTAAAACGTTTTGAAAATTAAATGGCAAACATTATTTTCAATCATGAAAAATAGAATGACAATTTTTTAAAAAGTGCTTCAATCAGTTCTGTTTTTTTTTCCTTTGCTTTTTTGTGTAAGTTTTCTTTGTCGATTGTTGGCTATTTTTTTGTCTTCTCTTGAAAGTGTGTGTGATCGTTATTTGCCCGGCGAAATAGTGAAGGTCAACGGAATTAGTCGATCGTATTTTGCGAAAATATCTTTTAAGCTCAATTTCCAGTGTGTTTGTAAATTAAGTGCAAGTTCATTAATGTCAAATATTTTATGCATAATTTAAGCCAACTCATAACAGATGCCCCAGGGACCCAAAAAACAAACTTGACCGTCTATCTCTATCTCTATCTCTGTCTTTGTATGTGTCTGTCTCAGCTAATTTGTTTGCTCAGTCTACCTTTGATTTTCATCAAATTTGCATGCACTTACAGTGCAATTGACTGGAAAATCATTTCATTTTCAATCTGTCATACATTGCGTATACGTAATGCCAATTATTTAAACTAACAAATTCACTACATCTGCTCAAGTATATTTCTGTATATTTTTGCTTAGCCAATTAACAACAATTTGCCAAGGCAATATCAAAACAAATACAAAAAAAAAAAAACAAATTAATGAACCACTAAAAAAAAAAGAAATCAAAAAAAAAAAAAAACTCACAAAAAAAAAAAGAAAAATAGAAAAATGTTGAATGTTTTGCTGCCATGTTGCAATTAACCGTTGATTCCACAAATTCAAATATATATGCGAATACGCAAACTAAAAATCTTGTAGATCAGCAACAACAACAACAACGAGAACAACAAGAACAACAAGAACAAAAATCAAAATTGGAAATTGAGAAAACGCGTGTTCCGAGTGCGGGTAATTTTTTTGAAAATCTTGAAGAAATCTTTCCACAATCGACAAATTTAAATACTGAAACTCTGAATTGGAAATTTCTCGATCAAGTCTCCAATTTGGACACTCAACTACGATCCCAAGTCGAAGATATTCCCCAAGATTTCGACGAAAATGTGGTAAGTGGAAACTCTCATCAAACGAATTGATTTTGATTTTATTTTGAAATAGAAAAATCCTAAAAAAATATATTTATAAAACTGAAACAATTTGTAGGCCAATCTGGCCAATCATAAAATCAGTGAAATAAAATCATTTTTATATTCACTTAAATTTTTCAAATATTTCGCATTTTCTAAAAAAAAAAAATATTCCATCTACAAATTCAAAGTGTGTGAAATGTATGAATTTTTGTTTTTCACTTTTTACCAAGGAGTGAAAATCTCGAATTTTAAAGGCCAATTTTATGAATTCCGCAGGCAGACCAAAGGCATAGAAATGCATAAATAACTGAATTTATTATTTAATTGAATTACCATTTTGGTCTAGACACACACACACACATATATATATATAAGTATTAAATAGAATTTAAATTGACTTGCTCAGGAATTGATTTTTTGAGCTTAAGAAAATTTAGGCCACAAATTGACTTTAAATATAAAAAGAAAATCGCTTGCTAAAATTTCATCAATTAAGTTGCAAAAATAAGTGCAAAAGAAAATATTGTTTATTCTTTGAGGCAAGAGGCAAGAGTAAATAAATAAAAGCACACATGGTCTATAATAAATTATTTGGCAAATTTGTATAATTTTTTCCAAGTGACAACAACAGCAATCAGAGAGCAATAAAATTGAGGCAAACAAAACACAAGGCAAAATTCTCAAATGAAAATAAAATCGCAACAGAGACATACGGAAATTAATATCTCTTGGTATCTCAGTGTGTGTGTGTGTGTGTGTGGTGTGTGTCTATTTTTGTGTCGTATGTAATATAAAGTTTTACTGCCCTTTCACCACTTACGCATGATTTGAATAAAAATGTTGGCCGCCCGTCCTTTGGCAAGCACTTCACATACCCGAACAGAGCAACTAAAACAACTGTTGTCTTTGGAGAAATGTAAGAGCCGCCATAAAATGAATCAACTACAACACCTTTTACAAGGCAACCCAACCAGCCAGCCACAGACCAGCCCCCAAGCACCCCAGGCCCCTGACCTCAGCCAACAAGAAATTCTATATGAAATTGCCAAAAAAAAAAATAGAACCAAGCCAAAAGGGACCGGAGACCCAGGGCACAACTCGTTTCTAACTCGGTTTTGCAGCTACAGTCTGTGTCCATAAATACGTGCCCCATACATGGCTGGCTGGTAGTCCTCGTCTCTCTATGCGTAACAGAGGTGAAGAGCCAGCTGAAGAGTTGAAGGCGACAGGAGTGGGTTAAGGAAGCGGCCTGGTATTGTTGATAACTTAATAGCAGGACAATGCATATGTCCAAGTGTGGGTCTTGCCCTCTAACAAAGCCTCCCTGTTTCTGTTACCAACCTCTCCCCCTTTCTCTCTCTATCTGCTCTGCTATAAGTTGGTGTTTGAAATGAACCCATTTTGCTTAAAATTACCCACTGCCAAGGACTTTTGAACAACTTCATAAGTTGCCGTTTCCGACTCACACACTCACAGCACGCCAGCAAGTACAAACACGCATGTACTATAAGACCCTGTGCCTAGACCCACCCTACCACCCCCTTCTCTCTGAAACCACAATCGCTATTGCCACCACAGACCATTTTAATGTTTGCCTTTCTTTCGATGGATGCTTCGAATTTCATAGGCTGCTTGTCACAGCATATTGAATAGATAGCATAGTGCAGATCGTTCCGAAACTATATTGAAAAAAATACTCAAGATTTAAGATTTTCGAATAGGTCGAAAGTCGAACTAGTTTGAAAATATTTGAAACCATTGAAATAGTCCCAGCTGTTAGTGCATTGAAATGTCAACCAAAAAGGGGGGCAAAGGACTTCAACTCTGGAAATTTTCGAGCATATGTTTTACAGTAATTTTCTAGGAATGCCAGAAAAACAAGCAGACAGACAGAGATACCAGAGGACTAGAATAAAGACAATAATAACATCACCTACGATAGACAGAGGACTTTGAGGAAGCCAAGGACATGCCGAATACATAAGTCTCGTATGAGGTGGTAGGAAATAGTTTTCTTTTTTTTGGAAATTGCTATAGTTGTTTGGGGCTTGGAGAGTTTTCAGGAAAGTGTTGAAAGGTTGGTTGCAACCGGAAGGAGAAAAACAAAAAAAAAAAAAAAAAAAAATTGCCGCATATGTTGCACACAAGTGGCCATAAAAACGTGTGACAACATCAGGCCAGGAGACAAAGGAGAGAGAGTTGGGCGAGATCCTCGACATTAACTAAGCAGGGCAACTGAAACTGTAACTTAACTGTAACTGAGTGTACGTGCTGCTCAGGCTTTGGCCATGGCCACCAAAGTCAAGCCAAAAATCTGTTGGTGTTGGATTTCTGCCACTCCATACCCCACCCTCTGGCCAACAAGCCGCCCTCAACACAGTGTGTAGTCTGCTCCGATCTAGTCTGGCTATCCAACATGTGAGTGCGTGTAATAACCCCGCTTGTCTGCAGATACTAAATCAACCCGAAGCGCATTTGCATTCAGCCAACCTGTGCCAGTTTGCCACTGCCACTGCTACTGCCACTGCCCCAGCTCATCTGGTACATATTCATGGCCAACAAAACTGCCCCAGGCCAAATCTGATGTCTCTTAGAGTCTTTGGTCTGACTGCTTCGATGTGTCCGTCTGAGTATTTGGTTAGTGTCTTTTTTCTTTTCTTGTTGCTGTTGTTGTTGTTGGGATTATGGTTTACATTCATAATGAAAACGTTTTCATGCATTTGCCGCACTTACGGACTTGCTTTAAGCCGCGCATATAATTCCAAATGAATTCCTCCAAAAAAAATCCGGTACTCTTACATACGTCAAGGATTGCTTACTCTTTTTTATTATTTAGCAGAAAATTTGTAGGAGAATTGTTTGATAAATACTTGAAATTTCTTCTGGTTCAACTTGGAAGCCATAGATTAGCTCTTTCTGAGTCCCTTTCATTTGCAGTGGAATTATATATACTCGATCTTCCTAGACTTGGTGATTTATCTGCCTTAACTCAGACCAAGTTTGGTGAAAATATAATGGTATTTTTCCCACAGATTCCAATTCGTAATTTCTTTACTTAATCCAGAAATGAAAGGACTCGGAAAACAAATTGATCTACTTGGACGCCAAAGATTAGCTCTTTCTGAGTCCTTTATATTATATATACTCGATCTTCCTAGACTTGGTGAGTATTCCAATATGCCCACAGATTCCAATTCGTTAGTTCTTTGCTTAATCACCAAATGAAAAGACACGGCAAGCAAATTGAGAGAGTGAAAGAAAAGTCTACGAAACTCAGCTCAACTTGGGCAAACGCACTTCTCCGACTCAGTTGGACCAGTCGAACCCAAGGATTGAAACATTTACAGTTTAATTTATTTCATTTGCTCTCATTCACTGCTCTCTGGCAGAGTCCTTACATTCGGTGTCCATGCCATTTATGTGGTTAAATGGCTAAAATCCTTAAATGCAAAATAATTTCATTCTGGAAAATTCGCATACATTTAAGTGAATAAATAAGTGACTCGATGTTTCGGGAGTAGGTCCAAATGCGTTCGTCTAGGTGTGTGTGGAAAGTTTTTCAGTGCAGTCGATGGCCAACAAACAGCAAAAAGTAATGGCAATACCAAAAGGCAAATGGAAACGCACACCAGCTGCCATTTTTGTTAGCCATCCAGAAAAATCTGTTTTATTTGCTGGCCATTTCCCTCAGACCCTCGCTCACTCTCAATCAGTTCTAAATGTTTGGGGAAAACCCCAAAAATGTCCTTTTGTTGTCCCTTTGTACATAGAACTTTGTAATTTAATTTAATTTCATTTCATGGCTTCGTTATTTTTTTTCCTGTTTTTATCTCGCTTCCCCTCCGCTCTTTCGGTGTATTAAAATAATTTTATTTTTTTTCACACCAAAAAAAAATAAAAATAAACAAACAAGAAAGTGGGGAAAAGTGGTCTTTAAGCTCTTTTAGAATTAATTGATGGCGACAATTTTAATATGTTTATTTCGAGACCAAATGAAAATTTTTTGTATATATTTAAATAATCCAGAGTTAAGAGGAGTTGTGCAAATAAGATTTAAAGAGAAAGAATTTTAAACAAAACTGGCATTTTACAGCAAAAATAAATTTCGCAAAATTTATTAAAACAAAAAAATATTTACTTTTAAATATTTCCTTTTTATTTGGGAAAATTCTTTTATTTCTGGAAGCTCCCAAAATCTTTTTAATTGAAAAATCCAAACAATCATTTGGATTATAATTATTATTTTTTTGGTTAATTTTCTTAAGATCTTTTAAATTACTTCGAAAAAAAACAGAGAGAAAAATTCCAAAAAACTTTTGATCTTTTTATTCACTCTCAGCGAAAGGTAAAGCCACTAAATAAATAAACAATAAATATTTAATGCCTTAAACAAACGCTTATATGCTTTATTTTTCCTCTATGTGAATACAATTTTATGCCAAATAAATTTCTGGCCACAAAATAATTACTCAATTATATGAGGAAAAAAAAAAAACACCAACAAGACATGAAAATTTTGCTACTAAATTTAGAAAATTCAAAATAGCCTTCACCCAATCCGAAATGAATCTATAAATCACTCGAAGCATTTAAATAAATGTGGCAAATATAAAAATACAAAGTCTGTATCTATATCTTCATATATATATATAGTATATATATCCAAAAAAAAAAAAGTATCTGATGGGTAAAACTTATTTGTGAGTATTTTCAAAAAGCGAAATCATTTTACATTTCAATTATTGAATGACTAAAATAAAATAAAAAAAATGTTTCAAAATTTTAAGTAATTTTTTTTTTATTATTTTTCTTAAATAAAAAATAGTGGAAATGAAGCCAATTGATGTGGAAAATTTTCTTAAAGTTGAACAATTTTATTTGTTTCACTCTCAACTGAAAATGAAAGCTTTCTTTATTATTATTATTTTGGTCCAGTCTGGCTTTATTTTATCCACGAATAAATGAAATTCTTAAAGTCGATTTTTTTATTTTTTTATTTTGAGATGAAGAAGATAAAATTTGTTCGTAGAAAAAATCAGTTTCCCTTGACCTCAAATGCATTTAATTGTCACAGGTCTAGTGTGGAGGTCAGGAGGACCAAGTAGGCGGGGCAGACAATAATAATTTACTTACTGCCGCTCAATTAATTATTAATTTATGAGCATTGCAAAAGCAACAAAATTAACAACATATGTAAGTTATTTATTATTAATTAAGTTGTTGTCATTTTTCTTCTTTTTTTTTTAATTTTCTCCACGTATCTGCGTGCGTGTGTGTGTTTTTGTCTTTTAATAATTTTTTGTGTTTTTTTTTTTTTTGATTTTATTCATTATGATTTCTTTTGACAGGGTCGCTTATTAACTACCGGTAGAGCCGGAGTCACTGCGACTCGGTCCATAAAGTGTTGACAGGAGTGCTCATCCATGTAAATGCGTGTCACACACACACACACACACACACAGACACAACACTCAGAAAGAGGCAGGCTGGCAGACATGCATAATTGAACAATTGCATGTGTGAAGTTGCCAACAACTGACACCACCGCCACTAAAGTCATCAAGAGACTGAGTGACGGACTGTCTGACAATGTGTGGCAACATCGGGGCCACCATCCATAATGCAGCATTTCACATACTGATAAACAACAACAATAACAACAATAACAACTACCGACTACATATCCACATATATGTGGATATTTTGCAACAATTTTATAGCCACACTCGTGGGCCCTGGCCCCGGGGTGCCCAGAGGGCGGGACGAGTTACTTCAACGACAAGGCCACTTAAAATCCCTACACCTGCTGTCCAGTCGGCCTGATTTTGTCAGTCTGGATCAGGCTTTCTTTCAGCCCTGCCCTGCTCTGCCCTGGAGTGTCCTGCTCAAAACCTCTCAGGCCAATCCGAGTCTCTCTCTCTCTCTCTCTTTCTGCCTTGCGCGCTTCATCCATCAAGGCAGCAAACGAATTTGTTATTACACTCTTCCAGATTTATGATGCACACATAAAGGCATAAATTTAAATTTATGTATATTTGCATTCAATTATATGGAAAATGTAATTACTTTTGAAATTTTATTCACCGTGTTTTTATTTTTTTTATTTTTTTTCCCCCAGTGCCCCTCAAAAATAAAAAATAAGGTCTTCATATATAGTTCAGTTCAGATGTGGAAAAAAAAAAATTAAATTAAAAATGCAAGAAAAAGTTGATGTAAATTTTCGTCTCAAAATCAGATAAATTGGATTTGTCTATATAAAAATAAAAATTTCATTCAAGTCTTTGAGAAATTTTTGCATAGCTGAAAGAATTTCTGATTTTTCACCTTTCCCATTTTTTTTTCGAATAATTCAATAAATTTGGAAAATATCTGAATTCAATTGATTTATTAAAATAAAAAAAATAAAAGAGTCCACACTTGAGCGGAAAATTAAATTAACTAAACATTTCACAAACCATAAACAAAAACGACAGAAAACAAAAGCTAAAACCTCGAAAAATTATGTAAACAAATTTAGAAAATAATTTCAACAATTACAAAAAGCCAAAAAGACTATATAAACTTTAAGTGAATCTTTCAAAACCACTAAGAAAACAAAATCAACAAAAAAGAAGATTACAAAAGATTTCAGCAAAAAAAAAAATAAATAAATAAATAAAAACATTTTCTTTTTTTTTTTTTCTCTCGAATGAAAACTAATTATAAAACTAAAACTGATGAGTCAGAATCTTACGCATCTGAATATAAATATATATATATATATATCTTTCAGATAATTATGTGTGCGTGTATGTGTGTGTGTGTGTGCTTATTATTTTTGTATGTCATTGCCAAAACACCTGTCCACTTTACATGAATCGATTGAAGGCTTTTCAGTTCTTCTTGTTTTCATGTCAGTCAAAAAAAAAAACAAAACAAAAAAATATACTCGCTTTGGATGGTTTCCAGCAAATGAATTAGACATTTTTGAGGGCATGATTGACTGAATCTTCCTCTCTCTCTCTCACTCACTCTCTTTCACTGTCTTGTTCTGTCTGTTTCAGGGAAATGCATTGCTGGGCTTTGACTGCAAATTAATGAGGAATAGCACCGGCCAGAGCATCGATCTCACATTTACTAATCCAATTGCCCTACCACAACTCACAACAACAACAACAGCAACAACAATAGCAGAAGCAGAAGCAGCAGCAATAACGGGAAGAGAAATTGCGGCATCTGTCAGCGGCAGCCAAGAGAATACCGCAAAATCGCAGACAGACGCCAGTGCCTTGGAAATTGACAGCAAATCCAACAAAAACAAAAACGTCACAGCCATCGGACCAGCTGATGACGTTGACCAGCCAAAAGCACAAAACTCACCGACAATCTTTCGGTAATTATATAGTCAAAGTTATTTTTAATGCAAAGCGACGCCATCAAATCTGCTGCCATCACATTCTGGGGGGATTTCTTCTTTCTTATTTTTATAAAATTGAAAAAAAAGTGTGTTTTTTTATTTTATTATTTTTTTCTAAAGCTTTTGAAATTAATGATTTTGTAATGATGCAGGTGAAAAAGACAGAAAGAATTCTAAGATATTTTTAATGAGGAATTTACCAAAAATAAAAGACCAAAAGAAATCTGAAAATTATTTTGAGAACTTGATTTTTGGAGAGCCAAAGAGAGTTGATTTTCCAAAACAAATATTTCCTGGGTCTTCAGTCTGAATCTAGCAAATATTTATCTTTAAAAGTGTCAAAATAATTTAATTCATTCACACTCAATTTATCAAAAAAGATATATATTTTTCATATAGTTTTAAAATAATTTGAATCATTCATGCTCAAATATCCAAAAAAAAACAAAAATATATTTTGTCTAAAAATATTCAAGTCGAAGATTTCCTTTTTTCTTATCTTTAATAAAATGGTACTTGGATTTGGATTTCGTCTAAAAATATTCAAGTCGAAGCTTTCCTTTTTTCTTATCTTTAATAAAATATTTGAATTTGGTTCATAGGAATTTTTTCTTTTGGAATCTGTGGAGTGTTTCTAAGGATTCATCTAGAATACCGAATAATTCGACTTTGAAATAATTGAAAGCTTTCACCCTGCTTCAGGTTTGGTCATTGCTTTCTTTGATTCGATAACTCCGAGTTGTTCCGATTTATGGAAATATTATATTGATACAAATTATGGAATATTATTTAGCTTGAATTGGACTCACCACATAAATCGAATCATTTGTTTCCAACTCGGTGTGGATCATTAAAAAATTTTTATATAGATTACTGGCATTGATTCGTATATATTTTTGAGTTGGAACGTTGAGGAATAACTCTGACCAAAAATGGGCTATATATCTGAACTGAAATAATTATTCAACTCGTTTGGATTTTATTTGGATATCGACTGGGTTGTAATCCGTTACCGTTAGATAAACGGAACCATCCACTCCGATTTCGATACCCTTGAAATCATTTTGGAATTCAACCTAGCTTGACTATCGTTATATCTCGTTATATTTTCTAACCTTATTTTATTTTTCCATTTCCTTCAAATACTCTTGGAAATTTCAAGGAGTTTCTTGGGTTTCCAAACCATTTGGCTTTTGTAATTTTTTTTATGACTTAGCAATAAATAATAAATGTATATTTTCTTATAAAGCACATCAAATTTCAACTCCACATCAAAAGTATATTTTCATATTTTCCCTAACCGAAAGACAAAATACATTTTCTCTGATCACCTAAATCATGCCTCCCCGGAAACCTAAAAACCTAAACCTAAACCTAAAAAAAAAAAACACAAAATAAATACCCTCCAAAATTATCAAACATATTCACATCAAATCGAATCGAATTAAATCAAACAAAAAATATGAAAAATCATCGCCATCTCACGCCAAAATGAAAAAAAAGCAAGGGATACGCTTTGCCTGGCCTACTAAACGTCGAAATTCTTTCGCAGCAAATAGCAAAAACATCAAACCAAATAGCGACAACACCAAAAACAACAACAATTAAAATCACAACACCAACAACAACAACAGCAATTGATGTGGTGTTAGAAGAGCAGCCAAAACACTTTCAATTCACCACGCCAACCTCAACGTTCCGGCGAAAAAAGCAACAGCAAAAGGAAAGGCAGCAGCAGCTTGAATTGGAGCGGTTGGAAAAATCATGGACATTATTAGCATCAGCGGGCAATAATGCAAAATTGCAGCTACCAAATCAACAGCGACAACAACAACAACACCAACAACAACAACGGCAAAAATACAGCAACAGAATGCTAGCAAGTGGCAGTATTGTCGACGGCAACGAAGGCAATAGTAATTTTGGTACAACCGTGCGAACACTACCAGCCAATCCCAGGCAGCAGCAGCAACACCAGCAGCAGCAGCAGCAGCAGCAACATCATCATCAGCAGCAGCCGCCACAGCAACATCGGCTGTCAGTGGGCACCACGCCACGACAACAGCGCCGGGCGGGCACTAATAGAATGGGCCTAATCACGACCAGCAATAACAATGGCAACGGTGGCTCAAATGCTGGTCCCAGTGGATCTGCCGAGGCAGCAACAACAACAGCAACAACAACCGCAACAGCTGGCTCCAGCTCAACGGCCACAGGCGTGGCAGGTGATCGTCATAAGCGTGCCGCCAATTCAGCTGGTGTGAGTGGATTTGTGGATGGCATTGAGACATATCTGGGCCTAATTGGCTGGCGTAAAAAATGTCTTTACACTTTGCTATTGCTATTGATGCTCTTAATTATCACAAATCTGGTGCTCACGCTTTGGATTATCAAGGTCATGGAGATTTCAACGGTAAGCAAAAGAAATACAATCGAAACTGGATAGGCGAGATTTTAAGGAGGCGTTGAGGTTCTGGGTTTTTTCACTTATCCAGTTCTCGCTTATGCTTGAGATTCTTGAAATATTTCTCTGTGTTTTTTCTTTTTCTATTTTATAGGAAGGCATGGGGCAACTTAAGATTGTGCCAGGCGGTATTCAATTGACTGGCCAGGCCATTGTCATGGATATGCTGCGGGCCTCAACCATACGTTCCAGGCATGGTCAGCCCATAGCCATTGGTAAGATTCATTCAAGCTTTTTCAAAAGTCTTTCTCAAGTCTTGATTAGCTGGGGAAAAATAGGAGAAGAAAAGCTGACCTCTGAATTTGGATTTGTCTTGCTTTTGTTGGCTTTGTTTTTTTTAATGTGAAAGCTATGACTGACGGGCATTTTTAGTGCATGTTTAATGAAGTGCAAGCGTCAAAAGTAGTCGGAATATTATTTGTTTATTTTTTTATTTTTTTTTTTTTTATTCACAACCAAAACACACACACACAAGCCAGCACAGGTGTAGATTTGCCTGGGCACGTGTGTCTGAGGCTGTGAGCAAGGACAGAAAATGTTGCGATATGGCCATTAACACGTTGGCATAAATCAGCACAAGTACAGGCAACGAGATAGGTAAGCACACACACTGCCTAGACAAAGGGGAGGCTAAAGACCGGAAAGACATTTCTTTGGTCATATTAATGGGGGAACGGTCATGGGAAGGCCAAGACCAAGGCATATGAGGCTGATGCTGTTGATGGAGCACAAGATGCACAATTACAGATAAGCCGTAAGTGTGTGTGCATGTGTGAGTGTGTGTGTGTGTGGCAGGCAAGCTGGGCAAGGCAACCAAAGAAGACAGATGGGATTTTCAAATGACAGGCGAACGCGTCGTTTTGTATGGCGGTTGGCTGGCCAAGAGGTAGTATACACGACTCCCTGTATTTATGTCTGTCCGTTTCTATGAGAAAATGCCATCAAAAGGTATTTCCCGCAGTGATAAGTGGCAGACACACACACATTCGCACAGAGACAGAGGACTGACTTACAGACACGGAAGTGGCACGCAAACATTGCCAGAGCCATGGCCGTCTGATAAGGTCTGACAATACGAGCGACCGTGACCAAGAGTCAGAAATTTGATTTCCGTTTCCGCTATCGCAGAACACAAATCTTCACCTTGTCAAGGCTGCTCTGTCTCTCTCTACTCTAATTTGTTGGTGTTTGCCCAGTGTTCCTTGTGTGTGAGTGTGTTTGCGGATGGGCTGGGATTATTATTATCACACCACTATCGTCAACATTTATGGTCGGGTATAATTTCATACATTATTCCTTATTTGTTCTTTCTCAAAAAAAATATATATAAAAAACGGAAACAAAACTAACAAAACATCTTGTACATTTTTGTTCTCTCTCTCTCTCTCTCTCTTTGTGTGTTGGTCTTGCCGACAAACCACATCATCATCATCATGATTGTCGTCGCCAACAGAATCATCACGTAATTTTTCAATCAATACACGTGACCCGAATGGTATGCTGGAGAATCATTTATTTCTGGGACACGATAAGCTTGAATGCCTGTCTGCGGGATTTCGCATCAACGATACAAACGGACGAAATTTATTTTCCGTAAATCGAAATGAAGTCACAATCGGAGCGCACGCTTTACGTATTGATGGCGAGGGTGGCGCCATCTTTCGGGAGTCCATACAAACACCGCATGTACGTGCCGAGCCAGGCAGAGAGCTCAGGTGAGTCAGCTTCAAAGATTAGGCCAACTCTTTGCTTTCCCCAAAACTCAAGCGAAAATATTATTTTGATGGATCATTCTTTTTTTTTTGTCATAAAAGATCAAAGTATTTTTACCATAAAGCTTTATTTTGACTTAATTGATTCTAGGTATAAATCATTTTCAGGTACCTCAGATGATTTTGAAGAGAAAAAAATGATATAATAGAGTAGATCGTATCCAATATTTTTCTTGAAGAACTTCAATTCTTTGTGTTTACTCCAGAGTGTTTTAAATGGGGAAGGAGGTTATTTTAAGGTCCATAATATAAATATATATATCTTCAATTTTACTGTCGAGTACGTGAGAGTATCTTGGATAGGTATTATAAGCCTATAAATTTTCTGGTAGACCAAGAATCAAGAATTCCTAAAATTATTCAGAGTACCTCGAATAAGGAAATTATGGGCATATTCGGAACCCAATATATCCCTACTAAGCCAAAGTCTTTAGGACTCATTATTTATTTATTTTTTTCTAGGCAGACAGAGTATCTGGAATAAGTATTATTTTACAGACTCCTTTAATGATTTAAAAGTTATTCGGAGTAGCTTGAATAGAGATTCCATTGGGGTACTTTCAACCCAAAAGTATCTTGAATTCCCTAAATCATGCTCAAGTCTTTCAGAGTATCTTGAATAGAAAATTTAGGTGGATATTATCAATTTAAAATTTAAGAATCTTTCTGCATATTATTGAATCTAGAATTTCCTATTTAAGAATATCTTGAGTAGAAGATTTAACTATGTTATATCAATCTAAAATTTCCCTACTTTATCTAGGGTCCCATAAAAATCTTTCTATTTGGGATTTCTTGAAGCATGCTCATATATTTAAGAATATCTCGAATAGAAGATTAACTTGGGTTTTATCAATCTAAAATTTCCCTAACCATAGATCATTTTCAAGTAATACGAACTAACTTGAGTGGGATTTTTTATTTTCTGTAAACTAAAATAGCCAATTAGAGGCAATAGAATGAGGACAACAAAATCAAAACGAAAAGGTAGCCAACCGAGCTGTCAGTTGGCTTGAAATTCAACAACTGTAATAAATTTTATAGAACTCATAGACCGACCAGCCATCATATGCTGCAATATAAACCCAAACAGCGTGTGCACACACGCACACACACACACACACACATACAAACATATTAGTCAAGAGGAGCTGAGAAGGGGGGGTGGTAAAGGGGTAAAGGAAAAAAACTGAATCTGAGAAATAAAAAATTAAAAACAAACACTCCCCAATGCTGGCTACTGTTTTCCCAACGTCACCTTTGTGGCGGCAATATCAACAATAATAATAACAACAACAACAACAACAGCAGTAGCAGTAGCAGTAGGATAGCTGGGGAGTTTATGTACGTGCAACAGTCTTTGGTCCTTGGTGCTGGGCCAAAGCTCTCCAGTGAGGTGTTGGTCTCGTGCAAGCCAGCAGCCAGCAGGATGAAAATATTCATACAGAGAGCCAAACAGACATTCATATATTTTCCACAGAGAAAGAATGACATATCGGTGGAGAGGGGCCGGGAGAGTGGGGGAAAATACTGACTGAATCGAAAATCGCTTTAGGGCTTGAATTTTTCTTTTTTTTTTTTTTTGTTTCTTCTTTTTTTTTTTGAAATTTTTAAAACCGAGCTACCTCCATTTACTGATCCTGTTTAAGGACTTGGGCTGGTCAATACAGTGGGGGGGGGGGGGGCTTTTGGTGGAGTTGCTTTATTTGGCAGCCGTTAACATTTCGCTGGTTTGTCGGTTTGTGTAAATGAATTCGTCCCCGCTTTACCCACCCTCACTTTTCCACACTCGCTCTGTGTGCGTCTCTGTGGGTTCTGATTGAATATATGAATGGCTCAAGAGCCGGTGTGAGTGAATCTGGTTGACTGAATCGAAACACTCCGCATATATATCCATATGTGTACGTATGTGTGTGTGTTTGTGGAATTGTGTGTGAGCCATTAACAGCATCGACGGCTTGTAATAACATTTTCATTGACAAATTTGCGTTGATGGGAACCACCGGTTTGTTGGTTCATGAAAATTAACAAATTGACTGACAGCTGGCAGATAGCAATTTTCCCCCTCAACCAATTCGCCAACGAACCGACACTGCTAACCACTTTCATTGGTATTTGCAGCAGTCAATGTCATAAATGAAAAGATTTGTACAAAAACTGAAATTAAAATGTTTATAAATCAATGGTATATCAGATTAAATATCCATTTGAATGCAAAAGTCCTAAATGAAATTGACAGTTTTCACAATGATTTGTAACAAAAGCACTTATCTTTTTTATGCTTTGTCTATTGCCTAGATCATTCAGCTGTACTTTCGACTCTTTTTTTTCATTTAAATTTAAAAAGTGCTTTTGATTTTGATATAGATTTTATCTATATATTCCTATTACCTAAGGATAATATGATTTGCTTTTCCGCAAGCCTTTTTCTTTTTAAGAGAAATTGAATCAAGGCAAACGGAATTGAGCCTCAAAATTATAGATATAATTTATATATACATCTATAAAATAGGGACCTCTTATATAATGAATATGAAGTCAATAGTTCAGTGAAGTCACCCCCTTAATTATGAAAGATGTTTGACAATACCTCTAGATCTCTAGGAGCAACCCTATTCAATTGGTCAATAAGTCTGGAAGATAGGTATAAGGCCTCAAAATTATAGATTATTATATCAATTGGGAACTACCGATTTTAAGAATATCAAGCCAATAGTTCAGGGAAGTCACCCCCTTAATTGTGAAAGATATCTGTCAATACCTCTGGATCTATCCGAACATTCCTATTCAATTTTTAAAAAAGTCTGGAAGATAAGCATAAAGACTCAAAATTATAGATCATAATCTGTAAAATGGGAACCTCTGATATTAAGAATATCAAGTCAAAAGTTCAGAGAAGTCACCCCTTTAATCGTGAAAGATATCTTTGAATACATCGAGATCTCTCCCAGCAGTCCTATTTAATTTGTAAAAGAGTCTGGGAGATAAGCATAACGTCTCAAAATTATAGATGATAATCCATAAAATGGGAACCTTTGATATTAAGAATATCAAATCAATAGTTCAGAGAAGTCACCCCTTAATTATGAAAGATATTTGATCACTCCGAACACTCCTATTCAGTCTGGGAGATAAGCTTTAAATTCTTAAAGAATCTAGATCAATAAAAGCTTCATAAGACCCAAGAAAGATTAAATTATGCTTTGAAATTTATGTCTTTACATTCTTTCTTTTTGATTGGTCTGTTTTTATGGACTAGACTCGAGTCACCGACACGACAATTGGAGATGACAGCGGCCAAGGATATCAATCTGCAATCACGTGCTGGTGGCATTGAGTTATTTGCTTTGGAAGATGTCAAATTGCGTGCTCTGGAAGGCAGTGTAAGTACCCCAAAAAAAAAGCAAAAAGAAAAAAACTATAAAGGGTTTAGGGTCTATATATACCGACACATACAAATCAACGCAATTTTTTTTTGGGAAATTTTCTACAGGTACGCTTGGAATCGTCGAAAATTTTAATGCCCAATTTACGTACTGTCCAACCGCCCATAATGGGCACACCACAAAATCGCGAACACTTGCATCGAGTCTTTCAATTGTGCGCCTGTTCGAATGGTAAATTATTTTTAGCAGCACCGCATTCCATATGCGCCGGTGATGATTCGACAGTTTGCAGATGATTAGCTGAATTCAAAGCCGCCCCAGTGTGACCACCAATTCAAACTAAATACATATAGATATACAAAATAGATACACAACTAAGGGAACTAAGCAAAACTATAATTAAACAAAAGGTATAAATACAAAAAAATATATATATGGATACACTTTGATACAATCTATGATTAGAGGACTTTATATGATAAAGCTTTGGAGGCCATTAATAAAAAATTGTTGTTGTTCATAAATGGGTATATAAAAAAAAAAAACCATAGAGACTACATAAGAAGAGGCAAGTCTAGGAGTAGGGAAAAGAATGAGATCCAACTTTTAGTAGCTCATTAAAACGTTCAAAAAGCTGGAGTGTTAGGTGGCTTCGTCCTTAGGGATACAGCTTAAAAAGATAGATCAGTAAAGGTCTCTAAACAATCCAAGCTTTCTTAAATGAGAGCTTAATGGAGAAGATCCTTATAAGACAGATAAGCAAGGCTTTTGAGTCTTTAAGCCTAGCTTAAATGAGAGCTGACTTTGTCCTAAAAGGTACAGCTTGAATAGATGGATCAGTAGAGCTATCTGAACAATCAGAACTTTCTTGATTGAGAAACCTATGTCAAAGAATCTTAAAGCCAAAGATCAGAATAGGCTTTAAGTCTAACTTGAATGAAAGCTGACTCAATAGGTCAACTCAATTTGAAGAGCTTCATTCCAACATAAATAAAGGATTGAATGGATCTTAAATCAAAAATCAATAGATCAAAGTAAGAAGTTTCAAGCTAGCCTGAATGAGAACTAGCTTTATTACAAAGCAATCCCAAACGGAAAGATCCAAAAAGCTTAAGTCAGTCCTAGCTAGAACAAAAGACTTTTCCAGCAGAATTACTCTTTCCCATGTCTCTTAATATTAGTATAAATATTCATCATGTATATGCGTACGTACATGAAATCAAATAGTCAGAAGTTGGATCGTTATATGTGTACCGTTAAATAGCCTTTTAGGAAAACATAATGAAAGATTATAAAAACAGAGAGGCCTATTTAGTGATTAAGTTCGATAGAGACGCCACCCGCGCACTCTCAACCGCATAGATTCATTTAGCCATTACTATTAGCACTTAATATGTATTTATAAATAAAAAAAATAAAAAAAACTACACTCGGTAAACTCTTAGCCACACAAACATTTTATCCCTGAAAAGTGCGTGAAAATAATAATAATTTTTTTTTTTTTTTTTTTTTTTTGTGAACTATACAAATAGCCACTATAAATTATATATAGAATAAAATCTATCAATGAAATGGTTTTTAACCGCAAATATGAAAGAGAGCGTTTAAATGATAGCCAATATTTTCATAAGCTAATTGTAAAATAGTCCAGTATATCGACATAATTGAATGCAACTACTCAAAGCCTAGGCAAAAATTATGGTAGATATATATACTGCATGTGGTAGTCACAGATTTATATGTATATCAGCTAAAATAAATGGCATAACTACCAACCTAAG
The DNA here is from genome assembly GCA_037075145.1 of Scaptodrosophila latifasciaeformis. Lineage (NCBI taxonomy): Eukaryota > Metazoa > Arthropoda > Insecta > Diptera > Drosophilidae > Scaptodrosophila > Scaptodrosophila latifasciaeformis. The sequence continues at coordinate 5,339,599 of JBAMCM010000073.1, forward strand.
TTTAATGTAAATCTACCTATAAATTATTTAAGTTAAAAATATAAATAAAAAACATATATATTTAAAATTAATCGAGAACAAAATCAAGAGCTTCTTAGACACTTGAATGTTGTGTAATAGAATCAAAGTAAATAAATATTAATCACAAAGGAAAACAAATCTTAAGAAACCAAATATAAAATATAAAATATCTTAAAAAAAAATATACATAAGAAAGGAACCTCTACAGGTTAAATTATATAGAAAAAGAATTAATTTTAATTTAGCCATGAGTCAATTATGGTAGAAAGGATTAGATTTTTTATTTAACTTTCTTCGAACTTGGTTGACCGGGACTATCCAACTTTATATTTATCAATTAGTGGGAGTGAGATATTTTACCAAAAAAACTAAATAAAAAAATAATAATAAAGATAATTTTAATTCTTTAATTTTTAGATTAAAAAATAAGAATTGATTTTTTTTTTTTTTTTGTTCTTAAAAAAAATTAATGTGAAACGAAATTAGACTGTTGAGAAATTAAATATATTAAAGTGTATATAAAATACATTTATGTGTGACATATTTAAAAATATAAAAAATCTATAAAACCAAAACTAATGTTATTGTCAACAAAAAAGAAGGAAATCAGAAAAGGGTAACCCATTAAAAAAATATATAGAAAAATAACTAAAAAAAAAATATTAAAAATAAAATGACAATGAAAATATCATCAAATGAAATATAAGAAAGAAAAAAAATATTTGTATGTATGTATTAAAAGTTTAAAAAAAATAAACTTAAATAAAAAAAAAAAAAAATTATACACAACGCTTTGAGCTGAGCAGTGAAATTGTTTTTGTTACTAAATATAAAAATAATTTTTTTTTTTTTAACTATAAAAATAAGTTGGCAAATAAAATAAGAAAATAATAATAAAATTATAGAAAATAAAAAAAATATATATATATTAAAGCATATGGAAAAAAAAATACAGAAAATTACAAAGAAATGGAAAAAATATTACCTAAAAAAAATATATATATATATATATATAAATAGAAATAAAAGTGTAGTCAATTTGGTCTTAAATTTTGGTTGGCTGTTGGAGTTTTTTAGGATTTTGCGCACTTTTTTTTCGCCTCCCCCCCCTGCCCTGCCATACAGACGGCAGACAACAAAAACACTCAAAGGCGACTGACTCCTCAAAGCCGAACGCTCGTTGGTTAACGCCTTCTAGCACCACTTCAATTGAATTGAATGGCATTTTGAAGTGCTTTGTGGGTGCGTCTAAGCTACGACGACACAGGCTACGGGCCCTCTGCTGCCAAGCCGAGACGATGATGATGACGACACAAACAATAACAAACACACACACACACATACAGTGCCTTGCTTGGCGGTAGTGCCGGCTTGACTGGGTGCCAGCCTGGTTGCCTGGCTGTGTGGCAGCAGTTGGTAACTTTTTGCTGGCTTTGGCAGTCTCGCCATATCGTTTTTGTCCTCGTGGTCGTCATCGTCGTCGTCGTGGTCCCATCGTCGTCACTGCACTCGTGTGAAAAAATATTTTTGTGGGTGTTGCCGACTACAAGTTGACTGGAGGCGACTGGCTCTGTTCTAAGCACTCGCTCGGTCCACTAAATTGAGTTATTTTGTGAGTCAGCTGGCTCATGAGTGCTGAGTGCGACCGACTCGACTGGCTTGCCTTTTCAATTTTCTAGTCCAACGCAGCAATAGCAGCAGCAGCAGCAGCACTGAAAAAGCTTGGCAAGCTTCCTTGTCTTTTGTTGTTGTTATTTTTATTATCATCGCACACGTTGAGAATTTGTTTTTCGAAAGTTTTGGCCAAGCTGCACATTCTGGCAGCATGTGGTGCGCGTCTGTTTTGCCATAGACTGTGCGGTATGCATCATTTATAAATTTTGACCCTTCATTTCTTTGGTTTTTACAATTTCGAAGCAGACACTGAGCAATTAATGAAAAAGCTTTAAAATTCATATTAACCTGGGGCAAATGCAGGGCAGCTTATTACAAAATCTAAAAGGGTTAACCTTTTGATGGCAATGACACCCACAGGCACAGTGGTAAGTAAATGATTGATAACTGAACCAACTCCTAATTCCAATCAATGGAAATATTTTAACAGATTCCAAGTATTTCGAAATTGTATATAATATTAAAATATATATTATAAGCCATGAAATTTTTATGATAAAAATTTAATATGAATAATAAAAAAGAAAAAAATATTTAATTAAAATAAGTAAAATAAATAAAATCAATAAAAAAAATAAATAAATAAAAAATTAAATAAAATAAATCAAAGAAAATAAATAAAATTTAAAAAAAAAATTAAATTAAAAATACATTTATTTTTCCTTTTTCAAAAAGGCTTAAAAAATATCAGAATTTTTAAACAAATGAAATAAAAAATTATATAAAAATTAATAAAATTATTCAAAAGCCTTTTGATCAAATAAAATTGAATTGGTAAAATAATTTCTATTAAAATAAAATAGGATTCAATAAATTTTTACTGATCTTAGTAATTTTTTGATGCATAAAAAATTACCCCAAACAAATCCAAATGGGACCACTGTGCCTGGCGAGGCAAAAAAAAAAAGAAAAGTCGAATAAGCTTTTGGATTCAGCTCTATTAATTTTACCCCTAGCAATTGCCACAAAAACAAAAGGCAACAATTATAGGACGAAAGAAATGCCAAAAGAGATGAGGACAAAGCCACGTACTCATGGATTCATTCATTCATACCGAGTCACATTCACTTACATTCATTCGGGGAGTCAGTCGCATTCAGGTTGGATTTCCTGTTGGTGTCGCAGCTCTGTCGCAGAATCTGTCTGGCCTATGCCAGCTCTAAAGACACATGAGAGGGGCAGGGGGGAATGTATGTGCGAGTGTGTGAGTGTGAGTGTGAATGTGTGTGAGTGCAGACGGCACACGTAATATGTGTATTTAGTATTCCATTAATATTCTAAAAGACTCTTTTGTACTTTATTTCGCATCATTGGCGCAGTTGGGTTGCCATGCTTCCCCCTCTCTCTCTCTCTCTCACTCTTACTCACTCCTTTGTCACACACACATACAAACAGGTTAATGCATATGGAAAGTTCCTTGTATATGTTTTTTTAGCCAGCCAAGAAGTAATAACATAAAATTTTCTAATTAAGAAAGACCCTCTATGAGCTGGAAGACAACCCCAAACGGGGTTCTTCTGAGTGTTTGTCCTGATAGTGTTAAAAATTTCTATTCATAACTCAGATGTAAAGTGCCGGCCGTCTTCAAATTTAAGTGAAGACTCGACAGGCAGCCACATGGTAGCGGGACATAAATTTTTTAAGCCATACTCGCCCCCCTCTTTTTCTCTCTGGTCGGGACGGGCAGCATCTTTGAGATTGGGCAAAATAGAGCAACAGTTTGTTTAAAAAGGTAACTAAAATTTCATATGGACAAACTAGAATTTAATGAAGTATGCATGAAAATGGGGCAGGCCCCAGAGGGGTGCTCTCTTTTTGTGTGTTTTTGTGTTTTGGCTGACTATCTGGGCGCACCTTTTGGTCTTGACTTGAGTTGAGTTGAGTTGAGTTGAGCTGTGTGGGACGCGTTGTTGCAAGTTAATAGGATTTGGTTTGAGCATGAAATCAAATTAATTGTTTCATTTGTTTACACAAAATGCTCATGTTTGTGGCAGCTGCTGACTTTTGTTGTTATTTTTGCTGTTGCTGTTGTTGTTGTTGTTGCCGGTGACTGTCAAGTCAAGGACACGCACACAGCTTCCCAGTGTGTGTGTGTGTGAGCCAAGCTAAGTTTACATTTAAGTGGGCAATTAAGCAAAACTGTTTTATGCTCTGTCATCGTTTATAAACACGCGACTTTACAGTATCTCCTCCCTCTCTCTCTTTCTCTCAGTCTCTGTCACTCTTTTTGTCTGTGTGTTTGTGTGTGTGGTTTTGCCTTTGGATTTGCATACATCACCTTCTCTTTCAACTTGGCTAGTCAGTCACCCACTTGAGTTGCCCCCTTGTCAGCCGCCTGTCAGGGCACAACTCGGTTCACTGCCACTTCATTCGCTTGCTCACTTATTCAACCACTCACACATTCTTCCACCCACACACACACACAAACACATTAAAGACTAGTTGCATTGGCATCAGTCTCTTCATCTATCATCTTTCATGTAATTTCTTCTTCATCTTCCACAAGGCTTTGGCCTTCTCTGAATTTAAGAGCCATCAGCGTCTTCTGACAGGTCTATGAATCCAATGCATTCCGAGTTTATAGGGCAAGTGCTTGGGATCTATACGATTCGGTTCATTATTGCCGGCAAAGTGTGAGTTATGATAAGTGCTTTTGAACTTGACTAATTGGCCATCAGAGTAGGAGATAGGAATTTGATATACCGATTCAAAAGTTACTCTAGAGTCTTGTCTGATATGGGATATATGAGAGATCAGAGCTGGTGAAGGCTCAGAGTTACTCGTGGTTCTATTGTGATCCCTTAGAACCCTTCCATTTCCAAGCAGCAAAGAGGCTAAAGACTATAATATGATAGCCGATTTGAGCCGTATCCAATCTATATATCTATATATTTTTGCTCGACAAATAGGCCATCAGTGTAGGAGATAGAAATTTTACATAACGATTGAAAGGTTACTCTAGAAAAATATAGACCTTTTATGGGATATATGAGGGATCAGAGCTAGTGAAGGTTGGTTTAACAGATCTCTAACCGCCAGGGTCACTCGGAGCTCTGTTGTGATCCCTTAGAACCTTTTCATATCCAACCAGCAATGAGGCTAAAGACTATAAAATGTTATCCGATTTGAGATGTATCCAATTTTTGCTTTTGAACTCGACAAATTGGCCATCATTTGACATAACGATTCATAGGTTACTCTAGAAAAATATAAACTTTTTATGGGATATAGGAGAGATCAGATCTGGTGAAGGTTGGGTTCACAGATCCAGATTCACTCTGAGTTCTATTGTGAAAATGTTTTGGGTCTTAGAACCCTTCCATATCCGACCAGCAATGAGGCTAAAGACAAATCCATGATATCTATATATTTCCCATATTCCTGTCACCTTATTGACTTAATTATTTCATAAAGAGTCAATTGACTTTGACTAAAACGTTTGAGCCATAAATTTCTCAACAGTTTTCAGATTTATTTTGATAGAATTTTGTTGTTGCTGATGTTTTTGTATCTGTTTTTAATTCAGTCGATTATGTTACGACATTTATAAAGTTATTAAGTTACAAGCCTGCTAGCTTGCATGATTTATGTGAGTATTTATGGCAAGGAAGTAAGTGTGCATGTGTGTTTGTATGCGTGTGTTTGTGTGTGAAAGAGACACCCCGCCCCTATCAAATAAACCGCATGCACGCAAACAGACACAATGTATGCAAGATACAACTTGATATGCCGGGAATATACACAGACATATGTATATTTACATACTGACAAGCTTGCATAATTTGTTGTGTTTGTGTGAATAAGAGTTCACGGAAAATATGTATATCCCTTCTTGAGTGTGAAGTAAAACGGGCCAAAATGGTAACTATCAAATATGTGTACGAGTCATTTAAAGCTTTAGCGTCTTGCAACACTCTACCATCTCTTCATTCATGCGTGCTGCAATGAACCAACTACTCTGTTGTTCTACCAGGCTAACTAGAAGAAACCGAAGATGAGATACTATTTTTGAATAATATTCAGAAATTGAAGAGGAATTCCAAGAAACCGGAGATAGCTAAAGATACAAGGTTTTCACAAAGGACTAACTTACCATTAAGTTCTTCACTTATACCAGAGATATCCACAATACAGAATTGGGTTTGTATAGCAACTATAAGACATAATAGTTCGATCTGAGTTAAGCTTGGTAAAAGTCATTTCAAAAGTAACCTTGATAAAGTTCGGTCAATATAAACTGGAAATATTTCATAAAGTAGATTTGGATTCTTATGGCAGCTATTTGATATAGTAGCTCAATTTGAATGAGACTCAAGGCACATGTTTTGTTTTTCTTAATAATTTCATAACCTTGAATTAACCGTTAGATAACTCTAATACCCAATAAGGCTAATAAGACAGAGGTCGATCCAGTTTATACTAAAGTGGAATTCCATTTGGGCATTTGAAAATGGGATAGGTCAACAAATAGTGGAGATATTCCCAAATTGATTTTAGATATATATGAAGCAGTTATAGGATATGATATCTTGATCCTATATATTGAATAAGAACATATATAAGATAAGGTATCTCGATCCTATATATTGAATAAGAACATAAACTGCGGCTCTCCTGATTTGGGTTATAACAGCTTTCCCATAGAGAGATCTGATCTGATGAAAAAGAAAACAACATATCAAATTCCATCAACTCTTTCCGAGTGTTAAGAATGAAAATAATTAGCTTAAAATCGAAATTCTTAATTCGTTTCTTTCATATTCAATTCAAGTGGATTTGTCAATTCAAATTTGAAGACTTTAAGGTTTTAAAATGAATTAGTTACAGGCGAGCAGGCAAAGGCACTTGGATGAAATCTTTCTCGACTTCTCGAGTTTAATTTTGAATAATCTCATATGTCTGCCATCAAATGTTGCAAGCTTAACAGGAATTCATGTGTCCCAGATTTTTTTTTTTTTTCTTTGGAAAATAGTAATTCAAGCAAAGCAATAACAAGCTCAGCCAAAGCAAACGAGTCGTACTTATCGTCCTTGTTTTTGCTATTGTTGTTGGTTGCTACACTCTCTTATCGGCGGTAAACTATCTTTACTCCAGTGCCAGTTGTATTCGTAAGTACGGAGGGCCCACAACTAAACGAATTTATGTCGTAATGAATGTCAGTTGCTGCATATCCACGTGTCTATCTGCGGTTTATACACACTTCAGCACCTCTTGCTCTGGCCCCAAAGACTGAGAGGGAGCTGGAGGCAAAAAGGAGATAAAGACCTAGCAGGAAAAGGGCCACGAGTAGATGGATTCAAAATGTTGAGCCCAGAGCTCAGTTATTTAAAACAAAAAAAAAAGGACGTGGAATATCTGCCCTTTTTTTTGTTGTGTTTTTGATTGGTTGGCATTTTGTAGAAAATTTAATAGTTATTCAAAATATTTTTGCTGGCAGCGTGTGAAAATCGCTGAACGCTTTGGGCTTGTTTGCTCTTGCTGCATTTTTTACCTGCAGGCTTATCGGACTAGTCGGAGTGAGACAGGGAAAGCGAAAAGTTGGCCTTAAAATTGCCAAAGTTGATTCCACCTCAATAATAACAGCACATTCCCTCCCTACTAACTGTTACGGCCTCACCCTCCAGTTCTCCCCTATTCGTAGCTGTCAGTCGTATATTCACAAAAAAAAATAATAATAAAAATAAAGCAAAACAATCCAATTGCTATCTTCAGCTACTACAGTGCCTGGAAGGCGCTAAAAATTAGGTGGGAAATTCATGAATGGGCTTTTTCAAGGTATTCAAAATAGAGGGATCGTCTGGGTGATAATATATTTATGACTAAGTTTGGGAATATTTAATTTCCTAAAAGTTATATAAACATAATAAATTAGTCAGAAGTTCAGGTTGTCCCAGATCCAAGAAGGTTCGGTAAGCCTTAAAGGCTCTCTCAGAGTATAGCATAGAGTTAATGACTGCTCGGATCCGACATGATCTATCTATATCTATCCTCTATAAATAGAGGGATCGTCTTGGTGATAATATATATCCAAGAGTATTTATGAATAAGTTTGGGAATATTTAATTTCCTAAAAGTTATATAAACATAATAAATCAGTCAGAAGTTCGGGTTGTCCCAGATCCAAGAAGGTTCGGTAAGCCTGGGGCAACTTTAAGACTCTCTCAGAGTATAGCATAGAGTTAATGACTGCTCGGATCCGACATGATCTATCTATATCTATCCTCTATAAATAGAGGGATCGTCTTGGTGATAATATATATCCAAGAGTATTTATAAATAAGTTTGGAAATATTTAATTTTCTAAAAGTTATATAAACATAATAAATCAGTCAGGAGTTCGAGTTGTCCCAGATCCAAGAAGGTTCGGCTAGCCTGGGGCAACTTTAAGGCTCTCTCAGAGTATAGCATAGAGTTAATGACTGCTCGGATCCCACGAGATCTATCTATATCTATCCTCTATAAATAGAGGGATCGTCTTGGTGATAATATATATCCAAGAGTATTTATGACTAAGTTTGGGAATATTTCATTTTCTAAAAGTTAAATAAACATAATAAATCAGTCAGAAGTTCGGGTTGTCCCAGATCCAAGAAGGTTCGGCTAGCCTGGGGCAACTTTGAGGCTCTCTCAGAGTGTTAATGACTGCTCAGATCCGACCAGATCTATAAAATTCCAATTCTAATCTAAATCTGTGCTTTTCATTCAGGACTTCCTGAGCTAAAAATTAAAAAAATAACAAAATAAATTTTATTTTTAATTTTCGGTCTCTCTGATTATTTCGAATATCTCTAGATATATGTACCTCCCCCCAGAATTATCTCAAATATTTTTGTATCTCAAAGCATCTTTTCATTAAGGTTTGAATAAGCTTTGAGCCACTGTGCCTATGCTTGGGGTACTTGGCCAAATGAGAGGGTTAAGGTTTGTCAAAGCGAAGGGAAGCGAATCTCGTCTGGTTTATGGTGTGAGGGGGCGTGTCTGAGGGATGGCACATGCTACAATTTGCCGCCTTAAATTACGAGCTGTTCACTTTGTGAGTGCCGCGCTTAACTGTTTCCTTTGGTTTTAACTCATTGCTCCACACTGAACGCCCACAAGGCTACCGCTTGCTACCTTTCCCTAGTCACTGCCACCTGCCAGCTTGTTGCCACCGCCTTGCCATGTTCTGGGCTACATTTTTTTTTTTTTTTTGCTTCTTCTACTTCTTCTTCTTTTTTTTCTGAGTTTTGTTTTACGAGCTGTTGCCGCCGGTCGTGCCCGATGTACGCGAGTGCGTGTTAACAGGCAATTAAATCCAAATTACATTTTTGCCCCTTTTTTTTTTTTTTTTTTTTTTGCACTGAACAGTGAGTGTCTATATGTGCGTGTGTGTGTGTGTGTGAGTGAGTTTGTCTGTAGTTGGCTTTCAAAAGTTAAACGGCAGGTGTGCCAGGCCAAAAAGAGAAATTGTTGCCGAACTGCACACCGATAAGGCCCCACAAAAGTTCAGCAAGTCAACGATGCTTTCACCTCACCTTTTTTTCCTTAATTCTACTTACATTTTTTTTTTTTTTGCCCCTGTGTTTTCTTTCCTCATTCGCCTTGTAGAAGTCAGCATGTGCTAATTAAAGATAATTTTTAATTGCTGCCGTTCCAATGAAGATTTATGGCCACGTCTAATCGAATTGAGTAGCTCACTCGATAATTGAATTGACCCAGCAAAAACAAAAACAGCGAAATAAGTTCAAAGTTCAAATCTTCGATTGCTAAAAGTAACAAGAACTTCAGCCTTCATTTGCATGAAAATGTCAAGGTCCATAAAAAGCAGACCCCAAAAAAATATCAACTCAATTGAATATTTACAATGAATACAATTGAATCGAATTTGAATATGTTAGCCTCAAGGCAAAATGCAAAACAATCAACATATGTTTAGCTTGGAAACTAAAACATTTTGGAGGCTCACAAAAAGAAAGCATCTTCCAGTCAAGGAAACAGGTGCTATTTGAGGGATTATTGAATATATAAAATCTAGACCAAAAGTATCGATACCCCAAAAAGTTCTACCTTAATGACTGTACTTACCCCGCCTGATTCAGCTCTTTAGTCCATAAAAAAAACTAATAGAAATCTTTATATAAATGTGGTTAAGCTCAAAAGTGTTGAGGCAATCAAAAAAAAAAAAAAAATATTCCATATTATTACCAAATCCCAATGAAGTTATTTCACACAAAAAGTCTAGGCAAATTTTGGGCAGTCGGTTGGGTAAACCAAACGGAAATCAAATGAAAAACTCATGCGTAGCATAAAATAAAAGTAAACCTAAGCCAAACGACAACAATTGAAGGCAAGAGCAAAACGCATTTCTATTGTCTGAAAAGGCAAATGATTCCCTTTGCTCTTTATTGTTTTTTTTTTTTTTTGTTGGCCTTTTTGTGGGTGCCAACTTTACTGTGACCGTGGTGCTGCAAATGATTTTGTTTTTCCCCCTTTTCTATGAATGCTTTCAAAGTATTTGTTTTTTTTTTTGTTTTTTTAGTTTTTATTCTGCTGCTCAGTGCCATACCAGAGTCAAGTAGCAACCGAGACCTCCTGCACCGAGAGAAATATGAAACTGGTATTGCATTTTTTTGTTATAAAAAAAAATAATAATAATAATAATAATAAAATAAATTAAATAAATAAAACAATTTATTCCCAAAGGGCAGAAAAAATATTTGCTTTATTTATTTTTCGGAATTTATCTAAGAGTTTTTTTTTTTTTGTCTCAGTGTAGCGCAGCAGGTTAACTGGTCTGGTGACTGCATTTGTGAATTCCTGACTGAAGCTGAGAGATGGAGTCACTCATTCTTTGGCTGAGAAAAAGGAGCAACTTTTCCCGCTTGGTAATGATGGCATTTTTGCCCATTGTTTTTGTTTTTGTTGCCAAAGTTTTGCGCACACACAAGTTTAAACAAAGCAGCCGCCAGCCGCAGTGTGTATGTGTGTGGGTCAAACAACAAAACCAGCAGCTGCGACCAATACACCCTGTCAACGTGGCCAGGCCAACAGCATAGCGAAAGAGCGCCAGAAGGGTTCGAGGGTGGCTTGTGTTAAAAAAGAAATCAAAGCCAGTCTTGTCATAAGCAGCGACATTGCTTTGGTCTGCCACTCATTTGCACTCTCACTTGGTTGGACATGGCGTATACTTGATATTTTTTACATACTTCACAAGCAGCTTATATTTTTTTTTTTTTTTTTATTATTTATTCACATTTTAGGTCAACCTAAATGCATTATAAACTAAAGAAATATGAAATTGTTAGTGTATCTCATTTATTTATTATTTTTCCCGTTATCATTTAATTGAAAACATCAAATTTACTGACCATTAGCCTGAATTCACATGCTCGCTAATCAGCTTATGACCATGTTATAATAATTTCCCTTTCTTCCTGACCAAAGTCAACCTTCAAGTCTGCCGCAACTAATTTGCCAAGAGACTAACTTTCCTCCACCAAACAAAATGGGAGAAAAATACAAAATAAGAAAAAAATATTGTCATCTTTTTACCCGTGACCAGTTGGCTCCGCAACATTTTATCAGACATACACGCTCTCTCTCTATCTCCCACTCGCCGTGTCTCTGGTCAAGTGAACTAAACTGGAACTATACGCTTGACTGGGCAAATTACCAAAATGTTGATATGGTTTTATATGGCGACCATTGAAATATTCTTATTTAGCTTTGTCTCCATAACATTTTGTTTGTCATGCGGGAATATTCGGTTTTCATACAATTCAAAACTGATAACAGAACCCAGGCGAATATATATTTGTCAAATGATATGCCAAAACTTTAACCAACTCAGCTGGACAAACTCAACCTTAAAAAAGTCATTAATATTTATTTCATTTTCAAAGGTGAAAATCCTTTAAAATCTTAATAAAAATATATTCCTAAAATCTTTCTAAAAAAAAAATTAATTTTATTTCATTAAATTTTCGGAATTATTTTTTGCAAAATATTGCCAAGTTTCTAACAATTTGGTTTAATTTTATTCTTGAGAGAATCTATTAAAATTTTGAGGGAGCAATTTCAAAAATCTGGAACCCAATTCAGCACTTATCAAATCGAAAACTAACTGGATTAGATCCATTGAAATTAATAGGAAAATCAGAGACCTTCGAAAAGAAGTTTGAAGCTTACAACTTGACTATAGAGAATCATTGAATCATATTTTCAAATTTCCAGAAATTTTATAAAAAGAATAGAAAACTTCAAGCTGAAATCCAAGAAATATTCCAACTGATCCATTGAAATCAATAAAAAAATCTCGAGTCCAAATCAACACTTATCAAATCGAGAACTAAGCGCCTGTAGTCCATTGAAATAAGTTGGAAAATCAGAGCCCTCCTAATAAAGCTTGAAGCTAACATCTTGACTACAAATACCAATGAATCTTATTTTCAAATTTCCCGAAATCCATAGAATAAATTTAGAAAACTTCAAGCTGTGATCCACTTTTTCAAAACCAAGAAATATTCCAAGTGATCCATTGAAATAAATTAGGAAGTCTAAGGCCTTAAACCCAAGCTTGATCCTTCGATCCACACTTTCAAATCCAAGAAATTTTCCAAGTGATCCATTGAAATAAATAAGAAAATCTCGAGTCCAAATCAACACTTATCAAATCGAGAACTAAGCGCCTGTAGTCCATTGAAATAAGTTGGAAAATCAGAGCCCTCCTAATAAAGCTTGAAGCTAACATCTTGACTAAAAATACCATTCAATCTTATTTTCAAATTTCCAGAAAACCATAGAATAAATTTAGAAGACTTCAAGCTGAGATTCACTTTTTCAAATCCAAGAAATATTCCAACTGATCTATTGAAATAAATTAGGAAGTCTGAGGCCTTAAACCCAAGCTTGATCCTTCGATCCACACTTTCAAATCCAAGAAATTCTCCAAGTGATCCATTGAAATAAATAAGAAAATCTCGAGTCCAAATCAACACTTATCAAATCGAAAACTAACTGGATTAGATCCATTGAAATTAATAGGAAGTTAATAGGAAAGGAAACTTCAAGCTGAGATCCACTTTTTCAAAACCAAGAAATATTCCAAGTGATCCATTGAAATAAATAAGAAAATCTGGGACCTAAAACCCAAGCTTGATCCTTCGATTATATTTGAAACTTTCTCAGTTTTTATTTATTTAATTTTAATTAAAAAACCTATCCAATTTTTTTTTAATTCCGAAAAACAAAGGTAAATTTTTAGATAAGATAAAGCTTTGGGGTATGCCGAGAATTTTTGATATGAATTCTACAACTCATTTGCTTTCTCTTTGGAAGAATTCATCATTTTAATCCTCTTGGCAAATTTGTTGTTTTACGATAATTTGATGGAGTTTATGTGTGTGTGTGTGTGATGACGTCTCGACTCGATGTCAACTTAATGACGTCGACTCTGTTTCATTTAATTTGCTTTTGGTAAGGAATTTTTGTCAAGTCCTTTTCTTCTTCTTCTTCCTCTTCTAATTTTATTCTTTTTTTTTTTCTTAAATTTTCTTTCTTTTTTTTTTTTGCTAAATAGTCTTGGCCTCTTGTCTCACCCTGGCATTGGCATGTTATGCCATTTTATGAACTCCCTGAATGTGGCCCAGCCAAAAGGGGGGATGGGGTGTGAGACAAGGGCCACAAAGGGGTTAGCTGGAGCTGTTTGGGTGGAGGACGGGGTGGGCATGTGTTGTGAGAGACAATTTGGCTGGGACACGCGTTAATTACCGGCAACGAGTTTGGACGAAAGTATGAGAGCTGTGACGTCATTTGGCTTCAATTAAAATAGCTGCGTTCGAAGCCACCCGGTAAGAAGGATTTTTAATTAAAATCCACTTTGTAAATTATGCGTTCAAGGGGATCCTTCTCTCAGCTTATCTCAGCTTTAAGACAAATTTCTTCTTCTTCTTCTTGCCTTGTCTTGTCTTGTTTATTTTTCTTCTTCTCTTCTTGGCCATAACAATTAATAGACTAGGCAACACACACACACACACACAGGCATAAATATATGGAAATTCCCTAAACATAAATCCCATACTGAGTACATATAAATTACAAATTGTTTCTCTTTGTTATTGCGGTTAATATCTGTTATTATTCAACACACACACACACACGCACACACACACACACGCACATTTAGTGCCTAATAAGATTGTTTATTTATTTGCTTTAAAATAAATAAAATAAATAAATTAATAATTTATATTGTGTGCGCTTGAAAAGATTTTAATTTATGCACAAAATTTAAATTTCATAATTGTTGTGCAAATTAAATCATTGCTCTAATTGCTTTACAATAAAAATGAAAATAAGATAATGACCCAACAAAATAATTTATGACTGCAAAATACTCTAAGGATTCACCATAGTTTCCTAAATGATTTTAACATTCGAAAATAATCAAATTTAATTTGTTTTCCAAAAAGTTTGACTGATTTATTTACTCAGGAGAAGATCGGAAGATCCAAAGATTATAGGGTGCTTTTAAAGTGATTTTACCCTAATAAAATATCATATGATATAATTAAGAGAGACTTAGTAGTCGGGTTATTAAATTTAAAGCTACCCAAAATACGGGGAATTCCTCAAACCAATTTAAAGCTTGTATGGGAGCTAAGTGATATGAGAGTTGAATCAAGAGGAAACTTGGTACACTTGTCCTATTCTAAATAAGCTTCAAGAATATAAAATTTGATTCAAGTTGGTCAATAAATACTGAAGATATCCCTAGAAATGATTTGGGTCTTTAAGACAACTATATGATAAAGAAGTGCAAATCAAATCAGAAATATAAAATTTTAAAGAGTTTGGTCAATCAAAGATATTCTGAAAATCAGTAAATGGTTTTAGGATCCCTACTATAAGGTATAGTGATCCAATCAAGATGAAACTTTGTATATATATATGTCTATATAGACACAAAATAAATATGAAATTTTAAATAGATCGGTCTATAAGTTCTTGAGATATCTGAGTTAAGCTAAATGAATATCATGAACTTGTTTTGTAAATAAATTAGAAGGGAGTTTTAAGTCTTGCCATATCTATCGGTTCAAGAGACTGAAAGAGCTCTACAGCAGGATAAAGCTCAACTCCTTTGACTTTAGAAAAGAGTATCAAAAAAAAGTTAGATCCCTAAAGGCATAATTAAGCCCGGCTAAGTTTAAATTTGAACTAATCTAAGAAAAGACCAAGGACTGACTAAGCCAAGACCAAAATCCATTGGACATTCTCAAGAAGCCAAGCGTGTTTCCATTTAGAAGGAAGGAAGAAAAAAAAAAGAACTTTTGGTAAATCAATTGACAGCTAATAAAAATATCAGTTTGGCTGGCAGGGAACGTGGCAAAATAAATAAAGCAAATGTGGGCAAACATTTAAGTGTTTATTTTTTTTCTTTTGTTTTCTTTGGGAACCGCAAATAAAACGAGAACATGACATGACCAAACACACACACACAGACACACACACACGCACCACCACACTTGACATGACGTGAAGGAAAACAATGAATTGAATGAAGGAATTAGAGGAAAGAGAGAGAGAGAAAAAAAAAGCCAAAGCTTCTGTGACTTTTTGTGGGCCAAAAAAGAGAGAAGCCACAAAACGAACTGCAAAAGGTTGCCCATAAAATGCCAGACAGGGCATTGGAATGGAGGGGGGAAGGGTATGGGTGTGGGTGTACTGGGTTGGTCAGGTCATATTGAAACGTATGAGCACATTATCTGCGTGTTTACATCCCAATTTGATTCCCCAATGATTTCGAAACTTAACCAACTCAGTGGCTTGTTTCCTTTTTCCTTCTTCGTTTTTCGTTTTTTTTTTTTTTTTTTGAAAGATTTCCTGGCAATTTTCTTTGCGCACAGCTTCACAGCTCAACGCCAACTGTCAGTGATGTTGAGTAGTCAGTGAATTTGATACAAAATTTTTGCCTTACAATTCGATTTCCGTTTAGCTCTTCCACCTCCCAAAAAAAAAAAAAAAACAGAGGGTGAAACCAACTCAGACGATGAAGAGTTGACGACGAGAGTCCAAGAAAAAGGCAGTTGTAATAACTGCTGAATTGGCAATTTCTCAGACCAGACCAAGACAAGTCCAGGCTGGCTCTAACCAGCCATTTTCCCCTACCCCCCGAACCCCCTCCTCCACCCAAACCATTCTGTTTATTATAGTAATATCGACATGTTGCGTGTTTGCTGTGTTGGCATTGACCCTCTAGAGACATTTTTACAGCACACCCACACACACACACGCATACTTGTAAATGTCTTTCAATCATAATGTTTCAATAAGTCAAAATCGATTACGAAGTTCATAAGAAATTTATTGCACTTTCGCAAATATGACATTGACTTGTTTGTCGAAAATAAAAAAATAAAAAAAAAACTAAATAAGAAAATACGAACATTTTTTTGGGGTATTGGAAAATTGTGGAAATTGATTCGAGTGGGGTTTTTGCCACATTTTGTGGCATTTAGTTTTTCCTGTTTATAAATTCACTCAGTCGGCTTTTTCGTTTGGCAAAATTGATTTGACCAAAATGTTTAAATATTTAGTTGAATTATGATTATTTTTATAAATTCCGAATATTTTATGTATATTTGCATGCCAAACATTGATTGACATAAACTGCCACGCCCTCACCACAATTCTAGCTCAAGTTCGCCCCCAATTTCTGCCAAACTGGCCTATTGACTTTTCGGCGTTGCTTTTGTTGTTATTGTTGTTGTTTTTGTTGTTGCCCAATTCGGTTAGATTGGTCAGCACATAATTACATATGTATGAGTGTGCCTGTGTGTGTGTGTGTGTGTATTAAATATGCATAGTTTATATGATTATTTCAATATTGACAAATTGTCGGCTTTTTATTTATTTTCAGATTGTAATAAATTTTTCTTTATTTTTTTTTTTGTTTTATTTTCTGCTTCAATGTCAGCAGCAGTTTTCGCCTGGCCCAAAATGTCAGTTTATTTATTTATTAAACTTGTCGGCAATTGTTTTATAATTTATTTTATTATTTAGTCCTGATTATTTCATTTCATTATTAGTCAATCAATAAACAAAGAAAAAATCCAAAAAAAAAAAAATAAAAAAAATTAAATTGACTAATTTTTGATTTACTTTTTATTTGCCTTATTATCTTTATAAGCATATTCATAGCTAATTAGCCAAGTCAAATGATTGGAAGAACCAAAGAAAAGATGGTATTTTAATTAACCACAAATTCCTTTACACTCGACTGACTGGTCAAACTTATTTCGAATTTGGCCAAAACTTGGCTTGTTGGGAATTAATTCTGCTTGCGTGTTTCTTATCGCCGAGTTCATGTTGATAATTTAACCACCAAACCCCAATCCCCCACCCTCCCCCCCCCCCAAGTAAATGACATTTTATGAGCTGTCATAATATTTCCTTACCCCCCTCCCCTCCCCCTCTATATTTACTGTGTCCGCTGAAGCATGTCAAAAGTATTGGGTCTGTCGATAAGATCGCTTCGAAAATGTTAAAGAAAATCAATTTACTTACAAAGCAGAGTGTCGAAGTTGGCAAACATCTGAAAAAAAAGAAAAAAAAAAGTAGAAGAAAAAATATTATTCACTTGTTTTAGTTTGTGTAGATTACGCATACGCAGTGTGTTCGTCGCTTTGCTTTTGTCTTTTTTTTTATTATTATTTTTATTTTTTTTTTTTTTTTTGGTGCCAAGTAAACAAATGAGAAAACGAGCAGTGCTAAATCAAAATCACATACGGCACTGAGCCGCAATGCGCCAAAAACAACAGCAACAAGCAGCCAGGACAATCAGGCAAGGAGCTGCGTCAAAATGCGAGTCAGTGTAGACCGGGGGAAAGGGGGAAAGAGTATGAATTGTAAGGCGCTGGCGTTAACGTTGGCGTTGGCATTGCTTTGGTAGTCATTATTTTGAAATTTTCCAGTGCACATTTTCAGTGCCTTTTCCCGTTTCCGCCAGGAGTGCCAGGCCAAAAGAGAATTAAAAGCCTCACGCCAAATATAAAAAAAAAAAATAAAGAATTAGAAGCAGCAGAAACAAGGCTAAACACACACAGACACACACTCTGCTGAGCTGGCTTGCGATTATAAATAATAATTTGGCTAGGACTAGGCAAAACGGCAAAATGGCATTGGCAAGAAAAGCTCCAAGGAATGTGAAGATTTAAGGAGAGACAAGGGTAATAAGCGTACGCCCAGAGGATTGCCGAGGGGGGGAGGGTCGGGGGGCTGTGGCAACAGCAGGTGCTCATCACCTGCTGTTTTTTTGGCTTAATGAATGCCACATTATGAGCCGCCCTCCATCTCCACCCGCCCCCACCTCGGGAACAACAATATCTAACCAATTTCAGCAACCATTGAGAGGGGCAGCTGAGTAGGAAGTAGAAGCTGCTTGAAAACTGCGCTTAAGCGCGGATTAGTCCCCTTTTGAATGTCCGTCCAGTGGTACTCGGGCGTCCTTGTAAATAATAATAGCCTGGCATCACTGCCACTGCTGAGCCAGCTCAACTCATGCGGTGCGTGAATAAAACAGACGATGGCCTCATTTCGTCAGCCGACAACCGACACGTTTCAAATGAAAGGGAAAGGATTTTTCTTTATTACTTTTTTTTTGTGTTTTTTTTTTTCATTATTATTGTTAATCAGTTTTTATTTTTAGCTTCTCTGGCCATCACTGTACAGTGGTGAGAAGTCAAGTCTAACAAAGAATTTGAAGAACTTAAAGGAAATTAATTTGGTCTGAAATTATTACTAATCGAATCGAAGCTAACCTAATCTAATCTAATCTAGAGGATTCTTTCAAAAATTTATCGAAAAATTCAGGAATATTGAAATGAAAGGTCCTTCGAGTCTATAAGAAGTTTATCGAAAGCCTATAGAGCTATGTAATTCATCGAATCATTAAGGTACTCGAGGATTCAGGAATTATCGAATATTTATCAAATGCAGCTTATCGAAAAATAATGGAGTATTTAAATGAAAGATCCTTCGAACCTATCATAAGTTTATTGAAAGCTTATGGAAAACTTATTCAACTAACTTTGAGGTTCCTCTAATCATAAAGGTACTCGAAGATTCTGGGAATTATGGAAAAATAATGGACTATTGAAATGAATCATTAAGTTACTCGAAAATGCTGGCAGTTATCGAAAAATAATGGATTATTAAAGAGAATCATTAAGGTACTCGAATATTCTGGGAATTATCGAATATTTATCAAATTCAGTTTGGATACAATTTTTGCTCAATTTAATAATAAAACTTTTTTTATTTAAATATTCAAAATGAACTATTGAATATTTATCGAATAAATAAATTCTAAGAACTTTGAAATAAATTAATAATTTTTTCAAAATTTATCAAAACCTTTTGGGTCTGCAAAAAACAGTTATACAATCCCCAAACCCGAATCTAAGATCCTCCAAATTATCGAATAATACTGACAAGCTTATCGAATATAATAAAAAACCCTAACCCAAACACTCGAGAATTGAATGAATAAAATTATTGAGGTATAAAAAGCAATTTATCAAAATAAAATATCAATTAATTTTTGTCTATTTATTAGTACAGTTTCGTTCAACATTTTTTTGACATTTCGATTATTTTTCGTTCAATTAAAGTTCTGTTTTGCTTGCTGTTTTCAAACCGCAAGCAAAAAATTTACTCTCCACCGTGACAATCAACCTTGGCCGGCCACAAGGTAATCAAAGAAAACCGCATACAAACTACTTTTAACTAAAATCGCAAGAGTTTGAGAGATTGCGATTGAGGCTTTCCCCAGCAAAAATATAAAAGGGCCTCGCTCAAGGGGTTCGGGCTGGACGTGGATGCGAAGGTGGATGTGGAAGTGGGTTATGGCATAAAGTGAAACGACACTAAATGGCCACGGGATGCTTCATAATGATATCCGTTGGACGCAGTCAGCAAACTTCCTTAAGCTTCGACACCGCACAAACCGTTAATACAAAAATAACAAAAACACTCTTTGGCCGGCTCCGCTCCTCTCCGCTTGCTCGGCTTGGCTCGGCTGGGCTCTTTAGCATTTAAGGTTCGCCACTTCATTGCGTCAAAATGTTGGCATTAAAATGAATTTTATTAGCACAACAAAAAGCCGCGGGCAGCAACAAAAAATACAAGAGAAATTCATACTCAAGGTGAGACGGCAAAAGGGTGAGAAAAAAAAAAAAAAAAAAAGCATTGAGCTGGTTTAGCTTAATGAGCTCAGAGCTTTGATTGTGTGTCCCACTGTGCCAAACGGAAGGGGGGGGCGGAGAGAGAAAGAGCTGGCATTTTAGGCTGTCAAGTTTATCGCGGCTTCTTAGCACGTTTTTAATTAATGCGTGCCAAAGCATACTTTTCAGGGCGCCAATTTCAAAATGAGCCCAGACCGAAGAAGTAGAAGATGAGGATGAGGTTTTTCTTTCTCTCCTCTCATCTCTTCTTTCTCCTTTTTTGTTTTTGCCTGATTAGAGTTGGCTGTATGCATTTTATCCGTTGCACACTCACAGACATCCAATTACCTAATTTGTGAGCAAGCAACCGCTGCCTTATTTGTTGGACAACATGGCCAACCACAAGCCAGCCAGCCAGCCAGCTAGCCAAGCTGACACTCAAAGCAGCCAAAACAAAAAAAAAAAAAAAAACGAGAGACAAGGAAATGGAACACTGACCCAGGCAAAATAAAGACAACAAAACTAAAAATTTAAAAACAAGAAATTAACAGAAAATATAAAAAGAAAAAGCTTAATGAAATGGACAAATTCTTCTAGACTAAAAATATCGACTTTTCTCGAATCAAACATAGATTTGATGTAAGTAAAATAATCAAAGAATTTGTATACCAAATTTCAGGGTCCTTGCTCTACTCAGCTCTGAGATCGTTGGGTCTGTCTAAGAAGAGTTTGTTGGAAGGATAAGATCAATGCAAGTTTTGAGGTTAAAGAGTGAGTAGGGTCAAAGGATTTTTCCAAATCGAATTGTATGGAAATGCTTAGGTTCCTTTTAGCCAAAGGCCAAACAAAGTGTAGGTGAAGTTTGTGGGTGGTAAAGAGAATGTGTGTGGGTGTGTGTGTGTGTGGGTGTGGGCGGAAAAGGCAGATGGTCCATTGGCCCGTTGACTGGCGGATGCCTTCCGTTTCCTGTTTCGTTGCGCTTTCAACTCGGCTCGAATCCTGTTTGCCGTTTAATTAGAGACACATACAAATACAAAACACACACACACACACACACACACTGGGGGAGTAGAAAAAGAGTCTCCTAGTGTGTGTGTGTGTGTGTGTGTGTGTGTGTAACGATGTGGTAGGTAATCAGAAACTGTTTTTAATTATTCAAGGTTCCATTCTGATGAATGAAGACAACAACAACAACAACAACAACAGCGCCAAACAAACGGGGCAATAAAAGCAACACAAACAACAACAACAGCAAATAACAAGGGCCAAGAGCGTTAAAGAAAGTGCCTCTACATGGCATAACCCGACTGGACCCATTCTGACATGGTTGGGTGCTTTGGCATTAAAACAACAACAACAGCAACACTAACAAGAGCCAGCAGAACCACAGTCATGACGACGACAACGACAACGACAACGACGGCGACTACGACGACGACAGCAAGCAAAAAAGGATTAAAATTCACTGCTAACAACAATGCAATATGATGTGTCACATGTGTATGCATGTGTATGTGTGTGTGTGTATAAGGATCCGCTTTAAAAACTCACTCCAATAATAAATCTACCCACTTTTGGCCATGTTTTCTTTTTGATGTTGCCATTTTTATTGTGAATCAGAGTTGCTATATTTATTTATTTTTTTATTTTTTTTTTCTTGCTCTTCTTGACCAACGACACGTCATTTAAATGTATAAAAAGTCAAGCATTGACAGCTACAACAACAACAATAACAAGAACAAGCGACGTATGGACAGCAACTTTCACCACAACAAGCGCAAATAAGTCACTTAAAAAATGCTCATTGATGATGTGTGGCAAAAAAGAAGAAAATAAATAAATAAATAATTAAATAATAAAAAAAAATTGAAGCTAACTGGGTAAGAGACAAGTGGGGAAAGAAGTGCTGAAAGAGTACTAAAGGATTTAAAAAAAATAAATAAATATGGTACACCTAAAGGAATTTGCCCTGGTCTACGGAAAGCTCAGTGAAAAGAAAATTAAATAGAGAAAAATTAAATAATAAGAAAATAGAAAGTCATATTAAATAGAGACAATTTAAATGAAGTCAAAATATTAAAAAAAAAGTAAAAAAAAAAAAACAAAAAAAATATATATACAAAAAAAATTACAAAAAAAATTTAAAAAAAAATTATAAAAAAAAAATATAAAACTAAACAAAAAAAAAAATTATATACAAAAAAAATTAAAAAAAAAAAATATATAAATAAAAATTATTAAAAAAAATTATAAAAAAAAAATTATAAAAATAAATTTAAAAAATTATTAAAAAAATAGAAAATATATATTTATTAGATTTTAGTTTAAAATATAATATGATCCCAAATAAATACATTTTATAAAAATGAAAAAAATTCTTTATTATAAAAATTACAAGCTCCTCTCCAAGTTTCTTTTTTCCACCTAACATTAATCGAAAGGGATTGCTTAGTATTTAAAAGACAGATTTATGTAGATATAGCAGATATATGATATAGTAGCATGATCCTACTATAAATATAAGACAAGCTTCATCATGATAGCTTTAAGACAGAGAGACTAGATCACTCAGATGCAGATGGATAGAATGACAGATAACCGGATATGGCTCACTCGATTTCTCTAGCGATACCGAACCATGTGGGACCCATAAGGGTCAAAGAAATACTGAAATAATGATAATACTCTCAATTTGCTATAGAAGAGTTTCCTTCAGATTTTTCCTTCAGGGCTAAGGAGCCGGGGGCTCCCATAATGTCTGGCGGTCACAAGGCCATCGAAAAAGTAACTGTAGGAAACCAGAGAAGCAAGAACATGAAGAAGACAAGTGGAAAAAAAGTGAACAGCTGAACCGATGAATTTGTTGGTGGGAATGAGCCGCCTCTGGTAAATATGAAACCACAGAGGGGGCTCTGAACTGAACTGAGAAATGCATAAAAGAAAAGGTCAACTCAGTTTTATTTTTTTTTTTTCTGTTTCGTGGAAAAAGTTAAGTTAATTTTTTCATTCTCTTTTTATTTTTTTTGGTGAGGGGAAGGCTTTCATTTTTTAATGGCCCGTTTCTTGTGTTTACTTCGCGCTTGGCCTTGTCAGCTTTTGTTGTTAATTCTATTTACTTAAAATAGCCAGCATTTCTTAAGCTTTCAGGTTTTCAACTGCTTTCGTCAGGGTCTGCCATTGCCATTCTCCTACCTCTGACATTCTGGCTTAAATGCAAAAGGCCTACCTCGGCCAAATACAAATATTTGTCGTATTAATGCATCAACGGTTAAATATGTTTACTTTCTGGCTTGAAATTCAACGTGGGACGACAGTGGATAGTGCCTGGCCAGACTACCAGCTATGTTGGCCTGACTTTGCTTATACATTTTGAATGAGGTGTCGCGACATGGAAAACTCACTTCTTCACTTCCTTCAACAAATTTGGCATTTTCTTGTCTCTCCGGTTACATACTTCCTCTTCCTCTTTCTATTTTTTTTCGCTACGACCTTTTCGTTTTTTTATTTGGATAAAATTCTATTATTTATTTTTTTTTTTTTTTTTTTTGTCAATTAAAACTTTGATTCGATTTTTCAATTTCGAAGAAACGACATGTAGCCACTTCAAAGTGTTGGTTTACTCTGTGAATTATGCCAAAAAACAGTTTAAATTTAACTGTTATTCATTTATACTCGGGGAAACGGAATTTTTAAAAAGGGCTTCAAACTAAATTAATATGCGTTTTACCTCTCAGTTAATTGAATAGAGTGTTACCCTTTCCTTTGGCCCTGGCATTTTCGGATCATTGCTCAGTAAGTGGCTTTTAAAATATTTCAGAAAATTTCAAATACAATTCAATGGAATGCGAGAAATTTACTCTCGAAATAAACTTTCGGTATTAAATAATATTATCAGCAAATGTTAGCCCAGAAAAAATAACACTAATTAAAAAAAATCTTTGAACAAGACTCTTTTAAAAATATCCTTTCTAAAATGTCTTTCGAAAAATAACCTTTCAAAAATGCCCTTTGAAAAATGGCCTTTCAAAAGTGTCCTTTCAAAAATACCCTGTCAAAAATAACCTTTGAAAAATAGACTTTCATAAATAACCTTTCAAAAATAAGCCTTCTCAAATATAATTTCGAAGCTACTCTTTCAAAAATACCCTCTGAAAAATAGACATTCATAAATAACCTTTCAAAAATACCCCTTTCAAAACTGCCCTTTCAAAAATACCCTTTGAAAAATAGACTTTCGAAAATATGATTTCAAAACTACTCATTCAACAATGCCTTTTCAAAAATAGCCTTTCCAAAATAGCCTTTCCAAAATAGCCTTTCCAAAATAGCCTTTCCAAAATAGCCTTTCCAAAATAGCCTTTCCAAAATAGCCTTTTCAAAATAGCCTTTCCAAAATAGCCTTTCCAAAATAGCCTTTCCAAAATAGCCTTTCCAAAATAGCCTTTCCGAAATAGCCTTTCCAAAATAGCCTTTCCAAAATAGCCTTTCCAAAATAGCCTTTCCAAAATAGCCTTTCCAAAATAGCCTTTCCAAAATAGCCTTTCCAAAATAGCCTTTCCAAAATAGCCTTTCAAAAATAGCCTTTCCAAAATAGCCTTTCCAAAAATAGCCTTTCCAAAATAGCCTTTCCAAAATAGCCTTTCCAAAATAGCCTTTCAAAAATAGCCTTTCAAAAATATCCATTCAAAAATAGCCTTTCCAAAATAGCCTTTCAAAAATACCCTTTCCAAAATAGCCTTTCCAAAATAGCCTTTCCAAAATAGCCTTTCCAAAATAGCCTTTCCAAAATAGCCTTTCCAAAATAGCCTTTCCAAAATAGCCTTTCCAAAATAGCCTTTCCAAAATAGCCTTTCCAAAATAGCCTTTCCAAAATAGCCTTTCCAAAAATAGCCTTTCCAAAATAGCCTTTCCAAAATAGCCTTTCCAAAATAGCCTTTCAAAAATAGCCTTTCAAAAATAGCCTTTCAAAAATACCCTTTCCAAAATAGCCTTTCAAAAATACCCTTTCCAAAATAGCCTTTCCAAAATAGCCTTTCCAAAATAGCCTTTCCAAAATAGCCTTTCCAAAATAGCCTTTCCAAAATAGCCTTTCCAAAATAGCCTTTCCAAAATAGCCTTTCAAAAATATCCTTTCAAAAATAGGCCTTCAAAAATACCCTTCCAAAAATACCCTTTCGGAAATATTCTTTTGAAAATACCCTTTCAAAATTTCTTTTTAAAAAAACAAGTTTTGAAAAATAACCTTTCGAAAATATAATTTCAAAAATACCCTTTCGAAAAATACCCACTCTAAATTGCATGCTCAAAAATATACTTTTCAATTTGCCCTTTCAAAAAAATAGTTTAAAAATTATTATTTCTCAAAGTACACTTTTGAAAAGAACTCTTCCAAAATACCTCTTCGAAAATGTACTCTGTGAAATAAGCTTTCGAAAATATCCTCTTCAGAAGGCTTTAAACAAATTACCCTCTTTGAAAAATTACATATCATAAATACCCTTTCAGATTTAAATACTTCTGGAACTAAGCTGCCTTCTCGAGATTATCAGCTCCAAAGCAAACTTAATAAAAGCCTCTCAAGGGATTTCGGCTCGAAAGTGGACTCAACAAAATGCCCTTTCAGATAAATGATTTTGTAAAGATCCACTCAGAGATAACCTCTTAAAAATTAACCCCTCAAAAAGGTGTAAGCTATTCGTCAATCCATAAGTATCTACTTGTCCGCACATAAATAATTTTTTACAGATTTTTTTTTTATTGTTCGTTTTTTTTTTTTCTTTTTTTGTATTTTATTTTTTTACACATGAATTTCCACTTAAGTCCAATAAAAATGTTAAAACAGTGCACACGACCAGTTTCATGGCATTGGACCTGTAAATGAGGCTGACTGAAGAGGGCCAGAATGCCGCTGCTGCTGGCCAAGAGAGGAGTTAGTCGGGCAGTTAAGCACAACCAAGCGGCAAACTGTTTTAATATGTAAATTTGGTGTTTTCAGTTTTTTCTTTCTTTCTTTTTTTTTTTGTTTCTTTTCCTTTATTCGGAGCCGGCATTAAGGCCAATAAACAGTGAAAATGTGAGCGCCATTAAAAAAGAAAACAAGAAAACAAAACGAAGGGGGGAGTAAAAAAAAAGAGAACAGAAGCAAAAAGCTCAACAGAATGAAAATTTTAAATAAAATGTAGGCTAACGTCTTTGCTACCCTTCGAACGGGCCAAACAAGATGAGATATGAGGAGGCGAACCGAGCCAGCTTTTCCAGTTTGGCAATAAGTTAAATTGAATTAAAAGCAAATTATTTAAATTCACCCATTAAAATGCAGAAGCCCATCCACCAGCTACAACCAACTGAGTATGAGTGTATAAGTAATTATATGAGAAATAAATTATTTTCCCCGGCTAAAGGAAAGTCCAAGTGCCTCTGTCGGCTTACTCTCATATTTTGTGTTAATTTCATTAATGGCCTATTTGAGATATTTTTCACATAATTAGCCAGGTACACCTGCAACTTGGCCAATTTTCGGGCCCATCAATCAACTTAAAACAGATCAGCTGCTCCAAACTGATTTGGAAATATTTAGCCAGGATTTATAAATTTTAATTTTCATTAGAGAATCTCTCCCAATACACAAAGGCAAAACTCAAATATTTTGTTCTACTTTTTGACTCAGAGAAAAACCACTTTGCATTGTTCGGGAATTCGCACAAAGCAAACGCGATTTCATTCGAAAAACAATCAATTAAATTCCACTAAATTCTATGCTATTTTGATATCAATCAAGTCTGTATTAGATAAAAATACAAAGGCGAAAAAAAAAAACATCCACAAAAGCACAAAAAAAAAATACAAATAAAATCAAAGCACAATACCAGGTTTGATTATAAACAAAACATAAAAATCGTCTGACTAAGAGAGAGAGAGAGAGAGCAAAATGTAATTCCACTAATAGGATTCATAAAAAGGATAACACGCAATAAATAAATGGTAAAGTCAAAATGTTCATTATTGAAAATGCACATCACGTTCAGATTCAATTACTTGTTGAACTTGAGAGACGAGAATAACCCAGACCCACCACCAACTCATTCCCCAGACAGACCAAAAAAAAAAACAGTAGAAGTAGAAGAAGAAGAAGAAGATGAAAAAGGAAATCATATTTTCTGTTATTGTGGTGAAATGAGATTATTAAATGGGTTTTCGTGGGTAAAACCACCAGACAGGGCAAAGGGAAAATGCCAAAAAGTAAACACACTGAGACAATCCTGTAACACCCTCCCCCCTACCTCTCTCCCTCTCTTTCTGTTAGCTTCTTTGGTTGAGTCTATCAGTGTGACTGGCACGTACGTGATGTGTTTGTACGCATACGAAGTTCCTTTTGGATTCGAACATCATCCGAAAGCTGGCCCAGCCACTCTCAATATCATTAATGATTTTTCAAGGTTTATTTGCTTGGGACCGCGCACCACTTTCACCCAACTGGCAACAGTTGTCAAACTTTATATGTATAGCCCAAAACGGCAAAGACCAAAAGTTTCGCTTGCTTTGTCTCAAACAATTTGTAGACATTTACGGGAATCCTCAGACATCGGCAGACATTGGCATCTGTTTTGGCTTTAAGGTGTGAGGAGCACGTATTATTTGTCTTCTCATTATGTGGTGGCTGGCAAAGCCTCAAACCATCCAGGATATTCAATAAATATTAAAAGCATAGTGCAAAATGAGGCACTGTCTTTGGCCACGTGGCCTGACAGCTAAAAATTTCGCTCTCAAAAATAATCGCAACAATCGAGTCTCGAAAATCAAATACTCTTTATTTCCTTTTCGTTTTTGATATAAAATTTTTTTAAGAATTTGTGATTTATCCGAGTTATAGCGAGGATATATCCGAGACATAATAGAGTTATACCTAAAATCTATTCGAGATATACCCAAGAGATATCCAAGATATATTATATATGAGACATCATAGAGTCTTACCGGAGATATATTCGAGATAAGCGGGGTATATCTGGGATATTTAAGATTCAAGATATTCCCAAGAGATATCCTAGACATAATGGAGCTATAGCTAAAATATATATGAGAAATTATAGAGTCCTACCCGAGATTTATCTGAGATAAGCGGGATATATCCTGGATATTTAAGATTCAAGATATTTCCAAGAGATATCCAAGACATAATGATATAAAAATATATCCGAGAGGAGCGGGTTGTATCCGAGATATACCCAACAGATATTCTATATATGCCCAAAATATACCTAAGAGATATACAAGAGATAGGCCTTATCTATACGTAATACACATCCGCTATATAATCGAGATAAAACTGAGATATATTTTAGGTAAGCCCGAGATATCTAAACCGAGATACCCAGACCGAGATATACCCAGACAAGACCGAGATATATCCCCATGGTACCTAAGATATATTCTAGATATAACTGAGGCTAATAACTTTTGATTCCACATCTATTCAAAAACATATTAGGCCTCGTTAAGAATTGAGACTGACAGAGATATGGACCAGGACTACTCTATACATTAGATCGATCCATACCTCAAGACCTATATGATTTAGTAACCCCTTCGAAACCTGAAATCTCCTCACCAATCTGAAAATAATTTTCACAAACCTTGGGAACAAATCGGTATACTTTTTGTCATTCAAAAAGAGCATAAGAAATGAACAACTTGAGGTGTCATTTTTTGTGTGTCTTCCGTTTGATTTGATTTTTGATCTGTGTGATTTTATTAATAAAGCTCAAATTGAATACAAATTGGGTGGCTTTTCAGAGGCAACGGTTTTTTCGACATTTCCTTTATTTCTTTTGAGAATCTTTCAAGTTTTTGATTTAGCTATGAAAGTCCTAGGCTAGTGAAAACTAATTAATTGCTGGCCCAGGAACCTGGTATATGTTTGAAAACAAAGGCGTCATGTGCAAATTACACTTGAATTGTTGGGCAAAAAAACAAGCAAGCAAACAAACAAACAAATCGAAAAAGGCGAAAACCAAAGAAACTTGAAAATAAAATAAAAGCTCAAAGGGAAAAAGGATACGTGGGCAAATAAAATCTTGTCTAAAGAAGAAGAATGGGTTGGGCAGCAACATTTGCAGTTTCGGATTATGCAAATCATTTTGCAATGAACGTAAAGCAAAATTTCCTCCAAAGAGTCAAACTCGAGAAACAACCAAGAAAATTGTGAGTGTTGTGTATGTGTGTGTGTGTGTTTGTGTGTGTGAACAAGGATCTCTGGCTGTCGCTTTGGTGGTGTCTTTGTGCATAGATAGAGTGGAGTAATGCGAAATGTTGCAAGCCATAAGCTCACTTGCTGCACTTGCTGGCTGCAAATTAAAATTCAAACAACGCTGACAACGACAACATCGAGGCATTGCCAATGGGGCGTATGAGCAACATTTGCATTTTCACCTTTTACACTAACACACACACACAGACACAGAGACAGAGACAGAGACACATAGACACTTGCGTGGCGACACTCGGTGTAAGTGGAATCTGGAATTGATGATGAAGGTGAGTGGGCTGAGTGGTGGGTTAGGGGTGAGGATGGGGTAGAACAACAAATGCCAAACTGCTGATTACAAACGAAAATTGAAAATCTTAAGCGAGTCAACGGTAAAAAGGGGATGGCCTTGCCTAGTGGAGGGAGGGGGGCACCAGGCAAGGGCGAAGGCTTCCCAAAAACTTTATTCGAGCAGCTGTTCAAACCGTTTTCGGTCAGACCAAAAGACAGACAAGAAGTCATCAAGACAATGGCAATACCAACAACAATAACAACAACAACAACAACAACAACAACAGCATTAAGAAATCCACAAGAGCCACGTGTGTTTTAGTTTAAAGTCAAATGTTGAAATGTTTTTGTTTTTCGCCGCTTTTGTGATTTTTGTGATTTTTGGTTTTGTATCGTTGTGGCTTCCGTTTCGGCTTTGGCTTTGGCCGCATCTTATTGCTTTTTTGCTGTTCCCATGGTTTCTATTATTTCTGCTAGCTGCTATTGACTCTTTTGGCTTTGGCATAGATAAAGTCGAAATTGTCAAAAACTCAAACTGTTTTCCTTGTGTCGTGCATATTGATGAGTTCAAGTCTCAAAAAGGACAAACTCAGATCAAACAGCATGAGGCCTGCACTGAACTCGAAACAAAGAAGCCAGAGTGAGAAAAGGCGGGCGGGGTGGGGGGTGACCAGCAGAGAGAAAGCAAAAGTAATAAAATTGCGGCTAAATGAAAACTGTACAAATGTATCGATAAAGCTTTATTGAACTTTAAGAATTCTTGCACAAAAATTTCAACAATTTCAAAATTTTTAAGTCTACCAAAAAAAAACAAACCAAATTGTTTCATCAAATCAAATTTTAAAGTGTTCTTTTCATTTTTTCACAGAAATCTTACGACTTAAGTCGAATTAAAATGTACTCATTCCTTTCTAAATAAGTTTGACCAAATTGAGGCTTTAAGAGCATTAAAGGTTTTCTAACTTTTATTTCCTTAAAAAAAAAAGAATAAAATTGTGAAAAAATTATAGATTTTTTCTTCAGAAATCTTTGTAGTTTTTCTTTGTGAATTCTATGAATCAAAGTATCCTTAAAGCCTCAAGATGGTTAAATTTATAAAGCCAAATTTATAGGCTAAATAGAAATGGCAAATATTTAATTAATTTGAGAAGTCTCATCCGATCTTTAGTATAAGCCAAGGATCTTTATGATATATATTTTCTTCAAAAATCATTCTAAATCTCTTTGGGAACTCTTCGAATTGAAGGAACCCAAAAGCCTTGGGATATGTTAGGATAATGGTTAAAATTTATATAGCCAGCCGATCTGATCCGGCCAATCAAGAAACCCCATTATTTCCTTGGCAAGGATTTATTTGATAAAACTTGAATGAGGATTCCCCAAGTCACAGAATCATTCTTCTCTTTCTATTTTATTATAAATAAAAGCAAAAACATTTTCAATTTGGAAACGATTTGTTTGAACAAAGCAAAGTAATTCATAACTGATTAAAAACCTTGGCCACAAATGTGTATTAACATGTCGACTACAGAAGATTTCAAGCGGAAAACAATTTGAGTATTTTTTTTCTATATTCTTTTTTTTTTGAGGTTTTCTTTCTTTTATTTTGAAAGTCAAAAGACAAATGCCAAAATAAGGGCAGCAAAAGAACGACGGCAACAACAAAAAGCCAAATGACAAAGTCATGAAAAATACTAAAAAAAAAAAAACAATCACATTCGCCAAGTCTAAACAAACAGACAAACATAAAAGTTTATATTGCGGTCTATGATTCACTTCACCCACATATACACACACCAACACACACACACCTATACAGCCACAGCTAATACACAGTCAAAATGGAGGACAGTTGTTTGGCCTGTTCTGTCCTGTTTTTTTGTCCTGGGCAGCAGCTGCATTCGGGGCCATTCAAAAATTTTGACATTGTGGCTGCCAGCACAGCTGCTTCACTTTTTGGCTTCCACTCTACTCAATTCAACAAAAAAAAATAAAACCAGTTGAAAACGTAGAATAAGAAGAAGACAAAGGAGAGAAGCAGGCCAACCAAATGAATTGAGTAGAAGAGCTTCGAGCAGCCCAGCAGAAAAACTCAATGAAGAAGTTGCTGGGGAGTTTGTTGCTTCTTATGATTCTCTTATTCACTCACTCACACTCTGACACTGGTGCTATCTCAGTCTTTGCTAGATTTTTCGAAACCCATTTACTTAATGGATATAATAAATTTTTCTACAAATTGAAACTCGTAATTTTCATTGTTCTCTGTCGGCTGTGTCCTGTGCGTTGTCGTCCTTGTCGTCAGGCAGGCAATGTCTTCCGGAGTCCCTGTCTGCGGCTACACAGCCTGTGGCTGTGGCCATATTCTGTGTCAGCTGTGCTCCACTCCACTTCTTCGACTGTGACCAAAAAATTCTCACAAATAAGATGAACAGCATGAGACAAGAGAACAAACGGAAAAAGGGGACGAGCTGCAAAAAGAGCAACTCACATCGAGTCCAACCGTAAAACTACTTGTAATTACGTTAAGCATTTTGGCCCCCAAGTGTGATCTTCTGTCTTGTGGGACTCACTCTGCATATAAAGTCAATACACACATGCACGCCGAGCCCTGTAAGCCTGCCTTACACAAAGTACAGTCTTCATATATCTATAAAATGTCAAAAGCTTTCCTATTTCTTTTTTTTACAGGAAAAATTTTATGAAAACTTTATTTGGCTTTGTAAATGTTTCAGGCATTCAAAGTGATTTAAATTTAAGCTTAAAAAAGGCTGTCTTTTGTTTTGGTGGCAACTGTACTTTTGTGTTAATTATCTGACTGAAAGAAGCTTATACATTTTTCATAATATTTCAACTATTTTGTCTCACTCATTTTCTAGGTTTTTTCACTTTCTCAATTAACTCATAATTATCTCTTTCAATTTATTTGGTTTCACTCTTGGCTTGAGCTTTTCTTCTGAAGTTTTATTTTCTTTCCCAAGCTATTCTCTTATAATTTTGATAGCAGTGCTTTTCTCTTTACTTGCTCTCTCTTCCACTGTCTCTTTTGTCTTTTCCACTCCTTTTTCTCTTCTCTCAATTGAGAAATCAGATCTCCACTTTTCTCTATTGACATCTCCTTTCACCTTTATGTCTTTTTTTTATCCTTTTTCCACTTCATTTCCATTTATTCTTTTGGTTTCTTTCTTCCTTTATCAGTTTTATTTTTTTGCCAATTTTGCTCCTGTCAAATCCAACTCATTCTCATGTTTCTCTCTACTCTTCTTGATCATATTTATCCAGTTTTTTCTACTCATTTTTTTTTTTGAGAATTTCTCTAATCCTTGAAATATCCAAAACATTTCCATTTTCCAAACAGTCCAAGCTAAAAGTCATAAATTTCCCGATTTCTTCTACTTGGTTAAATTTTCTCAAGAATTTGGAAATAAATTTAAATAACTTAAACCTAGGCAAGTTTATATAAGCCAAAACTAACACACAAAAGCTTAAATAAAATAAACAAAACAAAAAAGCCAAAATGATGTTAAAATTAGCAAAAGCCAAGACCAAAAATTCTAATGCAATAATTTTGTTTGGCCAAACAAACAAATAAAATACAAAAAAAAAAAAAAAAAATACAAGTTTCTTTGTGACCAAAAATATGTGTGTATATGTGTGTGTGTGTGTGTGTGTGTGTGTGTGTGTGTGTGTGTTTGTTTGGTTTAATGTGTGCCTTCATAAATTTAATGCTGGTGATGTTTAATTTGGCAACGGTAACTCATGTCTACTTAGACTTTTAGCTTTTTGGGTTTTCTCCTTCAACTTTCACATTTTCTTACCTTTTCTCTGTATAAATATTTTTATTGCCACCCTCTTCTTACAACAACAACAAGAGCAACAACAACACCAGCTACACGTAGTCTTGTTAGACAAAAGATGGATTGTTATCGTTTAAGATAAGAGCTCACACACACACACACACACAGACACACACACATACGAATACATTTAGACCAAGTGTCCTAGGCTCACCACGATGGTAATTTCATTAAAGTGTCTAAGCTGAGGTAACATTAGACCCAGGCAAAACACAGACACCACAGACGAAAGCCCTCCCACTCCCCCTTCCACCCGAAACAAAAAGGCCCAAACAAAATTTCCAACTTAGGTGCTTTCTTTGGGTGGGGGGGGGTCTAAACAAGTACGTGCAAATTTTTCTTTGGCAAATTAAGGAAACAAACGTCAAAAACAAAAGGCAGAATAACAAGAATAACAAGGACAATTAAGTAGGTTCCCTAAGCCACCTAATAAAACCTACAAACCATTCATCTTCTTGGCCATAAAAAAGAAGACTCTAGTGAAACTCAGAAAAAAGTTAAAACAAAAAAAAATTTAAAAAAAAAAAAAAAAAAAAAAAATATGACAAGGAAAAATTCTAAAATGTAGAAAAAAATATAACAAGGAAAAAAAAATAAATAAAGATTTAAAAATTCAAAAAAAAAAAAAAAAAAATTGGACAAGAAAAAAATTAAAAAAAAAAAATTTGGACAAGAAAAAAAATCTAAAATGTAGAAAAAAAATATAACAAGGAAAACAAAATTAACTAAAGATTTAAAAATATAAAAAAAAAAAAATTTGGACAAGAAAAAAAATTAAAAAAAAAATTTGGACAAGACAAAAAAAAATCTAAAATGTAGAAAAAAAATATAACAAGGAAAACAAAATTAACTAAAGATTTAAAAATTAAAAAAAAAAAAATTTGGACAAGAAAAAAAATTATAAAAAAAAAAATGTGGACAAGACAAAAAAAAATCTAAAATGTAGAAAAAAATATAACAAGGAAAACAAAATTAACTGAAGATTTAAAAATTAAAAAAAAAAATAATAATTTTATATTTTTCAAGATTAAAAATAAATTCAAACTTAAAATAGAAAATCTTGAAATTATTTTTCATCTAATTGGTTAAAAAAAATTAAATTAATTAATTAATCAAAAAAATTATTATTTCTTTTTTTTTATTATTTTTTTTTTTATTAAAAAAAAATTAAATCTATTGCTCTTCTTTTTCCTCTGATTCAAATTGCTAGTTTTAAAATTCATTTTGATAAAAAAAAAAACTTTATTTACATAAAATTTTTAAATTTACATATATATTTTTTTTTTTTTTTTGAATAAAATTTATTTGAAGTAATAAAATAAGAGAATAAGCTGAACACGTTTCGACAATGAAATAGAATAAACAAGCGAATTTGAACTGGGTTATTAACATTTATGAGGCCTTTAATAAATAATTTTCCAACCTCTAACAAAATGCAACAGCCAAACGACAAATGTGCATAAAATATTACAAACAAAAGGCAAAAAAAAAATACATATATATATATATATTTATACTAAAAAATTCAATTAGTATGATGAAAGGCAAGATAGCGAAAGTATTGTTATAAATAAATACGCATATGCGGACAGATGGACGACATCAGGAATGGCATAGATAGGCCAGAGTGATTCCAAAAAAAAAAATAGCAATAATAAAAAGCTAAAAAAATATATATTTATATGTATAAAACAACAATGAAATGATTTAATTATAACAGACAATAAAGCAACTGAATAATTGCGGCCAAACTGAACAAACGGCGACGATTTTCTGCTTCATTCTTCATGCTTTCATGCCTCCACTTAATCATAATAATGACACACACCAAGACCTAACCAAGCAACGAGGTGCGTTCCAAGAGTACCCAGTCGAGTCTTTTGAGGACCCAATTTATTGGGGTTCACAAATAAAATTGTTGAAATGAAAATTACACTCAAATTGAATAACCAAAAAATATTTTGATAATATTTTTAAGGCAAATTTAAAAGGAGAGACTGGAGAAAAGATCACTGAGAAGGCCTTTGATAAAATGTTGAAAAATAAGAGAAATAAACAGAAGAAAAGAAAATAATTTTTTTCGATAATTAAAAAATAAAATATACAAATAAATTAAAAAAAAATAAATAAAATAAAGAAAATCTATTTAAAACAATATTATGAAAATGAAGCCGAACGTTAAACTCGGGCGCGGCCGAGTTTGGGATACCCTGTACCTAGTAGACGGAATTAAAAAAAAAAAAAGGTGGCAACCCTAGTCGGGTGGTAACCCTGGTCGCCTGCATTCACATAAAACTTCTGGTCTTAATATTCCTTTGAATCCAAAAACACATTGTTCACAATATTGCAAGCACGCCATCTATCGGACTGCTCATTCGGCAGTTTACCAGTTAGGCAAGGGAAATTAAAATCTTGACCCTCAAAATTTGTTTTTTGTATATCTCGAGTAAATATGGTCCAATTTTAGTCATGTTTGATATCAATCGAAAGATTTTTAGATTCCTAACAACTTTTCAGAAGCAACTAATACTTAAATCCGAAAGGTTTAGAAATTATGTGGCTTTGAAAAAATGAGGGGGTGGAAGGGGGGCGGGGGGAGAAAAAAAAATAAACTTGACCAGCGTACACACATAAGGAGTCCGAATCCCAAGTTTGGTTATCCTAGCTCTTATAGTCTCTAAGATCTAGGCGTACGCGCGGACAGACGGACAGACGGACAGACGGACGGACATGGCTATATCAATTTCTCTAGTCACCCTGATCATATTGTGGGTAACTTTGGGGGGTCTCCGACGTCTCCTTCTCTATGTTACATACATTTGCACAAACTTAATATACCCTTGTACCTTTTTAGGTACAGGGTATAAAAAAATATAATAGATAAAAAAATAAATAAATAAATAAAATCTATTAAAAAAAAATATTATGAAAATAAAAAAAAATTATACATATAAAAATAAATTGTAAAAAATTTAAAATAAATAAAAACTATAAAAAAAATAAAGTTAAAGAAAAAATATTTCCAAAATATTAAAAAAAGGATTCTCTTTATAAGAATTATCAACTTATAATTTATGTATTTTTAATTATGTTGTTAAATTATGAAAAATTAAATAAATAAAAAATATATTTAATAAATTCAATTTAGAGCAAAATATATATTTTTTGAATTTTTACTTCAAGTTTTATTTTTCAGACAAATTGAAATTTATTTGAACAGAAATATTTTGCCATTTTTATGAGCTGATTTTTTTTATTTATTATTATAATTATTATTATTATTATTATTATTATTATTATTATTATTATTATTATTATTATTATTATTATTATTATTATTATTATTATTATTATTATTATTATTATTATTATTATTATTATTATTATTATTATTATTATTATTATTATTATTCATTTATTTTTTTTTGCTTTTTTATATTTACTCTGAGCTCCCAATAATCCGAGTAGTAAGTCAGACCAAATTCTTAGCTATTTCAATTTTCTTTTCCCAAGGTTCCTAATTGCCTGAATCAACTAGATCAAATTCGTCTTTAAAAGGTTTAATTATTTCAAGAAGGAGATTATTCAGAACTTTCAGAACCACCCTCGCAACACCCAAAGAAGCAAAATCAAATGGATAAGAATTACAACAACAAACTTGGACAACAAACAGAAAACATAAAAAACCAAATAGAGTATAATAAAAATAATTCAGATAAAAAAATTAAAAATAAAAAAAAAATGCAAAAAAAAACAAAAACAAATAACAACAACAATTAAATTGTGTTACATATAAATTTATATAATCAAAAGACAAAAGCAATAACAATTGCAATTAAAAAGTGTGGGTGTGAAAATAAATAAACATTATAAAAAACAATAAAAGCAACAAAAAAAAAGAGAAAAGAAAGAAAGAAAAAAAAACATAAAACAAACAAAATAACAAAAGGGAAATTTGCAAATAATTCAAGAACGACAACAAAACAGCAAGCAAGCTTTAAACTGTTCAACAATTGATTAACAACAATTAGCCGCTTATTAAATTACAATAACAATACCAATAACAACAACAACAAGAACAACAACAAGAACAAGCGTAGCAAAATAAATCTTCGCGGTGGCAAAGCCAACCAGAGCGCTGGTCAAGGCAGGCGAACGCCAGCGCCATCGCCAGCGCCCATTGGCAAGTCAATCGGTTAGAATGTAAAGCGCATAAATTATGCACACTCACACACACACACACACACACACACACATATATATATATATATAATCACTTTGCATGGTGTATATAGAGAAAAATAATTCCGAGACGGGGGAAAGTGGTATAAATTGCCCACCAATGAGTGCATAGGGGGAATTGTATTTCCCATTGTACATGTGTGTGTGTGTGTGTGAGAGAGAGTGTGTGTGCGTTTGGGGGCCACGGTTTTGAACGGCATTAACAATTTAAATTATTGCCGTCTGCCCTTGCCAATTATTCACGCATTGTGCGGCTTTCGGTGAGGCTTGCCAGGCTGTGGAGGAGGAGGGGGGAGAAGTGCGTGTTTCTTTTTTTTTTTTTTTTTGAAGAGCTGAAAAGCATACACAATGAAAGAGAATTTGTACAGCTTATCGCACTCATACACAAATATATGCAATTTAACCCACCCCACTACCCCCCCCCCCCCCACCGACCACTCCACTCTCTTTCAGCCAATGCAGGAGGAAAGTCAAAATGGTCAGCCAAATCAGCCACAAGAGAAGATTTAAAAAAAAAAAATTGTTTTTTTCTTTTTTGGGGAGGGGACAATGCATTTGCCGGAAAAAGCAACACACGCTTACACACACACACAAACACACACACACATACAGGCAGAGAGATACTCCCACAACGGATGTGGCAGCGACAAACGGCAAATGTTGCCAATTAAACAAAATTACGCGCGGTCAAAATAATTTACCAGACACTTTTATTCAAAATCATTTAATGTTGATTTCTGTTGCTGTTGTTGTTGTTGTAGGAAAGTTGGAAAATTTATCACTTCTTTTTTTTTTTAATTTTTCAAAAATTTCTTTTTTTTATTTGCTCTAATCGATTTTAGGCCCAACCGATTCTGGAGGTACTGAAAGATTATTATTATTTTTATATTTATTAAATTATTTTTATTATTGAATTTCTCTGGACTCTTAAAATTTTTTAAATCAGTAGAAAATAGTTGAGGGATTCATCTATATCGTTTCTCAACTTTTTTGATTTTGATGACTGGAAACCTAATAGGTAATTATTTTTAGTCCCTTAAGTTCTTCCGACTTTTCAAAATTGAATAAGTCAACAATTGGTTTTAGCTTTAACAGATTAATCTATATCGTTCTATATACTTAAGGCTAGAATTTCAAAGCTGAATATATCGGGTATATATATCGGTTCAAGGTTTAAGGTATACTTGATCAATCCAAATCGTTGCTTAGTTTGACTTGAGCAATCAATTTGGATTCTTCAGACAGAAGCTCTATATAAATAATAGTTAATACTCAAAATATCGGGTATATATCGGATCAAGGTTTAAGGTTAACTTCATCAATCCAAATCATTGCTTAGTTTGACTGGAGCAATCAATTTGGATTCTTCAGACAGAAGATTTATTTATATAATACTTAAGGCTTTACATACTTATCATATATACTTAAGACTGAAATTTTAATACTCAAAATATCGGGTATATATCGGATCAAGGTTTAAGGTTAACTTCATCAATCCAAATCATTGCTTAGTTTGACTGGAGCAATCAATTTGGATTCTTAAGCCAGATTCTGTTTATATAAGTCTAAAATTTCAAAACTGAAGCAATCGGGTATATATAGGTTTGAGGGTTTAAGGTTTAAGTTTTATTTTGTCAACCCAAACAGATGATTAGTCAGAAGCTACTTTCGAACACAATCGATTTGGACTTAGTGGATTAATCATTATCAATTCTGAAGTCTTAATTATCAAAAATGAACTGGCTTATAGATTTTAAAATCTCATTACCCTATCCATTCTGATTTTCAAAATTTAAAAATTCCCTGAATCTCAAAGCCCTCTGAATTTGTTGAATCAAGTCCAACGGAAATATGGTAACATCAAATTTAAACGACTTGTCCGTTTCGACCAAGAACAAAAAGAGTCAGTCAAGGTGAACAACAAAAGCTGCCTCAGCATTTAAAGCTATGAAAGAGGCGAACAAGGCCAAAGCTGAAAAAAAAGTTGAAAAATTCTCAAGCCGCAAACTGGCCGACAAATGTGAAAAGTTTTTCTAGCCTTAATTGCTCTGACACATTTGACGCTACTTTTCAGTTCCAAACAAAAGGGATCAATAATAAAAAAAACAGAATCTAACAAAAGGAAGACTAAGAGAGAAAGAGAGAGAGAGAGGGAGAGAGAGGGAGGGTATGGTTGGGGTGCGTAAAAGAGAGAAAGTCAAACGCATTGACACTCATTAAAGTTGACCTTCTTAAAAGTGATTAAAAGTGGCCCCTCAAGTCTAATGCTTTGCAATTTCTCAATTTGAAATAAACACACACACACAGATAGTAAGAGAAAGAAAGAGAGTGAGAGAGAGAGAGAGAGAGGAGACCCAAATACATTATCCTGCACATTGCATAGACAAATGACTGCAAGGCCCTGGGCAGGTCCTGGGAGGGCGAGAGAGCGAGGTGAAAATCAAGGATAGTTGGTAACGCATTTTGAGGGCTAAAGTCATTTCCATAAGCAATTTAAACGTGGCGTTAGTTTTGTACACACACACACACACACACACACACACACACAGCAAACATTTTGGTTAACGAGACTTTTAATCTATCCAAAGGTATTTAAACTTGGCTAAGCCTCAACACTGAATGACATTTATGGTTTCGTAGCAAGTGTCAAAATGTTTGTTGACGACGACGGAGATGACCACACAAACACACACACACACATAACAACAACAACAACAATAGTGGCAACCAGAGTGGTAATTTATTTTATCCTGGCGAGCAGCCATCCCCAAAAAAAAAAAAAAAAAAAAGTACCAAATCCAAAAAGCCATATCCCGACTGGCTGGCCCAGACCCTCCTTCGTCTTGGCAGCGCTTGTAAGAGACCCTTTTGGTCCAACAAGCACCCCATCCAACCTGCCCCCCTCTTGGCCTTCTTTGAACTACAAAAAGCACACAAAGGCCAACAACAACAACAACAACAGGAACAGACACTGCCAAGTGGTTGACCTTTGCATGGAGAATGCCAACGCTCCTTGCCACAGCCTTGTCAAATTGCAAACGAAAAAATACCAACACACACACACTCACACACACAAATACTCACACAGACACGTGCGAGGCTGGCCTCACATTAGAGGCTGATTTTGTTACACCCGCAAAGTTGGCAAAACGAGAGTTTTGGATACAAAAAAAAAAAATAATTTAAGGCAGCGACAGGCGGATGGAAAAAAAAGGTAACATCGTCAACTGCCGCTGACAACAAATGACCGCAAAATAAAGCACATCGTCTACAGGCCACATCAACTTTTAAATACTCTACGAACGAGAGAAAAATTATTTATAAAAAAAAAAAAAAAAAAAAAATATTTAAAAAAAATTATCAAAAATATAAAATTAAAAGTCAAAATGATTAAATTTTATTTATTGAACTCATTAAATCTAGAATTAAATTCGGAACTTAATGCTTTATGCATCCAAAATATTATTGATAATTTTATTTAATTACTTAAAAATTGAAAATTTATTTTATAACAAAATTTATTTTTTTTTTTTTTGCATTTTTTTCTGGAAATTGTTGGGATTTCTTTAATGCATTTTTTTACCTTTCCTGTAATTTTTAATTTTTTAATTTATTTAATTTAGTTTCATTTATCATTATTATCAACACTTTTTATATATTTATTAAATATATTATTTTTTTATTTATTCCTATTTTTGTTCATCTCTAAATATTCAATTTAATTTAATTTTTTCCCCGTAATTTTTATATTAAAAAAAAAAATTTATTAACTCTAAAATTTTCAGGATTCTTCTAACTTTCACAAATTTATACATTTAGCTAATATTTTGAAGCCTTAAAATCTCTAATATATTTGAGAAATTCACTTATCCCTGGTCAAGTCAAGGAACCAATTCTGCCCTCTTCCCCGTATGCAATTTTTAGGGGTCTACGATTTTCTCTCTTCATGTTACAAACGCTTATAAGAATTGAAAATACCCTCAAAGATTTCAAGTCACCGTCCAATATGCTAAACCGTGAAACATATGTGTGTGTGTGTGTGTGTGTGTGTGTGGGTGAGGGTGTGGGTGGGTTTGAATATGAGTGTGTCTGCTTTTGTGTGCTAACAACTTTACTTCAACGCTTTCGTTGTGACCAGTTTTTTTTTCCGCCCCTGCTTGTTTCTGTTGTTGTGACCAAGCAGCCATGAGATTTAATTGACCAAAGGATCATAAATTTTTGCTCAACGATGCCGAAAACATTTGACCCTGATTTCATGAGTCAGCAAAAGGCAATGCCAAGGGATGAATGAGTCGGGTAATTCCCAAGCATTGTGAATATAATGGTCAGGTCGCTTAGCTCAAGGAAGGGTATTCGGGTATTCGTATATCTGGATCTTTGGGAATTCCAGGATTCGATATGGGAGCTATAATTGGCAGGTAGCTCAGCTCAGGGAAGGGTATTCGGATATCTGGATTCTTGAGAGTTCCAGGATTCGATATGGGAGTTATAATGGTCAGGGCTCAACTTAGGGAAGGGTATTCGGATTTCTGGATCTTTGGGAGTTCCAAGATTCGATATATCAGGGAAGGGTATTCGGATATCTGGATTCTTGAGAGTTCGATATGGGAGTTATAATGGGCAGGTAGCTCAGCCTAGGGAAGGGTATTCGGGTATTCGTATATCTGAATCTTTGGGAATTCCGGGACTGGACATGTCTGTTGCAATGGTCAGGTCGCTCAGCTCAGGGAAGGGTATTCGGTAATCTGGATCTTTGGGAATTCCAGGATTCAAAGTGTAAGTTATCAACTGTTTTTTCTTGGAAATTGAATTCTCACATTTATCGAGAAATTATTTAAGTGAAAAAATTTGACTAACCCAAAAATTAATTCCACTTTTTTTTCGATGGTTCCCAAGAGACTAAAAATTGTTTCGAGAAAAAAAATTCCCTGAAAAAAAAAGAAAGTTGTGAAGGCATCAAAAATATTATGGACACTTGAATTGGCAGTTTTAAAAATTTTCTGGTATATATTTTTTGTTTCCACTTGTTTTTGTTGTTGTTGTTGTTGGAATGGTTAGTGGCGAGGCGTGCGTGTCCTTGATGTATCACTTCCGTTGTCTGTTAACTTATGCCATAAATACCCGCAGTCGGCAACAACACACGCACCAATGAATCTCTCTAGCCAATTTTTGCAACAAAATTTTTACTCTTCTACTTGCCTGCCTCTCCTGCTCAATCCTATCTATCTTTGCTTTGACTAAGAGAGAGAGAGGGAATGGGCTGGGGAATTTTCGACCAGGCCATTTGTGTTGGTAACACGTCTTTCTGGTATTTTCACGCGCCTGAGCATCACATTGGATTCAACATCACGTTTTAGTATGCACACACACACACGCACAAGGAAGCAGAGGGGGGGGGGGGGACATTTGCCTGGTGGCGCCTAATATGCTTATGTTACCAGATAGACATACAGACAGGCTGGGCAGGATGTGTCTCTTTCGTTTTGGCAGACTTCAAAATTTGTTGAACCCTTTCACATTCAACATATCGCGGTGTCTGTGTGTGTGTCATTGTCAATGTTTATATTTTAACTACAATATTATTTTCACTTTTTAGATAGACAGGCAGACAAACAGACAGATAGACAGAGACAGGGAGAGAGAGGGAGACAGACCATGACAGTTGCCCAAAAATGAAA
The DNA here is from genome assembly GCA_037075145.1 of Scaptodrosophila latifasciaeformis. Classification (NCBI taxonomy): domain Eukaryota; kingdom Metazoa; phylum Arthropoda; class Insecta; order Diptera; family Drosophilidae; genus Scaptodrosophila; species Scaptodrosophila latifasciaeformis. The sequence goes on from JBAMCM010000073.1 coordinate 5,382,806, forward strand.
ACAACAAAAAGGATTTCGAAACGATTTTTTTTGGAAAACTTTCAACCAGGCCAAAACTTTTGTTTAGTTTATTTAGGAAATTATAATAAGCCACTTTGTGGTGCTAAATACATTGGCATATGCGGCGGAGTGGTTAAACCGTGTCGATATGCTGCCTATTCCATTACCATTTCAAAAGTTATTTTTTGGCTTGACGTCACTTCACGTCTCTGCCCCCTCTTTCTCCACTAACCCGTTACCCATTACCCATTCTGGCAGTAACCATCAGCCAACTCAGCCAGGCTATGTCAGAAATGTTTGACTTTGGACACATTTCGGTTTTGTTGTCGGAAAATTTATGAAGCCACCGAAGTTTATTAAAAACATTTTCGAATAGTTTTGATAGTTTAAGTTAATTAAGAGAGAACCGAAATTGGAGACAAAGCTTATTCATTTTCGATTCGATCTGGTCTAAAATTGCCTATTAGCTAATTTCAAATTATCTTAATCTTTTTCATATTTCCCAGGCAATCAAATTCCAAAGGTGCCCACTCAAACTGTCACATTCTTGTTTATTTCGTATCAAGTGAAAAAAGAAAGAAAACGGAAAAAAAAAATAGTATATACTATATAGGAAAAGTATCTCATTTCCTCTAACTAGCTAAACCTTTTGCCGCACAGCAACTAAAGTAATTTATAGCCTGCCCTAATGATGCCGTGAGCCGACCCAACCGACGACATTTCAAAATGCAATCAGCCGTGTAAAAATCAAGAAAATGAGAGAAAAAAATATATATAGATGTTATATAGGAAAGGTGCAGTCAAGCAGCCTGAAAATGCAATTAGAGAAATGCCATAAAACCAACAGGACTGAGCAGACAGCATAAATAGACAGATAGTTAATGGGACAAATTGAAAAATCTAGGGCAGCAGAGATGAGAGAGCTAAAAAGAAATCATAATTATTATAATCATGATGATGAGGACACAAACAAAAAATAAAATAAGACAAAGACCAAGTAATTAAATCTCCAAGAAAAAAAAAAGGAAATAAATTGAGAAGCGGATAAGAAGAATGAGACAAATTTTAGTTTTTACTTTGAAAATGCCAAGGACTTTGGATTTAATAAAATCTTCAGTCCTCAAAGCATTCCAAGGTCTTGAAAATTTTCCAGACCTATTCAATAAGATCTTGAGTACTCAAAGTTTTCCAAGGTTGTGAAAATTTTCCAGTTTGAATATCCAAAAAAAAAAAAAAATCAAGATTTATTTGATAAGTTTTGGGAACCTGCTAAAGGTATGTTTTCTTATGACTAGGGAAATATTTCTTTATAAATTTCAAAGGTATTTCAAGACCCTTTTGTATACCCTATAAAATATAGAATTTTTTAATTTTTAGGGGAATATTTATATATTTATTTTAAAGGCTTTTCAAGGCATAAAATACAACTACATATTTCTCAAATTTATCCAGATTTCTCAGGGTTTCAAATTTTAAAAAAATATTTAAAGTTATTTGGGACCTCGAAGTTATTTTTCACATTTCTCACAAGATTTTTCAAGGAATAAAAATTTGGAAAAAAAACCAAATTTTTCCAGGATTTCTTTATCTCAAGATTAAATGGAAGCCCAAGAAGATTTTTCATATTTTGGCTAGGCTTCTCGAGGTTTGGGAAACATATTTTTGAAGCTTTTCAGGATCTGTAAATTTTCATAAGACTTTATCAAAAATTTAAATAAAAATTTCAGGGATTTCGAATTCTTCAAAGAAGACTTTCAAACCGCTTAAGAATTCTGAAAGATTTCCAATGATTTCTTCATAATTTTTATAAAGGTTTCCTATTTTTCAAGGTTTCATAAAAAAAAAAAACGATTTCAATAGTCACATTGACCTTCAGGCAGTTGCGTAGAAACCTTCGGGTCATTGCCATAAGGTCAAAAAAAAGAAAAAAATTCATTTATTTTTGTTGAGAGTTTCAGACTGAAAAGTTCAAATCGAAATGAAAATTATTGGGCAGATATAATTTTTTTTTTTTTTTTTTATTATTATTAAAATTTATGTGGTTAACTTGGGTAAAAGTTTTATCATAAATATTTATCTTTTTTTTTTGCCAGTTTCAGTTAATATAAAAATATGACCAGCCAATTTTTTTCGAGTCTTTTTATTTCTATGCCCCTGAGAGCAACCGAATTTGGAAGACCCATAATGCATTGTCAAAGGTAAAAATAATTTGATTTTGAGAGATGCTTCAGATTGGCCTTGGCCATTAAAATTGGCCCAAAAATCATAAGTGACAAAAGATTTGCTTGGAATATTTGTTAGATTTGTTTGGTTGCTTGATTCGTTTGTTTTGTTTATTTATTTTTTGTCTGCTTCTCTTACTTTTCACTCATGAATATTGCATAAATGCACACACATATGTATGTGTGTATGTGTGTGTGTGTGTGTGTATGACTGGCAACTGGCAATCGACTGGCATTTAGCTGAGACTTCATGATTACGTTTGTTTATCGAATGAAGGACCTAAAGTCTGGAAAGCCACATGGCAGGACAGGCAGGACAGGACAGAACCGGACAGGACAGGGCTGGACAGGTTTGTGGTTATTCCCCTACGCCTTCTGCCGCTTTTTCTCTGTGCGAGATTCTGTTTTGCCTTTGGGCAAGCCGGTAAGAAGAAAAGTGCATAAGAAGACTTTGGTCATAAGCATTAACAATGCAGCCACCAACAAGGAACCAGGAACCAGGAACCTCGATCCAAACAGCACCAGACCAGACCAGACCAGCACCAGGCCAAGCCAGTCCAGACCACAACAAGGCACAATGAGGTAGGTGGGAGGTGGGAGTTGGGGGGATTTGTTGTGTGGGTGAAATTTTGTGTACGTTGTTTTCAACTGCGGTTTTTGGCCATTCCCATTGTGAAGTTTGTGTTGTAAAATTTTGCATTGCAGTTTATGCAAAGTTGCCGATAGCAATTTGAAAATTTAATGGCGTGAACAAATTCAATCAATGTATGTAAACAAAAACAACAACAACAATAACAAGAACAGAGAACCAAGAAGAGAAGAAACCAGTGACGAGGACATTGACAACAACAAGGCTGAGTTAAGCCTTTCAGGCCGGCCGTGGTTCTCGTCTCAGTTTTGGCTTAGTCCTTTAGTTCTTTGGCCAAATGCATTTAAGTTAAAACTGGCAAAAAGGGCAACAATAATCAATGTTTGCGGCATCGTTCTATAACCGATAAGTAATATGTCCGTTCACTTGTCCCACCAACCCAACCCAGACCAACCCAACCCAGACCAGACCAGACCAGATTTGGTCAGGCTATCTTGGCATAGGCAGCCAGGTGATTGCCATAATTGTTGGCCCTATTTGAAGATTTTAACCTGCCAAACGCATATTTAAGGGAAATTTTACAGGTGTTTTCTGGTAGACGCTTTGGTCAGCTCAGCTCAGCTCTGCTCTGCTCTGCTCTTCTCTGGTTTGGTCTGGTTTACCGCAAGTATTTTCCACAACAACAACAACAACAACAACAAATGTTAGGGTAAATTTGTTTAGGTTTCTAATTGCTAAAAGCTTTATGAAAACTGCCACATTTTCTTAAGGGAATATTTCAAATCTGGCTTATTGACGATATGAGAAAATCAGAAAAAAAAAATTATATCTTCTCTGATTTTTTTTTTTTTAAGATTAAAAAAAATATATAAAAATATTTTAGCCCTTTTCCATCTCTTATTTATTTTTATTTTTTATATTTTCCATTTGTCTGGGTAAGCTTAAAAGTTCAAACATTTGGAGATTTATGGAAGAGTGGAAAACTTCAAATCAGACCAAGTGTGAAATATGAAAAGCATTTTGTTTGTCTTAATATTTTTTTCATTCCTACTCTTTCTGCTCATATACAAATTTGTCTTTGAGAACTGACAAAATGACAACTTAACTTGAACAAAAACAAAAAAAAAAAGCAGCAGCAGAAAAAGCTTGTCACCAGGGCAGAAATGAAAGAAAAAAAGAAAGAAGAAGAAAAAAAATGTTGGAGAAAAAGCAAAAAAAACCTTTGTAAATTATTACAAAAAGAGCAGCCTGCAAATTAATGATAACGGCAGCGAGTCGCAGGCAAACCACAACATGGGTAAATGTTTCACCCAGCCAGACACACACACACACACACAGGCACACATGGAAAGAGAATTTCCAGCAAGGACTTAAGTGACATGAAACAACTAAGTAGGACCAGAGTAAAAGGCAATGTTGTCTTCTTTTTTTTTTGCAACCAAAATGAGAGAGAGAGAATGGGTGAGGACACAAAAAAAAAATTAGTGTGATATGGCACATACATAGGATCGAAAGGGGCGAAGGGGGGCTGTGAGGTGAAGTTCTTGACAAAATGCACTCAGTATTCGTATTTGTCTGCGTATCGCATTTTGGGCCGCCACGAGCCCGGAAGTAACCAAGTACTCAAGGCAAGAACCTTAAGGCTTTTCAAAGTGTTCCTCTGCTTCTATCACTTTTTACTACTTGGCTTGTCCTTCCCCATTGTTGTTGTTGTTGTTGTTGTTGTAGACATATACTACAACCAGATTGGTAAAGAACCAACCGGACACACGTACGCGTTATTTATGACCAAAACTTTTTCATTTACTTATCGGATAGTAGCACCAAAAAGTTTCAAGACAAGAACTCAAGTCCACAACTAAACGACGACTTTATGTTGCCCTAAAGATTTCTGGAAAGAAATTTAACTAATGTGAAACCCTGAAATCGGAAATGGGTATCCTTTTGGAGCTTCTTTTTGGGACTGGCAAATTCCTTGAGAATTTTTGGTTTCTTTTCCATAGCTATAAGAATCTTGTGATGATATGGACCCTGGAATAAGTAAAGCTTCTTTTTGGGACTAGGAAATTCCTTGTTTCCTTTCCTTATCTATAAGATTCTTATGATGGTATTGACCTTGAAATGAAAAGAGCTTCTTTTTGGGACTAGGAAATTCCTCGAGAATTTTTCGTTTCCTTCCCTTATCTATAAGATTAGTATGATGATATGGACCCTGGAATGAATAGACCTTCGATTTGGGACTAGGAAATTCCTCGAGAATTTTTGGATTCCCTTCCTTATCTATAAGATTCTCGTGATAATATTGACCTTGATATGATAACCTTCTTTTTGGGACTAGGAAATTCCTCGAGAATTTTTCGGTTCCCTTCCTTATCTATAAGATTCTCGTGATAATATTGACCTTGAAATGAGAAGAGCTTCGTTTTGGGACTACGAAATTCCTCGAGAATTTTTGGTTTGCTTTCCTTATCTATAAGATTCACGTGATAATATTGACCCTCAACTGAGAAGAGCTTCTTTTTGGACTACCTAATTCCCCGAGAATTTTTAGCTTATATTCTTATCTATGAGATTCTCTTGATAATATTGACCCTGAAATGAGAGGAGTTTCTTTTGAGGGCTACGAAATTCCTCTAGAAATTTAGCTTCTTTACTTGTCCTTAAGATTCTTATAATAATATTCACCCTCCAATTAAAACAGTTTCTTTTTGGCTCTCTGGTGTTTTCATTTCCCAGAGAATTTCCTAAAATCTTGTATTATTTACAAGGTTCTTCTGATATCTGGGTTGATCTGAAATCAGCAAAGATTCTTTAGGCAATTTCGGAGATTTTTCAATCTAAAAAGTTTCCGTCTCACCAAGGATTTCATTGAATTAATGATGGGGCAAAATATACTTCTCTAAAATTAAGAGAATTTTTGGTATAATTCTCGATACAACAAATTCAAATGACTCGATCACAAAAGCCTGTCGACTTTTGTTATTTATGAATTTTTCTATTAATAATAATAATATAGTAATTTTAAACATATATCTCACATACATATATATAAACCAATATTGTATATATCCTTGTCAAAGCAGCAAGAAGTCCTCGTGAGTCTGTGAGTATTGGGAATTCCATTGAATGAATGAATTGATATGAATTTCAAGTTTTAACAAATGAAATTTGTTTTGATTAACAAGAGTTTTCACTCATTTTAACCTAAAATGTATAAATATGTATATGTCCAAATTTATTGTGTACATAATCTTTATCTTGGAGTTTCGACCTGGACACACAAGATATTCAAATAAAAACGTTAAGATCCAGGAGAGTGCCAACCAAGAAGTACCACTGGTGGTTGTGGAACCCCAAAGGCTATTGAGTTCGGAGACAACAACGGCCACAGAGAGTCCAACAACTGCGGTCATTTTAAATCCTGACCGGCCAAATATAAAGAGCAAAAAAGTCGAAGCTAAGAAAAACTCGAGCGAGGATAATGATGATTTCCGATTTCTCATAACCGGAGGCTATCGGCCGGAAACAAATATTTTGGTCAAACATATCGTATCGATACGAACGGCCCGCCAGATTAAATTTTTCGGTGATAATCATTTCTGCGGCGGTTCGATAATTGCCAAAAAAGTCATATTAACTGCTGCGCATTGCTTGTATATCGGGTGAATATAATGCAGTTCCCGGTATTACTCTTTGATATATAATTAGTTCTTTTTTAGATCCTCCAAAATCAAGGCAAAAAAATTACGGGTTGTGGCCGGGACACCACGTCGTTTGGTACGCACTGAAAACTCCAAAGTGGTTGAGGTGGCTAGAATCGTTCCTCATCCGAAATATTCAAGGCGTCGCTTTACCAACGACTTGGGTCTTCTTATACTCAAGCAAAGTTTCGATTTCGATGGCAAGTTTATAGAGTTGATACCGTTAACTGATTCAAAATCCTCAGCCGGTCTAAAATGCACTGTGGTGGGATGGGGCACTGTCATACAGGTGGGCATAATTTATGACCTTCTCGATATAAGCAAGTCCGTCTGTTTCAGAGTTATCCAGGGGAAACTTGGCATATATATTCATAGCTAAACTATAGATTTAACAGGGTTAAAAGAATCAGTGATATAGCTTTCATAACCATATAAATCGGTTTGAAGAAAATATCATCTATCTTTATAATAGATAATGCCTTGATAGGCCTAGTTTGACTGAGCTTAAGAGCTTCGGTCTGCCAGACTATATCAGTTTTTTTTTTTTCTTCTAGTTTGGACCCACGCCCGATGAGGCCATCAATGCTGATTTGGAGATTCGGGAAAATGATTTTTGCAACAAATTAGAAGGTTTCAGCAGAGGCATGATCTGCGCCTCCAATGTCAACGACTACGAGGTGGACAGCTGTCAGGGAGATTCCGGTGGTCCACTTATTTGCGATGGCAAAGTCACCGGCATTGTCTCATTCGGCACTGGCTGTGGTGAGCCCAACTCGGCTGGCATTTACACCGATGTTTACTATTTTAAAGACTGGATAAGACGAAACTCTGCCCTCACATTCAAACCAAAATACACTACCCTCTACACTCTGACAATTCATTCACTGATTTTAGTAATAAATGTTTATTAAATCATAAGCCAGCTTCTTTGGCACAACACTCAACAGGTGCGCCCCAAAAAATGAAGGGACTCCCAGAATGTTGGATTGTTGTAGTCTCATTTTGGTTTCTGCCGGGACACTGAGGAGCGAAGTGGCTAGCCAACATGACTGCTTCTGACAGCAATTATCGCATTTCACAATTTCCAGCAAAAACCCAAAAAGCCCCAAAAACCCCCAAAAGCCCCCAGTCAAAAACGCATGTGCAAATGAAATGTTGTTGCATTCAAAAATATGTTGCAGCCAAAAGTTGATAAATGTCATATGTGTGGATGTGTGTGTGTGTGGTGATGTTGGTGTTGTTGGTGGTGTTTGGTTTTATCTAACAAAATTTAATACGTTAATTTTGGATTGTTTGTGGTAAGATCGTGGTCTAAACAATAAACAAGCCAACTGTTGATTGCACCAACATTCTGGTCAACAAAACAAAAATGTTTTAGACTTGGTGAAAATTTCCCAAAAAAAAAATATATAAATATACCCTTTTTCTAAGGAAGCCTGAGCTTTTGGAGAAATAAAAGAAACCTAAAGAATCTTAAAAAAAAATGATTTCAAAATGAATTTGAAGGAAGTCTGAAACCCTTTTCAAATAAAAGAAATCTAAAGATTCTTAAAAAAAAAGTATTTCTAAATTATTTTAAAGGAAGTCAGAAACCCTTTATTTATATTTTTCTATTTTTATTTCTTTCTTTTTTTCTCTTTTTATATTTTCATATTTTCATATTTTTATATTTTTCTATTTTTCTATTTTTCTATTTTTCTATTTTTCTTATTTTTATATTTTTATATTTTTATATTTTTATATTTTTATATTTTTATATTTTTATATTTTTATATTTTTATATTTTTATATTTTTATATTTTTATATTTTTATATTTTTATATTTTTATATTTTTATATTTTTATATTTTTATATTTTTATATTTTTATATTTTTATTTCTTTCTATTTTTATATTTTTATATTTTTATATTTTCATATTTTTCTATTTTTCTTATTTTTATATTTTTATATTTTTATATTTTTATATTTTTATATTTTTTCTCTTTTTCTATTTTTCTATTTTTATATTTTCATATTTTTCTATTTTTCTATTTTTCTATTTTTCTATTTTTCTATTTTTATATTTTTATATTTTTATATTTTTATATTTTTATATTTTCATATTTTTATATTTTTATATTTTTATATTTTCATCTTTTCATATTTTTATATTTTTATATTTTTATATTTTTATATTTTTATATTTTTATATTTTTATATTTTTATATTTTTATATTTTTATATTTTTATATTTTTATATTTTTATATTTTTATATTTTTATATTTTCATATTTTTATATATTTATATTTTTATATATTTATATTTTTATATATTTATATTTTTCTATTTTTATATTTTTATATTTTTATATTTTTATATTTTTATATTTTTATTTCTTTCTATTTTTATATTTTTATATTTTTATATTATTATATTTTTATATTTTCATATTTTTCTATTTTTCTTATTTTTATATTTTTATATTTTTATATTTTTATATTTTCATATTTTTCTATTTTTATATTTTTCTATTTTTATATTTTTGTATTTAAAAAAATAATAAAATCCTAACCGAATTATTAAAGACGACAAATAAATTTTAAATTCTTACAATTTCTTTTAAATTTCAAATAAATTCTCCAACTATTTGAAATAAAATCTTTAAAGAGTTTTTTTTATTATTTTTTTTTGAATCAAAGAAAAGAATTTATTTAGCTTGTCTAATGATGGAAATAAGTTTGTTGCTTTTGGAAATCAGTGCGGAAGGCAAGTTGATTTACTACTTGAAATGCAAATTAGACACACACACACGCACACACACACATACACAGACAGACACAATCAGATATAGACAATTAGAAAGGGCAAGCTGGAGCAGAAGGAGAAGTAAAAGGTTCGAGTTCATTTCCTAATACAAATCACACAGCTACACTCACCCTCGGTATCAAATCAAACTGCAAAACAATGTCAAATTGTTGTGGGACCTGACACACACGCACACACACACACAGAGACAGTCGGACAGACAGTCAGAAAGAGAAAGAGAGAGAGAGAGAGATACATATCCCAGACCGTCTGTCATTTCTTATTGTGTGCCATCGAAGTGTTCATAATGAATTTAATCGCGTAGGTTTATTGCTCACTTTCTAGGCATGTGTGCTCTCTACCTCTACCTCTCCCTCTCTCACACTCTTACTGTGCCCCTCTCTGTCTATCTATTTCTGGTGTTTCATATGGGACAACATTCACACAAGTTGTTTTGCCGACAACATCGTCACCAGTGCCATCGCCATTGCCATCGTCGTCACCACACAGTGAAGTCGACACTTTATCATTTTGTCACGCTTCTTGTTTGCCAACTTAGGAGCCTCTCTTTGGCTTGTCCTTGTTCTTTTTGCATATTGATTTATCTATTATTGTTGTTATTGCCATTGCCATTGCTCTTGTATTCGGTTATTTGCCCTGAACCATTGAGATGGCCACGTGATTTGATATATCAACTCACTTTCTTTCTCCTGACTAATTGATCATAAATTCCAAATAGAATGGAAAATTAATTAACTCATTGATTGAGGAGTTAAGTAAATTTGTTTTGAATTGAAAAAATAATCCTAATAAAAAAAAGTCGGATGGAAAAGGAAGTACTTTTGAAATCATTTCAAATACTTTGGTTATAGGTTTTTCAAAAAATCCCCAACTATAATTTTTTTTCTCAAATCATCTTCTCGATTCTCTAAATATTCAGCTTCCCAGGCATCTTTAAATCCTTTTAAGCTTTTTCAAAGTTTCTTTATTTCAGATAAAAATTCATTAAGTTCTCAGACCTTTAATTTCCTTCAGAACATCTTTTTCGAATGTTTCTTGGATTCAAAAAAATTCCCTAACTTTAAATCGAAAATCCATTTAATGTTTCCTCGTCTTTGATCTCTTTATTCTTTCAAAGCTCCCCAACTTCAAATCAAAATTTAAGGATTTCCCTGTTATATAATTTCCCTCAGACTATCACTTTGAATATTTCCTATCTCTTCAAATATTTCCGAAACTTTTGTTTTAGAAAAAGTTTCTTCATTCAAAGAATTTCCAGACCTATGATTACCCTTAGATAATCTTCTTTAAAAATTCTCTACATTCCGAAATACTTCCGAAAAAAATTTTCTTAATCTTGAATCAAAATCCATTGAAGTCCTAATCCGAAATTGTCTTTATAATTTGCTCTGAGTTCCTTAACTTCATCTCAAAACTAATCAAATTCCCAGACCTATCATTTCCCTCAGACTATCTTTTTGGACATTTCCTATCTCTCCAAGCTCTTCCGAAACTTTTTTTGTTCAGAGACCTATAATACCCCTGAGATCATCTTCATTATAATCTGAGACTCTGACCTATAATTTCCCCTGAATACTTTCAATCTTTCCAAACATTTCCATTACTATTTTCTTCTCAAATAAAAATTCATTAAATTCCCAGATCATTTTTTTCGATTGGAAATCTTCCAGATCTTCAATTGGAAGTACTTTCAGAATCGTCTCCAGGCCTTTTCGGAAGGACTCACGACACCATCTCTAATACCAATTCCTATGTTCACAGCTCCTGAGTGTGCCTTGTCGTCCTTTCTATTTTTTTTTTATTCATTTGCTGTTTTTGTTTCGTGCCTTTCTGGTTTTTTTTTTTTTGTCTTGCTCACCCAAAGGCAATAGGAAATTGTTTGCATATATTAGAGACATGCCTGAAATTGCATTTCAAATGAACTTCATTTGGAAAATAATTGCAGTTTAAGTTTGTTGCTGCTTGTTTGTAATGTCTTGGCATTATTTTTATTTTTTTTTTTTATTTGGCCAAAAAATCAAGTGTCTTGGCAATTTCACACAAGCAAGGAAGGAAGGAAGGATGAAACGAGTCCGAACCAGCCTGGCATTTGCCCATTTCGATGGCAATGTTGGCATACCAAAAATTCATTCATTCCTTACATTTATCTAAATTCAAATTGTCAATCGGGTCGAGAGGTAGGCAGGCAGGGCAAGTACATAACAATTAAATGTTGCAATTGAAAACTAATTTTCAATTTCGAATAAAGACAAGAGACAATGAAATTTACATTCAATGAAATTTATATCAATGAAATCTATAACCAAGACCACAACAACCCGTAAAGGTGACATCTTTGTGGGTTTCTCAAACTTAAATGAATTTGAGAAAATTAATCAAAGTCCACAAGTCGACTAGCAAAGTCACTCTGATTTATCAATCATGATATGAGAATTCCTTTAAAGAATTGTAGAATAAACAAATTACTATCAAAGTGACAATTGGCCATAGAAAGCAGACACTCAGATTGTCATCAACAAAAACAAAAGCAGAAAGGCCAAAGCCAAAAAAAAAAAAGGGGAGAACCGAAAAAACAACCTTATACGTAGTGCCAATTAGTCAGGAAAGAAGATGACAGGAACAATGGACAATGAGTGGGAAACCACATCAGGCTACTCCTAACAGCCGTGTACATTGTGGTGGCTAATAGCCAACATAGCAACGTGTTAAGTGCTAAAGTTTCATTTTATACTATGCCAGGGGATCCAGAGAGTGGGCGGAGAAAGAATGAGACAATTACAATGGAGAGGTTAGCTTTCGCTCTGACCGGAGGCTGGCCATGTTGACGACCCCTAAAAATGCATTTCGTTAGGCAAAATGCATTCATCACACACACAGACACACATATACACAGATAGGCATAGACACAGACACCTATACAGTAGTAGGTTTGAGCCTAAGTAGCCGTGGGCATAGGGAATCAGATCTGGCTGGCTAAGCTGCAACATCAACATATTCCGACCTCACCATAAGCCAGAGTATCTCAGTATTATGGTGGAGTCGCCTGAAAAAGCTGTTGCAAAATCCACCCCAAACCGTAACCGAAAATCGCTATCAATTTGCGTTTGTAAATACATTTTAATGGCATTTCAAAGTGAAGTCGAGCCGAGTCGACTGCACCCAGGCCAAACGACCAACCGAGCAACCTGTGAAGCTACCAGGCTACCAGCCCACTGGTTGGACAGTTGTCCAGAATGGCAGACTGGCAGGCAATGCGTACTAATCAATTTGAAAATTTTGAAGGGAAACCCTTCACTCGTTGTGTGGCACTCTGAGTGACACCGGAAATTCAAACTACTTCCTGTTTGTTTCTGGTATTCGTTAGACGTGTTTCATTTTCGGCTCTGCTTGGTTGGCGGCAGAGGGAGAGAGGGAGAGACGAAAATGCCTGATGGCTTGCTTGGGCGCCAATTTGATTTGTTTTCATTGTAACGAGCCTTTTATTAGCCCAAACAACGCAAAGGACGCGTTTGCGCCAGGCCAGAATACAATGCTTGTTATTACCCTTGCTTTTCTTGTTGTTGTTGGTGGTGGTGGTGCTGTGGCAGTGTTCGTTAAATGCAAACACCAAAAAGGTTTTCCAAAACAACAATCAACGCCAACGGGAATCAACCAACAAAACGACCGACCCGTCCGATTGTCCAAGTCATCTCACCGTCTAACCGAAACAACAAAAACAACCAGCACAATGGCCTCAGCCACACACACACCCAAAGATAGTGAAGAATTGGGTGGGAATAGGGGAGACAAAAAGAGAGTAAATGGTATGGGCAGTTTGGGTAGTTTGGGATCCCAGAAGCGGCATCACCAGCCAACATCAGCCAAAGGCAGCAACCCGTTTTCGATTTTGTTTGCTCGACTCTTTCAATTCACACACAACACTCCGGCTCAACTCATTAGAAGCACTTGAATTTGTTTCTTAACAATTTTTGAAAAAAAAAAATTATGGATTTCGAAAAAAAGAGGACTAAGGACGGACTTCTAAAAAATGAATAAAAAAAAATCCCAACGTTATCTTCGGGGTGCCGAAGATTACAGACTCTTTTCGAAGTTGTTTCTGCCGTAAATCACATGAACGGGGTTGGTCAGTTAATAGGGCCGATTTCGATTTGTATGACAGCTATATGATATAGTAGTCCGATTTTAATAAAATTGAGTACAAACGCGTATATTTATGTTAAAAACGTGTTGGCCGAGTTTTGAAAAAATCAGTCAATAAATGTGCGAGTTATTCCCTAAACCGATTTAGGTTCGTATGGCAGCTATATGATATAGTAGTCCGATCCTTACGAAATTCGGTATATATATTAATTGCTATAAAAAACATATGCGTGCTTAATTTGAACAGGATCGGATAATAAATGTGGGAGTTATTGCCTAAACCGATTTAGGTTCGTATGACAGCTATAAGATATAGTCATCCGATCCGGGCAAAATTTGGTACAATTATCTATCGTTATATAAAACATACGCATGCCAAATTTCAAAAGGATCGGATAATAAATGTGGAAGTTATTGCCTAAACCGATTTAGGTTCGTATGACAGCTATATGATATAGTGGTCCGATCCGACCGATTCAAACTAGTGTACTACCTAGGTAAAAAAGAAGGCTAAATACCAAGTTTCAGCAAAATAGCTTTTAAGACGACGGAGTAAATCGCATAGAAACAGACGGACAGACGGACAGACGGACAGACGGACAGACGGACAGACGGACATGGCTATATCGACTCCTCTAGTGATTCTAAGTATTCTAGATGTAACTTTTGTGGGTCTACGATGTTTGGTTCTGTGCGTTACAAACATCAGAGCAAAGTGAATAGACTCCTTTTTCTTCGAAAAGAGTCTAAAAATAGAGGAAATTTAAAAATCAGCTAAAAAAAATTATGAAAATAAAATATATCAAAAACGAGATAAAATTTTAAAAGCATTAGGAATATATTTCAGGTTTTGTTAAAAAAAAATTAAGATATAAAAAAGACAATATTAAAATATATATGAAAAAATAGTATATAATAAAACCTTGAAGTAAAAATAAAATAAATAAAAAAAAATAAATAATTTTATTAATTAAAAAAAAAAAAATCGGTGTAAATATTTAAAACACCATAAGAAAAAATACCGAAAGAAATATTGAAAATTTTCTTAATAAAAAATAAATAAATAAATTTGGGAAAAATAAGCAAAAATCTAAAAAATTCTTGAATATTAAAAAAAAAAAATTTGCAAATCTTAAAAATTTTATTCATAAAAAAATAAAAAATCAATAGCAAATATTATCAAATAATTCAAATTAAAAAAAGTCTGTAGAAATATAATGCCAAAAGAATTAATACCACAAAATATATAGAAAATTTTCTCAATAAAAAATAAATAAATACATTTGGAAAAATAAACAAAAATCTAAATAAAAAAAAATCTTTAATATTAAAAAAAAATAAAAATATGAAAATAATTATATGTATAAAAATACTAAAAGAAAAAAAAACCCAAAGAAATAAAGGAAAATTTTTTTATAAAAAAAAAATAAATAATTAAATTTGGAAAAAATAATAAAAAATCTAAATAAAAAAAATCTTTAATATTAAAAAAAAATTTTAATATGAAAATATTCATATGTATAAAAATACTAAAAGAAATAAGGAACGATTTTTTTATAAAAAAATAAATAATTAAGTTTGGAAAAATAATAAAAAATCTAAATAAAAGAGTTCTTTAACATTAAAAATAATTGAAAATTTCTATGAAAATATTATATATAAAAAATACCAAATGAAAAAATACCCAAAGAAATAAAGAATTTTTTTTTTATAAAAAAAATCAATAAATAAATTTGGAAAAAATAAACAAAAATCTAAATAAAAAAATTCTTTAATATTAAAAAAAAAAGATTTTTCCAAATTTCTTAGTAATAAAATAAAATTATTAGTTTTTCAAAGTTTGCTATTTTTTTTTTATTTTAGAAAAAATATTCAAGTGCTTCTAAAAAACTAACCATGGGTGTAGCCTTTTTTAATTGCCAGCCAATATGCGTATATAGGTATCTGTGAATATATATATATATATATGCTTGGAAGTGTGTCTATGTCTGTGTGTGTGTGTGTGTGTGTGTGTGTGTGTGTTATTGTCAGTCTGTAGCAAAGCGATTTGCATACAAATTTGGCACGAAGTGTAAATATTTAAGCAGATACAAAGTGTGAGTATTAAATTTTTGATACTAATTAATTATGCATGTGTAAATTTTGCAATGAAAATTATTATTACGCCATATTTTGGCATAACATTTGTAAAACATACAACACTCTCTCACACACACACACATACACACACTCCAAATACAGGCGCATTAAATAGACATACACATACATACAAACAAATACACAGATACACAGTCAACTCGCATATTTATGGATTTGATTTTGTGTGCATTTGAAACGATTTTTAGTCAAATCAAATCATAATGCACACACACACACACACACACACACATACACATATACACATAGCTAGCAACTGTAACAACAAAGGGTAGAGCAAACAAATAACTAACTGTAATGTGCATAAGTAACGGCAGTGTGCATTTGTTTATCAACATAAACAGAAATTATACAGAATCTGAAATATACAGACGCAACACACACACACACACACAGATATACCGGCGCACTCATACACATAAATGAAACATGCTTAAAAAGTTGATTGGCTGAACACTTTCGCTAATTATGTAATTGGATAGTGAAGCGATTTGCGTGTGCGTGTGTATTTCTGGCACTGAATTAAATTCACTCACACCTAACAGCTATTTGCTTTGCATATATGCCTGTGTGTGTTTGTGTGTGTGTGAGAAAGAGTGTTTATGTTTCTAGCAAAAATCGTTGCCTACTTTTGAGGGCTTTTTATATTTGCAAGAGAAAAACAATTTTTTTGGTGCCATAAAGAGCTGGCAGCAAATCCTTATTTATTTTCAAGAATTTTATTTTCTAAGAATTTAAGAAAAACAACAATTTTTGACATATTTTTTTTTTTTGGATTTTAAGAAAAAAAATTAATACAAAAAAAATATTTAATTTTTATTACAAAAAATAAATTTAATTTTTCCCCCATTTATTTATTTTTTTTTTACCTTTTTGCCCAATATATAATCGAGTGAAAACTCAGGTAACAATTGATTTTATAGATTGTCTATATGTGTGTGTGTGTGTGTGTGTCTATATTTTATGGGCTAGAAAATCATACAAGACATTTAACCATAAGCACATCAATACAAAACATTAACTTCAAAATGGGCAAAACAAATATAAACTAGACAAACGAAAAAGCCAGCCAAAACTTATACAAAATAAGCAACACCCAAGGAATGCGAAAATGTGCGAGCGAGATGGCAACAACACAAGCTGCATACAAATACACAAAGCGCAAAAGGATATCAAACAAGAAATTCTATTAAAACTTTTTCACTTTTCGCTTTCAATGAGTGCTCTGAAGTGCGGACTTCTTACCAAAAAAAAGATACAGGATAAAGAAGAGAGAGAGTATCTTTCCCTGTGTGTGTGTGTGTGTGTGTGTGTGTTTGTGTTTGTCTGTGTGGGGCAAAAATGCCAATAAATAATTTATATATAGTACCAGTATATCCCACAGACTTAAAGCGTATTAGGCGGCTAAGAACTTGCCAAGACACAACAAACCCTCGTCCCCTCATCGCCTCGTCGCCCCGTGGAGTCGAGTGGCTCCAAGTGACTCTCTAAGACGGCGTTGATAGCCACAATAAAGTGAAAAGACCACTTGAGAAAAAAAAATAAGAAAAAAAAAAAAAACGAAAAGTCTGAATCGTGTAATCTATAGTGGCAGACCACTGCAGACTATTTGTATTAATTTGTTGTTGCTTTCGGCCATTGAATATGAAAAGTCCAGCCAAAAAGAAACAAAATAAAATGGCAAATAAAAAAAATTCTTTGGCAAGAGCAAAAAAAATTTAAAATTATTTCTACTTTAATTTTTTTCAAAAAAAACTTTAACCATTTTTTTGACTTTTTCATAAATCGAAAAAAATTCTATTAAAACAAAAAAGAGTATACCAAATTTGCCCTAACAAAATGACACTCGCTTAATTTGTAAATAGAAAAGTACAGCCTGCAAAAAAAGCTAACTATTTAATTGTGTGTCGAAAAAAACAATAAAAAAAATAAATAAATAAAACTGGCAAACGGCATAGATGAGCTTAACACATTTAATTGGCTATTGGTTATTTTGTTTAAGTGTAAAACAGAAACAAACAACCTCAGTTATGTGATTAATTAAATCCCATGCAACTCACACACACACACACAGGCAGACAAAACAGACGCAAATGAAAATGGTAAAATGAATAAATTCATTCAATTGAATTTGCCTTAAAACACACTCAAAAAATAAAAAAAATACAAAAAAAAAAGAATCAAGCAAAAAGTGAGAAAAAATTTGAAATAAATTAAATCCAAGAAAGTTGCAAAAATATAATATATTTTTAAAAGACAAATTAATCAGGTCTCAGTTTATTTTCATAAAAAAAAAAATATAAAAAAAATATTTAATTATTAAAATATAAAAGAAATACTCACTTTAATCGGGGTTGAAAATGGTCAGGTCATGATCTAAGAAAATTAGAAAAAATAAGGAAAAAAAATTAAATAAAAAAATAATAAAATGGATTCAAAAACTTAGAGAAGATATAAGGCTTTCGCTATATTCAGAGTGCCAAGAGTTCCAAGAATAAAAGTATTTTTTCACTGGAAGTCATCTGAATAAGATTGGTCAATAAAAGCATCTAAAGCATTTCGATAAGGGCTGGTATTATTGTCATATATACTATATATAGATATATAGTAGTCCGATCCAAAAGTTCATACATATATAAGAAATGCTCATAACAAATTTAAATGAAATGGTTCAAGATATATCGAAGGTACCCCTTAAGGGTATCTTCCTATATGATATAGGAGCCAGTTTCAAGTGAATCTTCATATATATTTTGAACAAACCAAATTAAGGTCAAATCAGTTAATCGGAGATATTCTTATTTATCAATGGATTTCGACTAATTAAATTTAGAGCTTTTACCCGAATGAAATACGGTACAATTAGATATTATTATACACAAATTCTATATAACCAATTTGAATGGGATCCATCAGCATTTGTCTCAGATAAACCTATAGCCGATTTGGTTCTGAATGAGAGCTAATATAGCAGCCAGATTCAAGTGAAATTTAATACTAAAAGTGTGTCTCTTTTAGAGAATTTAATATGCCAGATTTATATAAGATTTGTGTTGACAAATCGGAGTGTCCCCCTAGCATATATAAAGCTCCTATCCAAACTACCTATCCAGCAAAGAAGTCTGGATTTATATAAGATCTATCAACAGTAATCGGAGTCCCCCCTAACAGGTATAGAGCCCCGATCCTTGCTACGTATGAACCAAAGAAGACTGGATTTATATTAGACCTATCAACAATAATATGAGTCCCCCCTAACAGATATAGAGCTCCTATCCAAGCTACCTATGCAGCAAAGAAGTCTGGATCCGAGCTACCTAAGCACCAAAGAAGTCTGGATTTATATAAGATACATCAACAATACTCGGAGTCCCCCCTAACAGATATAGAGCCCCGATCCGAGCTACGTATGCACTAAAGAAGTCTGGACTCATATAAGATCAACAATACTCGGAGTCCCCCCTAACAGATATAGAGCCCCGATCCGAGCTATGTAAGCACTAAAAAAAACTGCATACCAAATTTCACGAACAGTCAGAGGGTCAATCAATATGTCAACCGAGACTAATATAACGGGGCTTTCATGTTTGATGGACAAATAACTATATATATATATTTATATAGAAAGAGGCATTTCTTTTCTATTCGAGGCACACCATACTCTTGACAACTTTAAGTGTTTTTGTACCAGCGATTCACTTTGATTTCGAATCGATTATTCCCCAAAGAAAATCAAAGAAAAATAATTAATGAATAATAAAATATTTACAAAAATTTACATATCAAAGTCCGAGGAAATCTATAATAAAAGACCAATTAACTATTTTCGATTTTATTAATGAATTTCTTGAAAAGTTGATGGCGTAACTTTTTAATTCTCGACCAAATCGCTTTACTTGTCCAATTAGAAAGAGTTTAGTTGTTTTCACCCTTCACACACCCCCTCCCTCCCCTCTCTCTCTCTTTGTCAGTGTGTGTGTGTGTGCCTGAGTCCTTGAGATCTCTGCAGTTGCTGGTGAAATGGCAGGGAATACCCAATGAGTTGTAATTAACTTTATCCGGAAATCTTTGCCCAAGCGTTACAGACTTGCTCTGAGTGGTTTCTTTGTATCAAAAAAAAAAAGTTCTTGGGGCAAAATTGTACAAGATTCGGTTGAAGTGGTCAGTGGTGGTTGGCCTGGTCATGTTGGTCTTGTTGGTGTTTTTATTAACTTAAGAAGCTCAAAGTTGTGTAAAGATGCTCTAATTTATGGCGTGTGGCTAAATTGGGCGTTTCTGGTTCTTCTTCTTTCTTCTTCTTGAATGAGAAAATTCAAGAATCTGGTGAATACGTGTGGCCATTTTTTTTTTGATGGAGGCGTTTGTCCAGACCCTTAAGACAGTCAAGTGAAATCTTGTTCAGACTTCTTACCATGCACAGTGGAATTTTAGACATTTCCGTTTCCGGTCGGTCTGTCCGTGTCATTATCGTTGACCATTTTCTGTTGCTTTCGAGCTGTTTTAGGTTTCCGTTTGTTTGTTTGTTTCGTTCTTCCTTCGGAGGGGCGTGATTTAATTGAAATCAATTAACGGTAATGAGTGGGCATTAAACCAGCTTAAACCTCTCTCCCTCTCTCTCACTCTCTCTGTCTCGTTCTGTCTTTATGTTAAGCTCAAGTTAAGTTCAATTTTTTGCAGCTCTCTGGCAATTGGGTAATTAAGCCAAAAAGAGAGAGAGAGAGACAGAGAGAAGCCAAAAAGTATGGCAACATTTTCACATTCCTTTTTCTCATTTTCTTTTCTTTTTTATTTTTGCCAAGTGGGTCACACAGAGTAAGAGTAAGATGGAAGGCAAGTAGACCCCATAGACGCATAAATATGCATATTTACATAAAATTTAATGCAAATTGAATGGAAAGTTTTACAAATATATTTCAATTAACTGCCACAAGTACACAAAGATCGAGAAGGCTGGTGGGGTTTGCTTTTGGCCAACCTAACCATAACAAATTAACTGCGGCAAAAACAGGCCATATGGCCACATATTAAATGAAGCTGTTCGACAAAAAAAAAACACCAACAATTCTATACTCTTTTTTTAAATGAAAAATTTTGAAAAAAAAAAATAAATACTCCTCCCAATTTCACTTCTTTCTTTCTTTCTTTTAATCCCTTGAATTTTTCGAAAAGTGTGGCAACCTTCTTGGGCTTCCAGAGACTTGAAACTGTACAAGGCGCTCGGCATATACCGCAACCATAATGACAAGAGCAACTTTGGTATAATTTCAGTTTTTCTTTTCTTTTTTCTTTTGCATTTTGGTTTAATTTTTGTGTTGCCTAGTTTTTGGGGCTGGAGAGAGAGAGAGAGAGAGAGTGTGAGTCCACTTTGGCAAAATGTTACATCCTTTGCTTTGTTTGGTTGTCGTTTTTTTTTTTTTTTTTTTGAAAATTGTTTTGCTGTTTATTGCAAAATTAAACAAAAACAATGCGCATTGATAAAGACAACGGCAAAGAGGTTTGAAGAGGCACTCGACAAGTTGAAGAAGAAGAAGAAGAAGAAGCCAAGCAGACGATGACAATGAGAGAAGGCAGAAAAGACAATGCCAAAGGAGCAAGCACAAAAGAGATGAGTTGGTGGACAAAAAAAAATCAAACAGAGCGGAGAGGGCATAGGGGTGAGGCTAAAATGTCGGTTACTGGCAAATACAGTTGAATTCGTAGCTGTCTGTGTGTGCCTGTGGGTGTATGTGTGTGTGTGTGTGTGTGAGTGCAACTGCACAAAACAAAAAAAAAACTTTTTTTTGAAATGGGAAAACTTTTTTCCACCAACCGAAGGAAACAAACAACCAAAAGCAAAAGTCCACAACAACAACAAAAAGAAGAAGAAGAAGAACAAAGTGAAGCCAGTAACGAGGCAAGTTGAAAAATCTTTATTGTGTATCAAACCATTTGTATTAATTAGAAGCGGCAACGGCAGCAAAAAAAAAAAAAAAAACAAAATAATTACAAAAAAAAACAACAACTGGAACAAACAAGTTGTGAAGCCATTTTGCAAAAAAAAAAAAAAAAATTTATTTAAATTTATTTTTTTTTATGTTGCTGGTCAGCTCATTATTAACTAAACTTTTGCCGCATTTTTAAATAGTTGGCAATTTGCTTTTGGATCGTGCAAAACATAAAGCAAAAAAACAAAGAGAGAAAGAGACAGCAATATTCTTCCTTCATGGGTTGAATGGTTGGTTGGTTGGTTGGTTGGCATATCAGGCATTCGGCGAGTACACCCAAGTGATGGCGTAATAATAAACTTATTTATTGCATAGTTTATGCGCAACGGATATCGCTCATACGACATGGTGTTCCACACACACACACACACATGCAGACTTATACGCGCTCTGCCATAAAATGCTCGATATGCTCGAAAGCAGACACACAGAGGCAATCAACCATACTCCCTCACACACAGACGCACACACTCCCTCACACACTCACACACACGCACACTCACTCAACCACTATATCCATTCTTGCATATATCAAAATAAAACTTGTATCGAATAGACGAATGACAGAGAACAACTACCCAAAAAAAAATGAGAAAAAAAAAGTAGAAGAAGAAGAAGAATAAATATATATATATGAATAAGTACGTACAAGTATAAAGCGATCGTAAAAAGCCTTTTTATTGCTGGCATAAAGTATTAAGCTACTTTGCAGCATCTTTGCATGCATTAACGAGGATAATACAGGAATATATATACACACACATACACACACTCACACACACATACACACACTCACACACACATACACACATAACGCATACGACTTGTTTTCGCCTACAATTTGCACACATCTACAGTGGTTCAAATGTTATTGTGAAAGTAAATTCTTCATTATTTTTCCATTTCCTAGAAAAATTTTAGGAATAAGGACAAAAAATATATATGATATAATCATTAAAATTGGTTAGATCATATAAAGCTGGATTGGTTCCAGAGAACCCGAAACTAAAGGGACTTCCTTCCATCTTATTTCGTTCTTCTCAACTTTGACAAAAAAAAAGCTTTTTTTCTAATCAAATCAAAATTTTTAGACCTTCCAAAATTCTCAGACATATAGAGCTTCCTTTATGTTAGAATGACAACTCGATTCTAGGAAAACATTAATCAAATGGAAATTTATAGAAATTCCATTGTCTAAAAAAATAAAGATATATAGAGCTGCCATTATTTGAGAATGAAAACTTGATACTAAGGAGATCTCGTAGACCACAAAATTAACTCCAAATATCACCTAAGATAAATCAAAAACATGCTTACTAATATTCTATATCCTTCTATAGGCAGGAACCCCCAATTATCTGTAGACTAAAAGAGTTAGAATATTCTATATTCTTCTATAAGCAAGAACTATTATCTGTAGACTAGAAGGTTTAGAATAAACTATATCTTTTTATAAGCAACAACCGACAATTATCTGTAGAGAGGAAGCTATACCGATTCAGATCTAATAAGAAAACTCAAATTGCCTAGAAAAAAACCTTTAAAAAATAATTCCAATATTCCCCAAGTATTATAAGAACTCTGAACTATTAATATAGAAATCATTTCACTCTAACCTTGACTTGGCTTTCAATGACATATCCAGACTCTTAGCCAGAAAAAAAATATATATAAATCTCTGATCCAACAATATCGTCATAATCATACTCAGACTAGTTCGACTCTCTACAATTTTGATTGATTTGAACCACTGTGCTACACACATCATTGTTTACACAGAGTAAGAGAGGAAGAGGGGAAGGGCAAAAGGGGGTTAGTGAAAGCTTCGCGTGTGAATTTCTTATGCGTTTTATGCATTCGAAACAATTCCAAACACTTGGCTGACATGTACTTTAGTTGTTATTGTTGTTATTGTTGAGTATCGTATTCGTATTCGTAGCTGTTGAAACTTTCTCCGTTTACTTATTAGCCTAATCCATAAAAAGGAAAGCCCATGCACATGGTTGAAACTCGAACAAAAACAAAAAAAAAATTATGCTTTTGACAAAGATAAAATAATATTTGAATCAAGTTGAGAGGTGAGCAACTTAAAGACCTGAAGATGGAATCCTATATAATTATATATGAAAGGGTCCTTTTCCTTTTGCCCCGATGAGCCAACCAGACAGCTATGAAAGTTTCATTTCAATATTTCGAAATCAGTTAAAGCCAAAAAAAAAAAAAACATAATCCGAAAATAATTCAATCTCTTCAACATGCTCATTAATCATTAATCATTTGGACTCTTTATAATTTACTGAAAATGCACAAAACGGAACTGTGCTCAAATTGCAATCAAATATTTGTGTTTACGTTGTAATTATTCAAACTATTTCAAACTATTAATTTATACTTATCCAATCGAATTGAATCATTTTGCAAAGAGAGAAAAACCAAACGAAAACTCAAGGTTCTGTTCAAATCTAGTTAAGTCTGATGTTTCAAGTTTTAAAACTATCTTTAAATCAAAATCATGCAAGCTCACAGTTCCTTGCCAAAAAAATACCCTAAACAAATAAAAGACAAAAATTCGAGTATTTCGATTTGAGAAGAAAAGAAAATGGGACTAGACTAACACTAGATGGCGCCACTCTGCTTCAGGCTTGAATCTTACAGAGTATATAATATAGGCCAATCTGTTGAGCTAAGAAAATGCAATGAATTTCGGGGAAAGTTCTCCCAGAGTAATGTGAATAAGCTTGAGTCCATTAAGCGCTAGATGGCGCCACTCTGCCTCAAACTCAGTGAAGAGACTTGAATTTTTCAGAGTATTTAAT
Source organism: Scaptodrosophila latifasciaeformis (assembly GCA_037075145.1). Classification (NCBI taxonomy): domain Eukaryota; kingdom Metazoa; phylum Arthropoda; class Insecta; order Diptera; family Drosophilidae; genus Scaptodrosophila; species Scaptodrosophila latifasciaeformis. The sequence continues at coordinate 5,407,223 of JBAMCM010000073.1, forward strand.
GAAAATTTGTTTCCGACTAGATTGTGTCCAACTAGCGCTAGATGGCGCCACTAAGCTTCAAGCTGGACTAAGGAACTTGAATCTTTCCGAGTATTTTATAAAGCCCAGTTTAAGGTCTTACAATTTATATTGGCCTTGGAAAAGACACTGAATTTTGGGGAAAGATTTAAAGATTTGAATAAGCTTGAGTTCATCTACCGCTAGATGGCGCCACTCTGCTTTAAGCTCAATGAAAAGACCAGAATCTTTCAGAGTATTAAATGAAGCCAAGCTTGGAGGGTTACAATTTATTTTAAGCTTGGTGTAGTGAAAAATTTGAGGTTATCCCCGACTTGTATGTATTAGCTTGAACCCATCAACCGCTAGATGGCGCCACTCTGCCTCAAACTCAGTGAAAAGACACCATTCCTCTATGAATTAGCATGGACCCCGACTTGCTTGAATTAGCTTGAACCGATCAACCGCTAGATGGCGCCACTCAAACTCAGTGAAGAGACCGCCTGCTTGTATGAATTAGCTTGGACCCCGTCTTTTATGAATTAGCTTGAACCGATCAACCGCTAGATGGCGCCACTCTGCCTCAAACTCAGTGAAGAGACCAGAATCTTTCATGAATTAGCTTGGACCCCGACTTGCTTGAATTAGCTTGAACCCATCAACTGCTAGATGGCGCCACTCTGCCTCAAACTCAGTGAAAAGACAGCATTCTTCTATGAATTAGCTTGGACCCCGACTTGTATGTATTAGCTTGAGCCCATCAACCGCTAGATGGCTCCACGCTGCTTCAAGCTTAGAGAAGTGTTCAATTTTACAGAGTATTTAAGAGTCAGTGAAGCGAAATGTGCTCAGTTATTTTATTATTTAGCCAGATGTCTTAAGAGTGATAAATGCATAAGCGAAGCTGGCATAAATAAAGGGCAATGCAAACTTTTGATACACACTCAAAGACCCACAAATATAGCTATGAAAATACTAACCGAAAAAGGGATTAAGCTAAGAAAATATATACAATTTCGAATTTCCTGTTTCACACACACACACACACACACACACACACACACATGCAGAGTTGAACATATTTTTGATGTGATATTTAAGGAAATTAAATTGGTATTAAGTAAAAACACAAAAACACACAAGCCATACAAATAAAAACATTATAATAAAAATGCAAATAAAAAAAAAAACGGAAGAGAAAAAAGTAAAAAAGAAAAGAGCATAACTACTTAAAAGGGTGAGCGATAAAGATAGAAATAGAATAAAAAAGAAAAAGAAAGACAGACAGATTTATGAATGCTTACAAGTGTCCGGCAAATATATATATATATAGATATATCGAAACATATTCACACATGTCCTTCTAGTGGATTTTAAGACCAACAAATATATACATACATATATTGATATTCATATAAAATTTTTGCCATACGTTCTGCTTGGGGAAATTCAAGTGGATTGATTTCGATTTCAGTACAATTTGGCTTGATTTGGTTTCATTTTCAGTTTCGCACACATATTCAAACTTTCTCTCTCTCTCTCTCTCTTTCTCTTTCGCTTGCTCGATCTGTCTGTTTTTGGACATTCTTTCTCTTTCGTGTTTCCACCAACTCTTCTCGGCGTTGGCGACATTTTCGTTTTGGCATTTCGCATGCAATTTGCGGTTCATTGATTCGGAAGTTTTTCCATTTAACTTAAGCCTCTTTAACAATTCTATTGACGCAAATTTCTACTTACCGTGTGTCCATCCACCTTTCGTTTCATTTCGTTTCGTTCGTTTCGTTTTCCACCAAACACACTCACACACACACACACACACGCGCGCAAAAAAAAAACACTATACGAATATGCCATGTATGGATGCTTTGATTTGGCCATCATCTGTCCTCATTGGTTCACCTGGCCCACACTCAGACTAAGTGCTTTATGTCTGTGTATATGTGTATATGTGTGTGTCTGTATTATTATACTAATGTTAATGACTATTAGTATTTCCTAATTGCTGTAAAGCACAAACAGGCATGTTCACAATCACTTAAATCTTTCTTTCTGTATTTTCCAGTAATTTGGTTAAATTACTTAATTTATTCAATAGAAAACATAGGCCAGCCTAATTTCCCTAAGACATACAAAGCAAGAAAAAAAATCCAACGCAAATGACCTCTAAAAATCTTTCAACCTAACCTCAAACAAACAGTGTAACTTTAAGCAATGCAGACAACACAGCGCAACACAGCACAGCGCAGCGCAGCGCAGACAGCGAAGGCAGCATCGATGGCGCCGTCAGCAGCGAGCTCTGCCCACGCGAATAGAAAGTCCAACAATAGTAACAAGGCAAGGGCAAGCCAAGTAAGGAATTACCCTAAAGCAGCTAGTGGATTCCACACACACACACACACACACACACACACACAGACAGACACAAACACAGTCTGACTGAGGCAGTAAACCAAAATGCCAGCCAAAAAGACAGGTGCAATGTGCAATCTTTTGGTATTTTGTTGGCTTTCTGCACATTTGGCGTAATGCCAAGGTACACACAAATAAACACGAGCCCGAGAATACTGCGATTTGACTTAAGCCGACGCGGTTATATGCTTTCCATCAAGCAAACGCACATTTCACATCTTTTCCCCAATTTTCTAAAACTTTATTTCATCACACAATTTTCGGCAGAACTTACACGCGATATGCAAAATTTGATGCTGACACAATGCTGCGACGATCTGGCAATTCTGTTTGATGTTGGCAGATGATCGAAATTAGCGGTAGTTAAAAATTTGAATTTATTTATATTATATTTAATAGTGTATGAGACAAGTGGTATATGAAAATGGATAGGGTAAACTAAAGACACGGTGCACAATGAAAATTCAACACCTGAAAAATGCAAACACTTAAAACGCAAGCCACCCACGTCGACGCTAACAAAACAGTGACTTCTTCAGATGATGATGATGATGATGATGATGATGATGGCGGCCAAACTCCAAGCCAACAAAACTGCAAGGACGTGCATTCATTCAAATCGACTGACTCTGCTGGCACCAGCGACCGCGACTCCAACATCCATGGCAATGTCTCGAAGTTAAACGCACACAAAAGAAATTTATTTTAATGTACACGGGCTAAGCTGTCGGCCGGGAAACGTTTGCCCAACCCAACCCATTGCGGACCAGTTCGCAGTGTCTTTGTGGCTCCTCTGAGTCGATTACGTCTGCGTGTGCGGTGCGCCTAAATGCGGCTGCCAGAAGGCTTCTTCTTCGTGTATATTTTCCTGGCCTCTCATGGATTTAAACGGCCAAAGTGCAATGCTCAAATACAAGCAAGCAAACAAACAGAGAGACATTCCGACAGCCAACACGCCATACTTAGAGCCTAGCGGATGCGAGGGCCAACTCTGGAGAACTCTGGAGAAGACGATGAGGACAACCGTGTTGGCAGTCAAGCGCACCACTCACTCCTAATCAAGCCAGCCAGCCAACCAGCCAGCCAAGTTGAGTCTATAATTTTTGTTGTGGTTCCTGTCTATTGTCTTAACGCTGTTTGCTTCACTTTCCCTCTGAGTCATGCTCCTATCTTCCAGGCTGGTAGTTTTGGTTTCTGTTGGCAAAATGAACATTTTGCATGCATTTTTAAAGTAGATCTCTGAAATCGTAATGTGTGAGTGGGTGTGTTTTATTTAAAGAACTGCCAGTATCTCTTTAAAGTGATTGGGACTTAAGTGTTTATCTTCTTTGTTGCGGGCGCTTATTTATTTAATACTGCGTTGATAGAAATGCATGTTCGAATTTTAAACGGACAGAGGCAACTCTAATTACAAGTGGGCTGCCAACTCTTCTTAAATAACTCAATTAGTTTTAGTTACCGAAAATTTTGCTGATTTTTTATAATAGCTTAATAAATATTTTAATAATTTGAAAATATGTGAATCGTCAATTTCTTCAAAAAATTATATTATCTAAAAATTTGATGTTCAAACAAAAAGTACGTAGTAAGTGGAAGAGGTTATCTTTGAGAATAGAATGGTCAAGCTACATCCGGTCATTGAGCCGGCCGAACGTGGTTTAATCCTACCAAATACTAAGAGGACTTCCACAATCGGATTTCCGGAGCTTTATGAGTGGAATATATGGTATGTTTTGAGTAAAAGCTTTTATAAAAATACTCAAATATGAGCGCATGCGTCACTCTAAATCGGTGGGTGGTGCTTACTTTTTTGAACTCAAAATACTTTTTTTAGAGTATATTTTTTTTATTTATAATCATAGTGGATTTATATATATATTCGAGGACTAAATCACCTCAAGTGATTGTAAATCTAAGAATCCTTCTGTAAATTTAATAAAAAACAATTTATTTATAGAATCAATATAAATAAAATTTATTGCCTAACATATCTGCTCATTTAAGTTTGTTATATTTCTGTTTCATTACAATCTTTGAAGAACCTCAAATTCTAATTTCAGGCGCAAGCAGCGCGGCAAATACAACCCTGTATAGAGCTGCTAGCGAGCACAAATTTTTCTCCACAACCAGTGTGACCAGTTGTCCCTGACATCTTACACTAAATAAGGCATATCAAACACGGAACAACCCAACTCTAATCAACACATCCTAGTGCAGCGCACAGAAAAAACACACAAGATTGGATAAATTGCGCGAGAAGAGACATTTAACACACACACGCCCACAAAATGTTCGGGCCTGCCGTATTTTGCAAAAGCATCTAAACAAAATTCGCCGCCACCAGGAGCGGATAGCGGGACGCAATTATGCAAGTTGCAGACGTAGCTGCAGCAACGCCAGCAGAACTAACTGTACTTGTATTGGCGCCGTTGCAACAGCTGGTGGTGTTGGTGGTGGTGGTGTTGATATCGTTGGTCAAGCAACCACACGCCACCACTTCATGAAACTACCGACTGCCCTACAACTACAAAACTAAAAAATAAACAAAACAACAGTGAGTAGGCTATGAACATTATTCGAGTTCAAACAAAACGTGATGCGATCGATTTACAATTAAACAAAATCTTTCAGACATGAATCACAAACATTCCGAACCATTTTATATATCGCCGAAGTTATTCGACAACCGTCGACTCAAACGGCGGCGCAGCAAATGGATGGAACGGCTGCGTGAACGTCAACAATTCTATATGGCCCAAATGCATGTTCAAGGCAGGGGCCGTACGCGAGTTCAACAGCTGATGCTACCCAGGCGTCGAGTGGCAGCCGCCCTCACCGCCGACGTCACCATTGATCTTCTCTCCGATGACGATGATGACGGCGATGCAACAGCTCCAACAGCCACCACCAACCTCTATGTCCAGCCGCCCGGCAGTCTACAGTTGTCCATGGTGCCGAATATCACACTTGTGCCCGTTCAACTGGCCCACAGCAACACCATGCTCCTGATGCCGGCCACCAATCTCAAGGCCGCCACCGTCACGGCAGTGGATAACAAGCGGCAAAGAAAGGCGCCCAGACCACGCAAGCGAACTGGTCAGCTGACCAATTCCACCATTACAGAGAGCATAGTGCTGACAAGTGACGAAGAAGAGGACACACGATGCTCCACACGCTCACCGCCACCACTGGCTCCACTTACCCATAACACCAGCAGCCATATGATCGAAGAGGTCACTGTGTCGCTGGTCCCACGCAATACCACTACGGCCAATTGCAATGCTCGCCAACAGCAGCAGCAGCAGCACCAACGTCGTCAGCAAACCCGCCATACTTCTCCACCTGGCCCACCCAATGGCTGCAGCACGCCCACCACCTCCACCTCAGCCACCAACGGTGATGTCTATCTGGATGTCGGCATGACAGATGGCCTCTCCTTGCCCGACGAGACCACCGTCCACACGGTCATAGCCAATCGCATCTACGAGCTCTCGCTGAGCAAACTCCGCGAAGGACTCGCCTCCAGCGGTATGCCGGAATACGGCCAGGATATGATGCCGGAACACCTGCAGAAATTGTCACCAGCCCTGCGGGCCAAAATGGCTCCGATGGTGGCCAGCTCCCCCCAAGCACCCATATCCCTGAAGCTATCCAGCGACCTAAGCATATCACTGATCTCAGACGACGACGACTGCGAGAGCGGCAACAATGCCAGCGGTTGCAGTACCTCTCATTCTCTGGATCTCGCCCGTCCAGTGGTGGCCGCCGAGGCGCATGCCGCAGCCAAGCTGCTCAAACAGCAGCAACCTCAGCTATCTGTGGTGCAACACTTACAGTATACCGGACGGGGTCCACCCGTTGCCCTCGCCCTACCGGTGGTGGCCAATCCCACGGCCACAACAACTGCCACCACATCCCGACGCCGTAAGCTGGGCTGAGCCATAGCATTCCCAGAGTATAACCAACGGAGTGGATTCTGTACATTTGTGCTCCTCAAAATTTCCTTAAAATAAAACAAAAAATTAGTTGATAAAAACATTAAAAAAAAAGGATGATTGAGTCATCTCATTCGTCGCTAGTTTATGTAAATTTTAAAATGTTTCAAATGTGTGTGGTATTTTTTTTTTTTTTTTTTTTTGTTAAATTGTGCATTGATTGACTTCCTTTCTCTGTCTTTTTCGCGTCGAATCGTCTCCTTTCCTTTCTCTCAAATATTTTCTCATAATTTAAGCTTTAAAGAAACGATAAGCAAAACGTACAAAACAAAAAGGAATGAAAGTAGAAAGAAAAAAAACGTCGAAAACATAAAAAAAAAAAAAATTAAATTAATATTTATAAAATTAAATATTAAAAATAAACACACATGAGCACACCATACAAAAACTTAATCGCTTAAGTAAGAAATTTTTATTATGTAAAAAAAAAAATATATATAAATAAATAATTATATATACACACCCATACAAGCATACCCTACACATATACAAACCAATTAGACATAAAAAAAAAATAAAACCAACAAAAACTCTGAATATATTTATTTTATTTTTTTTTTCGTCTTCTTTGAAAAGAGAACAAAAAAAAAATAAATTTAAAAAAAAAACAAACCTAAGTGAATTTAAGCAGAATCCTTGTATTTAGCTAAGCGATAAGAACCAAAACTAAAGTAAATTTTTTAATTAAGCAAATAAAAACAAAATAAAAAAAAAATGTCTTAAAAAAAAAAAATATTTCAAGAAATCCGAAGGACTTATAAAAAAACATTGACAAGAAATTTTCTGATAAATTTTGAGAAAAAAAAAATGATTATTTTATATTCAAGGAATTTAGGAATGGAACTGCCTGGAACCCATGCCCAACTATATAAAGAAGAACTGGAAAATCTTGAAAACAAAAAATGGAGTTCAGGAATGGAACTGGCTGGAATCTATATAGATATACCCATGCTCATCTCTAAAGAAGAACTTGAAAATCTTCAAAGCAAACAATGAATATTTTATTTTAAAGGAATTTAGGGATGGAGTTGACTGGAATCTATATAGATATACCCTTGTCCATCTATATAAAGAAGAACTTGCAAAACTTAAAAAAAATGATTGTTTTATATTCAAGGAGTTCAGGAATGGAGTTGACTGGAATCTATATAGATATACCCATGCCCATACCATACCCATCTATATAAAGAAGATCTTGACAATCTTGCTCATTTTTCTCTTTCTTTTTCCAGATACTTGACTATTTTATTTATCTCAATAATTCGAATGTTTCCTACTTTCCCATAATATAAAGAAAAACAATCTTAAATTAGATCATTATTAATTTATATATGGCAGATAAGCTATATCTGCCAGAGTATAAATTTGATCATGACTAATTTGTATAAAGCACAAAAGCTATTTCCTCTTATGACCTTTTCAGATGATAATGATGATCAGATTGTAATAAAGAACAGATTATAATGGCTCTGATTTCCAGGGAATTCTATATAAACATATAAAGATCTATATAAATCACTCATCTTTAGACTACACAATAGATAGCTCTCAGGGCTATAATGATCAACAATCTAACTCTCCATATTCTTTTTAGAAAAAAACAGAGTCTTGGGAAATATTTTCAAGAACTAAGCCAAATGGGGCTAGGCTTAAATTTTCTATATTTTTTCCAAATATTTCTGATATTGAGTAAATATTTTTTTTCCAAGAACAAACTTCAGGATATATCTTTATTCTAGAACCCATTCCATCAGAATCAAATGCTTCCCAAGTCCTCAGAAGTTGCTCAACAAAAATAGAATTTCCCCTTATAAATTATCAAGATATTTCTAGGGACTGGAAAACATAAAACCCTAAGCCCCTCAGGCAGTCGATACGCTTACAGAACTTATTCAAACTATCTCCCAGGGTCCATCAAGCGGCTATATCAGTGAGAACCGAAATATCCGAAAGCTGTGAAATTTATTTACACATTTTAAAAATTGTAACAAATTCTTAATTGGGACCGATTAAATTAAGTGACTAAGAGATAAGTTTCTATATAAATTAAGACTTTATTCGGCTGTCGACTTTTTATGGCGCTTTGGCATTTTGGATTTACGTTTGCCATAATCCACTTGGCTAACCAAAAGTGGATCATTCGATTTACGCTGGAATGCCGCCTTGGCAGGTGAAAAGTGTTTGCCTGTATTGTTTGTGGTAGCTCCGCGAGTCACTGTTGTATTTATGCAGCGTTTCAGGGCCTTGGGCACAATATATTCGGGTATATGGGCCAAATGGGATTGTACCTTGATGGTGCGCGAGGGCTTGTCATGCCGCAGAGCCTGCAGATCGCGTTGATTCTCCTCGAAGAAACTCTTGAGTTTTTCGCTATTCAAAATTTCCGTTTTGATCTCACGCAAGCGGGTGTCATGGACAGCTACACGGGTGGCAGCACGCCAGCAATCCTCGGCTCGATAGCGAAAAGCCTGCACCTCCTCCATTTTGAATTGATAGTTCCTATGAAAAATGTATTTTATTAAAGCTTGTTGGGTGTGAAAAAAAAATCTAGGAAACTTACTTGATAACTTGGATATTGTCGAGACCGAAACTAGTGCGTAATTTCTTTTCCACGGCATCATTGACTGGGGCCTCTTTGGTGCTAACGAAAGAGAGAACGGAGCCCTTATTATAGCCACGGGCTGTACGACCCGCTCGATGTATATAGGAGGTGACATTTTGTGGAAAATCAAAGTTAACCACATTGTTGACAGCCTGAAAGTCGATGCCACGTGAAGCGCTGGACTCATGATCGCTGCGTGTCTTGGTGGTCTTATTGCCTGGCTGCTCTAGCATATGCTCATCCGAGGCTATGATAATGTCGTAGGTGCCCTTGTTAAATTGACTAATTGTGTGTATGCGTATATTGGCTGGTAATTCCGAATTGAGTACACAACATTTGATGCCAAACTGTTCCAGAAACAGACGAACTCTGCAAAAAGAAGGAAAACCAAATGAATTAACAAATTTGAAAAGGATAGGTTAATGAGAAATGTGGAAGGGGGTTGGACCATCAGAGAGAAGATTAGTCGTTTAATCATGCATGCGCCAAACTGTTGCCAGCTGCACATTCTTTGTGTTTGAGTTTTGCATCAATTGGCAGAGATCTAAAGATTAAGATTAAATTCGACTTACTTGTAGCAGCGATCCACATTGTTGACGAATATAATCGTTTTGCCACGTATGAGACGCAATTTGAGCAAGGCATATAAAATGGCTGGCTTCTCGTTTTCCTCGGCTAGGATGCGCTGATGGGTTAGCTGATCTTGGGGTACTAGGTCTGGTTCTTCTAGTTTGAGTGTGACGGCATTGTGCAGGCAGAGACCCTTCATTTTGACCACATCTTCTGTGAGAGTGGCGGAGACAAGGACAGCCTGGTATATGGGCGGTAGATATTTCACGAGACGCTTGAAGTCGTTTTCATAGCCAAAGGCGAATATCAGATCGGCTTCGTCGACAACCAGAGTTTCAATATGTTTTAGGTCAACTACTCCGCCTGCCTCGGCATGTTTGAGTATTTTGGCTGGGGTGGAGACTACAATATCTGGACGCTCGGCCAGGGCATGGCGTTGGGTGACCGCATCATTTGAGCTGCCAGATATGTCTGCCACACGAATTACCTTGCCACAGGACTCGGTCAGTGTCTCGATAACCTGACGTGACTGCCGGCACAATTCTTTGGTTGGGGCCAGAATCAAGGCACTTACGCATTGTTCGCTGGCATTTAATTTGGAATCCAAAATCTTTTGTATCAGTGGCAAGGCATATGTGGCTGTTTTGCCAGAACCTGTACGAGCACGTACGACTACATCTTTGCCCTCTAGTAATAGGGGTATGGCTGTTGACTGTATAAGAGTTGGTTCTTTCCAACCCAGCTGGGCAATTGCCTGAGTAAGAAAATGCGCAATTAAAATCATGATGACAATAAAATTTCAAGGAATTTACCTTTAGTATACGTTGATCCAGCTCCAGTTCGTGGAACTTAAGACACTTGTGTGCAGCGGCCATTGCTGGTTTCCTGAAAATGTATGCCGCAGCTGCAAAATAAAATAAAGAAACAAAACACGCGTGTTTCACCAAAGACCGAAAGTAGTGTTGGAAAATGTAAGCCAAAACCATTAAAAAATATCGATCGCGAAACTAAGCCAAAACCGTTTAATAAAAATCAAAAGTAAGGATTTTGTGCTTTACTTAGGTAAATAAATAATATGAAACGATAAAATTCATTTATTATGCATATTTTTCGTTTAATTTTTCAGCCCTCACTTATCGATAAATAAAATGTGACCCGCAGCCTTCTTCAGTAATACCAAGCGCAACACGTGCGGGTGGCTCAGATGTTTTATTCTATTTAATATATAAACATACACTTTTTAATTTGTTAAATAAAAAAACAAAATGGAAAGAGATGAAAAGAAACGCACCCGCAGGCAACTGAAAGAACGCAAAACAGAATTCCTCGACGACAACGACTTACATGAGGTCATTACCGAGAGCATTGCTAATTGCTGCGAACAGGCTTTGAGTGAATTCAATCCTGCTACACATGAAGCTTGGTTTTTAAGCTGTCCCCCCGGTATGGATCCAAACAAACTGCTCGGTGTATCGTTTAAAGCACCCGGCCGCCGTTTCATTAACGACACCCTGGTGAGAGTCACCAATTTTGACCAGCCAGAGGAGGATATTGTGGCTTTAGTAAATGGCAAAGGCAAATGCACAGTGACGGCTCTACCTTTGACCGGCACCATAAGCTTTAGCGATCGTGTACAAGCGAATGAAGAGACTGAATCGGACATAACCGAAGAGTTTCCCATATCGTCTCAAGACCCCTTAAAATTGAAGCTACCGGTACGACACCCATTCTTTGGCCGCAATTTCAAAGAGGATCAGATTCAGATTTCTAACAAATTAGTCAACACATTAAATACAAGGAAATCCACCTGCCATAATAACGCTACCACTAATTTCTATCAATTACGGGGGAAAATAACAAACTGTGGCCAAACACTCAAAGAAAAGGAGCTCGATGTGAGGCAATCTGTTGTCACAGGGAAAGCGCCAAATTTTATGAAAGACAGTGACCATCCCGACTACGCACTACTCTACCCAAAGTCTCACAAGGCTGAGGAACAAAATGGGACCAAAAAACGCAAGCATAAAAACGGTTACATTGCGAGTGAACCAACAAAATTGAATGGTAATGTTAAAGATATCAATGATGAGTCTGTGGATGAACTACGACCAGGCAAACAGCGTAAGCGAAAAAACGGTGAGACCGCGTGTGAGCCGGCAAAGAAAAATAAAATCCAAGCGCAAACAAATGGCTATGCTCCCGAAATTAAAATAGAGATAGTGGATTCCTCGGATGAATCGCCGAAAGAGAAAAAAAAGAGAAAAAAGAATTAATCATTTAATTCTTCACTTTTTGTTTTTTTTTTTTTTAGGGTTGTAAATCGCTAAATTATATAATAAAGAAGAAGAAGAAAAGCAACAATCGTATTTTAAATCAATCGAGAAACCTAGTGACAGCTCATTTCAAAAAGCAAAGTCGTTGAAATTAAAAAGAACAAAAACTTTTAATCAAGTTGAATCGAGAATGAACTAAGCTGAAAATTTCAAAATATTTTTATTTTCAAAACTAAATATGGCTTTACGTGGTTATATACGTGAGGGCGTCAATGTGGCGATAATTATGGCTGCCGGCGACATGATTGCTCAATTTGGCATCGACGGGAAGTCAATAAATGAATGGGACAAAGGACGCACAGCCCGTTTCAGTGCATTGGGCTTGGTTTTCGTTGGGCCCATCCTGCGCAAATGGTACGCTACACTGGATACACTGGTGAGGAAGGATCAGCCCGCCTTACATCGCGGCATCAAGAAGATGCTCATCGATCAGACCTGTTTTGCTCCACCGTTCACACTATCTCTGTTGTATTTGGTACCATTTATGAATGGAGTAGCCAATGAGAAAATAGTGCAGCGTATCAAAAATGATTACTTCATGGTTATGTCCCGGAATTATATGCTCTGGCCGGCAGCACAAGTCTTTAATTTTTCCTTTGTGCCAACACAGTATCAAGTTGTCTTTGCTCAGTGTGTGGCACTTGCTTGGAATTGTTACTTATCGATGGTGCTAAACAAATAAAACCCATGACTGGCGGATCAAACAAACAGGATCAACAAACCAAAAACACGTGCTTTTACCAAGCAAAACAAAAACAACAACTCTAGCATATGCATTCTTACAAGTAAAACAAAAAAAAAAAAACAATAAAGAATAATTTATATTTCTTTTTTTTAAACTTAAAATGTTTGAATAGAAAAGTATTTTACTTTTTCTTTAATTTATTTCAGCTTAATCAAAAATTCCTGGTATTGATTTCAGCTCATTTTATTAAGTTCAACTTAGGAAATGCCATACTTTTTAAAATAAATAATATATTTACTGTATTAAAAAAAAAACGTTTCTTATAAGATTCCGGAGAAGTTTTATGGAGTTGCAAACGATCTAGAGTGAGAAGTATTTATTTATTTTCACTATAATAAGAAGTTGTAAGAAATAAAAAATGTTATATATTCTTTGTTCACATAAAGAAATGATTGGGGCCTATGAAAGTTGTTACGTCCAGTTTTCTCGGACTCATTGCCCAAAATTATTGAAAAAAAACTTGGATTATCTTAGTTGATTAAGAAACTTCTTTTTGGGACAAAACTTAGTCCCAAATAAGCAACAGTGTGGCGGTATCAGTAGTCACTTAAGCAAACCCAATTCTAGTGGACTTTTCAAATGATCTAAAATAAAAACCCATTTTTATTTCAATTGTCCATTATATGTTCCCATAAATAAAGCATTTTAAAAATTATTAACTTTTGAAAAAATATATATAATTTGGTGTTTGGTATTCTTTAGTATATTTTTTTGCTTTTCTGTCTGGCAGCACTGATCAACCCACCCAGTCACTTCAGGCTAAAACCGAGACCGGCAATTGCAAATTAAAAGTGGAAGTGTACTTTTAATGTTTTCCTAGTATACTGGCATGGATTACGATCTTTTCCAATCGGACGATGACGAGGACATTTTGACCGCCTATATTGAAGCCACAGAACCTGGACAAAAGCAAACGTTAGATCAGCAGCAAGAAATTTCGAATGCCGGCATACTACCAGAATTCAATTGTTGCGGCCGGGATACAATTAAACCACAGGATTTCCCCTTGGAAAGCTTTATACGCAATGGCTATGGTCTGAGTGAAATTCCTCCAGCAACTACACTCGACAATCTTTCCTTTGATTTTGATTTAAATCAAATCCAAGTGCACTCTGTCAAACGATATCTTCTTGTAGAGGCCTGGTGAGTTCTTGATCCTCAATTCAGAGCCTTGTAATCCAATATCTTTTGTTTTTCAGTAAAAATATACAAAAACTCTACACTGCCGTGGCTGGCCAACAGCAACTGCAGACTACCCAAGTCCAACCCTCACTTTGGTACCAGACACGCCATCAAATTACAGAATGTTATCATTTATTGCTAAATGATCCGCACACAGAACTGGAGTGGAGTACTCTACGACAGCCAGTAGGCAATCTACGGGAGCTACTCAACAATAATCTGGAGCCAGAGATTTGGCGTACTCTCTACTTTGCTGAAAGTGCCAAGGGAAATGAATCCATTTCCCCAGGCTATCATCTCTACCATGGTGTGCTAGAATGGCGTCTACTCGATCTTTGCCTCTGGCAGAAATATGAGCTCAAATTCGACACCGACTCGGCCAATGCCTTCTTTGCCCAACTCGAACGTCTGATGGATGAATTAGTGCTCTGTGCCAGTTACCACCATCGCAGTCGTAACAGCATCGAATTATTACACACTTCGGCCTTTATGTGTCGGTGTGTGAAGGAATTGTGGCTCCTCCTCCAACGCCTAGTTCCTCTCTGGTTGGTGAACTTGTCCACACAGGTTCTACCACAGGAAGACGCTGCCTTCTGGCCACTCTTCAGTCGAGCCCTGCAACGCCACAAGCTGAGGGAGGAAAATGAAGGACCATCTTTGTCCAGCTTCCACGAGTTTCAGGCCTGGCTGCGTCTCTCCTTGGCCCGCCTGCAGGTCTACTCAGCAATTGGTCAGGCTGAGGCCTTGCCTACCGCACCACTGCCACCCTCGGATGTCTTTCAAACTGGGTCCACGCTCAAGGAATTTCTGGCCAGCCAGCCAGACGAACAGCAGCGAAGGATCTACATTTGCCTCACGGCCCCACTACAACTCCAGTGGGGTCAGCCCAGCACAGACATTCTCTGCCAATGGTGGGAGTATCTGCATCGCTCCCTCAACTCCAATTTCCAGGCCAATCAGCCCCAGCAACTGCCACTCATCTGCTCCACAGGCAAGGCCTATGTGGAACGCTATCGCAGCCTATTGGCCAAACCCCAACTGGATGATTTGAATCTCACCAGTTTCACCTTATTTGTCCTGCTCCTAGGCAAATCCCTGCAGTTGCTTGGCCCTGGCAACCAAAAGCAAAAGGTCTTGGGCCGCATCTTCAGCAAGTTTAGCTCAGCCAAGCTGCTGGCCCTCAACGAATCGGGCATACATCATGTGATCGAGCTCTTCCTTTGCCTTCTCCTCTCTCATGACAATCAGCCGGAACTGCCGGTCAAACTGAGGGAAATGCTGCTTTGTCTATCTTTGGAAAAATTGCTGCCAGCTCGTCGTCTCATGGCGGCCAAGGGTCATATGGCCCTGCTGGTCTGGCAGGCCGAAAACGGACTACCTCTGGGCGATTACCTCAGCAAGCTGTTGACCCAACTAGCCCAGGTGCGCAGTGATGTGGATGTGGCGGCCGTCTATGCTCAAAGCCTTGAGATTGTCTTCGAGCAGGCCGACGATTTTACCCGGGGCGAGCAAGGCTTATTGGGACCCTGGTTGACCCATTACATCGAGCACAGTGTCCAGGCGGCCCAGGAGCGTGTTTGGCAGGCCCTGCATCTGCTCTTTGCCAAGCTCCAGACACCTCGGGCCCAGGCCGGCAATGCAGCTGGCATGTGGGAGGCCCTGCAACACCACATTCTACCCCTCCTGCGTCTCCAGTATGCCACCGGCTTTAGTGACTGGTTGCCCAAATTGGCCGGCGACTTTGTGGCCCGAGATCAGGCTCTGCTTTCGGGTTTCTTGCAAGGCCCCGAACCGGCCAATACAACAGCCCATGCCCAGCTGCTGCTGAATGTCCTAAAGTTGAATCAACTGACTGGCTTACCCAGTTCTCAAATCATACAGGTCTGGATTAAATCCTTGGTCCTACTCACCGCCCAAAATACCACGGTCATGGAGCTAACAGGTTATGTTCTGCAGCTACCAGAAGTTCGTACCCTACAAATTGATGCAGAAGCTTTGGAGTCCCGGGAGCCCTTGTGTGCCTTCTTCGGTGCTCTGGGATGTCGCACTCAATTCGAGGATCTCGGCAAGCTGCGCAATCAGCTGCACGCCTATGTGGAGCACTTTGATCAGTGGCTGACATCGGATCGTATGCGTGAAGTTGGTGGACGCTTCTATAGCTTCTTGGCCATTGTCATCTACAATTGTGCCGGCCTGGCCTATATGCGTTCGAAGCCCACTTGCTTCTTCCACATGGCAATGGTACGCTTTCTTCTGCCCTCACACTTGCAGGCTGGCCAGCCACCTGAGTCTCGTGTGCCCCAGCTGGTCCACAAGATATTCCCGGTACTTTTGCAGGGCATTGGACGTTTGCCTTACAAGACGGATGTCTACCTGAGTCGCACTATCCAGCAGTTGATTTTGTACTGGACACCACATTTCAGTTTCGTACCCAATGCCAAGGTGGTGGCACGTCCCTATGCCACATTGCTCCAGAACGATCTGAAGGGTGAGCTGACTCAGTATGTATTCCAGCAGCTGGCCAGTCAGTTCTTCAATGTTCAGCGGCGGCAGGCCAATAACCATGCCGGTCTGGCCATTACCATAATCCAGCAAATCATCTCCAGCCTCGACGAAACTCTGCCAAGCGAAGCCAAGCTAGCAGCCTGTGAATCTCAGTTTCAGACAATCCTGAAGGCCGTGCATATGCCACTGCTGGAGCATGTGATGTTTGTGGATGAGCTTGAGCATAGCCGACAACAGGTGTTGGGTCTCTATCGCCTGCTCGTACGCCATCCCATCTTTCAGCGCTCGTCCACTTTGCGTGAAATCTGCTCTACGGAAATCTGTGCCCTGGCCGCCAAACATTTGGCCCACTCCACCTACTTTTTCTTCCAAATGCTTATCAAAGTGGCCGAACTGGCGCCCATGCTGATTGAACCACTTCTGCCCTTCATACAGAACGAGGCTCACAGCGTGGAGCAGAAACGTGGGGCTGGTGAGGATGTGGGCATACGGAAATGTCTACAAAGACTGCAACAAGCTGTGGCCACTGCCACCAGGCCATAGATTAAGTTTGGGCTTAGCTAGGATAAATAAATAGGTAAAAGGAAAGCCAAATAGTTTTTGTCTATCTCGGAGGAAGACTGAATAATTCAAATGCATCAATTTTATTCCGCTTGACGGGGCAAAGGAGCTTAGTTCTTTGAGACAGATTTGACATCATGAGGTATACGATTGGTTAGAAACTTGACTGGCATAAAGCCGGTGTCGCCTAAATACTTGATGGAGACATTGCCAGAGGGACTGATGGTTAGCCAGGTAATTGAGGCATGATTTATGTTGATGCGCAGCCAGGCTTCGGCTGGGATTTGGAGAGCACGACAGACGAAATAACGTATCACATTGGCATGTCCGACAATCAGGGTGTAGGAATCCTTGTCCTGGTCGGGATAGGCACGATGGAAATAGCGTCGAAAGGCGGCCTCAATGCGTGCTCCATCACGGAAGAACTGCTGCAATTGAGCATATTGAGATTTGTTTGGCATAAGGATTAAGTTGATAATACTTACCGAACCTTCGGGCCGCCAGTGACCTACGGGTGGCTGGGGTGGTATGGGTGCACCTTCACGCAAATTGGCACAATGCTTGATCTTAGATGCATCGAAATCGATTTCCCTTAAAATGATATCGGCCGTCTCCTTGGCTCTGGCCATGGTCGACACAATTACATTGTCCCATTGAATGCCAAGTTCGCTCAAACGCTGACCGGTGAATTTGGCCTGGACACGTCCGCGTTCAGTGAGATTGTGGGTGTCGTCGGTATCACCTCTGTCCAAATATTCACCATGCCGGATGAGTATGATGTGACGGGTGGATTTAGTGACTTTTTTCTCCAAATCACTATTATAGCGATTTTGCTCTTGGGGCAAATCGTTTTTTTGCGGTCGAACCAAGCTTTTTGGATCCCGGAAATCCCAATTACTATCCCATTGGGCACACGGACTGATTGGCTCAGCACTATTCGTCCACGAATTGTGTACAATCAGATTTTCGGGATGGCGCAGACGTTGGTAATAAAAGGTCACTAAGCCGGCACCTGAGCCGCAGATGATAGCTGTAAGTTTGCGCATTCTTAGGCAATATGGCGAAATCGAAACTGAAGGAACTTAACAAAAAAAAAAAGAGGGGGACTTTTTTTTTGCACAAATGGCGTGTATCAGCTGTTTTTGGCGCGCAGTATACACAGACCTGCATTTTTTTTCGAACTCCCACATTAAGCACAGTTGGTTCCGCTTTAATAAGCGCATCAAGTTTAAATTATTAAACGAAAATTAATCCTTAACAAATATGATAACTTCTAGTAAATTTGTTAAATTTGCTTCATTATGGTGGTTGGATATCACAATTTTTAAGTTGTTTTTTTTTTAATAAAATTTTTATAAAGAAGATTAAAAAAAATATATTAACTCATTCTTTGTTTGATGCACTTTGTAGGATATTCAAATATGCATTTCAATTATTAGATATTTTTTTTTGCAAAATTTAGTTTTAAGTTAATTGAAGACGTTGAATAAATTGATAGCTTGTTATCGTAAGTGCAAAAAGTATCGGTTCGCTCATATGAAAAGAACGGTTCCATTTTGCGCTGGCTCATACCTCCACTACCCGCAACCCTGGACATTGCTCCCATCAATATATTTAGGATTAGGCGCTTGTGCGTGTTAACTTGTGGCCCCGAAAGATGTCGAAAAACAAGCTGAACCTGGTGCTCCCACCGGTAAATGCTGATGCAACTGTTGCGACAGCCCAAGTGGCTCCCACGCCACCGTTTAAAACACCATCGGGAACAGAGTAAATATTCTTATATTATTTTTTGATTTTGTGTGTGCCTTAAAAAAGTTATTTAAAATCAATCAGTTATTTGATTGATAGTATTCCACAACCCCCACCACCACCGTCCCGCCCACTGTTTGCTCAAAACCTCAAAAGCTAACTCATTATCTTGTGCGGTGTTTTTACTGTTGTTGTTATTCGTGGAATGACGCACGCACGGCAAAAATGAACACCCACATAAAATCCAAACTTAACTAACTGAATGTAACACATCCCTATCACCCATCCTTGCCCCATTCCACCACCCTAATATAACCAAGCCCAAAAAAAAAAGAAGAAAAAATATTTTTGTTTGCTGCTTTTCGTTTTGTTCTGCAAAAATTCATTAAAAAGTTAAATTAAAGAACACATAGTTTGCTGGGGAAGCCAAAGACGAGCATCGATGCCCTGACTGAAACCCTCGAAGGTCTCGATATGGACGACACCGAACGCAAACGGATAAAGGTCTTCCTCAGCCAAAAGGAAAAAATTGGAGAACTTTCCGATGAAGATCTGGAAAAGCTTGGCGAACTTGGATCCGGTAATGGTGGCGTTGTCATGAAAGTACGCCACACACATACAAATCTAATAATGGCCCGCAAGCTTATACACTTGGAAGTGAAGCCAGCCATTAAAAAACAAATTCTGCGCGAACTCAAGGTGCTCCACGAATGCAACTTTCCCCACATAGTCGGCTTCTACGGCGCCTTCTATAGCGATGGCGAAATTAGCATATGCATGGAATATATGGACGGCGGTTCATTGGATCTCATATTGAAGCGTGCCGGCCGAATACCCGAATCCATACTCGGTCGCATCACCTTGGCTGTCCTCAAGGGTCTCAGCTATTTAAGAGACAAGCACGCCATTATCCATCGGGATGTCAAGCCCAGCAATATACTGGTCAATAGCAGTGGAGAGATAAAGATCTGTGATTTCGGTGTATCGGGTCAACTAATCGATTCGATGGCCAATTCGTTTGTGGGCACGCGCAGCTATATGTCTGTGAGTAAAATATCTAAAGATTATCTCAAAATTTTTTTTATAATTTTTAATTTATTAATTTTTTGGATTTTTCAGCCTGAACGATTACAAGGCACACACTATTCGGTACAATCCGATATTTGGTCCCTGGGTCTGTCACTAGTGGAAATGGCAATTGGCATGTATCCGATACCACCGCCCGATACCATTACACTTGAGGCTATATTTGGTGAGAATGCCGAAGATGGCAATCAAACTGTACTCGAGCCAAAGGTAATGGCCATCTTTGAGCTATTGGATTATATAGTCAATGAACCGCCACCCAAGCTAGAGCATAAAATTTTCTCCGATGACTTTAAGGACTTTGTTGATATCTGCCTAAAGAAGCAACCCGATGAACGTGCCGATCTTAAAACTTTACTGGTAAATCTCACTTAACATTTTCCGATTTATATAAAAAATAAAAACGTATTTTTAATAAATTATAGAGTCATCGCTGGATACGTAAGGCTGAAGCAGAGGAGGTGGACATTTCTGGCTGGGTATGCAAAACAATGGATTTGCCACCATCGACGCCAAAACGGAATACTTCGCCAAATTAGATTATTTCTTTTGTTTTTGCATTCCTATATTATTCTAATCATGTCCTGCCCTCCTAAGAAGCACCAAGTCAAGTTGTCATCATTCAATCGACCTGTGTCAACACGCACATTAAATTATAATACACACCCACACCCACACACACAATGCAAGCACACGTCCTGAGAAAAAAAAAAGAAATACCGTGTTTGGATTGTGCCAATCGCATTAATTACCTTAATTCTCTGTATCTCTGTCTTGTTCATTCTAATTTAAATAGATATATATATATATATATAAGCATGATCAGAAAAAAAGAAGAAGAAACATTTAAAATTTTAAGGAAACCGCATAGTTTCTAAAAGAAGAAACGCAAAAGCTAACTGCGTCGTATGTATAGTGAAAAAGATGAAAAAGAAGAAGAACAACAACCACAAAGAGATAAATCGAAAATAAAGAGATCGAAGTACATATACTCATTATATAAAACGTATATGATATATCCGAAGTCAGAGTGTTTATTTAGACAGCTCCACCATCTCTTTGTCCGATTCGAAACAAAGAAGGCCATGGAATGTCCAAATGACCAGGTCTAACCAGGGGCAGGGGGGACATAGGGCAATGTTTGTAAATTTATTTCAAAATCCCCTAGAATTAAAGTAGGCTTTGGATAGTGCTTACATTTTACATTTTAACAATTTCAGAGACACAAAACAGTGCAAGTTAAAAAAAAAAAAAATGGCAAATATTTTGAAAATCTCTAAATTTTTACCCCGTTTTTTGGTTAAAGCCAAAATGGTCCCTTTGCAACCAGTGAAGCGTAATTTTTGGCTAACTTTAGGTAGCTGCCAAAAGCTGACTGGGGATCCCAAAGAAGTCTCAGAGCCGTTTAAGCGAGCTGACGTTAGCCGATTGGATCGAAAGCTAGTTGAATTTCTGACCGAAGAGATTATAGAGGAACGCCGGGTGCAGTTGCAAATGGAACCACCATTTATGATAAATGATTTCCATGTTGTCTTTCGGGGTTCAGAAATTGAATTAATTAAGGACACACCCATTGAGAAAGTCAATATCTTTTTTAATGTGAGCAAAAGTGTGCCGCGTCATCCGGATGAGCCGAACTCTATGCCGGTGCGCAGTGTGCCCAAGTTTGAGGTTCTGATAAGGCGCGGAGACACGCTACTCTCCATTTACTGTTCCTTCTCGCCTACGGCTTTTGAGGATGAGCTGCCATTGGGTCAGTCGGTAGACAGGGACTCTGAGCTTTTTCAGCTACTTGAGATAACCTTGTATGAGCATGCCTGGAATGAATGCGTCTATACCATCGAGGCCTCTATGATAGATGACAACTTGTACGTTCTTTTGATGTGCTTGCTTAAAGAGAAAGGCTTAACCAATCCATTTGTTATGAAAATGTCGGACTTGGCTACGGCCCATGAACACTCCTCATATATTGAGTTCCTGGAAACCCTTTCGAAGTTTGCTGTGGGCTTGCCAGATCCAATAAGGGATTAAATTAAACATATCATAATGAACTAATTATTGTTAATATCTATTGCGTTATTAAATAAAGCAAAACTGAATTCATATTACAAAAGTGTAAGGCGCGCTCAAAACTCTTCAGTCTGGCAACTCTGCCAAAAGTCTGTAACTGTGATGTTGGCAATACTCTTTAGCTCAACAGAAAAAAAAAAAAAAAACAGAACGAAAAAAGAAAATAAATAACATTTTTTGTTGTCAGTAGTTGCGTTGTGTTTGTGAGCTGTGAAAGATACTCTGCGCCTGTATGTGTGAGCATAGATCCGCGAGATAGTAAAGCAACGCAATTGCAAATAATTATATGCTTCCTGTGTAATTGAAATTGTCAATCGTATGGAAATATAAACAAAGCAGCAAAACGAGAAAAGAAACAAAACAAAACAAAACAATTTTATATGTAAAATTGTCATAGCGATAACCAGAGACCAAAGCAGGCGCACACACATACACACACACACCAGCTAGGTGCTGCTGACAAGAAGTCGTCGGAAAGGCAACGGCAACGGCAACAGCAACGGCCAAAGGAGAAAAAAGACAAACGCTAACGGAACAGACGGTACGGTGTGCGTATGTGTGTGTGTGTGTGTGTGCAAGACAAGAAATGCAAGTGCAACAAAACAAAGCAACAGCTTACCACGCGCCATAACAACAACAAAAGCCCAACAGTCACTCAACCTGAGCGCTCCAGCACAGACGTGTGTTTATCTACCGACGCCTGCATCCGCGTAGTGAGTGAGTGAGCGCTTCGAAAACACACACAAAGCCAAAGTTAAATAAATATAATATTAAAAAATTATAATTAAAAATAAACAAGTGCCCGAAATTGGAAATGTACTGCCGTATATACCAATCAAATTAAGATAATTTATTTTTTAACCGAATATACAAATAAATAATACAATATATCAGAGAAGTGATTGAGCGAAATCCACTTGGCAGAGAGACGGGTATGTCGTCGCTAAACAAAGAAAGTCCCAGCCGTGACTCCACGGCCTCCACATCCGGACAGGGCATCTTGGCTGAAACTACCACATTGGAATCATTGACAAGGGACTACAGCCTGGGCAGCCTCAATTCGGCTGGCAGTCAGGATGAGTTCTTTCGGTGTCGAGATCATGCCGATAGTATCCTTAAGCGTATGCAACTCTATTTGGACAATCAGCAGTTGTGCGATGTGGTGCTCATTGCAGGCATTGATGGCAAACGGTAATTTTTATTATTTTTACCTTTCCACCCCGCCCCCCACTTTCTACCCCTCGTGTTGTTGTTTTGAATGCGCAAAAAAAAAGTTTCTTTGGTGTAGCCTCATTAGCAATTCTTCTGGCCACACCACCAACCAGCGTCACTGTCCGCCGACCTTCACTTAAGCTCACACACACGCACATACAAACACACACACACACACTCACACATAGGCAGTCACACATAGCACTTGAATTTCTTTGTCTGGCTGTCGCTTGCACCAGTAACCAGACTACCAAGTATTCTGGCTTCTTCTACTGCTTCCCGCCACCTCCTCCCGCTCCCATTTGCCAGCTGCTACTGCCGCAGCCAAAGAAACGCAGTTTCCCAATAACAAACATTAACAAAGCTCTGCCAGCCCCACTAATTGACTGAGTACAGCGTACAGCTGTGAAGCACACACACACACGCACATTCGACAAGTGAGAGAGAGCGCGAGAGCATAAACAAAGAGAGTAGCTAACAAAGCCACAGGAAGAGCGCAAAAATATGATCAATGTGGCCCCATTAGACAGGGACAGTGGTGCATATAAGATTTTTCTTTGTCATAAAAAAATATAAGCCGATTTCTTTTATTTAAATAATTAAAAAAAAAATTATAATAAAAATGAATTCAAATAGAAACTATATAATTTTTCTGTTATTGTTTGTCTAATCAAATTTATTTCATTTCGATTGGCAATTGCAATTTTCAATTTTTAATTGAACCATCAATATTCTCTGCGTGAAAGCAAATTGAGTTCTCAAAAAAAAAACAAAAAAAAAACAACAACAATTAATATAATCAATTATGGTCACCGTGTCCCAATTAAAATGGAATTCATCAAAAAGAAACTAAAAAAAAAAAACAAATAAATAAAAAATAAAATTAATTTCCATCTTTGCAGTGTGTCTGCCCATCGCCTTGTGCTGTCCGCCTCCAGTGCCTATTTCTCGGCCATGTTCACTGGCTCCTTGAGGGAGACAAAAGAGCAAGAGGTCACCTTGGGCGAAGTGCCCGGCGATGCCTTACAAATCCTGGTGCAATATTGCTATACCGGTTTCATTGAACTGCGCGAGGATACGGTGGAGACACTCCTAGCCACCGCCTGTCTCCTGCAATTGAATGCCGTCGTCAATGCCTGTTGTAACTTTCTGGCCCGACAGCTGCATCCCTCGAATTGTTTGGGCTTCGCCTTCTTTGCCGAACAGCAGAGCTGTCCCACCCTACTCCAGCTGGCCCAAGGGTATACCTGTCAGAATTTTATGCAAGTCTGCCAGAATCAGGAGTTCTTCCAGCTAAATGCCGATCAGCTGGGCAAGCTCTTGAGCAACGATGATCTCAATGTGCCCTCCGAGCAAGATGTCTTCCATAGCCTTATGACCTGGGTGCGACACGATCAAGCCAATCGGGAGCAGCACATACCCGAGCTCTTGGCTCTGGTCCGACTGCCCTTGTTGCAGCCATCGTTTATCATGGATCATGTGGAGAGTGTGTGCAATGGCAACGAATGCCAGCAGCTGGTGATGGAGGCCTTCAAATGGCATCTCATGCCGGAGCGGCGTTCTCGCATAGCCACGGAAAGGACTACGCCGCGCAAGTCCACAGTGGGTCGACTGCTGGCAGTGGGCGGCATGGATGTCCACAAGGGAGCCATTAACATTGAAAGCTATTGCCCACGTGAGGACAAGTGGACCCCACTCTTACATACGACTGCCCGTCGTCTGCAATTCGGAGCTGCAGTCATGGAGGACAAACTCATTTTAGTTGGTGGTCGTGATGGTCTAAAGACCTTGAACACTGTGGAGAGCTTGGACTTGAATACCATGCTCTGGACCTCTATGAATCCTATGGCCACGCCACGTCATGGACTGGGTGTGGCTGTCCTCGAAGGACCCCTCTATGCCATAGGCGGACACGATGGCTGGAGCTATTTAAACACCGTGGAACGGTAGGTTACTCCAATACAAAAAAAAAGAACCTGGCTAAATTCTAAATCCCTTTTTTTTAGCTGGGATCCTGTGGCTCGCACCTGGAGCTATGTGGCTGCCATGTCTTCCATGCGCTCCACGGCCGGTGTGGCTGTCCTGGGCGGTCGTCTCTATGCTGTGGGCGGACGAGATGGCTCGGTCTGTCACCGTTCTATTGAGTGCTACGATCCGCATACCAACAAATGGAGTCTACTGGCTCCCATGAACAGACGTCGTGGTGGTGTGGGCGTAAGTAAAACACCCAAGACCTTCCCTTGCCCAAATTGTTGACATTTTCTTTCTTTTAGGTGGCCGTGGCGAATGGCTTACTGTACGCACTCGGTGGACATGATTGTCCAGCCAGTAATCCGATGGTCTGTCGCACTGAAACCGTGGAACGTTATGATCCAGCCACCGATACCTGGACCCTGGTAAGACCTATTCAAAATTCTCGTTTTTTTCCGGTCTTGAAAAAAAATTAATTCCGTTTTTCTTTTTTTTTTATAGATTTGCTCTTTGAATGTGGGACGCGATGCCATTGGCTGTGCCCTGTTAGGGGATCGCCTAATCGCTGTGGGCGGCTATGATGGCAATCATGTGTTCAAGACTGTCGAGGAATATGATCCGGTTCGAAATGGCTGGAACGATCTGGCCCCCATGTCAGTTCAGCGTGCCGGCGCCTGTGTGGTGGCCATACCAAATATCATCCTACCAGCTGCCAATCCACCAGCCAGTGCCACAGTTTAGTTTCTCTTCAATTATTGTTGTGTAGCTGTTATGAACTGTACTCCCCCAATTACTTTCACCCCTCCACACTAAATAATGCTACTCTTTACCTAGCCTATTCGATTGTTACTCAATGTCCTTGTGGCTACTCTCTCTCTTTTGTGAAAGTCTGCATCCATATGCTCTCCCTTAAAACCATTCCATCTGCTCCATTTTCTCAGTGATACATATAAGCAAATAAGACAATGGCAAACTGGTAACAACTATTTGAAATCATTAAAAACGCTCAACTGCCTGTGCCGCCGCCTTATGGCAAAAATATTAAACAAACAAAAATCAAAAAACAAAACTATTGCATTGCATGTGGCGCGTATGAAGAAGAAAGTAAATGCATTTTCAATTTAAGCATTCCATTTATTAGCTTGATTATTATTTTTATTTTGTATGTAGTTTATTTAATGATATACGTAAACATATGCCCAGTTTGATTCATCCTATATCTTTGTAATTTAAGCTCATTTTGGGGCTGGTCTCGGTTTTAACTGAGAACCTGTCGGACAATCATTTCATTTCATTTCATACATTTATGCTTTATTGTAGTAGAAAATTGAATGCATGTTTTATTCAAATTTTTTCTTGAAGAAGAAATCAGCACACGTTTTAATTGAGAATATTTTTTTGATATGTTTTTTTGGAAATGTGTTGATTTCGGTAACTTCGGAGTTTATCGAAGTGTAGTTTTATGTGTGCAATCAATCAATCAATCATTTATATAGTTTTTAAATAGACTTTTACAAGCATTTAATTCAAATTTGTTTATTATTATTATTATTTTTCTTTCTTTTTTTCCCCCCCTTTTTACAAATTTTCTTTCATGCATTTACGCGTTTACCTTTTTAAATGTAGAAAAAGAAGAAGTGGAAGCCAGTTAGATTGCATCCAATCTGCTATAGGCGCGGTAGATCCGTCGAATTTGTCGACTACTATAATTTATAAAAAAAAAAAGAAAAAACAATCAAAATAAATAAAAAAAAAAAAAAACGAAAGCGATTATAAACAATTAAGAAGAAGAAGAAGAAAAAACAGATACACATAATTTTTTTAAAAATACCGTATTATTTTATATATTCTTATATATACATATTTATATTTTTACACAATCAAAACAAATAAAAATGTATATTCTTGATTTAAATTGCCAAATCAAAATCAAATATTCAACCGCCTTTTTCTGCCTATCGATAGGCGTATCGAAACAGCTGTTCAGTCATTTATCAACACTGACTCACAGAGCTGCATTCCGCTTTGTGGGTGGAACTGGGAGTTTGTTTTTCTTTTTTTTATGTTTAAAGCGATTTTTGTGGTAGGGGAGCTGGTATCAAAATAAAATCTAATTAGTAATATTTAGAAACCTATGCTCAACGAGAAAGCTCAGCATATTTTATAGTGGCAAGTGTTAACGTTCTATGGACGTGTGGTTACCAGAATGGACGCTGAACAGCTGAAACGTCTGGAGAGCAAAGAGGCGGGGCATATTACTGAAATTTTAACCGAATTCAATACAAAAGTAAGTAAAAATCAAATAAAAATTGCTAAATTTATTTCACCCATGTGTATGTCTGACAAATAGAATGCCGATCTACGAAATTTCGAGACCTTTCACACAGACAACCAATGGCAAGACCTGTGGCAGGTGATTTTTAGCATTTTGGAGGATGCTACACTAGCTCCTCTGCACACACTTTGTCTGAACACAGTGCGCATTCTGACGCGAGATGAGTTTAGCCTACAAACCAACTACATAGATAAAGAGGTCAATATATTATTAAAGCTGGGCCGGATTGATGGCAGTGGTGACTCCACTATACGACTGCCAGCCACTCCAGATGACCTGGAAACACAAACAACAACTAATCAGCCCACAGAAGAGCCCAGCACTAGCACCAGCAGCACCAGCAGCACCACCAATACATCAATCGAACATGATGTCATAGCTGAGTCTTTGAAATGTCTTTGTAATCTGGTTTATCAAAGCGCCGACTGCCGGCGCCAATGCCTGCGTCAGCATTGCATGGATGCCATACTCAAACGAGTAGCCTCCTCAATGCGTCATCCCTCTGACCTGGAATACTACGACATGAAATTCCTATTTCTATTGACGGCCTTGGAGCCATCGGCTCGCACTCGCCTACAAATTGATCTCAATGGCCTCACCTACATGACCAAATGGCTAGACGACAAACTGGCCCTGGCCACCTGCAGCGATGACCAACTAAACATCATCAGTGAGCTACTCAAAGTCATGTTCAATGTGACCAACATACCAGACAAAAGCCCCAATGAATATGAAATCCAAAGCCTGCACCTGACCAAAGTTATCCGAGAGCTTCTAATCCGCTTTGGTGACATGAGCACCGAACCCGAAAAAGCCGTAGTCACACATGCAATCAATTTACTAACCAATATATCCACCAGTTGCCTAACCGAGCTCACCTTCAAATGCTCCAATGCAGCTGACCCACAACCGCCAGCGGAAGACTCCCTCGACACAGCAGCTGGCGGCGAGGACCCAGCCACCAAATGTTGCGATCTCTGCTTTGAAAAGCGTAATGTACGCTGTCTCACCGTACTCCTCAATTACCTAAAACAGGCTCTCGATAAACAGCAAAGCGAGGCTGCCTCCAGCGACCTGGTCTCACCCGTTCTGGCCGTACTCTGCAAATGTGTGCGCAGCGATCGAGTCCAGCGTCATTATTTGCGCCAGGAGATACTGCCACCGCTTCGTGATGTCAGCCAGCGACCCGAAATTGGCAATGAGCTACGCAATCACCTATGCCGCTTCCTCACAGTCCCGGCCATGAATTTGCGCGAATTGTCCTCGGAGCTACTCTTTGTCCTCTGCAAGGAAGATGTGAGTCGCATGATCAAATACACCGGCTACGGCAATGCTGCCGGCCTATTTGCCAAACGCGGCATACTCGATTGTCGTCGTGTCGAGAACTCCGAATACTCATCGAGTAGTGAGGACAGCGATACCGAGGAGTACAAGCAAATCCAAGGCGACATCAATCCCGTCCTTGGCTGCTATGAGAAGACACCCAAACAGAGTCCTCTCGATGGCATGTCCGAGGAGCAGAAAGAATACGAGGCCCTACAACTGGTCAGTTTGATTGATAAATTGCACAAGGGCGGCCTGGTACAGCCCTGTCGCATTGGCGAGGATGGCAAGCCCCAACCCATTGATCATATACTCCAACTCCAAGAGGAACTGCCCCAGCAACAGTTGGAACAAAAGCGCAAAACTTAAACAAAAAAACTCTAATCCTGAAATGCAAAACAATCGTTTGGGTCTTCCATTTGGCCAAATAATGAAATAAAGAAGGAGAGAAAAAACCGAGAGAGAGAGAGAGAAAGAGAGCGAGATGGAGAGAAAGAAAGTGAGAAAAAATATTTGTTTTTTTTTGCCCGATGGAAAAACCTTTAAAAACATTTTAAATAATAATTAAATAATTGACTGGCTTCGAATTTGCCATAATTAAAAAAAATAATAATAATAATAAATTCTAGACAAATTGAGCATACTCTTTTTTTTTATATAAATCTTCTTATAAAAAGTAATAACAAATTAAGCGCAATTTCATGTATTTAAATTATTCCAATATACAATTTAATATTAAAACTATAATTAATCTACTTATATACCTCTACATATATGTTGTCTATATATATATATATAAATATATATATATAATAGGATTAAAAAAAATTATATTTTATTTTTAACTAAATTAAAATTTAATTTATGAAAACACCAAAGCTAATGACAATTTCCTATATAAACAAATATTTTTTTATATATTTATAATTTTTAATTAAAAAAAAAAAAAAAAAACAAAAACAAAAAAACTAAATACAATCAGAAATATTTCATATATTTAATTTTTTATTTATTCATTGCTTAATAAATATTTATTATTTTTTTAATTAAATAAAAAAAAAAAAAACAAACAAAACAAAAAAAACTAGAGCTTTATTGTGTTCAAATTAAAAAAGAAAAGAGAATTCTCCAATCATATATTTACCACAAATATATATATATAAATGAATATATAATAATTATTTATGTAGTTGTTGGAAATATATATAAAAAAGGCCTCTTGTTTAGATAAATAAAGCATTTAATTAAATGTTAAACAAAAAAATGCGTGTGTTTTTTTATTTCAGGCAAACAAAATTTCCGCAGCTGCTGAGAAAAAAAAGTTCAAAAAAGTGTGGCATACTTTTAGGCGCGCTCAAAAAATTCTGCCAGTCACTACGTATGACTTGTCAGCCAACTAATAACTTCTGTTCGCCTGGTAATTTGCTGCTCATTTCATAATTTGAGATTTCAAGAAAAAATTTCTTCATTCGAAAAAAAAATCATCATTTTGATTGAACATTAAAATTATTTATTTAAATTATTTAAAACATAACTAATAATTTCGTGGTAAAAACAGAAAATATTTATAATTTTTACTTGATTAAAATGAATTTCGTGTTATTCTTCTAAAATTGTATCCTAACATTTTTTTTTTTTAATATCAAAAAATTCTTTTCGAAGATATTGCATATATAAATATATATATTTTAATCTAATCTGATCTGTTGTAGAGTAATGGGAAATAATGGGTTTGTTTTTTTTAAGTCTAATCTAGTAGAGAGTTACGAAGAGCATAGTTTGTGTTCTGGCATAAATTGGCAAATGGGGAGAGACCACCGATATTGTCATAGAAATTATTCTCCTCAATATGCTCGGTATGCAGACGATTGAAGTTGGGCATGGAACACATCATAGGCGGCTGGGGTTTCTGGCAGGCAAGACGCCACTCCTCTTTCGTATAATACTGCGAATTTTTATGCTGAGCTCCCCTTGGTGATTCCGGGCTTTTGGCTACATTTTTATCGTCGATTTCAGGTTGAGAGTAATAACTATTGAAACGATCATCTTGATGGCCCCTATAAGGGGGTTCCTCAGCACAGATATTGCTGGTATGTTGGGTGCAAAAGGCATCCGAACATTTTGTGGTCTTAACAGATTCGGTGGCTAACAGGGGCAGGGGACTTGGTCCTATGCCAGAATCAGCACTGGTCACCTGAATTTTGTTGGGTAGCTTTACAGTTGGCTTGTCCTTGTCCTCCTTGTCCTCCTTGTCATTGATCATGGTTGGGTTATGATGATCGGGGAAATTGTAGCCAATTCGTTCTTCACGCTTCAAAAATTGCTGTAGATGGAGTTTCCTCTGTTTCTCCTGTTCCATTTTGAACATTTCATATTCGAGGGCACAGCTGAGACCCTGAAAATAGGGTATACGTTCTTTGGCCGCCTGCTTATCAATCTTATCCGATTTGGATTTTGCCTTTAGCTTCTCCTCTTCCTTAGTCTGTGCCGATTCGTTGGTCTGTTGGAGTTGTTCGATGTGATAGCGTACGGCTCGATGGCTCAATAACTCTCGATTATCTTGGACAAAGTCAACCAATTGACGCTTGTAAATGGCCAATTCCGTCTCGAGACTATTAAGCTTGGCATGATAGCAGATCTGTTCCCTGCTGAGCGACTGCATTAGTTCCGGATTTCGCTGTGAGGTCATCGGGGTATAAAATGTATCCTCATCTATGTTACCATATGGCTCCTCTGTAGACTGCTCCCACATATCTCGTGGTGACTCCTTTGGTTTCTCGGATTCTGGCTGGGTATGCTGTATGGCTGGTGGTGTCCAGATCTCAGCTTGCTGCTGACGCTGGCTCTGGGATTTCTGTGAGTTTTCAATCGACTTTTTTGTTCGTAACTTTTTGCGTTCTTTTTTTTCGGACTTCGACGGTTTCTCAGCCATCTGTTCCATGGACTTTTGCAATTGCAAATGATGATTGAATAACTTGATGGCACTCTCGGAGGCCTCCAGGGCAATCCTATGCATATGATCATTTTCCGACTGCTGATTCTCGGCCTTCTGGCGACGCAGCTCTATGGCCAAATCTTCATTCTCGATCTGTTGTTGTTGTTGATGACGATGCCTCCTGCAAGAGTGTTCCTGTTCCTGGACAGATTGGATCATCTTTTGGTCCTCTTCATATCTGGCCTGGTGGTAATGTTTGGTGTTCTGTTGCTGCTGCAGGTGCAGACGTTTGAGGGACTTTTCCAGAGTGGACTGCTTTATCTGCTGATCGATGAGATCCTGATGACGCCGTAGTTTCTCTGCTGCTTCTTCGGCCACCTGTTGGTTTCTGGCTGAGCGTCGCGCTGGCTTGTGACTGTGAGCCAACATATGCTGGACTTGGAGCTGGAAATTCTGGGCTGTTGGGACATTTGCTTTGGGCTTGGCCAGGATGGTGGAACGACGACTACCCGGGTGCGAGGGTCGTTGGCTCTCTTGAGAGTGGGGCTTATGGCGTCGATGGATATGCCGTCTATGGGATTTTACAATGAATCCGGCTGTCGGGCCATCAGCTAAGGAATATGGTAGAGGAACGAGTGTTGTTGTTGAATCGATGCTGGGTTGGCGTGTGGGACGAGATCGTAGACGACCATGTTGTTCGTTGTCGCTTTCTTCTGGTTGAATGTCCGGGTTGTAGTTGCGTTTCGAGTTTGACCAAGGATTCGGCATGGATCTCATAGCTGGCTTGGCTTCAGGTATATTATCCCACGTTGCGGGGGTCACAGTCGGGGGCGTAGTTGGGGTCGGATGATGGTGATTTGCTTGGGACATCCAGAGACTGGTCGACCCATTTGATACTGTGGCTGCCACAGCAGCCAATTCACGTTCCTTATTGCCTACCAGTGGAACTATACGAGAACCGCGTACCGGCAGGACTGGGTTACCAATGGGGGAGCCCACGAAGACAGTCTGCTTATGGTGTTGATGTTGATGACCTTGATTTCTGCTGGAGTGATGACTTTTTTTTCGTTGGCGGCTGTGACTGTGGCTGTGGTGGTGGTGATGGTGGTGTGACTGTTGATAGGTGGAGGATGACGCAACTGTCTGTATTGGTTGGGGTATTTGAGTAGATGTTTGCGGACGTTGACGTTGATTGAATTGTGGAGTTTGATCGGACCAGTCTTGTGTGTAGTTGCGTCGGATGGTGTTGACACCGAATGGATTTAGATTCGCCGCTGACGCTTCCGGGGTCTCGGGGTTCCTGGGGAATCTGCCCCTATGAAGAGAAGATTGGGGGTAGGATTAGGGACATCCTATCAGTTGGTTGGGCCAGAGTTGCTAATTGGTCGGGGGGCGGTATGGCGCTCTGAATGGGTCAAGAGCGTGTTAGCTGCTCTGGAAGTTTTAGGGTCAAAGGACGTGAAGCCCTGGACCAGGTGGCTTGTCGTTGTCGGGTTGGTTTTGCTTGTGAAGCTTTATGCTGCGATTGCTGTTGTTGTTGTTGGTGGTGCTGTTCTTGTTGTTGTTGTTGTTGTTGTTGTTGTATTGTTGGTACTGGGGGCTTAGGTTTGGTCGTTGTTGTAGTGCCCGTTTTGGCAGTCTTGATAGGACTCGATGAACTCGAGGCAAGCCTTTGCTAGGGACGACAATACCTGCGAATGAGTAGGCAGCATGTCTTTTTCTGTTGTTCTTGTTGCACCACACCCCCAACCCATTGCATTTAACGCGCCGCTAATGCCCAGGTACTTACCTGGTTCGCATGGGATTGTTACCTTGTCCGGAAGCTGGCTCCATACTTGATGCATTCCGTTTTTCATAATTTATCATTTCATACAGATTTGCTCGGTACTGATCTATGGTGTAGCGCGTGTCATCATGGAGCGGAGGAAGGACATCATTTCGCATTTCCATATCACTGGAGGATGATCGGAATCGATTCACATACGAATGAGTTATTGCCGCCTTGGCCGTCAGTCGGCCATCTGGATCGAAGACTAGCAGAGACTTGACTAAGCTTATGGCATCATCACTGCAATTGGTCAGCATTTCGTCGAGGGAATGTTTACGATCTCGAACAAGTTTCTTGCTCAGTAAAACGGTACCGAAACTGGCACCAATTGACTCGATATCATGCGGCGTTACCTCCGGCAGGGCATTTACAATTTTCTCAATCTAAAAGAAAAAACAAACCTATAAAACTGTAGTTTGTAATTAGGATAAAGTTTAATTTACCTGATTTATGGTGCTGGTGCCCTGGAAAAGTGGCTTGTGCCGCAGCATTTCACCGAGTATGCAGCCCAGGCTCCACATGTCAATGCCCTTGGTATATCTGAAAAGAGAAATGTAAAACCAAGTTAAATGTTATTAGATTAATTTACAGCGGCTCAATTAAATGCTTAATGTTTAGTTTAATTTATGAATAAAGGAAAAGCTGATTAGTTCAGGGTAAAAAATTGCGCTTTTCTGATCAACCCTGCGATCAACATTTAAAAGTTGTCTGTATTGCGATCTGGCAACGCCAGAATATTGCAATTCATTATAAAATACAAATAAACCTGCAAGCTTCTACTCACTTTCGACTGGCTACCAAGATTTCTGGAGCTCGATACCAGCGAGTAGCCACATAATCAGTCAGTACAGGTTCTTGCTCCATTTCCTCCTTGCAGTCCAAACGTTTCAAACTTAAGGTACGCGCCAAGCCAAAATCAGCCACTTTCAGTCTGGAATAAAAAAAAAGGTTTTTACATGAAACACTTAACAAAAACAATAAACTAAGAGAATTACCTGCATTTGCTGTCTATAAGTATATTGCTTGGTTTTAGATCCCGATGTATTACATTTCCTGAATGCATATATTTAATAGCATTAATCAATTGATACATGACAAAACGCTTGTGTATATCCTTTAGAATGTCTCCCTTCTTAATGACATTGTGCAGATCACTTTCCATAAATTCAAAGACCAAATAAAAATCCAAATTATTGCTAGCTCTGAAAAAAACAAAACAAAAATTTATTATAATTATTTTTACCAAATTAATAGATGAATCGACTTACTTGTAGATATCTAAGATGCGAATAATATTTGGATGATGACGAAATGCTCGAAGGAAAATCACTTCACGGTAAGTGCGTTGGGCATCGGTTTCATCACGGAAAGCATCAAAAATTTTCTTGAGAGCAACAGTCTCCTTGACACGACGATCTGTGGCCTTCCAAACTATTCCATAGGCACCCTTGCCCAGACGCTGTCAAAAAAAAAACCAATGTAAGGTTAAGATTGTTGGGAGTTTTTTGTTTTTTTGTTTTTACCTTGCGCACATCAAAAATGCGCTCGATATTATGATCAAGTTCATTGATCCGACGATCACTGGATGATGAATTTGCAGCCATTTTTTTATCCTTTGGCTGCCTAAAGACGGACTCAGTCTTGGGTTCCTGATTTGAGGGCTGCTCTAATTGGCTCGATTGGCGATTCCGTTTGGGTTGACGTGGACGACTACGACTGGGTGTGTTGACATTCAGGTCTGGAATGGCAATATTATTGACAGCATTGGTCACGAATCTGCGACCCTCTTCGGAGCAGGCGTTGTCCTGTATTGGTGCCAGTGCTTAAAGCTCGAGCGAATGACTCGAGCTGACGCTACCAAGCTGCCTCGTATGCTGGACTCCCTCTTTTTCTGGCCTCTTAGCCCTCAATATTCTCTTCCCTTCTCCCTCTCCCTCTTTTTCCCCCTCTCTCCCTGTCTGCCTTGGCTAATAGCTGCTTGTGGCTTGAGAGGGAGAGTGTTGCTTTCTAGTTATTGGGAGAAGTGGCGCAATGAGTGGCGCGATGGCTCCCAAAACTACTAAAGAAAAAACGAGGTTCTAGGAAATACCTTATCAAAGGGGTGCGAGGGTGGGGGACTAGGCAGCCTTAACGCCTTCGCGTGTGTGCATATGTCAAGCCAAAAAGAAAAAGAAAAAAAAAAGGTAGTCTATCTTTGAGCTGTTGAATTTCGTGTACTATTTATGGCTCGAACTTTTTCGTTATTGTTTTAATCAAATTTATTTAATTCTAGAAAAATACAAAGACAACGAATATTTCATATTGAGAAATTGGACAAGGCTATGCTGCATATACTATTTTTCTTAGAAAATTGTAAAGACAAATTCCAACTGTCTATCATATGAAGTATGTTAAAAGGCAACAACAAAAACATGGCAAAAAAAAAGAAGAAAATTATACCATCTAAAAAGGGAAAATAAAATAAAAATACAGCACAGCAAATAATGAAGAAACAATTTGATTGAAACTGAATTATTGTTAGATCGATTGCTCGAATGGGCAACGAAAAGGAAAGTGGGCGACAACAACGGCAAATAAATCGGCCGAGCTCGGCCCACAATAATGGCCATCCATTCAGTCAGACAAACCGACAGCTAATCAGGCCCGTTAGTGCCTCAAGTGCTCCAGGGCAACGACTTTTCCAACTTTACCTTTTTTGACATTGCATGCAGCCAATGCAAGAAAGAAGTGCAACTGGAAGCTCGAGCAGAGCAATCAATCAACCTGACCCCAACTCATCTGCTAAAGCAAATAAAATGTAGACACTGCTGCCAAACAAATGCAGGCATGCAATGATATCAAAAACAACAAGAAATAAAATAAAATAAAACACATTTCTTAAGCAAATAAATAAATAAATGAATTTTCTACACTGCCTAACAGGGCTAATGAATTGCAAACAATTATTCGAACAAAACCCTGTCCACTCTTTTCCCAGCACACAGGATGGCAGCCCCCAAACTCACTTTTAGCGATCACTAGTTTCCTCTAGCCAGTGCTAGATGGCGTTTTGCGAACTCTAATAATTTCATGGTACCACAGCGTCAAGCGCTATTAAACCATTTTAGTCCCCAAAACACTAGCAGTGCATATAGCCGGACGGAACAGTTATAAAGGTATTAAATTTGTAATTGACTTTTTTTTTGCTTACCTGTTTAAAATCCAAGCTAGATGCTTCCAAATACTTCAATTATTGTATTGATTGTCAGGCGAAAGTGCAAACGTCAAAATCAAGAAAGAGTTCTCTTTGTATATCCTTCCTTTGATTGATTACTTCTTTAAAATAAATAAATGCAAACGAGCCTCAGTCAATATTTAATGAAACTATATATAAAACTACAACTAAATTACTGACACAAGAAAAACCTAAAAACGAATATAAAAGTAAACTTTAAATATACATTCTGATTATTATGCCAATTGTTTTAATTTTTTTTTTTAGTATTTTGTTTATTAATTATAATTACCCAAAAATTAAAGTTTCGATTCAGTCAACAATGCAAAAGCACAACTACAAATAAAAATGAATTAAAAAGTTAAGGAAAAAAAATGTATACTTTTTACCGGCTTTTGGCTTGATTCCTTCTTAGTTTTGTTGTTGTAGTTTTAATAGCAACTTTATCTTGATCACTTTGCACAAAATTTATCTTCTATTTAACAAAATATATATATATATACACTTGCTTCTCCTACCGATTAATTGGGCAAAATGACTAAAACTTATATTTTTTGCAAAGTTTTTAATGGTTTCTTTTTTTGCTTTCACGTGCCTAAAATTGTAAATATTTGTTGCTTTTTTTTTTAAAGATAATATCACACAAATTACACCAGCTTGAAAATGAGACCACGAAGGACTTTGATACGATTTGAAAAAAATTACGATTTTACAAAAAAGGTACAAAAAATGTATGTGTATCAGAGATATTTGTGTGTGAAGTATAAAAAACTTTACCCCGAACTGGCTCTGACATTTTCAAACTGTTTTGAACCGATTTAATTCGCCGCCTACTTAGTTTTATATTTATATATATATAACGATTTCTGAATAGTATTATCCAGACCATAAATTAAGTAAAAATTCTTTTATATTATTATTATTATTCTTTTTTTTTTTTGAGTAAAAAAAAAACTTGTCTTTATTGCAAGGATCGATCAAGGACTGTAAGGTTTGGCCGGCAGGTTTATTTGCGGCCCATAAAACATTTTATTTGATGCTTAGTTTTCAATAACAAACATTATTCCTGGTTAGCCTAGCAACGTGCTGGTAAATAGAAAACAATTTGTTTATATATCGGGAATATGTTGACTGATAATTTCTATGCTTAGCCTAAATGGAAGGGGGTGAGTTTCCAAATGGTTGGGTAAGCCGATGGTGTAGCGCGACGGGTTGCCGGGTTACCAATACAATAAAACTATTATTATCATTTATATCCATGGTGATATTAAGGATATTTCTCTGCAATATAGGGTGACATGGTCTTGTTTGTTCTTGAAATTTTATAAAAAAAAAAAAAAAAAAAATTTAAGCCGAATTTTGGATACCCTGTACCTAGTAGATGTTGATAACCCTGATCGGCTATTACATAAAACCTTTGGTCTTCATATTCCTTTGAAATCAACAGCAGATTGTTCAAGCACGCCATCTAACGGACTGTTTATGCAACCGTTTGCCACTTTGCCAAGAAGACGACAAATCTTGACTCTGAAATTTTGTTTTCTGTATATCTCATGTAAAAATGGTCCGATTTTGATCATGTTTGATATCAATCGAAAGATTTTTGGCTTACTAACAACTTTTCGGAGGCAACTAATATCAAAATATTAAAGCTATGGAAATTAGAAGGCTTTGGAAAAGTGAGGGTCTAGAAGGAAGGGTGGGGGGGTGCAAAAAAATAAACTTGACCCGAGTACAAACATAAGGAGTCCGAATCCCAAATTTGGTTATCCTAGCTCTCCCAGGCAGACTTACAGACAAACGGAGAAATTTGGCTATATTAATTTCTCTAGTCGCCCTGAACATGTTGAGGGTGTCTACGACGTCTCCTTCTCTAATTTTACATATATTTGCACAAACTTAAAGGGTAAAATGTATAAAAAATACATATATATAATGCCAAAAAATGCCAAGTCTTTTAGTCAAAAAAAAATATATATTTCATTGATACTGCTGGTATTGCCTTGCGCGTTGAGGATGCTGTAGGATTTACATTTGATGCTGCTGATGCTGGTGCTGCTGCTGATGGTGGTGGTGCTGCTGCTGTTGTTGTTGTTGTTGGATTTGTTGTTGCCTACGCTTTTGCTTTTCGAATTCAGCCAAATGCTCCTGTTGTTTGCGGACCAATTCATCCATCACCTCGTGGTTGTAAGTGGAATGCAGCATCAGGCCGAGAAGATTGGCCCGAGAGGCTATCTGCTGGCGCAGCAGACGTTCCTGCTCCATGAGATCATCCATTTTGAGCCATTGCCGTACACGTTCCAAATCGATTTCGGCCCGACGTATCTTCTCCCAGGCGTAATGCTTGAAGCAATTCTTTTTGGGTGCCCGACAAAAGTCACCGGTGGGATTGAAGACATTCCTAACTAGCGGAGCACCACACACATCTGTATCACTGACTTTGGGATCCTTGCTATGCTCGGGGCAGAGGACCCGCAGACGTTTGCAATAGGTTTTGCTGGCGGGATTGTAGAAATCACAAAACATATTGTTGCCCTCCATGCGGGTCTGGAAGATGCTGCCGAAGGAGGCTTGGGATTCGTATTTGTTGAAACACTTTTCCATATGCTTAATGGCTGTGCGGGAGTGTATTTCATGGCCGCAGGTAATGCAATACATGCTCTGCTCGTCCTCCAAATCGTTGTTATCAACGGGTGGAAAGAGATCAATCGAGCTGTGTTTGGCCCGATCGACAACCATGTTCAGTTCTTCGACTCTCTTTTCTAGCTCGGCCAGGGCGAAACGCACCATGGACTGCTTATTGCGTATAAGTTCCAGTTGCTTGCGATTCTCCTCGGCCGCATGGCAGGGTGTTAGATTCCATTCCTGCAGACGCTGCGGCAAGACTTGGAATATGCGACTAGTGGCCAAATTGAAACCGCATTTGTCACTGCAGTATTTGCTTTGTGGACGAGCCTGACAACGGCAACTAGGCCCATGGCACTGCCTGATGCCCTCCAGTTCTGGATTTAGGAAGATCTCCGGGCTGGCAGCCCTTTGGGTCTTGCTTTTGCGCTCTTTGCTCACAGCCTTTTCACGTTTGCGTACGGGTGCTGCTGGGGCCAGAGCAGAGCCTCCGCCTGCTGCAGCCTGTACAACACAGGTGCGGTGTATGCAGCGTGGCTTATGGCCCACGCGTACCCGGCAAGCCTCGCACTGATTGCAATTCGGACGCCGGCAGCCTTCGCAGGTACCACAACGCTTTCCGGCCTTTGCGTCTTTGGCTGAGCTATTCTTTCGTTTGAGGCTGCCACTGTTAGCTGCTGCAGTGGCTACCACACTGCTGGGCTGTGGTTGGCTTAAGCTGGCCGAACTTGTGGCTGCAGCATTTGAGGCTGCCGTACGCTCGGTGGCAATCAGACGGAATATTGTCTGCAATTCGGGATTCTCCTTTTTACACTTGCGACAATAGTACTGTTTAATATGTTTTGCCTCCTTTTCCGTGATGCCAATGCAGTCCCCGTGATACCACTCCTCACAGCCATCACAGCCACTGAAATGCATTCGAAATAAATATAATAAAGAGTAGAATTAATTATACGTGGCATTCATACATCATGAAACGGGAGCAGTCTGAGGTGCGACATATACAATAGGCCTGATCATCCTGCTTTAGTATTGTGGCAATTTTTGATTTTCTTTCGGGCAAATCAAATTCCCGAGCGATTTCCTCTTTCTAAGCGGGAAGCAAAAAAATACATATATATATTAGTATGAGACAAAAATCATTGATTGCAAGAAATAACTTACCGATTTTTTATACTTGCGTTTATCAGACATATTCAAATTTACTTAATTACTAGAAATTGCAAATTAACGTCAAACCAATTTAGTAAGCCCTTGACATTCATCGATGCTCGCACAAAGTTATCGATAGGCAAATCATATGTGACCAGGGCTGGTATTTTCGATTAAATAAATTTATCTAAACAATAATTACTTTATATAGGATAAAAACAATTTGAAGGCACACACAATTTAATGGTAATTAAACAAATATATAAAATAATCATTTCGTTTTTATACTCAAAGCCGTTTATAATTCTGTACAGAAAAATATCGATATCGCCGGCAACAAAACTTGCTCGAAATAAACAAAGTGAACAAATTAAAGAAACTCTAAAAAGTTGCTATAATTATGGGCGTTACAGTGCTCCAACCGTATCCCCTGCCCGAGGGTAAATCGGGTGCCCACATTATAGAGCATCTCTCCAAACGTTTGATTGCCTTGGGAGCCACTCATGCCGGTCAATTCCTCGTCGACTGTGAAACCTTTATATCAACGCCCCAGCATGGTCCGCCGGCCCGAGCTGTCCATGTACTGCACAACTCTGAATACCCAGCCTCCACATTCTCCATCATAGACAATGGCAATGGCAAGCAAGTCGCCCTGGTGGCAGATAACATCTTCGATCTACTCATGCTCAAAATGACGGCCACCTTCACCAAGGAAACCAAAAAACAAACCAAAATCGAATCGCGCGGCAGTCGCTTTGAGTATGGTGATTTTGTAATCAAACTGGGCTCCGTGACCATGATGGAGAACTTCAAAGGCATACTAATCGAAATTGAATACAGACCCTGCATTTTGCTCTCCTACTCCTGGGAAATGATAAGGGAAATGCTGCAAGGCTTCCTCGGCATGAATGTGCCCAAAGAATATCCTTCGTACTTCACCAGCCAAACCATCATGAATGCCATGGGCCAACAGCAACTGCTACCCAAACAGAACGACATCTATGAACCCATGGACACGGTAAAACAATATCTGGAGCAATTTACAAATTATCGCAAGCAAGTGCCCATGCTGGGTGCCCTGGGTGCACCCGGTGTAGGCGGTGTGGGTATGAATGTACCCGTGGGCGTTGGAATCGGCATGGGCATGCAGTCTGTTGTGGGCGGCCTGGGGAGACCCTAACTGGAACCCCCCGATAATTTACAAAATTAATTCACAAAAATTTAGAATTTAATTAAATTTAAAATATTTATAATAAAACCAATTTTTTTTTTTCAAATAAATTTTTTTTTTTTTATTTTCTTTCGTAATAGATGTATATCTTTAACATAATAGTTATATATATATATATATATAATTTTTTAATATGTAGGTATCTCATAATTTGTGTATATGCACGTCTCTCAAGAGAGTTAGAAAAAAAAAAATAATTATAATAATAATATACTTAAATATTTCAGTTTCTTTTCTTTTTTTTTTTTTTTTGTTTCTTGCCAAAGTCAAAGTAAAGTAACGCTTGTTTCACAATCAAGCAAGTTCAAAGAAAAAAAA
Source organism: Scaptodrosophila latifasciaeformis (assembly GCA_037075145.1). Lineage (NCBI taxonomy): Eukaryota > Metazoa > Arthropoda > Insecta > Diptera > Drosophilidae > Scaptodrosophila > Scaptodrosophila latifasciaeformis. Next base: position 5,449,171 of record JBAMCM010000073.1, read on the forward strand.
AAATTTTTTTTTTTTTAATTTTTTCTTTTTTCCAAAAATCAATTCTCAATCGGTATGGTATATATTTCAGAATTTCTAGCCATATAAAATAGAGTGTGTATGTGTGTGTGTGTGTATGTTTGGGAAAGATTGCTAATTCGTAGACTGCATTTCAAAACTGTTATACAAAAAACACAAATATTTATATATATATATATAATTACGAGGTTTACTTTTTTTTTTTGCTTATCTTTCGAAAAAAAAAACGCTTAATAAAAATTACAAAAACTATATATATTTATATATAAAAATTTTAATGTATATGTGGTATATAATATAAGTAATGAAAAAAAAAGTGTATGTTAAAAAAACAAAATTTTTAGTCTTTTTTGAAAAATAATATAAAGTAAATATAAATCAAAGTTTTAATGCTAAAAATATAAATGTGGTAATATAAAAAAATTTCCTCACTTTATTGCCTAAATTCATAAATGATTTCGCTGTTCTTCGTTTAAGTATTTAGGATGGACTTGGAAGTATAACAGTTGAGAATTTACATATATCTGACTGTCTGTGTGTGTGTGTGTGTGTAGAGGTGATTTATATAAACAAATTTCTATTTTTTTGAGAAACTTTTTTTCAACTTAAGCTTAAATAAAATGTTTTGTGTAGTTGGTGTATGTCTAGTTATAACGGTGCTTGAATGAGTGTATAACAGTTTTACTTTTTCCCCATTTCACTTTTCTTTACTTCTTCCCAAATTAAGTTGTGTGTGTGTTGTGAATGGAATTTTATGTTTTTTTTTTTTTTGTCATAAAAAGCTTATTTTAGGCATTGGTCTCTCGGCATTAGTACAGTTTATATTAAGTTCTCAATATTGAAGAGCTCTTGCTGTCTTTGTCTCTCTCATAAGCGTAAAGCGCACCACGATGCTGTTGTGTGTGCTCGTTTTATTTTTTTTTTCCTCCTAGGTATGCTGGGTCGCACTGCTTGTGTACTGCTTCTCTGGTTGCTGTTGCTGCTGTTCCTGTTGTTGTTGTTTATACCGTTAACCTCTGCGCGCTTGCCTAATTCGTATTCTTTCTTTTGCTGCTCTTTCTGCTACTTGGAGTTATTACACACTCACACAAATATCTCTGCATATGTCAGCATATTCATTTGTTTTTTTTTTCTTTTCTTTTTTTTTTATTAAAAGAAGAAAGGCTTAACCTTTGTAATTTTTAAGATTTGTCAAATAGGTTTTTTTTTCGTAGACCTTTAAAATTATTCGTTTTTTTTTTTGTTTTTTGTTTAATACAATATTTAAGACATATATTAATATATATGTATATATTTATGTATATAGTTTAAGCGGAGATCAATTTCCGATTGATTGTTGTTGTTATGCGCATGCTTTTTGCTTGGTGTTTTTTTTTTGTCTATTTTAGCCGGTATTTTTTTATATATAATTTTATTTTTTTTTTTTACTTTGTTTGATTTGAAGTTTAAAATAAATGTGCGTGCGTGCGTGCGATTTTTTTTTTCTGTCCACGCTTTTTAGAATCTTTTAAAACCAAACAAAAACATGCAAAAATGTTTTTTTTTTTCTTTTTCCTTTTTTTTTTTAATCCTCTTGGTGTTGTTGTTGTTGCTGTTGGTGGCATTGCTTTTACTTTTACTTTAGTTTCGAATTGTTGTTGTTGTTGTTGTTTGTGGCAAATTCATTTGGAATAGCCTTAAAATCATTTGACCTTCTCTCCTGCCTCTCCACACTCGCTCTCTCTCTCTCACACTGCTTGCGATTATTTCTGTGATTTTCTGAGTGCATCATCCTCCTGATTTTGGCTCAATCTAATCGCGTATTGGCAAAGTAGCCGGCTTAATATGGCCGCCATCGCCCTCAGATACGAAACGCTTGCGGCCGCTAAAATCAAACAGAAAAAAAAACACATTAAAAAATTAATTACATAATAATTACTTAAGTGCTTATTTACTTTACAAGTGTCAAAAAAAATTGCATGCAACTGGCAACACACACACACACACGCAGGCCTATTTGGTAATTTGCAAAAAAAAAAAAAAAAAAGCTTGGCGCGTTTCACGAATTTGCACAAAAAGTTCATTCAACCGTTGACCCTTTTTTGTCGCCTTCGTCGTTGTCGTCGGCTCGGCTGCAGCAGAAATTGCAGCAGCAATTCGGCGACAACAACAGACGCAATGACCACCCCCCACACACACCCCCTCGGCCCAAGACCATCAACAGCTGTGTGAGCGCCAGGCACCACTGTGAGGTGTTTCTTTTTTTTTTTTTTTTTTGTTTCGGAGCCGATAAAACCAAACCAGTTATATTTTTTTTTGTGCACTTCTTCTCCAGCCAGCGCAGGCTGGCCTGCTTGGTACTAAAAGCAGTTGGCAGCACCGTTAATCAGTGTTTTCTTCGTCTTTCAACTGATGATGAAAAAATACTGCTTTTTTCTACTTGGTTTCTGCTTTTTCTTTAACTTTAAACAATTTTGTATTTATTTAACTTTACTCGACTTTTATTTTTCTCTTAAATTTTTTTTTATTTTTGTTTGTTTAATTTTTTTTTTATTCATTTTTATTATTTAATTTATTTAACTTTCCCATTTTTTAAAATTCTTTTTTATTTAATTTTTCAATTAATTTTTTTACTTTAATTTTTTGCTGATTGTTTGTTAATTAAATTTTTTTATTTTTATTTTTATTTTTTTTTTTTAATTTAATTTTTATTGATTTACTTTTTTTTAATTTTTTTTTTTGTATATAATTTTTTCAAATTTTATTACATTTTATATATATATATATATATATTTTTAGATTCTTCGAGGCCTCTTATAACCTTTCCATTTCATTTCAAATTTAACCTACTTTGCAATGAAAAATGTCAATTGCCTTTGTACCCAACACAAACACAAACGCACACACACATACACCTACAGACACTTGAATAATCATAAATTTATCAATATTTAACAAGAAAAAATAAAAATAGAAGAAAAAAGTGAAGTGCATATTTAAAATGCACTAAAGTCGGCTGAAGCCCGCACATATCAACAAAAAAAAACTGCTTGCTCGGTGGCCCAAAAGAGAGAGGAACAAAAAAACACATGAGAGAAATATCGTGTCGACAAGCAGGCAGGCAGGCAAGGCAGTGGCTGCGGCGCCAAGTAAAGTGAAGGAGTCGAGGTGACCGGCCGAGGCTCTCAATGTTTTTGTAGTTTATTTTATAGTTTATTTATATTGGTATGTGTGTGTGTGTGTACATATATTTATATATACATATATATATATATATATTTGTTTTGTGCTGCGTGCCTCAACCGCCATCTAAAGTGCCAAAGAGCAATAGCCGTAGTCAAGGCGAATGTAAATGCAAAATGCAAGCGAATAGAAAAAAAAAAAAAACTACACAAAGCAAAAGCAGTTGAAAGAGGTTTTGTGGGTCTGCTGCTGCTGCTGCTGCTTTTGTTGTTATTGTTGTTGCATTGGTTTTATTTTATTTATATTTTTTGTTTTTGTTGTTTTCTGCCATTTTGGGGGAGTGGCAAAAGCAAAAGAGGGGGAGGGGGGCAGCGGCAAGTGAAGACCGGCGTTGCCAACATGTTTACCTTCGCTTTGAGAACAAATACAACAACAACAACTTACAGGTTGTTGCACTAATAATCGATGGGGGCTGCAGCTCTTATCGATGGCACTTTAAATAAAATATTGTACCCCCCTCCCACACACACACGCACACAGGCACATGCACACACCTATTGATTATCTCTCAAGGAAAAAATAGTTTAACATACACACGCACACTTTGAACGAGTAAATAAAGACCGCCTTTTTGAACACCTGATAAAAAAAAAAAATAGAAAAAGCAGAAAGAAAGAAAGAAAGAAACAAGGCAACCGGCAAAAAGCGCTGGCATTGCTGTTGATAATTGACGGAGAGACGAAGAGGTGAAGGGGAGATGCGGGGGGGGGGGAAGAGAGGGTCTGGCTGACTGACGCCGCGTCATCGCATAAAAACTAAACTGCGCAATAGAAATTTTTATAAACAAACAAAAACAAACACACACACATACACACACACACATAGCAAATAAGTAAATGGCCAAAGCAAAAAAAAAAAAAAAGAATGCAAAAATAAAGAAAGAAAGAAAAATGAAAAAAAGAAAACAATAATAAACAACAAGTTAAAATGCCGGCTATACCGGGTGAGACTCAATAAAAATAAATAAATAGTACCGAATGTATGTGTGTGTGTGTGTCAGTGTGTGTGTGTGTCTGTCTGTCAAGAGACTCTCTGTGTTGTTTTGACTGAGCCGATTACGTAAACTTTCAAGAGGTCTTTTTTTTTTGCCATAATTTTTTTGTATAGCTTTTTTTTGCTTTTATTTTTTTGTTTGATTAGGAATGAAAATTATCACATTGCCTAATTATTTTCATATAATTAAAAAAAAAAAATAAAGATAATGGAAATAAATCTAGGCAAAAATGAAAGGGAAAGTAGCCAAACTACTTGGGGTGATCTTCTAATTAAACCGAAACCCCCTCCTCTCCTGGAATTATTTTTAGACTTTTAATTTTTTTTTTTTTTTTTTGACTTACCGGGATGGCACATTATTGATAATCTTATCGGTGAGGAAACCAGCACGAGCACAACGCTCAACAAAACGATCCAGAATTATATATGCCAATGGCACATCCAAAACAATATCCGCCATATCATCATAGACCCGAGTGAAACCCTAAAAAAAAAAAATCAAATTAAAAGAAAATTTTGGGGGGAAAAGAATTATATGATTCTACCTGTTCCATGCCAGCTGGTAGAACCAGGCAGGTTTGATCCAAGGTCTTGAGCAATTCGCACATGGCCTCCTCGGTGGTTTGGCTTAGGGACTCCAAAGTCATGACAATCGCTTCATAGACAAGCTCATGATGATAGTGTGGCACCTCGAGGGCACGCAGACAACGCTGAGCCTCAACAAGATCCCGAGATGATAGATATTCTTTGAGTAACAATGTCATCTGCTTGGTAATTGTCTTGACTGGCCTAAGGGGGCCACCCATGCCCCAGACATTGTCGAGATGGGCCCAGCCCTGTTTGATGTGAAGTAGAGTGTCGGCACGACGCAACGCCTGTTCGGCATATTCGTTGAGGTCCTTGTGCTCCTCCGGTTTGGTAACAAATTTCGGCGGGATACAATCATCGGCTATGGCCCGGGCCATGAAATTGCCCAACATCGAGGGGGCCTCCGGAGTGTCGAGTATGAGGTCGGGTAAATTGGCCAAGAGCATGGTAAAGCCCTTTTCAATATCTTTGCCGGTAATGACACGACTATATAGATCGGATATTAGCACCGATGTCATCTCACGCTGCGAGTCTTTGTGATCCATAGCGATTTCCACAAGAATACTAGTGATATGCTCCCTCAGCGGTCCCTGTAAGATCTCATCAAAACTAACGGCCACCTCGTGCGTATCACCGTGCTCGTAATATTCCAAGACTATCGGCTCGGCCAGCTTGAAAAATTCCTCGGGTGTTATTTCGGTGATCACCTCACGCAATTCCACATTCCGATCATTGCATTCGCTATCATAGTTCGGATCATTCTCATCCTCATAGACCTCGGCCAAGGCCTCCGAGCCCGGCAGACCCCAGACACCCTTACCACCGGCTCCGCCCTTCTTCGGCAGTCCCCTGCCACGGGTCACATTCCGCGAACGTCGGCTATTCTTCCAGCGACGATGAGGTACCACATAACTGGCCCCCGCCACCGGTGCCACATTCGATGCCGTCAAGCTAACGCTAGGCCCGAAACCGATGCCGCTCCCAGTGCCCCCGCCGGCTCCTCCACTCACCGCCCCACCATTCGAGGCCACAGATCCCACGCTGCCACAACGACAACCATTGGTCTCACCCCTACTATTCTGTCTTTGTATGAGACGCTTGGCCTTCCGCTTGATCCGCCCATCATGGTTATCACCCACCGGCAATGGCTTCTTGATGTGTCCATGACCATTCGACTTGGGCGATATGGCAACGCCGCCATCTCCCCCATTCAACTCCACCGCCTCAATCTCTCCATTCAGCTCACGCTCAACCGAACTCTCCTTGGACTCGGAGCCACTATTGACTCCCGAATATTTGCCATTGGCATGACTATTGCTGTTCAGTTCAACTTCCATAATTCAGACTGGGACGACTACTACGACAACGATGACGACGACGACTCTTGGAATGCACGGCAATAAAAACAGATTCCCTCTATGCGGTTATTTCTCGGATTTATTGTACCTTGACCACCAGGTGCTGCTGCTCCACTCTTGCTAAGGAAAATCTGAAAAAAAGGGAAATTAGACAAATAGAGTATATAGTCCAGATTCGAGTCGTATATATATAGAGATTTTTTTTTTCAATTTCTTGCTTAAAGAACCCTGTATTTTTTTTAAGAATTTTCTAATTTAGTAAATTTTTTTTATTTAATTTCTTGGTTAAAGAACCCTGTATTTTTTTAGACATTTCCAATTTAGTTAATTTTTTGGTTAAGGAACCCTGTATTTTGTTAAGAATTTTCTAATTTGATTATTTTTTTTTCAATTTCATGGTTAAAGAACCCTGTATTTTTTTTAAGAATTTTCTAATTTAGTTAATTTTTTTGATAAAGAACCCTGTATTTTTTTTAAAGAATTTTCTAATTTAGTTAATTTTTTTTGTTAATTTTTTGGTTAAAGAACCCTGTATCTTTTTTAAGAATTTTCTAATTTGATTAATTTTATTATTATTTTTTTAATTCCCTGGTTAAAGAGCCCAGTATTTTTTTTTAATTTTCTGATTTTTTTTTTTTTTTTGAGAAATCCATAAATAAAATGGAATTACAGTTCGATAAGGCGCAAGTCATAAATAAAATAAACTCACGTAATCAAGAGACCCTCTAATACTACTCTGATAATTTTCAACAAGCCTTCGCCCCACCCCTCTCTCTACCCCCCCCCCCCCCTTACTATATAAAAGGCAGAGGCATATGTTTGCCGGCGTGTCAAATCATATCAAATTTGTTTACAGTTAAAAAAAAAAAATACTTAACTTGTTGTTGTTTTTGTCAGTGAAAAAAAAGCAAAAATAAATTAATACAAAAACAAAGAAAAGCCTAATGAGAAGCCACAACGCAAAAACAAAACAAAAAAAAAAGGGGGAGGTGGCCGCAAAAATAAGAGGCCGGTTCAGTTCTTCTATATGTAACGGTAAAAATAATGTTGGAAATGTGCGTGTTTGGCACATTTCAAGGTCAAGACCGAATCGACTCTAAGCCAAAACACACAAACTTTACACACCCTTTTCTTTATTTTTTTTTTTTTTAACTACTTGGGAATACTCTTTTCTTTTATTAATCAATTAAATAATTTATTTTTATTAATTTGATTTTTTTTTTTTTCAAAAAACTTGCTTCTTTTTTGTTTTAGTCACCCTTAACCTACCCCAAAAAAAAAATTCACAGGTGGGTGGGCGGAATTTAATTAAATTTATGATTCTTATTTTATGATTTTTATTTCTTATCGCTTTCCACTCCAAACACCAACTAAAAACGGTTTGCCCGAAATGAAAACAAAATACAAACAACATCGAAAAAAACATCATACCACTTTTCAACGGTAATAAAAGCTCTCACTTAGCTAGCTCTCGGTATGTGTATGTGTGTGTGTAAGTCTGCATAGGCCTGCCAAAGAGGGAGTTATTGCGCAGCAAATGCCAAACAAAAACATAGAAAATATGTAAAGCACATGGCTACATTGTACATAAGCCAAATTGAATAAATAATAAAAAGAAAAATAAAAAAGGAAAGGTTTTTGCCGCATAATTGTCATTTAGGGGGAGAGGGGAGGTGAGCGGGATTAGGTCAATACATCAAGTTGGTTATTCGATATAAACAAAGAAATAGAATTTCAAGCCACATAAACATGGAAAGTTCTAGTTAGCAAGTGTTCACTGTACTCCTAAAACAAAATTAGAAGAAGACGGAGGAAGAATGAAATCAAAGAAGTGCCAATTTGATACACCAAAAACTTTGTTATTCTTTTCGGGTCTTCTCTTTGATTCTTTTTCCTTTCTGTCTACTCTTCCCCTTTCTTCCTTTTCACATTTATTTTAACCACTTTATGTGTATGTGTGTGTGTGTGTGTATAGATTGTATGTTGTAACCGGTTTATTATGTTTGTTTTGCCCGGTTTAACCTTGAAAATTTTATGAGAAATTCTGTTTTTGTGCGTCGTTACAAAATATATAATACATATATACATTTATATAATATATATATATATATATATATATATATATATATATATATATATATATATATATATATATATATATATATATATATATGTATAACTAAAGTGGTCTGGTTTTGTTTTTCTTTTTTGCACTTGTTGTTTTGTACTTTTTCTGCTATTTACTTTTGCTTGTTTTGCTGGATTTTATTTTCCTCTCTTCTTTTTTTGTTTTTGTTATTTTGGCTTGCCAAAAAAATAAACTGCCTATATGATTCGCAAAATAACAACAGGAATCACACACACACACACACAAACACATACATAGAAATAAGTCAGCCGACGCAGACGCCGATGAAATTGCGTCGCAAATATTTTTGAATAAAAAGAAAAGAAGGAAAAAAAACAAAAAGCGGCAAGAGAGCAAAACAAGCCACAAAACAACAAACACACACACACACTGGCATATATACAAAATATTAAATATATACATATATACTGATACAGATAAATGGTACATGAATTTCCGTATAAAGCGACAACGAAAAAAAAACGTGGAAACATTGAGAAATAAAAAAAAAAAAAAACAAACTTAAAAGGCGACAACACAGCAGTCACACAGACACACGCATGCATATATATACATACATATCACTCAAATGGAATAGTCTGGAAATTTTGTTAATGTCAAATAAACATAAAGAAAAAAAAAAAAAAACAAATTTGTTCGGTAGGCTGAAATTTAAAACCGACCCCCTGCTTGATCATTCTCTCTCTCGCTCGCTCGCTCTCTGTCAAACTAAGCAGTCCTGGCAGCTGACCGAGCAAACGAACGAACGAACCAACGAAACAAAACGAACAAGCAAGCAAGCAGCAACCCCCAAGAAAATGTAACTTTCGTCAGTGCGGGCGGGCAGGCAGGCAGGCGGTTGTCTTTTTCTTTTCAAGTCTGCGTTTGTATGCGTGCGTGCAGGCCGGTCGTTTCCAGCACGTAGACCAAAAACATAAGCCCTTGGAAAACCGGGCCAACCTAAACTTTTCTAGGCTTCATAAATTTTTTTTTCCCCTCACATAAGCCAATTGGAAATAAATTAAAGCAACAACAAAAATATATATAACAAAAACAAGTTGCCCTGTTGATTTAATTTATCTACTCTGTGTGTGTGTGTGCATGTATACATACATGTGTGTTTGTGTGTGTGCAAGGGGACCAAAGCAAACATATCAGAGAAGAAAAGAAAAAACACATGCTGCACCTCTCTCATAATAAATAAACTGGCAACCATTTCAAAAGGGAGGGCACAGGGGGAGTGTTGCTCGCTCTTTCTTTCTGATTGGGCATGGTTTGCCGGCAAACTTAATTTTCATAAATAAATTGAATTGAAACTCCTATTTGTTAATTTGTTAATCTTTTCTTCTTCTTTTTCTTCTTATTTAATTTTTATGTTTGACTTTTGCTTACCTTTTTCGTTGTACTTCGCTGGTTTGTTTTTTTTTTTTTGATCTGCGCTTGTGAAAGAACGACACTTCGGTTGCTGTTGTTGCTGGTTCTGTGTTGTTGCCGTCTGAGCAACTCTCTTGGCCAACAACAACGGTTTGCAAAATGCAGCTACGAGCTCACCACCACAACTGCAGAGAGCAACGTTAACGACGGAGTTCGGTTTTTTCTTTTTTTTTATATAGTATATAATTTATATATATGTATATGTATATATGCGCGCGGCTTCTTGGTTAAATTGGAGTGCGTTGGTGTTTGTTGCACTTTTATATATATATATATGTTTATATATATATGTAGTCGTTGCTTGTTTGTACTTTTTTCAGTTTAAAATGCACATGAAATGCAATTATTATTTTATTTATTTTTTTTTATTTTATATAGCAACAGAGCCACTAGCCAGTATTCTCGAATTTTCTGAAGCTAGGAACTGAAACTATTTTGTACTGGGAATATTCGAGACACGGATTTAACTAAAAACAAAAAAAAAAAACGGAATATAAAAATATTAACAATATTTATATTTATTTCACTTGTACAAAAACAGGAAAAAAATTGAATATGTGAATCCAGTTTGGTTATGTGTGTGTGTGTGTATATGAGAAAAACCGTTGCAACGGGTCAGCGGCATTTATTTTGCATACACTCACACCCACACATAAATGCATACACAATATGTAGAAATCAATTGCAATTACTTTGTTTAAAGTAGAAAACCCTTAAAGGTTGGCAGATAAGGTAGAAATAGTTTATTTGCTTGAAATTTTAAATTTGTTTCACCATTCATTTAATATCTTTGTATAGATTTAAAGTGTTTTCTTTTTTTTAGGTCAGATTCTGATTAGGTAGACTTATTGCCGACGGAATCCAGGCAACATATAAATAAACTTACAAAGCAAACAAACATACATACATAGGTACGCGGGGTACGGCAGCTATGTATGTAGGCTGTTGTTGCTGTTGAATTTTTGCGCGTTTTGTTTTTATTTTATGATTACTTTATTTTGTGTTTAAATTGTCTTGGTTAGAATACACTTTTAGATTTAAAATTACTTTGAGGCAAAAACTAAACTTTTCATACGTCCGCTATACACATCCATTCACAACAAGAGTTTTTTTGGTTATAACCCCAGAGAGCCACGAAATAACCAGCGCGTACGTCATCTGGCAGCTCGAACGTCAAAGCAGCGATATCAACCCTGCACGACTGTAATCTTTTAACGGTCTGGCATTACCAAAATATTTACCGCTTCTTTTTAACAAGTTAAGGCAAGTTTAATTATAGAGAATAGTAAATGTTGTATTTTGTACAAGGAAAAAAATGAATTATTTCTCAGGCTTGTTGTTTAGTTTTCATTTATTCCTCGGCGTAGCCACGCGTTTCTCGTAAACGACGACGCTCATTTTCACGGAATTCGCGACGCTCGGATGGCTGGGCCCCTTGTAAGCTCCGAACAATTGGATTACTTTTGCAATACGCTTCTGGATCGTAGGTAGCAGCAGCAGGCAGCACATCCCAATCTTCTGTTGTTTCTACCAATACTGTATTAGCCGTTGACGGCGGTGGCGGCGGCGGCGGCAACTTATCCGGATTTTCAAACCTTTCATAAGTTTTACGACTTTCACAAGTTTCAATGTGTTTCTGAATTTATAAATGATAAAGAATTATACGTATATTTTTGGTCTATATATATATTTTTTTAATTGCTATAAAAGCCTTCTTACCCGTAGCTCGTGCTCATGTAGCACATGAGTTACATTAAATGGACATTGAATCATTTTATCCGTTGTATGATTGCGGGCACATCGCGTAAGATGCAAAGCTAATCGATTGGGTAATAAGGAATGCACATTGTTATAAGGACAAAGGACATAATTATTATTGGGCAACATTTTATTCCCTCTATTATTTCGAGTTGAGCTTTTTTTACTATCTTCACTCATATTCGAATTCAAATATCCGCAGCTTTAAACGTAACAATAGCAGCACATTCGTTCATGAAAACACACCACAAGCGCTCCTATTTTCAAGCGACAGCTTAACACCGACACGTGAATTTACCGCACATAAAATAGCAATGCAACAGGATTAGTCGACAATTTTATAACAAGTAAAACGCAGCCTACCTAGAATTTACTCTCCGTTAGAGTTGATGGTACTATAGAGATATCGAACTTCCGCCCTGGAATTATCGAGTGGCGCCACTAGCAATAGTTTCCCGTGCGACCTAGTGTTGCCTGCGACTGATTAAAAAAATGCCAGATTTTTGAAAACCGTCAAAAAATGCAAAGGACTAAAAAAGGGCTATACTATTTTCAATTAAAATGTTATTAAAATGGAAAACTACAAAAACTAGAGTTATGCAATTTGGAGGAGTGTTTATGCCTATGCTCTTATGTTGATACAATCTACCATCCCCCCGGAGGAACTTTAAGCTATAAATTAAATAATTGTGAATACCCCAGTGATAGAGCAAACTAGCGTTGGCTTTATCTTGTTTGAGTTCTTAATAATTTTGGTAAAAACTAAAAAACGATGGAAAAAGGCTAAGTGAAAGCTGTTTTGAGTATCTATTCGCAAAAAGGCTAAGTCGGCAACTCTGGTGTAACCAGGCCTGCCAACCTGACTTAAAATTTGCTCGTACATATGTTGCGCACGTGCTAGCCTGATTGTTATATTTAAATCTTTGTTTATATAGAAAACAAATCAACAATAAAATGCCACCGATATCACAAGAAGGCAATTGCCTTATTTATAGGGGCAGTAATTTCCTCAAACAGCGTCTTGTACTGTCTTGTCTAAGCGGTAAACCTGTGAAAATCACACACATACGTGCTGATGATGAAAAGGCACCCGGTTTAAGCGAATACGAGATTAATTTGATTCGTCTGCTGGATAAAATAACGAATGGCACTAAGATTGAATTAAACCCCTCCGGTACCAGTGTGATATTTACACCCGGCCTCCTACACGGTGGCCAGGTCCAGCACGATTGCTGTGTACAACGTGGGATTGGATATTATCTTGATGCCTTAATTGCTCTGGGTCCATTCTGCAAAATGCCTCTAAAATGTAATCTCCGTGGCGTGACAAATAGTAAAGAATCACCTTCGGTGGATCATATCAAAGGGGCTGCCTTCTCTCTACTCAAGCGTTTCCTCCTAGTCGATGAGGGTCTCGAATTGCGAGTGGTACGTCGCGGTGTGCCTCCCCTAGGCGGTGGTGAAATTTTTTTCAGCTGTCCAGTACGCAAAAGCCTACGGGCTCTACAATTTCAACAGCAAGGCATGGTGAAACGCATTCGTGGAACCGTCTATGCCTGCAAAGTCTCACCGGCTTTAGCCAATCGCACTGTGGAGGTGGCCAAGGGCTGCATGCTAAAATTCCTACCCGATGTCTATATCCACACAGATCAGAATCGTGGGAAAGTCTCCGGAAACTCTCCAGGCTTTGGCATTTGCCTCCTGGCCGAGACCACCGATGGTGTCTGCTTTGCCGCAGACTGTAATTCGAATACCAAAAACGACAACGTAAGTTTCTCATAACATTTATAAGTTCATTTGATTCTAATAAATATATATATATATATATCAAGGACACACCAACGATACCTGAGGATTTGGGCCGAGAGGCTGCCATGCGTTTGCTAGATGAAATCTATCGTGGTGGCTGCTGTGATTCCGCCTACCAATGGCTGGCCGCACTGTATATGGCCCTGGGCCAGAAGCATGTCTCCAAATTTCTGACTGGTGCCCTATCCAATTATACTGTACATTTTCTACAACATTTGCGAGACTTTTTCTCCATCACTTTCAAATTGGAGAACCCCGAAATCGATGAAGATGATGAAGTTGCTGAGGAAGTACGAGGAGCCCAAAAAGTCCTTATGACTTGTGTGGGCATTGGCTATACAAATATAAGCAAGAGGGTCAATTAGTTAAAGTATTTTATTTTATTTTTTTTTGTTTCTATCTAAAATTAAGCTTAACATAAAATAAATTTTTTTTAATTAAAAAGTTGCTTTTGCTTTAAACCTTATCAATTTGTCGTAGACTGGAATGAACTAAGGTAATGTTGCCAGTCCAGCTAGATTGATAAATACATTGTTGCAACACAGTCTTATGCCCTTGCCTAGAATCATTAGACTAGTTCAAAGACCTCGGAAAATCTAGGAAAAAAATAGGCAAAGTTTTAGATCGATTTTGATAAGGGCGCCGATTAGTCGGTCAAACCAATGCAAACTTAAACAGATTTTTTTGATTGATTTTTTTCTTGTTGTTTTTTTTTTTTTAATTTTATTTTTGTTCCACACACTTGGCCAGATCAGCAGAAAAATCTGAGCTAATCGACACCTTTGACGATTATATTCACTTCCTCACCGTTTCCAAATCAAATTTGGTGGGTCAGCAGTAAATTCTAGGGAAATGTATAAAAAGCCAGACGAACTCTGCCAACGACATCAAACGCCGTTTGCAACCGTTTGGACCAGATCGTAATAGTGTACCCGGTAATTTGCAAAAACAAAAAAAAAAAAATGAGTCTGAAAATTTGCCTGCTGGCCTGCCTCGTGGCAGTGGCTTGTGCCAACAAGGATGAGACGCTGAAGCCAACCAAATGGTTGAGCCCTTCGGAATTGGAGAACTTGCCTTCGTTGAATGATATAACCTGGGAACGCCTGGAGAATGAGCCTCTGCAGCGTGGTGCTGAATTGGTTGAGAAAATCTGTGAGTTTCAATTGGCTTATCTTAGGTCCTTTCGATTGTTTATACAGAAAATTGTTGAATCTTGAAAATTGTAGATCACTTGGCCAGCATCAAGAATGATTTGACGCCCAACTTTGTGCCCAGCGCCAGCAACATTCCCGTTTCTATCATCAGCAATGGCCAGCGTGTCCAGGCTAAATTGAACAACTATGTGAACAAGGCTAAGAGTCTGAACCGTTTCGGTCAGGATGAGGTTGTCGTTGTCTTGACTGGTCTGCCCCAGACTAGCTCTTCCATGAAGAAGGCCATGCGCAAGTTTGAGAATGCCTACATGCAGCGTTTCAATATTCAGGAACAACAGAAGATTACCCAGTCCATGCCTAAGAACAAGGATTACGATTACACATCCAGCGAGGAGCAAGAAGACCAATGGAAATCCGCTCCCACCAGCACCGGCGATTTGATCGTAAGTGAAACAAGTCAAGAAAAGGACAACAAAATATAGAATTAATTATTTTCGTCTTATTTTATAGATCATTGATTTGGGCTCCACTTTGACCAGCTTCAAGCGTTATGCCATGCTCGATGTGGCTGCCACCGGTTCCATGATTGGCCAGACTTTGATTGAATTGACCAACCAGGGTGTGCCTTTGGAAATGATTCATTTGATTGGTCAAGGTATTGCTGCCCATGTGGCTGGCGCTGCCGGCAATGAGTTCACCGCCAAGACTGGCCACCAGTTGAGCCGCATCACCGCTTTGGATCCCTCCAAGATCTTTGCCAAGCGTGATAACACTTTGGTTGGCCTTTCCCGTAGCGATGCTAAATTCGTTGATGCCATTCACACTGCCACTTTCAGCTTGGGCACACCAGTGCGCTCTGGTGATGTTGATTTCTATCCCAATGGTCCTAGCCAGGGTGTTCCCGGTGCCCGCAATGTGATTGAAGCTGTTGCACGTGCCATCCGCTACTATGCCGAGTCTGTGCGTCCTGGTAATGAGCGCAACTTCCCCGCTGTGCCCGCCAACTCCCTCCGCCAGTTCAAGGAAAACGATGGTTTCGGAGAGCGCGGTTATATGGGTGTCAATGCCAATTTGGGTCTTGAGGGTGACTACATTCTTGAGGTCAACGAGAAGAGCCCCTTCGGAAAGCGCACCCCTGCCCAGAAGCAGAACAGCTACCATGGCTTCCACAAACAGCTCTAAGCAAACAAGGTCGTGGACGACCACACATGTGCTTCACGTCATAGGCATTTAAGGATTCAAGCATTTAGCTCCAAATCAAAACAAAAAAAAACAAAATAAAAAGAACAAAAAAAATCAGCAATATAAAAAAAATTAGATTTATTTGAATTTTATTAAGAGCGCAAACGAAAAATATCTGGCAGCCAGTGGCCGTTATTAGCAGTCTGGCCACGCTGTCTCAGTATATTACTGATGACGTTGCCACTATTGACGTTGACAGTTTAAGCATAAGTGTTTACGCGTGTAATGCAGGTATGCATGTTTGAGTGAGTGTGCGTGTGTGTATGTGCAGCCACAGCTGTGTGTGCCTGTGCTTGCGGTCTTTTAACGAATCTTTTTATCCAAATTTTGATCCACCAAGTAATGCACTCCAGGACTTTAGCCTCTACGGTGGGCTGCCTGCTACTGTTGCTGTGCAGCCCAGCTTTCGCTTGGCACTCCGAAGATCTGGAGATTTTCGATGTAGTCGAAGAGGTTAACAAAAGTTTTTACGAATTCATGGGCATACAACAAAATGCCACGAATAATGAAATAAAACGTGCCTTCCGCACTCTATCCATCGTTCTGCATCCAGACAAGAATTCAGCCGAAGATGCCAATATACAATTCCGTAATTTGGTTTCCATTTACGAGATCCTCAAAGATCCCTCTAAACGTGAAAAATACGATAAAGTCTTGCGCGACGGCCTGCCCAACTGGAAGTCAGCTCTCTATTATTATCGTCGTATGCGTAAGATTGGACTCTATGAGGGTGCCTTCATTCTGTTCCTCATTATCACGGTGGGTCAATATCTCTTCGCCTGGGCCGCCTACCTCGAGAAAAAATACACTGCCGAACAGGTCTTTGGCACCAAGCTGAAGAAATTGCAGAAGAAAAACAAAAACATTGATATGGACGTGATACTTAGTGAAATACCCATGCCTTCCTTGCTCAACACTCTGCCCATCCAAATTCCATTGGCCATTTGGCACTTGCCACAGACCATTAAGAACGGCTTCAACAAGGCCAATGAACTCAAGGAACTGGCCTTGGAGAAGCGCCGACAGTAAGTAAAGACTTAAGGCACTTTCCAATTGAAGGTTTTTCGTTATTTAAAATTTGATTTCTTTCAGAGAACTTGAGGCCGCACGACGCCAAGAGGAACTGGAACGTGAGGCCGAAGAACAGGCACGTCTGCGTAAAGAGCATAAAGAGAATGTACGTAAGCGAAAGCAAAACTCCAAGGCACCCGAAAAGACAGAAGAGGAACTACGTGGCTATTCACAAATTCAAGCACGAGAGCTAACCGAAGAAGATGCAGTGCGTCCGGCCACCCAAAAGGTGACTTCCAAGCCCAATAATCTATATATTTGATTAAGAACTTCTCATTTTAGAGCACCGTCAGCGGTGGCTTCTGGACCGATGAGGATCTCACTGAATTAATACGCCTTGTGAAAAAATATCCCGGCGGCTCAGGCAGTCGCTGGAGTACCATAGCCGAGTCTATGAATCGCACCGTGCAAGAAGTCACCTTCATGGCAGCCAAAATGAAAGAGAACGGCTATCGCATACCCGGCCAAACTGACAGCGTGGCCGAGCAGATAGTCCAGACCTCGCAAGATGCCGTGCGCAAGGAGAAGGTCAAAAAGAATGTGGGCCAAGAGAAGAGCATGCTCATACCCGAGACCAATTGGACCCAGGAGCAGCAGCGTGCCTTGGAGGCGGCCATTGTCAAGTATCGCAAAACAGCCGGCGGAGATCGCTGGCAAAAAATAGCCAACAGTGTGCCCGAAAAGACCAAAGAGGAGTGCCTGGTGCGCTACAAATATCTCTGCGAATTGGTCAAATCCCAAAAGAAGGCCGAAGAGGAGGAAGCTGAGGGCGTAGAAAACTTGACCTCCAAACAGCCCGAGGCTGAGCCTGAGCCAGATCCCGAACCGGAGGCAGAGTCGCCTGAAATAGCTGAGACTCCGGTAGAGACTGAAATAGATCCTCCGGTCTCGAAAAAATTAAGCAAACGCGAGAAGCGTCGACGTAAAAAGAATCTATCCAGTAGCGATGAAGATTCCGACGATGCATATCAATATGAAATCAGTTAGCCAGCCCAAAAGGCCTACACAAACTAAGCCAATTTTAGAGATTACAATTTTATACTTAAAACAAAAAAAAAACTATCTTAAAAATAATTTGTAATTACTTTTTCATTTTTTTTTCTTTTGTAAAAACAAAAAAACGGGTTTAGAAATTGGTTTAAATTCAGGGAGGGTTGTCCTTAAGTTTTTGTATAACCAATAAAAAAAAATACATATATATATATATATATGGTATATATATATATATAGATAATAAATTATTGTGTATCTGCCACAACCGATTCTTTGCTTATGTCTAAAAATGAGGTCTGTGACATTTCAGTGTCATCTTCCTCCTCTTCGATTTCCATTTCAAAAATGGTCATTTTACGCTTGCGATCGGAAAGTACGGTGGCCACCTTACGGCTACCCGAAACGGCCAACATTTCGCAGACACCATCCAAGCCTTTAAATGTGGCTGCATCCTGAATATCGTGTATGCTGTGTGTGACCGTTGAGTCGATAATTCTGACCAATGGAGCCATCTGATGCTGAGTATATTGATTCCTGGACGCACTCAATGAAAACTGTATGAAATAGCTGTGCGGTCGGACACCCGGCGTCGGATGTGTGGACTGTGCCAGCATGGACAGGGAGACTTCATTGTAGAATTGCAAATCCACAAATTTCAGATTACAATAGTCCTCGTTGAGACGACTGCTGAATGGTCCTGGGAGCAAGTGTATGTGTAGGCAACGTACCAATTCTTCGGCTCGCATAAATTCCAAAATCATTGCCTCCTGCCAGCCCACAGTAACGGCCAGCATATCACATTTGGTGGCTTCATGGACATAATAGGTGCAGTGTATATAATCATCCTGCTCATCTAGAAATTCAGCTAATGGGGCAATTACAAAGGTGGCATTCAATTTGAAACTGCTGCTAATGCTTTCAGTGGGTTTGTGAAAGACCGCATCGATGGCATTGAACATCTTTTCGCGCTGCTGGATAAGTGAAAGCTTTTTGTCATGGGGCACAAATAATTTGGATTCCCTTAGGCATTCATTTTCGGCCAACAGACATTCCCACGTATGATTGATATCAAATTTTGGCAATTGACTAAGTTCCATATTCTCGAGATATTGACCCACACGTTCCAAATTGAATTTACCACGTGCTGGCGGCAATTCAGCTTCCATGTCCTGAGTGGTTTCTACAAAAAAACAAAGAGAATAAATATTTCTTTTTATAGATATAATTAATTCTGTATTTACCCTGTTCATCTATGTCCGGTTCCATCGAGCAAAAGAATTCGGCTAGGGCAATGTTCTCCTCATCCGTAAAGACCATATCTTCTGGTATCTCTTGATGGGATAATCTTAATATGGTAAAAATCATCCAGGAATGAAAGAGTTTCATATCAGCTACCAAACGATCAATTGTGCCCTGCAGCTCGAAAACCTTCATCAGAAAGGCACCACAGGCACGCATGGCCTCATTGGCCACATCGGGTGAAATCAATGATTCAAAGAAATGGGAAATACGACCAAATCCAGCTATGGTATTTAGAAAATAAAACATATTCACAGCAGCTCCATTTAATTGCTTAAATACCAAGCTCTGCAAATTGTTTAAGCTCAGATCCACAGAGTTGGCTATCTTCTTGAAGCCTTTTTCCGAAAGAGTCCTTCAAAAATAAAAAAAAGAATCCAAATCAAATTAAGAATGAAAATGTTTCAAAAATAGACTCACTCGAAAAGAAATTCCTCCACCTCAAGGGTGGCGAAACCAAAGATGTGAAGCTCTAGGAAATGTGCTGATATCATGCCATATGCCTGGGAATTGGCATACCTGGTTAGCTTATTTTCCATCTCCAATTGTACCGTCTCCCAGGCTTCGGTCAAACACTGATGAGTGTCGTTGATGTAACTGAAAGAATAAATACTTTGTGTGAATAGGTCCAACAACATTTGGAAGTTGATATACTTTTTGGTTTCTAAGATATTTGCACAGTGGGCAGCAAGTTCCAACATGGGCGACATACTTTCCTCCAAGACTTGGTTGTGAAAATGCAGAACCTTCAGCTCTTGGCCATCGCGTAGTAAGGCATAGATGGCATTAAAGTCGCCATTGAGCCGCACATCGTATACCTCGAGGTGATGCGGGTACATAACATGCTGGGTGAGATCAATGCTGCCGGCCTGTAAGGCTCCGAGGAGAAGTAAATGCACTTTGCCGCTACGCATGATTACCACTAAAAAACAGGGTGAGCCTTTGGGAAAGCTCTTCTGATCGAGTGTTTTGAGACAGGGATCTATATTGGTTAAGGGCTGGAGCTTGGGCAGAAATCTTTTATGCTTGTCTTTGGTGTGACAATTGTAGCTAAGCAGGGTCTCTTTGTTGTTTATGGCCTTGCTGAAGTATACCTTCTTGATGTCATCCTCGTAAATAAGACCCGAAATGATGGTCTCGCTCTCGGCATCTAATAGAGCTACCTTTCCATTGCTATAGCCGACAGCCAGCAAGGTTTCATCCATCTGCCAGCTAAGGGATCGAACCCGCACATCCTCGCCGGGCGTGGGAAACGTAACAATTTTCTGCCAATTTAGACGTTGTATAATAACCTCACCTAGATGAATATAGGAATTTTCTTTGTAAGCATATTTAAACTTAATAAGTTTGAATGTTACACCTTTTTCAGTCCCATAAGCGATTAGATCCATTTTATTATTCCATTCCATGCGCTCTACAATGCAACTCATGTTGCGTACACCGAGCAGTTTCATAGAGCCTGATTGTGCCATTTTGGCCACTAAAATTTGTATTTAAATAAAATAAATAAAACCTTGTTTACAAATTTATCGATGCGCCGGCAAAACAATATAACTAAATCGATTTTTAAAATTATATCGATAACTATACAGTTTGTCAGCTTGCCTTAGCCGAAGTCGATTACAGAGAACAAAATTATCGATTAAGATGCTAGATGACGGTAGCTTATTTAAATTGTAATTTAAATGTATGCTGAAAATTAATTGAATCTAATATTAAGACCCACAACTAAATCAATATATATCCTCGATTCAGTTGAATAACTGCAGCGTGTTCCCACAAAAAAAAAAAAAAAAAAAAAAATCAAGCAAACGCAATTAAAAATAATTTACGCATAACCTTAAATTTTATTTTGACAATTCCAAGAAATACATGTATTTATGACTTGAGTTCAACTAGGTATTAATTGTTGACTTTTGTTCTTTTCGAAGATCTTGTTTTCCTGTATTATTATCAAATAAAATCGCCGGCATTCTGCATTAGACTATCTTTCCATTATCTCCTCCGCCTCCTCTGCCAGCACTGCGTCCGCTGGTTCCATCCTAAAAACTGTCAGTACTGTAGTTGTCACTTTCATCATCACTATCGTCGATACCGGCGTAAGATCCATAACCGCTAACACTGTCTCCATCGGAAGCCTCATCCTCAGAGCACCAGGATATGCACTTCTCGTAGAACTTTATAACGGTTTGTGGACAGCGTATGTTGGCTTCTTTTGCCTTAACAAAGTCCACTTGATCACATCCTATCCACTTTATTTGAAACATTAGAACTCCAGACACTTCAGTTGCGTTTATAATTTCCAAAGGCTCTAGCCCTCGAGCAAAACCATAGAGTTGGTTTTCCTCTCCAGTTTTATTATCCATAATAAGATACTGCTTGGATTCTGAAATCGAAAATCCTTTTTTTTTTCTACTGCTCCAATTGCTTCCAAGTGCTTTGCTGAACGAACAACCGTTTCATCAGAGGCCTCACTGAATACTGACTACTAACGAAAAACGGGACGATATTCAGGAAAAGTATGGCAAAAACTTATACGTTACGTTACATACACACACACATTACGTTATGTGAGTGTGTATATGGACGCCAAGTGACAGTTAAAGCAAAGTTTACGCCAAAAAAAAAAAAAAAATATTGTTCACAAAATGGCAGGCATATTTTTTTACTTGACCTTGATTGCCACCAAAAGCGGTGTGGTCTTTGAGGAAACTCTTGTGATCGACTGTTTTTGGGGCAGTTATAATGACCTTGCTCTTTGCACGGCCATTTCTCAGCTAAGGTAACGCTTTTCTGTACCAAAAGTATCGAAATTTGAAGAAATGTGTCTTATTTTGACATTTTTCCTCCACCGAAATTGCTTGCAGTGAACAAGAATATGCATGCTAAAATATATATTTGCATATAATTTTTAAAGCCCTTGTCTCATTTCATTTTACCACACTGTGCCGTTTTTCTAGAAAGATTTTTTTTTTTTTGCCCACAAAAAAATGAAACAAACTTTTTGGAGACAATTTTTTTTTTTATTCATGTCAATTCCTGGTATTTAATTTTATGGAACCGAAATTATTTTTGATTTTATGGTTTATTTCTCTGTTCCTTCATCTTTATTTCGTATTATTTGGACTGTCAAATGCGTTTGGCGCGGCCATTACCGCGACCTCTACCTCGAGCACGACGAGAACCACGAGAACCACGAGCACCACGAGCACAACGACAACCACAACAGCTACGACCGCCACGTCCAACTCTTCCGTTGGAGGTCTCACTGTCACTACCAAGGCTATTGCTATTCCCGATGTCTGGCATAGCGATATCTCTGGTTGGAACATCTTCGAACCAGGTAAGGTGCTCCTCGTAGAATCGTATGACAACTTGAGGACAATATATGTTGGCCGCTTTAGCATACACCATGTCTGCTTGATCAGTGCCCTTCCATTGCATTAGAAACATCAGTTTTCCAGTCGAATTGGTGGCTCCTAGGATTTTAAAAGCCTGAAGACCACGATTAAAGCCCTGATTTTGCTCTTCAGTTTCAGCACTCATAGGTAGCTTGCGTTTGTAAGACATGGTTCCGGCGTAGTTTTCAACTTTTTTTATTTCCAAGTGATTTTTCAAATGTTTCGCCTAAATCAACCGAACTGTTCCCGAGTGTTTTCACAGCGCGAATAACCTTCCCTTTTCGATGTTCAGCCGTTTACACTTCGTTTGCCTTTCGCATACGTTCCGTTGAAATTTCTGCTATTCCGCGTAACTCTACCAATGTGTGCGATATTAAGGAAATAGCAAGACGTAAAAGCAATACGTTACACATATATGTATGTGTGTATATAATATTGTGAGGATTGCATTCAAAGCAGCTTTTATAGCAGCCTAACAACTCTGAATAATATATTTTATTATGTATATCACTTTTTTACGTCTAGCATGTTGGTACATTATGTAGTAATATTTTATATATGTCGGTGAGATCCTAATTAATCCACACCTTCTCCGATTCGTGTTTAAATAAAAAAATTAATTCTTTGTTTTCAAATTTTTGGTAAGCGGGCAAATGAATAAAAAAAAAAATCGATTTTCTTACCGTAATCGATTACAGAGAGCACAATTCGATTAATATAAACTCAGGCGGTAGTTTTTTTTAAATTGTAATTTTTAATGAATATGCATCTAAAAGAAATCATTTAAATCATATCAATTTCGGTTAATTATATTAAAGACCACGTTCACATGATCGATGTCCATTTGCTTCTTCATCATCTTTAAACTTCTACCGAGCTTGTCACGGCTTCTGCGGCCCTGCATATAGGTGACTGAAAATGGATTGTTTTATTTTTTTTTTTTCTAGAAAAAGTCCTTTAATTTTCAATGTAACAATAGAGTGGCATTGTCACAGGCATGTCCCTGGAAACTGGATGTCGAGCGAAGAATAAAATAAATACAAATAAATAAAAGAGAACAATTAAAATTTCGGTACTATATTTTATGCATTTTGTAATTGTGCAAAACTAAAAACTTTATTCTTAACAATTCCAGTGTAAAGTAGTTAAAGTATAAAAAAAATATATTCATGTATTACATGTTGTTAAACTTTTAAAAACTAATTAATTATATGGAGTCAGATTCGACCCGAAATTATTAATTTGTTGTGGCTTTTCACTTTTATGTGCTTAATATTATACTTTTATTCTTACGGTAAAGATATTTAAGGAGTTTTTGCTTTTCTGTACTGGAGCGATTCACAACTTCGCATTAATTTTGTATTAGACAGTCTCTCCATTGCTATTGCTACTGTCCGGCTTCATATTTTCGTCGTTTATGCTGCCGGCGAGACTGCCGGGCCCACTACCACTACCGCTGCCAGGACTTGTTACTGGGGCACTGCTACTGCTGACTGGTGTAGAGACATCACCGCTGGACCCATTGCCGGTGTGCCAGGTAAGTCGCTCCTCGTAGAATTGTATTACAACTTGCGGACAGCGTATGTTTGCCATTTTGGCAGGCACTAAGTCAGCATGATCACTTCCTTTCCATTTCATTAGAAACATTAGAGTACCAGAGGAATCGGTGGCGCCTAAAATTTTCGATGGCTCCAGACCGCGATCGAAACCGATGAGCTTCTTTTGCTCCTCCGTTTCATCATCCATAAATAACTTACGCTTGTTGGACATGGAGTCTGGCGTGGAAGACGTTGAGAGGCGTTTTTTAACTTCTTTTTTATTATTTTTAAGCGATTCTTCAAATGCTTCGATTAAATCAGGACAATCAAGATTTTCGACCGGCTCCCAAGTGTTTTCACTGCGCGGATAACCTTTCCATTTGAGGTAATACTCTGTGCGACCATTTACGGTTCTTTTGTCTTCCACACGTTCCACAGAAAATTCCGCCATTTGGTAATGTAAGTTCGCGTTATGAATATTTACGCGTAGAAAATTGTGCGTAAAACTTATTGCTCTATGATTGTACCAATGTGTGCGAAATTCCGCAAAAGTAAAGCGTACCAACAATGCGTCGTTGAGTATACATGTGTGTATGTTATGTGGAATGAGGATTGCATTCAGAGCTGCTATTATGGCAAAGAAAAAAAATACTACCACAGAAGAAACAACGCTGTGTACCTCCAGTGTTGCATTCGAAAAATATTTCGATTGTCATCAAATCAGATCTGTTCCCAATCGGCTCAATTGTTCATTTCGGAACATTCCAGCTACGACTTATAAATTTGTCGGTAATTTTAGAAGTCGCACCATTTACTGTTTGCCTCTGCCGTCAAAAAGCAAAGGCGTACTATTAATAAAATAAATAAACTAAAAAGTTTCGTCCCACTAATGGTGTGATCTGTGCAAAACGATTATTAACGTTTACTCATCAAACGTCAGCATGCAGCGACAACTACAACTTATTGCATTATTGGCCTTCATTGCCGTAACCAGTTGCGGAAATCTGGACTATTCGGTATTATCAGATACTTCCAAAAGCTTTGGACCCACAAGCTATTACGATTTAGTACACTATCAACCCGAGCAAGTGCATCTAGCGTTTGGTGGTAAGATAAACAATTTCCATATTATACCAAAAATTATTATTAATTTTTCCACAAACAATACTCATACTTATATTAGAATTGCGCGCCTTAGTATTTGTATTATTATTCCAAAGAATAAATAGGGAGTATTCTATATGTATGTGTGTATATGATGTGTCTTTGTCTAATATATATGCATTATTTTACCAGATAAGACCTAGGCGAAAATTTTCAAAACAATCCTTTCAATTGTTGCTTTTGTTTATTTTTATTTTTTCTAAGCCAAAGCCAAGCCTTATATTTTTGTGTATTAGTTTCCAGATAAGACCAAGACCGTTATTCGAATTCATCTGCGTTGCTGGTTTCAAACAAAAACAAATACGTGATTCTGTGGGCCCGTTTTTTTTTTGTCAGTAGATAAGAAAACAATAGCAAATCAAATTAGAACAATACACGCAAAGGAATTTCAAATTAACAAAAAAAAAAAAAAAAAACTGGGCCAGATTGACTTGTAATTAATATAAAGGTTTATTTGCTTGTTATTTATTTATTTTTATATTTGTTTTGCATTACGGGTTGTCCATATGTTTTTTTTTTCTTTGTGCGTCATTTTTTTTTTGTGATTTGTTTTGCAAATTGCATTGAGTGCAAATTTATCAATTTTTTTGTGAATTGCAAAACTATAAATTTATCAGTTGAGTTGAGCAAAAAAAAAAATGCAATAAGCATATTTTTCCTTAGGGGTTTGACTATAACTTTTCATTTTAATTATTGGTGCTGTCCCTTTATCATTTTCTTCTTCTTTTTTTTGTGAATTGCAAAACTATAAATTTATCAGTTGAGTTGAGTTCCTTAGGGGTTTGACTATAATTTGTAATTTTAATTATTGGTGCTGTCCCTTTGGTGCATTAAAAACAAACAAACAAATCTATAAAAAAAATTTAACAAAATTTTATTAAAAAAAAACGATGAATTTTTTTTCTATAATTTTGGCCAAATCGAAAAAAAAGAAGATCTAAGATTTTTGTATTGTTTTCTTTTTTTTTGCTGCCAGAGCGCACCGATAGTGAAATTGTTGTCACTTGGTCGACACGCAACCTGCCGCCGGATGCGGCCAGTATCGTTGAATATGGAAAGACAAAGGCATCAGAGGGATTAACAAAACGCGCCCAGGGCAAAGCCACAAAATTTGTGGATGGCGGACGGAAACATAGAACTCAATATATCCATAGGGTGGGTATATCGACTCGCACTCGCACACACACACACACACCATGACTGATGATGACAAACCCATTCTTAGGTCACCTTGAGGGAGTTAGAACCGAACACAAGCTATTCATATCATTGTGGCAGCAGCTATGGCTGGTCGGCTAAATTTGAGTTCCATACAGTGCCTTCGGGTGATAGCGACTGGTCACCATCTCTGGCCATTTATGGTGATCTGGGCAATGAGAATGCCCAGTCGCTGGCCCGCCTACAGGAGGACACTCAAAAGGGCATGTACGATGCCATTTTGCATGTGGGAGACTTTGCTTACGATATGAATACGGATGAGGCACGTGTAGGTGATGAGTTTATGCGTCAAGTGGAAACGATAGCTGCCTATTTGCCCTATATGGTGGTCCCAGGCAATCATGAGGAGAAGTTGTAAGTTTTGCATAGTAGCTCCAACTTGTTCGCTAAAAGAAAAAAGAAAAATTCCCAAATTTCAGCAATTTCTCGAATTATCGAGCACGTTTCAGTATGCCCGGCGGTACGGAGAATCTATTCTATAGCTTCGATTTAGGACCTGTTCATTTCATAGGCATCTCCACGGAGGTTTACTATTTTATGAATTATGGCGTCAAGACTTTGGTCTTTCAATACGAGTGGCTAGAGAATGATTTGATCAAGGCTAATTTGCCAGGGAATCGAGCCAAGCGTCCCTGGATTATCATCTATGGACATCGGCCGATGTATTGCAGCAATGAGAATGACAACGATTGCACTCACTCAGAGACGCTAACCCGAGTGGGTTGGCCCTTTATCCATCTATTCGGTCTGGAACCTTTGCTCTACAAATATGGGGTAGACGTGGCCATATGGGCCCATGAACATTCGTATGAACGACTCTGGCCTATTTACGATTATAAAGTACAAAATGGCTCATTAGCCGCACCCTATCTCAATCCGAAGGCACCGGTTCATCTGGTCACCGGCTCGGCTGGGTGTAAAGAGGGCCGTGAGCCCTTCAAGGGTAAAATACCCGAATGGAGCGCCTTTCATAGTCAGGATTATGGTTATACCAGGCTAAAGGCCCACAATCGTACCCACTTGTATTTCGAGCAAGTATCCGATGACAGGCAGGGTGAAATTATAGACAAATTCTGGCTGATTAAAGCTCAGCATGGCAGTTATGAAAACTAATCGTAATTCAATGTATTCTTTTACTTTCACTACTTTTGCAGTATTAAAAGCGCGCACATTCCAGCAAATCCAAAGTATCACATTTTATATATATATATGTTTATTTTTTTTTTTTTTCTTTTAAAATTTGTATTTGTTGTAAAGCAGAATTGAATGTGGGGTCTATGGTTATTTATATGCTTAAGCGTTGAAAGGCTGAACAAAAAAAAAATCAAATTCTATTAGAATAATTCTATATCAAGTGAACAAATTAATTATAAGAAGAAGAAGAAAAAAGAACAAACCTGGCTACAAATTAAACCTTAAATATATGACGATAAAAATCTATTCAAACAAAAAAAGTACAGTTGTGTACAGAAATTTTATTTGATGATTTGAATATGACGATAAAAATCTATTCAAACAAAAAAGTACAGTTGTGTACAGAAATTTTATTTGATGATTTGGTAGAATATGACGATAAAAATCTATTCAAACAAAAAAAGTACAGTTGTGTATAGAAATTTTATTTGATGATCTTGTAGAATATGACGATAAAAATCTATTCAAACAAAAAAAGTACAGTTGTGTATAGAAATTTTATTTGATGATTTGGTAGAATATGACGATAAAAAGTACAGTTGTGTATAGAAATTTTCTTTGTTGATTTTGTAAAAAATATTTTATGCTCATCTGTCCTGAATAAATCTCAGGATCATCATATTAACTTGAAGAATTTGTTGAGCTTATTTAATACATATATGAACGAATCGCCCAACCTACTTCTGTATATAGAAACTGTACTCGACTTTGTGGTTACCTGGAATACCCGAAGCAATACAAATGAATCAATTTGCTTCTATGGCATAAATGATTTCTCAAAGGTTGCCAAAACCGCTGAAGGACCCACCAAATTTGTCGATGGTGGCACCAAAAAAGCCACACAGTTTATCCATCGTGTAAGTAAAAAAGAATCAAACTAAAAAAGTCCAACCCCTCCAAACCGGCCAATTTACAGGTTAAGCTAGGAAATTTGGAAGAAAATACTACGTACATCTATCATTGTGGGAGCAATGTGGGCTGGTCGGCTACCTATTGGTTCAAGACTCCGTTCAATCACAGCAATTGGTCGCCCTCGTTGGCCATTTATGGTGATATGGGTGTTGAGAATGCCCAATCATTGCCAGCCCTGCAATTGGATACACAGAATCGGATGTACGATGCCATACTCCATGTGGGTGACTTTGCCTATGATATGTATGAGCAGGATGGAGCTGTGGGTGATGAGTTTATGCGACAGATTGAGACAATTGCCGCTTATGTACCTTATATGGTGGCCGTGGGCAATCATGAAAATACCTTGTAAGTTTAATCCTCATACCCTCACAGAGATGTCACTAATTTGGCAAATCCACAGCAATTTCTCGCACTATATTAATCGATTCTCGATGCCGGGCGGCACGGATAATATGTTCTATAGCTTCGATTTGGGACCGGTGCATTTTATTGGCTTCAGCACTGAGGTGTATTATTTTATGCAATTCGGTTTGAAGCCAATTGTGATGCAATATGAGTGGCTGGAGAGGGATTTGATAGAGGCCAATAAGCTGGAGAATCGTGCTCAGCGTCCCTGGATTATCACCTATGGCCATCGTCCCATGTATTGTAGTAATGATAATGACGATGATTGTACGAATCATGAGACTGTGGTCCGTAAGGGTCTACCGATTTTGGAGTTTTTTGGTTTGGAACCGCTTTTCTATAAGTACGGTGTGGATGTGGAAATCTGGGCCCATGAGCATTGCTATGAAAGAATGTGGCCAATGTATAATTATACCGTTTATAATGGTTCTGTGGCCGAGCCGTATAAGAATCCCGGGGCTCCTGTTCATCTAATAAGTGGAGCTGCTGGCAATCTTGAGGGTCGTGAACCTTTTGTCAAAAACATACCCGAATGGAGCGCCTTTCATAGCCAGGACTTTGGGTATTTACGTCTGAAGGCCCATAATAGAACCCATTTGTATTTCGAGCAGGTTTCCGATGACAAAAAAGGCGAAATTATTGATAAATTCTATATAATCAAAGATAAGCATGGCCCCTATAAGCCCATTGAAAAGGAGGCGAATACCAAAAAATAATTTCTCTCTCTCTTTCTCTCTCGAATTAAATTTATAATGGTGCTTGGCTGATCTAATAGCTATATAAATATTGTATTATTATATTTTATAAATCTCAGCTAATATGTATTATTTTGTTGTGATTAAACTAAGTAAATAAATATTTGCATTACCCTTTGGCCTGTGTTATTTTTTTGACTGGATTTGGAAAGAGCTTGGGAAAAGTTTTATTCATTGGTCTTCAGGTTTTATTCTAATAGAAAAAACTCTTTCACTCTTACACTTGCAGAGCATCTGAATGATATTGTGGTCACTTGGTCCACGCGACATGCCACAAATGCCTCCTTTGTCAACTATGCCCAGCATTATGCTCAAGATGATCTGATTGTGGTGGCCGGTAGCTCGGAGCGCTTTGTCGATGGTGGACTCAAGGCTCGTACACAGTTTATACACAAGGTGATACTGAAGGATCTGGAGCCGAGTACCCGCTATGAGTACAGTTGCGGCTCGGATCTGGGCTGGTCGGCAGTTTTCAATTTTAAGACGCCACCTGCCGGTGATAATTGGTCACCCTCGCTGGCCATTTTCGGTGATATGGGCAATGAGAATGCCCAGTCTCTCGGGAGACTACAGCAGGATACGGAACGTGGACTCTATGATGCCATCATACATGTGGGAGACTTTGCCTATGATATGGACACGAATAATGCCAGTGTGGGTGATGAATTTATGCGTCAAATTGAGACGGTGGCAGCGTATGTGCCCTATATGGTCTGTCCGGGTAATCACGAGGAGAAATAGTAAGTTGATTTAATTTGGTTTTTCTTTATTTTAATCGATTTGGTTTATTTGATTAGCAACTTTTCGAATTATCGTTCGCGCTTCAATATGCCCGGAACTGGCGATAGTCTTTGGTATAGCTTTAATTTGGGACCTATCCATTTTGTTTCGTATTCCTCGGAGGTCTATTATTTTGTCAATTATGGCTTGAAATTGCTGACCAAACAGTTTGAGTGGCTGGAAAAGGATCTGACCGAGGCGAATTTGCCAGAGAATCGTGCCAAACGTCCCTGGATTATCACCTATGGCCATCGTCCCATGTATTGTAGTGATGAAAAGGAATACGATTGCAATGAAAAGCTCGAGACTTACATACGTCAAGGTCTGCCCTGGCTAAAGTGGTTCGGTCTGGAAGATCTGTTCTATAAGCATGGCGTCGATGTGGAGATCTTTGCCCATGAGCATTTCTATACGCGTCTCTGGCCCATTTATGATTTCAAGGTTTTTAACGGTAGTGCCGAAGCGCCCTATACCAATGCCAAGGCTCCCATACAAATTATAACCGGTTCGGCTGGCTGCAAGGAAGAGCGCGAACCCTTCTCTCAGAATTTACCCTCCTGGAATGCCTTCCATAGCAATGTGAGTGTGGATTTTTTTTTATTTCATCAAAATGGTATATAAATATATTTATTTTTACTTCTCAGGATTATGGCTATACTCGCTTGAAGGCCCATAATGGCAGTCATCTGTATTTCGAGCAGGTATCAGATGACAAGAAGGGTGAAATTGTCGACTCCTTCTGGATCATCAAGGACAAGCATGGCTCCTATATTTAAACAAGTCAACAATGTGAATTTTTTAGAAATAATTAATTCTTTTTTTTTTTATTAAACGATTGATTAATTTAAGCTTAGTAAAAATATATAAAAAAAAAAAAAATTGAGATTGAGAGAAAAAAAAAATATATATAATAAATTCTACTAAACGAAATGATCAGGTTTTAATAAACCGTGCCCGAAATGCCAGCGCCATAATTATAACCAGAGCCAATGGGTGGTACAGCACCACCCAAAGCACCCAATCCACCGCCCACCACACTGTTGCCATAATTGCTGCTATAATAGCTGGAGGGATAACTGCCATAACCGGCATAGCTGCCATACCCAGCACGGCTATACGGATACCCGGCTCCGCCAAAACGTGAATTATAATACGAGAGGGCATAGGGATTCGAATTGTAACCGCTATAGCCAGCGCCCAAGGTGGAACCATAGCCACCATAGCCGCCATAGCCTGCAGAGCCATCTAGATGGTGGAGTAAGCAAAACAAATATTTCAGCTAACATCTTTGAGTTTAAATAACTAAGAACTTACCTATACCGCCAATGACACGTGAGCCATAGGGATTGTAATAGTTATCCAGACCGCTGCCATAACCGCCAGACAAGGCCGAGCTATAGCCACCATAGCCAGCAGCGCCATCTATAGGACAAGTCCAGAATTATTTAAAGCTTGACAAGACAATTTCTGTACTCACCCAGGCCGCCTAACAATCTGGAACTGTAGGGATTGTAACCACCATAACCACCATAACCACCATAGCCACCATAGCCACCATAACCGCCATAGCCACCGTAACCGCCAACATAACGTTTCTCTTGTTTCTTCTCTTGCAGCGGAGCCAAACTGCTGGCCGCACTCACCTGATCCTGCTCCGAGGCCGTGGCAATAGGCTCAACCTCCTCAGCCGCTGCCACCAGCCAGATTCCCAGCAACAAAAACAAACACGAGAAGAACTAAAAATAAGGAATTCCTTGTCAAAATAATCCACAATAATCCTTCGGTCTGCTTACAAGGCACTTCATGTTGTGGCACAAAAAAAAAAAATAAACCGAAAGCTTGTCTAATTTGCGCCTGCGCACACGCCGCTCAACAATTCTCTAATGTTTTGACTTGGCCCACTGCCACGACTTTTATACGCCAGTTAAGCGGCTCACACAAACACACACACACACTAACAGAGTGATTCGTAATTGTTGTTGTTGGGTGGGTGGTGGCATCGTTGTCTTTTGATTTTAGCCATGTTAACTATGACACATGCCACAATTTTAAAGCGGACAGACAAGCCACTCGATTTATTCTAGTCTCAAATTGACTTTTTAACAAACTGTTAACATTTTTGTGGTCGACAACTCTTGGCCAAGTGAATTGGAATTGGTTTAGCACAACCAAATCAAAGCTATTTTAAGAAGCTAAAGCTAAGAGTCATATATATCTTGGTAGAGTTCCAAGAATTTCCTAAGAATGTCCTCAACATTTTCTGGAAGGCTGCAAACTCTTTCATTCTTTAATTCCTTATTAGATCTTCTCCAGTTAGAGTGAGATATATATCCGAACCTCAAAGAACAATTCTGGTAAGTTGTCTGATATCCAGGGGGATATGAATTCTTTAATGGATCTTATATGTATGCCCCTCTGGACATACAGAGAGCTCCAGTCTTGGTTCTCGGCATAATCTCACTATTACTATGGTCTGTTAGATCCAATATCTAACAAGATAATTCCATATTTTAAATCTAAAAAAAGTAATCGAAATTTATATAAACACCACCTTGGATTTCATGGTTTATTAAATTGGTTAGGAGACAAAAATAAACCAATTGAAAGACTTCTCCAAAAAGCCTTGAGTATACAGTTTTAGATGGGAAGATATATATAGCTTTGATCATAAAAGAGTTATAATTCCTAAGACTTTCCATTCAGACCTCCATTTGGAAGCTCTGTAATAAACCTTATGGGAAATTAAAATCAAGTCTGGACTGCTTAGAACCTTAATTTCTAACTATGATAACTTTCAGACTTGTATCAATTTTATGGATATGAAAAAGCTAAAGCTTCTTAGCTTTATCAAAAAAAAAAGAGAGCCCAAACATTTTGGTAAATATAAATTTAATCTAATATTGGAAAATTGATTCAAGGTATTTTTTTAAGCAAATCAAATAGGTAAGATAAAACTCTTAGTTGCTTGATTGAAAATTATATTAGAATGGGAAAATTGTGATTATTATTTCGACAGATCCATTCTGGGGAACTTGGCAATTGGCTCTGGGAACTTAGTCCAGTCCAAGTCGGCATATCAATTAGGAAAAGAAATATAAATAAATTAGTTTAATTTATTCCTAGATTTTATTAAGTCGGATATATTTTTCAAAGAACCAAAAATTTTGAATGTTCCAAGTTTTCGATTTATTTATTTAAATTGTATTTTTTTTTAGTTTTCTATTTTGTTTTCATCCCAAACAAATTGCATCACACTAATTTTTGAAACGTGCTTTCGTATTATGACAGGTCTCAGTTTCGGTCTCGGTCTCGGTGTCGAGTCATGTAGTGTACGAGCGAGTATCTATCAATATTCCCACGATCTATGACAATTAACACTAAATTACTTTACAACCAAATCAAAACTAACTACAAAAGCAACAATGCTGAGAAATGCTAATTGAATCATTTAACTGACCCTGGGCCAGGTTAACCCAGGCCGAGAAGTAAGAAGTTAAGTTTCCCCCACCAACTCTAATTATATAACAAAAAAATTGTTTGATTTTTTTTTTTTGGTTTTAGTGACAAATCCAAAATGATCTGAGAGTTGTATTATAATTATGGATTTCGATTAATATTATATTTCGATTATATTGAAAGTACTCTAACGATTCATGAGTCAATTGACCAAGGGCTTTCACTTTTTAGCTTTATGTTTTTTGGTTTTTTGCAAACTTAACAAAGAGAGCAATTGTGAGATAAATCTGAGATTATTTAAGAAGTAATAGAAAAGTATTTTCGAAATATATAAAATTGGCACTTAGCAAGTCGAAAGGTATCCCTTTCGTTTCCGTTTCTGACTCAATTTTCACAACTCTTTGACTATGTAATAAAATAAATATGAAAAAGAAGAAGAAGAAGAAGAATTAGAAATCCCTAAAAGCCATGGTTGAATGTCTTGAGTTGACTTGTCTTGAGATGACTGAAATTGCCCATGAGTGGGTCACATTGTTTGGCAGGCGTTGGCGCTGAGTTGGCTTGTGAAAAGTGTTAACTTGGCTGTTTAAAAGTCAAGTGAAGCCAAGACAAGTCAAGTCAAGTCAAAGCTTTCAGTTAGACGGCTAGCAACCATGGCCAAACCAAACAGATCCGTTGGGCCTGTGAAATAATTTTTTTTTTTTTTTTTTTGATTTCGGTAAACAATGATTCTTCAAAGTTAAAGCCAAAGCCACGTGAAATATGCAACCTCCAAATATATAAAAAAAAAATCATACATATGCACACCTTGCGTATACGTAATGTGGATGTCATCCGCCAATGGATCTAACAAATTACATAAATGCTTTTGTTTACGGTTAGCCATAAACTTAAAACACACACACACACATACACACATACACATATACATATATACAAATTATAATTCTGTTTGTCATTGTAATATTATCAAAGGGCTATTGACTCTAGAATTTTCTTTAACGATTCTGCTAGTTCAAGAAAAACCTTTCCCACTCGATAGACTAGATCAGAGAATTAATGAGAGGGTTTTTTTTTTAGATTAAGCTTACCGCATAATAATCATTTTGTCAGTTCTAAGGCAAAACTTGTTTATAAACTTAAAAAAAAAATGAGAAAAAATTAAATGCATCACTTTTCCTCTTTTGTTGTTATTTTTTTTTAGTGCACACACCACACCCACTAATTATATTTTTTACAAAACAAAACTTAATTATAAATGAACAACTGAAACAATTCACAACAACAACAACAAGCCGATAATTCCATAATGCTCCAAAGCCACAAATTGGCTCAAATCAAGCAAAAAAAAAATATAGAAAAAAGGCAAAGTTGATATACTCTTTTCCAGATTTAGCTAGCCAAATGTTATAGTGAACCAATCAGACTAAAATTTGGTATAAAATCAAATTTTCATAAAAGAATTCTGAGCTCCAAATTTGATTTGGATGGGCCAAATAATATAGGAGTTACTCCCAAGAAGAATTTGGGTTCTTATGAAAGCTAATGGTCTGATTCCTATAAAATTTTGTATATATTTTTATTTCTATATAAGAAATGTGTATGCAAAATTTGAGAGAGATCAGTCAATAAATATAGGAGTTATTCCTTACACCGATTTAGGTTCTTAAGTCAGCTGATATAACGCTAAGATCCTAATGAGATGTATGTATTTCCTGTATCCCAAAAATCGAAAGACATTAGTCAATAAATGTAAGACCGATTTAGCTTGGTATGACAGCTATATATAGACCGATCTGGTCAGTTCCAAGAAACACTGTATACCAAGTTCCAATAGGATAAGCTTTAAGTCTTCCTCGAACCGGCCGAAATATCCAAATCGTTTCCCAAAGAGACACTGACTCCGCCAGAGGCACGTTTCGGGGTCCACTTGAACTGCTTCAAAACAAAATGAATATGCTTTTGCTGCATCGAAAAGAGTATAAAAGTGAAGTGAGATAAGTGCGATGAGGTTAAGATTTCCAACAATGAGTAATCATTTAGATGGCATTTTAAAGTGATGCAAAATGATTAAATCAACCCATATCATGTCCCACCAATTAGAAAAATAAAACAAAATCTATAAAGAACTCAAATAACAAGGCTTTGGTAATTGTACATACAAAGTGTGGCAAGTGGCAGGCAGACCCTGAGAATATATCTCATTGAATATATCAGAATTACATTTCTACAATTTTGACAAACTTCCAAATCGGATTTTAGTTTTTTTTTTGGTTATTTAATCAAAGATTCCGTGTAGACATGAGAACAAGAATTCTAAGAAAGTCGAACCACTAAATTCAATATGGAAGAGTCCACCCTGTGATGTAAAGATAATATAAGATGTACGGATTCTTCACTTAATTTATTTAATAAAAAAAAATATATATATGGAAGAGTGGGGTATACATGATATATAGGATATAAGTCAAGAGATCTTCCTATGGTTTTAATAATTCTAAGAAAGCCGAACCTTTACAATTCTATTTCATATGGAAGAGTGGAGTAAATGATATATAGTATATAAATCAAGAGATCTTCAAAATTTAAGGAACTTAAGGCTATATAATTTTTCTTGGATTAAACTCAGGTTAAGTCTTGAATAACCTTCTTTGAGTCTTTCCTTTTGTCCGATTAACAAAAGGAAAGCCCTCACTTTTTAAGATATCTTCAGTTCCTGGTCTAGGTAACTAGGCCCAATTGGAATGGGTCTTGACTTGAAAAAGTTTTAATAGAGTAAGATTGATATTATATAGTCAAAAGTAGGAAGCTATACTTGTCAATATATCTTCAGTTCCTGGTCTAGGTACCCAGGCAAATTGGGCCGGGGCTTATGATAGGGTTCTCTTAAAATAATACCATATTACCCTCAAGATTTTTTTGGAATGGGTCTTGACTTGAAAATGTATTAGTAGAGTCCTACTCTATATAGTCTTATATAGTCAAAAGTAGGAAGCCATACTTTTTGAGATATCTTTAATTCCTGGGTACCTAGGCAAATTCGGCCAGGGTCTATGACAAATTATACTCAAAGTATGAAGAGCTTGGAGTATTGCTTTCTCATATCACCTTCAAGTCTATGACAAATTATTCTGAAAATATGAAGAACTTGGAGTATTAGTTTCTCATATCACCTTGAAGGCTTTTTTGGAATGGTTCCTGACTTATAAAAAGTATCAGTAAAGTAGGATTATAATTATCGACATATATAGACATATCTCTCCAAAAAGGGAGTATTTTAGGAACTATTTTTTTTCTCAACTTCAGCTTGATCTATTTTTTTATATTGGACTTGACGAAACTAGATGAAAAAGGGGTAAAAAAATTCATCCAACTTTTAGGGCCTTCTCAGTGTATTCACAGAACTCTTCAATTCGCACAATTTTATAAATTTTTTTTTATACAAGTTTTCTTCACACAATAAAAACAATTTTCAATTTTTTTTTTTTTAATTTTTTTTTATTATTTTTTTTTTTTTTATATTTATTTTTAACTTCTATGGAAGTGAAGTGAAATATTTCTTTCTTTTCTGTTCTTTTTTTGTTGTTAATATTTCTTCACTTGTGTTCTTGTTTTTGTTGTTGTTGTTGTTGTGTTTTCCCTTTTCTGTTTTATGTATAATTAATTATTAATTAAATAATTATTATTACAACGCATATTTCATAGGACTTTTGCTTTGATATACATATACATATATATATATCTATATAGAATTATTAATTAGTTCAGTTTTCTTCTTCTTCTTTTTGTGTGTGTTTGTGTGTGTTTTTTGTTTTTGTTTAAATTATATAATCAACCAGATTGTTGTGGTTTTTCTTTTGTTGTCGATGTCAACTTAAACAAAGTATACGCTATCCAGTTTTTTTTTTTTTTTTTTTTTTTGTGTTTATCATTTATATACTATACATTTCTTCTTCTTTCCTTTTTTCTTTTTTTTCATTTACATGTAACATATATGTTTTTTTTTTATAATAATTATTATAATTGTTTTTGTTTTTTGTATATAAATACATAAATTAGTTAAGTCTGTGTGTGTGTTGGGCGGGGGGGATGGAGGTGTGGGCAAAGAGAGAGTTTTGTGTGAAAATGCCATAAAAATTAATTTAATTTTTATTAAAAGGAAAGAAAGAAATTATCGTATTTTGATTGTGTACAAATTTTTGGTTCAGGCAAAAAAAAAAAAAATGAAGTCTCTTTTCGAATTGAATGAATTTTGTAAGATTTTTTACAAAGATTTTTTTTTTTTTGTTATTTTTTTTTTTTTTGAAAAATTGTTAAAAATCTAAGGCCTCTCGAAATTACTCATCTCTTAATTATTATTATAATTTAAATAATAATAATTTTTTTTTTTTTTGATTTAAAATGTGTGTTTTTTTTTTGGTTTTAATTTTGGGCTAGCCAGGCAGGCAGGCAGGCAGGCGGGCGAGCATGCAGGCAGGGAAAGAATTAATTTTTATGGCATTTCACATTTTTTTTTTACTCTAGTTTGCTTTGGTTTGTTTTTCTATTTTTTTCTATTGCTAAGGTGGTGTATTCTTGTGTGTTTTATCTGCTGTTGTTGTTGTTGTTGTTGTGGTTAATGTGTTGTTGTTTTTTATAATTATTGGCGGAGCACGGCTTCTTCATTATCTTCTTCTTTGTTTTGTTTATGTATTTTTTTTTTACATATAACGCTGACGTTTACTGCTATAGTGGCAAATATCCATTTTATCATCGATGGGACTGCCGGGACGCTTGCAGTGGCGCGCTATTTCGTTGGCAACAAATGCAAATAGTTCGGGTCCACTGAAAAATACAAAATACTTGATTATTAAACTGACAATGATACAGAGTGAGAGAGAGAGAGAGGATGCTCTAAAAGTAATCAAACTTTTTTTTATAGGATTTCATTTAGCTTCCAAGGGGCAAGGAAAGCTGTGCTGGAAGGCCAAGGATCTTGGGAACTAATCAACCCAGAGCCTTGAAATTTGATATAGAAAATCTACAAGATCTGAGAAGGTATAAGTTAATATTTTTAATTCGATCAAAATCGAAATTGTTTAATATTTTTAAAAAGTAATTAAAAAAAAAAAAATTTCACACAGTGTAAGTCAATGGCAAGGAAAAGCTGTATGAAAAAAAATTGATGGTTCCTTTTTTAAAGGTCTATTGATATCTCGGGCCTTGAAATTTGGTATAGAAAATCTAGAAGACCTGAGAAGGGACTAGTTAAAGGAAGTTATTAAATATTTTTAAAAAGTAATTAAAATAAAATTTAGTTCCTTAGATTTTAAAATTTTTATAACCCAAAAGAGAGTGGAAAGGAGAAGTTGGTCACTTCGCAAGGTCCGTTGGTAACTCGGCAACTAATCAAGCTAGGGCCTTGAAATTTGGTATAGAAAATCTAGATGACCTGAGAAAGGTGCATCGAAATCAAAATTGGGTAATATATTTATAATTTGAAAATCTGTGTGACAAGGAGAAAATGGTCACTCCAGAAGTTCCTTTGGTACCTTGGGAACTAATCAACTTAGGACCTTGAAATTTGGTATAAAAAATCTACAAGACCTGAGAAAGGTGCATCGAAATCAAAATTGGGTAATATATTCTATATTCTGAAAAGCTGTATGAGAAGGAGGAATATGTCCGTTGGTACCTTGGGAACTAATCAAGCTAGGGCCTTGAAATTTGGTATAAAAAATCTACAAAATCTGAGAAAGATCCACTGCATATTTCTGTTTCAATCCAATTTTAAAAACCCTCGTAAAAAACATAAGCTAGACTTGGTACCGAATAGCACAAACATAACAATTTAGGGCTTAAATAAAACTAGCCAAAACATTTGTTTAAAACATTGTAAAACTAGAATTATTGACTAACAGGTCCTCCCCAATATGATTTTTCATTTCTTGAAAATGAGAAAGCTAAGCTCTTTTTGATATATGCAGGAAATATGACACGTTCGTGGGATAGGAGTGATGATTACTTTTCCAATGGATTCTTTCAATTCAAAACTATGCAGAATGATGTAGGCCAGCCAGTTTGATTGCTTTAGGGCAAACAAAGAAATGTTTATGTAAATTGATATTTACCGTGGACGCAATACCAAGGCCTCCTTGAAGGTATGCAAGTCGTCTGTTGCCACGACGCCGCCTGGTGTGCCTGATGTATTACCGATGCCAGCGGCTGGGGTAGGAGGTACCATTGGTGGTGACATGGGCAGGCCGGCGAAATTTTCTGGCAAACCAATACCGCAGCCACCGCCACCACCACCGCCCACAGAGTGACTGTGATGAATTAAAAACACAAAAAATTTGATTAGTTTGGAAATGATTGCAAAAAAAAAATAAACATAATTTTTTTTTGTTTTGTTTATGTAAAAATAGTTGGGCTTCTTGATCCGACTCACCGACGATTGGCATGTGGATTGGATGGCATCGGTTTTCCAGCCAAATACGCCAATAGATCCTCTCGGCGTATCATCCGGCGTTTTTTGCTACGTGCCCAATCGGCCACTTCGCGTGTGCGTCTTTGGTAGCCGCATTGCATAGCAGCATCGCTGGTGCGTTTGACCCCATCACATGATTCTATTTTATTCAAAAAATGAAAAAGGAGGAATTTAATAATTTTTAATTCGAGAAAATAAATAAATTTCATAAATTTTACCTTTGTAAAGTGTTGTCACAGTGCCAGCTGCGGTCTGGAAGGGCAGCCAAAGTGTTCCGGTATCGGCGGAATATGTGTTTGATGAGCGCTCTAAAAATATATAAAAAAAATTAAAAAAAAAAAGTTTTAATAAAAATTTTGCAAAAATAATGCCAAGCTAAATGAAAATTCTGGAATATTTTACAAGCCACTCAGACCGAGGGGTGTGAGTGAGAGAGATAAATATATAAATATATATTT
Organism: Scaptodrosophila latifasciaeformis; assembly: GCA_037075145.1. Lineage (NCBI taxonomy): Eukaryota > Metazoa > Arthropoda > Insecta > Diptera > Drosophilidae > Scaptodrosophila > Scaptodrosophila latifasciaeformis. Next base: position 5,489,988 of record JBAMCM010000073.1, read on the forward strand.
TTATAGAAAAAAAAAGAAGAAAAAAATCACAATACTACCTGCCCGGCACACAATGCAAAGAAAAGGGAAGACTAAGGATTTGACAGAAAATAACAACAAAAACAAAAGGATATATCGACCCGCTGGGTTAGGGAATGAGTATCTACACTTGTCAGACACATGAAATGCGTAGCAATGACCATGGCAATGACAAAAGAGTACTTTTTTTTCCAGTGACGAAAATATGCAAGTCGAAGAAAAATAGAGAGGGAGAAAAGAAAAGAAAAAAAAAACGGAAATAATAAAATAGAGAAAATGCAACGAAATAGCAGATAAGCCATAAGTAGGAAAAATATAATTGTGAATTGAAGTGAGAAAGAGAGGGCAGAATATAAGAAGTTGGCTGGGTTGGCCGGCTCAATCAGGTAGGCGCAGCAGACAAGTTCAAAACAATGACAAAGATGCTTGATGAACAGCTGTTTTGCTACCATTTCTACCCACACATACATTTCGCTGTTGTTGTTTCTTTTATGCGTAAATGTCACACACACACACACACACACGCAGAAACGAAGAACGTACGCACGCACGCACTCACCAAATAAACAAATCATTTTCTATGCATTTATGAAGGGGCCGGAAATTTATAGCGGGTGGCTGCACGTGTATTTTGGTCACTGCACTGTTTGATGATAATCTGATCTTCTGCTCTCTCTCACTCTGCCCATCTCATTCACTCACTGATTAACTCCCTACCTCCCTTTCGTCCTCTCTCTTACTCTTTTACTCTCTTGCAGGCTTAGAGTGGGCCGGCCCTGGCCCTGCCAACTCTCTGAGCTCGCAAGCTTTGACGGCTCCTGCCCTCTCTCTTACTCATTCACTCAGCTATGCCATCGCATATTTATATGCTTGCTTGCTTGCGTGTGTGTGTGTGTGAGGGCCCAAGCCCTTCTCCCTTTTTTTTTGTTTGTGATAATGCGTAGATTTAAAGAAATCGTTTTTCTTTTAGTGGGGAGGGAAAGAAAATGAAAAAACCCGATACGTAATAGAATTCCAGGGTGTACTATTACTTGCGCACTTAGCAACATATTCGATTCTGTGGGTGTGTTAGGTTGTGGAGTTATGGGGAAAATGCAAGGCAAAAGCCTAAAAAAAAAAAATAAATAAAAATTTGAAGCCAACAACAAAAACTTTCACACACACACACACACATACGTCTATTATAAAAGCAAAGGAATGCACATGTATGCCTAAAAGCCGGGCTCTTGGGTTTGCTGCGGCTGTTTAGATGATTATAAATGCTGTTGTTGTTGTAGCTTGCGTTTGATGTTGTTGTAATTTCATCTTGGCTGGTACTACGTATGTACGCTATTAATATCTCCGCCCAAACTATTTTTAAGCAATGCTAGACAAACACACACACACACACACATAAACAGGCACTCAGGCCAGGCCAAGACGGAATATACCATAAACAAAAAAAAAAAATAAAATATATTAAAGGAAAAAAGAAGAAGAAAAAATGGTTAGTACATTTTTAGGGATCAAAAAATAAATGTCATAAAAAAGCACACAAACACACACACACACACACACACATAAATTTATATACGTACATATAAATATGTATTTATTTTTTCTTAAGAATTAGAAGAAAAAAATTCACGCCCTAAGTTATTTAGAATTTTCTTGTAAGCCATTTTTTTTTTTTTTTTTGCTTTTTTATTGCGAAACTTACCACGATAGAGCTGGGCCACAGCTGTGGCCGAATCCTGGAATGCTCCATAGACTGTGCTCAAATTATTATCTCGTTGACACACAAATTCCCTTTCATACGCATCATTTTGTCCATTTATTTCACGATGGCATTGCTCCTCCAGCCAACTCTCTTCACCTGACTCCTGTTGTTGTTGCATTTTGGTAACGTCGTTGACGTTCCCCGTTGACTGCACCAGGCACAATACTATACAAATGCACTACGCTTTGGGTTATGTAGAATATCTTTGAAATCTAAAGGAATATAGTAATTTGAAATGTGCTCGCTGGCTTTGATGTTACTTTCACGATTCCGGCAACTCAGCACAAAAAAATACACAAAACGACGACACTGCTACTAAATTGTTCTTGCTCCTTTTTCACGACTGCTGCTGCTGCTGGTGGCTTGCTTGCTTACTTATGCTATTCTGCTTCCTCTTTGCTACGACAGCACGCACTGACTGACATACACACACGCACGCTCTGTGTGTGTGTGCGCCTTTGTATATAGGCTGGGTCGTTTATGTGCGCGTATGCGTATTTCTAAGCTTTTCAAACAATTCCTTTGCACTTATTGGTTTTGATTTGAAAATAAATAAATCTGCACTCGCGTAACCCATTCAATTTTATTTAGTTGCGTCTATGACAGCTGCTTAGTAATTAATATATATTTTCTAAACGAGCTGCTTGGTTTTTATCGCAATCAACAAAAAAAAAAAACATCAACGCACGGCTGCTTCCGAAAATGATCGATAGCAATGCAACTGTGCCTATTCGGTGCGGTTCTGTCAAAATAAGTTCTTTCACTGCACAAGTTCCGATAGTTCTGATAGTTCCGATAGGAAATCGAATAAAACCAACTAGGCGATTTAGTTCGCAGTACTTAACTGATTATTGTTATTGTTGATTGAATGTTTTGTGTGTATTGTTTGTTTTTTTTTTTTTATAAAAATTATTGTGATTCATTCTTGCCAACGCATTTCCTTCCTGACGTGAACGCTATCAAAAAAAGGCAATGGCCACCGAGCCAGAGAATAAGCCACCCATTTTACACATTCTAGTCGTTGGTTTCCACCACAAATTGGGCTGTCAGGTGGAGTTCTCCCACCCACCGCTTATAGCCGGCTCCAGTGGTCGCCACGAATGTCCATCAGGCTGGAAGTACCTGCCCACTCTGGCCCTGCCAGATGGCTCACACAATTTTGTCGAAGACACGGTCTTCTTTAATTTGCCCAGCCTCTTCGAACCGGCCGAGAGCATCTACGGTGTATCCTGCTATCGCCAAATACCCGTAGAAAAGCTCAAAATTCGCACAGCCGATGTCACGCGCAGCACAGTCCAAAAGTCCGTTTGCATCCTCGCCCGTCTACCCATTTACGGTTACATCGAGGTCAAATTATCTCTCATAGCAGATGCCTTCTTCGATCAAGGAGACTTTTCCTGCACAGAGCTATTGGTCAAGGCCTACCAGCAGCTGAATGCCTGCCTCCAGGATGATGAAATCCGTCGACCGCTACGCCATTTCCACGTGGGCCTCTCACTCCGCGAAATCGTACTCCACTGGCGTCACAAGACTCTCACCCTCTTCAAGCTGTTCCTGCTGCAGCGACGAGTCGTCTGCTTCGGCTCGCCCGTCCGTGGCATGTGCGTGCTAATCCTAGGCATTGATTCCCTCATACCACGACTGCTGGAGAAGGGCTTCCAGGAGGTGGCCTGTGTACGCACCTCACGCCCCCTCTCGCCCATGCCCGATTTCACAGACTCCCTGCAACGTGAGGCCGAGGCAGCAGCCCTAGCCCAGGATCAATCACAGAAACTGACACCGGAGAGTGCCACTGCCTTGCCCGGGGAGGCCGATGACTTCACTTTGGTCTCATCAGCTGCCTCGGCCGGCTCACCAGGCAATAGCAGCGGCAACACCTCCCCCTCACCTCACACCGCAACCAACTCTCAATCCCAAGACTCCAGCCTACCGGACAGGGAACGTGAGCGGGAGCTGCAACGCCTGGACTCCGGAGAGAGTGTCAACAGTACTGGCCCCCCCAACAATGGCCGCAACAGCTCGCTCACCCGAGAGGCTAGTGTGGATACCCTGGAATGTGAGTAGCTATCAATCAAAATAAAACCATCAAATAATCATTTTTTTTTTCTTCTTATTAGCAAATTTGGCTGCCCTTTGTGCCGTCAATCCGGATGATTACCGGGCTCCCATATCGATCTTTGCCAGCGGCAATCTATGTCTACCGTATCTATCCTTGCCCTACATGGATTTGCTAACCGATCCCATGGTCCTCTCCTATGTGATTGGCACCTCCAATGTGCTGTTCCAGCAGAAACGCCAATTGGCCGATGTCCTAGTCGATATCGAGGCGGCCAACCTGGATATTCACGATGCCGAGCTTAGGCGCCAATTGGTGCTAACCACCGAGGATCTACGCTATATGGATTATATTTTGAAACACGTACAAACACCCAAAGAAGATGCCGAAGGCAGTGAGCACTGGATACGCGAACAATTCCAGGGCTACATTTTGGCCTTGCTACGCACAGCGGTGGCACCAGGTAAGCTTCTGATTCTGCCAACTCCACCATTGAGACTGACCGTTTCTATTGATATTTGCAGATGCCTCGGCCAAGGATAATGATCATTTCAATGCCCATTTTATGAATGCCTTTAAGCGCACACAATGCTATCAAGAGTGGTTTGATGTGCGACCCGAGCCGGAGTTTTTTGCAGCCCTGCCAGCTGGTCATCCCTTTGCCGGTACTCTGTCCGTGGCAGATATGAAACTCAAATTGGCACAGTAAGTCAAACAGAATCTGTTTGTAACTCAACTAAATTCACTTTCTTTTTAGAACCATGCAGAATAGCGAGAGCGGAAGGAAGATAAATCAGGCGGTGAATACCACCAGCCGAGCTGTGGGCGGAGCTCTCTCCCAGGCCAAGGGAGCCTTTTCCAGCTGGTGGTCTTCGATTACCACTGCTCCGCCCATCAGTGGCTCGGCCAGTGCTGGTGGCTCTGGAGGCGGTGATGCGGTAGCCAGCGATCTTGGCAACGGCTCCAATCCCAGCGGCAGTGACTATTCTGAACGCAGTCCTCTGGCCACGCAGGCAACGGAAATATCAGTTACATTCCAGAATCATAAGGATGAGGGCCAGCTGGATGCAGCCGGTGTAAGCATACACTTGGCCAGCAGCAGCCTGGAAGAGGCTCATGAATCACCCAATCCTGCCGAGCAGGTACACCAGGGCATTGTCGAGATAGGCCATGAGGCTGAATTGCTTAATAAGACCGAGGCTAGGGCCACAACAGCCCCTACAAACACACCTCCACCTACACCAACACCAGCACCACCTGCACAAAGAGTCAATCCCAGTTGTGGCATAGATTTGCCCGCCTCTGTGGAAAGGCAAAATGGCGATGTGTTTATTGTCTAAGCAAATGCCACTCTCTCTCTCTCTCTCTCTCCCACTCTCACTCAATCCCCTCCTGCATTTGCTTTTGTATAGAAAAAAACGAAAAGTGCGTTTCTTAGCTTTTTGTGATTTTGAATTGGCCAAATCTTATTTATATATACGATATAACCTTTCCACACACACACACACACACTCACTCACACAGTTGATGGCATTTAAGTATAAAATTACAGGAAGATAAAAAAAATTTCCAAATTGATATTGTTCCTTATAATGTGGAATTTCATAATTTATATTCAAAAAAAAAAAAAAAACAAATATTCATAATAATTAATAACAAAAATGTAATTGCAAATAATTCTTGTTGTATAAAAAAAAAAAAAAATTTATAATAATAAAAAAAAAAAATCAATTTTTTTTTCTTCTAATTTTGATTTAGCTTTGTGGCTTCGGAAATAACTTCCAAACGTACTGAATTAGGCAAGCCCTGAGTTTCTATAGCTTCTTTGATCTCCTCGAAAAATACTTCGTTTTGTCTCCGGCAAACTTTTAGCTTGTCCAATTCCTTTCCCCCAGACTCGAGCAAAGAATTGATGGCTGCATGCTCTTCCTCTTGCTTGGCCATACGCCTGGCCTGATGCTCTTCGGCAGCCGTGAGAGTTGCTTGATTATGTTGCTTTAGTTTTTTCAGTTTTTCCAAAAGTCGATCACCCTCTTGTTCCAGCTCGAGCAGCCTGGCCTTGAGGGAGTTTTGCTTTTCATAGAGCTGAGAATATTGCTGGGAGGCCGAGGTGCGGTGTGACTTGGCCTTGCTTTCGAAACGTGTCCTCTGCTGTTTTTGTACTTTGGCCTTGATGTTGAGCTCGTTTAGGTGAAATTCCCGCTTGGCCTGGGCACCAGTTATCATGGCCATGGATTTGACCAATTGCTTGCGTTTCTCTACATTTTGAGCTGTCTTTTCCAGGGCACGAGCGTTGAGCTGCTTGGTGGGTGCCAGGCGTTCCTTGAGATTGTCAGCTTGGGCCTCGACAATTAGATAGAGATCATCTAGCTCGTCCTTGCCGCACATACCGAGATCTTCAAAATTGCGGAGTCGCGTGTTGAATTCATTTTGCATATCGCGTACTTGCTTCTTGACACGGGAGAGCACCACCAGCTTGTTGTGCTCGCGGTCGGCTAGGTCGCGCAATTCGAGCTCGGCCAATTCGGCCCGGTGCTCTAGGTCCATGAGCTGGTATCTCTGATTGATGAACTCATCTTTGGTGCACTTTTGCTGGGCCACTTGGGTCTTGAGCTGGGCTAGTTCCTCATTGAGTTGGCTTTTGGCTTCATTGATTTCTTGGATGCTGACACGCAGTCGGTTTAGTTCCTTGAGCTGGCCGGCTGTATTGGTTCTGGCTGCTTGCAGCTCCTGGGTCAGGTGTTGCTCTTGGGTGCGCAAGTTGTTTAGGTTTTTGATGAGCTCGTGATCTAGGACAGATTTTAGTTGCTGTTGCAATTCTTCTCGGGCAGCTTGTTGGTGGACTATGTCCGATTTGAGGGCCTCGTAGCTGGGCAGACCACAGCGTTTGTGGGTTAGGAAGTCGGCAGTTAGGTTTTTGAGTTTGTCGCATTCTTCCATTTGATTTTTGTCCCACAATTTGAAACCTTCGGCAGCCTTCCAGAAGAGATGGTCATTTGTTTCGGCATCGAGGAGCTGGTTGGGCTGGGTGGTGGAGAGGCTCATCGAGTCGATTGTATTTTGTAGATAACTGATTTGGTTGGCGGTATCGGTGAAGGCAAAGTCGCCCAATTCGGCTTCGGTGGCTAGGGAAGGGGGAGCCAGGCTTTTGAGGAAATCGAACATGACAATGACATGACCAAAGGAATGCTGGGTAGTGGGTGTCATTAGCCAGGACTTGTTTACTTGGAATGGATAGTTGAGCCTTTGGAGAGCTGCAGTTATATCCTCGACATGATTGACTCCGACGGTGACGCGATGTGGCCAGATGTGGTGGAAGAAGAAATTGCATATACCGACAAATTGTTTGACCGACATTTGTTTGAGGCAATTCGATCGATTGAAGAAATCAGCGGCAATGCCTGGTATGCTATTTGGAGTAGCCATTTCTTGCAGATATTCGACAATTTGCTGGGTCTGCTCTTGCACCCATTTCTTGTCACCGTGGAGAGGGACTGCGCGATCGGCAGGGGTGGTGCGGGAACGCAAAGGTGTTGTGTGATTGCTACCGGTGCCGGCGGTGGCTGTAAAATTTGTAACTCTTGATTTTTTGGTGGACGAGGAGAGGCCGGATTGACTGGGACGATCGCGTTCTGGGAATAGAGAGCGGCCACCCAGACGAGTCGGCTTGTGCAACGAAGGTCCTTGATGCAGTGGTGACGGTTCTGCGATAGAACGGGCATAATTCCTTTGCATCGAGACAAGTCGAATAAGATTATTTTTTCAAATGGAGCAGTCACTCATTCACTCACCTGGAGGGTCGTTTGTTTATTAAGCCATCTTGGTATGCTTCATCATGGAACTCACTCGTGCGACGTGGTCGATGCATATTATTTCTTTTGTTTCTTTTTAATATTTCAAATTTGTAAATTCAACTAAAACAAAAAAGACGCGCGATTAGGCGTCACAAAACAGAGTTGCATTTTGTACAGGGTGTAGTTGATTTCGATAACATTTCGATAGATTGGATCAGTGGGCCCGCCAAATTAAAACGATATGTAAATTTTTAAATTTCGTTTATTTTTCTCAACATTTTCGTTAATTGGTATTATTGTATCATATATATTACACAATTAACATGCTATCATTATGAATTACATTATTTTATAATTATTATTATCTCATATAATTAATTATCGATCACATTTCCATTCAGAACGTCTCAACTTTTCCCTGTTAATTTATTTTTTTTTTTTCAAAAAAAAAAAAAAAAAAAAAACGCACAAAATTAAATGAAATTGCGTATGTTTACAAGTAATTGGCATACTATTACAAAATATACATGGTAAAAAAAAAAACAAAAAAAAAAAAATATTACAAATTATACACACATATTAAGGTTAAAAAAAAAAAATAATAATAACACACCATATTGAAATGGAACTAAATTATTTTTAGCGTTAAACGAAGCGAGATTTGCAAAAATCAAATCTGCGCTAATACTACACATTTTTTTTTGCTTATGTTTTTTTTTTTTAGCTTTTCGCTTTTTATAAAATAGGCAAATCAAATATATAATCTATAAAACTGACTAAGCTTTTTGTTTTATCATCATTATTATTAATTATAATTATTGTTATCATTAATTATTATTGCAAGTAATTGATTTTTCTTTTTTTTTTTTTCTTTTTACTCATAATTAATCAGACAATGAAGACAATTCTATTAGTTGTGTTTACTTAATAATTGTGTACATACGTTTTGTATAGTATATAATTTTTTATTTTTTTTTTTTTTTCAATATTGTCCTAAAAGCCTTAGAAAAAAAATATAGAGGCAACCAAATATTTATTTAAAAAAGGAAAAACTCTTTTTTTTTACTCAGTGATTCGAGCGCCAAAGCATTTGCCAAACATTTAACATTCGTTTTTATAATTTAAATATATTTTATATATATATATGTATTTTTTTCTTTTTAATAGGAGACAACAAAAGGAACAACATAAAAGGAAAATAACATATTCCGTTGAACATTCGAACAGTAATTGAAATTGAAAGTGTCTTTTTTTCTAATTGCGGCTGATTCGGCTACACGAAATTTGTTTGTTTTTTCTTTTTTTTTTAGGTCCTAAGAAAAAAAAAAAATCTAGAATTAAATTAAATTAAAAATAAAAACACTGATTTCGGCCTAGACGAAAACAATCTGGCCACTCTTAGGCATTCATACGTATACACCCTGTCTCACTCGCTTTCTCTCTCGCTCTTTCCATATTTCTCTCTCAGTTTATCAGACACGCTTATCCAGTTCTCATATATCGTATATAGGCTTATAGTGCTACGGTAAGTCACGCTCCCTGACCTTTTTGCTGCTTCTTCTTCTTTTTCTTTTTCTTTTAGTTGGTGAAGCGCTATAATTTAGTTTTTTTTTTTTTTTTTGTTTTTGTTTGTCTTCTAACTAATTTGGTGCATTTAGAGTATCCAAATCTTCGCCATATTCCTTGCCAATGGATAGCAAAAATAGGAACGATAGGGCCAATAAGCTGGAACCCAAAAGATCACCCAACGCTGTCAAATACGGTATCGACGAATTATCCGGATCAATTTTCCATTTCCACATTGCATGCACAATTATATGAGCAATATACAACAATAGCATAACCTAATCAAAAAAAAGAAACAATTAGATTAATTCCAATTAAATATAGTGAGGAAATAGTGTGGAGTTGTACCTGTATCAAACTGGCCATTAAATAGGAAAGCACAAATGCCACGGTCACTGTCGATGTGGACATGTGTATATAATCGGCCACAAATATAAAGAGAATATTTCCCGGTATCGACATGCCAATAAGTATCCGAGCTGACTTGGCATATGGCACTAAAATAAACAACAACAACCAAAAAAAGAAAAGTTAATTAAAGTTGAAAGAGAAAGGGTTCGGGTTGGGGATTACTTACCACCTTTGAATAGAGCACGCCAGGGCCATTCAAAGACCTTTGTATGCGGTGGTATAATGCCAATAATTGAGCTCTGATGCAGCATGGTTGATATTTTACTGGCCTGTACCGAAACCAGATTACCGCCAATCCCATTGATGATCGGCTGGAATACCACAAACCCATTAAAGACCTCCACGGCGGCATCAAGCACCAGACCGCCCAGTCTAAAAAAAAAAACAACAGAATAAAAAGTTTAAAAATAAATTCAAATTCAAGTCTATTTTTAAATCCAATAGTCAAGTCTAGGCATTGAGAACATTCACCCTAAGCCAAAGTTGAAATTTGTCAAGGACAAAAGTAAGCCAACAATTGGCCAAATTTAGCCAAGCAATTGGCCATGATTTGGCATATTTCAAAGTGGCTCAAATGAAAAAAAAAAAAATAATAACAATAAGCAAAGAAATTGCTCTTGATAATTTGGCAATCTATTTTAGACACTTTAAGTGCTAACATAAATAATAATTTATTTATTTACTTTTCTCTAAAAATATAATTTATAATTTTTATGCTTATCATTGTTGTTGTCAAGCAATTCAAATAAATAAACGGAAGTGTTTTTTTTTTCTTTTTCTCACAACGAAATATTTGTACCCTCTTCTCGAGGGTCTGTGGGAATTCAGGTGAAACTTGGCAGACTTGTATGTCTTTATCCAAAGATCTATCATAACGAATTGGAGAGGGTTAGGTCAATAACTGTGGAAGTTATCCCTAAAACCTATTTGGTACTCTGAGGCAAGGGATTCGCTTAAAGTCGATATATATGTGTGGCTTTATCAGGAAGCAATTTGATTGGGATAGGGATCTATGAGACAAGAGATCTATATAATCACATAAAACTTGGTACACTTGTGTCTCTTTATCTAAGGTTCCTCGATATCCGCTTTGCAAAGGATTGGTCCATAATTGTAGGAGATCTCCCTAAGACCCACTTGGATCTAAATGATATAGTTGTCCGACGGTAGAAAGCCTTGTGGCTATCGATATCTTTTTTTGCAAGGGATTGGTCAATAATTGTAGGAGTTATCCCTAAGACCCACTTGAAACTATATGCTACCCAGGCTAAAAGGGTCAGAACATTCTTGATATCGAATACAAATTCGTTGGGTCAATTAATGTCAAAGACAAACCAATAGGTATTGAAATGAAATAAGTAAGATATACCCAAGATCAAAGCTATATGTTACAGTGATCCAATCCAAGTGAAACTCGGCACATCTATGTGTCTCTGAATGGGTAAATTTCATAATAAATTCGAACCAGATTAGTCTATAAATATTAAAGAGCTAAAGACCCCGAGTTGAGTTCCTCTTTGAACAAAATGTATATACTTTTTTTCTACAGAAACAAAAAAAAAAAGAGTATCTTAACTGAAATACCAAAAGCTCAATCAATTTGAAAGTTTCAAGTGTGCCAGCCAGCTAGGCACTTGAAAAATTGTTGAAGAGAAATAAAAATAAATAAATTACGTACCCGCTAATACACAAGGCGGATAGGACTGGAACCCAACCGCTCTTCAGCACTGGACGCGTGTATTTGTTCTTCAAAACGATGACAACCCACATTGGCAGCAACACCAAATAGCAGGCCACCACCAAAAAAGTTATCCACAAATGAGTCTCTAAAAAAATAAAATAAAACAATTTCAAATTTATATTAGAAAAAAAAAACAAAGAAGAAGAAGAGTTTGGACTTACTTATATGATCAAAGAGCAGCGAGGCAATAAAAGAGAGTAAACTAATTGAAACAACATCACCGATCGAGGCGGCCAAAGGTGTGGCCAAATTGTCTGGATTTAAATGATATTTTTGCGAGAACAAAATCACAGCCACTAAAACAAAATCTTTAAAAGAAAAAAAAAAACATAAATTTTTATTAAATCAAAATATAGATTTATTTATATAGAGTTAAGCTTACCCAAAACAAAACAAGATGAGGTGGCCGTAAACATGGCCGAGGCTGTTAGGAGCATCACATGCTCGAAATAGAAATGCCCATTCATGGCAGCACCAACGGATACGGCAAACATGGCAACCAAAAATGAGGCGACAGTTGCCTGAACTTGCACCAAAGCGATATTACCAATAACCATACGGGTTATTTCCTTTCTCGATGTCATATTGCCCAAATTCACCTGAGTCGAAAGTCTCGAGGCCAGGCACATATCCAAATTGCCCTTTAGACCCAACAAAGCCGGCACCAAAATAAACAATTCACTTATATTCTTAAAGACGTACCAATTCTGCAAAAGATATATAGACAAATATATTATATATATATAAAATTTTATTTGATTCTAATTTAATTTATTATTATTTTTTAATTAGCGTAGGCGGCTAATTTTTTATGTTTTTATGGTTGGTTATTTATTTTTGTGGGTGGAGCTGCCTGAAACTGGTGCTGGGTCTGGTTTAAGGGAGTTTTAACCTAACCTAAATATTGAGGGCGTTAATTAATTCCGGCAGACAATGGAGCTTGTCTCTGATAGACATAGACAAGGTCAAAAGATTCCATCAACTTGCCGAGAGTATCGAAAGTCTTGGTGATTGTCTGAGGGTGTGACTGTACTTTTCTAAGGCTAAGATAATGCAGATCAGCCTGTAAACTTATGTTCTGGGTCTAAGCTTGTTGCTTTCTTTGGAGTCACCCGGTCTCACCTAACATGAGACAGGATTGCCTTATCTAAGCTAACCTTGCCTGATCAGTCTGATCTCACCTAAGATAAACTGACCTGATTAAACTCATCTATCTTCAGTTAACCAGAACTGATCAGTTTAATCCGACTTGAGTTACACTGATCTGAAAGGTCTTATCTTATTGGGTTAGTTAACCTTCTCAAAGCTAAACAAAACCATTTATAAGGCAATTAACAAGCTAGTCCCATCTAGTCCTAACATAATCTAACCAAGCCTAAGCTAACTTGATCTACTCTGAGCCAATTTAGTCTGATATAACCTAGTCTGATCTAGTCTAGCCTAAGATAGACCAATATAATCCAATATAATCATCTAACCAATACATAAGCTAAACTGATCTAGTCTAGGCCAATGCAGCCTCATATAACCTAGTCTGATCTAGTCTAGCCTAACATAATTCAACCAAGTCTAACCTAGCTTGATTTAGTCTAGCTTGAGATTGTCTGATTTAACCTAACCTAGTCTAGTTTAAACTGATATAGTCCGATCCATAAGCTACACTGATTTAGTCTATCTTTAAGGAGTTTCATATAATCCAAACCTGAATCTAGTCTAGCCTAAGATAGTCCAATATAATAATCTAACCAATCCATTAGCTTACCTGATCTAGTCTAGCCTGAGCCATAACCTTATCCGATCTAGTCAAGCCGATATAACCTACTCTGATTTAGTCTAGCTTAACATAGTTCAATATAACCCAACCTGAACTAGTCTAACCTAACATAGTTTGATATAACTTAGACTGATCTAGTCTAGTCTAGTCCATGACTAACCCAACATAATCAAGAAACCTCCCAAGCTAAACCAATCCCACTAAATCCGAGTCAACCTAACCTCAACTTAACTAAGCCAAGTTAATCCAAACTGAGCCTAAACCTAACCGAACTTAATTTTTAACCCTTTTAACATTCATTTAATTCGATACTAAAAATATTTAATTAACTTGAAAAAAACCATCTCAAAAATTGGAAGGAAAAAGTGTGTACACATTTTTTTTGTCTTTGAAAAACTTCAAAGCAGTTGGAAGAAGTTGGTAATTTTGATTTGAGTAAATAATTTTTCGGTCTTGAAATGGTTAAAAAAAAAATAAAATTTTGAACTTGAATTTTTATAGTGTTGTAAAATGTAAATTAAGTTTGTCTGAAGTGTGTTATCAGTGGCCCATAAAGAGGCCAATTAAATGTACTTTGTTGTTGAATTTATTAGCGACTCAATTTTTTATTTTTTTTTATTTATTTACAAAATTTTTTAGGCCCAGCGCCGCCCATATAAAAATTATAATTTTATTATTTGGCATATTTGTTTTTTTTTTTTTTGTTTTTGGGTTTTTGTAATTACCTCAACACGACCGAGTACGATGCCGGCGCCGATAGTGCCGATGCCAGCCAAAAAGAAAGGTATCGATACTTGCAAAAGTATTGTGCTCCATTTCTCCTGTTTGATGCCGGGACGATTTAGGGCCATTTTCTCCTCCGAACTGCCATTAATGCCGGCAATGCTAGAAGCATCACCGCCACCTCCACCGCCGCCAGGACCACCACCACCGCCAGCACCGCCGCCATGGCCACCGCCCGCCGCTCCAGGATCCGGTTCTGAGGATGCTATGGACGTCGTGATGATTGAGCTTAGTGAACCGGTTGTTGAATGCGGTAGGCCCGACAATTTCTCATTGTCGGGGTCTAAACAATATCAAAAAGAACAAGAAGAAGAAGAAGAAGAGAAAATAAATTAATTCCAAGTTTTTCAAAAAATTCAAAGAATAAAATAAAAAAAAGTGGGTGTGCCCAAATCAACTAATTAGCAAGGCAATTGATTAGCAGTTTCCAAGACAATAGAAAAAAAATATAAAAAAATAAAACATGTTTTCTTTCACTTCCAAAAAAAAAAAGGAAATTTTAATAAAAAAAAAAAAAATCTCAGAAACACACACACACACACACACACACACAGGCATGCAAAGATATATTTAAAAGCTGGAGATTTTGGCGATATCGGGGGCATTATTATTATTATTATTATTTTTATTATGACAAAGCCAAACAAGCTGCGACAAACAATTAAATCAAGACTCAAAGTCTGAGACAGACAATAAAATAAAGCAAACAAATCAAAAAAAAAAAACAACAACAAAAAAAAAACGTAGACAAAACAAAAAAACCATGCAAATAATTAATAAACATTTTGTGGTTGTTGTATTTTTTTTTAATGATTATATAATCAGTCAGTCAAAAAAAGTAATTGGTTAAAATTTTGTTCTTTATCCCCAAAAAAAAAAAAAAAAAAATTAATAATTATTTTTTTTTTTGCCTAATTTATTTTAGCCATAAAAAATAGACAAACATGTGGCTTAAATAAATTATTGATAAACAAAAAAAAAATTATGATTTTTAAGTGGCCTATAAAAATTATCAAAAAAAAAAACCTGATATAAATCAAATTTAATGTTTAAAAAAAAAAAAATTAATTGTTAAAAAAAAAAAATTTAGTAATTTGTGGAAATAATTACTGAAACATTTATCATCATTTATTTAATCAGATTTAATAAATTTTAAAGCAATTTGGAGAGTTCTTCTATTTTTGGGAATTTCGTGAATTTTTATTTTCTGGAATTTTTTAAAAAACTTGAAAAAAAATATTTATTAAAATTTTATTTAGAAAAACTGAAAAAAATATATATAATTTTTTTTTTTTAATTTGAAATAATTTTCGATTCTAAAAAATAGTCAAATTTATTCCAACCAAAAAAAAATATATATATAAATATTTATTAAAAATAAAGTCAATGTGCCTTTTGGTTGGGTTCCTTTTGATTTTGATTAATTAAATAAAAAAACACGAGTGTGTTAGGTGATTTTAACAAGCTCAAAACTCAAAATTCAAAACCGGAAATTCAGGATTTGTGAGAAACAAAAAGGAATTCACTGGGAAATATTTCAAAGGAGAGGGTTATTCCCACGGAATAAATCAATTTAATTATTTTCAAATTTTTTAATTTCAAATAATAAATTAAAATAAAAATAAAAATTTTTAATCTTATAAAAAAATATTTTGTGGAGAAAATTTAGAAAATTTTGTAAAGAATTAAAAATTTAAAATTTCCAATTTTTTAAGATTTTTTTTTATAATTTTTGCTTTCTGGTAATTTTTTTATTCAAATAAAATTGTTTTTTTTTCATGGAATTTTTGTGGTTTATTTTTAATTCTTAAATTTTTTATTTAAAGAAAATTGTTTTTTTTTTTCATGGAATTTTTGAGTTTTAAGAATTTTTTTTTTTCCTTAGAAATTTTTTTGAATTCTTAAATTTTTTTGTTTAAATAAATTTTTAAAGATTAAAATTTTTTTTCGTTTTTGGGATTTTTTTTTTTTAGTTTTTAAATTTTTCATTTAAATTACAATTGGATTTATTTTTTCTTGGAATTTTGAGAGATTCTGAATTTTTTTAAATATTTAATTTAAATTTTTAAGCTATAAAATATTTTTTGAATTTTGTGAATATATTTTTTATTGCTAGTTAAAAAATTGGAATTAAATACTTTTTGCAGTTTTTTTTTTGTATAAAATAAAATTCTAGCTAAATTGAAAATTTTTCTTCAATATAATTTTTTTAATTTCATTTTATTTTATAATTAATTTGCTGACTAATTTTTTTTTTTGAAATTTATTTACTTTTTTTTAATTTTCTGACCACAATTTTTCTTTTTTTTATATTATTTTTTTTTTAATCTTTCAATTTTATAATTAATATTGAGACTAATTTTTTATCCAATTTATTTTAGAATATTATTATTTTTTTAAAATTTTATAATTGACTTTCAGACTAAATTTTTTTATCTAATTTATTTTAGGATTTTAATTTTATATTTGACTAATTTTCAGACTATTTTTTTAAAGAAATTATTTCAGGTTATTAATCATATAATTTTTTTTTTTAATTTTAAATTGCTGACTAACTTTTTGAACGATTTTTTTTATGTAGTTTTTTTTTTTTAATTTTATGATTGATTTTCTGACTAACATTTTTTTAAATCAATTTTAATTTTAATTTGAAATAATTTTTCTAAGAGAAAATTTTTTAACGTTTTTTTTTTAATTAAAATTTTTTTTTTCTACATCGAATTGTTTTTCATCTAAATCGAAATTTTTTTTACTAGATTTTTTCTTTATTAAATAAATTGAATTAATTTTTTTTTTTCGAAAAATTGCAAGATACAAAAATTCTAGAAAACTTTGAGTAGAAGAAGAAAGAAAGGAAAAAAAATAATAAAAATAAAAAAAAAGCCAAAAGAAAAAAAAAAAACTCACCATTTCCGTTATAAATAGTATATAATTTATATTTATCATCCGGCGGAACTTCTAACGGTGTTGTTGTTGTCAATGTTGACAGTTGTTGTTGGTATAAGGGCGTTGTTGTTGTTGTTGTTGTTGTTGTGTTATTGTTGTTGTAATTATCTTTCATATTGATTGTGGTGGAGGAGGATTGTGTCGATGAAAGAGGAGGAGGAGGTGGAGTCGTTTGCCTTGGGCAAAACTCATCAAACTGCCCACCATGGGGGCCGATGGTGTCGATGGTGCCGCCGATGGTATGGGAGAATGTGGTCGATGTGGTATTGTTTGGGGCATAGGTTGAAAGCTGTTGCACATTCAGTGGCGCTAATTGTTTGCGGCGCCTTTTCAATTCATTTGTGTCCTCGTCATGTGTGTTGTTGGTGTTGGTGTTGTTGTTGTTGACTGTCAGTGTTGTTGTTGTTGTTGTTGGTGACTGTTCTGTGTGTTTGGTTTCTGGATTTGCTGGCGACATTTTAGCATTTGTTTGGTCTTGTTTTCAAGGGGGAAGGAGGAGGGGGGAAATAGGACGAGGCTTTCTTTATTTTATTTTTTTACTAAAAAAAATTTCCTTATTTTTTTTTGATTGATTGAGTATTTTTTTTTTTAAGGAAAATTTTATTTTTTTATAAATATTTAAAACAATAAAAATAATAACATTAATTAAATAAAATATCACAAAAAGTTTTTACGTTGTTTATGTTTTTTTTTTGTTGTTTTTTTTTTTAACAATAAATTAAAATTTTCTAGTTTTTTAGGTTTGAAAAAATTTGAAGAAGAAGAAGAAAGAAAAAAATTCTTGAAAAATGCCTAAAGAAAAATTGAAATGAATTGTTTACATTTTTGGTAAATTAATTATTTTTCTTGTTCTTGTTCTTCTCTCTTTCTCTCTCTGTCACTGTCTGTCTCTGTCTAAGGAATGGTAGATTTTCGGTGTGTGTGTGTGTGTGTGTAGGTGTGTGTCTGTTGGAAGTCGAAGTGTCCAGTTTTTTTTTTTTTTTATTCAAAAAAAAATTTAATTTTTTTTTTTATTTTTTTTTTTTTAATTCAGAGGAAGCAGAAGTAGAGTAGGTAAAGTTGTGTGTGTGTGTTTGTGTGTGTGTGTATGTATTTGGTGGCTTTTGATGGCGAGGTATTTTGAGCTTAGTCACCGGACCGTTGATATGGCTGCAACAACAACAACAAAGGAAACGAAGAACGAAAGACGTTGTAGTGTGTGTGTAACAAATTAATCCTTATTATATCCTTCTTCTTTTTATTTTTTTTTTCTTATCAAATTAATAATAAAATTAATTTTAAAAAATTTAAAAAAAAATTGCAACAACAACAAATTATTATTATTATTTTTTTTGTATCTTTCATTGGATGGCGGCAATGACTTGGCAAAAGTATTTTTGGCTTGATTTTAATTTTTATTTCTATTAAAAAAAAAAAAAAAAACAATTTTTTTTTTTTTGAAGAAAAATAAAAAAAAAAAAAATTTATTTTTATTACAAACGAGTTTCAAGTTTTTTTCTTTCTGTTTTTTCTTTTTTTTGCAGTCCAGCTAGTTTCGCCTACGCAATTTTTTTTTTTTTTTTGGTATTTTATTTCAAGACGAATGAATACAATTTTTATTGGATATGCAGACTCGTGTCTTGATCAAAGAAAGAAAAAAATGAAAGACAGTACAGCTTGGCTAAGAAGCACAAATGACTGGGACGCAATATGGTTAAGTTGGAAAATTTAATTTTTTTTTCTTTTAGATTTTTTTTATATTTCATTTTATTTTTTGTTTGTGTTTTTTTTTTGTTTTTTTTTTTATAAATTTTTTTCTTTTCGATTTTTTTTTTTGTCATTTTATTTTTATTTTATTTCTTGTTTTTATCAATTTTTATTTTGAGTTTTATTTAATTCGATTAATTTAATTTAATTGATTATTAATTTTTGTAATATTCTTCATCTAATTAATTAATTTCTTATTTTATTTTATTTTTCTCGCTAAATATTATTTCTATATTTTATTTAATTTAAATAAATTTTTTATTTTTATTATTATTATTATTTTTTTTTTTAATTGTTTGTGCTAATTATTTTTATTTTATTTTTAATTATTGCACAAATAATATTATATTTTTTTATTATTATTTATTTATTATTATTTATTTTATATATATATTTTTTATTTTATTCATTTTTAATTTTTATTTTCTCAGCTAATTATTAGTATTTTTTCCATTATTTATTTTATTTTTAATTATTTTTGTTGATTATTTGTTTTTAATTCAAATTAAAAATTTTTTATTTAATTCATTACATTTTTATTTATTTATTTTTATTATTTTTGCAAATTTTTCTTTTATTTAATTTTTTATTTATTTGTGCTATTTTTTTTATATTTCATTTAATTCATTTTTAATTTAAAATTTTTTTTGGCTCATTATTTTTATTTTATTTTAATTTATTGCACAAATAATTTTATATTATTTTTTTTTTTTATTATTTATTATTTATTTTATAAATTTTATATATTTTTTTATTTTATTCATTACATTTTTATTTTATTTTTATTTTTTCATTTATTTGTGATATTTTTTTTATAATTTTTTATTTTATTTTCTGCTTAATATTTCTAATTTAAATATTTTGCAATTTGGCTTGAATTAATTTATCGGCATCTGACTTTTTTATTAGAAATTCTGAGCCATCTGATGAACCTAAAATCTTAAAATTTTTCCCCCTTTTTTTGTCAAATTTTTTTACCCTTCAAAACCCAATATAGGCAGCCCCTTGTCACCCCGCCCAAAGCTCCCCTGCTAAAGACTTTCCAATAATCTTGGTTTATTTTTAGAGAGGCTTCACTGTGGCAGTTGGAATATTTGCATAAGCCAAAGCAACGAATGCATCGCAACCAGTTTAGTAAAAAAATTGTTTGAAGTTTGTCAGCTCAGCTCAGCTCAGCTCAGCTCAGCTGAAGCCAGGCCAAAGCCAAAACTGAGGCTTCTTCATTTTGATAACTTTTTTTTTTGTATTTTTAATAAAAGTGAAAAAGTTGCAGCTGCCGGTCAAGTTTAACGATATAAACGACATTTTTCACCTTAAAATTTTGTGTTGGTCTCTTTGCTTGGTTTTTAATTTTTTTTGTTTAGCTTTGAAAATGGTTTTAATTTTTCTTTTGTGGGATTTTTTTTTTGTTAATTTGAATGCATAACGATTTGGTTAACTTGAAAGTTGGTTGGAAAAAAGCTTATTGGGCCAAGACCAAAACAGCTGCTGTGAAATGGGTTGGATTGGACAAAGAGACGGAAATTACAATTTGGTTTTTATTATTTTATTTTTTTTTAATTTTTTTTTTGTTCAGTCCCACCAGGCGTATGCGTAATCTAATGAAAAGCTGCAACGCGTGCCCAGCAAATCGAACAAATCAGGCAGGCAATTTAAGTTTTGTAAACCACTCAGTCAACTCAGTCAAGTCAACTCATTCATTATCATTACAAGGCAATTGGCTTTTGTCTGGAAATGTCTTATCAGACTTAAGTCTTTTTCTTATTGTTGTTGTTTTCTAAAGAATTGGCCAAGTTTTCGGTTATCTTGTAAATGAAATTCATAACAATAAACAATCAACAATCGACAGGTGTAAATTCATTTATTTTCTTATCAATTCAAAACAACAACAAAAAAAAATGCTACTAAAAACGATCGGCCAATATCTTTGAATTCCCCATTAGTTTCTCATAATTCACATTTTTTTTTTTGGTAGCAACAAAAAAAAAAAACATAATTAAAGGGAATTCACTTTGATAAGATTAACGAGAGAGAGAGAAGAAAAAAAAAAGAAGCGTAAATAAAAACATTAAAAATAGTTTTCTGAATATTTTGTGGAAGTGAAAAAAAACACATTACGTATACGAACCGTGTAATGTCAGAGTTTTGCTGCCTCAAGTCTCAAGTTCATTGCCAATAGATCAAACTGAGTGGCAGACCAACGAGAATCAATCAAAGAAAATGACAGAAAATAAATTGTGAAAACTATTTGCTGACCTTGTTGGGGCTTCCTGGGACTTTACTCTTTGTTTTGGCTTAAGAATCTTGGGGGAACCTTAAGTTCCATAAAGGTTTGAAAAAGGCTTTAGCGGATTTTCCCGGTCACTTTTCTTATTCCTGGCTCGCTCAGAAACCCAAAGGTTTTTAGGGAAATTTTTAATTTCTTAAAAGATCTTTAAGGCTTCAAGAGTGAGTAAGGGTCTTCGGGGTTTTTCAATATATTTTCTGAATGCCTGAACAATCCCATTTAGACTTAAGTAACCCCAAAGACTCTCAAGAGAAACACCTGAACAATTCCATTTAGACTTGAGTAACCCCAAAGACTTTCAAGAGAAATATTATTATTCCCGAATAAATCCTAAAAGCCCCTGGAATTCTAAAGGCTTTCCAGGGCTTTTCTTATACCCATTTAAGTCTCGATAGTCCCCAAAAAAAAATCATTCAATTAGGCTTTCCTTTTATACTTGAATAAAAGCCTTAAAGACCGAAGAATCCCAAAGGCTTTCCGAGGACTTTTTGGCATATTTTCTGAACCCTTAACAATCTATATAATTGTCGAGAGCCCCAAAGACTTTGATGAGAAATAAAATGATTGTTCAGGTTCTTGAATAAACCCTTAAAGATCGAAGAATCCCAAAGGCTTTCTAAGACTTTTCAGTTGATTTTTTTATACCTAAGCAATTCATAGAACCCCAAAAACATTGAAGAGAAATAAAAGACCGAGGAGCCTTAGAGGTTTTCCAGGGGTTTAGGCTTATTATCTCATCATTTAACAATTCAAGATTCAAGGTTCTGAATAAATTCTAAAAGACCGAAGAATCCCAAAGGCTTTCCAAGACTTTTCGGCCTCTTTTTTCTCATACCTAAACACTCCATATAATCCCCAAGAGCTCCAAAGACTTTGAAGACCAATAAAAGACCGATGAATCCCAAAGGTTTTCCAGGGCTTTTTGGCTAATTATTTCATCATTTAACAATCTATATAATCCCCAAGATTCAAGTTCCTGAATAAACTCTTAAAGACCAAAGAATCCTAAAGGCTTTCCAAGACTTTTCGGCTTTCGTATAATAATCTATATAATCCCCAAGAGCTCCAAAGACTTTGAAGACAAATAGAACTCCCAAGAAGCCCAAGAATTAATTCCAGAGCTCCTTGATATATTTTCCCCTTCCTAAAGAAACCCAAAGTGACCAAAGTCTTTTCTATATTTCCGTGCTATCAAAAATGCTTAATTGTTTTATGAAATTTAATGGGAATTTGTTTTTGTTTTTCTTACTTTTTTTTTAATTTTGTTTTATCAATAAAATAAAACAGTTAATTATGATGATGGCTTGAGTGAATAGACAATACACCGACGATAAGGTAGGCAGTCATAATTAAGCAAGCTAATGACCTATTTAAAAGTCAAATGAGTAATACCCGACCCAATTAAGATATCGCCCAGTTGCTCAAAAAATAAAAAAAATTATTACTCCGACTTTGGAATTTATCTAGCAATTTTTTTCAAGTTGTCAAAGGGAAAAGGTGATTCCACCAAGTCTGAAAAATGGTTTGGGGCAAATGTTAATTTAGCAAACGTGCAATGAATTTCTCAGAGAATTTTTGTTTCTTTCTTTCTTTTTTATTTAGTTTTTTAGTCTGGATTTGAGTGCCTGCTAATTTCTATTTATTATCATTAAGAAGAAGACGACGCTCCTCCTCCACTGCGATCAGCGTTGGTTTCTAATCTATTTTTTTATTATCATTTTACTCGTGCCTCACAGTTTCACTCTTTCTTTGTATCTCTGTATCTGTGTGTGTGTGTGTGTGTGTGTGTGTGTGTGTGAGTGCAGTTCCCAGGCTTCATTAAATCTTTGGTTACAGTTCAAACAGACCCAAAGAAAGAGACAGAGAGAGAGAGAGAGAGAGAGAGAGAGAGAGAGAGAGAAAGGTAGATGCCAAGCCGAGGGCAGTGCCTTTTTTTTCTTATTTATATAGCCAAGTATATATATCATATATATATCATATATATATATATCTGTACACACATCATAAATCACGTTAATTTTCTTAAAAGAGCAAAAAAAAAGAAAAAATTGTCATTTAAATAAAATGTAAATTGCATAAATTAAAAGCGGCACGGCACATTCTAAATGTGATTCTTTTTAGAGGCAATCAAAAATTTGCTGAAAAAACAGTCTTGAACTATTTGCTCAAGTCCTGCTAGCTAACCTCTTCAGAATGGTGAAAAAGTCACGGTGATTTTGTAATTAAGACGCCTTTGGGAGGAGGAAGAGTCACAATCACTTCCTTTATCTCCGCGAAAATAAATAAGTCACCGTGATTAATGTGATTTATAAATCACGGTGATTTCTTAAGACAGTTTGATTTTATGAAGTGATGGGGGGAGGGGAGGGAGTGATTTTAAGTCACTTCATTTATCTCCCCAAAAATAAAGTCACCTTGATTAATGTGATTTATAAATCACGGTGACTTCTGAGCACAAAAAATGGTCAGAGGGAAATTCCTATCATCTATGAAAAAGTCACAGTGATTTTATAGTTGCTTCAATGACTTTTTTTTGGTCTCTGTTCTATACTGAAATGATTAATAAATCACAGTGATTTAAAACATATTTTATCAAGTCACCGTGATTTTTTTTAGTTTCGCAATATTTTTGTTGATCTTAGTCACACACAGAATTATGTAAAAAGTCACCGTGATTTAAGACTTATTTGATCACTTTCATTGATAGTGATATAAACTTATCTCTAAAAAGCAAGTCACCGTGATTTTTTTAGTTTTCTTAGATTTTTGCTGATTTCAATCACAAACAAAATTATGTAAAAAGCTACCATGATTTATTTGTTTGAATAAAATTCTCTTGAGTCACCGTGATTTTTGGATTAAAAATAAGAATTTCAAATAAATTTTGATTTGGAAATAAATGAAGGAAAAACTCAAGACCGCCCAACCAATTCTCTGGCTTATATGATCCAACCAACTCATTAGGTTTAAATTGTGTTTTTTTTTTAAGTTCTATTTTCTTTTGTTTTATAATAAATTTCATAAGCACTCAAAAAAAAAGAAATAAAATAAATTTTAATTATTTTTCAGAAAAAAAGAAGAAGAAGAAGAAAAGAATTTGAAGGAAAATTAACTTCGCCCAACGTAACCAATCGTTTTCAAAGCTGTTGGCGTTGCCACCCTGTATTTTTTTTTTTTTTTTTTTTAATTAGTTCAAGAAGCAAATGAACCTTCAAAACGGACAGAGTAAAAGTGGAGTAGAAGGCGGGGCAAAAAGAGAGGAAATAAGAATTGAAATTCTCAACAAATTTTTTTTTATTTTTTTTTGATAAATTTTTATTGATTTTATTTATTTTAGATTTATGAATAAAAAAGACCCCCCAAAAAAAAAAGGTTTCCGTCTTTCACATTAAAAAAAAAAAAAAAAAATGAATTAAATAAATAAAACCAAAAAATATTTAAAATTGTTGCCTTTGTTGTTGTTGTTGTTTATTTTTATTTGATATATAAAATTTTGAGATATATTTTGATGACGCAGGTGAAACGGATTGATTGAAAGCTTTCGTCTTGATTGACTGGCTTTTTATTTTGGTCTTCATTTTACCTCATCAAACAAGAAGACGAAGAAGAAGAAGAAGAGGAAGAAAAAGAAGACAAAGTCGAAGAAGAAGAGGAAGAAAGAGCCTGGGCCATTTAAGATTCCCTCGATTAAATCGCTGAGGCAAGTTGAATGATTTAATCGACAAATTCTCAACAACAACAACAACAACAAAATTAAACATTTAATTGGGCACTAAATTTGATTTATTTTGACAAAACATTAAATCCCCCACACGTTTCCACTTAAAACAATTCAAGTTTTTTTTCGCTTTTTTCTAAATTTATTTTTTTTCCTATTTTTTTTTTTTTTTGGTTCCTAATTTTTTTTCCTAAGACCCAAACGACCCTCCGAAGCACGTGTTGAAAATACATAAAAAAAAGATAATCCGAAAAAAATAAAAACATTTAAAATTTCATTCGCAAAACTGCAAATCGAACATGTTTTTTTATTTTTGTTGGAAGAAACTGGAACTTAAAATTAAATGTCATTCAACTTGGCACAAATATCAAAATAAATAATAAAAATGCATGCTAAATATGAATAATGACAAGAATACAAAAAATAACAAAAAAAAACTTAAAAAAAAAAAAAAAAAATTTACCGAAAAAAAAACACACATTTACAAAATATTCCGTAAAATTGAAATTTTTATATAACCGAAAGAAGAATTAAATAAATAAATCCATGAATGGATTGAAAATTCAATTAACTCTGTCAAACTGACACCAACCAAACGAGGAACTAGGAATACACTTTTTGAGTCAAAAAAAAAAAATAAATAAATTAAGAAAATATAAAAAAATAAGAAAATTATTTTTAACAAAATTATGAAAAAATTAAAGTAAAAACAAAAAAAATATTAGAAAAATATTAGTCAAAAATATATTTTTTAAAATAGTAGAAAATATTATTAAGTCTAAAAAAAATAAAATAAAAAAAAATTGTTTTAAGATTTTGATTACTTTGAAATAATAATAAAATTGAAATACTTGAAAAAATGTTTATGTAAATAAAATGAAAAAAATAAATAAATATATTGAAAACATCGGCAATATATTTTAAGATCGAAGAAAAAAATTTTTTTTTTTAATTTTTGAAAATATCGGAAATATATTTTAAGATTGAGGAATTTTGAATTCTTATAAATTTACTGGAATAAAGAAAAAACTGAAAATCGAAAAAAAAAAACCAAAAAAAATTGGATTTTTGAAATTTTAAATAATTTTAAAAATAATAAGAAAAAAATAAAAACTTGAAAAAAATGTATTAAAAAATAATTCTTGATTTTTTATGGTGGAACAATAAATTTGTCGCCAATTAAAATTAAGGAGAATTTCATAAAAATATTTTCAAGAAAAATAAAAAAGAATTGAAAAAACATGATTTTTAACAATATATTAAATTTAAAAAAAAATAATAATAATTTAAAAAATGTAAGAATATTGAAAGAATTAAAAAAAATAAATATTTTAAATATTAAAAAAGAAATCGGAAAAAAAGCTAAAAATTATTTTGGCAATATTAAACAAATTAAAAAAAAAATTATTTCCACTTAATTTTAAGCTCTGAAATATTTTTTCTATTAAAAAAAAATAAAATAAAAGAGAAAACTAAATGTTAAAAAAAATCGGGAAAAAAGATAAAAAAAAAATTTCATATTCAAAATAAAAAAATGATTTCCACCTATTTTGAAGCTATGAAATATTAAAAAAAAAAGTGAAAAAAAAATAAAATAAAGACAATTTAAAAGGAAAACTAAATAAAAAAAAAATTGGGAAAAAAGCTAAAAAAAAAAAAATCGAATTTTTATACAAAATAAAAATAGATTTCTACCAATTTTTAAGCTATGAAATATTTTTAATATTATAAAAAAAAAGAAATTAAAAAAATATAAAATAAAGACAATTTAAAAGGAAAACTAAATAAAAAAAAAATTGGGAAAAAAGTTAAAAAAAATTAAAATTTTTATACAAAATAAAACTATATTTCTACCAATTTTTAAGCAATGAAATATTTTTCCTTATTAAAAAAAAAATTATAAAAAATAAAGACAATTTAAAGGGAAAACTAAGGACCCCCATAAAGATCGAGTCAGTTCTTCTTCCTTTTAAGACTTTGATTTCTTTAAAAAAAAGAACAAATTTGATCAAAAATTTTTCTCAAAAAAAAAAAAAAAATGTTCGAAAAATTCCCAAAATCAATGAAACCAAATTTCCGACAGCCCAAAACTTTAATTTTCTTGCAAAAACTAAAAAACGACAAACTGTTTGGAAAGCAAGAAAATGTTCATATGCTCCACAGAGTAACCCACCCCTCCCGCCCCTCTATCCCCCACCCGCCGAGTGTCAGCCAAGCAGTGAACGCGTGGCTCCAAAAAGCTGATAAAAGAAAATACAAATTTTCAAAATGCTGTCTCAAGTTGTTAGTGCAATTGTTGTTGTTGTTGTTTTAGCTACTCGCATTTATACAGGTGCGAGGCGTGCGCAGATCGAATTTCATTCATGGGAAAAAACAAAAGACAAGACAAAGCGACGCGGCATGGAGGGAGGGGGAGGGGGCAGAGGGCAGAGGCAGCGGTACGCTTTGGTGTGTCGGCGCATGCGCAACAGACTCGGGGCCATTGAGAGACTCAATTGGTCTTTGGCATAGAACTTGGGTAATTGGCTAAATGCGATTGGTTATGCATGAACCCGACCAAAGACAATCAAATTAATAAAAAAAATAAAAAAATAATTTTTTTTTTTTTTTTTTTTTTTTGAACAACTGAAATGCAATTTGGCCGTGAAAACAAAATACCAGCAACATAAATTAATTATTATTTTATTTATATATTTTTTCTGTCTATTTATAAATTCAATTTCTGTTTTGGTTTTGCGTGTGTTTGTGTGTGTTTTTTTTATCAAATTTATAGGAGCATTAATTGTGCATAAATTAAAGCAAGTTCAATATGGTTTGAAGTCAGTCAAACAATTATCGAGTCAACAATTAAAATTACTAATTCGAAATTATCTAAGAGTTTAATTATAATTAAAAAAATTGAATTTCTCCGGAATTTTTTTTTTTTGTTTTTCACCCAAAGCCAAAGAGGCAGTTGTAATTTATTATTCTATTTTTTTTTTATTTTTTTTTTTTTTATAATCAGATAAAAGTTTATCTAATTGTTTGAAGATTACAAACTATTTCACACATTTTTTTTTATTTATTTATTTATTTGTTTTTTTCCTTGTAAAAAATCATTTCGAAAGAATAGAAAAAAAAATTATCTAATTTTTTTTTCTTTGTTTCGATGGCTTTGGCATTGGCTAATTAAACAATTTAATAATTAAATTGGTTTTATTTAATTTTTATTTTTTTGTTACTTTTGCTTATTGTTGTTGTTGTTGTTGCATTTTCTTTTCTCTAATAATTTCCGCCTTACAAAAAAATTAATAAATAATTCTTACTTTTTTCTTTCACACAATTTTTTTTTCTTTTCTTTTTTTTTACACTTGAATTTTTTTTTTCACTTTTTTCCGAGTGTTTTGATTTTTTTTTCTTTTGACACACACAAAAAAAAAAATTATTGAATTTTTTAAAGACGGCTTTTTTCTTTTTATTTTTGTTAAAAAAATTTTGTTTTTTTTTTTGTAAATTTTTCGTTGTTTAGTTAAAACAAAAAAGCGTCGTTGTCTGCACCGTGTGCCGGGATATTTTACACTGAATGTCCAAAGACGGCAAACACTTGTTATTATAACGCGTCAAAGCGTTTCATTTAGCGTCGCTTGGTCGGCTCCCAACGACAAAAGCCGAAATGACAGAGCCACCGATCCGAGCCGAAAAAAAAAAAAATTATGTGTGTGGGTACACCGAATGATCCAAAGAGAGAGAGGAATTGAGGGGGCCAAGATCTTTAAGCCATAATCAAGTACCTGGCAATTTTTTATACTCTCCCTCTCTCACACACACTTCTCGGTCTATCTCTTTGTGTTATCAATAACAAATCAAGTTCAGGCCCAAAACGAAAACCGAATCGATCAATGAATGAATGAAACGCAAAGCGCCCTCTGTCTCTGCCGCGGCCTCTGCTTCTGCCTCGGCCACTGCTGTCGCTGTCAATGTCAGCAGAGCAGGTGAGGATCAAAGCAAAGAACAATATTCTATGGCTAACTATCTCTTTCGCACTTGCACTATGATTTCAAGTGACTGTGTTACCGTTACTTGAGAACGCAACTTGACACTTGCTAGCTCACTCACACCTAACCAAACAAACAGACAAAATCTTTTTCTATTCTTGCTTAGTTAATTTTGCGATTCATTACTCATTTGATTATTTGTCAATAGTTTTTAGGCAGTTTCAAGTGCCTCCTCAACTACGTGAGCACAAACAAAAAATCTACAAAGAATCAGACAAGTAAGAAGAAGAAGAAGCACAAATGATTACATGACGCAAAAAAAATAAACAAGCACTTTACAAACTGTTACAAACCTAAATTAGTTCGTAGTTCTGGCCTAAAGAGCCCTTTTACATAATCTAAGCAAAACATTTGGTCTTGTGCTCTGATTACGTTGTAAAGGCACTCCCCCCACCCCCCCTCCTGCAGGCCGACACTCGACTTGAGTCAAATCGACAGTGATCGTGTGGGAATTACCCACGAGACAACCCCTCTTGGCTTGGGTGCTATTGGTGGCTTGCTATTGGCTTGTTATCTAGAGAACGTGCCGATCTGTCAGTGAAATTTTTTTTGCACATGTCATGCCATTATTTTTAGTACCTTGAAAATTGACTAACTCAGAAAAGTTAGGGAACCCATCTAACATCTCCGATGCAGATAAAACAAAAAAACAAATTAAAATCCCAAGCAAAAAAATTTTAATAATATTTACATCATCTTTTTTGGGGGGGTAAATATATAGAGGGATGCGGATGCGTAGATCGATAAGTCATAAAACATGGAAAGCATTTTAGCCGCAACTGTTTTCTGTTTTTTTTGATTACCCCCAAACAACTGTTTCTTCTTTTTGAGAAATCGAAAGAGTTTTGGGAGGTGGTGGAGGAGGAGGGGGGGGGGGGCGTTGAGGTGCCGAAGCCGGTCAAGTTGGCCAAGCAAAACCGGCAGTGGGTGTTGCTGAGCTGTTCGGCAAACAATTGGGTTAAACAAATGGAAAGATACCCAAACACACACACACACACACACACACACTTGGCCAGATAATCAAATAATCATAAATCGCACAATTTAACAATTTTGGGGATTTAAGAAGAAAGAAAGAGAGAGAGAAAGAGAGAGAGGAGGAGAAACTGGTTTCCCCATATAATAAATCATTCATAATTAAGACCAATCAAGACTTAAGATATTTTTTTGATCTAATCAATCAGCATATAGGAAATAGTTATATAGCCAGGATCTTGAGACTCTTTTGATATCATCAGTTCAAGGAATCTAACAATGCAATGGTGATTCCCATTTTGGCAGTAAATAAAGAAATCTTAATATTGACTCAGTGATAAATATGACAACTGACAACAGATGTGCAGAAAGACTGGGGAGTTTTTTTTTCTTTGGGTTTGGGTTATTACCCGGCAAACATTTCAATAAATTTAATCACCCTAGAAATGGGTATACGAAATACCTGAAAACAAATAAAATTAAGACAAAAGGCTGCTTGCAAACTTGGCAGAACCGAAGCCCAGAGACTCTTTCTAGGGAGAACCTCAAAGCGTAATACGATCCAGATGAAACTTGGTATATTTAAGCATATCTTTATAATTCTTCTTATTGTTTAATTTGAAAAGGATTGGACTACTCATTACAGAGATATCAGTGAGACCAAAGACCCAGAGACTCTTTCGGGAGAGCCCCAAATATATAAGATAGCGTAATACGATCCAGATGAAACTTGGTATATTTGTTCATATATTTATAAGTCTGCTTAGTGTTTAATTTGAAAAGGATTGGACTATTAATTACAGAGATATCTCTGAGACCATTTTGGGTCTATATGGTAATTTGGTCCAGAGGAAACTTGGTACAATTGTGTGGCTTTTTATAGGTAATCCTGATATCTAATTTGAATAGAATTGGGCTATTCATTACAGAGATATCCTTGAGACCATTTTGGGTCTATATGGTAATTTGGTCCAGAGGAAACTTGGTACAGCTGTGTGGGTTTTTATAGGTAGGCCAGATGTCTTTGGTCCAGGGGAAACTTAGTACAGTTGTGTGTCTATTTATAAGTATTTCAGATATATTACTTTCAGAGATATATTTCTGAGACCATTTTGGGTCTATGTGAGACTTGGTACAGTTGTGTGTGTTTTAATAAGTTTTTCAAAGGATTTGCATAAGTCTGAGTCTCTTTATAGGTATACCAAACCTAAAGTTTGACTTAAATCAGTCCATAACTATAGGAGATATACCAAAGAACAAGGCGGAAACCATATGATATGTTAGTTCAAAGAAATTTGAAGCAATCCAGATAACATATTTAATCACATGATAATCCCAAGCCCCAATTGGATTAGTATAAGAACTAAATGATAAAGTAGTCCAAAAGAAGGAAGTACAAAAAGTCATAGACTAATGGACTTCTCTCTATAGTCTCCCTACTTTGGAGTCAGCAAGGTCTTATTCAGTTAGAACAGATTTTGTCTATAAAAAAATCATAAAAGCTGTCAAAAGAGCAGCGGTTTTTTTTGAGCTTAAAGCCAACACCCCAGAAAGAGTTTGGCTTGGTGAGAGATCAAGCCAGGGGCTGGTGGAGAATTTCAAATAAAAAAAAATAAAAAAATTCCCTCAATTTATTTTATTGGCTTTGCCTGACAAGACGGTTATCAGTCGAATTACAGGTAGGTTGTACTATTAATTTCCTTGCGAACAAAAAGACAAAAGTCAATAAAACAAAAAAAAACAAAAAAAAATGGGTATGCGGAAAATAAATATACTGGGGATCTACATGAGTAGTCATTTAGTTTTTATTTTTTTTTTTTTTTGATCGTTGAAATTGTTTAAGTGAA
Organism: Scaptodrosophila latifasciaeformis; assembly: GCA_037075145.1. NCBI lineage: Eukaryota > Metazoa > Arthropoda > Insecta > Diptera > Drosophilidae > Scaptodrosophila > Scaptodrosophila latifasciaeformis. Next base: position 5,521,443 of record JBAMCM010000073.1, read on the forward strand.
TTTGACTTAAACACATTCGAGTTGATTTCTAGTTCAGTTGTCGTTTTATTTATTTGTTTATCGGCAGTCAATTGACAGACTACCAGCCAAAACAAACAGACAATCAACGAGTCAGGTGAATTTTATTTTATTTGTATTTGAATTTATCTACGATTATCTAGTATAGATTTTTTCTTTTTATCCAACAATCAAGAGAGAGAGAGAGAGAGAGAGAGAGAGAGAAGTTGAATGAAATTGTTGGGCAATCAAGTGGCTGGTTTGATCTGACGATCAGTTGTCTGTTGTGTCGATCGATTGTCATGATCGTCATGCCATTATTTTATTGTCCGATCGGACCAAAAATTCAACTAAAGCCAAAGTCGTATATACGAAGCCCGCATGCAAAATACGCGATGAATCGTTTGTCAATTGTTTCGTTTTAGAAAAATTATTATCGAGACGTCATCAAATGCCCCAGACTTCGGACTATTACAGATCGATCTATAACCTTAAACTTGAACTTGTCGGCGCAAAAAAAAGGAAATAAACGTGCCAGAGGCTATCTTCAAAGTCTTCTCGAAGAATGTAGACTCTTTTTGAAAGTTGAAATTATAACCACTTGGATCTGTATGATTTGGTATATAGATCTAGGTGAAATCAATGGGTTTTGATTGAGAACGATCAATAAATTTCGGAGATGTCCCTAACCGTGCGGCCCTGATAAAACTGGGTACACATAGGGGACTCTCTTTGAGTATTACAAATATCCAATTTGATAGGGATCCATTGATGAATTTGGGGTATCTCCCTAAGCTCTATATAGCCGTATGACCCTGATAAAACTTGGTACACATAGGGGACTCTCTATAAGTATTACAAATATCTAATTCGATTGGAATCCATTAATGAATTTGGGGGATCTCCCTAAGCTTTTTATAGCCGTGCGACCCTGATAAAACTGGGTACACATAGGCGACTCTCTATGAGTATTACAAATATCTAATTTGATGGAGATCGATCAATAAAGAGCGGAGATATTTCCTAGAACTTTATAGCTCTACAAACGATCCAATCTAGTTACGAGCCCTGACAAACCCAGCTCTACCCACTTCTATAGACCTACTGACCCACCTAGAAAGACCTTCGATATTCCCTGCGAACCACATGACAAATTCAATATAATCTTCCCAACACCTAAGGAAAAAAAGAGTACAAAAAACGTGCCAAGCTGTGTAATCCAGGGAAATATAAACTTGACAATTATCAGGCAACTAAATTTGCGGGTTACTTTAATTTTCGAAAAAATTAAGTAATTTCTTTTTTTTTTTTTAGTTGATAATCGCAGGGGTAAAAAAATCCCCAGCATTTTTCCAAAAGAATCAAACGTCTTATGAATGACGTCAATAGGGCTGAATAAGTTGAGATAAACCATAAAAAGTAACTTGAAATCAATCTTATCAATATGAACAAGTTGCAAGACATTTGAAGATTGAAATTATTTCAACAATTACTTTGCTATAGGCTTGACAAAAAATAATCATGGAAAAATTCCAGATTCCCTGGAAATTACACAAAACTGATTAAATCATAGCCTTAGGGCATTTTATAAATAGATTTCCTTGATAAATCGGGGAAACTTGGAGGATTTCAGTTATTCATGGGCCTATCGGGATCTCAGATAAGTTGGAAGTATGTGGAGGGGTTCTATAGATAAATAAGTTAAGAGATCTTGGCTATCCCAAAGATTTCAAGTATCTCTTGGACCCAACAGGCTCTTGGAGTCCCCAGAAACGTGAAGCTTCTAAAGATACATTACGGTTCTCAGAAAGATTACGTATCTCTGGGATAATATAGAAATCTGCAGAGCGCTAGAAATATGGAGACTTTTGAAAAAGCTAGGTGTGCTTGGACTTCCCAAGAATCCCACCTAAAAGGGGTTCCCTTGGACCTCCCAAGAATCCCAACTAAGATGGAAATAAAAGGAGTTCCCCTTGGACCTCCCAAGAATCCCAACTAAGATGGAAATTAAGGGGTTCCCGATTATACATCTGTAGGAATTCGAAAAGACCCCTCTTAGCTAAAAAGGTTCTGGGTACCTTGGGTCTCCCTTGGACCTCCCAAGAATCTTAGTTTAGCTGAAGGTAAAAAGGTTCTCTTAGGCCCCCAAAACCCTCAAACGGAACACATATCTCTTAGTTCTCTGGGGTAACCTATAAATCTGCAGAACGCTAGAAATATGGAGACTTTTGAAAAAGCTAGGTGTGCTTGGATTTCCCAAGAATCCCACCTAAGAGAGAAATAAAAGAGGTTCCCCTTGGACCTCCCAAGAATCCCAACTAAGGTGGAAATTAAGGGGTTCCCGATTATACATCTGTAGGAATTCGAAAAGACCCCTCTTAGCTGAAAAGGTTCTGGGTACCTTGGTCCCCCTTGGACCTCCCAAGAATCTCAGTTAAGCTGAAGGTAAAAAGGTTCTCTTAGGCCTCCCAAAACCCTCAAACGGAACACATTTCTCTTAGTTCTCTCAAAAATGTCACGTGATTCTTTGACCACCAAAAAAAATCTATCCAAAGGATGACGCATCACCTGGGCCTTAAACGAATCACACCCGAATTAAAAAAAAAATATATATGGGGGTTCATAAAGGGATTACGTATCTCTTGGACCTCCCACCGTTTGTTGGTGTAGATAATTTTTTGGACTCGAGGGAAAATGAGTCCACAGTTGCCAACGATCAAAATCAATCTGAAATTCTTTTTTATCGCTCTATAGAAAAGAATATTTATAATCGACTAAGCCGAACAAAGATTGGCAAAAAAAAAAAAAAAAATACAAGAAACTCTCATAAATATCAGATAAGTTGGCGGGTTTTTGACAGTATTTCGATTCCAATTCAGTTCCCATGCCACTCCTACTCGTGTCCACTACTTGATATATAGAATAAACAATGTGATACCGATACCCGATAATACCCGATCGTACGCACAGAGTGACTTGCTAAGGCCTCACTTGAGCCCTGAAGTGGAGGACATACATAGACGTCAAGTGGTTCAGAGGCGTGTGTTCTGCCCGGCGAACTGGTTTCACTTTACTCGGGACTATTTGGTCTTATCAGCTTAGACTTACCAACTTAATAATTAATTTTTCCGAGTAAATTCTTTTCAATTTGTTTTTTTTTTTTCTTATAAAGATGATCTTGATATGAACAGTCCCGTCCAGTCGAGTCCAGTAAAGTAAGTTAACCTTCGTAAAGACCTCGCTACTTCAGTGGCTCAATCTGAATTACTTTAGCAAAAAAAAAGTATCAGATTCTCTATCTAATCATTAAATCAAACTCTCCTCCCAAAATAATAATAATAAACCATATATCATATATTATAAGCACGTTCGATTTTTAATTTTTGATTACAAAAGAAAATAGGGTTAATCAACTATTGACCAAAAGTAAATCAATATTAATGACGTTAGTATATTTCTCTCTCTCTTGGCCACTTGGAAAATATTTAGAAATATTGACACATTGTATACCTAAAGTCTTATCGATATCACTAATAATAGGAATTTTGAGTAAATCTTTCAGGTGTGGATTTTTTTTTTGAACGATTTGACAAGAAAGAAATCAGCAGTTGACGGCTTTTATATTGTAACCCATACGCGTCATATAAAGACATGTGATCTCAAGTATCAAAGAAAAAAAAATAAAAACAAAGAAACGAAATGTTTAAATACGGATATCTATCTTTGTAAATATCAAGTGTTTACGAATTATGTTGGTAAGATGTGTATTACCTTGTCCCTGGCCTCTAATAACTCGGCCAATTTCAAGCTCAAAGATTTGAGATTTAGACTTCGGGGGGACTGGGGGAGATCTCAACCAAAAAGAGTATATTTTTTCAAACCCCAAAAAAACAGATAATGTAGACTTCGAGTGGTTCGGGGGGACTAGGGGAGATCTCAACCAAAAAGAGTATATTTTTTCGTATGATTAATTTTTTTAAGCCCCAAAAAAAAGATAATATAGACTTCGAGTGGTTCGGTGGGACTGGGGGTGATCTCAACCAAAAAGAGTATATTTTTTCGAATGATTAATTTTTCAAACCCCAAAAAACAGATAATATAGACTTCGAGTGGTTCGGGGGGGATTTAGACTCCGAGAGGTTCGAGGGGACTGGGAAGATCTCAACCAAAAAGAGTATATTTTTTCAGATGATTAATTTTTTTCAAACCCCAAAAAAAGATAATATAGACTTCGAGTGGTTCGGGGGGATTTAGACTTCGAGTGGTTCGGGGGGACTAGGGGAAATCTCAACCAAAAAGAGTATTTTTTTTCAAACCCCAAAAAACAGATAATATAGACTCCAAGTCGTTCGGGGAGACGGGGAAGATCTCAACCAAAAAGAGTATATTTTTTCAGATGATTAATTTTTTTATAACCCCAAAAAAAAAGATAATATAGACTTCGAGTGGTTCGGGGGACTAGGGGAGATCTCAACCAAAAAGAGTATATTTTTTCGGATGATTAATTTTTTTAAGCCTCAAAAAACAGATAATATAGACTTCGAATGGTTCGGGGGGATTTAGACTTCGAGTGGTTCGGGGGGGATTTAGACTCCGAGTGGTTCGGGGAGACTGGGGGAGATCTCAACCAAAAAGAGTATATTTTATCGTATGATTAATTTTTTCAAACCCCCCAAAAAAAAGATAATATAGACTTCAAGTGGGTTTTGGGGTGGAGAATATTTTTCCCATGACTCAATCAATCAGTACTTTCCGAAAGTGAATTACTTCAAGACCAAATTAAATCTTAATTACACTTTTCTTTATCAATAAAAACAGCAATTTGACTTAGTCACAAAATTCCTCAATTCGATCCAATCTATCCCAGAGAGAGCGTCTTTTCCTTAGTCAAAAATTATATGGAAAATCTATAAAAAAAATGAATTCCCAAATAAACAAAAACACTTCAAGCGAAAGGCAATTTTCTCTTTAAGAATTCGTGTGTCATTCCAAAGAAAGACGGGCCTGAGATTCCATATAACCAAATAACATTCTGTCTAGAACAGCAAACAGAATTAACCATAAATTAGATAAAATAACCTAATCAAGGTTTTTAATGCCAACAACAGCTCAAATAATAACAAATAATAAACAAAATAACGGCATTTTTATTTATCATTTCGACTGCCATAAAAATTAAATACTCTTTTCTCATTTACAGAGAATTACATTTTTTCATTCGAAAAAAAAAGAAAACAAAAAATAAGGCAAGATAAATATTTCCATAGAATCCAAAGAAATGACGTGATACTATATCCAAAACTATCCACCAGCAATTTAATTAATTAATAAATCATAAAAAAAAGAGGACTGACAAGTTTCACAAAAATCATAATCCAAGGTTTTCACAAAAAAATTGCAAGTTTATAAAAAAAAATTTAATAAATAAATAAATAAGATATTAAATATATAAAAAAATACGTCAAACTTAGGAATAGTTTAGGCAGTCAGTTAAGGTTCTTTGTATAAGGAAGCACTTTCCCCTAACCCCTTGGAAACCCAGTAAAACCTAAGTTGGAACCTTGGATTATAATAATCTATATATGTCAACTTTGACCTTATCAAATGAAAATAAAATATTTCATGTTTTCGAGAAGGGGGAATTGGAATAACCCAGGTAGAACAAAATGTCTAATAAGGAATCGAAAAAAAGTTTTCCCGAATATCTAAAAATGCATTTTTTTTAAGAGGATACAAAATTTGGCAAAATCTGTTTAATTGAATTTTTTGAAGATTTTTCAAAATTCTTCAAAATCCAAGGTAATCCATTTCTGATTTTTTTTTATATATTCTTTTTGGAAAGAGTATTCAAAGGTAGCCAATATCGAAATCACCGAATGCTATTTGTTTTTATCTATTTTAATCATAAAAATTTTTTTGTAAAGAGTATTCAAAAGTCGTTAAATTCAAAGTCACCCAATGGTAATAATTTTTCCTCTGTAACTACTTTTTTTTATTAGTTAAATCTATTTTATCTATAAATATTTTTTTCTAAAAAGAGTATACAAAAGTCGTTAAATTCAAAGTCACTCAAAGGTAATATTTATTCCACTGTACCTACTTTTTTTTTAAGTTCCATCTATTTTATCTATAAATATTTTTTTCTAAAAAGAGTATATAAAAGTCGCCAAATTCAAAGTATTCAAAAGTCGTCAAATTCAAAATCACCCGAATGAAATTTTTTTCCTCTGTATCTTCTTTTGTTCTATATATTTTATCTATAAATATTTTTTCTAAAAAGAATGTACAAAAGTCACAAATTTAAAGTCATCAAATGCTCATTTTTTTCTCGGTTGCTTAAATCTACCTTAAGCCATTTTTTTTTTTTTTTTTTTTTTTGTAAAGAGTAGTCAAAAGTCGCGAAATTCAAGGTTAAAAATTTTTCCTCTAAAACTAATTTTTTAGTTCCTTCTATTTTATCTATAAATATTTTTTCTAAAAAGAGTAAACAAAAGTTGCCAAATTTGAAGTCATCAAAGGCTCATTTTTTTCTTATTTTTATACAAATATATTTTTTCCAAAAAGAGTATACAAAAGTCACCAAATTCAAATTCGAATTTTTTCCCTTCTGTTTTGATTATTTTGTTTTATCTAAAGAGTATTCAAGGGTTGCCAAGCTCACTCAATTCTTTCAATGCAAATTTTTTTTTGCCGCTGTAAATTATTATTATTTTTTATCTGCGCATCAAAAACCCAATGAAATGATTAGTTCACTTGATTATTTTATGGTATACAATACATTTTTTTTTTTTTTGGTAGATTTATTAGGTTAGTAATTTTTATCTATATTACGATAAAATGTCGAAACTGTTTTCTTTTTTTTTTCAATTGTCATTACGCAGAAAATTGCCTAATTAAAAGGCATGCACACACTGGAAAAAACACACACGCAAAAAATGAATCACGCAAACGATTGAAGCGTAGAAAACAATGGGTTTCAGGTGCCACAGAAGGTCTAGACAAAAATTCTAAGGGGCGGGCAACAACTGGAGGCAGCACTTGTCATTTTTGTTTGATTTGTATTTCTCTGTGTGTGTGTGTGTGTGTGAGTGTGTGTTTGTGTGTTTTGATGAACCCACCTGCATCGCCGAAATCACTGTCATCGCTGTTGGTCAGCAGGGGGGTGTAGCCGTTGTGATCAAAGTTTCTGCCAAACAAAAGAGTACGATATTGCAAGAGTTTATCCATTTTGGATAGCAATTTATGTGATGGATGACCAAGGCCCGCCTTGGCCGTAGGTTTTGTTAATTGCTTCTTTAATTATTTTAATATCGACTCATCGGTTGGCATTTAACTTACTACTGGACTGATTCAATTTTAAGAAGAGAATACAGACTGAAACTTCTTCTTCTCAACAAATTGAAATAGAAAAGAGAAAGGAGACACAGAAAAAAATGAAGAAGAAGAAAATTAAGACAGCAACAACAAGGAATGCCTTGTCACTGCTTATTTGAAAGACTACCGTTCACTTAGCACTGCACTGTCATGCTTTGCTCTTCTTTTGTAAGACTGCAGGCGCTCAACTAAAAAGTTGGCATTACTGATTTCTATAGGCATCTCTTTCTATTTCCTATATTGCCTATACATCAAATAAAAATTTGCCTTTCATGTGTCCCTTGTTTTTTTTTTTTTTTTTTTTTGCATTTTTTGTTCGTTTTGTTTTACAGTTACTTTATTAGATGAGCGTAATACGATTTACTGGAGAGACAAGAGAGAAGAAAAACAAAAAAAAAAAGACCGACTATCATTTCAGTTAAAATAAATAAGAAGCTAAAGTGAGCGGCTTATTGAAATTTTTTTAAATCATTTTAATAATTCGATCATAAGAATTTGTCATGAGTATTTTCCTTATTTTAGAAAAAAATAAAAAATGTATATATTTTTTTTTCATTTTTTTTAAGACTAAATTTACACAGCAATTTGACTTTGTTTTTTTTTTTTTGCTCAGTGTACATAAACCGTTAAGCGCCGGTTGTCGAACAAAGAACAACAATAAAAGCAAGAGTAAGAAAACAGTTACAGAAACAACAACAACTACAACAACGAAAACGTCAACGTAGATGATGACGCTGACGTAGACAGCTGGCTTATCACCCAATCCGCCGCCTACGCTCAAGACTAAAGAGACAAAAAAAAAAAATCTTTTTCATTCTTCTTTTTTTTTTTTTAATTAGCACAGGTTCCGCGTATTTCTATTAGAGTGACATTTTGCCCTGCCTATTTAGGTGAGAGAGAGAGAGAGGGAATAGAAATCGGTATGGACAATTGAAATTCTGACGCAGCAAAAGTTTATTTTGGCTAATTGAGTGAAAAAGTGCTAACAAGCAAGTGATAAACCCAAACAGATGTTGGACGGTGACGACGATGATGATGATGGGTTGCAGACCCTGGTACGAGGTGTTAAATTTTTATTATTTACTCAATAGGTTATCATAGTTTTACGTCACCAACAAATAAGCTTGAGAGTTTCTTCAAAAAAAAAAAAAATACTTAAACCCTTAAAAAAAAAAATATTAATAATTTTTGCCCATAGGGCAATAAATTAGCGAAATCAGTAAAGTAAATAAATAAACACGCACAAAATGTTAACAAAAACAGAATTAATAATTTTTTGTTTTTGTTTTGTAGTTCTCTTCGAACAGCTGTGCAGTGGGCTGGTTGGCCGTTATGCCCCGCTGCTTGCCAGCGGTGCCAATATCCGACAATGGCAATGATAAAGCATAGGTCAAGTCAGCGGCACACTTTTAATGACGTAAATAAAGCAAAAAAGAAAAAAAATAATAATAAATAAATGAAAAACAATTACAACAATAATAAATGTTACTAGGTTAAGCGAAGCACGTTAAACGGCAAAATGCTGAACGGTTAAGTAGAATTTAGTTCTGCAGTGCAAAGCAGTGCACAAGGCAAGCAGTTCTTTAACTCACACACACGCTAGCTTCAGCCGATAAGGCAGAGCTTCAGCAGACTTGAAACTTTCAAATAATTAGTTAATTTAATGAGTTGAAATGTTGTCATTTTTTTTTTTTTTTTTTTGCTTTTGTCTTTTTGTTTTAGTCTTCCCATTAGAGTTGGTGTCTAGGCAAAAAAATTATATATTTGGCGTGCAACAAATTATGAGAAAAACCAAACAAGTGTCAAAGCAAATAAAAATAGAAGACAAAAACAAAAGGCAAAACAAATTTAATTAAAGAAAATGAAAAAAATAAAAATAAAATAGCAAAAGTCTCAATTGACTACAAATTAAATAAGTAGATTTAGAAAAAATATAAATAAATAAATAAATAAATAAAATTAAAATAGTTTTTTGTAATTGTAAAAATAGCTTACGTATGGGCCTGCGGCGCAATCTGGGCGCATTATATTCATCAGCGTCAGCGCCAACGCTGGCTGCTCTGCTGCTGCCGGCTTCATTATCGCTATTGCCTTTCCCAGTTTTATTGTTGTTTTTCGGCTTCATAATGCCACTGGGTTATGTTCTATTTATTTTTTTTTTTTTAATTTTTTTGATAAAAACAATTATAACTAAAATCCTATCAAGCAGGAAAAAGAAATAAAAAAAATAAAATAATAAAAAAATTACTACAAATCAACTTAAAATTTTTTTTACTGTTCTTAAACACTAAAAATGTCAATTTCACACTAATCAATAAGACTTTGCACAATTTTCTTATTTTCGCTCGTTACGCTATTTCTTTCAAACTACTTGAGATAACAGAGTTTGTGTGTGTGAGAGAGAGAGAGAGAAAGAGAGAGAAGAAAATAAATACAAGCCGCTACACACTCCACACTTCAAAGCTGAAGACACACTGAGGACGATGACACGCCGACGCGCAGACTACAAAAACAATTCTTTTCTTTCTTTCTTTGTTTTTTTTTCTTTTTTTGGCAAAATAAGAATAAGAAGATGAACGAAAAAAAAAAAATATGCTAGCCAAACCGGTTAAAGTTGAAGGCAGACAGCCTTACTGTCTGGCTGCCCTTTCCCTTAACCGTTGTTCTTTGATTTTGCTTGTGTAACTGTATTTTTGTTTTTTTTTTTTTTTATGTTTTTGTGCAAGGCGCCAGCTGCAGAAATTTAATCATTCACTCAGTCTCGAGCACACGCATACTACACAGCCTATCGTCATTCACACTTATACACCTTATTTAATTTCTATAAATTTGTTTGTACTTCTTTTGGCTTGCCTTTAATTTTTTTTTTTTTTTTTTTGTATTTTTGCCAGACGCGACGAGGCGAGTGTACGACTGAAACTGAAACGCCGCACAACGAAAAAAATTATCTCAGGCGACAGCTGACCAGTCTGCCGACAAGAAGAGACCCAAAAAAAAAAACCTAGCGACAATCGAAAATTTAATGTTGGTTTTCTTTTCTTTTTTTTTGCAATCAAAAACGAAGAAGTTAGAAATTAAAGAATATTCTTGTCATAGAAAAAGAAAAAAAGACCCATTGACACATGTCTGAAATTGTAAATGAAGGCCAATGCCAGCAAGCTTATCATTTAACGGTAAAATGGCAAGCCACTCTTATTATGTACACAACGATAAGATAAAGAAGAGAGAAAGAGAGAGATTGCAAGGACAATAATAACAACAACAACAACTACAACAATTGTGTAGAAGAAGAGACTAGACAGAAATTATTGATAAATTTGTTAAATCAATTCAAAAAAGCAAATATTGCCCGCCAAATTACAAAACCGTTTAACTTTGACCTTAATGAGAAGCTATTCACATTGTGCGGGCGCAAGAGAGAGAGAGCCATATTATTGCAGTTTGGGTATCACGCACACTTTCGCTCTCTCGCTCACACCAACACTCTCAACCCCACTCGTCGTCTTATGAGAAATGAGTACTTTGCGCAAATTATTAAAATTCGCTTGGCCCAGCATATATAAATATGACATTGACCTCAACACCTGATAACATGCTATATATATATACATACATATATATATATATGTATTTGTTTTTTTAGCCCACCTTTCCCCCTCAGCATCAAGCCATTTATGTACGCACAGAAAACTGTGTCACCAGTTACTTGACCCACATTTTCGCAGTTAACAATAATAATAAAAAACAAAAAATAATAATTCATAAATAAAAAAAAAAAAAATACCCCGTTAGATACCAACACTTGCCTGTCTATGCGTATGCGTGCGTGTGGGTGTGCGTGTGGGAGTGCACACTTATTACCAACACCAGTGAAAACAAATTCTAATTTCACAAGTGTGCATCATCTGTGTTTAGTTGTGTGGGTGTTTTGCGTGGTTTGCCTTTGCCTTGCATTCACGAAATTTCAATTCGAGGATATCGTGATTAAAACCTTATTGATTCACACACACACACACACACACACTTAAACAAACAAACAAACACACATAATACTTGTAATTAAATAAACACGTGTCGGATGTCTCAGGCCAAATTGCAGCAGGTTCGCGAAGCAAAGTGGCGGAATGGCTCTTTTGTTCTTTTTTTTTTATAATTTTCTATTGATTTTTACCACAAGCGTGGCGAAATTGCGACAGACAACACATAACAACTTCTTTTTCTATTGCAGTTTCATAATCCAAATTAAATATCAACCAGACAAACACCAACACACACACACACACACACCCACGCGCACAAATACACGCACACGCGCGACATCCTTGTTTGTCTTATTACCACAATTGCATATTTGTTGCACGTGTTTTTTTCTTTCTTTCTATTTATTTATTTTTTTTTTTTGCCAATTTGTCATTGCCGGCCATAGAAAAAATATTGAGAGGAGTTTGTAATAATTTGGCTATTGCATTATTTGTTGTGTTTATGTGCTTTGTATTAATTTCATCATAATTGTAACAAAAAATGAAAAAAAAAACAACAAAAAACTAGAACATTAATAAAAACACCACCTGCATAGCAATGGTATCGATGAAATAGTTCTTTTAAACACACATTGAGAAGAAGGATGGAGATGTAATAAACAAATATAACTAACATTTGAACGCTATTTTTAAATACAAAAAAAAAAAAACAAAATAAATCACAACACACTCACATCTCTTCCAGACAACTTTAGTCGCGGTAACAGCGCGAACTTGAAGTTTACTCCTTGCTTCATTGACTTGATATTTCAAACTGAATTTTCATTTTCCACCCTCTTTGAATTTTCCACCCTCTTACAAACATTGTTGTGGGCTGGCAGTGTTGGAAAATCTCTAAGGCAGAGATAAAGTTCAAATGGTAACAGTTAAATGGCTAGAAATTATAGCTTAAAATGGCTAGATTTATTCTGGTCTTGAAAACGGCTGAATTCTTAGCTTTTTTTTAGCTTGTCAGTCCAGGACAATCATCTTGAATGTTTTCCTGCTTTATATCGATTAACTTCTTATTTCTTTTGTCAGGCCTTATTTGCTTAAGCTATTTTTAATTAATTTTATTTAATAAAGGCAATTTAAGGCAAATTAGTATATCAAGCGTTGTAGCCTTTGTAGGCGCCCAAAAGTATCGATACATTTTTAATCATTTATCGAAGGTTTTCTCATTTGAATTGTATTTTGGCGTATAGCCATAATCGCTTCTAAGTGTATTTGAATTTTCTGCAGTGTTTGGTATATGGTTTTTCAAAGTTTTCATAAAATAAGTATGTTTTGTTGCGTTTTTAATCAAAGCGCCATCTACACGTTTTTTTTTAAATGTTTTTTTGAAGCCCTGTGAGGCAAAAATGCAACCTTGTTAGTAGGAACCAAACTAAAATCGTCCCGAATGATTTGCCAATTCCAATCGTAACGGTGCCGCAGCTAGACGCGTTATATTTGTTATTAAAGCAATATTCGTATTTTTTTTTTTTTTAATCATCTGCATATTTGTGTTTTCAGTGAAAACTTTATTTAATTGTGATTATATTTTGTTCTGCCAGCCTGTTGCCAATTTGTACAAATTGGTTTTAATATCCCTTTTCCCAGTTTCCAATTTGCACGGTAAGTCCAAAAACAAATTACAATTCACTTTATATAGAATTATAATATATTTTATTACAAATATTTAATATAAATTAGTATTGCTAAAATATTAAAACAAATATACAGATCTGCTTAAAACTAATAGTTCATATGTGGTTAGCCTTGATTAGAGTTTTTCTATTAGTTGTAATATATATTTTTATTAAATTATTAAAAGCAATCATCTGACCCGCCATCTTAGTTTCTTTTTTTTCTGCAAAATTCGTCTTTGGGGAAAAGAGAAATAGAATTGCGACGTTAGTACAATGCCCTTATATATTTGTCTCTTTCTTGCACATCCACTGTGCGCGTGCAACTTAGAAAACACCGTTATAATTTGCCTAGCCAAAATATAGCATACACACACACATACATAAATGAAGTTTATTTGACACTTCTGAAAAATTTTCATTTGTGTTTCGTTTTTTTTTTTCTGTTTTTTTGTTTCAGTGGAATTATTTATATATTATTTTTTTTTTTTACTGATTAATCGATTGGAAGATGTTGCCACGCGCAATCACATCCGGAAGCCGCCAGGCTCCCGATCCCTATGATCAATTTCTGGAAAATTGCTCATTCTACCGCAAGCATACAGCCCGGGATGCTTCCACTTTGTTCCGCGTTATTGCTGAGCAAATGTATGACATCCAGATGCTTCACTATGAAGTTCGATTGGAATGTGTACGCTTTATGACACAAAATCGACGCATTTTTGAAAAGGTAAATCAAACTTGAAATTTATTTAATTTCTTTCTTCTTTTATCAATTATTATTATTTTAATTTTTCAGTATGTAACTGGCGATTACGATACCTATGTTCAGGAGATGGCCAAACCCAAGACCTATGGCACCATGCTCGAGCTTCGCGCCATGTGCTATTTATATCGGTAAGGCTTTCCATTTAATTGAAGACGAAAAAAAAATTCATCATTTCCATTAAAAAAAAACAAGGCGCAATGTGATTTTGTATGAGCCGTACAATCTGGGCACTACTGTGACTTTTGATGACAGCTATAAGGATTACTTCAGTGTCTTTTATAGCAATGAGAATCACTTTGATTCAATCTTCCCATTGGACTATATAAAAATGGCCGCAGTCTGCCAATGTAAGTGAATAATGCAGCTTTATTTTCCTTGCCTTATTTAATAGAGTTCCTTGTGTATTTCCAGCGATTGCCTTTACGGTGCTTTATAAGATGATTTTTAAACTGCCAGATGTAAATTTCGCTGTGGAATTTATGCTACATCCAGACACCTTTGATTTTGGCTCGTATGAGATGATATTTGATAGCAATGGCTATATAGATCGTTTGATTTGCTGCCAGGGTCAGCGTATATTCAAATGCGACTCACCCGATGACACCAAATGCATTTTGGATAATTATAAAATGTGTAATTTTCACAACACTCTGGCAAAGCGTTCGCAAAAGGAACAAAATCAACAGAGCACTAGCCGTACCATCAAACAAAAAGACTGGAAGAGTCTAACTGGCCTCAACGAGGAGGTGGTTCAGGTCTGTCCAAATCGTTGGACATCCTGTGTGCAGCAACTGCTCAATGATGGTGAGTGCGTGGTTTGCATTATGATTGTTTATTTAATTTGTATTTTGCTACTCCCCTTTAAGGCATCACACCATTCCCTTATAAGGTGGCCAAATCCTTGGATCCCTGTATGTATAGGAATGTGGAGTTTGACTGCTGGAATGATTTGCGCAAGGAGGCTAAACGCTTCAATGCCTACACAGGCGACTATAACTTCAAGGTGAGACTCTTGCCTGGATGTTTTCTTTTTTATTTATACTCTTTTCGAACAGAACCATTCATCGTAGACCCACAAAAGTTAGAATACTTAGAATTACTAGAAGAGACAAGTCCGTCTGTTTTTATACAAATTCAGCTCTCAGCTTTAAAGCTAGATAAATCAAACTTGGTATAGACTGCACATTTAGCGGAACCAGCCGGAACAGACTACAATATCATAGGAATAACTCCCATATTCATTGTCCGATCTCTTTCAAATTCAGTATGCAAGTTTCTTGTTGAGAGATGAACAAACTTGCCAAATTTCATTAGGATCGAAACACCCTATCATATAGCTGACATCAGAACCTAAATCGGTTTAAGGAATAACTTTCATATTTATTTTCTCGATCTCTTTCAAATTGGGTACACCCGTTTCTAACATAGACTTATACATGCCGAATATAATTAGCATTGGACTATTATATTATATAGCTGTCATAACGATCCAAATCGGACCTACTTACTGATCAGACCCGTTAATGGGTTTTACGAAAAGAACGTGTAAACTTCGGCATACCGAAGATAATGTTCGGAATTTTATTTTTTTTTTATATCGAAATGGTTTGGATTAAGTAGAAAATATAACGGTACATTTTGGATTAACTCATTCAGATCAAATCTGGGAAATCATTCTAACGCCATAAACATAATAACAAATAACAAACAATCAAATTAATTCGCATCACACAAAATACTTACAAAATAAAAATTTATATAAAAAAAAAAAAACGGGAAAAATCAAAGTAAAAGAAGAAGAATATAATTCTTTAAATTAAATTACGAAAATGATACTGCACAATTTCAGGTCGGCGCCAAGTGCCGTGTGGATTTGGACAATCATTTGCACAATTGCTATATTCAAAAAATCTCCCAGGATAGAACCAATTGTCTTGTGTTTTTGGAAAATATTGCAGAGAAGAAATTGGTACTGATTTCTCTTTTCTTTTTACTTTTAATTATTATTTTGAAATTATGTTTTATTTTTTTTTTTAATTTTTGCAAAAATTCTTTTTTTGTTTTTTGTTTTTTTTTTTTTATTTGAAAAAAAAAACGAAATAAAAGGTACCCTTTGATTCGTTGCATCCGGTGCCGCCAGAGGAGTTCCGTCCCTGGACAATGCCATATCGTATTCAACGTCATCTGAATAAGATTCAAATGTCCAAGTTTGTCCACAAGACCAAGATGAGCAAGTGGAAGAAGAACACACCCAGCAGCATGTTTGACCTGAATCTGCGCCTAACCAATTGGCCATCGAAATGTGACTATTATAATGTGGAAAGCTTTAACCAAGCCCCCATCACAGCTTATCCGGTCTTTGTCACCGGCTCGTCCAAAAATAAGCCAATGCAGGGGAATCAAATGGCTGCAGTTGCTCCCAAAGAGAAGACATCAAATCCGGATGGGAACGCTGCTGCTGGCAGAGATAGGGCCTTGGCAACGCCAACGGCGCAAGGACAGGCTGAGTTGCAGAGCTCGGAGCAGCCACGCTGTTCATATCAACGTCCCATGGGCCAGGCTAATTCTGGTGATCGCCCCAGTTCGGGCTTAGCAACCGCCAGACCCCCCTCAACAGGACGTCCCCAATTGGCCAACTTGTCGGTGCCATCGCTGCCACCGCCAGCTCATTATATGAATTATTTGCCCGTGGCGAGTCCGGGTCATTCGGCAACAGCGGCTGGAGCTGTCGGTGGCATGCCCATGAGCCCTTGGCATATGACCCCGCAACTGGGTGAAATGGAACTGGTTGATCCATATCAAACTGGCTACCCATTGCCGCCACCACTGGCTCCGCCCCACTATGCTGAGAATGGCTGTATCTATGTCCATGTGGGCTATCCACCCCAGCTGCCGGCACCGCAGCCGCAACCCTTCTTGCCGCTCTCACCGGTAATAGGAGCTGGTCCACCTTTCGGCGCCGTCATGGGTCCTATGCTACCACAGCCAAACCCCCAGCCTTTGCCGATTATGAATGCAACCGTGGCCAAGGAGCCGCAGCCAGGTAGAGCTAATCCAAATACTGTAGTTGCCCAGAACTTGGATAAGGCTCAAAGAGCTGAGCCGCGTCGTTCGATGCGTCCAAATGGTGACGATCTGCCCACCGATATTAATACCTTACGCTATTTCTATAATATTGGCGTGGATCTGCATTTGCGTAACATGCATCGTGATCAGAGACCTTTCGAGGTGAGTGTGTGTGTGTGTGTGTGTTTTTTTTTTTTTTTTGCTTTTTATGTCATTTTTTTATGTCAATCTTTTTGTCATAGGGCACTGATGCTGGTGTAGAACAAGCTTGTGCTAATCCGAATCAAAGCGAATCAAAGAAAGAAACTACTAATCAGGTAGCACTGGCTTCAGGCAATACTGTCATGTTTCCAGGAAATAACACGGACCAAAAAAAGAATATCAACGCAAAGGAAAAGGTAAAATAAAAACAATGGTAATTTTCCAAATTTGATAAAACTATTTTTTTTTTTTTTAGGATGTTCTTAAACTATCTACCAATTTGAATGCTGATGTTGCTGGATTGATTTCCACACCGCCAGCATCGCCGGAATGGCCAAATTTGACGGAATTGAATTCGCGTAATGCCACCGTCGACGATTTAGTTATGAAAACATCTTATCTAAGTCTGAATATATCGCGACATAAGAAATCATCGAACAACAACAACAACAATCAGGTGGGCAACACCAATCGCCTGGAGTACACTCCACAGGAGGCAGCTACTTCGGTTCCAAAGCCACCGGCTCTCTTGCTGCCCACTCCACCAAATTTGAGCTCTTCTGGTGGGCAACCAATGCCATTCTATCATCCAGGTACCCCGACTCATCCGGCTCCACCTCTACATCCCCATGGAGCCATGCCCATGATGCCACAGCCACCACCAATTTACTTTGCACACAATACCCCACCGGCATCGGCCACATCCCAGGTTCGACATTTTAATATAAAAAAAAAAATCGTTGATTTTTAATTTTTCTTTGTTTTTTTTTTAGAATCCATATATTTGGGGTCTTCCACCACCGCCGCCGCCACAATCTGTGATGGGTCTACCATATGAGGTGGTCAATAATTATGCCATGCCAAATGGCGGAGCAAATGATGGCAACATTCCAAACACCATGCCAATGCCGCCGCCTCCAAATTATCCAGGACGCTATTAAAGCAATCCAAAAAATCATTACCAGCTTTCTATGGTAATCGCAACCCAGTTTATCCCAGGCAAAACTGAAAACTTAACTTAAAAAAAAAAAAACACAAAAAACAAACAAAAACAAAACAAATTAAGAACGCCAATCGCAAATTGCAAATTCTGACTCTAAACCAGGCATGATGATAATTGATTCATATCAACTTTACAATTTATACGATTTACACTAAACTTAAATATTTTCAAAATCTTTTCTTTTTTAAATTTGTTCATTTTTTTTAAAAACTTGCCAAATTCAAAGCACCAAATTTAACATTTCATTAAAAATATATATAACTTTTTGTCAAGAAAAAAAAAACGCAACAAAAACAAAACAAATTTTCATACAATTTTAAATATGTTATTTTAGGCGATTTTATTATGATGGAATATTTCAACTATTTCACCCACGCACCAAAATAACTTAACTAATATAATTACAATACAGACAATAAAATAGATTTATCTAAAAAAAAAAAAAACCTAATTAATTAAACGATCTTGTTATTGAGATCATTTTTATTATGTATTTAAAAAGAATCTATTATTATATAAATAAAATAAAAGACTTGGCAAATCTTATAAAATTTTTGTGGAAAATAGTTTTTGCAGTCGTTGTAAATTTACAGGCATATCACCCATGACATTTATGAAGATTTTAAGTATGCTGGGCAAGCCGGTTTGTGGTTCTGGCGATGCATGCAGTTGTTGTTGATTTGGCGCTGGGAAACTCAGTGTTAAGTCCTATGAAATGGAAAATATTTTTGTTCGCTGGCATTACAAAACTCTATGCTAATTCTAAAGCTCTGTCTGGATTAATTTAACTGTCTCTTATAATCGGCTTTGGCAAGCCATCCATTTTTATTAAAAATGGATTATTTCTAATACAGGATTCATATAATGAACTTTAAGCGGAACTTGTTCCACAAGAGTGAAGGATGTGTCCGATTTTGTGATAAGTCGGTTTGAATAAAATAAATCAAATTTAGAGTCCCTTGGTAGCCTTCTATTTCAGAACTTACCAGCGAATACATCATTAGAAAAATTAACCAAAAATCCCTTCGGCAAATTCGCGACAAGCCAAATCGATACATTGAATTTATCGAAATCACAGTTATCGGTCTTAAGCGGAACACAGTGAAATATAACCAGCCCTGCGAATAAGCAGATCTCGATTTTGTGTGACTTTGTGTAGACTTCTTTTTTGTGTTGTGGTATTTTTATTTTTGTGTTAAGCAATTTTTGCTTACTAACTGAATACGTTTCAGAAAAGTTTCGCATTTTTATGCTGAATTCTCAAATTGATAACTGCCAAACAAACAAAGAGTTAACTGGTGCGGGTTGGCATCGGTAACCTACTTTCAAGCTTGCATCGACCGCCTATTTCTTTTGTTGTTACTAGAAAATTTAATGCAAGTGACAGTTAATATTGTGGTTGTTGAAATTGTTTTTTTGTTTTATTTTAACCTATTGTAAAATGGCCTTCGATGGGCCTGGCTACATCTGCTCGACTGGCCATAGAGGACACAATTAATAATAAGCAATTTGATAAGTTTATTTTATTTTTATTTATTTATTTTTTTTTTTTTTGTTTTTGTGAGTGCCTATGTGTTTCCCTTTGGATGTGGTCATAATGATTTCTATAAATATATAGAATTTAAGTGATTAATGTTAGGCTAGTTCAATTGTATTTGAAAGTGAAAGAAGGAAGCAATTAAATCTCACAGCAAATAGCCAATGCATTTTTTTTTTAGTTTTTTTTATTTGTGTTTATTGTTTTTTTTTCAATCGAAGTGAATTATCTAATAATAAAATTAATTGATGCAATAGTGGCTTATAAATATTGCCAAGATCAATTTTAAAATAAAAAAAATAATAATTACGAGTGCAACTTGCATCGATACCTTGTAAGCTGAGTAATCGATACCAGCTAAATCTACTCAGTATAGCCTAAACTGAAATAATAAAACCTTACAATTTTGAAAATTTTAATCACGACAAATTCCACAATTATTTCTGCCTTGGTGAGTTTCTCTTTCCGTTTTATTCGATTCAAGTATGATTGAAATTTTCGCACCGCAAAGAAATGAGAAAAGTAAACCCAGTACAATAAAGAAGAAATGATTGAGATGTAATCAATTTGTTTTTTTTTTTTTCAATTATATTTTTTATTTGTTTGCCAAGAAACTTGTACGTCCACACATTCCAGTGGGATGGGCGGTCGTTCAAATTGCATAAAAATGTAGTAACTAAGGCCAAAATAAAATTTGGCAATTGGCCCCAAATCGAAGGCCAAAAAGGCTTTCGAAAATGTAGGCCAATGGAGGCGTTCACCATTTGCATTTAAGGGAGACTAGAGTGGCAGATATATGTCACTTAGTAACCAGCAGCGGGATAGGCGCCGGGACCGGCTGGGCCAGGTCCGTACTGTTGGTTGGCATTGCCATAGCCGCCATCGCGACCGGCAATGTTAGCCAAGGCGGAGAGACCATGGTTGCCACCCTGGAGCAGTTGGTAGCCAGCGCTGGCAGCAGCATTATCGGCACCAGAGGCATAAGCGGGCAGACCGGGTCCATGGGCATTGCCGATCTGGGGACCACCGGCATGAGAGTGAGCAGCTGGGCTGGCATCACGGCTGTGACCCTGGCCGTAACCTTGTTGTTTCTCATTGACAAAGTATTTCTCTGCTGGTGGCTTGACCACATTGACAAACACGGGCTCAACCTTGACGCGACGTGGGTGGTGCTTAACGTAGACCTTGCGGAGAACAATTGCTGGGGGCTTGTGGAGCACAACTGGGGCGGGCTTCACCACCAATGGGGGATGATTGACCAAGACCTTGGTGGGTGGGCGTTTCACAATGATGGGAGCTGGACGATGGATCAAAATCTCGCCCTTGTTCTGTGGATAGGTGATGGAGGAGGTAAGGGTGTTGCCCTTGGTGTTGACTGGTTTGTAGGGAATGTTCTGGTCGGAGCCATAGCTACCGCCATTGGCATTGGCAGCACCAGCGGCATCAGAGCTGCTGGCCACAGCCGAGGCACCATCTGAACCACCGATTCCACCGATACCCTCAATACCGCCAAGACCACCAATGCCGCCCAATTCACCAGCATTGGCTGATGAGGCAGCACCGGCATCGGCACCACCATCGCTGCTGTGGCTATTGCCTGGGCCATAGCCCTGTTGGATGCCATAGCTGCTGGCGCTGGCGCAGGCCTAGAAAATAGAAATTCAAAAAAAAAAAATAAATTTCAATAAAGAAAAATTCGCTCTTTGGGGCTTCTTTTTCTCTCTCTCTCTCTCTCTCTCTCTCTCTGTCTCTCTCTTTGTGTATGTATGTGTGTGTGTGTGTGTATAATTTGTTTACGTACAATCATGCAAGCGGCTAGCGCCCAGATATAATTATGCCTATTCATCTTTGTCCAGTTGTGGTCGTCTTAGCGGGCACCAAACTACTTTGGTTACTCTCAAGGCGAACGTCTGCTGTCTTCTACTGTCATTGCCCATTTCGACATTTCTTTAAATATGCTCTGCCATCATATGGAATTGCTGGGCATGGTTCGGTCAGGTTGCTCACATACGTGACATTCTACCCAGTTAAAATTGACCGCTGCCAACGCTGCCGGTAGTATTTGCTTTAGCTTCTTCCGATCCCAGCTGCTCATTTTCTTCTTCTTCTTCTTCTTCTACTCGTTGTTGTTGTTGTTGTTATTGTTGGAGTTAAAGAATTGACAGTAGTTCAAGTCTCATGACAACTAACCCCGGATACCCCCTTTGACTATTCCCAGACTCTCTTGTCAGTCGGCGTACATGCCAATTGTTGATACCATTGCACGCATCGCATTTAGCGCATATCTCATCGCATACAAAGCTTGCAGTTAAACCAAAATAAACAACGCTTAAATATAACCACCAACATAAGAAGAACAATATCAAAATCACAATAATACCAAAGTAGCAGAAGAAGAAGAAGAAGAAGAAAGAGATGAGAGATGACCCAGAGAATAGATCAGAAAGCTTTCAAGATTAGAAGACCTTTTCTCGATATACTATTTTTTTTTTTTAATTTGAGCCCATTACCCATAAACCCATGGCTAGTTTCAATATACAGAGATTGTCAACTTTTGAGGCATTAACAGTTCCGCATTGAGCTGAGACCAGATAGGCTGCTGCTGTCATCGTGGCCTCATTTGGTTGGCTCAGATTTATTTCTCTTTCTTCTTCAAGAAAGCAAAAAAGAGAGAGCCTAAAAGCCTGACAAGTCCCTAGAATTGGTCAATTTGGGGTTTTCAGTTTTTTCTGATATAAATTTTGATAAGTTCTTCTCCAATTATCTGAGACTTTTATCTATTTTGATAAACAGACATGACATTATCATGGCAACGTTTGCTTGTCTTTCTTGTTTAGGGAAATGTGCTGCAAATCTCTTATTCTTCTGTAGTTGATCAGTTCTAAGAATACACTCAAGGTTTCTCTGATTTATAAGACAAAAAACTGAGAACAGAAAAAACAATTTAGTTATATGAGCATATTTTTTGGGGGGGTCCCAAAATATGGTGAGAAATTCTTAGAGCAAAGAAAAAAAACCGATATAATCGAGGACTCTTAACTGGAATGAAATCAGTAATATTTAAGTGACTCTCAAAGCTAAAATTTTCTGGAATTCCTGGCTAAATCTTTAAATCAAACTTGTCCCAATATTGCCATTTCAGGCGGACTTAGTCCAGCTGATTTCTAAGAATCTTATACTGATTAAACCCAAGAGTTTCCTAGCTCTTAAGGCCTTCTTATATCATAGAATCAAATCACTTCAGGTTCCAATTGATTTAATAGTTTGTTCTTTAGTTCTTTCCCAATTTATTTGGGTACTTCTTAGGCCTTCGTACTCATTGAGAATTAATTTCGAGTCTCATATTCAAATAGTTTAAGTGTCTTTCGTATTTCTTAAATTGTCTTAAGTTTAGGCAAGATAAACTCGTCAGAGCTAACCAAAGATCTTTAATTTTTTAAGACTTTGATGAGATCTTTTGTAATGCCTTCAAGTCTCTCTCAGATCTATGATCTTCCATCTTTCCTAAGTAAACCTAAAAGCTACTTGAGATATTCTGTGAAAATCAAAAACTTGTGGGTATTTATTGGGTTAAATTTTTAATAGATTTTTAAAGACTTCTGACTTCAGCTTAGAGAGAATTGTTGACAGAGAATTTTTCTTTAACATCTTGAGGGAACCTCAAAGTTCTCTAGACTTTCTGGAGAGTTTCTTAAACTTATTGAGGTCTCCTCAAAGCTCCTGGGACTCTCAAAGAGGTTCCTCAAAATTCTTGAGAGTTTCTTAAGCTTCTTGAGGGCCGCTCAAAGTTCCTTAGACTCTCTAAGGAGTTCCTCAAAATTCTTGAGAGTTTCATAAGCTTCTTGCGGTCTTCTCAAAGCTCCTGGGACTCTCAAAGAGGTTCCTCAAAATTCTTGAGAGTTTCGTAAACTTCTTGACAGTTCCTCAAAGTACCTTAAACTTCTTGAGAGTTCCCCAAAGTTCCTTAGACTTCTTGAGAGTTCCTCAAAGTACCTTAAACTTCTTGAGGGTTCTCCAAAGTTCCTTAAACTTCTTGAGGGTTCCTCAAAGTTCCTTAGATTTCTCGAGAAATTTTTTCAGATTTCCTCAAAAGGTTCCTTTGAGTTCTCGACACTTAAAACCTTATTGAAATGCAATAATGAAAATAAAATTTTTGGAATAATTTTTGATTTTGTTGTTTTTATTTGATTTAAGAAAAAAAAAACAGATTTATAATTTAAATTTTTGCGGCTCCAGGCAAATTCAGCCAGATCTCGAAGCTGATCGCTGAAGATCGGCTGGAAGTTATACTGGCTGGTTTGGCTAACCAGATTAACTATCGATTCTCAGAGAATTAATAGCTGGGCTGGCCATAGGGGGCTGGGCTAGCGTAGAGGGGAGCCTCGTTGCCGGCAGAGTAACCATCGGCAGATGAGGCAGCACCGGCAGCTGAGGAGGCACCAGAGTTACCATAAGACTGCTGCTGATTGTAGACGGGGGCAACAACGGGGGCCAGAGGAGCCTCGATTTTCTTGCCTGGCTTGTAGACCTTAACGTAGACAGGGTTGAGGCTGAGAGGAGTGGGCACCTTGTTGATCACCTCCTGCTGATAGATGACGGAGGGCTTGATCTTATAGATGACGGGATTGCCGCGGACCACAGTCGGTGGGCCGCTGTTCACATGGGCTGGGGGTGCACCGGGTTGGTGGACAATGATTGGGGGCAGGGGTTGGGTGGCAATGACCTGATGGTTATTCTGGCCGGAGGGCACCAACAGGGAGCGGAACAAATGCTGATCAACAAACTGGGGTGAGACCACATTGATTTTGCCCTGACGAATGTTGCTAGCCAAATTGGATTCGGCCAGAGATTCGGCAATATCTTCAGAGTTCTTCAATTTCTGATAGTTGGGGCTATTGTTCAGGGCATGGAGCTGAGCCTGGACGCGGCCCAGACGGCGAGCCTCCTCAGGGGTGGGCTGGATTTCGGCAGCCGATGTCAGCTGCTGGCCAGAGGGCTGTGAGCCACCGGTGGCGGCATTCACATACTCCTCCAGACCGGATGAGTGACCTCCCTGGAGGTAGCCATTTTGTGGAGCATAGCTGGCGCGCACCAACTAAACCAAATTGCAAATCAACAATCCAAAGATTTTTCCCAAAATATCGAAAAAAAAAACGAGAAGAGATAAAAACAAGAAAAAATAAATTAGTTAATTTGTTGTTGTTGTTGTTGTGGTTGTGATTTTTTTGATTTGGCAAAATTAGATTAGGCTGGTTTTGGGTATCTATGATATAATCTATCAGATTAGTGACCTACCGGTGCGGCTGCCACGGCGAAGAGAGCAAACCAGAGACGGAATTGCATTTTGTTGTTGTTGTGTTTTTTTGTTGGTGTTGTTGTTGTTTTGTGTATGTCTCAGCTGAGTTTTCCGCTGGTCGCCGCTTTGAAGAAACTATGGACTGGTTGGGCTCTGTGGTTGCTCTTTATACCCAACTGGCTATGGCTTTTATATCGGACACACGTTGCCACCACCGCCACGGCCAGCTACGTGATCTTTTTGATTCTAAGCCACCGATTTCCGATTTCAAATTTTTGTCGCAGTGCCCATCGCAACGGTTTGTTTGTCTTCCAGCAACGCGTCTCTTAAACGATTCCCATCTTTATTGTTGCATCTTTTTTCAATTTTTTTTCTTACTTTCTTTCGTTTCTTTGGTTTCTTTCTTTTCTTTCGTAGTTTTTGTCGATCTTTTCGTTTCGTTCTGGGGTTTTTTCAAGTTGGCTCTGGGGCCCAACGAGTCATATCGACATTGACAGTCCCCAACAAGTTGTGCAAAAGTAAAGTTCTTGATCTTTAAGTTGATAGTTTCTGGTATCCTTAAGACCCCCAAAATTGGTTTATCTCATCTCGGAAGTTTCAAAAGATTACAACTCTGCAGATATGAAAGATGAGTAGATTATCTTTAGGTTTATCGGTGATCTTCAAAGATATTGCCCTAGTCTGAGCTTAAAAGTTCAGTCAGATATATCATTCAACTCTCCCGGATAAGAGCAAGCTTTGAGGTTACCTATAGTTAGGATCTTGAGTTAATCAATTTAGATTTCTTCCGAGTTCTCAAAAGGTTCGAAAGAGTTGGAAATGCTCAGTCAGTTTTAGTCAGTTATTTCTTGGTTCTTTTCAGAGTTTATCTCAAGTTGCCAGAAATATCAAAGATAGAGAGAGCTTTGGGCTTACCAATAGCTATGATCTTGTGTCCCAAAGAGATCCCTTAGACTTGCAAATTCTCGATTTCTCTCAGTCTTAGTCAGATAGGTTTTGGATCTCTCCAGAGCTAATCAAATTTCCAGATCACTTAAGAGAAATATCAAAGATAAAGGCAATATCAAACTTATACTTAGGATCCTAAGATTTTCGGAGATAAATTGGATTTTCTGAGTAGCCCAAAGAACTTTTGCTGAGTTCCACTCAATTTCTCTCAGTTTTAGTGGGACACTTGAAAGATCTCTTCAGAGATTAGGAAATGCTGAGTTCCCCTCAATTTCTCTCAGTTTTAGTCGGATACTTGAGAGATCTCTTCAGAGATTAGGAAATGCTGAGTTCCCCTCAATTTCTCTCAGTTTTAGTCGGGCACTTGAGAGATCTCTTCAGAGCTTATACAATTTCAAGATCACCTTAGAGTGAATGAGCTTTGGAGGTTCCCCTTGAGTCCCCAAGATAACTTTGATTTCTAGGAAAGGGAACTTCTTTTCCCAAGGTTCTTTTTGTACCACTTTGAAGCTACCAAAATTTAGGATCCTGAAGATTATTGGGGAATCTTTAAAGAGACTTCTTGATTTGAATTTGATGATTCACGAAAATAAAACGGTGATTTCTTTGTTTTTTTTTTTTATTTATTTAATTTTTTTATTAACTTAAAAAGAAAGAAACTAGATCAACTTAATTATTATTATTATTTTTTTTGTTTTTGTAAATATCAAAGACCACGTTGATAGAGATCTTGGGTTATCTCACGTGTGGGTCGACTGCCATAATCGTTGAACGGTGACTTGAAGGGCAATTGACTTAGCGGACTCTGGTCAAAGGGATCCAGCGAGGAGACTGCGGAGGAGGAGGAGGAGGAAGAGGAGACGACTGGGCTGGGCAGACCCATGGTATCCTCACTGGAATTGATGATACCACCCGCAGTGGGTTCGACGGGCTTATGGTGTCGATTTTTATGATAGTGTTGGAATGTGTTACGGTGTGTGTGTCTGTGTGAGTGTCTGTGGTGTGGCCGCTGTTTGTGTGAGTAGTGTGAAGCTTTGTGTTTGTTGTTGTTGTTGTAGTAGGGATAGGGTGGTGGTGGTGGTGGCTCGTATGGATCTTGACGGCTATAGCCACCGCCGTTGGTGCTGCGATATTTATCGGCTGTGGCCGCCTGGGCGTGTATATGAGCAGTGGCCTGTTCGGCCGGCCGCTCGGCACCCGGCAAATATTCATGAACAACTTCCTCATGCACTCCGTTCTGGGTCTGATTGATTAGACGATTGTATTCCTCATTGGTGCCGCCCACTTGCAAGTGGATGGCATGCTTGAAGTCATCACCCAAATGCTTCAGCCAGAAATCCTCGTTCACATCGCCGGTGGTATAGATGCGTGTGGTCTGACCTGTCTTGGCCTTGCCCACCACAGCACTGGTGGCGGCCAAGACATCAATCACATCATAGCCCTGATTGTTCTCCAAGGTGCCATTGGCATTGCTCGGCTCTGGATAATCCTCCACACGGATTGTGGCGCCGGGACTGCTGCTGCCTCCACTTGTGGGCGTGCTCGAATCCGTCTCTCTGTCAAGTGGGCTAACCGTGCTCGTGGTGTTGTAATTCTGGAGAGAACCAAAGATTTATCAAAATGGGATGGACAGATCTTTGCTATGAAAATCACTTACCAGGGCTACCGAATTGATTTGGCCAATAAGCAGGCAACACAATATTGAAATCACCAAGCCCTTGGGCCCTGGTCGGGCCTTCATTTTCATTGACCTGGGCCTATGAATTTCCAAAAAAAAAAGTACGAAAACAAAGTTTTTTTTTTTTAATTTTTTTTTTTTTTAATAAAAAATCTTGCCACGTTCAGTGTGTCGTGGCAACTGTCTAACTGATCGCCATGGCAGATACGAAATTCATTTAAATACGCCGATTTGGTGCGGTGGCGGCGGCTCCAATTTCGTGTGCTTTTCCCAAAGACGTGATAAATTCCAATTCAAAAAAAACCCCACAATTCCATGGCAAGACTGACAGGGGGGAGAGGGGGGGGGATTCTGTGGCAACCTTGTTATGTCTCTTGGCCCAGGGTCAAATCCAAATCCAAATCCAAATTGACCAATCCGAAAGTCATCACTCGTTTCACATTTTCTCGTTTCACATTTTTCCCCATTTAGCAGAAAAATACTCACAACCATCTCGAAAAATCTCGCCTCTGACTCAATGAAGTTTTTTTTGTCAAAATTCTTCATCATTTATTTCTGGGTTAATCATTCATGGTGGCCCCAAAAATCACCGCTTGTCATTGATAACTCTTTAGCTGACCCCAAAGAGTTCTCGTGATTTCCGTGATAACCGTGAAAAAAAAAACGAAAGAAATTGCTTTTGCCGGAAGACAAAAATTTGGGAATTTTCTTCTTTTCGCTTTTGCTTGGGAAATTTCGAAATTCTTGTGGAATTCAATTCAATTCTTTTTAAAATTTTTGAAAATTATTTCTGTGATTTTTTTTTTCATGAGCAAAAAATTTGAAAGACTTCAAATGAATTCATTTTCTGATTTGGTCTTTTTTTGGATTTTTCAAATTTTTTTATTTATATGAAATATTTTTTTTTCTGATTTTTTTATTTGAAATGAAATAATTTTTTTTTTTGATTTTTTGACTTGAATTATTTGTGGTATAATTGGTTTTATTATTTTATTCGGTTTTACTAGATTTCATTTAATGTTTTTTTAGTTTGGTTCTAATTAATTTTTATTATTTTTTTTTTTTTTAGAATATCTGATTTTTTTTTAGTTTAATTTTTAAATTTATTATTATGTTGATTAAGTCTGATTTTGGTTATATCTAATTTTATTTAATTTAATTTTTAATTTTTTAATTTTTATTTTGTTGAATTTTTTATTTTATTTTGATTGAATTTTATCTGATTTTATTTTGTTTGATTTATTTGAATTTTATTAATTTAATTTTTAAATTTATTTTTTTTTTAATTTGTTGATTTTTTTATTTTAATTGATTATCAATTCGATGGAATTTTATCTGATTTTATTTAGTTTGATTTATTTAAATTTTATTAATTTGTTTTATTTTTATTTATTTAAATTTTAATTTATTTTAATCATTTTTTTCTAATTTGATTTTATTGAGTTTTAATCTATTTTGATTTATTTAAATTTTAATAATTTGTTTTATTTTTATTTATTTAAAATTTAATTTATTTTAATCATTTTTTTCTAATTTGATTTTATTAAATTTTAATCGATTTTATTGGACTTTATTTTACTTAATCGGATTACTCAAATGTTTGTTTTTATTTTTTGATTTATTTTAAATTTATTTTCTTTTTTGATTTTATTAAATTTAAATCGATTTTATTGGATTTTATTTTATTTAGTCGGATTACTCAAATATTTGTTTTTATTTTTATTTTGATTTATTTAATTTTTTTTCTTTTTTATTTTATTAAATTTTAATCGATTTTATTGGATTTTATTTTATTTAGTCGGATTTTTCAAATTTGATTTGATTTTATTTAATATTATTTTTATTTAGTTTTTCTTTATTAAATTTTGATTTTTAACATTTAATTTGACTTTATTTAGTTCCATTTTATTTTGATTTTATTTTTATTTCATTTTCCATTAAATATTTAATTTTTTTTAAATTTTATTTAATTTGACTTTCTTTTATTTTGATTTTATTGAATTCAATTAGAGTGCGATTTTTAATTATTTTTATTTTCTTTAAATTTTCACTTCATAACAAAAATTGTGTTTTTATTTTATTTTATTAAATTTGTTTTATCTTTTGGCTGATGAAATTCTTAAAATATTTAAAAAAATAATTTTTTTTTTTAATCATAAAAAAATGGTATACTTTTAGGTATTTCCAGTTTTTTTTAAATAAAAATAATTACAATTTTTTGGCTGAAAAAAAAAATATTTCAAATTGAAAAAATTTTAGATAAAAAAAGAGACAAGAAATATTTCATAAAATTTGCTAAAAATGATTGTAACTATTTTGGATATATTTCATATTTCTTCCCCATTAAATTGTGATATCAAAAATTGCAATTAATTTTCAGCTTCGAAGCGCAAAAATTCTCTGAATTTGTCAAGCCAAAAAATTGAGTGAAATATTTTGCCATATCGAAATAATTATCAGAATGTCAAAATTTTGTGCGAAAAAATTCTTGAAAAATACTTTCCGTTAAGTGTTAAATAATAATTGATTTTTTTTTTTCTTTAAAAAGTGAAAATTGTTTGACAAACAAAATTTTATTGAATCGCGAAAAAAAAAAAAATGCCATAAGCAAGAAATAAATAAAAAAAAAAATTACTTATAGAGACAAATTTACATATTTACAAATTCGTTTATAAATAAATAAATAATAAATAAAAAAAAGAAGAAGAAGAAGAAGAAAAAGTGGATTGCCCCGCTCCACTGGCCTAAATCAGAGGCAGCAAAAAAAAGAAGCCAAATTGTTGAGCTCAGCTAAAAGCAGCTTGGTGGTTGTGCTTCGTCTTAACGGTCCGGAGAGGAGTGGGGAGGGGTGGGGTGGTGAAATGGGGGCCATTACGAAGCGGATAAGCCGAGTCATCAATAGCCGCGACCAGCACCACTGGAACCACCATAGCCGGCGTAGCCCGCGTCGCTGCAAAGAAAAGCGAAAGAAAACCAAACCAAAACTTTAGAATTTATTTCAAAATTACTTTTGCTTTTTTTTTTATTTAAAACTAAAATAATATAAGATCATACAGTCTAGACTATAATACAAAGATACCCAGGAAATAAGAAGAAGAAGAGCCCCGATTTATGCCTTCCTCCTCCGCCCCCCCTCCCACCGATTTAGAACCAGGCACGGAGGTAATCAGTGATAGGTGGGACATTATAGGTATCGATGCTATAGCCATCATGGGTGTGGCTATTGAAGCCATAGGTCTTGGCTGGGGTGGTGGAATAGTCGGCCCCAATGGCCGTTTCGGGTTCGACGGTGGAATCAAAACCCCAGCCACCTAGACGACCATCGATTAGTTTTCTGAGGAAATCGGTGGTCTGTTTCTTTTGTAGGGGTTCCG
The DNA here is from genome assembly GCA_037075145.1 of Scaptodrosophila latifasciaeformis. Classification (NCBI taxonomy): domain Eukaryota; kingdom Metazoa; phylum Arthropoda; class Insecta; order Diptera; family Drosophilidae; genus Scaptodrosophila; species Scaptodrosophila latifasciaeformis. Next base: position 5,552,333 of record JBAMCM010000073.1, read on the forward strand.
GTTCGACCAGATCACCGCCATAACTCGAACTGGGATCCACAAATTCCGGATGACTATGGACTATGCCCGAAATAATACTATCGAGCTGTTTATTCGAGACATGCTCCACTGGATAGTGATTGCCCGAGCTGAGGGCATCATAGCGAGAACTGAGCAATGGCACCGATCTGGAGGAGGAGGAGGCACGATGCCAATGTTGATTGGATTCAAGATCACCGGCGAATTGATATGGCGTCGAGCTATGACCTATGGGATCTGGCACTGAGGTGGTCGACAGTAGTCGACGTATCTGATCGTCATCAACATATTTGTATGAGCTGATGTCATCATTATGATAGCCCCCAACCAGGGGTGGTGGTATCTGTTGTTGATATCTCGACACTGGTGGGCCATAGTCCAGGGCTGATCTCTTGTTGGTTATGGAATTCAAAGGCGGTGGTTGGGTCTCTGATTCGTTGTCGGTCTCCTCATTTGTCTGGGGCATTTCAGTGCTGGTGGCTTCGATTTGGGGGGGTTCATTGATAGCACCACAGCCCATATGACATTGGCCGGGCTTGAAATCGGGCTGCAGAGTCTCGGGCATAAATTGTATGATCTCCGGTGCGGTGAGATCAATTTTGGCCCGCTCCCTTTCGAGCAGATCATACTCACCCTTGATGTCGCGCTTATTCAGACGATGGGCACGCTGTTGCCACCAACGGGCCAGGGGACCCTGGCGCTGACTGCTGCCAGCCTGAGTGGGATTAGTCTTTTTGGTCTTACGCTTCGATTTGACTGGCTCAAGGCCGGATGGCTCGCTGTGTCGGCCCAGGCCAAAGAGACCGAGCTTCTTTTCGGCCACCAGATCCTTGTGATAGAGCTTGACATAGCGGGGTGGTCGTTCTTGGAACTGTTGCCTCAGCAGATGCTTGCGCAGAGATCTGAGATCACGCTTGCGACGTGGTATGGCATTGGGACTGGGATTCTCAAGGTAGGGCACCAGAGTGAGGGGAATTATTTGCCTACCACATTGGCAGTTACCCGGCTGACAAGGACAATTCTTAGTTACCGCATTCTCGGCTCTTACATACCTATTTTTGGAGCAACCGCAATTGGAACCCTGATGTGTGGGGCAATCTAGAAAAAATGAGGCAAAATCCAAGTCAGTTGGAGTTTAGGTTGATTTCATTTAGACTTACCCGCTTTGTTGAGTGTAACACGATCAACTTTGGCATATAATTTCGATGGCTTGACTTTGGGTGGTGCTGGGGTCTTGGGCTCTTCGACGGTAAAGTCAAAGCTATATGAGATTTTTGCCTTGGTCTTGAGTGGTCTCTCCACCTTATAGCCATATTGATTGGACACATATTTCTTGGGCTTGGGCGGATTGGGCACATTCAATTGATACCCCAATTCGGTGGGGCACTCACAACCCTCACCCGTATAGACCACCTCGACGGGTGTGGCCTGACCCAGCGACAGACACAAATAGGCCAAGGCCAGACCAAAGGTCAATCTGCTTAAGGGCAGCATCTCTCTCTCACTCACACTCTAAGTAATCCGTTTAGATTTATCTCTTTCTTTTTTTCGTTTGTCCCGATAATTCCGACTGGCTGCGATGAAATGTCTGATTTTGGATCTATCTATTTGACAACTAGCCGAGGCTGGTCTGTTGGCATTCTTTATATGTTGAGAGCCACACGATCTTTCGAGCAGACCACGTCTGTCTGGAACGCAGTCTGCATCTATGCCACCACTTGCCGAGTGCTTTTTGAACTTGAACTTGGGCAGAGTTTTTTTTTTTGGCTTTCATAATTTATTTTTTTTGCTTGTGCTTTCGACTTTCTCGACTTGCTGTTGTTGTTGTTGCTTATGTGCTGCTGACCTTTTCAAACAATTTCTTTATGTTTTCTGCCAAAAGTCATGTAGTTGTTGACCAAATGCTCGCTCTGCTCTTACCAAAACAAAACAACAACAACAACAACAAAAATAAAGTTCAATGGACACCGATTTTCTGTTCGTTACCATTTCCAAGGTTCTGGAGAAGTGGGAGGTTATGCTCCATCCAGAAATTCTTTGTATTTCACTTTGTTTTTTTGGGCTCACCAAACTTTTCGTAAGATTCCAAGGAAGTTTTTTTTTTTTTTTGATTATTTTTGGGGCCTCTTTTAGGCGTTCACTTGAATTGTTTTCATAGCATATTTATGGGGTCAACTTGAGCTTATACACTCTATGAAATCCAAAGAGTATATACACTTTATTCTGTTGTTTGTCAAGCTCAAAAAGAGTTGCAAGAAAGACCTCTGAATCTTAGGGTTATCTCTGAAATTTATTGATCAAATTCTTGATTAGAATAGCTTTATAAATATGCTTATCTATGCCAAGTTTCAGCTGAATCGAGCTACTATATTATATAGCTTGAAAGCCTAACCAAATCGGCTCTTAGGGTTTCTCCAGTATTTCAAATCGGCTCTTGGGGTTTCTCCAGTGTTTGTTAACCAATCTTAAACTATTTCAGTATTTGTTATACTATTTTAGTGAAACATATATGCACTACCTTTTATATTGATCGTACCATTTATATAGATCATATAGACCATATAAGTCTTTATAGGTTTGAGGTGTATCTCTGACTTAGCCGATTTCATTTAAGGTACTTGGCATACTTATAAAAAGCAAATGTACATATCAAGTTTCAGCTAGATCGAACCACTATATCTGCCGTACAGAACTAAATCGGTTCTAGGTATATCTCCGATATAACTGGGCCCATCTTAATTAAATTCCATATATATGGTGGGGCATATTTGTACCAAATTTCGGGTCATATATCAATCAATCAATCAGAGTTAAAGCCAACACTGAAAGACACCTGGAAAGTCTTTTGAATCTAATCTGGACCGAACTTCTTTAGAACCAGATTACTTCTTGGATCACTTCGGGTATTAAAGGAATACCCGATCACTTATTGGATCACTTCGGGTATTAAAGGAATATAAGTGAGTTATATACCTCAATCAGCTTGAGAGTTTTAGCCAAAATTGAAAGACACTTGGAAAGTTCCAGATCACTTTTTGAATCACTTCGGATATTAACTCAGGAATTCTGACAAAAAAGAGTTCATAGTCTTCGAGACTTCTGACATTTCTTTTCGTATAAATATTTTAAAATTTTATTTTGCTTAGCTTTTAGAACTTATTCAATTACATACACACACACAATTTTTTCAATTTGTACACATTTAAATTAATTCATAAATATATATAATTAATTAGTGAGAAGTCTATGAGCAATTGCCAGCATCGAGCTCTTCACGTTTGGCATTTCTATAGGAAATAACACGACCTGGCTTAAAGCCACAATCAATGGAAACCTTACCAGCCACTTTGCCATAGCCTTTGCTCTCTTCGGAATACTCGGAGCTGCTATACTTTTTACTCGAATAGCCTTTGTTGCTGATCTTCTTGAATTTGGGATTCTTGTATTTTTCGGTAATATAGCCGAGTTGCTTATAGGTAAGCTGGGGGGCCTCTTCGTTGGTCTGTTCCTCGTCGACCTCCTCTTCGTATTCCTCCTCGGGTTCTTCCTCTTTTTGGGCATAGGTGCGTTTCTTTAGGGTAATCACATCGCTCTTCAGCTTGAAGAGATTCTCCTCGGGCACATTGGAGAAGAAGACTTTCTGCAGGCCATCGACAGGCTTCTGGATGAAGCCAAAGGATAGCTTGGCCTCTGGCACATTGATGGCCTTGCCGGCTTGTATGGCCAGGCCAACACTGATGGGATCGGCAGGAGGTGTATCATCCTTGGTCTTCTCTGAGGCATAGCCAATGCTAGAAAGATACACTTAGGATTTTTGCCTAGCTAGCTATGGAATTCGATCTCTACTCACTTGTCATAGATGGTGGAGGCATATTTATCTTCACTCTGGCAGCTGGAGCAAGTGCAGGCGGGTTTGCATGGCGGCTTCTGTGAATATTTATGAGATAGTTTTGGTTTCTTTTTTTCTTTTAGATTTTGATTTGTTTTTGAATTTATGATGATGACATGAATTGGTTTGATTGAATTGGTTGGATTTCACCAGTCTATCTATCTCTCTAAGCCAAGTGCTACGGTTGGGTTTCAGTATTCTGATGTTGTTGATGGGCCATGAACACGTACTAAATGATAAATTGTGACAAGCTTTTCGGTTGTTATTGTTGATGAAGCTTTAAAGAACTCTTGATGTTGTTATGTTGTTGTTGGCAAAGCGTTGGCGTTGTATGGAGCAGTGATGGCTTGACTCTGGGCTGGGCTTTATGATTATGCTCGATGATAATGTCAGCGGTATGTCAATGTTTTTTTACGGAAATTCAGCCACCTGAGGATTGACTTTTGATCTTTATAAACTAAATGAAGTGCATAGGAATTTGTGTGTGTGTGTGTGTGATCTTTTACTGGGTTAAATAGATTAAGGAAATGTCTTAGGTTTTTTAGATGGATAAGCCCATATTGAAGCCCCCATTGAGGGCTCCATTAATCGCCATGCTCGGTGGGTTAATGGCCAGGGGATAGACATTCCTGGCCTTCTTAAGGCATTCGGCCTGTTCGAGGCGCTGCAAACGTGCCGCCATCCTCTGGGCAGCATTTGTCTTGGCCTCGATGGCACCCTCGAGCATGCGACGGCTTATAAGATTATTGAATGATTGCATCCATTGGAACATTTCACGTACTTTGCCGCAGGTCTTTGGCAATTGGGCAGGCTCTATCAACAGTTTGCTACACCAGCAATTATCCCCAATGGGCGAGAGATTGACATCGCTGGGCTCATAGTAACGTGGCTTGGGTCGTATCACCGTGGGACCCTGACAGCTCTGACAATAATCGGAACCCTTTTCCGCACACACACAAGCCGCGAAAAGCTAAGCAAAAGAAATCAAAATTAACTTTGTCTTTTATTTGAAATGAAAAATTTACCTCTTGAGTGCAGTGTAGAGCCAAGATCAAAAATACTAGCAACTGACACGGACGCATACTGATTTGAAATCGGGGTTTATACACTTTATCACTTGGGTTCTTGAGGTGGCTAGCAGATCGCTGTTGACTTGTTGTTTTGGGTATTTGAACTGACAACCAACTGACTTTGGTTCACACGTTTTATACCTCCCAAAAAATTGTATGCAAGCTTCTTAAGCTTGAAAAAGTTCTACTCTCATTGTTGTTGTTTCGAGATGCTTTGAGAAAAACTGATTTTAAGAAAAGAAAAACCTAAACTTTCATCTGCCTTCGGGTTTCCTTGGAAAGTCACTTTCCATTGATACCCCAAAAAAAGCTCTGTGACACGTGCCACATGCCACAATGCAATTAGCTTGAGATAATTTCAAGCAAGGCCAACAAATTCTAAAATTCCACGAATCTCTCTCTATTTAAGATAAAATTCAATCCAATAAAACTTTAACAATGAAATATTTAGAGCAAAAAAGTGAATCGAAAACTATTTAGCGATTTTCAATTGCGATTAAACCGTGACGATTTCATAATTCCCAACTGGGTCAACGCAATGTCTTCAAAACTGCTGTGATCTGGAAAAAATATATATATATATATATATAGGCCATTAACCTAATTAAATATTTCGTTATTTTATTTTTTTAATTTATTTGCTGATGTGTACAGATTTTTTCTTGTTTTGTTTTGATTGAATTAAAACAAAAGTAGAGCAATTACTTTTCATTAGAAATTGCAATCAATTTTTTGGAAGACGACATAGAAGCTTCTCGTAGCTGTCTGGAGATACTGAAAGCCTAGAAACATTATGGGATTTGCCTGAAAATAACTATGGGATTTCTTGCTATCTTCTTTCTTTTAGGTAGACAAAATGAGTCATGAAATGAGGTCTTCGAGAAGAGTGGTCTTTCTTTTTCCTAAGTTATTTTTGACATATAAAATATAGGATAGATTCCTTAGGAAAAGAATCTTTCAAGAACCAAGAAACCATAAAAAAAGCAAAAGGGAGATGGGCTTAGCTGATCTTCTCTTTCTATGAAAGTAATCTTCAGCTAGCTTTATTTTGCAAGCTTTGAAGCAGTAATAATATATGTGATTCCTTTAGGATCGTAAAAATCTGGTAAAGAGTCTTTCAAGAACCAAGAAACCATAAAAAGAAAAGAGTAAATGGGAAATAAGCTTAGTTGGTCTTCTCTTTGTCTCGAGCTTTTTTTCTGCAAGCTTTTAAGTTGTAATAATATGAGTGATTCCTTCAAGATCGAAGGACTTCAGAAATAAGTCTCTCAAGAAACACGGGAAAGGTAGAAGAGAGATTGGTTTAGCTGATCTTCTCCCTGGCTAAGAGTAAGCCTTCTTGAACTCTTTCTGGAAGCTTTTTGATAGGAAGAACAAGCATGGTTTTCATTTATATCGAAACAGTCAGTAAATAAGTATTTCAAGAACCCAGAAAGCGAGAACGAGAAAGAGAGAGCGAGAGAGAGACAATGAGTGAGTAGGTCTAACATGTCTTCTTTGCTTTATTGAGCTTTTCCAGGAAATTTCCAAACAGGAATAATATGAGTAGATCTCTTAAAGATCCTAGGACTTCGGAATTGGAGCGATCCAGGAAGAAAGTGAGTGGCTTAAGCAGCAAGTCTTCTCTTTCTCTAAGCTAAGCTTCATTGAGCTATTTCTCTGTGATTTGAAAGAGGAATATGAACGGATTCCTTAGGTATACTGGGAGTCCAGAAATTAGTCTTTTAAGATCAAGATAGATAAAGACAGAGTTGGTCTACCAAGGAATTTATTTTTCAAAAAATTTAAGCTTTTAATTTTGTCAAGCTTTTTGGATAGGAAAGCCATCAGATCCTAAGAGTCTGTTACGTTTTGAAAGCTTACCAACAATATAATTTATTCTCGAATAGATTCAACTCATAAATTAGAAAATATCTAAGTTCAACTAAGCAGACTGTACTTATTCAATTTTCTATCTTAACTTAGATAGCAAAGGTTATGTGTTTATCCAACTGCTTACCAAGGTCATATTAAATCTGGGGCAAAAAAAAAAGAAATGATAATTTATTTATCTTTTTAAAGTTGAAACAAATTGAACCAAGATTAAGTTCATAATGCTAATGTCTATATCCGGCATATAAGTATATCTCGGCATGCATTCTCTTGGTGTCATTTTGTCTGGCCGGAAAACATTTTGGGGGGACCATAAAATAATCAAAAGAAAAATGAAACCAAAGTGAATTGATAGAACAGACCGCCCAGACATATCAAATAATTGCGTGCTCAATGGGGCCAATTTTTGGATTTGTAGATCATTCGGAATTGCCCAATTGGGCTTGGCAACAAAAGTGGCCAGCCCAAAAGCTCACTTCGTCCCAGCTTATCGCTTAGATTCTGATCCATACGAGAAAGCCACGACAATTCGATTCGACTCTGATCATACAAATAAATGAATTCCTTATCAGTTTTGCGAATCCAATGAAATTTTCGCTTGCGACTTAGACTCAAGTCAAGCCGTTTGAATCTGGAATAGAGAAACGATCAGTACAGTTGTACACTCGTCGGAGTTAAGAGCTCAGCTCACGCAGCGGTGATCATTTAAAAAGGGAATTATTCAAATTATTTAAAAAAAAATTGTAAAGTGTTGAAAAGATGGCAGCAAAAAGAATGGACCTTGCCAAGCGCTCCTTTTTTATTTTGAGTGGAACCAGAAATAGTTTGGGCAAATCCTTGGCCCTTGAGCTGTGCCGTAGATTTGCCAAGGGATCGGTGGCTTTACTATTGGATACGGATATTGATCAAGTTCAGAAGCTGAAAAAGGAATTGGAATTGGAATTTGAGTCCAATCAGGTGCAATTTTTGACTGGCCACCAGGAATTGGGCCAGGAGGATTATCTAATTGAAAATGCCTGGCAGCAGGCCAAGGGAAACTTTGAGTTGGGTATTCTGGTGCACAACGAGGGTGAGGCGGCCACGGAAATGCTAATGGAACCCCAGATAAGTCAGGATTGGGCCGAGCATGTTCAGAGTCAGGTGTATCAGCCGGTGGCTCTCAACCAGGCCTGGTTGAAATTCTTCAGGCAAATGGAGAATATGGAGAAATTAGTGGTGAATGTCACCTCATCCCTGGCCGTGCGTCCACTGATCTACAGCTCCCTGTTGTGTTCCTGCAAGCGTGCCCGAGACATGTACTTCCGTGCCATGGCCAGTGAGGAATCCGGCCAGGGCGTGGCCATTTTGAATTACGCCCCCGGCGTACTCGATACCCATGCCACCCAATATGATCTCAACGGCAATATGATCAGTCTGGAAATGTTAGATGTACCAGCAAAGCAATTGACCCAACCACGTGTCCAGCCCCAGCAATCGGCCCTTAAATTGATCAATATACTCGAGGAAATCTCCTTTGTTTCCGGTCACGATGTTGACTACTATGACACCTTCGTTTTATGAGTAGCACTGTACACGTGGGCTCGGCTCCGTTCTTGGCACTTTGTTGACAGATCGTTTGTGGAATTGGTTAAAGATTTGATTGATAATGTTTGGCTCGATTTTGAGAGATACTTGGAAATTAATAAAATATTGTTGCTGACTCTGCTGCCGCTCTTACCGGACTCTGAGCTCAAAATTCACTTGGAAACAAGCTTGAAAAGCGAAAAACAAAAAAAAACCTGTCTATATTTTATTTCTTTTTTATAAGGGGGAAGGGGCTTGAGGAAGAACAAAGAATATTCTTTCTGCTTTAAAATAACTCAGAACAGAGAGAGTGAGAGAGAAGGCAAGCCATTGCTTCATTGAGAGATTCCTAATCTCGGTGTCAATAATCTATTGCATAATATTTTTTTTTTTTATTTATGGAAAATTTGATTCACAATTTTAATAGACCCACGAGTTTAGACTAGAAAAACATTAATTATAATTTTAAAGCCTTTTTGAGTATAGCATGAATCATTGATATTCGCTGTGACGTCATCAATTATATATCATCCAGTCTTGCCAAGCTGGAATCGAAAGTTATTTTGAGATAATGCCAGACTTTATAATTATTTTTTGAGTATATTTTTGGAACATTTTAAAAAAATCCACAAACTAAGAAATTTGGAGAGCCCCACCATGGATATATACGGGTTACTCATCTGTAGTATGAGCTATAGAATCGGCCCTATTCATAGCTAAATAGAAATAAAAACAAGAGGCTTAGATGCCTTTTACAATAACTTTAGGAATCTGACTAGTCTGGGATAATTTGATTGCCAGAAATTATTCAGGTCCATCTTCATAGACCTTCGTCCCCTTGCTGAAAGGGTTCAAAGCCATACAGGATTACAATGGGCCTTAAAGCTCCTGAATAATCCTGCCTTACCCCAAGAAGCGTTGACCTATTTAATCGAAGCCAAATCAAGCCAAAACATATGATTCATTCAGGAAAGAAATAAGAGTTAAATCTCCGACATAACCTAAAAAAAAATATATTATCAGATTAATTCAAAAAAAATTCTTTTCAACTTTAATAAATTCTTTAAAGAATATTGAAGGCTAGAAATTCAAATTAAATTATATGGGGAGAGACTTAAGGATATATGGATCGAATTACTATAACATATATCTGTCAGATATATTGGGGATAATGCTTAATCTGAGCTTTAGTCTTTGCAGTATGCCGCCAGCTAATCCAAACAAATCATATAGGCAGGGACCTAAGAATATTTGGATCCAATTACTATAGTATATATCCATCCGGTATACTGTCGATTACTTACGATCTGAAATTTATTCTTTGCTCTTATTCAAATCAGGCAGAGACGTAAGAATATTTGGAACGAGTAACTATAACCTACTCAAATTTTATATGGAAATAGTAAGAAGAAGAAAAAATCACCATATAGCCAAATCACTTGTCCAATGAGACACCCTGTATTTTTTCGCCCAGCATGTAGGAAATCTTTGACAAAACGAGATAAGCGCAAATTCTTTTTTTTTTTATTATTTTTATTTCAAGCATTTATTGGTATTTTTAATGCCACAATTAATAAGCAATAATCATTTAAAATAAAGTAAATGGTAATAAGAATAAGAAGAAAATAAAAGCCAGTGAGATAACCTTTCATTTTTGAATACCCTAAAACTTAAGCTATTCGAGTATATCAGAGATGGGCAAGAGTAGGTAACTATTCAGGTGAGAGTGGGGGGGGGGGGCGGTCTAACAGGGGCAAACAGAATTACAGAAGAATTTGTCCGATAGATGGCGCCCTCGAAATATTCAACTTGAGCTATAAATTTTTTTTATAAAGAAAATATTTGCTACAGGTTATTCAAGATTCAGTGAGGCCGAAGTCCAAAGCAAAGCTTTGCTTAATTAAAAGCTTCTGTGAAAAAACAAAAACTCGTTAAGCTTTTCAAGCGCTAACCATGTCGGAGAAGGGTAAAAGCTACAGGAGTGAGTGTGAAATTGCCATAGCGGTCAGTGCAGTAGACACTAACAACACCAACACGCACACACACACACACACGCACACATGCACACTAACAAGCATTCATAGACGTCAGTGACCAACCAACTGTTGCCGAAAACACGCAAAGGCCATTCACTGTGAGAGGCAAAAATCTTGCAAAAGAAAAGCGAAAAAATCGAAAGAAAAAAAAAAAAGAAGTGATTTTTATAATTTGCCGTGATGATTTTAGCCTCTGGAAAAACCTTTCTCCTAGTGACAGGAGCCTCACGTGGCATTGGCCGTGAGATGGCCTTGCAGCTGAGTCAGCGTGTTGAGGCCGATGGTTCTGTGGTGGTGCTCATGGGACGTTGTCAAGCTTTGCTGGACGAGACTAAGGCTAAGATTTTGGAACAAGTCGATAGGGCCAGTTTGGCAGTGCAAATTTATACTCTGGAATTGGCCACAGCCAAGACGGAAGATTTTCAACGAATCATTGGCGATTCACTGGCGAAACTTGGTGCCAAGCCAGAGCAATTCCAACGGGCCATAATCATACACAATGCCGGCACCCTGGGTGACACATCGCTGCGGGCTCGTGAAATTGGAAATACCCAAATCTTGACTGATTACTATCACACAAATCTCCACTCGGCCATTTCGTTGAATTGCGAATTTATGCGCGTGTTCAGTGGTGTGCCCAAGTTGGTGGTGAATCTGAGCACACGGGCTGCTGTGGAACCTTTTGGCTCGTTTGCCTATTATTGTACGGTTAAGGCCGCCCGTGATATGTATTTCCGTGTTCTTGCCTTGGAGGAGCCAGCCGAGGAGACTCTGGTGCTGAACTATGCCCCTGGGGCCATAGACACCCAGATGACCGAACAGGTGCAGAAGGAGACTTGCAATAAGGAACTAGCTGCCGCTTTTCGTGAGCAGCGTGAAAAGAAAACTATGCTCACCACCCAACAGACCGTGCTCAAATTTATCGATATTATTCTTGCCCAGAAATTCAAGTCCGGCGATCATGTGGACTACTGGGATGCCCTGTGAATCGATTGCGAATTGAATTGTTTGTTTTTTATTTACAATAAAAATAAAGCTCTAAAAAAAGTCAGATGCCGTGGTGCGTCGCTTAGTTGGTATCTGCAGCAGATTGTCGGTGAGTGTGGAGCCGGTGTCAATGGGTTGAGTATTGGTTGTTGGCTTTGCTGTGGCAGGGGTAATTTTCGGTGTGTGTTTCCTTTTGAATGAGGCGGGGCAGCGCGGTGAGGGCGTCAGTTTGAGGGGAGTATGGCGCAGACCCAGTTTGCCGGTGGCCAGGCGCTGGGCAGCCGGTGTCATGCTGGCCAGACGATCCATGCTGGAGCGTACATAGGGTGAGCCTATGTTGCGACGGGCCGTGCTGAGGGCCTGTTGTTTTTGGTTGCGCATTTTCTCGTTGACCTTTTCGGCCAGGGCAATGCCTATGGTCTCGCGGCGTGAGTTTTCGTTGATGTGAAAGGATGGGCCGGGTGTGGTTCGCAGGGGAGTGTCTCCACCGTCCAGGCGAAAGGGTGTGCCATCAATTTCGCCCCAGGTCATGATCGGCGAGAAGGCATCGCCGGGGCAGGGTGAAGGCGAACGCAATAGACTGAAACCACGTACACGTGGTGTGGCCGTGCCCGCTGCCTTATCAGCCTTGGGATCACTCTCAGCTTCCTTGGCTTTGGCCTGGTTCTCGAGAGGCAAGGGTAGATCCAGTCTGGTGGCCGTGTGCTGTATGCTTTGCTTGCATTCGGCCGCCTTGATGCGCTCCTCCTCGGTTAACTGGACCCCATCGGGCACATACATAATGGAATTTCGATTTGTATATTTCCAGGTTTCGATTTTGCGCTGCGGATCGACTTCGGCGAACTGTTGTTCTATGCTGGGCAGCATAAGTGCTCGGTGCAATTTCTCGGCCGACAATTCTTCCTGTTTGTAGAGCAGGGAATATTTCTGGCGTAGTTTGGCTTCGGCGGTTTCAATGATTTCCTGAAAACTGTGATTATCTTCGCTGGTGTAGTTGTTGAGGAAGGTGTCTAGATTCATTTTCTTGGCGATATCGTCCTGTGCTCCACCCTCTACAGAACTTTTATTGCTGCTGCTGACGGTGGATTGTGGTGTGTCATTGGCATCGGGTAGTGGTGTTCGATTGCGACTTGTTGTACTCTGAGGTGTCTCGAAAGTGGCCGGCGACATGTCTGTAAGCAATTGGCTTGAGTAGTCTTTCTTTTGGGTTGGTCTTAGTGACTTACCAGCATTTCGGGAATTGGTACGACTGTTTTGTTCAGGTTTCCTGCCTAGGGAGTAGCGTGCTCTAATTTCGGCCATTCGCACAAAATCTCGTCTCAATTCGGCATCTAAATAGTCGTTCTGGGCTCGCAGCTTTTCCAGATCGGGGAAAAAGTCACGCTGTATAATCTTGGACATTTCCTGGATGTAGCGTTCTTCGGTTAAGATTTTTGGCTTGTGCTTGGGACCGGCTGACTGTGGACGCTTGAATTCGGCTAACGCCGCATTTTGTTTTATGGTCGCTTCCAGGGCCAGGCTGCCTGGTGTTCCAGGTGTGCGACTGCCTGGTGTAGATGACATTTTTTGTATTTATTTTGTTTTCTCCTTTCCCAAACACACTCGGACTGTTTTGTTGGGCACAATTAATCACAGCAATAATAATACAAGGCAAATAGAGCACCCTTTAATTTCCTCAAATTTCCAATTGCAATTGTTGGTATAAATTTTTTATGATTATTTTATTTTATAAAATAAAACAAATTTCACAACAAAATTAACAAATACAATAGCGCTGGTACAATCAGCCCTGACAGTCTATCGATACTCGTGTTATCGAAAAATCGAATATGTAGTGTAAATAATTTTAATTTTGCTGAAATTTTCTAATAATTTCAATATTTATAATAAATAACTTTTATTTATTAAAAAAAAAAAATACAAACGAAATCGTTTATTCAATTATTTATTTTAGCTGCGTATAATAATTGTTAGCGCAGGGTCGGGCCAGTGTGTACACAAAATAAGTGGGAAATATTGAGCGCAATGAAAATTTGAATTTTTAAATTTTGTGTGCATTTTGTGTGTCTACAATTCCTTACGAAATTAACAAAAAGCTTATAAAGAAAATTTGAAACAAAATATTTTAAAACTGACAGCCTTAAATCTGGGGTCTTATGGGCAATTTTAAACTTAAGTAACTCCTTGAGCATTTTTATGTAATTTTCTTTATATGGCATTTTTGATTGACTTTTGCTGTTTATATTTTTGAAGTTGCATAAAAGTTTTAAAAGGTGTCCAAAATACATAATTTCCATGCCAATATAAATTTCCTAGATTAAATAAATTATTTCAATTAAAAAAAAGGTAGGTTTTTTTATTTTTTTTTTTCGTTTTAATGATTTTTTGATATTGGAAACGTGGGCTGAGACTAGCCTATTCTATATTTAATTTTTCATTTTATATTTTACTTAATTTATTGGATCATCTTTATGAATTCCGAAAGAAAGCTCAGAAAAGCAAGAAATAAGGGAGAAATGGAACTGACTATATCTGTTTCAGTCACATAGCTTTGTTTCCGAATCAGACCAATTGATTGAGTGTTACAAAAATCTTTAGAATATTTTATACGATTCCAATCAAACTTGGTATTTCAATTTATAATTTACAGACTTAGTTATATGCCAAGTTTCACTTGAACTCAATTCCGCTTGAATCTCAAATTTTGAGTTTGGCAAAAGAAGAAATCAAAAAACCATTGCAAATAATTTGAAAATGGAAATGGCTTCATTGTGATGAAAAAGAAAGAAAGAAAGAACAAGTAAACAAATAATAAGGCAGTAGCCAAAAGGCAACATTAACATGGCCATTATCATTATCGTAAATGGGAAGTCTCCCTATTTTCCTCTCTTCATATGACAATGTTGGCAACAAATCTTTTAACAGTTGGCAATCAAGGGAGTCTCAGAATGGTATCGGTCCTAGAATCCGGCATACAGATCGGCATCGGGCATTGTCAACGCCAGCATCATAATTTCTTGGGCTGCTTTGTCCCTTTTTTTTTTTTTATGTTCCACAAGACAAACCGAACCAGTGAGACAGTGAATGAGCGAGAGGGAGCGAGTGAGGGAAAGCAACATAAATGTAAAGTTGGCTGTTTTCGGTTGCTATTTTTGGGCTTAGTTTTGAGTTTGCCTTTTATTGTTTCAGACGGAGGAGAGCACATCGATGTCATCGATAGCATTAATTTTTGGTAAGTGCGCCAGAAGTGGGGAGAATGTCCAAGTTTGCTTTTGCTGCACTCTCTCTCTACATTTGTTTGCCTTTTACATTTCAACACAATCTGTATGAATGTTGTCCCCCACTCATCCGCCCTCCGAAAAAGGGAGCCAAAAAGTGCCAAGCGATTTTTATGGCTTGACATTTCCGAGCAACAATTTTGAATTACGCGCTCAATTTCCGTTGCATTGAACAAATGACAACAACAACAACAACAAACGACAACAACAAAAGCAAAGACCTTTAATTGATATTCACACTGTGAAAGGGTCTTCTTGGTTACTATTAATTAGCTGACACCAAAAGACTCCTTTTTATTTTGTGTACTTTTGAAGTTGCAAATAAAACGAAAAACAAATTTATTTCATAATTTTTGTTGCAGTGTTTACGGCCCATAAAAACCACACAACTTTGTATAACCACAGAGAAATCTTGAAAATGCCTTGGGCATGGGTAAAAACTTGAGGGCTGTCGTCAGCGCCGAGCACGTGCGTCTCTCTTGGCCTGACAGGGCGGCTGCGATTTGTTAGTGGGCGTGTCGGCAATATGTCAATATCCACTTGAGTGCCACGCAGGCGTACAAACAGACAAACAGATTCCTTCAGACCTCAAGGTAAACCAAAAGGATTGTTTAATCTTTTTTTTGGGTAATTGTAACAATCTCAGAAAAGAAGAAGAAGAAGAAGAAAAATAGAAACGAATATCATAGAAAGGCATAAACAAAGGTTCAAGTTCAAGTGTCTTTTTTTCAAATTCAAAAAAAAGACAAAACATAAACATGGTTTCACTTTCAAAGTGTTTTGACTTTTGTTGCGGCCGAAGCGGAAAGGGATATCCACTCGGAGAGTGAGAGAGAAAGAGAGAGAGAGAGATAAGAATAACAGATTTCTAGCACTTGAGCAATTTGACACCCATTGGCAGGGGCAGAGGGGTAGGCCAACCGTTCAGGCGACACACCACGCACCTACAACAAACACACACACACACACGCACACATACACACATGCTCGACCTACCACAGCGCTGGGCTAATAAATATTACAATATTTCTTCTTCTTCTTCTTCTTTTTTTTTGGTATCCTTCAGATAGTTGAGGATTATTTTACGGTGGCTTATTGGTTGTAGGCCTTTTGTTTTTTTGGCTCAAGTGGCTTGGCAGATTATCAAGCAGCGATAATATGTTGGATCATAGGTCATTAGGGTTTTTTTTTTTTTTTAATGTTTCTTGATAATTTCAAGTTTCACTGACCAATTTTGGGGGTCTTGTAAATATGCCATAGATACGTCATCTTTGAGCCCGGAGATAAGATAGCCCTTAGTCACAACAAGCGGAAGTATTGCCAATTTGAGTCATGGTCTTATCATTTCCTGGGAACTCAAATAATCAATGAGTTCAGCAGGTGCCTAAATCGAGTCGGACTTATGCAAAGCGAGTTCCTGAAGTTCCACCTAGCGGAAGTATACCCCCTTTGGTTCAAGATAAAACTGGGAACTCTATTAATCAATGGGTTCCTCAGGTGCCCAAACCGATTCGGATTTATGGAAAGCGAGTTCCTGAAGTTCCACCTAGCGGAAGTATTCCCCCTTTGATTCAACATAAAAATACTTATCATTTCAATGGGTTCAGCAGGTGCCAAAACCGATTCGGATTTATGCAAAACAAATCCCTGAAGTTTCCCAATATCATCTAGCGAAAGTATTCCCCCTTTGATTCAACATAAAAATACTTATCATTTCAATGGGTTCAGCAGGTGCCAAAACCGATTCGGATTTATGCAAAACAAATCCCTGAAGTTTCCCAATATCATCTAGCGAAAGTATTCCCCCTTTGATTCATGGTAAAAAAAGCTTATCATTTCCTGGGAACTGGGTTGAGCAAGTGCCCAAGTCTGCGACCCCCAATATCTTCAAGCGGAGTCATGGTTAATAAAAGCTTATCAATTTTCAGGAATTGGGTTTAGCAGCTGATAAAACCAAAGAGTTTCCCAATCGCACCTTGCGAAGTCATGGTAAAAAAAAAGTTCATCATTTCCTGGGAACTCAATTCATCAATGGGTTGAGCAGGTGACTAAGCCGATTTGGCTTTATCGAAAAGTCAAATCCTTTGAGTATCTCAAAGATACTCAAAGATCTTTCAAGAGCATTTCCTAACTAAATAACTCCACTCATAAGTTGATATCATATCGCATCGCACTTGCCCAACCCTAGGCCCAGCTGCCTCCTCAGGGTCCCGTCCCTCTCGGATCTCTTAAGATACTCTTTATGATCATTTTGCTGCCGACGGGATAACACATCTGGCGTTATTATTTTTGTAAATTTTATGCAAGTGTTGAGAAATTTATGCCCTCTGAAGAGCAATTCCAACAGCCTGGAGCTCTCCCCAGCCACACACATTCTCCCTCTCTCACTGTCTCTCTCTATCTTTTTGTCGACTATCTCTTTCTCGAATGCGTGCCAATTTGAATGTAATTTATGAAGAACGAAAAAATAAACATCTAGAGAAATTGTCATTATCGAACACAAGGCCAAAGAAAACTTTAAAGGTAATTGATTTGACAGTTTCCCTAAGTTGGCCAGAATAAACATTAATTTCTTCTCTCCTCCCTCCTCCTCACAATGGCAAAGTTCAATAGAAACACAATTAATTTTTATAGTTTCACATTATTCATATATATACATATATACCTATATATATAGAGATATATAGATTTTTTTATTTTTAATTTTTTTTTTTGAATATTTTGACTAATGACTGTGAAATTTTGATGGCTTGTCAGTTTTGCTCTTTGGGGGTTTTTTTTTGACAAACGTGTGAAATTGGTACCAAGTCAGTCAGGTACGTCATTCTGGCAGATCAGAATTCCGTAACTAATGATAACACCACATGTCAAACGCTTCACATATTATTTGGGGCGTTCAAACATATACTGACGATTTCCCCCCCAGCCCCCAGCCCAGCCCGCCACTCAAATCTATTTCACTCTCGGGGCAGTCTCAACCGATAATATTGAGAGAATTAATTCATACCTCTTGCCTGTCGCCTATCTTTATGACCAGAAAAGCAAACCAAAAAATATATGTATTTATTTCAAGACCAATTCGATTTGGGTGGGGTAGATAGTAACAGTCAAGCACAAGTCATAAAATATATATATATGTATATGCATTATCTTGGAATTATTAAGCAATGCATACCTCACTTACCTCGACTTATGTAAGACCTAGAAAATTACTTATTTGTAGTTTGCTTAGTAAATTGACTTCTTTTATTTATTGGGTCTCTGGGCAATATGGAATTCGCGTTACTTGGCATAATATGGGAAGCTATAGGATCTGGGTTTTTGGCAAAGTGAAAGAGATTCTAGAAGAATTCGATTTGATTTGCTGGGAAGCTATAGGATCAGGGGTTTTAAGACCCCCTCAAAATTTAAAAGTGAAAAGGCTTCTAGAAAAATTCGATTTGATTTTCTGATCTCTCCACAATGGGAAGCTATAGGATCAGGGGTCTCAAGACCCCCTAAAAATTGAAAAATGAAAGGGCTTCTAGAGGCATTCGATATGTTTTCCGGTCTTTCAATAATGGGAAGTTAAAGGATCAGAGTTCTTTTAGCTCTCTGAAAGAGCTTCTAGAAAAATTTGATATATTTTTTTAATCCCTCAATAAAAGGAAGCTATAGCATGTGAGTTATTTGGAGTCTCTGAAAAATGAAGAATAAAAGAAGTTCTAGAAATATTCGTTGGATCTAGTTTCCTTGGACTCTCTAAAACTGCTTCTAAGATAATTCTATATTCTCGCCACATTCTTCTTCTCATTCTTCCTCTTCATTGATGAGGAGTTATAGTATCTGGAGTTTCGAGAAAATTAAAGCACTTCTGGTATAATTTAATAAGCTTTTTTGGTCTCTCAAAGATGGAGAGTTAGAGGATCTGGGGATCTTAGGCTCTCTTGGCAGGAGCTTCTGCTTTTCTGGTCACTCAAAGATGAACCTTTTTGGAGTCTCTGAAATTCGAAAAAATTAAAGAGGTAGCAGAAAATTTAATAAATTTTTGGAGAAGAATCTAGATTTATTTTGATAAAATAAAAGTGATTCTAAGAAAATTCATTTTGCCTTTTTTGTTATGAAAAATTCAAGAATTCTTTTCTAATTTTTAAGATTTTGTAATCCCTTCAGTTAACTTACCTTTCTTTTGGAATGGAAAATTGGATCCCCAACCTCTTGAAAGAAGTTAAAAGAAAGAAATCATTCCGAGCTGCGAACTCTCTGGACCAGAACCTCTGCCCAAAGATCATAGGGATTATACTTAAGTCATTCCCCCTAAGAACTCTCTGGACCAGAACCTCTGAATTATCCAAAGATCATAAGTCACTCCCCCATTTGATAATTTGCTCCAATTTCATTTAAAGAATTTTTAGAAAAAATGCCCTAAATTTCCGATTTATTTACCCAAAGCCCCAATAACAGATTAAATAAAAATGATATTAAATGGGCTCTGATAAGCATAAAAAAAACAAGAAAATCAATTGCTTCCAGCCGATAGACTGGGGCTTCAAATAGCTTCCTATAGCTTCCAAGAATCTGACCAGGTAGGTGTGTCTGTCTGTCCGTCTGTGTGTCTGTGTACTCTTTCGTTGGTTTATCTCAATTAAATCAACGGCATTTTTTGTTTACAGAAACAACACGAAAGAAAAATGGAGTCATGAAAAGTGAAAGAGGAAGAAAGAGAACAAAATGCTGCATCTTTGAGAATGTAAACAAAAAAGAAAAAAAGGTGAACCAGTCTGGCCGGTTTGGGCCACCAATTGGACGCCTTAAACGGCCAAGTTGGCCACCATTTTAAAAAAACCAAAAAAAAAAAAAAATTAGACCAAAAAGAAAGAGAAAGAAACTGGGAATCTTTAGTTTTGTTAATTTATGACTTTATTGTTTAAACTTAAAGCGGATGAAGATGAGAAGAAAAACAAAAAAAAAAACACAGACAAAAAAAATTTACCATTTTTTTATATACAAAAAAAAAAGTGTGGTGGGGGAAGGGGGGGGGGGGGGGGAAATCGCTTAAAAATTTCTACATTTTAATAATTGTTAAAATAAAGTGAGAGAGACAAACATTTATAATTCTAAAATTAATTACTAAATTTAGGCAAAAAAAAAAAAAAAGAAACTTGACATTTTTTTATTCCAAGAAATTAAATTAATACCAAAATACTTTTAATACTTTTGTGACAAAAAAAAAAATCTAACAAAAAAGATAATTTTCTCTCAACGTGGCACCAGATCAATATAACTATTTGGCCGCATCATTTGATGATGAGCTGCCGCCGCGGAGCCATAAAAGCTTTGATAGCTGCTCATCCCATAGGCAGCATTGGCAGCCACGGCAGCAGCCTGACGCATATGCCCAGTGGAGACTTTCAGTTTGTCATAGGGACTGCCATAGCCATGGCCATGGTAGTGGGCGGCATTGTGATGATAGATGGCTCCAAAGTTGCTCTGCTCGCCGGCATAGGGCTGGCCAATGGTGGAGTAGATATTGGCGGCGGCCATTACCTGGGTGGCTGCTGCGGTCACACTGACCACCGGCGGTGAGTTCGAACTAGCCGACGAGGAGTTGTGCGAGGCTGAGCTGGCCGAGAGTGGTGTGAGTGTTCCCCCGGCTCCAGCCTGCTGATGCTGTGCATGCAGATGCGTCTGACCCTGGTTCTGTCCCTGCCCTTGCTGCTGGTGATGATGATGTGGATGATAGTGATAGTGGCTGCCACTATCGCCATAATTGCTCGACATTTGCAATATCTGTGGCTGATGTTGTTGCTGCTGCTGTTGTTGTTGTTGTTGGTGTTGTTGCTGTTGTTGTTGTTGTAGTTGGTGGGTTTGGATTTGGCTATGCAATTGTAGCTGTGTCTGACTGGCATCCAGCTTGGGTGACAGACCACTGGCATTCCCGCCCAGACACTGATAGCTAAGCAGATCAGGTGAATTGCCGGAGGTGCTGCTGCTTGAGGGTGTGGCCGGCAAATGTCCGCCACCATTCTGTAGGAGTTGGACTCCAGCTGGTGTGTGTGCCTCCAGATCATTGCAGCTGAGATTATATGAGCTTGGTGAGCGGCAATTGGCTTCTTTAGATTTTAATTGCTGTTGTTGTTGTTGTTGTTGTTGGGCATTGTGCTGCTTCATGCGAGCCTGACTCTCATGGCTCATGCTGGACATGCCCAGATTTCCAGTGGTACTAGAGAAATTTTTTGGAAAAGAAAATATTTCAAAAGAATCAAAAAAATTTCATCTCTTGTTTTTTTTTTGTTAATCGTTTCAGTTTTGATAAACATTTTCGGGCACTTCATGCCACACCCGAGCCTGGTTCTAGCATAAACAAATATGAATTTTCAGCTTGATTTGATTTGTTTATAAAGCCCACCGCCCCTTAGGAAAAAGCCCTAGATCCATCAAAAAAAAGAAACATTGGTCCAAAAAAAAAATTATGATTGCTTATACACTTTTTCCCTATCAGACAGAGTATATTGGTTGGGACAGAGACTTTTCAGATGAAGGATCAGTTTTCTATATCTTGAGAATTGATTTCTGTCTAGAACTGAGGGACTAATGGAACTCTTAGAATTAGTTTCAGACTGACTGAGACATAAGGATCAGTTAACTTTGTCATTAAGCTAAAATTTCCTTTTGGGGTCTTTCCGGCTGAAGCTTTTAGATCAGCTGTCTATATCTTTAGCCTAAAAAGCAACTTCAGACTATGCCTGATTTATGGGACAGGCTGAAGCAACCTTTAAGCTCAGCTGTCTATATCTTTTGGCTAAGAATCGATGTAGTCCTAAGCAAATCTGAGGGACTCACGGAACCACTAGGATCAGGTTATAAATCTAAATAATTTAAGCTCAGCTGTCTATATCTTTTAGTAAAGAATCGATGTAGTCCTAAGCAAATCTGAGGGACTCAAGGAACCACTAGGATCAGGCTATAATTTGGTTAAGAAACGATTTCGGGCTAATCCTAAGTAAATTTGAGGGACTGACAGAACCACTAGGACTTATAGGATAGTCGATGTGGGTCTAGCAAATTTGAGAGATAGACGGAACCACTAGGAACGATAGGGTAGGATTTCCATATAATTTGGCTAAGACCCTGACTGATGTGAGCCGTTAGGATCTAACACTAGGTTCAGCCTATAAATCTAAAAAAAATTAACTGACTGCCGCAAACCTGAGGCTCAGCTGTGTATATCTTTGGGATATGAATCGATGTCAGTATAGGAATAGAGAGAGTGACGGAACCACTAAGTACAATAGGATATGTTGGCTATATAATTTGTCTAAAAGCCTGACTGATCTGAACCGTTAGAATCAGCTTTCTTTTGGGTAATTATCAGCTTCGGACTGGTCCTAGTTGGAAACCTCAGGATGAGCACAAAATCAAGTCCGAACCACTAGGAACCACTAGGTACAATAGGGTAAGAGTCTATATAATTTGTCTAAAAGCCTGACTGATGTGAAACGTTAGAATCAGCTTTCTTTTGGGTAATTATCAGCTTCGGACTATCCTCAGGTTCAGCACAAAATCAAGTCCGATGTAGACCTGATCAAGATATTATTAATATATCAATCCTGGGTACTCTGAAAATAATAAAAAGAGTATATGCTCTTCCCTAGCCCATAGAGATAATTTATTGCCTTTTAGTTTTTTTCTTCTAATTTCTTCTTTATTGTTTATGCCACAGACTGAGGCTGCTTCTGCTTCTGCTACTGTTGGTGCCACTGGCGCGGAGTGTACATCTGTCAGCTGCTCCATCAGCGCTTCAGCGCGGCAACAATTATAAAAAATTCTAAGTTCTTTCGGTTTCTTTTTTGTTTTTTTTTGAGTTATTGTTCGAATGTTTTATTTTTGTAGTCACACAGAAAAAGGCGTCGGCAATTCCGGGAATGTCTTTTGCCCACCAAATCATTTTGATTGCCCCAACTTGTCTCTCTCGCACTCTCTCACTCTCACTCTCTCTGTCTCTGTCTAGCTGATTGTGTCTGTCTCTGTTTAGTCTGTTTATATGTCCATTTAATCGGTTGATGTTCTTGAAAATGCGACGCTTCGTCTAGTGGGTCAGATGGTATGGCAAACTTGGTCTGCTGCTTTTTGGCTGGGTATTTCCAAGTGTCTACAAGAATTTCTTAACAAATTGATGGAATTTTCAGCTCTTCTTCTTCTTATTCGGCGTTTTCTTTTGGATTTGTAAGTTGCCTTTGAAGTGGCTAGCAAAGATCAAAGTTGAATTGGAATTTTCAATTGTTTAATCAACTGAATGAAAGCTGGATAAATCTTTTCTTGTTTCAAAAAAAGAAAAATATTCTCCTTAATTTTAATTTTAATTAAAACTATTTTAATTGGTTTAAAAAATTCGAAATACTCACACATCATTTGTGCCATCATCACGAAAGCCTTTGGCAAATGGATTGCTGGAGATTTTAAGCTGAGTCACCTGGAAGAAGAAGAAGAAGAAATTAAAATATTTATTTAAATTTTTTTTATTTTTGCCCCAGAAAAATGCAAAAATAAAAAAAAAAAATCCCAACGTTATCTTCGGGGTGCCGAAGATTACAGACTCTTTTCGAAGTTGTTTCTGCCGTAAATCACATGAACGGGGTTGGTCAGTTAATAGGGCCGATTTCGATTTGTATGACAGCTATATGATATAGTAGTCCGATTTTAATAAAATTGAGTACAAACGCGTATATTTATGTAGAAAACGTGTTGGCCGAGTTTTGAAAAGATCAGTCAATAAATGTGCGAGTTATTCCCTAAACCGATTTAGGTTCGTATGGCAGCTATATGATATAGTAGTCCGATCCTTACGAAATTTAGTATTCATATTAACTGCTATAAAAAACATATGTGTGCTAAATTTGAACAGGATCGGATAATAAATGTGGGAGTTATTGCCTAAACCGATTTAGGTTCGTATGACAGCTATAAGATATAGTAATCCGATCCTTACGAAATTTGGTACAATTATCTATCGTTATATAAAACACACGCATGCCAACTTTCAAAAGGATCGGATAATAAATGTGGAAGTTATTGCCTAAACCGATTTAGGTTCGTATGACAGCTATATGATATAGTGGTCCGATCCGACCGATTCAAACTAGTGTACTACCTAGGTAAAAAAGAAGGCTAAATACCAAGTTTCAGCAAAATAGCTTTTAAGACGACGGAGTAAATCGCATAGAAACAGACGGACAGACGGACAGACGGACATGGCTATATCGACTCCTCTAGTGATTCTAAGTATTCTAGATGTAACTTTTGTGGGTCTACGATGTTTGGTTCTGTGCGTTACAAACATCAGAGCAAAGTGAATAGACTCCTTTTTCTTCGAAAAGAGTCTAAATACCATTTAAATATTTTTACATTTTTATGAATATTTAATTTTAATTTTGTTATCCATGTGTGTGTGTGTGTGTGTGTGTGGTAAATGCAACAAATCAGAAAATGTTTACAGAAAAAAATTTTTTTTTTTTTTTTTTTTTTTTAGACAAAAACAACAACAATAAAAATTGTATGAAATAAATTTTAGAAGGAAAGTGTTAACACCCACATTGGACGCATAAATAATTTAAATACTTTTCAAAAATATGCCGTGCTATAAATAATAATAAAAAGAACAAGAAGAAGAAGAAGAAGAATAGGAGAAGATGTTGGAAGAAGAAGAAGAAATTGTTGTTCTTTTAATTATTGTTAAGATTTGACCTGCCATGTGTGAAATTAACATTTATGAATATTTTCCCCTTTTTAATACTCTTTTCGAAAAAAATCTGGAATTCTTATAGACACTCAATTCCTTAAGAATCGGTTGACTATATCAGATACACTGGCTTTAACCGGTCAAAGAAGTAACTTAGATATTTATTAAGCAAGCCCAATCGAAATTAAAATTTTCATTACCTTTTTTTAAGGATCGAATAACTATATCCTGCGAACCCAAATCGGCTATATCCGATATATATTTAATAAGCTCATACAAAGTTTATCTATTTGGAATACCCAAATAAGGATAATTATTTGCCCCAACTATGATGAATATCAAGCAACTTTATCATATATCTGTTAAACCAACCTAAATCGGTTTTGCTCATAACACAAACAATAATTGACCGATTTTTTTCCGTTTGAAAATTTCAAATGCTTTTAAAAATTTAGATAAGTGTACCAAATTTTATTTGAATTAGACAACTATATCACTCAGCTGCCCTACGAACCTTAGTTGGTTTTAGGCATAACTCTGACTTTTCTTGACTGATCTTGATGAAATTTGGGGCACACATTTCTCATATGTCTATAAGCTATTGTATATAATTTCATTATGATCGGATTAGTATGTCATATAGAATTGGACAACTCTAACACTTAACAGCGAGCCTAAATCGGTTTTAGGCTTAACTCTGACTCTTCTTGACTGATCCTGATTAAATTTGGGATATACATTTCTCATATATCTATAAAAATATATAAAAATTTTTATTTGAATCGGACCACTATATCGTATAGAATCAGACAACTGTATCACTCAGCTGCCCTACGAACCCAAGGCGGCTTTAGGCATAACTCCGAAATTTGTTGACTGATTCTGATTAAATTAAAGACACACAATATTTATATGGGTATATTTATATGCAAAAAATTTCATTGGAATCGGACTCCTATATCATATAGAATCTGACAACTAAATCACTCAGCTGCCCTAAGAATCTAAGTGGGTTTTACACATAACTCTGACTCTTCTTGACTGATCTTGATTAAATTTGGGGCACACAATATTTATACGGGTATATTTATATGTTAAAAATTTCATTGGGTTCGGACTTCTATATCATATGGAATTGGACAAGTATATCACTCAGCTGCCCTAAGAATCTAAGTGGGTTTTACACTTAACTCTGAATCTTCTTGACTGATCTTGATTAAATTTGGGGCACACAATTCTGATATATATATAAATATATATAACAATTTTCTTTCGAACTACTATATCATATAGCTGGCCCATGATTCATACCAGAAAAAGAGTCTAAAGTCTTCGACACTTTGTATAAACCTTTGGGCTTTTCTTTTATATATTTTTTTGTTCTTTTCTTAAATGATTAAAATGAAAAAAGGGAAAGAAGTAATTAAAAGTTTAAAAAACAATTCAAACAACAAGAGAAATCATAAACAAAAGAGTTAAAATATGACAGCGGCTCTTTAGGCGAGGAAACACTTTTGATTTAGATTCTGACGACTTGGACTCAAAATCAAAATAGAAAAATTTAAAAATAACCAAAAAGAAAAGAAAAAGAAGGAATATTCTTTTTTTCTGAATGAGTTTGTGTCCGGGTCTCTCTTATTTATTTTGTTTACAAGTGTTCTAATCATAAGTCAAAAAAATAACATAAAATGAGGTCAATTGGTTTTGGTTTTGGCTTTGTTTGGTGTTTGGGGGGGAAAAAATACGTACCCGTTGATTCTGATAGGCAGTTACGGCCGTAAAGCTGGTCTCGGGGAATATAAAAGTGCGAAAATGACTCGAATGCTCGTTCTCATCGAGGGAGGCATTTTTTGGCGGCAAATAAACCAAATGAAAACGCGGCTGGTAACGATGCATTGAATTCAAAATTATCTGTGAAAGAAAACAAAAAAAAACAAAAACAACAAATTTTTATTGATGACTGTGGCCAAATGTTTTTCAATAAACAAAAATTAAATATTAAAAAAAGAAAAACAAAGAAAAACAAATAGGAAAAGATTCGAAATAATAAACAAATAAAAAAAAGACAAATTAAAATATTGAAAGGGGCTAAAAGGATAAACTTACATGACCATTCTCATCCAGTTGATTGTTGGTCAACTTGAGTTTGTCAAAGGAAACAATTTGCTTCATCCAATTGGCCCCAGCAGCCGGCGAGTCCGGATGGACATGTATGCGCGGTGGGGAAATGGCATCTGCCTTACCAGCCACCACCCAGCAGGAACTGAAAGTAAAATCATATTTAGAATGGCACTCAAGGTACCCCTAAGACCCTTTTGGCTATACGAACTAACTGTTCGATCTAGGTGAAACTTGATGCCCAACCAAATATCTAATTTGATTGGGCTCCGTCAAAACATGTTGGAGATATTGGATATTGCAGCCGGTTCTGTTAGGTTGCTTTAGAATTTAATAGTTCCAACCAGCTGCAGCTCATAGGCTTTTCAGCTTTCGCTTACCAGAAATATCTCCTCTATAAAGCTGACTTTGCTCTATGATATGGTAATTCGATATAGGTGAAACTTGGTAGATAAATGTGTGATCCTACAAGCATTTCATATACAAAATATATTGGAAATCTTTTAATAAATATGGGACATATTTCTAAAATCAATTTTTTTATAAAAGCGGTGCGATTCAGCTGGTTTCGATAGAAGTATTACTGCTTTGCAGATCAGGAAAAGCCTGTCATCTAAGTATTATTTTCAACAACTTTTAGCTGAATATTTTAAATAGTAAAAAAAGTACAAAAAGGCTTGGCTCGATTGCCTTCTTTAGTTGATCGGATCAACTAGCTCATTCAAGTTTTTCAAGTCTCGTAATACATTTGCTCTCTTTGGAATGAAATGAGGCCAAACATATAAGTCACAGGGTTTCTTGAACAGGCCAAACATTTAAGTCTCAGGGCTCCCAGAACCTAAAAAAAACAAGCTTGGTAAACCAAAAACAGGAAACCCAAATTTGACTAAGACATATTTTAGCTTAAATATTATTTCGCAGAACTATAAATTTTTCAAAACAATCTTGACGAAAATCATTTACTCAGGCCACTGCTTTTGAAGGATTCTGGCTAGGTGGAATGGACAATCGACAATGGAAAAAGACAATCGATTTTGGAAATTTCTCCAACACGTTTTGACTGAGCTAAGTAAGTTTGGGTATCTTAAATATTTGACATCTGATTCATATTTATAATATTCTGAAAACATTGAGATCCCCTCTAAAAAAGGCACAACGAATTAATGCATTAGGGGTATGCAATATTTAGGATCTGATTCGAACTCTTAACCACTAAGACAGGCCAGGGACATATCAGTAGAACCCAATCAAATTAGGGGTAAAGATATTCTTAGAAACTGAGTGTAAGGCTTGTGTCTTTCAGTTAAGCCAGGAGGCTTCCCTTAAACATAAAATTGATAAATAACTATCAAGAGCTATTTAAGATATCCTTCAAAGTCCTAAAATATCCAAAAGTATTAATCGAGCGATCGAAACTATATGAAGAGGGTTATTTGATGTCTTTCCTATTGTATATAATGCTACACTTAAGCCAGATAAAAAAAGAGGTTCTATGATATAGTCAAACGATGGGTATAATCCTGAATTCGTTAGGAGTTGTAATATCTTTTATATCAAACAATTGGTATAATCCTGAGTTCCATAGCAGTAATATCTTTTATATCAAACGATTGGTATAATCCTGAGTTCCATAGGAGTAGTAATAACTTTTCTCTATAAGAAAAGGTCGATGGATTTTGAAAGATGATATAGACTCACTTGTGAAAGGCATAACGATATCTTTTATCATCCATGGGCACAAAATCCATCATGCAAATGTAGGTGGCATGTGGATCGAGACCGCCGATGCGTACTTGAAAGGTGGGAAACATGCGTCGTCCGGTTTTGGTGATGATCATCTCAGTGCCCTGGGCATGGAATTGATCCCACAGAGCCTTCGTTTCCAGCACCACAATTGCCTGGGCCAGCGAGGGATGCACTGGCTCCGGTTCCTAATGGAGGGGAGAAAGGGGAGCTAAAAAAAAAATATATATAGAAAACTCTGGCCTGATTACTTACACTCTTGCTGCTGTTGTTGTTGTTGTTGTTGGAGTTGTTGTTGGTGTGGCCGTTGTTGGCAGTGTTGTCTTTTTTGCTGTGGCTGTTTTTGTATTTCTTGGCTGCCGTCGCTGATGTTGTTGTGGATGCTGCTGCTGCTGCTGTTGTTGTTGTTGTTGAGGAGGAAGATGCCGAACCAGTAGAGGAACAGGCTGAGGCGGAGGCAGACGTGGAGGAGGAGGAGGAGGAGGAGGAGGCGGCGGCTGTTGCCACTTGTGTTGAATTTGTTGTTGTTGCTGTTGCTGGATTGTTGTTGTCGTTGTTATTCCCATTTGCTGGGTCATGACTGCAGCCACCACTGCCTGGATAATCATGTGTGCTACTGTTGTTGTTATTGTTGTTGTTGTTGGTCTCGTGACAGCTTCCGGCACTGGCGTGGCTGCTGCTACCTGTGCTCTGGGTTTCAATGTCCGCCAGTTTGGCATTCGCATCGATCTGTTCAAGTGGCTTATACGAAGTCCGATCCTTGCCAGCCGTTTGAATGCAAGCTGAAAAATTCATCATTGCATCAATCAATTTGTTTATGTTTTTCTTTTTTTCACTTCTGGTGACTTGTTCAACTCATTTAGGTTTGTTTATTTTATCACAGAAAAAGAAATAAAATAAACAAAGGGCTTGACCTATAAGTGCTTCAATTTTATGGTTCCGTCTATTCGAAACTTGGGTAAAGAATTCCTTAAGGAAAAATAATATCAATACTTATACGGAAATAAGATTCAAGTTTCTCAGAATACGGAGCCTGGGTAGTACAGATTCTAGATCACCAGAGCCTGAACCGACTAGCTAGAAAATTCAATTGAAATTAATAGGTCAAGATTGGCGCATGAATGAAGGAAGGACTCAGAACTACCTACCAAAAAAAAGGCTTGTTTGTGATGTCAACTTACATTATGATATGATATCTTTTTCTCGAAAATAAATAGGAATTATTCACTAAGATTTTCACCTGAATTTAATAGAGATCAGCTCAAGAACCTAATGTCCTTAGGAAATCGAAGAACCTTTCTTAACGCACTTTTTAAGCAGACATTGCTTTTCCATAGCTGATCAGTTCTATTAATTACGGAAGTCCCTGAAGATCTTTTAATACATTCATTGCTTCTCCCTATTCCTTTTTCTTGAAAATCTACTCTAACTTTTGATAAAATTAACCCCCCTGGATATTACTTATTCCCATTAGTCTTCTTTATGTTTCTACTTCTTTTTATTATTTTCAATGAAAGTCTATATAGTTCTCTAGGTAATTTCGTTCCTTCTTCCTATTTCGCTTCCTCATATTCTTACTTTTAACTGTTGATAATGAAAGTCCCCATAGATGTAATATCTCTCTCCCTACCTATTCCCCTTGCTCGCACTTCTATTTCTAATAATAAACCCTATATATCTATAGACTTTTTCATTCCTCCTCCCTAATCTATTTCCTCACGCTTCTCTAGAATTCTAGGTAATAACTCTCTATTCTCCCTTGTCATCTTCCTCATGCTTCTATTTCTCACTATTCATGATAAAAGTCCCTATAGATTTATAGACCATTATTCCCCCATATATTTCTCTTTCTTATATTTGTAATTCTAACTATTGATACCAAAGGTCCCTATAGATCTAAAGACTATTTCATTCCACTTCTTCATGCTCTACCTTCAAACTATTGATAATGAAAGTTCCCATAGTACTCTAGTTAATTGCATTCCTCCTCCCTTTTTCATCTTCCTCATGCTTCTATTTTCCACTATTCATAATAAAAGTCCTTTAGATCTTTACACTATTTTATTCCTCCTTCCTATTCGTCTTCCTTATACTTCTAAATCGAACTATTGATACCAAAGGTCCCTATAGATCTATAGACTATTTCATTTCTCCTTCCTTTTCGTCTTTCTTATACTTGTAATCCCAACTATTGATACCAAAGGTCCCTAAAGATCTATAGACTATTTCATTCCTCCTCCCTATTCCATTTCCTCAAGCTCTTACTTCAAACTGTAGATAATAAAAGTTCCCATAGTACTCTAGGTAATTTCATTCCTTCCCTTTATTTCTACTCCTCACTCCTTTGCCATTTCTAGACTTGAGTCTTTTCTAAGTAGAAATAGAAGAGCTTGTATCAGACAGATTTCCCTTCTGGAAGTATTCCTCTTCTTCTTCCTCCTATACCATCTTTATAGTTAAGGATTGATATATGATTGAATTTCTTTACTTATATTTTATACAAATCAAAGACCCCGGAACCAGAACCTGAAGGAACCTGAACCCTAAAGTCTTTTTGAATAACTCAATCTGAATATGTTTGATAGGGAAATTGGGATATATTCTGTCCTCTCCCCATTCGGTTTCAAAATTATTTCGCCAACAAATTGAATGACATAAATCATGGGCGATATGATCAAGTGTGACATAAACGTGTATAGTCTTGTGCTGGGCCTTGGAATTTTTTGCATATTTTGATTTATGCGATTTTAAGCGTAGACTTGAAAAAGACATCAAAACAAATGAAAATAAGAAAAGAAAAAATACACTAAACAAGCAACCGGTGGATAATGTCTTGTGGGTGAATCTTTTCAATGTGCTCATTTCAAATAGGAAAAATCCCCAATCCCCCCCTTTCTCGCAGATTTGAAGGAGTCCGTGTAGTTGGCTGAGGCCAAGCTAATGAGCGGCAAAATGAAACCAACTACACAATCCAATCCAATTAAAAACAAAAAAAAGAAAAACTGAAGAAAAATAATAAGAAGAAGAAGAAGAAGGAAAGGCGTCGGGGCTGATGATTGAGTTGCTGTTTCTGTTTTGGTTTGAGTTGCTCTTTATTAGACTCTTTTCGAAGAAAAAGGAGTCTATTCACTTTGCTCTGATGTTTGTAACGCACAGAACCAAACATCGTAGACCCACAAAAGTTACATCTAGAATACTTAGAATCACTAGAGGAGTCGATATAGCCATGTCCGTCTGTCCGTCTGTCCGTCTGTCCGTCTGTCCGTCTGTCCGTCTGTCCGTCTGTTTCTATGCGATTTACTCCGTCGTCTTAAAAGCTATTTTGCTGAAACTTGGTATTTAGCCTTCTTTTTTACCTAGGTAGTACACTAGTTTGAATCGGTCGGATCGGACCACTATATCATATAGCTGTCATACGAACCTAAATCGGTTTAGGCAATAACTTCCACATTTATTATCCGATCCTTTTGAAAATTGGCATGCGTGTGTTTTATATAACGATAGATAACTGTACCAAATTTTGCCCGGATCGGATGACTATATCTTATAGCTGTCATACGAACCTAAATCGGTTTAGGCAATAGCTCCCACATTTATTATCCGATCCTGTTCAAATTAAGCACGCATATGTTTTTTATAGCAATTAATATATATACCAAATTTTGTAAGGATCGGACTACTATATCATATAGCTGCCATACGAACCTAAATCGGTTTAGGGAATAACTCGCACATTTATTGACTGATCTTTTCAAAACTCGGCCAACACGTTTTCTACATAAATATACGCGTTTGTACTCAATTTTATTAAAATCGGACTACTATATCATATAGCTGTCATACAAATCGAAATCGGCCCTATTAACTGACCAACCCCGTTCATGTGATTTACGGCAGAAACAACTTCGAAAAGAGTCTGTAATCTTCGGCACCCCGAAGATAACGTTGGGATTTTTTTTTTTTTGTATTTTGATTCAGTTTGGTTTTTGGGATTCAGCTAAATTTAGTTTACATGAGGCATTGTAGAATATATTCGCAATTAATTGCCGGATTGGTTGGTTGGTTGGTGGCAGCGCGTGGCTGGCGACTTGCAAGTGTGCGTTGCAATTGCCAATGACCCATGACAGGTCGCCGCATCTTCAGCCCATCAATTGTCGCCTTAATGAGACGCGGGACTGATTTGGGCTGAACTGAACTGAACTGATCTGGGCATGGGCATGGGCATGGGGTGCCCCTCTTTACGAATGAATTCTAAAATCAATTAGCGTTTGGCACAAATAATTGTTTTTCTGTCATCCCAGCAACTCGAATTGGTTTATAAGGAAATTCCTTTTGGCATTTGGAAATGAAAAAAAAAAAAAAAAAAATGTAAAATTTACCTTCAATCTGTTTCATGGGACTGAGTCCACCATTGGCATAGGGAGTGGCCCAATATTCACTGCCATAACAGCCATAATCCGCTAGGCCGCTCTCCAGGAATGGCATACTGGCCACCATCGCACTGGCACACTCCGTGGGACCCATCATATGAGTCATTTGTATTTTTTTTTTATCACTTTTAATATTTTATCTAAATGCACTTCACTTTTAAATTAACTAAAAAAAATTAAAAAAAAATTTTTTCGAAATTATTTTGAAAAAAAATAAAAAATTTTTTTGAAATTATTTTGAAAAAAATAAAAATTTTTGAAATTATTTTGAAAAAAAAAAAATTAGTTTTTTTTTGAGAATATATTTTTCACACTCTTGTCAAATAAACTTATTGCCGATTTGATACACTTTGGAATTTTGTTTTGGGAGGCAAATAAACAAGTCCAAATCGTTTGGTTTCCAGTTTTCAGCTAATTTGCAAAATAACTTCAACACTTTGGGTTTGAGTAATGAATTTCTTTTTTTTTATTTGATTTGATTTAAGATTTTCTTGTCACTTTTCATTTTGGGTTGTCAGCGCTTTGGACCAATCAACCGATCCTCTGACTGATCGACAAATCATCCAATTAAATTCTTTCACCGTTTTACCCAACCGATTGATTGACTCAGTTGCACAAAAAAACTTTCTTCTTCTTGCCAACTTGCAAAAAAAAAAAAAAAAAACACAACCAACAAAAAAAGAAAAGAAAATAAGAAAATTGGTCTAAAGCGTTGAGCGGCTCAATTGCCACCTAAAGACAAAGTGCGAACTGACAACTGACCCGACGAAAGAGCTTCCGATATTATCGAATCAAATAATACATATCGGATCTATCCACTTGACTAATGATTTAGGCGACGGTCGCTTATCACATCAAATCGGTTCGGTTCGGTTCGGCTAGGGTTCTCAGTTTGTCTATCGTCCGTACCGTAAAGCGTTTGACTGCGGAATGAGATTTTTCTCTGATCCGCAGCATCTTTTTCAATATGATAAACGCTCCTCGAGTCTTCGACCGGCTCACCAATCCGGGCCGACGTTCACTTTCGTTTAGATTTGTATCCAAATATAGACCAGCATTCGGTTGCTATGGGGGCGTGTCTGTGTCGGTTAACGATCTTCAGCCAGCCAATCAGAGCATTTGCTACCACCAAATTTGCTATGGATCTAATCGGGGCAGCCTGCCCAGACTTTTGTACTCTCTTAATCTGAAGGCCGGCAACTTATGTCTCGGGCTAATCAAAATGCTCAAGAGTCTTGGGTGTAGGGCATGTCAGCCGGAGATCTACAGTGAATCAAAGATTTCAGGGATTCTTATTAGTTTTAATTGATTAATTTTTTCTTTCAATAATTATCTTCTTTCTTTATAGATCAAACAAGGAGAAATGGGGTGAGTATATCAAATTTTTAACTTATTTGATTGAAGAAGTCTTGTTGAGTTCTTGAGAAAGTTCTTGAGCTATAGAAAATATCACTTGGCTTAAGGGTTTCTTATAGGATCTTGAGGCGTTCCTATATTTCTTATAAGCATTCTAGTGTCTCTATAAATCTTCTATATAGCTCCACAAATATTTTTAACTTTGAAATCAGCTTCAGAGTTTCTTATAAGATCTTGAGGGGTTCCAAGAATCTCTATAAAAAGATGTGTATGCCTGCCAAATATTTTTAACTTTCAAATCATTTTCATTTAGTTGAAGAGTTTCTTTTAAGACCTTCCAAAAACCAGTCCAGACTGTACCCTATTCTATAAAGAGATAGGTAAGCTCTACAACTATTTTTAGCTTTGAAATTTGTTCTCATTTGGCTCAGGAGATCTTGAGGGATTCATATAACTCTTATAAGCAGTCAAGTATCTCCAAATAGCTTTCATTTGGCTTAAGAGTTTCTTAAAAGATCTTGAGGGAGTCGTATGTCTCTTGTAAGCAGTGCAGACTGTACCTCTCTCTATAGAGAGAGAGATATATAAAAATCATAAATGTGTTTATCTTTTAGTGACGCCTCTTCAGATCGGATCATGCGCTCTGATCTTTGCGTCTCCCGATTCCAGAATTGCAGATGCCCAAAGTGGGCGTTGTTGGGTTTCAAAAAATCGACTGACTCATAGGTCTGATCATTTGGAGAATGCCTCTAACCATATGGTCCTGGTGTGGGGTGGGCTGGGGTGGAGTGGACCATAAAAAGTAAATTGCGCCATAACCCCGACACTAAATGAACCGTAAAACGAGAGATCTGCTCCACTCTCTCTCTCTCTCTGTCTCGCTCACTCTCTTAATATATATGCCAAATAAAATGGCGTGGAAGGGCGATCAAAAAAAAAGTTGATAGTCTTAGAATTTTGGGTTCTGGTTTTCATCACCCACACATATAATTGAATGCAGCCCACAGTGCCGCCATTAGGCATTACCTGGCCCAGGTCCGGGGCGTTTCACCTGGCGGTTCCTAAACAAGTTTTACCCTTTTCGTTTTTTGTTTTCTTTCATTATTTGTTTATACCAACAAAGATTTCTTCTTTGTATTTGGTATTTTTTTGGTATATATGTATATATATATATTTTTTTTATTTACAAATTCGAATGCAGATAGAGATATACCTGGAAGCTAATCTAATAAATCTTTGCATCCAGTTGCGTCCAGGATAGTTGCTTTCGGTTTGGATTATGTTTGGTGGGGATCTGTTGTTTCTCTTCGAGATGTTTACAATTATTTTGAGTTAGGTAGTTTTATGAATTTATTTCTGGTTTCTGATTTTGCGCCCATTCAAGTCTATTAAATAATTAATAAGTTTTTAATGGTCTCAAACGAAAAACGCAGAGAAAAAGGAAAATCATTTTAATTACAAACAAACAAAAATTAATGGTTAATCAGAAAATGTTTACAATAAATCAAATAACAAAGCTGCCGGATAAATAATAATTAAAATTATAGGAAAAAAAAACATTATCAACAAAAAAAAAAAGTTTAAAATGCTTAAAAAAAATTGTTTCAAAAAACTATAAAAAAAATAAAAATAATTAAAAAGTTTTAGTAAATTACAAAAAAAAAGTTAAATAAAAAATTTGTGTAAATTCAAACTAAAAATAAAAAAGAATAAAAATTTTATAACAAAAAAAAAGTTTAGAATTTTTCTTTGAAAAAAAAAATATATATTTTCAATATTTAAAAAAAATTTAATAAATTACAAACAATTTAAAACAAAAAAAATAAATAAATAAAAAATTCGTGTAAATTTGTGTAAATTCAAAATTAAAATAAAAAAGAATATTCGAAAAATTTTATAACAAAAGAAAAACAAAAGTTGTGAATTTTTCTTAAAAAAAAAAAAATAAATATATTTTCAATGTTTAAAAAAATTTTAATAAATTACAAACTATTTAAAAAAAAATGAATATATAAAAAAATCGTGTAAGTTCAAACCAAAAACAAAAAAGAAAATTTATAAAAAAAAGTTTTGAATTTTGTTGAAAAAATTTTGTTTCAACAATAAAAAAAATTATAAAAATTGTGTAAATTCAAATTAAAGAAAATTAGGAAAATAATTTAATTAAAATTTGTTTTTAAATTTCTGAAAGTTTTTTTTTTAAATAAACAAAATATTTTTTTTTTTTTTATTGAACTAAGAATCGACCCTCAAGGTGGGTCATAACATAGTTTATAAAATACATAGAAATTTTCTAAACAAAATATTTTAACATTAAAAAAACTAAATTCTTTTTTTCCAAAAAAAAAAACAAACAAATAAAAAAAAAATATTTTTGAATTGGAATAAAAAAAAAAGAAAAAAAAAATCATCGAAAAAAATATTAAAAAAAAACACACACACAAAATAACTGGAATATCCAAAATTCGTTAAATTCAATTTGAAAATGAAAATAAATAAAAAGAGTTTTTTTTTTGAATTTTTGAAATTGTTTGGGGAAAAAAATATTGATTTGACATTTAAATAATTTATTTTTGAAATTCTCAAAAACAAGTAAAATCCAAAAAAATTAAATAATAAAAAAAAAAAAAAATAATAATAATAATAATAATAATAATAATAATAATAATAATAATAATAATAATAATAATAATAATAATAATAATAATAATAATAATAATAATAATAATAATAATAATAATAATAATAATAATAATAATAATAATAATAATAACGAATATATCAAAAATTTGGTAAATTCGAATTCAAATTAAAATTTAAAAAAAAAATCATATATTTTTGAATATTTTGAAAAAAAAATTGTATTTTATACAAAAACAATTTAAAAAATTTTTTTTTTTTGAAATTTTTTTTTAGTCCTTTGCAGACTTTTTATTGCTTTGGAAGAGTTGAACAAAGTGAAATAATTGAATCGTCAATGAGAAGAGAATTTGGATGAATTTAATTGAAAGAATGTTCCCTTTTGAAAATCATAAAATGAAAACCTAACCTAATTCGATTATTTTGAAAATTGGAATTTTTTTTTGTATTTTTTTTGTATTTTTAATTCTTCTTGCGATACTTCTTGTTCTTATTGGAGCCAATAGAGATGGCATTAAAGCGACTGCTATCGTAGCTGTCGGTGTCGGTGTCGCTGATATTATTCTCGAAACAAGTACTCGAGGGTAGCTCTTCGGAGTCTCTGGGTGTGCCGATGGGGCTGCTGTTATAGCTAATGGAATTATTTGATTCCTGGGAGAAGTCAATCGAATCGGTTGATAGCAAGCAACCAGTTGAGCTAATATCATTAATATCGGAATCACCAGTATCACAAATGCTGTCATCATCAATGTCGCCATTATCGCTCTGGCTGAGCTCTTTGGAGCGATTCAATTCCTGTAGAATCATCTCATTGCGATAAACCAGAAGCTCATCCAGGCTGCCTTCGGAGTCTTCCTTTTTCACAGTATAGGTGGAATCGGTGTCGGTCTTCTCCATTTCACAGTTGGACCTTATCGTATCCAATTTAAATTCTATATTCATTTTTTTCTCTCCCAGTGCCTTCTCCGCTCCATTCAGGTTGGATTCCCTGAGCCTTGTCCGCTTGTTTGCCTCGGCATTTTTGCCACAACGCCGATAGATGGCCAGAAAATCCAATTCATCGGATGTGATGGAGACAACATCATCATCTATAATCTGTTCACTATCCAAACAAAAGGTTTTTAAAGGCTTCAGCAGACTTGAGATCAGAGTTCTACGCTCTCCCATACTCTTCGTACCCATAGTGCTGATATAATTCTTTGATATATTCATTCGATCAAAGGGATCATGCTTAATGGTTTGATCAAAGCTTTCGCTTTTCACAAGCATAACTCGATTCTTCTGATCCAATTTCTCCAGATCCAATTCCTTTTCGCGAAATTGTTTGGGTGTCCAGACCAAGGGCTGCCAATACAACTCCAATGTGGACATTTTCTTGACACCCACATCTTCCAATATTATATCATTCGCTAGCAAGCGGCCCTTGTAGGTGAGACGGCTAAAGCCCATGGGTACGCTCATGTTTCGACCGATTCGGGACTTTAGTTCGGCCACGGTCCCGAAACGATCCGAATCATAGACATTCTTCTTTCCATCGCGTGTCAAAATAACCAACTGCATTTGGGGCATACTAATTTCTTTTTTTTTTCCAATCTACCAAAGTCCTTTTTGGAGTTGATTTGGCTTTTGTGTTTTATGGGTTGCTTATATTTTATTTTTTTATTATTTTGTAAACCAAATTTCAATGCCTCATAGGAGTTAAGTCCCAAGCGGCTTTTACAAAATATAACAACTCCGCCCCTGAGTACTTTATATGAGATGTTATTATTATTGTTATTCACTATACTATTTGACTACTAAGGCAAAGCTGTGCTAAGCAAACCAAACCCAGGAAAACTAAAGTTTATTCAACCTAATTAAATCTACATATTTTCAAATCTAATTATTTTATTTACTCTAAACAAAAATTGATTGATTTATTTATAAAAGAATAAAAGAATCTGAGATTAGCTATCATTATGCAAATTCCACAAGAATATCAGAAAGTAAAAACTTGCCTCTAGCAAATAATCAGGCTCACTATCTCTCTCGCTCACACAACCGGTGAGAGCAATTAAACAAAGCTGTGCTTTCAGTTTGTGTGTGTAGAGTGTGTAAGAGAGCGCTGCCGTGAGACTTTTTAAGATCAATGTGTGAAAGCTGTGCTCTCCATCGGCTCATCTTTGTATTGGTGGAAGCTCTCACATGCAATGTGCTTTCAACCAGCTTCAATTTCAAGTCTGCTCCTATTGCATATTTTCTAGAAATATTTATTACAAGATAAGAATATTTCCGCATATTTTAAATAACCCCTCTTTAGCGTCTATTCAATTTTGGAGTTCAATTCCTTAAGAACAATAATAAAAAGAAGAAGAAGAAGAAGAAAAATTGACAGCCGTTTTTGGTAAAGGCGTTGAAAAATTTATATACACCATTGGTATAGCTTCCGGTGCTCTATATAAATGACTCTGTGCGTGCCTATGCGTCTATGTGTGTGTGTGTTTGTTTTTCTATTTGCATGCGTGTGTGTGTGTGTGTTGTTTGCCTGGCAACAAATGTCAACGGCAATGAATGTGGAGAATTGGAGCGGAGTGGCAAACGACCACAAAGCAAACTCAATCGCACTTCATAAAATGTCCAACGAAAAACTCATCATCGACATCTTGTGGGCTCTTTGAAAAAGGGGAACGGGGGACGGGGGCCCCATACAAATGATTCCACCAACAGTAGCAGCCAACGTTGAATTTGTTGCAGATCAAAGAAAAAAATACGCCTTCTTCTTTTTTTTTATATTTCTAATGTATTTTTATTGGCATTTTTGATGCAATAAGGAAAAAAAAAAACAAAAATTGCAATTATTATTTACTCTCTCTGAAAATGTAATAAAAAATGCTGGAAATGTGAATTTGAAAGCTTCAAATGGATATTTATGGAATTCGATGATCCTCCTACAGCGTCCTTCCGAAAAGCAAGCAGCCCATCAGCAAAGCCATCGAAACCATGGTCAAGGCAGCGCCGTCGCGGGCCTGTGGAATCTGTGTATCATTGGCAGCCAGGAAATTGCAGCCGAGACCCTCGCAAGTGAAGCAGTTGCCATCCTTGACGCAAGTCTTGTTGGCCTGGGCCGAAGACAGGCAACCGCGCTGGAAGGAGCGCTCCACACCAGTCTTACCGGTATTACGAATGAAGCACTTGTCACCCAAATTATAAATGGGACAGACCGAGGGCTTGTCATAGACATTGGTGGCGCAAGTGGAATTGGTGGAGTTGCCGTCGCATTGCAAGCACTGAGCCCGATGGGTGGGGAAGATCTGACGATTGCAACCCTCCATAAAGCTACAGATTAGACAATCCATTTCATTGTTGCAGGCATTGGCCGTGGCATTGGTCAAGTCGCTGGCACAGCCGCGTACAGTGGCGCCATCTACAATTTAGTTAAAATTCAGTTTTTTGTAAACTGAAATAAATCATAGTCGTATCTATTATATTTACTCACTGATTATACGTGTATAACATTTTGAGCTTTTATCTAAGCAGTCCTTGGCCAAAAAGCTCATGGGATCAGTGGCGCAGCGTTTGTCATTATTCGAATCGCATTGAACGCACGAATCTATATCAAATAAATCAAATTACATTTATTTTTATTTTTTTTTTTTTAGGGCAAACTAGTTGCTAGTCTTTATAATTTTATATACATATATGTATGTATGTATGTATTTTTTTCTATATCGTTCGATAAGATTAGATTAACATTTGGCAGGGCTTAAATTTAGTCAAAGCTTTTTTACTGGCTAAAAATGACTCAATACTTGGTACAAGGGGCAAAGTGAAATAAAAAACTGCTGAGATATGAGAAAACTTTTTTACAACTCTCTTTTTTTTTATATCGCATACTTTGTGTATGTTATCATCGTTGGAATTTATTTCATTTTAAAATGTAATTGGAATTTTGCACTTTTTTATGTAATACATTAAATGCACTTCAAAAAAAAAAAAAAAAAAAAAAAAATGGTCTTCTGGTTTATTATCAATAGATAAACACCGTAATAATTTTTCTATTAAACTCAGATAAGGTATCACACAATATCAACAGGTCGTATTTATAAAAACCGAACCGAACTAAAAATATATATACT
Organism: Scaptodrosophila latifasciaeformis; assembly: GCA_037075145.1. NCBI lineage: Eukaryota > Metazoa > Arthropoda > Insecta > Diptera > Drosophilidae > Scaptodrosophila > Scaptodrosophila latifasciaeformis. The sequence goes on from JBAMCM010000073.1 coordinate 5,593,166, forward strand.
ATATATATATATTTCTTCATATTTATTATTCACTTTAACAAAAAAAAAATAAATAAAATATATTAAATAAAATCGAATTGATTTTTACCGGCATTAATTTGTATGAAAGAGGCAACAGCCAATAGCACGAAAATAATAATTTTCATCTTGAGTATATATATATAAATTATTTGTTAGGCTTTTATTTGCTATAGAAAATGAAAATTTGAACCGCCTGCTTGAAGGTCTACCAAACGACTGTCTTTAATTCAACGATAAAGCTGGTTTTTTTTTTTTTTTGCCACTCTTTGCCCAGTTTAATTTGTTCGTAAAATTGTAGATAAGGTAACGATGCGTAATTCTATTTGGGATGACGTTAGGCAAAGATAAGAAGCATACGGCATATATTATATTTAGGCACTTGTGCCTCTACAGTAAATAAACAAACAAACAAAAAACATTTACGAATTTTGGGCCAGGTGAATCAACAGGTTGCATTCATTTATTTTTCTCTTGAATAATGACAGTAATTAATTCGATTGGAATAAGCGAGATCTTTTTTCTGTTAAAAGAAAGAAAAGCGCTCTTATTCATTTTTTTAACACATTTGCAAGAAATATGGCAAACTTTTTTTAATTTATTTGGCTTTATTTTTATTTTTTCGAATGCAGCTTAGGGTCACACTTGTCTATACCTCAAATAGGGTGACACTTCAACTCGATAGTTTTAGTGGTGCTCACGCTAAAAATCGAACGTGTTATCGAATACATCACTTTGCACTTTCTAGCTATTTTACTTAAAAAAAAAAACAAACAAACAAAAATATTAAAGTACAAAATAAAAAAAAAATAAAAATCTATTTACAACTCGTAACGCTGTTGCGAATCCAAACCACTGCCTGGCTATACTTATGTGCCGTGCTCCTACATTGTCCACTCCAGGGCCGCAAACCGTCTGCTGTCAATTGACCAAAGCATGACACTGACTATTTGTGTGAGCGATTATTTCCAGCAGCGGCATTACTTTAACAAGCCGGCTGTCGGCAGGGATACTGTTTTGCGTCGACTTCAACTACAATTAGATGCCATCAATGGAAACTACTTGCTGCGAGAACTGCTCGAACAGAAAGCAGTCCGCGATTGGCTACTGGAACAGCAAGGTGTCCAGCTGATTTGGCTGAATCTGGTGCCACCACAGCGTGATACCATAGACTACAAATGGTCCAGAATGCTAGCCAAAACAATTTGGGAGCATATCGAAATCGAACACCTCATGTCTTGGCTATCAACTCTGGGCGGAGGCTTCTCAGCCTTGGGCGAGCAATTCGAACGTTGTGTAGGTCCAATTGTATTAATTGTGCAAACCCTAATTTAATTTATACCAACTCCTTTTAGGCAGAGACAGCAGGGAAGATCTCCATGAAGCAGCTAAACATAGGCCTACGTCTGGGTGATCCCTTCCTTCAAGCTCGCTGCAAACTCTACTACAGCATCTCGCTGATACAGCGAGGCCAGCTTCGAATGGCCAAGCATCTAATAAGAGACCAATACCAATTTGCCCGCCAACACAAAGAGCATGATATGCGACTAATACGTATGTGTCAAGGCATTTGGCTACGCTTAAGCTTTGAATACGCCGAGCGGCGCAAGTCACTGCCTGCACTCAAAGCCATCGGCAAGACAACTAGCAACAGCTGTGATAGCTCCAAATCATTTAATGAACAAAATCTTAGTCATCAGCTTGAAGTAGAGACCTCCTAAGTATGACTAAAAAAAAAAATAATAATAATAAAAATTAAATAAAGAAATTCCTAATTTTTATCGGTCGATGTTTTTTTTTTTTTTTTTTTTTTTGATAAGAAGAAGAGAGTAGAAACAAATTATAAACTGTTATAAATTGTATTTTTAGGTAAATAGTTTTTATCCCAATAAATTTTATACATACATAATCGATGCCGTTTAAAGAAAAAAAAAATGTTTACAATCTTAACTTTTTTTTTGGCTTCCATGGACTTTTGCGTCCTGCCATGATTAATATTTTAATTTTTTTCTTGGCAGCAGAAAAGAAAAAATTTTAATGAATAAAAAAAAAGAAACATTTCTTAAAGCAAATTATGAATTTTTTTTTTTACTTAAATCTAGAATTTATTTCGATATTATTTTTTATAATGCTATCCAAAAATTGACGCCAGTGTGTGTGTGTATAATCTGGTGATGGTGTAAAAAGTAATTGTTATATAGAAGTGTTATAATCATATAAAAACAGATCCCGTCTAGAAATTTACATAAAAATATTATTTCTATTTTTTTAATTTTTTTTTTTTAGAATTTAAACAAAATAATAATAATAAATCTACCTACTAGACGGTTATTTAATATGCTGCCGAAAAAAAAGAAAAATAATAATAATATAATAATAATAATGTTTCTGGTTGTTGTTGTGGTTGTTGTAAAGCTTTATTGTAATGAGCGCAGAGCTGGAGTTTGCGGGGTGGAGTAAATTACTGCGCCAAAGTGCCCATGGGATCCCAGGCGGGCAAAACAATCGGTTCCATATCAAAGACACTTAAGACATTCTTGGGCACATATTTCTTATCAACGACCACCTCAAAGCCAAATTCCCTAAACCAATCGGCGCACATAACCAGATAACCTTTCTCCCCACGATCCTCACCCCAAGAGTTCTCCACGCGCAACTTGATGGCTTTGCCATTTTTCTAAAAAAAAAAAGGGAAAAACTTAAATAAATAAAACAAATGAAATTATTTGGTTACTCACATCCACAGAGACGGCTGTAAAGACCATGGCATGTGTCATGGCAGATTCACCATAGATGAGACGATCGGCCTTGGAGAATGTGGTCTGTATATCAATATCAAAGACCAGCTTAAAGTCATGCCTAGAAAAATTCCAAAGAAAATATTTCTAAGACCCGAGCCAGAGCATGTTAGAAAGTTAGGAGTACTCACACATCCACATCCTCGATGCCCTGCTTGGAGGCGAAACGTTTGCTAACCTCACAGCCAAACCAGACAGCCTCGCCGGCCTTCAGGGATTTGGTGACCAGGGCTAGCAACAAATCAACCGGCTGATTGTTATACAAGACCGGACGTCCACCCACCACATTGCCCAAACAGTCAACCGTATAGGCCTGATCATAGCTACTGGTTGGACGGGGATCATTCACCAGACACACCTTATCCTGGACATTGAAATGCGGCTTGACATAACGTTCATAGAATTCAACGGCAGTGACCGGTCCAATTGATTGATAATTCTTCGACTTGTCATAGTACTCCCAGGTGAAGGTCTCCGATGGTATGCCCAGACAAATCCCCACCACCTTATAGATCTCAGACATTTGACTCTGAATCTTATCGGTTATTTCCTGTTCACTGGGATTACGTTCCATTAGCACACGCAAATGTCGGGCATATTCACGCAACTGTCAAAAAGGGGAAAAGAAATTGTAAAAAAAAAAGTCGAGATGGAAAATCAAATATGGATTACCTTGCTTTTCAAGATGGCATTCATGCGTATGCTGGACTCACAGCTAAAGCTTTCGGGAAAGCATTTCTTTGGCATCAGACCATGTTTGGTTATCAAATTGACCAGCATATCCCATTGCCCACCATCCGAGGTGGGATCAAGCAAAAGAAAGGACACCAAACGTCCATCTACAGGCTCACCGCGCTGAGCTGTCTTCACAATATTATTGAGAAAATAATTACAACGTTCGATCTTGTCCCAATAGAAGAGGAAGGCCTGTGAGAATTCAAACTCATCCAGATTGTAGTTCTTCATAAAGGGCAGGCGTATGCAATTGAGGGCCGCAAATAGCCAACAGCGACCGGAGCTACGTTGATTGGTCACCGGTTTGCCTTCGGTTTCCACCTTATAGTTGAACACATGATTGGATGTCTCGAGTACCTTACGGGAGAGGCAAACATCGAATGGATCGACACGGGAGCAAACATTTTGGGCTAACAAATTTTTCGGTTCATTGTAGAAGAGATTACGCCATTTATTTAATAATTCCGGTGTTATGGCACTGGAACCGTTCAATGAGTCCTTTAGATTATTTTTCCTTGTATCCGTATTTATATTGATATTAACGGTATTGGCTATAGCATTGCTACTGCTGCTGGTGGTGGTGTTGATGGTATTTGGGTTGTTGGTATTCCGATCATTCGTATTCGCATTCGCATTCGCATTGGCATTGGCAATGGCAATGAAATTGTTGCTTTCGGCTGCTGCAAATAAACGATTGGAACAATCCAGATTTGAGTTTTCATTATTTTTGTTGTTGTTCTTGTTGTTGTTGTTGCAATAATCATTATATTTCCTGTTGGAATTGGTATGAAAATATATGTGTAGATGGACTAGGGATATTTGTTTTGATAGGAGTAGGATTTTTGGTTGCCGGAAATTCATTAGATTAGTGCAACTTCTCTTGCAATTGGCTCGATAAAATTGTGAGCGTTGCCTCTGGAGTTGAATGGGCCAGCGTAGGAATTTCATAGCTGCAATAAGGCCAATTAAGTAAACAACAAAACAAACAAGAAGTAGAAAAAGAAGAAGAAAGCTCGGCAAGCCGAAAACTCTTTTTATTTTGGTCAGAAATGTTGGGCGAGAAGTGGGAAGGAAAGAGTCTGTTAGATTGTCAGGCCAATTGGGTCCATTCAGGGTGACGCCCATTGAGCAACACCAAATAAATTAATAGCAACAGCTGTGTACACTCACACACACACATACTCCCACACACACATATGCATACATAGATTTATGCATCTATAAAAAAAAAGTCAAGCAATGAGTTTGAGATTTTTTTTTTCTTTTCTTGTGGCTTCTTTGTTTTCGCCTTCACAGCAAAATACAGAATTGTGACAGGCACGTCCGCCTGCCGCACACACACACACACACACACACACATGCCGGCCATTTGAATGACTTTTCTTTTTTTTTGTTGTTAATGCAAGTCTGTTGTTTGTTTGTTTGTGTGTGTGTGGGTGGGTGTAACTGACTTTTTGCACTTGACAACAGTTAAGCAAAAAGTCTTCAATTGCCTTTGTATTTGAAAATAAAATAAACTGAAACTAAAAGCTTAGAAGTCTGGTTTCCGTCAATTCTGCTACGTAAGCAGACGCTGATAAGATTCTTAATAATACCTTATAATCATAAAAGACTCACACACACACACACACACACAAATAAGCAGAAGCAATAAAAATTAAGAAAATAAATAAAGATGAAGGGTTGCCGATAATGTCAAAGAGAAGATTTCATATTTTTCTACCATGTTCATAGGAAAGTTTTGCATTGCTTCTCTGTGTGTGTTTGTGTACCGTTAATGTGCAATTAAACCAGTTTAAGCGGTAAGCACACACACATACACACCCATACGCACACGCACACACACACATACACAGCTGAAGTATGAATATACCGTTTTAAACTTTCGCGCAAGCCGGTCACAACACAGCAAGGCAGAGTGAAAAAAAAAATATGCGAAAAAAAAAATCTAAGCGCGCTTGCTTGCTTGCTTTAATATAAACAAACCATAACGGGCGTAAATGGAACAACAAAAGGGTTAAAACAGATAAAAACCAGTTTGACAACTTTTTTTCTTTCCTTCTTTTTTTCACATGCACACATATGCATATTGCTGTAGCTGCAAGGCACCTGTGTGTGTATGCGTGTCTGTCTGTGACTGTGTGTATGTGTGTGTGACCGTATATATTGGGTGTTTGTGTGTAGGGCCAGCAGCGCATAGCAAAACAAACAAATTTAGGTGAAATTTTACTTTCGTTGCCACTACTACTTACACATATTTGGAACGTTGTTTTTCTTTTGCTGTGTACAATTATTAATTACTTTATAATTTATTACAATAAAAAAAAAAAATGAAACCAAAATGCACTAGCTTTAGTTTTAGTCGAAAGAATTAACTTAGTTCAAAAAATATTCTGCAATTACTTTTACACCCGAGCAGCAGATTGATTGAGATTCTGAGTTGACAAATATGCTATCGAAATTTCGTTTTATCGATAATAAATGACTTCGTTTTTTTTTCCTCAGTTTTTTTTTTTTTTTTTGTTATCAACAACCCTAGAGATAATTTGGTAAGAGATAATTAAGTGATGCCAAATGAGATTTGATTTATCTTCTTCTTTTTGCAAATTTTGAAAATATTTTTAAACGTAAAGGGAAATTTAATACATATTTATATATTATTTTTTGTATCTTATGTCAAAAAATTAAATTTCATAAAAAATAAATCAAAATTATAGAAAACATATATATTTTTTTTAATGTGTTTTAGGCAGTTAACTAGGTACTAAATTTTTATTGAGCTGTAAAAGCAGTCAAGTGTTTTTCTTACCTCGTAAAAATTTTAATATTTCCAAAACAGCTGACAAAATGCAGCTGAAATATAACAGTTAATTCAATTTATTTATTTATATATTTGCTAATATTATTTTCTTACCAATTCAATACCAATTCAAGATCCATATTCTTTAATATAAATTTTATAAATTAAAAAAAAAAAAACAATAACATTCCTGAATCAAGAAAACCGGCATATTATTCTATGCAAAATGTAATCAATAACTTTTTAGTGTTACCAACAAATTATATGCCATGTAATCAGCTAATTTAAAATTTTTTCCATATACATTTTCCTTGCAATCTTAGTTGGTTTACAACGACCGACTGAATGTGGTATAACTTTATTCTATTTTCTAACGGACTTGATTTTGCACGATGACTTAAAGAAACACAACCCTGATAAGCAAAATTCCGATGATGCGTTTTTAAAAAACTTTAATTATTTGTTTATAAAATGTATCGATTTCTTGATATAAAATAGTGCAATGTCAATAATTATTTAATTTATGCGCTTAAAAATAAAACTCAATTATGTATTTAGTTCCGATAGATTCAATTGTGAACTTGTCTTGATGAACTCCTATTTGGTAATCGATAGTGCTATCGGATTATCTTCTCACATCTGGACTGAACTAGCATCGGCACAAATACAATGAGTGTTTTACCGTTTGTACGCGGTGTCGATTTTACAAAAAATGATTTCAGTGTAAGTGTTCATTTATTACAATATTTTTAAGTCAAGCCTTGCGCTCGGCTGAGTGAAAAAACTCCCAACAAACGTAGACCAGCAGATTAGCGTCTCTGCAGCAGCATCAGCCAGGCCAAATAAATTTGTCATCGACAGAGCTGTCGTCACCGACGTCGACTGCGCAGCTGCCTTGGACAATTTTTTTTTCCGCTCTTTGAAAAAGTTTGATTAATTATTTTCGTTTTCCAAAAATGATTGTTGATTGCAGAAAACATTCCCAAGCTCAATGCGGCATATGTCGCGAGTCCAGTGGCTCAACCTGGACCGCACACAGCTGCATGAGATACCAGAGGAACTGGGCCAACTACAGAAACTAGAGCATCTCTCCTTGAATCACAACCTGCTGGAGAAACTCTTTGGCGAGCTAACCGAACTGCCATGTCTGAGATCCCTAGACCTGCGACACAATCAGCTCAAAAACAGCGGCATACCGCCAGAGCTATTCCATCTAGAGGAGCTGACCACCTTGGATCTATCGCACAACAAGCTCAAGGAGGTGCCCGAAGGCCTGGAAAGAGCCAAAAACCTAATTGTCCTCAACCTGAGTCACAACAACATTGAGACCATACCCACACCCTTGTTCATACACCTGACAGACTTAATTTTCCTAGACTTGTCGCACAACCGCCTGGAGACACTGCCACCCCAGACCCGTCGACTCGTCAACCTAAAGACCCTGGACTTGTCCAACAATCCCCTAGAGCTATTCCAGCTACGCCAGCTACCTTCGCTGCAGAGTCTCGAGGTGCTCAACATGAGTCACACCCAGCGCACCCTACTCAACTTCCCCACCTCTATGGACAGCCTGTCCAATTTAGCCGAGCTCGACCTCTCCCACAACTCGCTGCCCAAGGTGCCCGATTGCGTCTACAATGTGGCCACCCTGGTGCGCCTCAATCTCAGCGACAACGAGATCAACGAGCTCAGCTCCAGCATTGAGTTCTGGCAGCGCCTCGAAACCCTAAACCTCTCCCGCAACCAGCTAGTGTCTCTGCCCTCCGCTCTCTGCAAGCTGCCCAAGCTCCGTCGTCTCTTTGTGAATGACAACATGCTCAACTTTGAGGGCATTCCGTCGGGCATAGGCAAGCTGGGTGCTCTAGAGGTATTCTCGGCGGCCAACAACCGCCTGGAAATGGTGCCCGAAGGTCTCTGTCGCTGTGGGGCCCTCAAGTCCCTCAATCTGAGTTCAAATCGCCTAATCACTCTGCCGGACGCCATACACCTCCTAGAGGGTCTGGATGACTTGGACTTGCGCAACAATCCGGAACTAGTGATGCCACCCAAGCCCAGTGAGGCCAGCAAGACCACCAGCCTGGAGTTCTACAACATTGATTTCTCGCTACAGACACAGCTCCGCCTGGCTGGCGCTGCAGTACCGCCCACCATGCCGGCAGCCTCCACACCCAAAGATGCCACCGCGCGCAAAATACGTCTGAGGCGTGGACCTCGCACCGAAGGTGGTGATCAAGATGCTGCCAAGGTGCTCAAGGGCATGAAGGATGTGGCCAAGGATAAGCAAGAGGCCGAAGGTGAAGCCTTTGGCGATGTACGAGCCGAATCCCTCAAGCCCAAACGCTGGGATGAATCATTGGAAAAACCCCAACTGGATTATTCCAAATTCTTCGAGAAGGGAGATGGTCAGCAACCCGGCCTGACCATCTGGGAAATTGAGAATTTCCTGCCCAACAAAATCGAAGAGGTGGTTCATGGCAAATTCTATGAAGGCGATTGCTATATTGTTCTGAAGACCAAATTCGATGATCTGGGCACTCTGACCTGGGAGATTTATTTTTGGATTGGCAATGAGGCCACCCTGGACAAACGGGCCTGTGCCGCCATACATGCTGTCAATTTGCGCAACTATTTGGGAGCACGCTGTCGCACCATCCGAGAGGAGCAGGGTAAGTTTATTTAATCCACAAAAGAAAAAAACAAATTTTTCAACCATTAAAATTTTAGGTGATGAATCGGAAGAGTTTTTGGCCCTCTTCGATACCGAAGTCATTTACATAGAAGGCGGACGCACTGCCACCGGTTTCTATACCATCGAAGAGATGATACATATCACTCGACTGTATTTGGTTCATGCCTATGGGGCCACCATACACCTGGAGCCTGTTGAGGTGAAGGTAGAGTCTTTGGATCCACGTCATGCCTTTGTCCTGGACGTCGGCTCACGCATACACATTTGGCTGGGCAAACGTTCGAAGAACACCCTCAACTCCAAGGCCCGCCTGATGGCTGAGAAGATCAACAAGACGGAGCGAAAGAATAAATGCGAAATCCATGTGGATCTGCAGGGCGAGGAGAGCGAAGAGTTCTGGCAGGGCCTGGACATAGAGCCAACAGTGGGCGCTGCCCAGCAAATAGTCGAGCATGTGGATGATGACTACACGCCCATCCAGCCGCGTCTCTATCAGGTTCAGCTGGGCATGGGCTATTTGGAGTTGCCTCAGGTGGAGCTGCCAGAGCAGAAGCTCACGCACACCTTGCTCAACAGCAAGCATGTGTATATACTGGACTGTTATACGGATTTGTTTGTCTGGTTTGGCAAGAAGTCGACCAGACTGGTGCGAGCAGCTGCTGTCAAGTTGTCCCGCGAGCTCTTCAATATGATGGAGCGGCCAGAGTGTGCTTTGGTTATGCGTGTCCAGGAGGGCAGCGAAATGCAAATATTCCGCACAAAGTTCCTGGGCTGGGATGAGGTGATGGCCGTGGACTTTACACGCACAGCCAATTCGGTGGCCAAGACCGGAGCCAATCTGACCAAGTGGGCGCGCCAGCAGGAGACCCGCACTGATTTGGCCGCTCTCTTTATGCCACGTCAAAGTGCCATGCCTCTGGCCGAGGCCGAACAGCTCGAGGAGGAATGGAACTATGACCTCGAAATGATGGAGGCCTTTGTCCTAGAGAATAAGAAATTCGTCCGTCTGCCCGAGGAGGAGCTGGGCCACTTCTATACTGGTGAATGTTATGTCTTCCTCTGTCGCTATTGTATACCCGCCGACGAGGGAGATGCCGAGACCGGTGAGGAGCGTGATGACAGCAAGGTTTCGAATGGACCACCGCCGGAGGATGAGATTCAGTGTGTGGTCTATTTCTGGCAGGGACGCAATGCCGGCAACATGGGCTGGCTTACCTTTACCTTTACGTTGCAAAAGAAATTCAAGTCCATGTTCGGTGAGGAGCTCGAGGTGATGCGCATTTTCCAACAGCAGGAAAATCTCAAGTTCATGTCCCATTTCAAGCGCAAGTTCATCATACACACGGGCAAGCGCAAGGACAAGCTAAAGACGGCGGATAACAAGGCTCCGGTGGAGTTCTTCCATCTACGCTCGAATGGCGGAGCCCTGACCACACGACTCATACAAATTCAACCGGATGCCATACACCTAAACTCGGCCTTCTGGTGGGTAGACACAACCAAATCCTTTAAGCAATTTAAAATTAATCCTTTAATTTTTTTTTTTTTTGCTCATTTTTAGTTATATTCTCCATGTGCCATTTGAAACCGAGGAGGACTCACAGTCGGGCATTGTATATGTCTGGCTGGGTAGTAAGGCCTGCAATGAGGAGGCCAAGCTGGTTCAGGAAATTGCCGAGCAAATGTTCAACAGTCCTTGGGTTAGCCTACAGGTGAGTGCAATAATCCCTAAAAAAAAAGATTAAAAAAAAAATAATTCTATTTTATTTTTTTTAAGATTCTCAATGAAGGCGATGAGCCGGAGAATTTCTTTTGGGTGGCTTTGGGTGGTCGTAAGCCATACGAAACCGATGCGGATTATATGAACTACACTCGTCTGTTCCGTTGCTCCAATGAGCGTGGCTATTACACGGTAGCCGAAAAGTGTGCCGACTTCTGTCAGGATGACTTGGCCGATGATGATATCATGATTTTGGACAATGGCGAGCATGTCTTCCTTTGGATGGGGCCGCGTTGCAGCGAAGTCGAGGTCAAGCTGGCCTACAAATCCGCCCAGGTATATATCCAGCATATGCGTATTAAACAGCCCGAGCGTCCAAGGAAATTATTCCTCACCATGAAAAACAAAGAGTCGCGCCGATTTACAAAATGTTTCCATGGCTGGAGTGCTTTCAAAGTGTACATTTAAGGGAGGTCAACTTCTGACAATGCCATGACAATTGACATGACTGCAAATTATACACATATTCAACTCATGCACAGTGTTATTTTGTAATATTTTAATCCTATATTGTTTTTATCATATTTATATAAATACTTTTTTTTTCTTTTTTAATCTAATTAATTCTTCAGCATATATTTTTACCTGCTCTATTGTCTGTCTACACACAAAGTATTCTTTTTTTTATCTACCTATAACTAATTGTATAATAAATTAAAAAGAAACATTTTTCCAAAAATTTATTGTAATTTACTTTGGTTGAATTGAATGATTTTAATATGTTAAAAAAAATATATTTAATTATTTTTGAGATTTTAGAGCCCGCAAATCTGAATTTATCGAACATATACCGGCTTAATCAAATGTGCCTATCGGAACTATAATCGAAAGAACGGTTTGTTCTCGAGAACTATTCCGTTCCATGGGCGAACTGATTTCAAGCCCTCTCCGGATGGCGTCTGGTTCTTTTGCTTTTCGGTAAAGAATTTTGCCAGAATCGCGTAGATTTGTCTGCTTTTCTATGAAAAAAAGTGTTTTTAACTAAACGACTGTACAGAGTACTCTTTGAAATTCAATATAATTGATTTCGCTTTGAGCAAAGTCGATTATGGTGTCAAGAAGTTACTGCTGCTAAAGGCATTGTGCAAAGATTTTTGGCGCAAGAAGCAAGTGGGCAGAGATTTCACCTAGTCCTGGAACAATTCATGTGTTTAAAGGATTCTTGAAAAGAGGGAGTTGCCATTGTTGAGGCATTTGCTCATTGAGACTGTAAAAACTTGACGCATAATGGATTTATTTGATTTTGTAAGGGCGAAATCACCGCCACAGCATTGCAAGGACGAGGGCAAGCCGGATGAAACGGAAACAACAAACAGCCCAAGTCCATTGTCCAGTCCACTGATGCCGTTGATGAAATTGCCATCCACAGCCATAGAGTCACCTGTGACACCCACTTTATGTGTACAAACACCGACAGATCCACCGGAATTAGATGGTAAGTATGGGAATTCTTTGACTCCTTTCAAGAGACGTAAAAAACTTTTGTTTTCCACCCCCCCTCCCTCAAGATATTCCAACAACTAACAAGGATACCTCGGAAGACACAAGCGACAATGCAATTGCAGAAAGTGACCAGCCATCAAAAGAACCGGAGGACACCATCAAGCCCATGGAAATCGATCCAACTATCAGCGAAGATGAGGATGAACTTCAAAAACAAAATCCTATACCACCCAAGACCAAGGCTCAACAAAAGATGTTTGTCGATTCACCACCACCTCTACCGAAATTCAAAAAATGCTTGGTCCACATACATCGCCTAGACGGCGCAATGATAGCCGATTATAAGAAAAGCGTATCCATGACCAAGCGCAAGCAAAAGCAACGCCAACGTCTAACAAAGGTAGCCAAAGAGGGCACACCGCCACGCAGCAAAGTCAAAAGCAAGGTGCACATCAAAATGCCGCTAGCCCATAATCGTGGCAAAAACCGCGCCAATTCCCACGCTCGTCCACACACGCCGCCCATATTGTCCCGCAAACTTGGCACCGCAGCCCTCACACGATCCAAGCTAATGGACTCTTATGGCTCGCGTTTCTTCAAGTGTGTGGTCAGAATCAAACGGCTGCGTACGCCAGGCATCATCCCTACGAATCGTCGCGCACGTAAATCCAATCTTTCAGTATCCTTCAACGAGGCCGTCGAAATCCTTGGCACCAGTCCGGGCGGCAGCACTCGCATACGTGGTCGCAAGTCTATCAAAAGCAGCCCAGTCAACTCCGTGCCCACTCGTCTGCAACGTGTGGATCCCACTGGCATTGTACTCGAAGATATTGAACTCACAGGCAACACGATCCTAAAGTCCCCGGGCAAGGGCAAGCGACTTGCCTACAGCGACAACTGCAATGGTGCCTCGGGCAGTGCACCCAAAAAGGCCAAACTCAAGCATCCCGACCAGCGTGTGCCCGTTACCGGTCTGGCCAGTCTCTGCCTCGACGATGAGCCAGACGAGGATGATCAGGAGTACATAGGTAAAAGCCAAATACCACAAGTGATTTAATTGAACCAAAAGACTTTTTTTTTTAATTTTTTGCAGTACCCAATGAAGTGCCCAGCCGTCAGAGCACAAATATTCGTCGCTTGAGCACACCACCACCACCACCACCAGCACCACCAGCATCATCAACACCAACATCATCACCCGTTAAGAAAAGCACTACCACCACCACCATTAGTGATACGGAGGCTGAGGAAGAGACCGAGGCTGTAACAATAACGGAACCAAAACTCGAAACATTGCCCTCCAGTCAGGTCTCCGCCGATACGGTTCCGGAAGAGCCAAGCGAACTGAAATCAGACAATGAATTCCTACTCAAATTCAGTGAATGTGAAGATGAGGGCGATGGCGAAGATGAAATTGTGAAAGCCAATTCTCCAGCAGAATCAACAACATTAAAAGTAGAGGAGGAGCCCGAAGAGAAAGCCAGCCCACTTGAAGAAAACAAATCAATCGAACAAAATGATTCAGTCGAATCGCGCCTCTCCCCGGTGGCCAAGCCAGATGAGAGCCAAGCCGATGAGAGCACCTCAGATATACTCGAAATACGCGCTTCCAAAGAGGATATGCGCGATTTGCATACACCGGAGGAGAGATCCGATGCCATTGAAATGCCAGAAGACCAGCGTACACGACAAGGATCGGCAGAATCGGATGTTAGCTTTAAATCGGCCCACAATTCCGATATAGACTGTGCTGAAAATAATGTCCAGCGTGCTCAGAGCTCTTCGCCACCGCCCATACCAAACAATACAAATGATATCACACCAGATCTGGCCACCTCCCTGGGCATTCTAAATGGTGCTGGTGGTGATGCTGATGATGCTGATAATGCTGATGCTGATAGACAGACGGAAGCTGCTGCCTCTGCCATCAATAGGACATCGTCGTATTCGCCTGTCGAAGATGATATACACAATTTCAATGCCGAGGATTTGGAACGGCTGGTTGGTGAGTGTGTTGGTGTTTTTGTCAAAATCTTTCTAAAACCATTTTTCTTTGTACTCTTTCTACGCATAGAGCCGGGCTATCAAATGAACACGGGAGGCAGTAACTTAGCCACAGACACTCTGGATGATATTATAACTGCATTGGACTCTTAGAAGCAGTATTCCTTTTGAACATATTCAAGGCCACACAATAAATGCAAATCCCTCAATTCTTATTTAATGAGTCAATCATAGACACAAAGCTTCTACACCCACCCGATCACCCGACCATCCGACCACCCGCTTCCAAATCCATCAAATAGGGTGAGTATACATAAGGAGTGAATTCCTCGAAACCGAGTTTTAAGTTTTTTTCTTTTATTTGTCGACCAATTTTATTCAATTCAGATATTTGATTTACTTATATAGAGAGGCCAAGGTGTACCCAATTTCAGCTGGATCGAAAATCGAATTATTTTCACTTGGATCCCAAAAGGTCTTTGGATTTAAATATCCAAAGTTATACCCAATCCCAATCGTATTTAATTTATAAAATTTAAAAAATTCTTTCGATATGTTTTGTCTCTTTCTCGCTTGAGGTTATCCCTTTCTATTTAGCGTATCGCGTATAAATCGGACAAAGCTAGAAATATCCAAAGAATCTAAAAAGAAATAGCTTTAATTAATAAAAAAAATAAATAAATAGATATACCAAATTTTTATAAAATTTTAAATAAAATTTTCTAATTTTTTTATCTTTGCAGTTAAGATTTTTGTTGACGGAGGAGAATGAAATGCAAAAAATTTTCAAAATTTTCTTAAGCCACTCGAAAGAATGCAAATTCAAAGAGAATAAAATTATAAAATATGATAGACACACACACACACACACACACACACACAAAAGGACAATTGTATTTTTATGTTAAAAAAAAAAAAAACAAAATTTTTTTTATTAAGTTTTTTCAATTTTTTTTTTTTTAGGCCATCCCATTTGTAGCGTTAAAAAAAGAAAAACAGGAATTTTCCGAATTGAAACTTTTATTAATTTAAAAGATTTTCAAATTCAAAATTAAATTCTAACTAACTAAATAATTTTAAGTCAACAAAATTTACCCTTCAATTCTGACAAAGAAAGCTGAACTTTTTTTTTTCAAAAGCAGAATAAGAATATTTTTTTTTTTTAATTAGGCCTAAGAATTGATACAACTGAAATTGCATGTATTTATTTGTTAATCAACTTTTTCGGTTTGTCCCATTCGAATCGCTCATTTTGTAATTAAAAATTTGTGTTTCTTTTTTTTTTTTGGTTGTGTTCCCGTTTCCAATGTCCATTGTGACAAATAGGAATGAGTGAAATATTTGTAATCAAATCAAATTTTTTTTTTTTTTTTTTTGAGCCGATAAGAAAAATACAAAAATTACTTTGTAAAAAATACAAAAACAAAAACAAATATTAAGAAACAAATTAATTGTATGTTATCTTAAGTTAAAAGTTTAATTTGAAAATTCAAATATTTTTTTTCCTGTAAATTTCTCAAAGTGAGAATAAAAAATAAATAATTCAAAAATCGAAATGTGTTTTTTTTTCGTAAGCAACAAATTGCTGGTGCTACAATTTATGCAATGGGTTTCTTGCCCACAAAGCAACAAATATTGCTAGCCACATTGTTGCTGCAATAAGTTGATAAATGGTTTTCTAGCGACCAAAGGCAACAAATATTGCTATGCACATTGTTGCTGCTACAATTTATCCAATGGTTCTCTTGCCCACAAAGCAACAAATATTGCTAGGCACATTGTTGCTGCAATAAGTTGATAAATGGTTCTCTTTCCCATAAAGCAACAAATATTACTGGGCACATTGTTGCTGCAATAAGCTGATCAACCCTGCTTTGCATTTAAGGCGGCTGCCAAAGGCTTTTGATTTTCAGATTTTGCAGAGTGGACATTAAATTATATATTTTTTTTTTTATACAAAAAGAGTACTTCTGGTGTCTACATAGTTTGACTACCCCATTCTAATTTCTCAATTTCATATGATCTTTAGGTGAAAGCAACAAATGTAGCTGGCAACCGCGCTGCATGTTTCTAGCGACCTTTGCTGCTGCAACATTTTGATCAGCCCTGCCTTTGCATATTACTGCCTCTCTTTTATTTTCAGATTATGCGAAGTGGACGGCAGATTATTTATATTTCCAAAGTAAAACGAGTATTTCTTTAATGGTCACATTCTTCCAATATGCCAAGCAAAAAATATCACTAGCCTGATAATGCATGTTTCTAGCAATTTTTGTTGCTGCAACATTTTGATCAACCCTGAAAGTTGCCAAAGCAGTGAACGGCAATTTTTGTATATTCTTTTGAATTTGTCAGTTAATCAGTTTCTAAAATTTCTGAAATGATCTCATTAAACTAATGGCTCAATTTAGTTGAGTAAGACTTGAAATTAGTTTCCAATTTATTTATTTTTTTTTTAATTTGCTCGAAAGCTTTCCAATTTTTCTGTCATAAAAAAGGTGATAAACTTTGTCGTAAAGACTTCTTTTTTTCGAAATCAAAGAAATTATTTTACCAATTTAAAGTTCTCTAATAAAATAAGGCAATAAAGAGTTAAAAGATTCGCTAGATAAGTCTCACTTTTCCATTTGCACTTGAAAAAAAAATTTCAGCACTGCAAAAGAAGTTATAGCAAAAACGAAAGCTCCACTTTAAGCAGGCTAAAGGTTTCTAGGTGCCGATTTGTTTGTGCTTCTTGTTTATAAAAGAAACTAACCAGCAACCGTTAGTTAACTAAATCATATAGGAAAGGAATATATGTGTATGTGTGAGTGTGTGTGTGTTTAAAGAGGAGCGATTTTTGCTGTTAGCGCCAGCTTAGCCGCTGTGGCTGTCAGTGCTGCTAGAATTTTATAAAAAAAAAAAATAGCTAAATTGTATGGAAATAAACAGAGGCCAAAAAAGCTCTAAACTGAGTAAACTGAGGGTTTTATTCAACTCAAGAAGAAAGACAAAGGTTAATATTTATATATTTTTAAAATGAATTTATTTTATTTTATAATTTACTTTATTTTTTATTATATGAATAATTTGCACCAGTAAAAGGGGCTTTTTTATGTCTAGAAAACAGCCAGAGGTCTGTCTCGTGTGGTCTACGGACGCCGTAGTCTAAGGCCGCGTAGAAGATGTTCATGCGAATATTTTTTGCTTTTGCGGCTGCTGTTGCTGCTGGCTGCTTTGGAGTTCAGTTTTCGTGTTTTTTTCCAGCCCTCGTTAGTCGTGGTTTTTTCGTCGTTGCGTGCGGTTGTTTTGCTGGGTTGGCGCATTTGCCGTTGGCTTTGTTGGTGTGGCTTGGAAATAATTGGCGCGTGATTTTAAATTTGACAATTAATATTTTTCCTGCGTGTTGAATTTTCTTTTTTTTTTAAGTGATTATTATTATTGTAGTTTTTTTTTTATATATAAATAGTTGAACTTGTTATTGACCAATTGAACTCTCACTGCCTGGAGATGCGGAGCGCCGTCAGAGACGGGCGCCTGGCGCCCTGCCATAAACATTGAGTCCTTCACACACAAAAAAATATATATAAAAATATAAAAATAATTATTATAATAAAAGCAAAAAAAAAGAGAGGCCGCGGTTCATCAAGGAACCATTTGGGAAGCAGAAGAAAAAAATAAAATTGAAATAGTTTTGTTTTGAGTGCGTGTCGTGTGCGTGTGTGTGTGTGTGAGTGTGTGTGCTTGGGTCGACTTGCAGAAATATGCCCACCAAGGTTGACTATGAATCGCAGGATGAGGCCAGCACTGAGCTGCTGGAGAAGCTCAAACATTTGGATCGCCGCGTGGAGGCTGTGGAAAGCGGCGGCGGTCTCTGCCAACGCGGTGGTTGCTGGCAGTCGGTCAAATGGAAATCGGCGCTCAATCATATCGGCTTGTTGGTCTCCCTGTCCATTTATTGCGGCGTTGGCGGATTGGTAAGTAAGATATTTTCCAAAACAGACAGAACGAACGGGTTGGTGATGGCAAAGGGGCACAAATGCCCAACAAAACCCCAAGCAATAACAACAACAACATGAAAAACAAACAAACAAACAAAAAAAGAAACAAGCGAGAAAAAAAATTTTTCTAGACAAACTAATCATTTGAATTATTGAAAATAGCAAACAGCGTACAAATCTGTGTGAAAAAAAAGAAAAAAATGAAAAGAAAACAGAAAATTTGTGTAAAATAAATTTAATTTCCTAGACCAACAACAATAAAGACCAACAAATTCAAGGAACAGTACAAATTTTTGCAAACATAGAAAAAAAGATTAACAATTCATCTGACTTATCTATACTCTTTGAGAATTTAATTTAGTAATTCAAATTTAAATAATTTTTAAAAATCGATCTTTGCTTAAATTTAAAAGCAAAAATTAGGCATTTCATTTTTAATGCTCAAACTGAAATTCTATTGACACACACAACACAGGGAACCGTTAGGATCAGAGCAGATAAGCGAAAGACCATAAAAGAGAGAGAGAGAGAGCACTAGATTCTGCCCAAGCAAGGCCCGCGCGCAAAACAAAGACAGCAAGATTCTACACAAGCGAAGCTCACATAGAAAAGGAAGAGCGCAAGCAAGGCTCGCACACAAAGAGAGCACAAGTTTCTTCATAACCAAAGCTCGCATTAAAAAGAAAGAGCGCTAGATTCTGCCCAAGCTTATCTTTCTGCCTAAGCAAAGCTCGCATAAAATAGAATAGAGTGCAAGCTTCAGCCCAAGCAAGGCTCTCACACAAAAGGAGAGCGCAAATTTGTACGCCATTTTTAATTCCAAGCGCATTTTTTCACACCTGAAAATAAATTTAAAAAAATAAATAATAAAAAACAAAACATTGTACCCAGCCAACCTACCAAATAGACAGACCCGTCAAAGCAGTTTGTCTAAAAAAAAAAAATAAATAAATAAATAATAAAATAAAATAAATAAATAAATGATCAAGTGAAGAACAAAAAAAAAAAAAATTATATTGCTAAGAAAATATTAAAATTTTCCTTACAAAATGAAGATGTAAAAATATTTGCACATTTAAGTGCCACAATCAAACACTGGCACAGCCCCTTGCCGCCAGACACACCTACTCTAATTATTCGGCCACATCAAAATTTTGCAGCCGGCAAAAAAGAATTTCTTCTTTTTTTTGGCATATGTGAATGTGATTTGAAATTGTGTGTGAATTTTGACTATTTACTATTCGAGCATGGTTGGGTATGTGTGGGTGCGTACGTGTTTGCCTACCCCTTTTTGTAGGCGATTCAGTCGATTTAGTTGATTCCCAGTTTTTCTCATAATTTTTTTTTGTTTTTAGACAAGTTTAAATAGTCTTGTCTAAACATTTACATTTGGGAATGACGTCGTCGTTTTTTGGGCAAAAAAAAAAAAGAAAACTGGAACCGCAATATTCTGGACATGCTTGATGATGTTTTCTATTTACCAATACAAACACTAATGATGATGATGCTGCTAAATGATGATGCCAATATTTATGACTGTATATCTTCTTCTTCTTATTGTTGTTGTTATTTTTGAACTGCAACAATAAAAGTTCATTAAGGTTAATTACCAACAATATGCCATTGAAAAAAAACAAGAAAGAGTCCTGGGCCCATTCACTCTCTTGTCTCATTGAAGCAAGCATTCATTCACTCGCCTGACATATGGCCCAGTATCGTGCCTGGTACATATTTATTATGGCGATGATTATTACTCTTGTATTTGTATTTCAATGGCTTTCAATTTCTCCCCCCTTGCTACGGCATTTTTGGCAGTAATTTTTGTTTGCCTCTTTTATATGGGAAATTTTGCACTATTTTGGGGGGTAATTTTTTTTTTAGTAATTCCAGCATTTCCTTAACTCTTTTGGCTTGCTCGAAGAAAAGAGCGCAAGCTTGTACACAAGCGAAGCTCACCTAAAAAAAGAGAGAGAGCGCAGGCAAGGCTCGCACACAAGAGAGAGAGCGTATGTTTCAGCCTAAGCAAAGCTTACATAAGAAAGACAGAGAGAGCGGTAGATTCTGCCCAACCAAGGCTCGCACACAAAAGAGAGCGTATTTTTCTGCCTAAGCAAAGCTTACATAAAAAGAGAGAGCGCATGCAAGGCTCGCACCTAAAAAAAGCACAGCATTTAGCCTAAGCAAAGCTCACATAAGAAAGACAAAGAGAGCGCTAGATTCTGCCCAACCAAGGCTCGCACACAAGAGAGAGCGTATCTTTCTGCGTAAGCAAAGCTCACATAAGAAACACAGAGAGAGCGCTAGATTCTGCGAGGCTCTCACAAATGGAAGAGTGCAAATTTTGCACTATTTGGGTAGTCATTTTTTTTTTTTTAATTATTTCAACTTTTCCTTAGCTCTTTTTGTTTCTGGTTAATACTAATTTTGTTTTGGTATTTTTTTTTTCGAAAGTTATTAAATTGATGAATTTCAAAGAGCCTTAAAAATTTTGACTTTTTCAAAATATTCACAAAGTATTTGGGAAATGTTTTTCTATTTTCACTTGTTGCCTGTCATTTGGGCTTCTGTAAAATGTTTATTTTACTTTATTTAACGAGCTTGTCAATAAGCTTATTCACTACGAGTATTACTCAATTTATTTCTGTTTGCCAAAATATACTCAAAATTTAAAATTATTTTTAAGTGGTTAATTTTTGTCTATTTTTATTTTGCCAAAAAAATAAAAAAAATGTGAAACTTAGTTTGATACTCTTCTGGGCAAATCCAAATGGTGTGAGTGTTTTTCTTTTTTTTTTTTTTTTTTGGCTAGGATCAAGTTGGATTAGTTGCTTTTGTTTTTAAATATTTTCTTTTCGAAATTTTCTTGGTCTTAATTTTTTTTTATTTTATAAATTATTTATTTATTTTTCTCAGAACTTGACCTTTCAGGTCTTGGAAGCTAGTATTCAGATGTTATTTGTTTCTCTAAATTCATTCTTTTTATTACTCAAAAATTATATTTTTTTTATTTGGAAAATGTGATTTTTTTTTTAAGATTTTCTGTTTTTTTTTTATTTCGAGTCTATGTTATTTTTAAGATTTTTTTGGTTTTGATATATTTCTTCAAAACTGAGCAATAGCATATTTTTGTTTTTTCGTGTTTTTTTTTTTATTTTTATTTATTTAAAATTTTATTTTTATTTAGATAACCCAAAACTACCCTTAAGATTATTTTTCAATAATCTCATTTTCTTTTGTTTTATTTTTTTTAATTTTTATTTGTACTCTTGCCTACAATTTTTCTACTTTGATAATTTGGGTAATGGAAATTTTTGAATTATTATTATTATTATTTTTTAATTTTTCAATTATTATTTTTATTATATTTTTTTAAATTAATTTTATTTTTTTATATAAATATTTTTAATTTAATTTAATTTAAATTGTTTTTCTTTTATTTTATTTTTTATTTTTGAATTATTATTATTAGTTTCAAGTATTTAATTATTATTATTATTTTTTTTTAATTAAGTTTATTTATTTTTTATATATAGTTTTATTTAATTTTTTAATCTAAAATTTTTTTCCTTAAATTGTTTACTTCGGCAATTTGGACTTGGAAATTGTTGATTTATTATTATTTTTTTAGTTTTATTTGATTTTTAAATTTTGTTAAGTTATTTTCTGCTTACTTTTTTACTTAAAATTTGAGGTTCGAAATTGCTTAAATATATTTTTTTTAATTAATTTTTTTTTTTTTAATTTGATTTTTAATTTTTGTTAGGCATTTTCTCCTCTCTCTTTTTTTCCTTCAAAATTTTTTACTAAGACAATTTTGGTTTGGGATTTTTTTTCCTATTTATTTTTGTAAAATTAAATTTCTATATTTTTTAAATTTTATTTATTTATTTTCTACTTAAAGAATTTTGTTTTTTTTTTCGCCTTTTCACTTTGGCATATTTTCAATGATTTCTTTTTTTTATTGATCAGTTTGTGTTTTATTTATTTTTGTTTTTTTGATCTGTTTTATATTGAAATCAATAATTCAGTTTTTTTCGCAAAACTCTTTCCTCGTCATTTGCACATCTGTTGGCTTTCACTTTCGCACCTTTCCGACCAACTCCTCCTCCTCTCCACCAAAGTTTCAACCTCTTCGTAGGCACTCAAATAGTTTCCCTTTCAATGTTTATTGTCTAAAAATTCATTCATTTAACAAAAAATAAAACAAAAAAAAAATTGCTATGCATAAATCAAAATTAACACACTCACACTTGCACACACACACACACGCACACCTATAGATTCGCACTCAACACGCATATAAATAAATACCCTAAATAAGCACATGTGTTGTTGTTGTTGTTGTTGTAGGTGGTGTTTTCTTTTTTTATAGTCTAACTGGTCAATTACGCGGACTAGTTGAACGGCAAATAGCCCATCAAATAGCGCCACATTTGAAATCGATTGAGAGCATTTGTTTTATGTTTTTACGGAATCTTTGATATACCAAAGAGATATTCTTTCTATAAATAATTTTATGCCCCCCTCCCTACCCCCTACCCATCCCCTATGCCACCTTTGAATTTGTTGTTTTGCTGACGGCAACACTGCGTATGCGTAATCTACACTAAGTGGCCCATCAACACTTAAAAATTAACCACCCTTTCGTACTTGTTTTGATGGGTGGCATGAGGGATTGAAGGGGGGGGGGGGGCATGCTGGTCACACATGTGTTGAGCCAACGAATGCAGCTGCTGTATAGATCAAGCCAATTCGTGGAGTGGAGTGGTGTCACCACCCACAGACTGGCTCATTTACACTTGGATAGACTCACTGCTCACTGCTCACTTGGCTGTCTGTCCATTTGTCAGTCAGTCAGTTTGGCAGTCTCTGTGACCTGTTGTGCAGCACCTTGGCCCTGCCAGCTGTTGAAATCTTTTTTTTTTTTTGTTGTCGTTGCTCTTTTGCAGATGCTTCCCATATTAGTTTTGTTTCACACTTTTCCACTGGCAAAAAGGGAAAAGTATATCCCCTAGATTCTCTGGCTTGTGAAGCATAAGAAGAAGCTGCTGGAGACTTGTCTGGTCCTGAGTCCTATATCATTATTTCACTTAAAGTTGAACCGTTTCAAATGAGTAGTAAAAGGGTTTCCATTTAATCAAAATTATACCTGACTATATCTCTGGAATCTATTGACCTATACCAATCAAATCAATTACTAAGAATCTCTCCTAAACAAACTCACACAACCGAACCAAATTGGTCTTGGCCATATCTCAGTTATCCACTGCTCCATCCTTGTCAAATTTAATACTTGAAATATTGACTAAAAGGGAAACTAATCTACCAAGTTTCACCTAGATCAAATCAATTACTAAGAATCTTTCCTAAGCAAACTCACACAAGTTTCTCATCCAAGTTTCAGCTATAACCGAACCAAATGGGTCTTGACCATATCTCAGTTAACCACTGCTCTATTCTCATCAAATTTAATACTTGAAATATTTGACTAAAAGGGAAACTAATCTACCAAGTTTCACCTAGATCAAATCACTTAATCAAAAGAGTATGCAATCTTCTGCTTACCAAAGATTATCTTTTGCCAAGCATCTTGGCCAAGCAAAACTCTGAAAAGAAATAGGGAATTTTTTTTTTGATTTTGCAATACTTTTTTGCATTTTCCATTGAACACAAAACAAATATGAACAATAAAGTTTTTTTTTTCCCCCCAAGAGCATTCAGAATGCAAACTCTCTGCTAACGGAAATGAGATGGACATAAGTACAAATATACACTTGGATAAGTACACACACACACACACACACACATACACACACACATACACACACACACACATACACACACACACACTCACTCACACTCACACACATATATATACCCATACTCACACTTTGAGCTTGGCAATATCAAATGACAAGAGTAAAAATTGACTCAGCTTACAAAGCTTTTCAACCGATTGAAAAGTTTTTGTAAAAAAAACAAAAAAAAAAAAATGAAAGGAAATTTTTGTCTATTTCCTCTTTCATCAATTTATGTTCATTGGTTAAAGTTTATTTTAAAACAAAATGAACAAATCTATTGAGTAAAACTTAAGTTGTTCTCCCCACCCAATTTCGGATGACCTTGAAGTTCTCGTCACGCAGACTTGTGACTTGGGACGGCCAATCGGCGTCTTCAGGTCTTCACTTTCTCCTCGAAACCCAAAAAAATAGAAAATTAAATAACTTAAATCAGTTTAATCTTATCCTGGAAGGGTCTGAGAATGAAAGAGAATTTGGTGAATCAAAGTTAATTTGCACTCAACTAATCAATGGGAATCCCTAAAATCTAGAAAACACGTCGGTAAATCAAAGATAAACTTTGTGACTTTTTTTTTCGATTTATTCAAAAAGTTTTGTAAAAAAAATATCAAATCAAAATATCAAATTTAGGTATCCTTTTATAAGATTTCAATATTAGGAGGAAAGAGTGTTTTAAACTCAATCGATTTTCTTGTTGAAACTATTTGGGATTAGTTAAAAGAAAGCCCTGAAAATATCTCAATAAAAACCCGACAAATCTAAGATTATTTTGGGTCTTTTGGCAAAGGGAAAATCTATAAAAATCTATATAAATTTTAAACATAAATTGATCAATAAAAGATCATAAAATTATAGTTATAATAATTCTCAAAAAGAGAAACCTTAAAAGGTTCCTTTAAAATTTGGAAGACCTTCGGTTAAGGTGAAACTAAAGCTATTCCAAGAAATCCTTAAACTTGGAAAAAGCACGTTCTTTAGCTTTATTTTGGGGCCTCAGAATCAGTTGATTCTATAATAAATTGGATCAGTTCTTCACTTTCAAATATCCAAGAGAAATCAGATAATTTTCAAGACTTCCTCAGACCAAGATTTCTCTAAGGTTCTGGGTATATCGGGATCTCCTAAATATGATTTCTTTTGACCAAGATTGCCCTATAATTTTGGGTATATCTGGATCTCTTAAATATAACTGACTTCCTCAGACCAAGATTTCTCTAAGGTTCCGGGTATATATCGTGACCTTCTATATATATATATTTTTTTTCACCAAGATTTCTCTATAGTTCGTGGTATATCAGGATCTCTTAAGCATGATTTCCTTTTCTGTTTTCCTTGAGAGTTTTTCGCTTCCATTTTAAGAGTTTCCTAACCCTTTGGCTCTCCAGGGTCAATAGCTTGGCACGATTTCTCCTTTTTAAGTTATACTTGGTGTCTCAGAATTCGAATTCTATAAAAATGGGATCAGTCTTTCACATTCAAATATCCAAGAGAAATCAGATAATTTCGTTGACTTTCAGGATTTCTCTCTGTTTCTGGGTATATTTGGATCTTTTGAATATGATTTCTTGTCCTATCATTCTGGGTATATCTGGATCTCTTAAATATAATTTATGTTTCTGTTCTCCTTTCTTCAGCTTTATTTGGGGCCTCAGAATTAGGTGATTCTATAATAAATTGGATCAGTCTTTCTCATTAAAATATCCAAGAGAAATCAGATAATTTTCAAGAATTCCTCAGACCAAGATTTCTCAAAGGTTTTGGGTATATCGGGATCTCTTAAATATGATTTTTTCTTTCTATTCTCCTTTCTTTAGTCTTACTTGAGGCCTCAGAATTAGGTGATTCCATAATAAATTGGATCAGTCTTTCACATTGAAATATCCAAGAGAAATTAGATAATTCAGGATCTCTTAAATATGATTTCCCTTTTCTGTTTTCCTTGAGAATTTGTCGCTTCCGCTTTTGGCTCTCGGTGGGGACTACCCCAAGATTAAGGGTATTCCCAGGGTCAATAGCTTGGCACGATTTCAATATTATGATGAACAAAAGTTTTAATTGCTTTTGTTGCGGTTGCCGGCTTAACTTTACTTTTATTGCCAATGCAGTAAATACCAAAAAAATAATAATATATATATATATATATATATATATATATATATATATATATATATATATATAGATATATATGGTATATATATATATAAACTACAATTTGGTCTTTATGGTCGATTCGGCTTTTATCTGTTTTATGGCATTCATTTTGCTTGGCTTGATTGCTGCCTGTTTGCTTCTGTTGTTGTTGTTGTTGCTTTGAGTGGTTCTTGTTGTTGTTGTTGTTGTTGGTATAGCCACTGGCCAGTGAAACCATAGTAAAGTTTATTTATTAATTAAGCCTATTTAATCTGCCAATTGAAGGCAATTTCAGCCATTTCAGCTTTATTTTAATTGATCCACTGAAATTGATTCCTTGATTTTTTTCTTCTTCTTCTTCTTTTTTTTTAGTGGTAGAAGGGGGGGGGGGGGTGTGTTTATGAGTCTGCATAAATCATTTTAATTGACCAAAATTGGCAATTTTCTTCACCTTTTTTTTAGACTTTTAATTTTTTTTTTTTATTTTTTAAATTTCACTTTAATTTGAAGAGAGAATGAAAAAAAAGAAGAAGAAATTTTTTGGGGCGTTACTGAAAAACTAAAAGTCGAGTCAAAAGTCAGAGGCCCCCACACGAATTAAGTTGTCTTGGCCAAAAGACAGAAAGGCAATTAAACAAGTCAACCCACCTCAAAAAAAAAAAATAGACACGCACACACCCAGACTAACTAACCTGTGTGTGTATAAATATATATATATATATTTTTTTTTATCTGATTAACTGTTTCCATCTAAAACGTAGGCAGACATGATTTTTATATATTTAAGCCAATTTCACGGCTAACCAAAAAACCAAAAAAAAAAATAATGAAACACACCAAACGGAACTAGGCACGGCCCGGATGTTTGTTTCGTTTGATTTTTGCCAAAATGTAAGCATAAAACACACACACACAGACACACACACACACACACACATGAAAGGACACCTTACATGTCAGAGTGAAAAGCTGACCAACATTTTAGCTTTCGAAAAGATACTCGCATAATTTTATGGCTGATGAGTTCCCTTCTATGTTGTGTATGTATGTGTGTGTGTGTTAGTGTGTGTGAGTGTGTGGTCAGAGGCACGGAAATCACGCCAGGCGCACATTAAGAAACGTGTGACAAACAGTCCGTCAATTTGACTGCCGTTTTATGACTCTGCCTCCGCCTCTGTCTCTGTGTATGTGTGTGAGAGAGTGTGAGTGTGTCCATGTGTGTGTGTCTCGTGTTCCATGGCTAATGGTCTTGGTGTGGTCAAATAAAACTAAAAAGAAAATAAACTGTAAAGCGAGCATAACAAAAAAAAAAATAATAAAAAAATATTTTTGATAAAAAAAAATAATTTTTTTCAAAAATCTCCCTGAAAATTTCCAAACATTTCTGAAGGTTTCGAATTTTGAAAATGGTAAGGAAATTAAAAGATTTTTCTGTGTTTAAAAAAATAGGGCAAAATTATTTTTAATTTTGTAATTTAAATATAAATAATTAATAATTTTTTTCATGATTAGCAATTTTTTCTTGAATGATTTTTATTTTATATATTTATTTATTTTTTATATTAAATTTTTTATATATATTATTTTTCCCTTTTATTTTATTTTTTTATTTTTTATATTATATGTTTTTTTTTATCTAATTAGAAAGTAAAGTAATTATTTGGTTAATTTTTTTTACTTATTTTTAATTATTTTTTATTTATTTAGCAATTTTTTATATAGCTTAATTTTAATATTTTTTATTTACTATTTTTTTTTAATTTTAATATTTATATAAATATATATATATATATATATATATATATATATATATATATATATATATATATATATATATATATTAATTTTAATTATTTTTATTATTTATATATTTTTTTTTAATCAAATATATTAATTTTTTCAATTAAAATCATAATTTTTTTAATTTTATTTAAAAAATGTACTATATTTTATTTATTTCACGAGTCGAGAACTTCTGCCGTCATTAATCTCTTTCATGATATTAGCTCAGAATTTAATTCTAAAATTTATGGCAACATTAAAAAAATTAATTAATTTGTCTATTAATTATATGTATATATTTTTTTATATATTCCTTCAATTTTATTTTTGTTTTTTTTTTTTATTCCTTTTCAATTTAATTTTATAAATCAAACCAATGTTTTTATTTACAATTTTATTTTTGTTTTTTTTTTTTATTTCCATTTTATTAAAAAAAACAATGTTTTTATTAAAATAGATTTATTTTTTATGTATCTTATATTTTTATTATTTTAATATTCATTTTATTTTATTTTTTTGTAGTAAATTTTTTTTTTAATTTTCTTAGTTTCACATTTTTTTACCTTTTATTTTAATGTTTTTTTTTTTTCTCTAATTTTTTTGCCAAGCAATTTTGATTTATGTATTTTTCTATTTTTATTAAAAAAATTATTTCAAAATATTTAAATAATTTTTTATTCAATGGTAATTTTTAAATATGTTTTTAATTTTTTTAATTTTTTATATTTAATTTCAAACTAGGTTCATAAATTGTATAAATTTTAGTGACAACTTGAGACTCATTCGATACTTCTTGACCAAAAAGATAGGCAATATTTTTTCTGTTTTTGTATTTTTTTTCTGTCTTCTTCTTCTTCTTATTTTTCGTCTCTTTATTGTTTTTATCTGTTTTGCAAATTCCAGTCATATCGAAAGTGTAAAGGCAACAAATGCGTGTAAATTGCGTAACAATGACAAAAATAAAAAAAAGCAAAAGGTCAAGGAAGAAAGAACATTTTGGGTTCGGTGGAGTTGGGTGAATCCACAGCAAAGAACAAGAAGAAGAAGCAGAAGCAATGCGCCACTCATAAACAAAAGTCGGCAAAAGTGCTTAAGAGTATCAAAAAAAACCAAAAAAACCAAAAAACAAGAAAAACGAAAAGGGAAAAGTGCAAATGATGTAAAGCAAGTTCTCAATTTTTGTTTTTTGGGCTGAAGGGCAGGTGGATGTAACGGATGGATTGGCGTCCATCACTTGACCATGAGACAAAGTTTTTTTTTTCTCCTCCTCCTCCTTCTTCTTCTTCTTCTTCTTCTTGTTTTTTTTTCTGGGATGAAGTAGAATGCGTTCGGCATACAAAATGGACCAATAGCCCTGAAAATGTAAGAGGAACATTTTGCGTTCTGCCGTTTTGCGGATTCAATTTACAACAACAACAACAACAGAAACAACAACAAGATGAAATGTTGAAGATAAATAAACAGATGAAAGCGACTGTGAAGAAAAACTCGATAGTCTAGCAAAGTGCAAGTCATAAAATCGCTTGGCCGCAACTAAAGACTGAATAAGAGTGAAAGGAGTGGTGGGAGGGGGAGAAGGGGAGAGGGGGAGTGGGGTTATGGGGAAAGAGAGCACCCTGAAAAATTGAAATAAAATGACTCTTTCGAATTGTCTTTGGAATTGACCCAGAAATTTGAGGTGAAAAGAATTTTCACATATTCCTCAATTTTTTGGGTTTTATTTTTATTTGATTAAATTTTTTTTTTTACTTGGAAAGTTTTCTGGCTCCAAAATATTTAAAGGTATATCGGGGTTTGATCAAAATAATTAGCTTTATCATCAGACTTAAATTATTCTATTTGATCTGAGTTGGGTCAAGCTTGGAATTATTCAGACTTGTCTCAAAAATATTTGTTCCATTTTACATCCAAAACTATCTTGATATATCTCCAGAGTTGATCTATATTTTGTCTTATTCTCAAATCAAATTGTAATAGGTTCCTGGATAAATTTTTGCTTCAGTTCTTGGTGAAATTTTCTAGAACGAAAATTTCTATATATCTGCTTGATTTTCCCTTACTTCTGGATAAATTTCTCTCCCACTTTTTTATATTTTAAGAGTTCCATGGACTTAGTTATTTTATCAAGTTTTGATATATCTTTTGCTTTATTTGCTAGGAATATTTTCAAGATTCTAAATACTTGGATATATCTCAAGGTCAGTTATATATTAGAGTTAAATGCCTAGGTATACTGCTGATCTGGTTTTATTTTATTTTTATGAAAAATTCTTGGTTCTACTTTAATGCTTGGACTATTTAATTTGTTAAATCTCTGCTTTATTTTTTTGGTGATATTTTCTGGAGATTTTTGGACATGGTTCAGGAACAAATTCCCAAAAATTTGTTAATAAATCTCTTCTGGTTTTAATCGAAATTCCAGGAGAAATTCTACTTTATTTTCTAGATAAAATTTTGAAATATTTTTGATTAATTTCTCCTTTACTTCTTGGTGATATTTTCTGGAGATTTTTGGAGATAGTTCAGGAGCAACTTTGTGAAAAAAGTTTTCTATTTTCTAGGAAATATTTTCAGTACCAAAAATTCCTTTAATCTCGTCAAAATTCTGCTTGATTTTTGGAATCAAATTTATATATATTTGATTAATTTCCTGGTGATATTTTCTAGAGATTTTTGTATATATTTCAGGAGCAACTTTCAATAATTTGTGAAAAAAATCTTCTATTTTCTAGGAAATATTTTCAGTACCAAAAATTCTTTTAATCTCGTCAAAATTCTGCTTGATTTTTTGTATCAAATTTATATATATTTGATTAATTTCTCTTAAATTTCTTGGTGATATTTATTGGAGATTTTTCGATAGATTTCACACAAAAGTTCTTGCATATTTCCAAAAAAAATTTATGGATATATTTTTTCTTGAATTTTCTGGGAAATATTTTCACTACCAGAGAAATGCTTAAGTAGACCACAAAAATGTCGAAATATTTTTCTTTTGAATTTCAATTTTCTGGATCAAATCTATATATATATGAGTATACCTGATAAATGTATTTCCGATAAATTTTGTTAAAATATTTTAGTTAAATTTCCTGACTGAGGGGGAGGAAAATTTATGACTGTATTCCATTACACTTAAAGACATAACAAAGAAATGGATATATATTAATTTGATGGACATTTTGCAGACATGGTCTGCCTGCTGCCGTGCTAAATGAAATCGGTCTGGCCCAGGGCCAAAAGGCGCCCCCAAATCATCTTCACACTCGTAGAGAAACAATGCCCCACCAAGGCGGCAGAAGTGGCAGAGGCTCACTGGCTGACTGGCCGACTCGTTGGTGTTGATAAAATTAAATAAAGAATGAAACACCCACAAGATTTTAGTGTGGGCGATTAAAAAAAAAAAAAGAGACCAAGAAAAATATTTATGAAAAATAAAGAAAAAAAAGAAATGAAATGAAATTAACAAATTATGCGACGACAGGCAGGTGACAAATACTGACAGATTTATGACCCCATTGGCCCATTACAAGTTGAAACAAATGTTTCCCCAGCCAAAAAAAAGAAGACTTGCCCCAATTTTCCCCTAAGAAAAAAAGAGTAAACAGTCTTCGGGGTACTTGGGTCAACTTGTCTTTTTTATAAAAATAAAATTATTGTCCCCCTGGCCACCTCCTCTTTGGGGTAATGTGCACTTAACCTGTTTCACTTTTTTTTTTTTGTTAAGCAAAAAAAAGCGCCATAAACATTTCGAGTCAATCAGCGCAGTTTTTCTTGTTTTCATAAAAAATTCAGCGCCCACCCAAAAAAATATAAAAAGAAAGAGCAATTATTTTTTTTATGGAAAAATTCAAAAGAACTAATTTTTGTGTTTTCTTTCAAATTGAATTAAACAAGTTGTGAATTTATTTTAAGCTCATAAAAATAATAAAACCAAGAAAAATCAAGAAGAAGATGAAGAAAATAGAAATACTTTCTGACAGTTGTTGATATTTATCATTTAATGATCAATTAAAAACCACTTTAAAAAAGGAAAAGCTTGATGAACTAAATTTTTTTGTGATAAATTTTTAGCGCCCAACAATTTGGCTTGGTTTGAATACGCTCCTGGTTTTTTTTTTTAAACAAAAGAATTTAAATTACTGTTGAGCATCTTCCACACTTTATTTCAGCAGAAGGCAAATAAATTCATTAAAAAAATCCAATTTTTTTTTTTTGAGAATTTTTCAAATTTTTTTTTTTTTTTTTTGCCAAATTATTTTTGAGTTTGACCGGAAGTGGCCCATAACCAAATGACCTGGGCGACAGTAATTTCAGATGTCCAAAAAATATATATATATATATAGACTCATTTCCTCTCACTCTCTCTCTCTCTCTCTGCCCCTGGGCACCCTCACCCAGCTAGTTGGTCAGTCGAATGGGGTTTGCGTGTTGCACGTGCAACGGCTTCCATCGTCTTGAGAATTTATGCGACCAAAAAGAATTTACATGCCTTGACGGAGCTTTGATTGTTTTATTTTTTTATTGTTGTTGTTATTTTATTGTTCTCTTCCTTTCATGAATTTGTGGAGTGGTTCTCTGTGTGTGACACGCGAGCTTGCTGCATTGGCAACTTAATTTTTTTCTTTTTCCTACTTCTTCTTCTTCTTTCTTTTAGTAGAAATGCTTTTAGAATTTAGTTTTGTTGTTTTTGTTCTTTAGTCTTGCGTGCAAATTTACATGTCAAAATGGCGTTGATTGATGAGTCCCTGGCAGGGGCAACAACAAAAATTGCGTATACGCAGTGTATGACAAGTGTAACATTCGATAAGCGCGAATGAGTGGTTTATTGTCACTTGAATGACATTCAACTCTTTCCTCTCCCCAAATGGAACCACCATGCACTTTATAATAAATGAGATTGCATATCTGATGAGATTCCGGTTGAGCTCACTGGTTGGGGCAGTGTGAGGCTGGGCTGAAGCTGCTCTGGGTGTTGCAGAGAGAAGGCCTAAGCAGATCATTGCTTAAAGTCACTGTGACTTGAGTATTAAGTCTCTTAAGCTTAGCAGTGACTAAATTCCATGGCTGATCAAGCTTAAGTCACCGTGATTTGAGAAGTTAGTCAAAATCACCATAGCTCTACAGTGACTGATTTCCAAGGGTACACAAGATTTATGATTTGGCCTAATACTCTCCAAATAGTTCTATAACCAAGCCGTGGTATTTTCATTCTCAAATAACCGTGACTTGGTCTATGATTATCACCATAGCTTTACGTGTGTACACAAGTTTAAGTCACCGTGATTTGACTGGTATACTTAAGCCTTTAAGGCCGATTAAGCCAATGTGCTTGGACCATCTTAACTCGAAAGTCACTGTGATTTGTGTATTAAGTCACCGTGATTTTTACTGTGAACTGATAATTGAATCCAAATAAAGTCATACTCAAATCATGATAGCTTTAAAATACATTAGTCGTGACTTGAGACTTAAGTCACCGTGATTTAAAGGTCGTGACTTTTTGAAATAGGTCCAAATATTACTATGTTTGAGCCATTATTTCTTAGCTCTAAAGTCACCGTGACTAATAAACCACTTTGGCTTGGCTGGATTTGGCTATTAAGTCACCGTGACTTGACTGATAAGTCAAAATATGATCTTATTTAACTCTCAAGACTGTCAGTCTTTTTTGGACTATTAAGTCACAGTGATTTGAATTTTAAGTGAAAATAATACTTTATATAAGCCACAAGATTGTCAGTCTTGTCTAGACTATTTAGTCGCCGTGACTTGGCCCTCAATGTAGAATATTATAGAAGAATAGAATATCTAATTGAAGCCACAAGATTGTCAGTCTTCATTGGATTATTGATGGCAATTTAAAATGAAGCCACAAGTTTGCAGTCCTGTTCTTGCCTATTCAGTCACCGTGACTTTATCGCAGTTCTTTGGATCCAACAATTTCCTATAAGCAAAGCAACTCAACTTATACATCACTTTGACAAGAATTCTAATAAAGAGTGACTGGGCCAATAAGTCACTGTGACTCTTGACTAAAATAATTAATGAAAACATTGACAAAATTTCAATCTTTCAGTCACTGTTTTTTTTTCCTCTCAACCCACGCCTTGAAGTAATATTAATGTCTCGATTCTTCTAGAAAAAAAAGCAAAGATAAAATTTAATAGTTTCCAGTGTCATCACAAAATGCTAGTGACAGCAAGGGGGGTGTGGGGTGAGAAGGGGAGAGCATAAAAAATGCAACCCTTCAAGTGCAGAAATGTAAAAGTTTCTTGTCATTCTTCTCGTTGTTGTTGTTGTTGTTTTATTTTTATTGATAAATTGAACGCTGGAAAACAATAAATCAGCATGAAGGCATCAAGGCAGCACTTACTCAGCCAGTCTATAGATATGTTAGGACTTTTGGCACCGCCAGAGACAAGCAGAGAAGCAAGAAGCTATTCAAGTAATTGACTAAAACACACAAGATACGAATTATTCAGACACGACACTAAACAATTTAAACTTGGCTTCAAGCCAAACGAATTTCTTGAATACTTTTTTTTATCGAATATCTTCAGAAATTTGAAATTCAATCCAAAGCGGAAGCTATCAATTGCCAATCTAGGAGAAGTCTTAATTATTTTCCTGACTTTCTTGGGAAATATTCGGACTTAATTGGAGTTAATTTTTAGAGAACTTAGTCTGGGGTGGTGAATCAGGAACTATTTAAATCGGGTGAGGCTTTTGATGTGACTGAATTCAAATAAAATAGAAATAAGAAAAATATTTAAGTAAAATAATTCCCAACATTATCTTTGGATTGCCGCAAACTATAGACTCTTTTTCTGTCATGGATCATATGAACAGATTGGGTCAGCAAACCCAATAGATATGGCAGCCATATCGGACTAAAATTTTGAATATATATAAACTTTCATAAAAGGATCCTAAATACCCAATTTGATTGAGTTCAGGCAATAAATGTTGGTGCCACTTCCAAGATCGATTTAGGTTCGTAAGACAGCTATATAATGTAAAAGCCTGATCCGACTTAAATTTGAAACATATAAGTAAGGCTCTATAAATATTTGATCGAGATTGGATTGTATATATGGGAGATATTCTCAAGACCGATTAAGGTCCTTATGATATAGTGGCACCATATAATATACATAGTAGACCGATCCGACTAAAATTTGACACATATAAATATTTGGCCAGGATCGGGTTGTATATGTGGGAGATATTCCCAAGACCGATTAAGCTTCGTATGACAGCTATATGATATAGTGTTACCACATGATATACGGCTACCATATGATATAGTAGACCGATCCGACTAAAATTTGACACATTATATATGTGGAAGATATTGCCAAGATATATGATATAGTGGTACCACATAATTTAGGGCAACCAAATGATATAGTAGACCGATCTAACTAAAATTTGGCACATATATAAACCAATCTATGTGAATCCTAAATACCAATTTCAATGGAGATCAGCTATTAAATATAGGAGAAATTGAAGCTCATTTTCAAAGACCGAATAAGGTCCGGATCACAGCTATATGAGCTGATGATTGGATCGTTATAAACATTGATACATATGTGTATCTCTATATAGAAACCATGAAAGATATCAGTCAATAAGTATAGGATTTATTTCCAAGACCCATGTAGACTCGTCTAAGAGCTATAGTGAAACGATCCGGCCGGTTCCGACAAATGGGCCGGTTGTATATAATGACTGGATCGTTGTGAACATTGATACATATGTGTATCTCTATAAAGAAATCATTTAAGAGTTCAGTCAATAAGTATAGAAGTTATTTCCAAGACCGATATAGACTCGTCGGAGAGCTATAGTGAACCAATACGGCCGATTCCGAAAAAGGACAGGTTGTATACCAATTTTCTTTAGGATTTAAAACGGAGATTCGTACTTGTCTATATCGACTTCTCTAGTGTTTCTTGGGTTGTCCAATAATGGTTCTCAAAATAAGTGAAAGAGTATCGAGAAATTTATTTCCCTGACTTAGAATCGCTTTCGAAAGATTCTCCCTAAAAACTAAACTAATTAATAATTATTATTTAAGCATTTATTTATTTTTTCAACTTGGCACCTGTTTGCTTTAGTTTATGTCAAGTCAGAATGTAGACATTTGTCGGATCTGTTTTGGTTATTATAAATTTTTCGCTATGATCCACAAGTGGACAAGTGAGAAACGCCTGTCAAAAAGTCTCTTGTTTTTGTCGGCCAAGGCATAATTAAATAATTATTTTGCCTACAACAAAAAAAAAGAGCTGTCAAAAAAAAAAAACAAGAAGCTTGTTGGTTTTAATTTGATGAGGAAATGAATATGGCAGACGAATTTGTTGGGCATTTTTAATTACCATCAGAGTGGGGGGGGGGGGGGGAATGGTTGGCCAGCAGATTGCTCAGCTCATTTATGAAATTTTCTATTATTATTTTATTTTTTTTTATATATTTTGGAATATTTTTAGTGTAAACACCTGACAGCTATCAAGTGGCACGCAAAAACCCCTTTGAGCTGCCAAGTTTGGCTTAGGTTTGTCGAAAAATAAAATCAGGTCAACTGAAACTAAAAGAAAACCAGACGAAAATGGACGAAGTTGGTGAGGGCGGAAGAGTCGAAAAGTATAAAGCCAGAAAATGTTGAGGAAAAATCTTATTAGCAGCTTTTATGTTAGTGACCTGATTGTACCTCAGAGAGGAATGAGTGATGGGGAGAGGGGGTAAGAGGGGATTTAGTGAATCTAAACAGCTGATTTTGTCGCCAAGTGTTTGGCAGCTCATGCAAATGCCTCTCCCCCCTTCCCCCTTCCTCGTCTGTAATTACATTTCATTCCATTTAACTGCCTCCGTTTCGTGCCACGACCAAATGTCACGTGCAAAAAAGTCTTAGACCACAATTGCCCCCTCCGAATTGGATTGGTGGTGGAGTCAAATGGATTGGGTGACATGGATTTCATTGCCAGAGGTTTTTTTTTTTTGGGATTGTTTGTTCCTTTCACCAACTAAGTGCAGCTCTATCGGGGCTAAGTAAATTGAGTCTGCTCGGCAAAAGAAAAAAAACTCAATTATGGCTTGATTTTTTCCCAAAAAAGAGAAATGCTTTTCCCAAAAGATTCTGTTTGATAAGGCAAAAGTGTGTTTTCATTTTTTATTGCTTTAAACAAAAATTTTAAATTTATTATAAATTTTTTTGGTTAAGCAAAATTTTCCCTCTTCAAGTGAAAAAGAAAATAAATATCCGACGAGTTGATTTGAAGGCAAAACAGTCTTGCATATTAGACAGAGCTTTAATTAACACCTTAGGAGCCACACACACAAACACACACTCACACACACAGAGACACATTTTGGGTAAACTCTGGGAAATTAGAAACCAGCAGCGGAGCATTAAATGAGTTGAGACTGCCCAAAAGGGAAATCAACATGTGTGGTCAGTTTCAGAGGCTGTCAAGACTACCCTAAGAATATACACACACACACACACACACACACACACACACACATACACACTCACAGACACTCACACACACACACTCTCATACACTCTCATACACTCTCATACACTCTCATACACACTCTCATACACACTCCCATACACTCTCATACACACTCACACACACACACACACACTCACACACTCTCACACACACAGAACACCCCCACACACACTCTCCCCCACACTCTCTCATACCTTCCCTCACACACACACTCTCACAACACCCAAGTTGTCCGACACACTCACTCTCAGATTTGCCAGATAGGAAAACAAAAGCCTATGGAAATAACCCAGCAAACATTTGGCTTACCCTGAAATCAAAGGTAAAGGGAATACTGAAAAGTTGTTTATGCCAGAGAAATAGTGTAAAAGACATCGGGAATATCTTAGAGAAACCTTAAGTATAATCAAATAGAGAAGTCTATATAGACAAGTCCCACTGTCTGTCTCTTTGAACTCTTTGTTCTCAGATAATTTCTCAGCAAAAAGGACCTAACATTGGTCTATTTGTGACTCTATTGTAGGAGTCAACCGGTGGAAACCTAACCTAACTTAAGGTTCTAGTTTATTGCTTATAGGATAAAGTTTATTTCATATTTCTCTTAGGTTCGAATTTAGGTTCAGAATGAAGAGCATCAAATCACAAATACCTGGAAAGAGTGGAAAGTTTTTGGGATATTACTATTTTGTTTGCCATTAATAAGTTCCTTTATATACCCATAAAAATAATGTCTAAGCCAGTTCAGACTACCATATCATATATCTCCAATAGACTCAATTGAGAGAGCAAAAAAGAAAATGGTTAGCCTCTTCATTTGTTTGAGTAAGATAAAGAATGAGATTTATTGTACTTAATAACCAAAAAACGATAAGCTATATCATATAGCTCTTCTGGGACTAATCGGCTAAAAAAATCCCAGTTTTGAATTATTTAGCCAGAAAATGGTTTATTTATTTTTATTATATGAGAATTTTGTTTAGAAAAATCTTATTAAAAAAAAAACAAATCCAAATTTGATTAAGATCGATTGACTATATCTTAGAGTTCCTATATAACTATAAATTTTCCCCAAAAATAGTCAAATTAGTTGGATTGTTCACACTTTTCTTTTAAAGATATTTTTATTTTAAGTGGCAATGGAAAGGTTTGACTATATAGCACAAACCCAGTTATATCAAATCGGTGCTATAAATCGATCTACCAGCTTAAACTCGGCAGCGTTCTTGTGGAAGCTTTTATTTAATTTTTTTTTTAAATAATTTTTTATAATTTTTCTGGATCAGAAAAGTTATAGAATTTGTTTTATTTTATTTTTTTTTTTGCGATCGCCAAAAGTTTGCTGGGTTGTTTGCCCAAATTAGCCCCTTCTCCTCCCAGCTGAATTGCAAGTGTGTCTGATTTGTTGTAATTTTTTGGGGTAGATTATGATCTTTGATTAGTTGCAATTGTTGTCTTCTTGTCCAAAAAAAGCAAGCACCTTTTCTATGAGCCATTTCCGAGCATCTGACAAGCAGTCTGCTTTTAAAGCCAAACCAATTTTTCCCACTTGCCCGGCCAATTCAGTTTGACTAACACTTGTTGTTGTTGTTGTAATTGCTTTGGCCCACAATATTCATTTCAGCTGGGGAAAATCGCCAATTTCCTTAGACTTGCGGGATTTGAGCCAGACGCTGCTTTTGTCTTGCCTTTTGTCTCTTCATTCTTTTTTTTCGCCTTGTCTATTCCGTGGGGAGAGGGGGAAGGGGCGGGGGGATTGATGCCGAAAATATTTGGGTCAAAGGACATTAGCATAAATAACACATCCCAGCCAGGCGGGCAGGCAACCCAACAGGCCTCGGCGGGTGTGGTCATTTGCCTTGGTCACTTGTTTTTATTTACTCTTCAGAAAATGCCTCCTAATTGGTTAATTAGATGGGTTCACAGGTAATTGAGTCTGCCCCCAAACCCCCTGGCACCCTCTTCCCCCCTTCAAAATACCAAAGAAATTCTTATGATTTTCACAAATATCAAAAATTTGTTTATGCTTTCATAATTCTCATGAAACTTGAAAAGGATGTGTGTGTTTTTTTTTTTATTATTATTTTTTTTCGGTTGGGCAACCTTGAGGCAAGCAATGATAATTACACATAAACATGTCAAGTGCAAAAGTTGAGAGAGTTTCGGTTATTTTCATAGCCATTTTGACCAACTGCCTTGGCTGCTGGGCAAAAATAACCATAAAAATACAAAACACCACAAAAAAAAAGAAGAAAATATTCTTGGCATAAAAATACTTAAATTTGGTAATTTATATTTATGATTTCAAGCAATTCAATTTTATTGGAATGATATTTCTTCTTCTTCTTTTTAAGTTTACCAAAACAAACAACTAGAAAATTGAAATAGATTAAATCTTTCAAAAAAAAGAGAAGAAAAAAATAAATTGGAAAATTTCTAAGAAAAAAAAAAATGACAAGGCAGACTCCCATTCCATTTTTTTTGTTTAAAAATAGGAAAAGAAGTCGGAAGCAGAGTTGGATAAGAGAGAGAAGAGAGAGAGACAACCTGTCTAGTTGGTTGGCTGGGCAATTTGCATTTAAAGCCATCAACTCCGAATCGTCCGCCCACCCACATAAATGCCAGGCGACGGGTTGACACACTTTTGGCCCCAACTTTTTTTTTTTTTTTTTTTGAACCAAAGAAAATTTCACCAAAAAAAACAAATTTCATACAATATGTAACAATTTGTTTATGGCAGCTAATTAACAATAAATAATCAAAGGAGAGAAAAAAAATAAGAAGAAGAAGAAGAAAAGAAACTTTATTTCGCACCCAACAAAAATGGCTCAAAGCATTTTGGCCAAATGGACTGGCAAAGATTTATAGCAAATTTGCATTTTATCCTCTCTTCTGGTTTAACCATAAAAATCATATTCAATCAATGTGTAATTGTGTGTGTGAGGGGGGCAAGAAGGCTCGTAAAAATCAAATAATAATAATCTTTTTTTTCATTCTAGAAAAAAAAAGAAAACTAATTACCAGCAATTTATTTCAATTCTTTTGTAATTTTTCAAAAATTTTAATTAAAAAACAAAAAAACAAAAAAAATTACTTTATCGATTTGATTTGGTTTGGAAAATGTTTTTGGCCTTTGCCCTCGGTTCACACGTTTCTTTGATTTCAACTTTTTTTGATTCAGTCAGGCAACTTCCGTTTTGGCAACGGATAAAACACGCAGCCAGGATATGAGCCAGAGCTGAGCCAGAGCCAGAGTGTTGGCAAAGGTTCGGTTCGGTCCCACCAAATCCCCAATAGTCATTCAACATTTTCACGCAAACAGCCAACATGCATTTGGATTTGCCGGACACCGGCAAAAACAAAAAAAAATATATAACTTCGAGACCAGCCAGAGACATATAGCAAGGGAAGGGAGGGACTGTGGCCAAAACTTTTTGCCATGGAGTATGTTTTTGTTTTGTTATGGTCATTACACTGGTCGACAGGATAGGAATTAAGTTTAGGTCCCTACTTTGACTTTATATCAATTTCGAGATCAAAACAAAAAGGGAAGAATCTGAAGACCTGAAAATCTTAGATTTTTGGGAAGAAGCAATTGACTAGACGAAGCTTTTAACTAAGCAAAGTTAGGTTGGGTTAGATTGGGTTGGATTGGATTAGGTTAGATTGGATTAGGTTAGGCTTGGTTAGGTTAGGTTAGGTTAGGTTGGATTAGGTTAGATTGGGTTAGAGTGGATTAGGTTAGATTAGGATAGATCAGGTTAGGTTAGGTTAGGTTAGAGTGGATTAGGTTAGATTAGGTTAGATCAGGTTAGGTAAGGTTAGATTCGATTCGATTAGGTTAGGTTGGGTTAGAGTAAGTTAGGTTAGGTTAGATTGGGCTAGGTTAGGTTAGATTGGGTTAGGTTAGATTATGTTAGGTTAGGTTAGGTTGGGTTAGGTTAGGTTAGGTTGGGCTAGAGTAAGTTAGGTTAGGTTAGATTGGGCTAGGTTAGATTATGTTAGGTTAGGATAGGTTAGGTTAGGTTAGGTTAGGTTAGGTTAGGTTAGGTTAGGATAGGATAGGTTAGGTTGGGTTAGGTTAGGTTAGGTTGGGTTAGAGTAATTTAGGTTAGATTGGGTTAGGTTGGGTTGGGTTGGGTTGGATTAGGTTAGGTTAAGTTAGGTTATATAAGGTTAGGTTAAATTAGAGTCGATTCGATTTGATTCGATTAGGCTAGGTTAGATCAGATTAGGTTAGGTTAGGCTAGTTTCGATTAGGTTAGGTTGGCTTAGGTTAGGTCAGGTTAGGTTAGGTTAGAGTAGGAGCCGATCACTTGGGATCTCTGTGGCTTTGGGTTCTTCTGAGGTTTTTTTCCATATAATTTATTTTTATTATTATGTTTTTTTATATTATTTTTATTTTTATTTTTTGTACTATTTTTTTAATGAAACCATTTTTATTTAATTTTTTTTAATATATATTTTTTTAATTTTGTTGCTGAACGCTTGAAATTTTTTTTCTTTTTATAAAAAAAAATATATATATAATTTTTTTTTTTAATTTTGTTGCTCAATTATTTCAAGCTATTTTTTTTATTTATTTTATAAGTATTTTTTATTTTTTATATTTTATATTTTTATATATTTTATGTTTGTGTGTATTTTTATATATTTTTTATTTATATATAATTTTTTTTTATCGAAAATTTTTTTTTTGTTCCGAATTTTTTGTAGTCTAGTGTAAGTTTTGCTAAGCAGAGTGGCTTATCGTATGACCTCTCTGATAAATTTGCTTTATTTAAATTTACCAAATCATATTAGTGTATGCCAAATTTAACCTGATATGACCTAAGGATTGGCAGAAATTTTTTTTTTCTTTTTTTTTTTGCACTTTTGGCAGTGTTTTTTGTTTTTTCCCCAAGTTGCTGGGATTTTCTTTGGTTTGCTTTGTCTATTTGCGTGCCATGGTTGCCGCCTTAAACAAATTTTCAATAAATAATTTGAACGTATTTGTTTTGATTATTACTTTGGCGTCATTTTGGAGCCGTTAGGACCAGCCAACTCCTCCCCCCCCTCCCATTCATTTCCTCTCACATTATTTATTTTTCGGATTTTTTTTTTTTTTTTTGGGAGGACGGAAGGAGGTCAGGATATGGCAATTTATGTAAATATTCTATACACAATGGAAATAAATTATCACCCGCTAAATATACCCGCAAATCATTATTTGAATAACCGACGAGGCTGACGCGGAGGCGGAAAAGTGGAGCAAAAAAAAAATGAAGAAAAATTGCCTCTCATTTTACACTTATTAAACAATAAGCAACTCGGACAATCTGTTTTTACGTTTATTCTTTTCTTTTTTTTTTTTTTTGGTCTTTGTTTTATTTTTAATGGATATTAATATCTAAATAAAGAGGAAGAAGAAGAGAAACTAGACTGCTTGTTGAGGAAGCAGGGAAGCAAAGAAGAAACGAATTGGGAAACGGAAAAGTTTTTTTGAAAAAAAAAAAAAAAAAAAAATTCTGAAATATTTATTTTTATTTTTAAATTTTGACCAAAATTTTATTTTTTTATTAGTTAAAAAAAATTTTTTTTTTCTTATTTTTTTAAATTTTTTTTTCTGGAATTTTTATTTGTTATCTTTCTTGGTTTTTTTTTGTTTATCAAATTTTTTTTATTTGTTTTTTTTTTTTAATTTTTTTCAATTATTTTTTTTTTTAATTTTTTCTTATAATCTCCGTGAATTTATGCACCTTAATGTG
The DNA here is from genome assembly GCA_037075145.1 of Scaptodrosophila latifasciaeformis. Classification (NCBI taxonomy): domain Eukaryota; kingdom Metazoa; phylum Arthropoda; class Insecta; order Diptera; family Drosophilidae; genus Scaptodrosophila; species Scaptodrosophila latifasciaeformis. The sequence goes on from JBAMCM010000073.1 coordinate 5,636,394, forward strand.
AAAATGCCCCAGCTTCTTATTTTAATACAGAAAATTGTATTCAAAGTTTTTTTTTTAATTTGACAAAAAAAAATTCTTTCTTGTATTTTTTTTTATTTTTATTAGTTAAAAAATTTATTTTTTTTATTTACTTTTTTCTTATTTTTTTTGAATTTATTTTTTTTCGAATTTTTATTTTTAATTAAATTTTTTGTTTGTTATTTTTCTTATTATTATTATTTTTTATTTTTATTTATTTATTTATTTTTTCTTATATTCAAACTGATTTGATCTAAGCTAAAGATGCCCCTGCTTTTTATTTTAATGCAGAAGATTTTTCTTTTTTCCTTTTTATTTTCTTTTGCATAATTTTTTCAAAATTTTTAGTTTTGCATAATCCGTCGAGATTTGACCAAAAAAAATATATACACTCCGGCAGGCTTAGAAATTTTAAATGCCTTCTGCCAGAATAAAAATTCATTTCAGGCTTATGAAAAATTCTGGAAAAGTAAATTGAATTTTACTACTCTTATAAAGTTTGAGTGAATCTCAGAAAAAAAAATTATGCAAAGCTTAAAAAAGGAGGGGATTCCAAGGATGCCTCAAAGTACTCAAAATACTTTTTTTTGGGTCAACAAATCTTTCACTCTGAAAGGCAAAATTGATCCAGAAATCTTTACCAATTTTAATCGATATCACAAGACAAGTGGTACAGTTGTGTTCAATAGACCAAGTCCTTTGATTTTAACCGATGTCACAAGCCAAATGGTACAGTTGTGTTCAATAGACTAAGTTCAAGACAAATGGTACAGTTGTGTTCAAAACACCAAGTCTTTTGATTTTAATCGATATCACAAGGGAAACGGTACAGTTGTGTTCAATAGACTAAGTTCTTTGATTTTAATCGATATCACAAGGCCAACGGTACAGTTGTGTTCAATAGACCAAGTCCTTTTTCTAATACAACCAAATCAATTTTATGCAAATTATTTCATACTTTATTTTATTTTTATTTTTTATTTATTGATTGATGGTATTTATAACTTTATTATGCAAGTACAGCACTTTGTTTTTTTATTTATTCCAAAGTGAAAAGAGTCTTAAGTCAAAAATCTTTTGCCCTTCCAAAGCATTTGATACCTTTCAAATGGCAGTTTACTTGTTTATTTTGTCATATTTGCCACATGGCATGTCTGAAAGTGTCGCACATGAAATTCACTCCACTAATGTGTGTGTGTGTGTGTGTGATTGTGTGTGTGGGATGTGATTTATGGCGTGCAAATAGCCTCACAAAAGCGACAAGTGCTCAAAGGACACACACGCACAATCTGGAATGGGGATGATGGAAAGGGGCTGGAGCTGTTATTGGGGTTGGGTTTGGTGCTCAGGGGGGGAGGGAGAGGGAAATACTTTTAGAGAATAAAATTCACATTTCACATTTTCCTCCCTTTCATATCTGTTTTGTTCTTTCCCTTGGTCTATCTCTCTCCCTCTCTCTCTATGTCTTTCTCTTTCTTTTGCTGACTCCCAGACGCCCTTCTAATAATAATTATAATTTATGCACAAGCACACTGACAACAACAACAACAAGAACAACAATATGAACAAACAGCCAGACGGCAAACAAAATCAAACATTGCGCATACGCCCCGCTGGACGGCAGCGTATAAAATGTTTGCCTGATTTAAGGTCTCAATCTGAGCGACACCAAAATTATGTAGATTTTATCTTGGCAAATTTTTGTTGTTTTTGCACTGTTTCAAATCCTTCGGACCATTTTAGTCGGACCAAAATGGAAAGAGCAATTAGATCAATGTTGGAGCTCTTTTGTTTTTGTTGTTGTTGTTGTAATTGCTGAGAGTTCTTCGCATTTCAGAGAGAGCGAGAGATAAGTTTTTGTTTCAGGAATTTTTTCGATTCACTCCTTTTCATTCAATTCCCCTTCCCCCCCCCCCCCCCCTCCAGCCAAGCAAATATTCAATGAAATTTTTCTTATTCGAAATGTGTGTCCGTGTGTGTGTGTGTGTGTGTGTGTGTGAAGAAAAATCGCTGACACATTTGAATTGAATTTTTAGCCAGCAGACAAAAAAAAAAAAAAGAATTGGCCATATTTTATTCTTCTTCTTCTTCATTTTTGTCTTGGATCCACTCAACTTGGTTTGGCTTTATTGTTGTTTTGATTTTTAAAAATAAAACTCAAATCAATTTGTTCAACTATTTTTATAGCCCAAAAATAAACACAACAACAACAATAAGAAGAAGAAAAGCATTGTTATAAATGTTAAACAAATGTGTAAAAATTAATTAAAAATTCACAAAAATTTCCCAAACAAATTTTTCATTTTTTTTTTTTTTTTTTTTTTTTGATTTTTGCCAAGCAAACCAAACAATATGGAAAATATTTAATTAAAAAAAAAAAAACAATGAGAAATTGGAATTTTTCTTGAATGAAAATTTTGGAATTTTTAAAGATGCGAAAAAATTTATCAATTTTTTTTTTTTTTTTTTTTTGAAGTTGATTTCATTTTCTCCCCTTTGGTCAAACAATTCCTAATGAGTTTTTGAGAACAAAAAAAATCAACAGCTGGAATAATTTTTCTCAGAGAGACTGTGAGGGGGGGGGGGGGGGGGGGGTCCAGGAGTATTGTGTGTTTGAATGGTCATCAATCAAATGCCAATCAAATTGCACAAAATGAAAACGTCAAAATACTTGATGCATCTTGCCTTCTTCTTCTTCTCCTTTTGTTAATTATGTCTGCTCTCGTTTTTTTTTAATAAAAAATTGAAAATGTTCTTTTTGACCTAAACAGATTTTCCGGCATCTGGAAAGACCCGCTGAAGTGGCCCGTCTCACACAGCTCAAGGATGCAGTAAAGACACAAAGGGAACGCTTTATGAGCACAATTCTAAATAACACTGAGGTAAACAATCTCAACGAGCTATTGTCCTTTGAGTTGGCCAAATACGAAGCGGTAAGTAAAGCAAACACAAACAAAAAATGAAGGAAAACTAATTAACAGGGCATTTTGATGATTTCGTCAGTGGTGATTTGGTCACTGGTGATTTGGTCACTGGTGATTGATTTGGTCACTGGTGATTTCGTCACTGGTGTTTTGGTCACTGGTGAATTCGTCACTGGTGATTTCGTCACTGGTGATTTGGTCGTTGGTGATTTGGTCACTGGTGATTTGGTCACTGGTGATTTGGTCACTGGTGATTTGGTCACAGGTAATTTCAAGGGAAACTTAAGACTAGTCACTCCATATGAATAACCTTAAAATCATCTGGGATTTAATCTAGAAATATATAGACTTTATTCCCATTGATCAGGTATTCCTGTATTACTCAATAGCCAAATGGGAGTTAGCTTCTGAATGAAATTGGTTTCATAATGTTAAATTATTTAGCCACTTATGCTAAATAAGTAGTCTCTCCGTATAAATAACCCAAACTCATCAGGTATATTAGCCAGAAATATATAGACTTTATTCCCATTGATCAGGTATTCTTGTGTTACTGAATATGGGACTTAGCTACTGAATGATATTGGTTCCAAATTGGCAAAAGATTTAGCTGCTTATTTACATCAGATTTGATTTAGCATCCCATTCATCAAGTATATAGAAATCTGAGTTAGCTTCTGAATGAAATCCAAATGGCATTCTTAAAATATAGACAGCATATTTTGATTCTGAATCACATCTGGAAGTCATGTAGGATATAGGTGAAGTTAGGTTAGAATAAGCCAGCTGACAAACGCAAGGGAAACCACACATAGACCAATGTGGACCTTAGGGAGACCTGAAATACCGGAGATGGGATATAACCTCTGAATAGAATATGTATCTTTGTGCCTAATTTGAGGATCAAACGGTTATATATTTAATGTGTAAAATGATAGCTTTATAAATCATTCAAATAATCCTATATTTAAGTGGTTATTCAGGCACTCCATGGCCAGCTTTTTTCAAAGAAATCCGAAAGAAATAAAGGGGGGCAGGCATCGACTTATCTTTCTTTCTTTCCCTACCTTTTCTTTATAATAAATCTAATATTTAATTAAATTCTAAAGAACCGTCTAAACAGGCTTTCGTCTGGTTGACTGTCTTATTAATAATACCATTTAATACCCAGAGAAGAGTACCTCAGAAAAGTTCAGTCATAGTTGTCGGTTGAACGTCTTAAAGAGTACTTCAAACCAGTGCGAGATTTCTGGGAGATGTCTTGGCTCTATAGGAAGAGGACCCCTTCGAAACCATCTATGAATTATGGGATTCCTTATCTCAGGAATCATGCTCTGGCAGATTGTTTCGACCGTGACTTTGGGGCTCATCAAGTCATGTTTTGGATCAACCCTAGAGAGTCAAAGACTGCCAGAGTAGGCAAACATTTGGGGCTGCTAATGCATTATTGCTATTTTTCAAACATAAAAACCCAATGAGTTGGAGTTCAATGAACGTGAAAATGAATTTCGCTTGATGGTTTTGGGGGTGGGGCGAGGGGAAGCAAGTGTAAACTAGAATCAAGTTGATGGGTTTATCATGTTTTATGAGACTTTCTCAATTGCCTGGCACAAATTTTAACCTTTTTGTTTACTTACTCCACCCACCTCTCTCTCTCTCTCTCTCTCTCTCCGTTAAAGGCCGTACAGCAGGCAGCCGAGGGTGGTCTCTTAATTCTGGCCGATAAAGACTTTCCAGAGCCCTACGAGCGCTGGAGCATACTTCAAGCTGTGTTCTTCTCATCGACTGTGTTAACGACCATAGGTAAACCTGATATAACCCCAAATCGATTTCTTTCAATGATAATCTCTTTCCTCTTTTTTTTTTTTAGGTTATGGCAATATTGTGCCAGTGACCACCGGTGGTCGTGTATTTTGCATTTGCTTTGCCCTTATTGGCATACCCTTTACCTTGACTGTCATTGCCGATTGGGGTCGACTCTTTGCCACGGCTGTTTCGGTCTTTGGCAAGCATATGCCAAGTGGGTAAGCTAATTCTAACAAGAGATCTCGGACTTATATATTCCCTTTGACTTGCAGAGAAACCGAAGTTTACCAATTTCATTGGTAAGACTTGGTTTTATGCCCTACTGGCGGTTTGTTTTCTGGGTGTTTATCTGGCTGCCGGTGCTGGTTTGCTTTTGCTTTGGGAAGATGATTGGACCTTTTTTGATGGTTTCTATTTTTGTTTCATTACCATGACCACCATTGGCTTTGGTGATCTGGTGCCCAGTAAGTTTGATCTTTATGCTTTGGCCAGCAAGTTCAATTAAGCTTTTTTCTCTTTTGGCAGAGAAACCGAATTATATGCTACTCTGTACTTTATATATTCTGATTGGTTTGGCTCTCACTTCGACCATTATTGAGCTGGTTAGGCGTCAGTATGCCACCAGTTGGGCTAAATTACAGGTGATGAATTTTTCATTTCTATTTTTCGCAACTTGTTGTTGTTGTTGTTATTGTTGGCTTTTGTGTAATTGTCTTGGTAGGAATTGTCGGGTCCCATGGCTGAGACACTACGTCGCCTGGGCGAAACCGCTGGCACCGGTCTGGATTATACAACTCTGCAAAAGGTCCTAACGGTAAGTGGAAAGAAAGAAGAAGAAGAATGAAGTTTAATCGGTCAACTTGTGTGTGTGTGTGAGCAGGTGTCGATGCCCAAGTGGAATACGGGCAATAAGAAGAATGCCCACAATCCGGACATAGCTGCCCTGGAGGCCATTACGAATGCCATACTCAAGGAGGTGAAAGAGGCGCAAAACAACAAGCCCAAAGTCTTGCAAATTGTCATCTATGAGTCATCGGTCTGAATGTCTACTCAAACTGCTCTATACTCTTTTTGCTTTCCAAGTTAGGTAAAGACTTTTCTCTAGAATTTTTTTTTTTTTTTGATTAATCCAATTCCCTTTTTTTTTAGTTGGAAAGTGGGCAGCCCTCAGCCCCTTACACTCTGCTCGGCACAATTTAGCTTATGACATTTTTAAATAGTGTTTTTTTTTCGATTAGCTTATGACTTCCACTATAAAATACAAACAAAAATAATATTAATAATAATAATAATAATAATCATAGTCAAATGTAAAATGATCATGTCTAGGCAATAATAATGCTCATACGTACTGATGGCCCATTCATATGGTCATATGCAGAACACAGACACACCCTATGTGTGCTTGAATTTTTTTTTTTTTTAATTAATCTTAAATTAATTTTAAGTTTGATATAATTAAGTTAACTATAATTAACCAAAAACATAAATATTAAATGTCATCAATTAAATTAAAATCAATTGCAAAAAAGACTTAAGGTAAAGCAAATCAAAAAAATCTAAAACAATTTAGTTTTTCTTCGCTTTGACAAGGCAAAAAGATTTTAGAGAAATATCCCAAGCAAAAAATATCCCTCAAGCTTGGGAAATTTCAATACGAGCTTGAAAGTTGCTTGGGTGAAAGCTCCGTGCTGGGCGCGTGAATTTAAATTTGAAGAATGTAAGCCGAGTGCAGGCGGAACACAATGACCCAACGGGACTTGTGCTTGAAAGCTTCTCCCGAAAAAAGCTCTGAGCTGGGCGCGTGAATTTAAATTTTGAAAAATATGAATGGAATGCAGCCGGCGACTGCAGCCGAAACCTAATGACCCAACGGGACTTGTGCTTGAAAGCTTCTTCCGAGAAAGCTCTGAGCTACGCGCGTGAATTTAAATTTAAAAGAAATAAGAATCGAGTGCAGCCGGTGACTCCAGCCGGAACCTAATGACCCAACGGGACTTGTGCTTGAAAGCTTCTCCCGAAGAAGCTCTGTGGTGGGCGCGTGAATTTGAATTTTTGAAAAAATATGAATCGAGTGCAGCCGGCTTTGTCACGAGTGCAGCTCGTCGAATTAAACCGAACAGAATGACACAACGGGACTTGGCATTCCAGTACGTCAGTTCGTTGGCTATAAAAGTCGGTTCGCTTGGTCTGCCGCCGGCTAGTTTCATAGATCCGAGTCTGTACAAGTGAACAAATTCTCTTCTTCCTCTTGAGTGAATTTTGTATTTTTTTTTTTTTTTCATATATTTTTTTTTCTGTGTGTCTGTGTGTGCGAGTGTGTGTACGAGTGTGTGTGTGTGGGTGTATTGTGTATTTAGTTTAGTTTTATTTTATCATCATTGTTCCTTGTTGTTGTTGTTGGTTTTTGCGTGTGGTGGACTGTGATCATTTTGAAGCGCTGCGTGCGTTTTGATCATTTTTGATTTTGATTTGTTGTCTAGGGGCGCACTTATTCAGTATCCCGCCAGACGGGCAACGACTAACATCAACGTAACATCAAATGGAATAAAAAAAAAAAAAGAAAGAAAGAAAAAAAGTAAATCAAGAATTAGTGAATTAACATCCGCTAGACGGTGACACGCGGTGACAACAACGAGTAACGGTAACGGTCACAGGCTGCGACTGCATTTTCGATATTCTCAGTTGCTGCCGTCTGACTGCGCGTGTGCCTCTGTGCGTCTGTGTGTGTGTGTGCGTGTGTGTAAATTTTTTTTTCTGTTAATTTTTTTTGGTGAAAATTAAAAAAAAAAAAAAAATTATATTTGTGGATTAGAAAAATAAAAAAAAAAAGAAAAATAATTCCGGCCTGGACAGCATGGAGGTACTAAAGAAAGATGCGACTCTGGCCTCGCCGAGCAGCGTCTTCTATTTGCTGCTGCTGCCCACTTTGATGCTGTGGTACACCTATTGGCGTCTATCTCGCTCCCATCTCTATACCCTGGCTGCCCGTTTGCCAGGACCGCGTGGCCTACCCATTGTCGGCCATCTATTCGATGTCGTTGGACCCGCTTCCTGTACGTCTACCCAACTCCATCAAACCGATTTGCCTTCTATATATTTCTCTCCCTCTCTCTCTCTCTCTCTCTTTCGTTGCAGCTGTTTTTAAAACAGTTATTAGGAAGAGTGCACAATTTGAGCATATAGCCAAAATGTGGATCGGTCCGAAATTGGTGGTCTTTATCTATGATCCACAGGATGTGGAATTACTATTGAGCAGTCATGTCTATATAGATAAGGCCTCTGAATATAAGTTCTTTAAGCCCTGGCTTGGTGATGGTCTACTCATCAGTACAGGTAAATGGTCGCCAATGAAATTTCATTTATTTAATTTTCAAACATAAATCATAAATTAATCAAATCGTTGACAGTGAAAGGGGTGAGCACCCCAGCGAACCGATCTAAATTTTTTTTTTTTGTTCTGTTGATTCTTTTTTTTTTGGACAGGTCAAAAATGGCGAGCACATCGTAAACTAATCGCACCCACATTCCATTTAAATGTCTTAAAGAGTTTCATTGAATTATTCAATGAGAATTCACGGAATGTGGTGCGGAAACTGCGTGCAGAGGATGGACGCACATTTGATTGTCATGATTACATGAGTGAGGCAACTGTGGAAATTCTATTGGGTAAGTAATAATCATCATCATCATCATCATGATCATAATCATAATAATAATAAATAATAATAAAAGAAATAACAAAACTAAACTAAACTCACTCACTAAAACGTTGGTACAGTCAACTCACACGCATTTACCGTTGTTCTGAGTGAACCGACCTAAGCTGAGCCAACCTAAGCTGAGCTGAGCTGTGCGTGTGAGTAGGATCTGTCTGTGTGATATTTTATTTATTTATAACATTTTGCAAAGACAGACAGATAATTCAAATACATTTCTCTCTCTCTCTCTCTCTCTCTCTCTCTCTCTCTCTCTCTCTCTGTCTAAATATAGTTAGGGATTTATACATATAGCGAGATCTTTTCAATTGAGCTCAGCTCAGACCCATTTCCCCATATAACAACAACAACAACAATTTTTGCTTGTACAGTTTCTTTGCTATTGTCATGCGTGACTAACTAATACAGATATATATATCAGATATATATCCATATATATATATATCTATGTATATCTGCAGACTTTTTTTTTTTAAATTTCCTGTTTGATATAAAAATGAATTTGTCTTTTAGAAAGGTACGAGTTCTTTTTTCTTTCTTTTATAGAAGAAAAGAAATCATTCAATCAGCATGAAAGATCATCAGATCTGGTTGGTTTAGTCTAGAATTCATAGTGGAATAAACTCAACTGACCCAGCTCCAGGCCAACTCAAATTGAATTTAACTCACTCACAACAAGTTCTTCGTTTTTTTTTCTGTTTTTAATTGTCAAACAATGAAATCTGCAAAATACTTTGAATTACGCATAAAAAAAAACGAGTGAGGGCCTGTCGAGAGTAAATTGCATATTAAGTATACGCAGTGTTGCCCCGTCTCCTCCTCCTTCTTCTTTTGGTCTATTCTAATAATTATTTTTGCTTATCAAGAAAATTTTTGTTTTTTTTTTTTGTTATTGTAATTTTGTTTTTTGCCTTTCTTGTGGGCATTTTAGTTTTTTTTTTCTCCGTAATTGCTAATTGCCAACGTTTTGCGTCATTTGAAACGGTGAAACGTTGGCTTGCGACGTTTCCACTTGCATTTAAATTTTCCTGATTAAATTTTTAATAGCCCCAAGCCGTGGTTTATAATTGCAATATCTCCCTCTCTCCCTCTCTCTCTCGCTCTCTCTCTGTCCGTCTTTTTTTTCACCAGTTGATTTGGGTTTAGTTTTTTTTTCGCCATTTTGTTGTTTTGGCAGCTATTCAATTATCGGCCAAGGTAGCCATAAAAGATATAAAGCAGCGTTTATTTTTATTACTTCTTATGCAATTCGGGCCTAGCCTTTTTTAATGGTTCAATTTGAAGGTAGACCTAGACCCACAGGCCTCAAGTTTTTCTTTTGTCTTGGCTTATGCAATGAGCAAATCCATTTGACCTAAGTTCCGGCTAATATTTCTATATCTCTAGCTGAAGAAGATAATTTCTAGAAAAAAATGGAAATTACAATTCTCTACTTATTAGGATCAGAAATTCTTTATCTTAAGTCTTCCATATAAAGAGTTCTATGGGAATTATGAGTAGACTCCTTTTGATCTCTGAGATCGGAGAATTTTCTATATCTCAAGCTGAAGAAAAAGAAGAGGATTTCCATGAAGATAGTAAGGGAATTTCTCTCCTTTTTAAGATCAGAAATTCTTTATCTTAAGTCTTCCATATGAAGAATTCTATAGGAGTTATGAGTAGATCTCTGAGATCTGAGAAACTTTTTATATCCCAAGCTGAAGAAGAAGAATAAAATCTCCAGGAAAAAAATTACAATTCTCTTTTTCTTAAGATCAGAAATTCTTTATCTTAAGTCTGCCATATAAAGAGTTCTGTAGGAATCGGACCAGCCCATTCTTAATCCCTATGAATCTGACTTGTCTCTCCCCCAAAAGACTCGGTTAGCTTCAGCTTAGTCCGGCTCTAATTGATAAATAAGTTCAGGGAATTGGATAGCCCTATTCCTTATTCCATTTTCAAATCATGACATAACCTAGAATATCTCCCATCTGACATACAATCAAATCTCTTTTATTTTTCTTTAATTTTCCAACGATAGAAACCGCTATGGGTGTATCGAAGAAGACTCAGGATAAATCGGGCTTTGAGTATGCCATGGCCGTGATGAGAATGTGCGATATCCTTCATGCTCGACATCGGAGTATTCTGCTGCGTAATGAGTTCATTTTCACCTTGACGCGTTACTACCGGGAACAGGGACGTCTGCTGAATATTATACATGGATTGACCACCAAGGTGATCAAGAGCAAGAAGGAGGCCTTTGAGAAGGGAACACGCGGCTCTTTGGCTCAGTGTGAGCTAAAGGCGGCCGAGGAGGAGCCCAAACTGGAGCAGAGTGGTCAGCAAGTGGGTGGCGGAAGTGGAGTGGCTGGTCTGTCGTATGGCCAATCGGCTGGATTGAAAGACGATCTCGATGTGGAGGATAATGATGTGGGTGAGAAGAAGCGTTTGGCTTTTTTGGATTTGATGCTGGAGAGCGCTCAGAATGGAGCTCTGATCACCGATACGGAAATCAAGGAACAGGTGGATACGATTATGTTCGAAGGTCATGATACGACGGCGGCGGGTTCCTCCTTCTTTCTGTCCCTGATGGGCATACACCAGGAAATACAGGATCGGGTTATAGCCGAGCTGGATGGTATTTTTGGGGACTCGCAGAGACCGGCCACATTTCAGGATACCCTGGAAATGAAATATCTGGAACGTTGCCTGATGGAGACACTGCGTATGTATCCGCCGGTACCACTTATAGCCCGTGAATTGCAGGAGGACTTGAAGTTGGCCTCAGGCAACTATGTTATACCCCGAGGAGCTACTGTCACCGTGGCCACCATTAAGCTGCATCGCAATCCCAAGGTCTATGCCAATCCAAATGTCTTTGATCCGGATAACTTTTTGCCCGAACGTCAGGCGAATCGTCATTATTATGCCTTTGTGCCCTTCTCGGCGGGACCACGCAGCTGTGTGGGTGAGTCTGGGTTCTCCATTTTCCCATTTTCAACTTAATTTAATTTCGTTTTTTTTTTTCCTTTTTTTAAAGGTCGAAAATATGCTATGCTGAAACTTAAGATATTGTTATCGACCATTTTGCGCAATTATCGGGTTTATTCGGACCTCAGTGAGGCGGACTTCAAGCTCCAGGCGGACATTATATTGAAGCGGGAGGAGGGTTTCCGTGTGCGTCTGCAGCCGCGTCAACCAAACAAGCAACCAGCGGCGGCATCGGCGATGTCATCTTAACTTATCCATATATATTTTTTTTCGCAAGTGATAGTTCCCGGTCTATGAAATAAAAAGAAAAACAACCAAACCAAACCCAACTCAATCCACAATTCTCACACACACACACATATACAAACATAAACTACTAAGAGAAATAGCATACATGCGTATATGTAATTTTATTGCATAAAATGTTAACTGATAAAATGATTATTATTATTATTCTTTTTTTTTTTTGCTTTTTTTTTGTCTATCGCAGCACAATTGAAGCGTTGCATTTAACAAATTCAAACATTCCAAGTAATTGTAATAAACGTGGTGTCATTTTGAACTTAGCGCCTTTCTTTTAAAGAGAAACAGAACAGCAGCAGAGCTGCCAACTTGTAGAGTTCGGGTAGCCAGTGGCAGTTCTTAATATTCAACAAGTTCTTCCGAAGAAATGAACAGGTGAATTAGTTCCGGAATGAGCCAGTGACACGACGGCAGACAATTTTTTGTTGTTGTTGTTACCGTTGTCGCGTTTCACTTTCAATTTCCTCAAAATTAAGAAAGATTCACAGCCATGCCCTCTGCCATTGAAGAGCTCCAGGCCATTATAGTCGAGCTAAAGCAAGAGATCGAGGATCAAAGAAATCAGACACGAAATGCCCGCGAACGCATCAAACAAATGTCCGCCGAGGTGGTCGACTCCAATCCCTATAGCCGCCTGATGGCCCTCCAACGTATGAACATTGTCAAAGACTACGAACGCATACGGGACAAGGCGGTGGCTGTGGTGGGCGTTGGTGGTGTAGGCAGTGTAACCGCCGACATGCTCACTCGGTGAGTTGAATTATTTTTACCAGGAAATAAGGTGCAATCATAACCGTAGCAAACTCCCCGTTCCAGCTGTGGCATTGGCAAACTAATACTCTTCGACTATGACAAGGTTGAGCTGGCCAATATGAATCGTTTATTCTTCACACCCGACCAAGCTGGACTCTCCAAGGTGGAGGCAGCTGCTCGCACTCTCAGCTTCATCAATCCAGATGTTCTGATAGAAACTCACAACTACAACATCACCACTGTGGACAATTTTGATAAGTTCCTGACCACCATTTCCGAGAATGGCATCGAGCAGGGCAAGCCAGTTGATCTGGTCCTTAGCTGTGTGGACAATTTCGAGGCCCGTATGGCCATCAATGCTGCCTGCAATGAGAACAATCTCAACTGGTTTGAGTCTGGGGTTTCCGAGAATGCCGTCTCCGGTCACATACAGTTCATACGTCCCGGCGACACAGCCTGTTTCGCCTGTGCCCCACCCCTGGTGGTGGCGGAAAATATTGACGAACGCACGCTCAAGCGGGAGGGGGTCTGTGCTGCCTCTTTGCCCACCACCATGGGCATCACAGCCGGCCTGCTGGTGCAGAATGCCCTGAAGTATCTGCTTAACTTTGGAGAAGTCTCCGACTATCTGGGCTATAATGCTCTCAACGATTTCTTTCCCAAAATGACGCTCAGGCCGAACACACAGTGCGATGATCGGAATTGCCAAAAGCGGCAGCAAGAGTTTCAGGCCCGACCCAAGCCTCAGGCTGTAGAAGTGGAGGAGGAGTCCAATGAGCCTGTTCATGCCACCAATGAGTGGGGCATTGAGTTGGTGGCCGAAGATGGACCTACCGAATCGGACCAAGCCGACAATACAAAAGGCAATTCGGAACTAGGAGGCACAGGACTGAGACTAGCCTATGAGGCGCCGGACAAGACGATATCTACGGAGGGGGAGCAGGCGGCAGCTGGCGGTGATGCAGTTGCGCCTGAGACAAGCCTAGATGATCTGATGGCCCAGATGAAGGCCATGTAGGGCAATAATTCCATTTATTTTGATATATGTGCAACAAATTATTTATACAAAATTTTTACACAGTTATTGTTTTTTTTTTTTTATATATACAAATAATAAAAATGTTTAAAAGCAACAGACAAATGCACTTTTTACAATGGGAGCTATAAAATCAGAAGATTAATAAAATTTAACGTCTTAGCGAATTGTTTGTGGGGAAAATTTCGCAGCGCCCTCTGCATGCAAGTTGCGCATAAATTTGTGGTATTTTTTTTTTCCAAAAAGAGGGTCACACTGTACTCGAGCATTTGTCGCGTTGTCAAATTGCAATACAACACAAAGTTTTTATTCCAAACATATTTTCAACGCAAATTTAAAGCAAATTATTCCAAAATGACCAAAAAGGAAGAGAAAACACAACCGGCCGAAGAAGTAAGTTCTTAGATTCCAATGCCTGCCCATCCAACTAGTCGTTTATTTTTGCCGGCGTCTTCTGAGCCCGGTCGACTGTCATTTTTTTTTTTCTCTTGTCTCTTGTACACGTCAGTGAGAAATATACAGATATACAATTTCTTTTGTAATTAAACAGCTGGTCAAAGTGAATAAGTGGGATGGCTCTGCCGTCAAGCATGCCCTGGACGATGCCGTCAAGACCTGCCTACTGAGCGACCGTCCTCAGTTGATAGAACAATTTGGTTTGGTCAATATACGCCTGGCCCTCTGCGCCCTGGCCGTTGGTGTGGCAGTGATGGCCCATGCCTGGGATTTCACCCATCCCTTCCCGCAGTCGCGACCAGTGCTGCTATTCAGTGTCTTGGCCTATTTTGCCTTAATGGGTATCCTAACCCTGCACACCACATTCCGCGAGAAGGGCACCTTTGCCGTGGCCGTGGAAAAGGACAGCAGCGGCAAGGTCCAACGCACCTGGGAAGCCAGTTCCGATATGAAGAAATACGATGACAAATATTTGCTCACCCTAACCGTCAGGGATGCCAAGGGAGCCATTGCCACCACAACCAGTCGCAAATCCTGCGCCAATTATATCGACACCACCGGCACCATTCTGGACAACCTGGTGGCCAATCAGGTAAACCGACTCTACAATTCCCTCTCCTCCGAGAAAAAAGAGAAATAGCTCATTCTGGGGACAATCCAAGCTGATGATTATAATGATGATGGTGATGGATCATCAGCCCCGCTGGCCGTTGTCTGAGGGCGCACTTATCCCACGCCTACAAACCCCTCCCAACATACCGTCATATTCAAATCCTGTTTTTTTTTTTTTCCTTTAGTTAAGAATTCCTTTTTTCTCTTCTAATTCTTCTTCCATTTCGATTAATTAAATTATTTTTAGATGAACTTTTTGCCAAAGTGTTTTAATTGTCACGACTAAGGAGCACTTTCCAATCGGCTCCGTAACACATTTTCGAAAACAAAAAGTGCCGAGAGAAATTCAAATTTTTTAATTTTTTTTTAGTTTTGTGAAGAAAAAATTGTTTCCCTTTGTTTTGGGAAAGGATTGGAAGAAGCTAAGCAGAAACATGTCCATTCCGAGCAAGTGAAACGCATAAATCAAAATTCAAAAATTTTTTTCGGCATTTTTTTTTTTTCGGTCAAAAAATTTTCTTCTTATTTTTCAAAATTCCAAATCAAAAGCAAAGAAGTTGCGGTTATGCGGGAAATTGTTACTCTGCAAATCGGTGGAGCTGGCAACTCCATTGGCGATGCGGTGAGTACCAATCTTCATATCCCAAAAACCAATTTCTAATCTTCTTCTTCATTTAGTTCTGGCATGTGATATCGCATGAGCATGGCGTGGACTATGCCTCGGGTAGATTTGGTGGCACCAGTCCCTTGCAGCTGGAGAGGATTAATGTATTTTTTAATGCCACCGCCAGCAAGAGATTCTATGCCCGCACTATAATAATCGATACGGAGGCCTCCACCATCCAGAGACTCAATTCGAGCAGCCAGCTGTATAGGCCGGAGAATTTCGTGGCGGGTTCGGAGAGTGCAGGGAATAATTTTGCCCGCGGCTATCATACCGATGGAGCTGAGATACTCGACCAGGTCTTGGATAATACACGACGGGAGGTGGAATCGGTGGACTCTTTGCAGGGCTTCCAGCTGCTGCATTCCATAGGCGGCGGCACTGGCTCTGGTCTAACTTCTCTCATAATGGAGGCCCTGGTGGAACAGTATCCGGATAATTTGCTCTGCAATTATGTAACCATACCCTCGCCCAATATGTCCCAGGTGGTGGTGGAGCCGTACAATGCTTTGCTTAGTATACCCGCCCTGGTGAACAACTCCCATCTGACCTTTTGTCTGGACAATGAGGCCTTGTTTCAGATTTGCAATCGTAATCTCAAGATCAAGATGTCCGGCTATGAGCATATCAATCATATTGTGGCCCTGACCATGTCTGGTATAACCACCTGTCTAAGATTCCCCGGCCAGCTGAATGCTGGATTGCGTAAAATCTATGTGAATATGGTGCCCTTTCCGCGTCTACATTTCCTCATTCCGGGCTTTGCACCCCTGGTCACCTGCAAGCAGCAGCAATTCTCCAAGGGCACCGTGTCGGAGCTGGTGCAGCAGATCTTCTCGTCGAACAATTTGCTGTGTGCGATTGATTTGCGTAAGGGTAAATTGCTGACAGCTGCTGGTATATTTCGGGGAAGGATGTCGCCGAGGGAGGTGGATCAG
This sequence comes from Scaptodrosophila latifasciaeformis, assembly GCA_037075145.1. NCBI lineage: Eukaryota > Metazoa > Arthropoda > Insecta > Diptera > Drosophilidae > Scaptodrosophila > Scaptodrosophila latifasciaeformis. The sequence goes on from JBAMCM010000073.1 coordinate 5,652,596, forward strand.
CTGATGACCGGGGTGAGGAATAAGAATCTGCAGAATTTTGTGGATTGGATTCCGAATAATATTAAGACGGCTATTTGTGATATACCGCCGCGTGGGCTGAAGATGTCGGCCACGTTTATTGGGAATACTACGGCGATTCAGTCGCTGTTTCAGCGTTTGCTTGATGGTTCCACGATTATGTTGAGGCGTAAGGCTCATTTGCATTGGTATACTGGGGAGGGGATGGAGGAGCAAGAGTTTATTGATGCCCAACAGGAGCTGCAGGCTATTATTGATGATTATAGCAGTAGTGGTGACACCAATGAGGGCGGAGCGGATGCGGATGAGGGTGATATTGATGATGCTGCGGCCGGGGCGGGTCCGACTTGCACTTATTGTGCTGGCTAAAAAAAAAAAACAGGGGGAGGGGAGAATTGGAAATGGTAGCGGTGATATTGATTTGTAGGTTTGTCGTTATGGCTTTGGTGTTTAACTTGGAAGATGTGTGATAAATCCATGTTGGCTAGTGGCCTTATTCCTGCAATCAATTCATTTCGAGATCTACTGGAATGGTAAGACAATTCTCTAACCAGTGGCGCCGTTGGCTAAAACAAAACAAAAAACATTATTTGTTTACGCTTTTACACGAGTACAATCTGTAATTGAAAAATAATATTGGTTTATATATTTTGCTGCAATTGATGGAGTTGGAAGTTTTCAATTTTCTGGCTTGGGCGCATTTCTTCTTTAGCAGGTTGGCAGGCTCGGAACAGGTTCGCTTTACTGATTCCGGCTGAACCAAGTTTCGATGAATAATTTAAATAAATTGATTGCTTAAACATAAAATTTGATTAGTTTTTTATTTGTGTAAATATGTGTGTGGTTTTTAAAACAATTGTTTATATATGTATACAATTGAATGTGTGTTCGTTTTTATTCAGACTTGGCTTATTCTTCCATTTTATTAATTTTATAATCATTTAATGTAATAGTAAATAATTTGTTCCTTAATAATTGAAGTCGTTGCCTTAATAACATTAATTTTCTTCCATTTAAATAAAGAAAAAAAAGCAATTTGTTCGTTCAAAATTCAAATTCAAAAAATTCGTTTTTCAGCCGTTTTCTGTAAACCGACGAGAGAAAATGTGTGGACTGTATTGGACTGTAAGGCATGACATGTGGATTTTGTGTATCAATTATCAGCAGTGCTGCCAACTTTTTTCGAGAAAAAAAAACTATTTTTGACGGGACGCGGGAAAAAAGGCTAAATTATTTTGCAAAAAAAAAAACGCACAAAAAAGCTAAATTAAAAAACAAATTTATTATTATTTTTGATCATTTTATTACACAAATTATTTTTAGAGGCACTTTAAAACTTCGTCCAGCTCATTTTCGTCATCTAAATCAGCTTCATAAGCCTTATTGGTGCCAATCGCTTGCAAATATGTCTCTGGGAGTTTGTAGCTGTAACAGCATTTATTAAGGCGTCTCAGTCCATACCTGTAAATAAATTAAACATGTATACTATGTTGACTTACATAATTGAGACTTTCGCCCATTACCTTATAAATAAAATGCTGTTAAGCGTATTTATACCCAATCTATTTCTTAGTTTGGTTTTAACTAGATTAACCTGGCTAAAAACTCCTTCGATTTCGGCATTTGATCATGGCAATTCTTAAATTTTTCCCGCAATTTGTCTTTCAATAAAGCCAAATTGGCAGCACTGGTGCGATCCATTTAAGTTCCACAATTGTTTCTGGCTTTTTCCTAGCTATTTCTGTTTTAAGAGAGCGGTAACTGAGGGTACTTTTGTTTATATTCTTTAGGAATGCTCCTTATATTAATTTCATATTTTACATAAAACGATCAAATATCGATAGAGCTGCAACTCTCCAATGGATTTTATTTTCAAATGATAGGATAGCAATACTAAAAAAACGCATTAAAAGCTAAAACTTTTTATAAAAAAGCCAAAAAACCCGTTTCCCGCAATTCTTGAATTTTTCCCGCAATTTGTCTCTCAATAAAGCCAAATTTGACGGGAAAAAAGCAAAATTGGCAGCACTGATTATCACGAATATACAGCCAAATTTGACGGGGAAAAAGCCAAATTGGCAACACTGAGTATCAGAGTTGAAACGTTTTCTTGCCTTCTCTAACGAAGTCTCGGAACGAACGGTAAACAGACGCCGCGTGTGTTTCGTGGAAGCAAAGGCAAAGCAGATGAAAAAAATAAAATACACAACCAAATATTCAACTTCAAGTGTACTTGTATTTTCTGTCTTTTCTCGGTGGCTTGAAGAAGTAAAAATTAAATATTAAGTGCGAATTAAACGGGGTGAAAAAAGTGCGTACTCGAAATACACAAGCGATACTGTTTCTTTCAAATTTATCTGGTGCGTGATACATTTTGTTTTCTTTTTTTTTTAAGTTTATCAAGAGTGTTTAATTGTGCCTATAAACTAATTGACACACACACACACACACGCAGACCCACACAGACCAATACAAGACTGCATTTGTTGGAAGTTTTGTTAACAAAAACAAAAACAGCAGCAACATTTGTAAATTGTCTCAAAAACAGAGCCACAGCCAAAGCCAGAGTCACACATACATACGAAAATGCGACAGTTATGAATCCGAAGAAAAATTCCCGCGACTCTGGCTAATGTTGTTGGTGTTTTTGTCACTGCTGCTGCTGCTGCTGTTGCTGTTGTTTTTTATTTTTTGTTGTGCTAGTTTTTTCTTTCAAATTTACCCGTTTGAACCAGGAATATGATTAAATTCAAATTTAAAAATCTATAAAGAAATCTAAAGACCCTTGCAAGCCTGGCATTTTGTTTTTTGTTTTTTTCTTAGTTTGTTAGGCATCGGCATGCTTCAAGTGAACGATTGTGTGTGTATGTGTGTGAGTTTGTGAGTTTTTGTATATGTGAGGGAGCTCTCAGCATCCCTATTGCTGTCACGCTTCAACGCACACACTGTTGCTTAGGCGGCTGCAATGGCTGCAACGTGCGTGCAGCGGTCAACGTCGACCGCGAGCGTCGACCAAAAAGGGCACGGGCCCCTGGAATTCTGTTTTCTTTTTTTTTTTCTGTTTATTTATACACAAATTTGTAGTATTTTTAAAAATTGTCTTGCACATTCTTTTTCGTCTCAAAAAAAAAAAAAAAACAGAGTGTGTCTGTGTGACTATGTGCCTGTGTATGTGTGTGTGAACTCTAACTTCTCCTGAGCAAAAAAAAATAAAAAAAAATCTAATTTACTATTTTAATTTTTTTTTCAATTTTTTTCGTGTTTCAACAGTTTGAATAAAGCCTTCGTATTTTAATACGAAAAAAAAAAAACAAAAATAAAAGGCGACTTAAATGCGCCGAAAAAAAATTTAACAAAAAAAAAATAAAATAACCGAAAATTAAAAAAAAGTGCAAATTGAAAAAGAGAACAATTCGAACAGTTTCCAAAAAAAGAAAAATCTATAAAAAAAAGGAGAGGAAAATGTTTACCGAAAAGGGCATATTTGCCATAGGCGATGGCCTGTTGGATGTGGACACCGAAAGCTTGGAGGGATTACTTGTGCCAAATGACATCAACGAGATCTACGAGGTGGAACAGACGCCGTTTGCTAGGTGAGTTCAACTTGAATTTTTTTTTTGGTAAAAAAAAAAATGTGAAAAGAAGAGGAAACAAGTTTCAAACGGCTACACCGCTGCAAGCTGAAACTGCATGTGTGTATATGTGTGTGTGTGTGTTTTATTTTTTTTTAATATTATTTTTTTTTTTTGGTATTTTTGTATTTTGGCAAAAAAAAAGCGAAAACTGCGAAAGCGTCATCAGAAAAATCTTTAAAGAAAGTCAGTCAAAAAAAAAAAAAAAACATCAACCAAGTCAAACTTCTACGTCGCAGGCAAAAAACAAAAAAAAAAAACTTGTTTTTGTCTCTTGCAAGCTTGTCTGTGTGTGTGTGTTCAAGTTTCTACCACTCACACACACACACACATACATACACATTTACTCTTGTACGCTTGGTGAGTCGACTTGGACTTGTCGCTCAAAGCTGAGCTTTCCTGTTGTTTTTGTTGCTGTTGTTGTTGCAGCGCGGCTGCCCTTGTGGCATTTTGTCTTAGCAGCTGTTCACCTATCTCTCCGTCTCCCTCTCCCTCTCTCTGTCTCTCTCTTTCTAACACCCGCTCAGAGTTCTTCTTCTTCTTCTTGTTCAGTTTCTGCAAGACTGACCCGTTTGCCCTTGCTGTGTGTATGTGTGTGTCTCTGTGTGTGTGTGTTTTTTTTTTCGACTGAACAGATCACTTTGGCTTTGAGAACTGCAAGAGTCTTGCTGGGCCAAATGATCTAAGCCCTTAATTTTTTTTTTTTTCACTGTCAGCAATTTTTTTTCTTTCTTCTTCTTTTTCTTCTTTTTGTTTCTACCTTTTTTTCCGCTACAAAAGTTTGCTCATTAGTTTTTATTTGGTTTGTCTCTTTGGGTTTACCTGTGTGTGTGTGTGTGTTTTTTTTCTTCTTCTTCTTCTTCTTCCTCGTCTTCATTATTCGTTTTCATGGGCTTTCCGATTTGCATAAATGTGCATTTCATTTGGCAAATTTTTTTTTTCATTTCTTTTTCTTTGTTTTTTTTTTTTTTTTTTGCCATTTGTGATTTTTTGTTGTCAGCTGCCATTTTTTTCGCCTTCTTCTTCTTTTAATAATTTGCTTTGTGTGTGTGGCTTCCGTTTTTTTTATTTATTTTTTTTTTTCGAAGAGTGACCAAGCCAGTTCTTCTTTGCGCCGACCTTTTCAGACCCAAGAAGCTGGGCTAGCTAGCTCGTTCCCTTCCTATCTCCACCCTCCCCCTCCCCTCTGTCTATGGGAATGTTCATCTTCAGGTTGGCCCAGGCCCGGCAGTGGCCTGGTCGCGAGTTCAGAGTCCAATGACTGTGAAGGTCGTTCGCTCTTGGCCCGAACACTTCACAACCCTGGCCCAGCCTGCCTCAACTCAGACACAACGACGACTACCACAACAACAGCAACAACAATAAAAAAAAAAAACAATTTTTTTTTTTTTGCTATTTTGCATTCTGACAGGCACGAACGAAGCACATCAAGTCAACTCTACACTTCTCTCCCAGCAAAACCAGCCTCTTCAAACTTATCTTGTCTTACTCTTACCTCCCCCCTCTCACTCTCCCTCTCTCTCTCTCTCTCTTTCTCGCTCTCGCTGATAGTCAAAGAACACGTGCACAACACTAAAACTCCCCTGCTCACTCCCCCCTCCCCTCTCACTGCCCTTTTATTATCACCTCACAATCTTTGGCCCCCCTTTTATGCCCTCACCCCGCCACGCCTATCTGCTTTAGATAAGCCCCGGCACACATGTCAGGCAAATAATAAAAAAAAAAAAAACCAACAACAACAAAAACTCGAAAAGGTGTCGATTAATTTCTTGATATATTTATTGCTCAAATAATGTTAAAAATATAAATAAATAATTTTTTTTTTAAATGGAAAAATTAAATAAATGAAAATATTCAACAAAAATAAAAAAAAAGGAGAAGAGAGAAAAAATTAATAATAATATGGAAATAAATATTTAATCATTTAATTTTTTTTTCATTATCAATTTTCATAAAAAAAAAAATTAATTCCACATAATTCTTCATATATCAAAAGTCAAGTCATATGAAGCCAATCATATATATATATATATTTTTTTTTTTTACCAAGAAACTTGTGAAATTTCTTGGCAAGTTTTTGAAATTTTAATTCATTTCATTTGGTTTTTTTTTGCTGTCTCAAAAGTTGCGACTTATTAAAAAAATTAAAATAAAATAAATAAATAATAAAAAATATATAAATATAAACAAATAATTTATAAATATTATATAAAAAAAATATAAAATAAAATTTTGTAAAAAAATAATAATAAAAAAAAAAAATACAAAAATTGGACATATTTAATTTAATTTATTGAAACTTAATTAAAATCAAATTATATATTTAATTTTTCAAATTTTTAATTCTGTTCTTTTGATAAAAAAAATTTAATTTAACAAATAATAAAAATAAAATAATAAATAAACAAATTGGGCACATTTAATTGAAATAGGATTTATTTTTTTTAAATTAAAAAAAATTTGTCTGAAAGAAAGATTTAATAAATAATAAATATTTAATAAATACAAAATTGGGCATATTCAATATAATTTATAAAAACTTAAATTAAATAAAATTGGATTTAAAATTTCATATTTCAAAAAATTTTAAATTAATAAAAAAAATATAAAATATAAAATAATTAATAAAAAATTGGGCATATTTAATTGAATTTAGCAAAACTTAATTAAATTAAATTTTATGTAATTTTTTCAAATTTTTAATTCTATTTTTTTTAAATTTTTTTAAATCTTTAATTCTATTTGTTTTTTTAATTTTTTTATCAAAAGACTTTTAATTTAATAATTATTACTTCAAATAATTTTAGATTTAAATAAAAAGTAATGAATTTTTTTTTTATTTAAAAAACTTTCAATTTACTATATTTTTTTGCTTCAAATAAAAATCAATAAAATTTTTTATTAAAAATCTGTGAATTTATAATTTTTTTTTACTTCAAATAATTTTAGATTTGAATAAAAATTTAAAATTATTCCACTTATTTATTTATTTATTTTTTTAATAACAATTTTATTCATATATTTTTTATATGATTTATTTTTTTAATTTACTTTGTTTAACTAAAAAAAAAAAAGAAAAATCAAATGAATAAATAAAATATAAATATATTTATAGCTTCTCCTAAAAATATAAAAATAAAATAAAAAATATATATTTATTTATAGATTAAAAAAAAATAAATAAATAAATAAAAAATACAAAAATAATAAAAAATAAATAAATAAAGATGAAATGAATATTTTCAATAATAATTATAATTCCTTTTTTTTTATTGAAAAAAAAAAAATCGTAAAATTTCTTTCAATTTATGAAAAAAAAAAGAAATTAAATAAAAATTTCTTGCTTTTTTTTATTGATTTATTTAATTATTTAAACAATTTTTGATGCAGCTCTTTAAATTTTTTTTAGAATTAATAATTTTTCTTCCTTTTTTATAAAATAAAACCGAAAAATTTTTATTAATTTTGGTTTTGCTTAAAAAAAAAAAAAAAAATGTGAAGAAAAAAGGCAAACAAAGCTCAGCGACAATTTCACTTTGCACTGGTTAATTAAATTTTGCCTTCTGTTTTTGTTTTTTGTTGTTGTTGTTGTTTTTGTTGTTTTCTTCGAAGCTCTCCTCGTTTTCTTGGGCTTTTCACTTGTCTCGTGGCTTTTGGGTTTGTGTCTGTGCGTTTCCCTTAAACTGGGTAAAAAAGTTCTGCGGCACGCAACTTGTTGTTGTTGCTGTTGTTGTTGTAATTGAGTGCAACCTGTTGCTGCTGCTGCTGCTTTTTTACGGTCGTCGTTGCTGTTGTTGTTGTTGTTGTTGGCACATTTGCTTTCTTCGCTTGTTTTACTGTTTTCTCCCTTGCTCGTTTCGTTGTCTTCTTCTTCTTCATCTTTCTTTGTTGGCTGCGTTTCTTTTTCCCCTTCCTTCTCACTCGCACTCTCTTTGAATTGTTGTTGTTGTTGTCTTTTTTGAGGTCGTTGCTTATCAGCTGCGCATTTTTTTCAACATTTCATCAAAACAAACTCAAAAAAAAAAAAAAAATAAATAAATAAATAAATAAATAAATAAAAAAAAGCCAATTTGTCTTTTCAAGTTGATTTGGAAGAATTTGGTGTGGCTTTTTGGTTTATTTTCTTAGTTTCTTTTTTCCATTCGGCTTATCAAATTTTAATCAAAAAAATGAAAAGAAAAAAAAACTTTTGACTCATTTTTCTTGATAATTTTAGAATTTCAAAGTAAACTTGATTATTTATTAAGGGGGGGGGGGGGGGGGGGGGGCGCATAATTTAATGGGGCCCTTTTTTTATTAAGAAAAAAAAATAGGTAAAAATTGTGGGCAATAATTTTTGGATTTTTTTTTTTTAATTTTAATAGAAAAAAATATAATCAAAAATTTATTATTTTATTAAAAATAAATTTATTAAATATTGGATAAATTGAATCCATATTCATGTAAAAAATAATAATAAAAAAATTAAATTATTGAGAAAAAAAGAATAAAAAAATTTAATTATTTTAATAAAAAAAAACAAATTAATTAAATAAATAATATTATATAATACCTGCCAGCCAATTGTCATATCAAAAATTATAATTAAAAATTAATTAAATAAAAAAAAGGATAAAAATAAATTAATACAAAAATAAATTATAATAATAAAAATAAATAAATCAAATTGAAAAATATAATAAAAAAAATTATTAATAACAAAAAAAAAAAAAATACAAAATTAAAAATGAATATGTAAAATTTAAATTAATAATAAAAAAAAATAATTAATAAAAAATAATAATAATAAAAAAAATTACAAATAAATAAAAAAAATTTAAATAAATAATATAAAATATAATTAATTGAAAAAAATAATAATAATGAAAAAAAAAACAAATAAATAAATAAATCAAATTTAAGAAAATATAATCAAAAATATTATTAATAAAAAAGTTAAAAAAATATAAATAAATTATAATAAATATAATAACAAAATTAATAAAAAATAATAAATTAATAAAATTTAAATAAGTAATATTAAATATTGTTGATATAAAAAAAATAAAATAAAAAAAATTAAGAAATATTATTTTTTATTAATATTAAAAATAAATAAATCAAATAAAAAAATCAATAATATTATTAATCAAAAGAAAATAAAAAAAAATATAAAAAATAAATATATATATAAAAAATTTATAAATAAAAACAAGAAACAAATTTTCATAAATAAAAAGCAATTAAATCAGCAATAAAAAATTTCTTTATACAATTTTTTTTATTTTTATTTCCGTTCAACCAAAAAAAATAAACTGATTTTGCTTTTGGCTTAGCTTTCTTTTTTAATAAATTAAAGAAAAAGAAAAAAATAATAAAAATAATTATAAATTTTGTGTGGACATTTGGAGTTGGTTTTGTGGTTTCGTTGGTTTGTCTGTCACTTTGACAATTGAATGTCAATCAATGAAATGGCATCGCCAAAGCCATATTGGTCAACACACACACACACAGACACACACACACACTCAGGCACACCAACATGAATGTTAGATTATAATGGAATCGCTCAAATAGTCAATTGAGTTTCGGTGTCTCAAGACCCGGTTTAAGGTTGGATTATGGCCCAATTTGCCAAAAAAAGAAAAAAATGAGAAAGAAAAAAAAAATTACTTGAAAATATTTGAGACCAGCTTTTTTCTTTCTTTCTTTTAATTTTATTTCGACGGCACTTGACTTGCCAGTTTTATTTTGGCTTTCTTTTAAAAATTAGGACGATGGTTTTTTTTTTTTGGCTTGCATAATTGGTGACTTTTTTTTGGCTGGAAGGCAAACAACAAGAAGAAGAAGAAAATAACAATTCAATTAGCTTTGCCCTAAAAAAATTACTTTACTTTACCTAACCTAACCTCAAATTGCTTACGTCACGGGCCAAGCCACCCTCCACAAACCAAATATACCAAACACCGAGAGAGAGAGAGCAAACTAGACAGAACTTTGACGGGGAGAGCGAGTAAGAGAGAGCGAGAGAGTGTGTGCGTTCCACGGGAAGCAAAACAAAACACAGCTGGGCGAACAGGGATAACGGTAAAGCCAACTGTTTTGCCTGGACGCAGGCAGCGGGCAGAGTGAGCGCTTCTCTGACGCAAATTCGAATCCCTTTATTATTCCCTCTCTCTCTCTCGCTCACTCTTTCTATTTGGCTTGGTTGGCGCGTTTTGTCTTGGAGCTGTTCCAAATAATTTTGAGCGTGGGCGAGGTTCAATAAATCAGGCAGAGGCTTAGCCGCCTTCTCAACTTGTCGAGTGTGGCTTCGCTGGGATGAGAAAATCACATTTCCGGGCTTTTCGAAATAAAATAAATCAATGAAAATAAGAAGGAAAAGTAAATTAAATAAAAAATATATAAAAAATAATAAGAAAAAAAAGAAATATTTGTAAATAAAAAAAATATATATTTCTAATGTAAAAAAAAAAAAAAAATTTTATTTTAATTGATATTCATTATTTCAAAAATTATTTCTTTGCTTACAAATAAAAAATATTAAAAAAAAAAAAATAGTAATAATTAAATTAAATAAAAATATATATTTTTTTATCATTTTTTTTTTTTTTTTTTTTTTTTTTTGGGAAAATTTTATTTTAATTAAATTGAAATTTTTTTATTTTTTCCGAACAAAAATTTATTAATTTTTTTTTTACTTGTCTACTATTTTTTTTTTCACAATTATTTTGGACAGCAAATTAAAAAATATTATTTTATTTTTATTTTTTTGTCAGCAAAAATTTGGTTTTATTTTTCCCTGTTTTCTTTTTCCCTTTTTTTTTTTTGTGCTGCGGTCAAACGCAGATTTGGTGTGAGAATTTCCAAATGTTTATTTACCCAAGCTGTCCAATTGGTTTTTTGTTTTGTTTATTTCTTTATTTATAATTGAATTTAACGATGTCCACAAAAATAAAAAAAAAATAAAAAAATGAATAAATTAAAATTCTTTGCTTTTTACCAAATCAAATTTGCTGCCTTTTGCCTTCTCCAAACTTTTTTATTCGCCTCCCTGACAAATTGTTTTGTTTATTTATTTATTTGTTGTTGTTGTTTTTTATGAGTAGTTCAGAACTCAATTAGTTATTTATAAATAATAAATAAAAAAAACGAGGAAAAAAAAATAGAGAAAAATTGGATTCGATGGAAATTTTTATTTGAATTTCTTGAAATTACCAAGCCTTGGAATATAATACCATTTCTCATTTCCCCCCATCCCCCACCCCCCTTTCGAAATTGACACATGTGTCTGAGCAAACAGACAAAAAGAAGAAGAAGAAGAAAATAATAAAAATTGAGTTGTCAGGAGAATTTGACTTGGCATTAAATATTTATCCCCTTGCGTGTGTTCTCCCAAAAAAGAGGGGGAAGAGGAAGAAGAAGAAGAGGTGGAGACTAGTTGGAAACCTCCCCTAAAATCGAAGGAGGGTGGAAAAAAGTAATTAACAAAAATTGATTAAGCAAATGGAGGAAATTAAATGGGAAACGAAATTCTCTAAAATTGTGGTCAGATCTGCCCCTGCCCCCACCCCCACTCCACCCCTGGATATGACCCCTGACATTTGTATATTTTCCCAGGCCATATTGACAATGCGTGTGTATGCGTTTGCATGTGTGTGTGCGTCTCTTCTTCTCTTCTTCTTCTTCATCGGCGGCATCTTGTTTTTCCTATTTTTTCCATTGTTGTTGCTGTTGTTGTTGTTCTTTAATTAAACCCACCACATAGATCGCCTATGCCCTCCCGCTTTGAAATAGAAGAGAATCGGAGAAGCAATGAGAAGTGAGGGGTGGAGGGGAGACGACAACGACAGCATCGACGAGGGTTGCAGCACCCACAACAATAACAAAAATAACAATCAAATCGAGTGAAATTACAGACGACAACAACAACAACAATAAAGCCAGGGGAACAAATAGGGAAATATTTACATTTTGATATCCGAGAGAGGCTGTCGCATCCAACAACTACAACTACAACGACGACGACGACACAAACAATAACAACAACAGCAACAACAACAGAAAAATTTTAGTTGATATCTTCACAGCTTGATTTAATTTTCCCCTTTGTCTTGGGGGTTTTCTTTTAAATTTTTATGCTTTGTTCTTTTCATCACTTTTTTTTTTCAATCTGATTTTCTTTAAATTTAATTAATTCTTAAATAAATTGATTTAATTAAAAAATAATTTAATAAAATATTTGTTAATAAAATAAATTTATTTTATTAAAAAAAAATTTTAATAAATAAAAGAAAATTTTTATTTTTTATTTTTTTATTAAAAGATTTTTTTTTATTAAAAGGAAAAATTTTTTTTTATTGATTCAAAAATAATTTTTAAATTTTAATAAAAAATAATTTTTGATAATTAATTTTTTTTTTTTAATTTATTCCAAAACTTTTTGAATTTTTTTTTTTTGAATTGTTCCAAATTAATTTTAAAAAGGAAGAAAAAAAACCCTAAAAAAAAGTGTGTCAACTTCGTCTTTCTTTTGATAACATTTTCTGTATTTCTTTTGTTGTTGTTGTTGCTGTCTTCAGATAATTAACAACAATCTCGAGCAATTTATAATAAAAATATTGCAGTGTTTTTTTTATTGTTGTCATATGACAATTTTTTTTATTGTAAAACAAAAAATACAATAAACATGGAATAAAAATTTCCATTTAAATTTTTTTTTTTTTAATTCTTATTTATTTTTAATTCTTATTTTTATTTATTTATTTTTTTAAATTTAATTTTTATTGTTTATTTTTTTATTGATTTTATTTTTATTATATTTTGAGATTTTTAACTAAAGTATTAATTTTTTAAAAATTTTAAGATTTGTGTTAATTTTTTCTATTTTTTATTTTTATTTATTTATTTTTTTTTTTTTTGTTTTATTTAATTTTTATTGATTTTATTTTGAGATTTTTATTTAAAGTATTAATTTTTTTATAATTTTAAGACTAAGATTTGTGTTAATTTTTTTTTTTATTTTTTATTTTATTTTATTATTTTTTAAAATTTTTTTTTGATCTTTTTAATTTTAATTAATTAATTTTTAATTTTTTCTATTTTTTATTTTTTTTTTAATTTTATTTTATTTTTTTTTATTATTATTTTTTTTTTTTATTTTTTTTTCGATCTCAGAAATTTCATTTAAATTTGCTTTCTTCTAATTTTATTCATAAAATTTTCTCAATTTATTTTATTTTTATATTTTATTATTATTAAAATTTTTTTGAAATTTACAAATTTAATTTTTATTATATTTTAGAATTTTTATTTAATTTTTTTTATTTTTTGTCACAAAAATTTTAAGTAATTTTATTATTATTTTTTTTTTTCTTTGTACAAAATGAAAACCCCAATTCAAGCCAAATGTTGACTTTTTCGCCTTCCAAAAAGAAAAAAAGAGAAAAAAGTTTAAGGACTTTGAAATTTTATTATTTTTCCTTGCCCTTTTGACTTGGCCTGCTCTTTTTGGTTTTTTATGAAATTTATTGAAAAAGCTGTCAAAGCTGCAGCCTTGACGGGAAGTCAAGGATTTGGCCTCCGCTTTGGGCCACCCACTCAGGCCAGCTTTGTTCTCAAAATGAAATAAAATAAAATAAACATTTTTTTTCTTTTGCTAATTTTTTTTTTTGAGTCATAAAAAAAGTTGGTGGCAACGAGTAAATCACTGGCAATGATTATTTTATTTTTTATGATTTATTTGTTGCTGTTGTTGTTGTTGGCTTTGTTTGAGCTTAGTTTTAGTTAGCATTTCCGCTTGGCTTGATTTCAACTTTAACCTTTTTTTTTTGCTTGTTTTGTTTTTCCGTTTTTTGTTTTCGAGTTTTTCCATTAAATTTTTAGTTGGGTGATTTTTCGGCTTACCCAGTCAAGGTCACCGTCACCGTCGGTGCCAATGGAACCTTTAATGGAGCCATTAGTTTTGCCAGTTGATCAGGAGGTTAAAACCAACAAACAACAACAACAGCAACACCAGTGGAATTGCCCTTGAAATTGTTGAAGATTTTCGAAACTTTTCAGATTGATTTGTTTTTGTATTTTTCGTTTGGCCGGAAGCCTTTATTTTTTTTTTTTGCAGCTGCAGCAAATGTGGCAATTTGCAATTTTCACCCCCCACCTCCCCCCGTACTCTTTTCCCCCCTCTTGTCTGGATATTTTTAGCTCAACTCCTCTGAGTGATTCAACTCACTCCACCCCACCCCCTCTCCTCCCCTCTCCCCCCACTTAGAACATTCCTCACATGCCTCCTCGTTTTGCATTTTTATGGCATTTCGTGTGTATTTTTTTTTTTTATTGTTTTAAGTTTTCACTGTTCTCGTTCTTCTTCTTCTTGTTTGTGGGCAAAAAAATATATATATTTATGTGTCTACTTTCGAGTTGGCTTAGTTCTTTTTTGTGGCACTTAAGAAACTTTATGATTGCCTATTTCCGTTCTACAGTTTTGAGCACGCCTGCTTCAGGTTTAATGAGCTGTGTGAATCGTTTCTTATTGCTTTATTTATGATTTCTGTTTTTTTTTTCGGGGCGCCAGATCAGACAATAGCCTCCCCCCTGCCGCCCCAGAAACTCCCACAAAAGGATCAAAGTTTTGGATAGTTTGTTTTGATAGTCTGAATCGATCTGGATAGTCTCAGAAGAGTGCAGAATTTGTACTGAAAATTTGAAATCACAGTGACTTTAAGGTTTGTGTGTTTTTTTGTCGTTTGTCAAATTTTTACTAGAATTTTGTTAAGTCACGGTGATTTTTCTAAAATCACGGTGACTTTTTTGGCTTGTCTGTTATTTGCTTTTTCTAATTTTTAGTGGAAATTAGTCAGATGACTTAGTATAAAAATCACGGTGACTTATTATAAAAATCACGGTGACTTTTTTATATGTATATGAATTTCAGCTTATTAAATTATTCCTTTAATTTGATCAAGTCACGGTGACTTACTATCTAAAATCACGGTGATTTTTTTTGTATATTTTTCAGAAATTTTCCAATTTCCAAAAATTTCCAAGGATTAACCTTGCCTTTTCTAGCCCCACCCCCTGCACCACCCCTTTGACTCTCTGAAAAAAAAACTCAACGTTGAAACTTTTGATATCGCTTTGGCCATAATTTTATTCATTTTTTTTTTGCTTTGCATAACAAAATCAAGTGATATCAGCTGTGTATGTGTGTGTTTGTGTGTTCGTAATTTTCAAATGTTTCATCCAAGTTGAGAAGGGGACGACACGATTTTGGTACGTGTAAAGTGCGCCAAAAAAAATATATATATATTTAATAATAAAATAAAACGTTGATAAAGAAGAAGCAAATTCACTACTCCTCCCAACTCTCACCTCCCTCCCCCCTCCGAACTGTCTAAAGAGCTTTGCAAATACGCAGTTGGCTCGTCATTTTTATCTTATCGGAAGCACTTGCCGCTAGGAAGGAAAGAATGAGAGAGAGAGAACATGAAGGGAGAGAGTGAGAGAGAGGGAGAATGAAAAAGTTAACCTCATTTGGTTTTTTTATGCTGTTTGGCCAAGATAAAATTCCAAAACAAAGTGCAAATAAGAAAAGACTGCAAGGGGGAAAAATCAACTAAGTGGCAACGCCAGACGGGGGGAGTTTTTTTTTTTTTTTTGTTGTCTTCTTTTATTATCTCGAAGCTTTTATGGAATTTTCGGTGGTGTAATCATGGCATGTCTCGGGGCCATCCGAAAGGAATTTCTGTCTTGGATCTGAAAAGTTATGAAATTATTTGTTGGGGAATTTAAATTTCACACAGCCTGAAAGCGGAATAATTTGGTAAAGCTTAATTTTTTTTTTTTTTTTTTGAAAATTATGCAAAACTCCAAAATTGTCGCAGTCATTTTTTTTGTAGTTTTTAGTTTGGGGTCAATCAGGCAATTTCAAAGGCCACAAATGTTGCCAATTCCCCCTTTAAACATTGTCACGTTTGGCAATAAAAAAAAAAAAAAAACGTTTGATGGTTTCGCCTAAAGGAGCGCAATCACCACCCACCCAAAAATAAAGTAAAAAAAAAAAAAAAATTAACATAAACATACGAAAATTATAACAAAACAAGTCATAAAAAAAAAAAATAACCACGGCGATGACAACGAAGCCGCCGCAGAGAACAAGTCAGGTCTGGGCGGCAGAGGCGGTCGGTGGAGTCTAAATCGGGACCAGCCTTAATAAGAGGTTTATTTACCTCAACGGCAAATAAAAATTGTCTGTCATATACTCATACCCCTCCCCCTCTCTCTGTTTACCTCTCTGTTACGCATTATGATTTTTTCTTCTTCTTGTTTTTTTTTTTTGGCAAATTTTTCATGCAAATCACGTAAAAATGTTTAACAAGCAGTGGCAAATGTCGCGCATACTCTGTTTGGCCTCAGCGTCGACTTCAGCGCCGGCGTCACCAGGTCCACACTCAAAGAACGAGAGAGAGAGAGAGTTGGGGGGTTGCTATGGCAATTAGACAATTTCATTTAGTTTGCTGCTTACGCGTATGCCAGCGCAACTGATGCAACGGTAAATTTCTATGTTGTTGCTGTTGTTTGTGTTTTTGCTTTTGTCAGCGGTACCGTTAGGTTACACTCATATGAACAAACTGTAGCAAATGTCGTTGTACATTTTCTGTGCTTGTTCGTTCGTGTACCTTTCTGAACTTTGCACTTGATAGTGAAACAGACAGACAGACGGACGCAATTTACATTGTGACAAGATTTGAATAAAATTTGTTGAATTATTTCTACGCTCTACACCTCTGGCCAGTTTGTTTATCTCTGCTCGAAACAGGGACACAGCCGAGATAAGCACGGCTCATTGATATTATTTATTTTGTTTTTATGCCCTTGACGCAAAAAAAAAAAATTATCAAACAATAATTAGTGACAACAACAACAATAAAAGCAACAAATTACATTTAATCAAGTAATTATCGATTGGCACTGAGCGGAAAAAAAAAACTGCCGCTGACAAAGTTCAATCAAATTTCAATTTTTCATTGTTGTTGTGGAAAAATTAACAAAGCAAAAAATCAAATCTAAAATTGGCCTAGAGCTCAGCGACAACAACAAAAAAAACTTAAACAGAACCTGAGCATAAACTGGAGGTGAGCTTAATTAAAAATCAACGATAACACAAAGTCGACAACTACGAAATTTACCAAACCGATGACGACAAATAAATAAATTGACATATTTGTGTATAAGCTTTAGTCTATGGGCGAGGGGGGTGGAGGTGGGGGGTCGACTCATTTCTCAAGCCAACCAACAATGGCAAAGTGCCAAAATGACGCATCGAGGCAAGGCGAGGCGAGTTGAGGTGAGGTGAGGCGATTATTGTGGATCAATCGAGAATGTAAAGTTTTGTATTTTGTTTCCGTTTAAATTTCAATCAATTTTGTTTTGTTTACTTCAAATTTAAATTGATCAATACAATACAGTTTGCAATTGCTTTAATTGCTCATCTATCGAATTAGAAATGAGACTCTAATTAGGCAAAGGAAATTGGTAAATATTTATATTCATTTATCGATATAATAATGACTCTTAAACTTGGCTTATTAATTTAATTAATAAGCCGTAATTCCTAATTAATAAACAAAAGCTATCAAAAGAACTTAAGTGAGCTTACAGACTCACCAGCTAATTGGTTTCTTATTGGATTAAAATTAACTGGGTTTGACTGTACTTGTCTGATAATAAGCTTAAGCTAAACTGGGTTTGACTGTACTTGTCTGATAATTACTTACTTTACCATTTACTTTATCATTTAGTTGTTGTGTAAACAAATGTAAGTTGATTGGGTTAGACTGTACCAAAGTCAACTGTACTGGCCTGGCTGTATAATTGGTATTTTCCATAAGTCATAAGCAATATCACAAGACTATTTTCTATATATTCAAATAATTTTTGAGTGCAACAAACCAACTTGATTGGGTTAGACTGTACTTGTCTGATAACCCTAACCAGAAGCCAAAGGCTATATCAAATGAATGAGTGCACCCAGCTAACTTTGTTGGGTAAGACTGTACTTGTGTGACTACCAAAAAAATATAGACGCCAGTTACCAGAAGGCAAATGGAATATCAAATGAATGAGTACACCGAACTAACTTGGTTGGGTTAGACTGTACTTGTCTGATAATTTCCATAAGCCATTGTCACATAGGAATTATTGAATCGTTATTTACCAATTTCCCTAAAAAAAAAATTAGTCAACTGGGATTAACTGTACTTGTCAACTAGGTGAACGATATAATCAAAGCGTTGAACAATTGATGTGAAATTTTTGAAAGCGAGCTTAGAAAACTCAAACGCCCTAACCAAGTCGAATGGGGAAGCGTTTAGCCAAATCAGGATTGACTGTACTTTTTTTTTGTTCTTCAAGCGATAAGCGATATTTCCCAAGATCTTTACAAAAGAATTTCCGTCTCTCCTAGTTTAGGCCAAAGATTCTCAATCAATCAAAACACACACACACACACACACACATACAGAGGCACACTCTCTTCCGTAGAATTATTTAATACGAATGAACAATGACATTCAGATTGAGGAGTGCATTCATTACCGCATTCACACATCTTTCAGACTCTCTCAAAAAAAAAAAAAAAAATCAACTCGTGTGTGGAAATTTTATTTGTTTTTTTGTTGTTGTTGTTGTTGTTGTAATTGTTAAGTGGCTATCTGGCTGGTGTGTAAAGTCTTTGGCATAAAATTAATTAAGAATTATTTTGCAATTGTTGCAAATGTTTTTTGAGCGTGGTTGCCGTAATTGTTTTAATTGTTATTCAAGAAATGTGCGCTAGCTCAAAAAAAAAAAAAAAAATAAATAAATAAATAAAAAAAAAAAATTAAAAAAGAAAAAAAAAATGCCCACCAACAATGAAAACGACAACAATTAATAGCTTATTTTGCAATTTGTTGTAATTGAGTGTGGAGCTATCTTGTTGTTGTTGTTGTTATGAGCTGTTTGGCAAGTGAGTGCAATTTGCAATTTTCACATTTGTTTGGGTTCCTCAATGGAGGTGGTGATGGTGGTGCCTACTGAGGGGTGGGGAGGGCCAAACCGACGGGCGCCACACAGCCTCCGTTTTTGTTGTTGTTGTTGTTGCTGTTTTAGCTTTGGCCACAAATAGACGTGGCAACAACAACAACAAAAGTGCAGGCGTTCCGCACTAGAAACGCGACGGTATGTCAAGTATACCCAGACCATAAGAGTGAGAAAGAGAGAGAGAGAGAGATAGTGACAAGGAGAGAAAGATAGTGAGAGTTAAATTCATAGAAAAAATTCTGGATCTTAACTCTTTTTTTTTTTGTCGAAAGCCACGCCTGCCCTGCCAAAGAATGCAGGAAGCATTTAAAAAACCCAAGAAGAAGAAGAAGAAGAAAAGAATGCAAAAATACCATTTTCGATACACCGAAACTTGCATACAATTTTTACTCTTTCCCAAAAAAAAAACAACAAAAAGTTTCCAATTCACAAAAGTTTCAAATTCACAAAAAAAAAAAATAATAATTTTTTTAATAAAAAAAAAAAAAAAAAAAAAATTATACATATAAATTTGATCTAGAAAATATTCTTGGAAAAATTATATAAATACGATATGAAAGAAATAAGCCAAGAAGAGCCATGAGCATTCCAAGACCGAAGGAAACCCAACCATTCTCGGCCAAAGAACAAAACCAAACAAAACAGAACAAAAAAACTGAAAAACAGAAAGAAAAAAAAAAAAGAGAACAGAACAAAAAACCAAACCCAAGACTAGACCAAACCAGATCAGCTACACGAGCTAAGCTCGTCTCAGTTGAGCTCAGCAGATCAGAGCTGAGCTGAGCTGAGCAGAGCAGAGCACAGAAGAGTGGAAGAGTCGACTAGTCAACAGTCAAGGTCGTTTGCAAATGCCTTGAGTGGCCATGAGCCAGCCAACCAACCAACCAACCAGCCAACCAATCAGCCAGCCAGCCAGCATACCAAGATATCGAGATCAAATGAAAGAGAGGTAGATAGATAGATAAAAAAAAAAAAAAAATTGCCAGGCCAAGCAAAAAAAAAAAAAGAAACAAATTGGAAAATATTTTAATTATTTCAACACACAAATTATAAATACTCTTTTTGATTAAGGAATATTAAATATTAAAAAAAAAATAAATAAAAAAAAGATAAATAAAAACAAAAATTAACAATAAAAAAAAAAAAAATTAAAAATATAAATAAAATAAATGAAAAATTTAATATATATAAAAAAAAAAACAACCAGAAAGGATATAAAAAAAATAAATACAAAATAAATTCAATAAAACAAATTGAATTTAAAAATGAAACCAAAATGATTTATAGAAATTAAAAAAAAATAAATATTTTAAAATAAAAATTTTTATATGTACAAAAATAAAATAAACAATAAAGTTTATATATATGAAAAAAAACATAAAAAATATATTTAGAAAAATAAATTCTTGAAAGCATAAAAAATAAATGCTTTATTTTCTAAAAAAAAAAGGAAAAAAACGTAAAAGAAGTAAAATCCAAAAATCAAATATTTAAAGAAAAATATACTAAAATAATCACAATAAAAAAAAAGTATTTATGAAAAAGAAATCCAAATTTTTCTTTATTAAAAAAAATATAATATAAATATAAAATTAATAATAATAAATAATAATAATAATAATAATAATAATAATAATAATAATAATAATAATAATAATAATAATAATAATAATAATAGTAATAATAATAATAAATAAACAAGAATTAAAAAAATAAAAAAGATACAAAATGAAAAATATATGAAAAGAAAACCTTTAATAAATACTTGATATTAAAAAAAAAAATAATAATAATAATAAATAGATAAAATGTATAAAGCTTTAGCAACAAACAAAATATTAATTATAAGAAAAATAAAAATAAAATAAATAAGAATAAAAAAATAAAAATTAAATAGTAAAAATACAAATTACATAAAACTAAACAAAGAAGTGCTCCAAATAAAAAATAAATAAATAGAAAAGCCTGAATAAATATTTGAAATTAAAAAAAAAAATCCTTAATAATAAACAAAATAAAAATAAAATAAAATGGTAAAAATAAAAATATATGAAACATAAAAAAAAATATAAATAAATAATACAAAAATAATAAAAAATAAAAATATAAAAAAAATTTAAAAAAATATATATATATAAAAAGAAAATTCTGAAAAATTATTTAAAATTTCAAGAAAACAAAAAATTAAACATTTTTAACATAAAAAAAATATATATATTTAATTTGTGAAAATAAGATTTGAAAAAATTGATATCAAAATATTTACTTATGATTCCCTTTTCATAGTCTCAGGAAATACTTCAATTTTTTTCATAAAAATTCCTTGAGCCAAATAAAAGAAGAAGAAGAAAAAAATGCATCAGTCATGCATTCTCTGGTCACTGGTGCTGAATTCCTCTGGTCGAAGGCCTTGTTGTTGTGGTTTTTTATACTCTTTTTTTTTGAAAAGTTTGCAAAAACGATTCACCTGCCAAATTGGCACACCTTGAAAATATCTCAAAAAAGCTTGGCTAGGAATTTGGTTGGAAATTAAATCGGGTTGTGAAATTTAAATGTAGGAATGATGAGCTCTGTTTTGTAGACCATTAAAATCCTACCGGGCTGGGGGAATTGGGTTCTAAATATTGGGGAAACCAGGCCAAAGATTTTCATAATTGGAAGCTATGGAAATAAATTTATAATTCAGTTTTTGAGGGCATGAAACTAGCTTTAAATTCTCAGGCTTCCCTAAATTTGTGAACGAATAAAACTAGCTCCAAATCTCTTTGATACTATATATAGATCGGCTCTTGGTTTTCTATAATTGGAAAGCTAAGGAATCAAACTTTATATTTTAATCAAAATAATATAAGTAGACCCCGGCTGAAACTTGGAATGGAATCTTACAATTGGGAATTTGTAAAATCATTCAAATATTTCTCAGCCTTATTGCCGTTTTGAATGAATCCAATTTGGTTCTAAATATTAGAGGACCCCGGCGAAAGCTTTTCATAATTAGAATCTGGGGAGTTCCTCTCTAAAATCTTCGAATTTGTAAAATCATTCATATACTTCTCAGGCTTATTGCAGTTTTGAATGAATCCAACTTAATTCTAAATATAGAAGGACCCCGGCTATAGCTTTTCATAATTGGAACCTGGGGAGTCCTTCTCTAAAAATCTTGGTATTTTTAAAATCATTCAAATATTTCTTTGAATCAAAACAATTTGGTTCTATAAATTATAGAACCCCAGATATCGGGACCCTGGGAAGCGGAACCCAGTTTAGGAATCTATAAAATTTCTCTTACTCAATGAATTGGGTTTTCATAATAAGAGGGACCCTCTTGCCTACTTTCCAAATTTAACAGAAAAGAGTATTTAATTTTAGCTATATACCAAGGTGATCTCTGCTCTGGCTAAAGATATGCATCTTAAGGGTCTTGCTCTTGTTGTTGTTGCTGTTGTTGTTGTTGGTTACTTGATGGGGTGTACTGAACTCTGAGCTCTGTACTTCTCGACAGGCTAACCACCTCTATCTTTCTTGTCCCCCCCTCTCTCACTCTCTCTCTCTCTCTCTCTGTCTGTGTGTGTGTATTTCTGTCTCTGTCTAGCTTGGGCATATGCTGTAGGCTTTCAGTTGCAGTCTTGCAGAGCTTTAAACAATTAACAGAGAGTTACTTCGGCTTTGTTGTTTTGGTTGTTAAATCACTTGTGAAATTTGCTGGAATTTGTTTTTTTTTTTGTTTTTCAGGCTTCTCAGGCAAAACGGCAGATGTTTACATAATTTACACGCTTTAAAGATTTTGAGATTTTTTTGATTTTTTTTTCTGATTTTTTTTTTGATTTTATTTTAAGAGGGTTCAAGAACCCAAAAGTATTTGGGCTGTCTAATGTTTTTACGCTTATTTTGAGAGGCGATGTGAGACAAAAAGAAGAGTCATCTCTAAACAAACTTTGACCACACAAGAAGATGACAAACTGCCAAGAAAACCGAAATGAACAAAAAACAAAAAAAAAAAAAGTTCCAAGCTCATCGTTCTTCTTCTTCTTCTTGTTTTGTTGCTTTTGGTATTGTTTGATAAGTTCAATGGCTTTTTAGGTTTGTTGTTGTTGTTATTGTTTTTGACTAATTAAATAGTATTTATTATCCTTTGTTGTTGTTGTTGTTGTTGGTGTCGTGGGTGGTTAAGGCAAAACGACCTCGGACCAGACTCATGAAATATTTATATATATTTTGTTATTGTTATTGTTATTGTTGTTGTTTGTTTTATCATCCTGCTAATTTATTTTTAATTATTAAAATTTATTGATTTTTAATTTCATTGGCCAAAATCTTATTGGGCCTTGAACTTTTTTCTTGAACTTGAGAGGGAGTGAGGAGAGAGTGGGAAGGGGAGGGGAGGAGGAATTTGGTTTTTATGGCTTTTGCCAAATTTACCAAGTTTTGGGTCTTAATCATTAATTAAACAGACTTTTGTGGGTGAAAAGGATGTTTGAAAATGTCAGCAAAATTTCAAAAAGAATTTGCTCAATTTTTTTCAGGGTCAATAAACATGGGCAAATCCCACAACAAAGAAATAAAAAAAAATCTTGAATTATTTTTTTTTTTTAACTTTTTTTAATTTGATAAAAATAAAAAATTTCTTTAGGCTTTTTTTTAAGAAAAAAAAAATCTTGAATTAATTTTGTAAGCTTTTTTTAATTTAATAAAAATAAAAAATTAACCCTTTTTTTGCATTAAAAAATTCTAGAATTAATTTTTTGAAGCTTTTTTTATTAAAGAAAAAATCAACAATTTTTTTAAGCTTTTTTTTTTAAATAAAAAAATTCTTGAATTAATTTTTGAAGCTTTTTTTCAATTTTATAAAAATAAAAATTCTGTTTAAGCTTTTTTTACATAAAAAAATTCTTGAATTAATTTTTCAAGCAATTTTCAATTTGATAAATATAAAAAATTTACCTTTTTTTTTTACATTAAAAAATTCCTGAATTAAATTTTTAAAGCTTTTTTTATTAAAAAAAATCAACAATTTCCTTAAGTTTTTTTTTTATAAAAAAATTCTTGAATTAATTTTTTAAGCTTTTTTCAAATTGATAAAAATAAAAAAAAACTTTTTTACATAACAAAATTCTTGAATTAATTTTTTAAGCTTTTTTACATAAAAAAATGGTGAACTAATTTCTTTTAGCTTCTTTTAATTTGATAAAAATGAGAAATTCTCTTGAAATAAATTTACAAATTTTTAATAAATTTTTTCTTCTTTTTTGCAGGTAAGCTTGTGTCTCTTCTTAAGATGATTTTGACCATTTCGGGGAGTCAAGGTAAAAGTGTCCAAAGGAAAAAATTTTGCAAAAATTTCCTCAGGCTTTTCTTTTAATTTTCGAGAGTGTCTAAAATGAAAAATTTCTTAATTTTTTTTTTGAGAAAATTTTGAGAAAAATTCTAACTAAAGTTTGGATTATTTTGGCCCGTTCTGCTTGACCAAATCAATCAGTCAATTTTCCCACTCTTTCTTTAATTTTAAATTTGAAGAAAATTTTAGTTTTTCTTCTTCTTTTTTTTTTTGCATAATTTTCTTGTAATTTGGAATCAATTACCGAAACATTTCTTTTCAATTTGATTGAAAACTCTCGAGTTGAGTGGCTTCGCATCGAATTGATTTGTGTCAGTTTGGGAACTAACAAAAAAGTAAAGAATAGAAAATCATTGAGAATTTCTAAAGAATCTTTATTTTTTTTTGTGTTTTTGGTAAAAGTCGAAAAGACCGTGTCTAAATCATTTACCGTTTGGCTCTTTCGGTGTCTTTTTCTTTACGTCTTTTTAAGTACTTTGACATTCGTTTTTTTTTTTTTGTTTTCTTTCCTTTTCGTATGAAACTAGCCAACTAGTTTTTTTAGTGAGCTAAAAAAAAAATAGTACATGATTTTTGTGAAATAAAAAAAATTAAAATATTTAAATAATAAAAATGTTTTTTAAGACAAAAGAATTTGGAAAGAAAACACAAAAAAATGCAAATCAAAAAATAAATAAATTAAAAAAAATAAAAAATAAACTAAAGTAAAATCAACTTAAAAAACTGAGATAAATTAAAATTAAAAATGAAAATGAGCTAAAAGTAATTGAGTGGAAAATAAAATATATTTTATCTAACTAAAAAACAATAAATAAATAAAAAAAAAAGAAAAGTTGTTATAAAACAATTGAAAATAATATATCTAAATAATTAAATAAAAAAACAAGAAATTGTTATAAATCCACTAAAAAAAAAATACTTAATAATTAAATACAAAATTAAATTAGCTTGAAAATAATAAGGTAATTCAATAAAATGAATAAATAAAAAAATATATGAATAAAAAATTAAATTAAATTAAATTTAATTATTAAATAAAAATAAAAAAGAAAATAAAAACAAAAATTATTAAAAAAAAAATAATAAAAAAGAAATTAAATCAAAAATAATAAGCAAATAAAAAATTAAATTAAATAAAAAAATAATTAAAAATAAATAAATAAATGATAAGAAAAAAAATTATAAAAAAAAGAAATTAAATCAAAAATAATAATTTTTATATCAAAAATAATAAGCAAATAAAATTAAATGAAAAACAAAAAACATTTGAATTAAGTAAACCAAATAAAAAATAAATATAATTAAGAATCAAACGAATAAATAATTTTTTAGGATAAAAAAAAATAAAAAAAACAATTAAAACAAATTAAAACAAAATAAATCAACAATTAAAAGGAGAAAAAAATAGACCAATAAAAAATTATTTATTTCATGAAAAAAAAGCAAAAATAAAATTTAAAATTAAAGTTTTTTTATAAAGAAATTAAAAAAAATACAAAAAAAAGCAAAATAAAATTTGAAACTAAAAACTAAAAATTTGAAACTAAAAAAAAACCAAATAAAATTTGAAACTAAAAAAAATAATAATAATAATTTTTACCCTCTTTTGTTCTAACTCAAAAAGAGTATATCTGCTTCCACTACCAAAGAGGGGATGCGGCTTTTTGTATTCTTTTTTTTTTTAGAGCTTGTTAAGAATTTTCCTATTCATTAACTAACTGGGTTGTGCGCCCGTAAAGCTCTCTCGGTACTTGCCTTGTTCTTTACCCATTAAAGACCTCGGTAGAAAGTGCTTACAATTTGTTGTCACACACACACACACACACACAAACACACACGCACACACACAGACAGATACTGAGACAGACAGAGTGGAAAAGTTCAAAGTGCTGTGGAGTACCTTGACTTCCCACAGAGCGAGCTGTGAATGAGTCTGAAACCGGACAGACAAAAAAAACCCGAGCTGACTTAACCGACTCGACGCTCGACTCTGTTGACTTTCCATCGTCATTTGCCGTTTGCCAGGTTCTTCTCTTTCTTCTTCTTATTCTTGTTGTTGGTTTTGCTAGTGTTGGCAGAACTTTTCATGCTTTGCCGGTTTTTTTTTTTGCTGATATTTTACCTTTTTTTTATTATTATTATTATGTTTTTTTTAGTCTTTCTTCGCCTTGACTGGTTCCCCATAGTTTCTTGTCATTGTGTTTGTTTTGCTTGTGTTGATTTTACAGTTCTTTTCGACTGACAGAAAGAAATACAAATTAGACAAGATTTGTTTTTTTTTTTTTTTTTGTAAAAAAAGAACCCAACAACAACAACAATAAAAAAGAAGCGGTGAAAACTTGAATATTATTTGGCAATAGAAACTAAATAAAATCCACAAGTCTTTAAGGTCAAAGTTAAGGGTATATCTGCTTCTTCTTCTTCTTCTTCAAGGTATCAAACCTTGAATAATTAGGCTGAAGCTGATACTATTTCTGTAAAAATAAATGGAGTAAAACAAAACTTATATATAAATAATCTTAATTAATCGGATTAAAAGTTTCTTTTAAATAATAAAAAAAAATATATTTAAATTGATTCAAATGATTAAATTCTAATAGGAATAAAATAATAATAAATATTTAAGAAAAAAAACTTGAAAAAATAAATAAACTAAAATATTTATGATAAAAAAAAGTTTGATGAAAAAAATCAAAATAAATATTAACATATTTATTGCTAAAAAAAAACATTGACAAAAATATAAATACAAAAAAAAAAAAACCAACTATTTAAAAAATAAATAAAAATATATTTATTAATAAAAAAAAAACAAAAAGAAAAAAATAAATAAAAAAACAACTATTAAAAAAATTAATAAAAATACTAAAAGCTAAAAAATAATTTAAATTTTTCGTAGACAAAAAATATTTAATTAATACAAAAAAGCAACAAATAGAAATACTAATTTTGACAAAAGAATAAAAAATAAATATATTTTACGTAAAAAAAAAATTTATACAAATTAAGAAAATAAATAAAATAAATAAAAAGTAAATTAAAAAAAAAAAATTATAAAAATGAAGAAAATAAAATAAATAAAAATGAAAATAAATTAAAATTAATTAAATAAAAATGAAAAAAAAAAATTCAAATTAATTAAATAAAAAAAAAAAAAATATAGCCAATTCTTCCATTGAGATTTCAAAGTTAAAATTGACTTTTTTTTGGAACTAGTATTTTTTTATTCTATAAAATTAAAAAAAAAAATTTTTTTTCCTAAAAAAATATATTTATAAAATAATAAATAATAAAAAAAAAAATTAAAAATTTAGTCGGAAAAAATATAGCCAATTCTCCCAGTGAGAATTCAAAGTTGAAATTACCTTATTTATTTGATTTTATTTTATTAAAAAAATAGTATATATTTTTTTTTAAATTTCCTAAAAAAATAGAATTTTTTTCTAATAAATATAAATAAAAAAAATAATAAAAATTTAGTTAAAAAATATAGCCAATATTTTTTTTATTGAGAATTAAAAGTTGAAATTGCCTTATTTATTTGATTTGATTTTATTATTAAAATATTATTTTTTTTAAGAATTTCTAAAATTAAAAAAAAAATAATAATCATAATAAAATTAATTATTTAATTGAAAAAGTTTTGCTCAATTTCCCATTGAGAATTTTCAAGTTGAAATTGCCATATTTATTTTGATTTAATTTTATTGTTAAATTTTTATTGAAAAAATGTCTTCGCATTTTTCAAGCAGCTTTTGAATATTTATTTATTCATTTTTTTTTAACCCAAAATCAACTACAATAAAATTTGCCAAAGATTTAAAATCGACTTGGGACTGGACAAATTGACTCTAGCAAATATTTAGAAAAATACATAAAAAAAATGGAGAAGAAGAAGAGCACTCAAAACGTTTGTCTTATTTATTTATTTTTATTTTTTGTTTAAAATTGCAAAAATAAATAAAAGAGAAATTTTGTTGTTTTCCTAAAGTTAAAAAGTGGGGCTAACTGTCATTAGCCAAGACCGAGGTACTCACACACTGAAAGAGATGGCGAGAGTGACAGAGAGAGAGAGAGAGAGATAGAGATAGAGATAGACTTGGTGTTGGACAAAAGAGTTTGATCAGTTTGGTGGATGGACGAGTTCATTGCCGCTTTGATGGAAAACCTTCTATTTTTTGCCAACAAATCTCGATTACATTTTTTTGGATCAAATTTCGAAAAACACTTTCAAAGTTTTAGATCAAATTTAAGAAACTTTTTTTTTTTTTTGCAAAAATATTGAAAAATTTATAAATAAATAAATAATTTTTATTTATTTTTATTTTTGCCATCATTGTCAATTTACCGTTTTGTTTTGTTGGTGAAAGTTAATTTTTTTTTTTCTTCTTTGGCTTGCGCTTTGGCATTTCTGCACTTTTCAAATGGTTCGTCTAAAGTTTCAGCCAGAAAAAGAAGAAGAAGAAGAAGAAGAGAGAGACAAGACCCGGCAAATTACTTTCTTCAAAAAAAATGAGACTTCTTTTTTTAAGAATTTATTTATTATATAATTTGAGGGGGAAGGGGGGAGGGGCTTGCCCAAAAAAAAAAACCATCCACTTTTCCTCTCACCCGCCTCCCTTCGAAACAGGTTCGGCATTCCACATCTGTTCTCTTCTTTTATCCAAATTTATAATTTAATTACAATTCTTTTAGACTCACCCCCCTCCTCCCCCCACACCCCTCTCTCTGTCTTACTCATTTTAAAGAGTATTCCGCGTAGGTGTTGCCAGCTGACTTGTCCATTTTATGACTCTTTTTGGTAACCAAACTGCTGCTTTGATTCCATCTTATTGATAAGCTGGCTTAGGTGGCATGTTTCGAATTCAAAAAAAAAAAAATTAAATACTTTGACTTGATTGGTCATTTATATGGAAATGATTTGCACACGCGTCGCAAATGTGAGAAACAAAAAAAAAAAAAAAAAGAAATACGGAAAAAAAAACTCAATGCTGAGAAAAATCTCAACAGAAATTCTAAATAAGGCAAAAAGTTGGTTGGTCTCAAACTATTAGCCAAAGGTACTCGGCGATTTTCAAAGCAAAAAGCTGTGAATAAAAAATAAATAAATAAATAATAAATAATTTTAAAAATATAGTAAAAGAAAATAGTCAAAAAAAAAATAAAATAAAAAAATAAAAAAAATACATCTTTTGAGTCACAATTTCTGTTAAAAAAATTAAAAAGAAAAAAAATTATAAATTTTTAGGAATAGTAAAGAAAATATAAATTTTAAGAATTAAAAAAAAAATAATAATTTTTTAGAATTTTTTTTCATTAAAAATTGTTTGAAATAAAAAAAATGGAGCTCAGGTTGTATTTAAAAATAAAAAAATAATATTATTAGTCACATTTTTATTTTTGCTAGAAAACTAAAAATTAATAATTTTACCCAATTTTATTTTATTTTAGTTTTGAAATTGATTAAAGACAAAATAAAAAAAAAAATATTAAGAATTCAGCTAAAAATAAAATAATAGTTAATTTAATTTTTTTTTGTCCTTAAATTATTTTTTTTTAATTTGGTTTTTTTTTTAATTTAATTAAGCTTGAATTTCAAAATTAAAAAAATAGAAATTCAGCTTTAAAAAAATTAATTTTAATTGTTTTGTCTATAAACTAATTTTGGTATACTAAATTTGTTTTTATTAAAAAAATCAATCAAATTTCAAAAAAGAATTTTTGAGTCAAATAAAAATGTTTTTTTCAGAAAAAATATAAAATCAGCTTAGCAATTTTTCAATTGAAAAAAATTTACTTGAGAAAAAGTAAATAATGAAATCTAAAAAAATAAGCTTAAATAAAAAAAAATTTTAATTTTTTTGAGTCATATTTTTAAATATTTTCTAAAAAATGTAAAAATTAAAAAAAAATTGTTTTTAAATATTCCTAATTTTTTTTTTCTTGTTGAGAAAAAAAAATGTTACAGATTTGAAAAGCCGCTTGGCAACAGCTTCGCAGCATAACAAATTGCCAAGAACTGTGAGCTTTACAAAAACCACCAACAACAATAACAACAACAATAGAAAAAATTCAAATAAAATAATAAAAATGATCTTTTGTCTCTGTTGACTCTTGATGGTTTCTGGTTGCACGCTGCGCATGTGTAAACAAATTGCAGACACACACACACACACACACGCACGCTGAGATACATAAAAAATATTTTGTTGTTGTTGTTGTTATTTTTATGACTTTGTGTGTGCAACCACCGACTGACCTTAGCACTCAACACATTCTCGAGAAAAAAAAAACACAACACACACACACATACACACATACAATCGACAACCACAGCAAAGCCAGCTACAACAACCACAACAACAACAAGAAAAAAGAACAAGCTTTTTGGCTTACAAAGGCGGCTTGTTAAAAACAGTCGTCGCTGTTGTTGTTGTTTTTGTAATTTTTTTCATGTTGTAGTTTCTTGCTCAAGCAGCTCGGAGTTCTTTTTTTTTCTTTTTGTAGTAAACAAAAGACCGTTAATTGACATAGAATTTTTTGATTTTGTTGCAAACAAAAAAAAAAATATTTCCATAAAAAAAAAAAAACGAAAATATTTTCGTTTTGTTAATTTTTCTCTTAAAACAAAAGAAGCCAGTTCAATAGCCTCTTCAAAAAAAATAGTAAAGAAAAAATGTCATTGCACTGTTGGGTCAAAGATACGCAGGTATCCGTAAGATACAAATACATTTCGACCTAAATTAATGGGAACACCGGCGAAAAAAAACCCAGCTGATTGCGACCTGTGAAGAAGAAGAAGAAATGGTAGGGAGTGAGGGGGAGGGGGGTAGCCAGATAAAAAGTGAGTTGAGTTGAGTTGGTGGATTTCCCTCCCCCCCGCAACGTCATCTAAGCATGCTTCCTGTTGGGTCATAACTCTGCCAATTCCCCTTCACCCCCACCCCCCTACCTCACCGTCATGCTCTCTCTCTCTGCTTGGGTAACCTTGGTCTAAGGCGAGCCCATTTCGGTGGAGACAATTTGGCCAATTTGGTGGGTAACCCAGTCAAGTGTTGCCTTGTTTTTTTTTTTATACCGTTTTTTTTTTTTTTTTGTGAATTTCTTTTGACTGCCCGCCCCATTTTTATTTTTGTAGTTTTGTCTCATTGTTGATTGCTTTTTTATTTGTTAATGATTTTTTTTTCTCTTTCTCGTTGTTTTTTTTTTATATTTTATTTTTATTTTTGTCTGATATATTCACAATGATATTGTTCATAGACAGTTTTAGTTTTTATTGTTGTTGTTTTTTTTTTTTTTTTTTTTTTTTGGGTCAATGGAGCGGAATTTTTTTTCTTTTTTTTTTTTGGCGAGTTTGTTGAACTGAAATATTTTTGCTGATTTTATTTTTACCCTTTCACATTTTTTGCGCCAAAAGGAAATATA
This sequence comes from Scaptodrosophila latifasciaeformis, assembly GCA_037075145.1. Lineage (NCBI taxonomy): Eukaryota > Metazoa > Arthropoda > Insecta > Diptera > Drosophilidae > Scaptodrosophila > Scaptodrosophila latifasciaeformis. The sequence goes on from JBAMCM010000073.1 coordinate 5,684,063, forward strand.
TCATTTTTTTTTTTAACTTCTTATTACTGACATAATGGCAACATTAGTCTCAATAAATCAATAGACTCTTTGCTGCAAATTTCAATTATGCAATCAACAAAAAAAAGAGTCATAAATAAAAACGGCAAAAAAAAAAGAAAACCTCCGCAGTTCATTAGTTCAAAATTAACACATTTCAGGTGTGTGTGTGAGTGTGTCTTTAATTAAATAAGAGATTTAATTTTGGAAACATTTGCTTATATATAATATAATTTTTCTCAGCTCTAATTAGTTGGCCAATTCCATTTTAGTGCAGAGAAAAAAAAGAAACATAAAAATTTTAAGGTTTTTCCTGTTTGAGAAGAGGTGAGGAGGCGGGGCAAATATCACATCCGAGCGACTCTTAAATAGATATAGAAATACGTATAGGGTCTTTCAGATCTCTCATAACCAGCTCCTTCCTCATAATTGTCTAGATCTGGGAGGATATAGGAAGAGAGCTGTGCAACTTGGGAATCAAAGTGCTCATATTTATTTTACTCTTCCCTCCTCATATTAAGGAAGTCTTTGAGAGGAGAACAAGTCAGAGAATCTCTTAAATAAATATAGAAATACGGATATATCCTTTTATAACTTTTTATAACCACCTCCTTCCATATAATCGCCTAGATCTGGGAGGCTATGGGAGCTGGAGCTATCAAACTTGGGAATCAAAATTCTTATATTTTTTTTTTACACTCCCCTGTCTGCTTCTCAGATCTTAAAAAGCTCCACAGAAAACAGTTTGAAAATGAGAGAATCTTTTAGCTTTCAAAAAGTCTTTCGAGTGTTACCAAAGGTCTTCCATATCTTTCATATTCAGCTCCTTCCAAATGATCACCCAGATCTGGGAGGCTATAGAAGCTAGAGCTATCAAACTTGGTAATCAAAGTGCCCATACTTGTAGCTGTATCATATAATTTTGTTACTCTCCCCCCTCTGCACCTCAGAGCCTCTCAGACCCCACAGAAAACAGTCCTAGAATTAGGGATTTTTTTTTTTTTTTTAGCAAACTTTCGAGTGTAGACTAAATCGGTCTAGTCTGACGAGTTTAGACCAAATCGGTCTATAATAACAAGATATATATCAGGTAAGCCTGGTCTTACGAGTCTGGACCAAATCGACCTATAATTACAAGATATATATCAAGCAAGCCTAGTCCAATAGATGCCGCTTAGTTGATCGATTTGGTAGGGGGTTTTCAAATGATTAATCTCTCTCCACATTATTTCTAGATTGGAATTATTTGTCTAACAAATAGGAAAAGAAATATTTGCCTAAATATTTATTTCCTATATACATTTCGGTATTATTTTTTTCAGGCCGTTTTAGGTGCGGAATGAGGAATTTTGAAATTCATCAAAGAACAATGAAAAGCAATTATTTGCTTTCTGATTTAAATGTGGCTACTTATCTGGCTTCTATTGTTGTTGTAATAATTTTGCATTAAATTTTTGAAAAGCAATAATGCAACCGGTGTTGCTGTCTTTGTTGTTGTTATAATTTTAACATATTCGCCGCAGTAAATTAAACAAATGAAATATGCTTATAGAAGTAGCATTTGACAGGTTTTTGTAATTGATTGTTATGGGCCAACTTAGTAGAAGACTTGCTGGTGAGAGCGGCTCGTGTAGTGGGGGGAATGGGGGGGATTTGTCATGAGTAACGGAGCAATCGGTACACCGGAAATATTATGTCAAATTGAGAGAGCCTCTGTTCTGATCTGGTTATCTGCGGCTGCTGTGGCTGTCAATTTGCTGGGAGTTGGCGGGGCTAATGGAGAGGGGGGATTTCTCCTTCTTGGCCGCTTTGTTTGGCTATCGTCGAATCGAACTTGTAAGCAATAATTGCGTTTGATGACGCCCACAACAAATGCCAGCAAAAATCAAAGTAAAATCAATTCTTTTTTTTTTTTTGTATTATTTTTTATTTTACGAAATGACTAACCAGCTGGTTTGGAGATTGGCTCAGCTGTTAAATGAAACTCACTTAAAAGCTGTAATAAAAAATGTATGGCAATAAAAATAAATTTTCAAGATCATTTACATAAAATGCTGGCAAATATTATATATGAAATGCACTGGAAAATCAACTGGAAAGCAATCCACTTTGGCTTACGGAAATCCCGGACTGAATTGTTTTTTTTTTTTTTTTTTTTTTTTTTTGTTAATTTCAACTAAATTAACAAATGTTTTTTTTTTGTCAATAAATGCTTGAGTTAGTCTCCCAACCGATTTGGGTCTGGTTGAGCTATATGTTATAGTCATACGATTCTAAGGGAACTTGGAACGAAATTGTTTCTATTTTAAGATTAACCAAATGAGAAGGAGATGAGTCAACAAAGTTCTGAGAGACATTCTCCCAACCGACTTAGGTTTGTTTGAGTTATATATTTCCAGTGGAACTTGAATCAAAATTGCGTCTCTTTATAAGCTCAACCAAAGTAGAAGGAGATGAGTTCTGAGAGACATTCTCCCAACCGATTTAGGTCAGTTTGAGTTATATATTTCCAGTGATTCTTGAATCAAAATTGAGTCTCCTTATAAGCTTAACAAAATTATAAGGAGCTGAGTTCTGAGAGACATTCTCCTAACCGATTTGGTCTTTTAGTATTCCCCCCTGGAATACCAAAAGTTTCGTTCGAAAAAGAAAAACAGAAAATAAAGTAAATGAATATAATTTTACAGGCCTCTTTTAGGCGATTGCTGTTGATATAGTTGGTATTATTTATCCGTTGACATTGACAGAAAATATTCTAGAACAATAAGAGAAATTTAATAAAATGATATCTATCGATCAATCAATCCAAGGCTTTTTTCATAATAATTCCAATTATCTGCGCCTGAATTGTCTTCGTCTTATGAATATTTTCCATTGATTTCCGTTTCCGTATTCCGTATTCCGTTTTGGGCGTGATGGTCATCCTTCTTAGTGTAAGAGGGATTGAATGCAAGCAGTGTTTTGGGGCAAATCGCAGATACCCTTCTGGGCATTGAAATATCTATCGCCGCAGGATACCTTCACGGGACGCTGGTTACGGCAAATGTAGTAGTCATTGCAACGAGTTGGTGAGGCCAATAGGAAACCATTGGGCTTGCCAAGACAAACGATCTGGACCTGAACTCCCGCCTTGGCGGCATTTTCATGCTGGATTTGCTGAGAGAGAATGGCTTCCATTAGGGGGCGACGATTGGGACGATCACGGTTTCTATTAGCATAGGCTTGTGCGGAGGCAGAAGCGGAGGATCCGGCGCTTCCACTGCTAGGGCAGGGTGCAGCTGTTGTCACCGTGCCTGTGCAGGCAGCTGTTGTTACTACGGGAGCACAGGTGGTGGTTACTGTGACTACGGGAGCACAGGTGGTGGTTACTGTGACTACGGGAGCACAGGTGGTGGTTACTGTGACTACGGGAGCACAGGTGGTGGTTACTGTGACTACGGGAGCACAAGTGGTGGTTACTGTGACTTCGGGAGCACAGGTGGTGGTTACTGTAACTTCGGGAGCACAGGTGGTGGTTACTGTGACTTCGGGAGCACAGGTAGTGGTTACTGTGACTTCGGGAGCACAGGTGGTGGTTACTGTGACTTCGGGAGCACAGGTGGTGGTTGTTGTAGTCGTAGTGGTGGTCGTAGTCGTTGTTGTGGTTGTTGTAGTAGTGGTGGTGGTGGTGGTGGTGGTGGTTGTGGTGGTTGTGGTTGTGGTGGTTGTTGTAGTAGTGGTGGTGGTTGTTGTCGTCGTTGTTGTACTACAAGTGGTGGTTGTTGTAGTCGTGGTGGTGGTGGTTGTGGTTGTCGTTGTCGTTGTGGTAGTTGTGGTTGTTGTCGTTGTGGTTGTTGTCGTTGTTGTAGTACTACAAGTGGTGGTTGTTGTAGTAGTAGTGGTGGTGGTCGTAGTTGTTGTCGTGGTTGTGGTAGTTGTTGTCGTAGTGGTTGTAGTAGTGGTAGTGGTTGTTGTTGTCGTAGTGCAAGTGGTGGTTGTGGTTGTTGTAGTCGTAGTGGTGGTTGTAGTTGTTGTAGTGGTTGTGGTAGTGGTTGTAGTTGTCGTAGTGGTAGTGGTTGTTGTTGTCGTAGTGCAAGTGGTGGTTGTGGTTGTTGTAGTCGTAGTGGTGGTTGTAGTTGTTGTAGTGGTTGTGGTAGTGGTTGTAGTTGTCGTAGTGGTAGTGGTTGTTGTTGTCGTTGTACAAGTGGTGGTTGTGGTTGTTGTAGTTGTTGTCGTAGTGGTAGTGGTTGTTGTAGTGGTTGTGGTAGTTGTTGTAGTAGTGGTTGTAGTAGTGGTAGTGGTTGTAGTTGTCGTGGTGCAAGTGGTGGTTGTGGTTGTTGTAGTCGTAGTGGTGGTAGTAGTTGTTGTAGTGGTCGTAGTGGTGGTTGTCGTAGTGGTTGTAGTTGTCGTAGTGGTAGTGGTAGTTGTTGTCGTTGTACAAGTGGTGGTTGTGGTTGTTGTAGTTGTAGTGGTGGTCGTAGTTGTTGTAGTGGTTGTGGTAGTTGTTGTAGTAGTGGTTGTAGTAGTGGTAGTGGTTGTAGTTGTCGTGGTGCAAGTGGTGGTTGTGGTTGTTGTAGTCGTAGTGGTGGTTGTAGTTGTTGTAGTGGTCGTAGTCGTTGTAGTTGTAGTTGTTGTAGTAGTGGTAGTGGTTGTAGTTGTCGTGGTGCAAGTGGTGGTTGTTGTAGTCGTAGTGGTGGTTGTAGTTGTTGTAGTGGTCGTAGTGGTGGTCGTTGTCGTTGTAGTTGTTGTCGTAGTGGTAGTGGTTGTTGTTGTCGTCGTTGTACAAGTGGTGGTTGTGGTTGTTGTAGTCGTAGTGGTGGTCGTAGTTGTTGTAGTGGTTGTGGTAGTTGTTGTCGTAGTCGTTGTGGTTGTTGTAGTCGTTGTGGTTGTTGTAGTTGTCGTAGTGCAAGTGGTGGTTGTTGTGGTAGTTGTTGTGGTAGTAGTAGTTGTAGTGGTTGTTGTCGTTGTTGTAGTGGTTGTCGTTGTTGTAGTGGTTGTGGTAGTTGTTGTCGTACTACAAGTGGTGGTTGGAGTTTCCGTCACGCAAGGTGGTGTGGTGGTTGCCGTCTCGCAAGGCGGTGTGGTAGCCTGTGTGGCGCTTTCACACGGCTCAGAGCTATCTTTGGCAGCATAGGTCTGGCTATTGACAATGACACCATCAATACAGCCAGGGTTGTAGCTAACACAGCTTCTTGTCTTGAAATTGTAGAACTCGGGGCACTTGTATTCCTTGGCGACGCCATTTTGACACTCGTAGTACTCAGAGCAGCTGCCTGGTACTAAGGCGCGTATGCCATTGGATTTGCCACGACAGAACAATTGACCATAGATTTGCTCATCCGAGCTGAGAGGATTCGATGTGGTGGCAGCTACTCCGATGAGCAGCACAATCAGTGCTGAAAGGCGCAAAAAGACAAAGGATGGAAAAAATTGTATTTTGCTTTAGGGCGAAGAAAATATTTACCAAGCAATCTTTTCATGACTTTGGCTTTAGATATTTTTTGTCGTCAAAAATTGATTTGAGCGTTTCCAACTTGCCTCAAGCTACTGGAAATTACTATGATTCTGAATGGGTAGTGATTCTGTTATTTATACCATATTCCTTTTGTGATGGCCGTGAATATTTTCTCATTAACCAAATGAGCGATATCATTTGAAATTCTTTCATAGATCTTTATCAACTCCTTTCTTTTCCATCTGCTATATTTTTAGTTTTGAAAATGTTTCCTAGATATTCCAAATTGGTCGAATATGTCAAAGCAATTTAATTTATTTGATCGCCAACTCAATTGCACGTGGTGAAATTCTTCTCAATTTAGCAAAGTAATTGACAAATTTTGCACTATCGAAATTCACATTCATTGCGAAATTTGCCAAGTCTGAAAGAATTTTTTTTCTCTTTTTCTTAATGAAATTTTTGGTGGGCTCCTCCGAAAAAAAATGAAGAAAACAAGAACAAAAAATTATTAAAAATAAAGAGCATTCCCAAGTCATTTCGAATTTGATTATCAACTTCCTCATTGTTTTACCTTTCCTTTCATTTCTCTTTTTTTTTTATTCTCCCCTTTTCCCCCTAAAAAATGTCTGAAAAGTGTGCTGAAAGTTGATGTTGTCGGCTTGTTGACACAACCATTTGATGATAATGGCTATTTAATTTGATTCAAACTGTCTTCCTTTTTGGCCAAAACTTTAGTTATTTTTAGCCCAGACTAAAGACTGGTTATACATTGCTCCACTTGTGCTCTCAAATTCTTCTTCTTCTTTTTTTTTTGTGGAATAAAAATTATTACATTTTTTTTTGTGAAAATTGATTTAAAATTTTGTGTGTGTGTGTGTGTGTTTTTTTTTTAACTGATTTATATATATTTCCTTTATAAATTTTTTATTTTTTTTTTTCTTATGAGAAATTAATTATTATTTTTTTTCAATAAATTCATTGATTAAGCTTCCATTGCTTTCCGATTTTTTTTTATGAATGAATTGAATTTTTTTATACTATTTATTAATTTTAATTATTTTTTCAATGCATTTTTAAGCTTCAATTTTTTTATATCGATTTTTTTAACAATTCTTTTTATTAAAAATTTATTATTTATTAAATTTAATAATTTTTTTTCAAAGAATTTTTAAGCTGACATATTTTTTTCATTTTGATTAAAAAAAATTTTTTTTTATGAAAAATTTATTATTTATTAATTTTATAATTTTTTTTTTCAAAGATTTTTTAATTTAATTTTTTTATATCGATTTTTTAAATAATTTTTTTCAAAGAAAGATATAGATTTTTCTTATCAAGTCAATATTTATTTTTTCATATATTATTTATTATTTTTTTGTTTTTTCTTCTTCGTTTTTTAATAAATTTGAAACAGTTTCTCCTTAGAATATTATTTATTTAAATATAATTAATTTTTTCTCCTTTTATTAATATGTATTTATATTATTTTTATATATAAAACTTAATTTCCTTAAATAATTTCCAATTATTTTTTTTATTAATTTTTGTGTTAGCTTGAATTTTTCTTTTTTTTTCTATTTAAAGATTTTGTTAATTTTGTTTGTTTTAAAAATAAATGTAAAATCAAAAAAAAATAATAATTTTCAAAAATACCGGAAACATTTTTAGTATTTTTTTTAAATTTAAAATAATTAATTTTGGCTCTTGTTAAATATTTTATTTTATAAAAAAAAATATTGTAAAAAAATTCGAAGTATTTGCTTGTTTTTTTTTTTTTTTTTTGTATTCATTTATTTTTTATATGAGTTTTTTTTTCCATTAAAATAATTTTGATATATTTTTTTTATCAAGTCCGGAAACACTTCAAAAAAAAATTTAGCACATTTTTTTTTTTATTAAATTTTAATTACAAAAAATAATTTTGTCACTAACTAAATATTTATTTTTAATTTTTCCCCCCTCAGATTGTTTTCATCGTAGGAAATTTTTTTTATTAATTTTTATTTAATTTTTATAAAATCCGGAAATGTCTCAAAAATATTTGAAGTATCTTTTCTTATATAAAAAAATTTCCAGGTTTTTAATAAATTTAGCTTAGCTCGAACCGTATTGATTTGTCACAATTATTTATGAAATAATTTTTGGCCTGAATAACGTAATCAAGCTGGCTGGGCCCATGGGCGTGGCCAGTTAACAGAATTTAAATATACTTTATTTTTTTTTTGAAGTCTGTGCGAGTACTTATAAATAATAAATAAACAAAAATTGCGTATACGCAGCGTTGAAGTGGCTTGAATTTCAAATCACTTGTAACTTTGTTATTTTCTCTCCCCCTCTCGCTCACTCTGTATTTTCTGTGGTTGCTATGTTATGCTGTGATTGTTGTTATTGTTGTTGTTGTGAATTCATCAATAATGATTTTGTTGCCTACCTTGAATGACCTTGCCGCCGTTTAGGCGATCATTGTTGCAGTCACTTTTTAAATTTGGTCAAAATGCATTAAGCAAAGCAAAACGCGTTTAACATTTTTTTTTTGCTTAACCCCTCCCGCTCTCCCCGCCTTATCTCTTATGATTTGATTCGTCTACCCAAAAGCATTTCGAATTGTTTGGAAGAAAAAAAAATATATTTTTTTTTTTTGGTATTTTTGGTATTGATTTTTGGTAGGCAGTATTTAATTTTAATTTTTATTTGGTTACGCTTTGATTTTGTTGCTTCTGTATATGCTTGTGTATATGTGTGTGTGTGTGTGGGTTGACAACTCTTCTTCTGGTCAGTTGGGCTTGACAAGTCGCCGTCTGTGTGTGTATTTTTTTTGATGGTGTCATCATTGACACCAGCTTCAAGCCAAGCGCCAGACAGGCGCCCACATGACCAAAACAAAAAGAAAAAAATAAAAAGACTAAATTTTTTTTTTTAGTTTTTATTGGCAAATTGATGATGACGTTGACAATGGCTCCCTCTGATCTCTTGTAAGCCTACACCTGTCCTTGCCAACGTGAGAGACGCCCAGAAAATTTTGTTGTTGTTGTTGTTTTTGTTTTTCGGTAATTCCATTTGGATGATTCCTCTCAATCTGATTCAGTCCGAGGCGTGGGCAGAAGAAAAGAGCTTGCAATTTGCATTTGACCACAAAGTCGGCTGAACTGGGCCAGACAACTAAAAGAGAAAAGTAAAAAATTATTTAAACATAACAAAATATTTGGCAAAAAAAAAAAAAATAGAAATAAATTAAATAAATAATAATAAAATAAATGAAATAAATAAAATAAAATAAATGACAAAAATATTTATAAAATAATTTAAAAAAAATTAAATAAATAAATAAATAAATAATATATAAAAAATTAGCTATATAATGACGGGAAAAAATGAAAAAAAACGTTATAAAATTATAAAATTAAAAAAAAATTAATAAAGAAATTCAATTTTTTTTTAAAGCGAAATATTTGATACACAAAAAAAAACAATAAAAATTGAAACCAAAAATATATATATATTTTTTTTAATTTTCCTTTAATATTAAATATTTATATCTAGAAAGTATCTTAAAACTTATTAAATTCAATTAAAACAAATAAAATAAAAAAATCTAAAATTTTTATAAAAAAAAAAAAATAATAAATATTTTTTTTTACTTTTAATTTTTTTTATTCTTAATTTTTTTCGTATTACCTGAAATATTCAATATAAAAAATAATTAAAATTTTATATAAATAAAACAAAAAAAAACTAAAATTATAAAAAAAAAATATCCAGAAATATATATATTATTTAACCTTTAGTATTAAATATAAAATTTTAAAAATTTTCGTATTACCTGAAATATTCAATACACAAATTAATTAATTTAAAAAAATTTTATAAAAACCCAGAAATATATAATATATATATATTTTTAATTTTTCTTTAATATTTAATTTTTGTAACCAGAAATTTTCAAATTGATTTTTTTTTATTTTTGTTCACTTGAAATATTCGTTAAATAAAAACTAAAATAAATATAATTAAAAATGACAAAATAATTATAAAAAAAAATACATAAAGAATAAAATAAAAATTAACCCAGAAATATAAATATATTTTTTTTGTAATATTTTTTTAATATGAAAATTTTATGTCTTGAAATTTTCTAAACCTATTTAAATTCTATTAAAATAAATTGCAATATTTTTAAAAGAAGAAGAAGACAATTTTTAAGCTAAACAAAAAAAAAAAGAAAAATTTTAAAATTAAAAAAAAAAAAAATTATTTTCAAATAAAATTAGTTTTCCATTTCTAGAAATTTTCCGTCTCATTCTTTTGGCTTATTGAAAAAATAAAGTTTATATAATTATTATTATTATTTATTTGATTATCTTTTTTTTTAATTTTTTCCTTAAGCTAAAAAAAATGCAGTTTAGCTTTGCGGCGCCATTTTCCGCTTTGGCTTTTTTGCTTAGTGTTGTTCTTGTTGCTGTTGTTGTTGTTGTTGTGATGACTTTGAATTTGGCTTATGGCAATTGCCGACAATTGGGAATCATGTTGTTCTTGTTGTTGTTGTTGGGATCGAGCGGCTACGCTTTGCTTGCCATAAAAGCGCAGACAATCGGCGCTTCGGTTTCTAATGACACCCAACCCTGGCCCCCCCCACCATGCCCGCCCCTCGCTCATCACTTTGCTTTCGACCGCTTTGTAATTAGCAATTAGTTTGTTTTATTTTATTATTTTATTTTTTTTTGTCATGAGTTAACCATTTTTGGTCAGTTGAGTAAAAACACAAAAGCATTTTGCTAGCGTTTGCCAAATATTTTGTCACGATTCTGCGTGCTTTGGAAAAATGTCAGACCCCCCCCCCCCCCCCCCCACACCGCCTCCTCTGACCAGCCACTCAATCAGCTCTCGTTTTTTTCTGGGCAAGTTCAAGGCCAACTGGCGCCATGAGAAGTTTGGCAATTGTCTGGGCCAAGTCTGTTTACCCGTCTGGCTTGCCACACCACCCAATTTTCAGTTTTTGGCACGTGTTTGGCATTTTTTCACAATCTCAAAAAAAAAATTACATTTTGTAATGTTTCTTCTTTATTTTCGGCTCCCTCCAAAATTGGCATTGATTTCAAATTATTTTCAAAGCGAAAGTTTGAGTGTTTTTTTTTTTTTTTTTTTTATGATAGCCCAAAGACATAATTTGGTAGATTTCTCATATTATACTCATTAGTAGTCAGACAAAGTAGCTTTTAATTATATATAAAAAAAAAAAATATATATGTTAACCGATCCGCGATGTGTGCGAGTTTTGCAAGCTTTATTTATTTTTTTTTTTTTTACAATAATTATTTTCGATTACCTAAAAAAAAAAAAAGAAAATATCTTTATTATTTCTTGTAATCTTTATGAGTTGATTTTTGTTATAAAATCGAAATAAAAAGAAAACTTATTGATAAGGTTTGATAAGAAATTGGCTTAATCATTTTACTCAACTTGTCGAGACTTTTTTTTTTAGTGTGTCAAAAGGAAGGTTATATCTTTTTTTCCTACTAAAAATTAGGTTTGATTATTTTATTGAAGTGAATCAAATAATTTTTTTTTTTAATTTGTCAGAAAAGGCTTATGGCTTCCTAATAAAATGAATATAATTATTTTATTGAATTAAATAAGTATATAATTTTTTGTACATATTTTAATTATTAATATTAAATTCTTAATTATTTAATTTTAATTTGATTTTTTTTTATTATTTTATTTATTTATTTTTATTATTATTTTCTTTATTTTTTTTATTATTTTTTTTTTTTTAATTTTAATGTTTTTTTTTTATGAATTTTTTAGTCTGTTAAATTTTGATCTTACCAAAAATTTATTTATTATGATATTTTTTTTTCTTAGCTCTTCCAAAATTTCTTATTCAAATTTCTGTCACTTGTTTTGAATTTGTTTTCTTTAACAAAATTTATTAATTTACCCATAATTATAATTAAGATAATTAACAGTCAAATGCTAAATAATTTCAAGCCATTTTGACTATTCCTTTTTTTTTCTAATAATTTTGAAATTGGTTGTGTCTTTTAACAATTTAAATTTGACAGTTGATTTTCAAGATTTTTTCTTTTTTTTCTGTGTTTTTGTGGTGTCAAATTAAGCGCTTTTAAATTATCAAAAACACGCACACACATACACACACACACACACACATGGGCACACATGTGCGGTTAGGTTATGAGGCAGACTCGGGGCCCTGGCCAAAAAGTTATTGAAAATGCCTTAGACGGCCATGTAATAACAATGATAATAAATCATAAAGCTTACACGCTTTTCACGAGCAACAACAATAACAACAAATGCAACAACATTAAGAACAATAATAAATAAAACTTACTACATTAATTGCAATCATGGCTTTAGCTTTGGCTCGATCTGGCTTTGCCATTTGCCATAATTTTTTGGCGCGTTTTTTTTTTCTCTCTGATGTTGTTGTTGCTTTTGTTGTTGTTGTTGTTGGTGGTGGTGTCGTTTGTCGGCATCATTTGGCGGCTCGCGTTTAAAGCCAGCCACCCGCACAAGGCGGCCCCCGCCAGTTACAGATTATATCAAAAACTATATTAAAAAATAATAAATAAAATTTATAAATCTATTTCCATGTGTATGTTTGTATGTGTGTGTGTGTGTATGTGTGTTTTGTGTTTCTTTTTCATTGCCTTTTCCGTGTTGCTGCTGCCGGCGTTGTGAGCCAAACCAAAAACGGACATCAGCCACATCAAATGTCTTGGCAATAGAATAATTCTTTTTTTTTCTTTCTCTTTTAAATAATTTTTTAAAATTATTTTCCTTTTTTTTCTTTCCACATTTTTCTGTAATTTTATTTTTTTTTTTTTTTAACTAAAAAATTGTATAAATTTTAACCTGGGAACAATCAACTTACTCTCTTTTCTAGCTAAGCTCAGTCTGTCCCTTTCCTATTAAATTATATTTTTTCTTTTAATTTCTGCTTAATTAATTGATTTTCTTAATTTTTAAAAGATTTGATTTTTCTAAACTGGTAGAAATTATGAAAAAATTCTGACTTGTTGCTGGTGGCTTGGCAGTGAATACTTTCCCATTTTCCCTAGTTCAGCTCAGTCTTTTTCTCTCTTTCTTGATACTCTTTTTTTGGCCTATTCACTCGTTTAAGCTTTTGTCTTTTCTTAAAAGTTAATTTTATATTTTTTAATTAAGGAAAAATTGAAAAAATTCTGACTTGTTGCTGTTGCAATTTTCCAAGCCAGCAGCAATTTGAGTCTCATGTTTCACCAATCAGCCTTAGCTTTTTTTGGTAATTTCAAGTTAAAAGTTTTTAATATTTCTACATCCTTGATCTATTAGCTTTCTTTTAATAAGATTTTTGTTTTATTAAATTTAAGAAAAATGCTAAAATTTTGATCATGTTGCTGGTAGACTCTTTCAGGTCAGCAGCAACTTGTCTTATGGATTTTCTCACCTAACTCAGACAATTTTTAGATTCGTAAACATTTTAGTCTTAATAATTTTATATTATTGGTTTATTTTCTTCCCTTTTATGTGAAATTAATTTCACCAAAGCAAAGAAATAGTGGAAAATTTCCGACATGTTGCTGCCAACCAGCTAAATTTTTTTGTGACTTTTCTCATTGCAATCGTTTTATTTATTTTTTTCTTGCTTTGTTTGATAAAAAGCAAGTTTATTATCATCTTTTTTTTTATTATTTTTAACCAGTTAAACCAATAAAGCACGCGACATAAACCAAACAAACTAACTGACTGGCTGACTGGGTTACTAAGTTACCAACTGAAATTTTGTAGCCAAAGCAAAACCAACCAACTGGCTGACTGACTAACTTATTGGCTATGTGGCGCAGTGTCTTACATTGTTGAATGAGTCTGGGCCGGGCCTAACTGGCTAACTGCCTAACTGGCTAACTGGTTGACTGGTTTGGTTTGAAATGACTGCGTTAATGATTTATGCGTTGCGGCGCCGACACGGCGACTTGCAATTTGTTATTGCTGTTGTTGTTGTTATTGCTGTTGTCGTTGTTGTCTGGTTAAATGCAACGTCAAACTTCAATTAGCTTTTAGCTTATAAACTTAAATGTTCAATAAATTGTTAAATTTACCCCCCACTCCCCTCACCATGGCTACCAACAGCAAATTAACAACTAAAAAAAAAACAAAAAAAAACAAAATTTTTTTTGGTCGGGGAGGGTGGGGGGAGGGAGCTCAAAACTTGTTTCGGAAAAAACAAAAAAATTTTTTTTTCAAAAATTTTCTAAAAAAAAAAATTTTTTTTTTTTCTAAAAATTTTTTAAACATGTTTTGAGCTCTCCCCCCTCCCCCTACCACTCTCACAACTGGTCTGATCTATTTGTGAAAATCAGAGAATTCTCAAACGGAACTCGGCAAATTTTCACTGGCGAAAATTGTTGAAAGAAAACTGGTTGACCTGGCCAAAAGCCCGAGGGCTGCCGATGACCCGTCTTGACCCATTTTTTGGGAAATAAAAAAAAAATTAAACAAGCTGGAAAAAAAAGCCCCAAAAAAAATATCCAAAGGGGAAAGAGGGGTCTGCTTGGCTGTTATATTTTTTTATGAGCCAATTTGAAGCTTGCCTCACTTCACAGTCGATTAACTTGGTCAGTTAATTTGTTTTGTTTAAGCCCAAAAAAAAAAGCTGGTAAGGTTCTACGCTTCTTGTTTTTTATTTATTTATATAATTTTTTGTTGTTTTTGTTGTTGCCATAATTGCATTAAAAGTGCTGCCATTAATTATATTTTTGCCACGCCGCCAAAGCCAAAAGGCGCCCTCAGAAGTTCAACCCACGCGCGCGCGCAACCATCAAAGTTTTATTTGTTTTTCTTGTTGTTGTTGTAATAATTTTTTTCTTTTTGCTATTATTTAACAATAGCTTATTACATGAGTCTGGTCAATTTGTTTATGTATAATTTATTTTTTCTTCTTCTTCTTCTTGACTCTGTTGGCCAAGCACGCGACCCGCTGCGTTTTGGCCCCGTTCAAACTTAATTGCACACACAAATCTGGCTAATTTGTAGTTTTTTTTTTTTTTTTTGCAAAAAAACTCACATGCGGGTGGTCGGTCGATTGGTCGCAACCAACTTGAAATTTTTTTTCCCTGCTGCCCTGCCCTGCCGTGCCGCCGCCTGGGCACCAATTCTTGCTCAATTTGCAATGACGCAGTTGCGCCTGGGCTGTCATTTTCCGTTATTGTGGCAGCTTCGTGGCCTTTGGTAATCTGAGCACAAAAACAACAGTCAAAACGGCCCAACCCAATCCATTGGCCGGATTGGCCATGGCCTGCTAAAAAATATTTTCGTTTTTGCGTCCGGCTCCACACACGTGCCCGGCCAGCTCAAAACACGTGGACCCATCTCAGGGTAACCTGAAACTTTTCAAAATTCAAAAAAAAAAAAAAATTGTCACCATCATTAATTAATAATTTTAAATAGAAAACAAAATATGTATAAAAAAAAAAAATTATTCATAGAAAAAAAAAATATTTCTATAAAAAAATAATTTATTTATATATATTTTATATTTTCTATAGAAAAGAAAATATATTTAATTTATAGAAAAAAATATTTGTATAAAAAAACATTTTATTTATGGGGAAAAAAACTTATATTTGTACAAAAAAAAATGTATTTCTAAAAAAAAAATATTTTATTTATATAAAAAGAATTTTTATAGAAAAAAAATAAATAAAAAATAAAAATATTTTATTTATAGAAAAAAAAAAAAATTGTATACAAATATATTTTTTTTTTCATAATTTATATTTTTTGCTTATATTTTTTTTAGTGAAATTTTATTAACATTCAATGATTTTTTATTTATTCTTTTATTAAAGTTTTTTTTTTTTTTGGATTCGCATTTTTTAAGCATTTAAATTTTTTTTTATAAATAATTTTATCATTTTCATTAATATTATTATTATTTTTTTGGTGCTCTTATTTTGTTCAATATATTTTTTTTTTTTTTTTACTCATTTTTTTAATTTAATTTTTATTTTAAGAATTTTTTATTTATTTTTAATTTGTTATTATTTTTCTTTTAATTTGTTTATTTTTTCATATTTTGCCACTCATTTTTTTTTACCTGTTTTTTAACAAATTATTTTTATTTATTTTTCGTTTGCTATTATTATTTTTTTATATTTTTATGCCACTAATTTTTTATCAAATTATTTTTATTTTTTTAATTACTTTTAATTTGTTTATTTTTTTCATATTTTTATGCCACTAATTTTTTTACCCTTTTTTATCAAATTTATTTATTTTGTTTTTAATTATTTTTATTCTATTTCTTTTTTTATTTGTTTATTTTTTTCATAAATTTATGCCACTAATTTTTTACCCCCTTTTTAATCAAATTATTTTTGTTTTATTAATTTTGTTAGCATATTTATTTAATTAATTAATCATTTTTGTTTATTCCCAATTTCCTTTCTTCCATTTAAGAATGAAAGAAAATATTTCCGCTCCTCTTTTTTTTTTGGTGGCAATGAAAAAAACTGAATGAAACGAAATCACAAATATGTATATTTTTTTAATTTTCATATTGGCCTGGGTCAGACCCGCCCTTGGCCATTCTCACGCTAACCAAATAAAAAAAAGGGAAAGAGAAAATTTCCTTTGTTGACCATTTTTTTTTCCTCTTTTTTTTATACAATATTTTTCTTTTGGTTTATGTTTTTTGCGATATCTTCGATTTGTTTGTCTGTTTTCTTCAATGATTTCTTCTTCTTGTTCTTTTCCAAGCTCAGCATGTGTGTGTGTGTGTGTGTGTGGTGCAGCTGACCATAAATTGATTTGGTCGTGGCGCTGCTGTCAATAACTGCCCGGCAGTGCTAGTTTTGAGTTCTCTTGTTTTATTTTTTCTATAAGTTTTTTTCTTTTTATTTTATTTTATTTTATTTTATTTTATTTTATTTTTTTTTTTGCGCATTTTTTTTTATTTAAATTGAAACCAAAACTGAACAACAACAACAACGACAACTTAAGAGCTTTGAAGTTTTGCCGACACAAGCGGCCGTTATGGCTGCTGTCGCCGTTGTTGTTGTTGGTGGTGGCGATGGTGTTATTGGCTTGGCTTGATGCAAATTAAAAAAGTCTGCCAGCAAGACGACGCCAACTGACACACACACACACACACACACACACACACAGAGAACCACCCACCCACAAATCAGCTCAACGTAAAAGCCACTAAGAAGAGTAGCGGCACATGGGGTGGTGGGGGGTGGGTGTGGTCAGTCAGACCTGCTGAGCTGCGCTTTGTTTCGCTTCTCTTTTTGACATTTTCGCACAGAGCGATTCTTGCTGGAGGCGTTTTCAGTTCTCTTCAAACTGCCCGAAGATTCCGCAAAATGCATTTTTTTTTTTTATTATTTTTTCATACGTTTCTGATCAAGCAGAATGAATCTTGTATGCCCTTTGAAATTGATTAATTGGTGTAGTTTTTTATATATCAGTCAGCTTTTGTCCGAGTCGAGGTCTGAGGTTTCCTGTTAGTCTGTGATTTTTTATATGAACTGGAAATAAGTCTTGTCTAGATTTATAGATCATTCAGGTTTGGCTTGGATCTTCCCAGGTCTTTGATTATATAGCACTTAGCTTTGAGTCATCTAAAGATCTATAAAAATCTAAAGATCTAAATAAAGATCTATTCTTATGATCCAAAGATCTACCTTGGTTTCTTTATCCCTCAGCTGTGAGTCTTCTTATGTTCTGAAGATCTGCCTTGGTTTCTATATCATTCAGCTTTGAATCTTCTTATGATCCAAAGTTCTCCCTTGGTTTTCTTTATCCCTCAGCTTTGAGTCTTCTTATGTTCTGAAGATC
This sequence comes from Scaptodrosophila latifasciaeformis, assembly GCA_037075145.1. Classification (NCBI taxonomy): domain Eukaryota; kingdom Metazoa; phylum Arthropoda; class Insecta; order Diptera; family Drosophilidae; genus Scaptodrosophila; species Scaptodrosophila latifasciaeformis. Next base: position 5,701,362 of record JBAMCM010000073.1, read on the forward strand.
TGCCTTGGTTTCTATAATACTCACCTTTGAGTCTTCTTATTATTTTAACATCTCCTTCGGTTGCCTTATCACTCAGCTTGGAGTCTTCTTGTGATCCAAAGATCTGCCTTGGTTTCTATATCATTCAGCTTTGAGTGTGAGCTCTTCTCTTTATTTTCCCCTCCATCTTGGCTTTAGCTTGAGTCCTCTTTTTAGGTTCTACCCCGTCTTTGTTTCTATATCAAAGACCTTTTGATTTAGCTCCTTGCTTTTCGAAATAAACTTGAAAAAATTCCAGAGAAATCTCCTCTTGGTATTTCCACGATCTTCGCTTTATTTTGAGTCCTGTTCTTTCGATCTAAGTGGACTTGGTCTTTATTTCTAAGAACTTTTGGTTCGATACTTCCTCTCTATCAATCAGCTTTTGTTTGAGTTCTCCTCATGGTAATTCCCTGATCTTGGCTTCTATATCGCTCAGCTTTTGTTTGAGTCCTCTCCTAGCCTTGTTTTCTTACCAATTATCTTTCGTCTTAGCCTTGTGAATTTGATATTCCCAGGTCTTTGTTTCTGTGGCTGTCAGCTTGGCTCTTCTTGGTCTTTGTTTTCATATCAAAGAGCTTTTGTTTTTAGCCTGTTTTTTGTAATCTTTTCAAGTTTCCATATGATAAGATTGAATACCTTGTTCCATATCAATTCAGATAATTGGGGGAAAAAATATACCTCAAGAAAATTTTCAAGTTTTGTCCATTTCTTTGTACCCTTTTTGGTTTCATAGCAGGCAGCTTTTGCAAAGAGTGTCAGAGCAGTTAGAACTGTTCACTTCACCCACTCCAGTTTCATAGCATTCAGCTTGAGATTGCTATGAATTCTTGACACATTTAAGGCAACTTCCAAAGTCAACGTTTTTTTTTTTTTTGCCTTCTCTTTTGTTGTTGTTGTTGTTGCAATTTTCTGATTTCATTTCAATTTGTTGTTTTTGTTTTTGCTTTTTGCATCCGTTTTGCTGATAAGCATGCCTAGACGATGTCTCATGGCGTCTTCTTCTTCCTCCTCCTCCTTCTCCTTCCTCCTCCATCGCTTCGTATCTTTTTGCAAATTCCACTCGCCTCCGCTGGGCCAGCAACTCAGGGAGACGGTGTGGCTATCATTTCTTCTGATATTTAAGGCGGCAAAAATACAAGATGACAGCAACAACAACAACAAAGACAACAACGCTGGTTGCATTTTAATTTATTTGTTGTTGTTTTGTTGTTGTTGTTGCTGTGCCATTTTACGCAAATTGAGCACATTCAAATACTATGGAAAACTTGCACTCTTTATTGTTGTTGTTTTTGTTATTGTTTGATAAGAAATTATTACATTTGCCAAGATTAAAAGTATCTGTGACTGTCCGGGTCTATCTGTACGTGTGCCTGTGTGTGTGTGTGTGTGCATTTAAAGTGGCCTTTGTTTATTTTATTGGGCCGCTTTTTTTTATGCAATTTTTTATTGCTTTAATTTTTTAATTAAATTAAAATTTATAAAAAATGTTTATTTATTTATTTTATTTTTTAAATTTTATTTTGTTTATTTTATTGCTTTACTTTTTTATTTATTAATTAAATTGAATAAAATATATATTTTTTAGTTAATTTTTTTAATGCAACTTTTTATTACTTTAATTTTTTAATTAAATTAAAATTTATAAAAATTTTTTATTTATTTATTTTATTTATTTTTTAAATTTTAATTTGTTTATTTTTTTGCTTTTATTTATTTATTATTTTTTTTTTGTAAATTTTATTGCTTTTATTTATTTATTTTTTTATTTATTTTTTTTTTTTTAATTTTATTTTGGTTTTTTTATTGCTTTGTTTATGCAATTTTTTATTGCTTTCATTTATTTATTTTAATTTAAATTAAATTAAAATTAATTAATTTTTTTATTTAATAATTTTATTTAATATAATGAATTTTTTTTATTGGGCCTCATTTTTTATGCAGTATTTTATTGCTTTTAAATATTTATTTTTTTTAATTAAATTAAACTTCATTAAATTTTTTATTCCCTTTTTTTAATTTTTATTAATTTTATTGGGCTGATTTTTTCATGCATTTTTTTTTTGCTTTCCTTTTTTAATTATTAATTTTTTTAAATTGAATAAAATTTAATTTTTTTATTTATTATTTTTTTCAAATTCAATTTTGAATTTTTTTATTTATTTTATGAATTTTTTCTTATCGTTTTTATTATTTATTTATTTTTTTTTTCTTAATTTTTTTTTCAAATTTAATTATTATTATTTTTTTTTTATTTATTTTATGAATTATTTTTATTATTTTTTTTTCAAATTAATAATTATTATGTTATGCAATTTTTTTGAACTTATTTTTTTATATTAAAATAAGTTAAAATTATTTTTTTTTATTGTTTTTATTTATTTAAATATTAATTTTATTCAAACTACTTTTAAATTAATTCATATAAAATATTTTCTTTTATTTATTTATGAATTTTTTCATACTTATTTTATTATTAATTTTATAAAATTTTTTAAACTAAAATTAATTCTTATCTTCTTCTTTTTCTTCTACTTTCAGGTAAGCTTCAATATATTTTTGCCTTGCCCCTTTTGGATTTGACTCAGCTTTCCGGCTTGACGAACTACAAAATAATCGAATCGATTATTTATTTATTTTTGGTATTTATTTTTAATTAAACAGAAAGTTTCTAAAAAGAAATTTTGCTCAACAAAAAAAAAAAAGCGCAAAACTTGTCAATTATTTTATAAAAAGAAATAAACCTACCAAACTCGGGGGCCCCTGTCACCGATTATTTGGGCCAAGAACAACTTCAACAAAAAAGACAGCAAAAAAAAGAAAGAAAAAACTTTTAACAAGAAAAAATGTTGCATTGCAAAAATAAAGTGAAAAGAAGACTGAAAAAAAAGAAGATAGACTTCTCGGCGATTTTTACCCACTTATCAATTCCGATTCTTTGCCTTCATTTCCTACCCCCCACCCCCTTCTCACCACTCACTCTCCACACTTAATTGGTTAACTGCAATTGGGCTTTCAATTAGCCAACAAGTCGGCTCAGTCGCTTCCAGCAGACTCAGAAAAAAAAAAAAAAAAAAAAAAACGCTGAAAAGAAAACAATTCGTTTTGACCCACAAAAAGTGTTAAGGTTTTTTTTTTTTTTGTTCTTCCAACAAACCCAAACAAGACAAAGAAATTGATCAATTCTTTTTCAAAAGAAGTCGAGAATTTTGAGGGGGGGAAAAAGAAGAGCTGAAATAAGCTTGGAAAAAGTGGAACTAAATAAAATGAGTGAAAGGAATGGAGGGGGAGGGGGGGTGGGGGGCTGTTTAAAAAATTCCTAAAATTATATATTCCCATTCCTATAAGGATCGAACTTCTATATCATATGGCCATCGGACAGACCCAAATCGGCTTTAGAAAGAACTTCGTCTGTTCTCATTCAAATTGGTCTCTTAGAATTTTTATATAGAAATACACAAAACTACCGATATAATCAGGATCAAACTACTATATCATATAGCTAACAGACAGAACTAAATCGGCCTCTGACATTAATTGATCAATCTCATTCAAATTTGTGTCTTATAATTTTTATATGGAAGTACAAATGTTTCTCAATTTTGATTAGGATCGAACTACTATATCATATAGCTAACAGACAGACCCAAATCGGCTTTAGCCATACCTCTGACAGTAATTGATCAATCTCATTCAAATTTGTCTCTTATACAAATGTTTGTCAATTCTGATTAGGATCAGACTACTATATCATATAGCTAACAGACAGACCTAAATCGGACTTAGAAAAAATTCCGATCTAACTCATTTGCTGCTTCGCAACCTTATATGGATATCAAATATTTTGAAATAGAATAAGGATCAGACCACTATATCATATAGCTATCAGACAGACCCAAATCGGCTTTAGCAATACCTCTGAAATTTCATGAACAATCTCATTTAAATTTGTTTCTTAGAATTTCAAAATAGGAATATATATGTTGGTCAAATTTAGTTAAGATCGAACTACTATATCATAAAGCTCTCACACAGACCTAAGTCGGTTCTAACTTCGATGTTTCTTGATCAGTCTCATTCAAATTTTTAACCTACAAATGTCTTTGAAGGGCTCACTTTTGTACAGCATTTCGGATCGAACTACTATATCATATAAGCATATAACCAAATCAGAATCGATCTAAGGAGAAACTTAGGAGATCTGTAAGCTTCAGCCCGAGGATTTAGGATTTTTCTATTTGATTTTTTCCTCCTTGAAAAAGGTTTCCATTTCCTTTCAATTTTTCTCCACTTTTTTTTTAAAGAGTTTTCCTCTTCTCATTTGTCTCCCTCTCTTTCTCTGTCTATCTCTCTCTCTCCCTCTCTTTATCTCCCCCTCTCCCTCTCTCTCTCTCTATCTCTCTCTCTCTCACCCTCTCTCTCTCTCTCTCTCTGTCTATCTCTCTCTCTCTCTCTCTCACCCTCTCTCTCTCTCTCTCTGTCTATCTCTCTCTCTCCCTCTCTTTCTTTTTTTGATTGTAATAAATTTATTTGCTTAGTCACTCTTCACAATTTAAACGAAGCCAAACCATTTTGTTGCGTTAATATTTTTACAAATTTTTAACAAACAAAAATTGCATAAAACTTAAAAAAAAAAAAAAAAAACAAAAAAAAAATAAATGAAATGCTCTTTGTTGAGAGGGGCGGCAGGAGGGCTTGGCCATAATTCGGTTAAGTGGGCTATGACGAACTAACCGAAGAAGAAGAAGAAGAGGCAAAAATTTGCACTTACAAAAATTTGTTAAAAAAAAAAAAAAATGTTTGAAAAAGGGTTTCTGGTTTTTTGTTATTGTTAAAAAAATTTCATGGTTCAATGCCAACAAGTAAATGTTGTCTGCTTCTTCTTCTTCTTCAAGCCAAGAAATTGGTTCAGTTTTTTTTTTGCTTTTGCTGTTGTTGCTGTTGTTGTTGTTTTTGTTGGTTGTGCAACATTTTGTTTGAGCCAAAAGAAAGATAGTTTTTTTTTCTTCTTCTTCTTCTGTCTGTCTGCCTGTTTGATAGACTGCCACTTAAGTGGTAGGTAAGAGAGAGAGAGAGAGAGAGAGGGGGATGGAAGGTGGCTAACACTTTGTTGTCTGTCGCCAAGTTGCGGTAATTATTATGTCAGCAGCGCCAGCCCGTGACTTGGCTCTAAAAAGCCAAGCAGACCCAAAAGCCAGTCAAGCTTGTCAGTCAGTTGCCAAGAATCAAGCGCCAATGGCTATCAAATTGTTATTGCTATTGTTGTTGTTGCTTATTGCATTTGCAATAAGCAACAACGCCTGCGGCATTTGCAATTAACAACAATTTGCATTAAATCAAAGCCAATTGCCTTTGAGCCGCTTTAACACTCACACAATGCCAATCAAAATCCAAATCAAAACAACAACAACAACAACAAATCAGCTAAGCTTGTCTCTCGGCTCTGAAGGGCTCTGAGAATTTATTTAACTAGACAGAAAGAGTGAGAGAGAGAGGGAGAGAGCGAGGGGGGGGGGCTGAATAAGGTGACAGAATGGTGCGGGTCTGAAATTGATTTGGGGTGGGCAGTGAGCTTTTCCAATTCAAACAACAAAAATCCATTAAATTCAATTTCCTTTTCAATTGAATATTTTATTTTTATTTGAGATTTGCATTTGGGATTTGTCACACGCTCAATGGAGAGACAGAGAGAGAGAGAGAGAGAGAGAGAGAGGGAGAGAGAGGGAGGGAGGGAGAGGGAGAGAGAGAGAGAGAGAGTGGATGAGAGAGAGAGAGAGAGAGAGAGTGGATGAGAGAGAGAGAGAGAGAGAGTGGATGAGAGAGAGAGAGGGAGAGAAAGAGAGGGACAGAGAGGGAGGGAGAGGGAGAAAGAGAGAGAGAGAGAGAGAGAGTGAGTGAGTGAGTGAGTGAGAGAGAGAGAGAGAGAGAGAGAGAGAGAGAGAGAGAGAAAGAGAGAGAGAGAGAGAGAGGGGTGGACAAGTTAAAGAATTATTTCCGATCGATAAATTTTGATATTCCCCTGAAGCTTTCCTATCGAAGATCTCCAAAAAGAAAGAAAATGAATATACACTTTTATCTTCGAAAAGAAGAGGTCTTTTAGATATTCGATAAAATTAATCGATTAATAAATGAGATGAACTTCCGATTCCCCAATTCCCAACAAAAATCTCAAAGCTCTAAGCAAGAGAGAAAAAGTTTACCAACAACTTTGATTTTTCATTATTTTCTTGCCCGACATTTTAATCGATAATTATAAGAATCCGATAAAAAATTCTTAGACAGAAAATGAATGGTTCAAATGACTAAGAACAGGTCACAAAATATTTATTTAATCTTATGCCAAATTAGTCTTCTTCCAAAAGCCAATTCAATCCAAAGAGAAGTGAAACCAAAGCAAACTCTGAACGACTGACAATTGATCGATAAATTCATGAGTTTTTGAGCTTTAAATTTTATATGAAAAAAAGAAGAATATCAGAATTTCTTAGGCCACTTTTATAGTCAATCAGATCAAATGATTTGGAAGTCTATCGGAACTCTTAATTTGCTCAATCTGTTTGAGGGAGTCTAAGAGGTTTGATCAAGTTCGATCGAATTTATATAGCAGCTGGAATGTTCCCAACAAAGTCTTTCCTTCTTCTGCTTCTCTCATTCTTATAATGAATCAATCGATCGGCTTAAACTTATCGATCAAAAATTCCTTGATTTTAAATTATTTTCTATATAAACTGAAATCTAAACCTATGAGAATTGAGGCCTGACTTATATATAAAATCAAACCTGGTTAAGAGAGAGTTCAACTCATTCTCACTTATAGAGTTTTCTCACCTATTCAGTAGTCTCTGAACCAGGTTCTTCTCAATCATTTGTTAATTTAGAGTTTCGATTAGGTTGGGAAAGTTCCAGGAAAATCCCAGGTAGAAGGAGTCACTCCAAGGTCTTCTAAGCCTTCTCTCTCAGCATCTCTTTGGAATTCTTTCAATAATTAAAAAGAAAGATTAGATTCGATATATTTTTATCGATAAAACGTTAGAGATCGATAACAATTGGTATAGTTTAATTGCAGGCAAACCCAACCAAACATATTTTCAAAGAAATTGGAATCCACTTTCAGCTTCTTCTTAATTTCTTTCTATATTTGCCCTGCCCTAAAAATACCATTTAAGAGTGGGTAGGAAGGGAGGTAGGTGGGGCGCTATAGGGATTATCAAGTGGAATAAAGCATACGAAATTCCAATCGATCTTTTGCATAGGCGCCCGCCTCGGCCATGCGATCCATTTATATTTATATACTTTAATCTATTTCTATAGCATATTTCATATCTGGCACGGACAACCCGACAGATCAGACAGAGATAGATATACCAAAAAAAGAGCGAACGAGAGAGGGAGAGAGAGAGAGACATGGCATACCTAAGAAAAAGAAACATTTTCATTTTGTGCTCGTTGTTGCTGTTGTTGTTGTTGTAGTTGTTTTTGTCGTCTAATTGTCAAATGTATTGGCCCCAACCATTCACTTTGCCATTCTAATTTTAGTTGCAACCAACAACAACAACAACAACAAAAGCAGCAGTAGCAAATCTCTGCACAATTTTTTTTTTCCTAGGCGCCGACTTTGCTGCAATTGCAGTTGTTGTTGTTGTTGTTGTTGTTGTTGTTGCAAGTCGGGCGCATAACTTTGGCAAATATTTTAAGAGTGCAAAGATTTTTATCTGCCACTGACAGATTTGCCCAAGCAGCCACGTTGACAGCAGCCACCAACCAGCCAGGAAAGGAGGGATGAGGAGGATGAGGAGGAGAAGGAGGCAGCCAGCCCAACCAATGAACCACCAGAAATAGTATCTCTCTTTATTTATATATAGTTTTTTTAATTTTTTTGGTCCTGTCCTTCGAATACCGACACGTCGGCATCGTCAAATTAATTATGTTTCATCATAAATTACAAACTCTTGGGCATTTGATGATGGCAAAAACAAAAAGCTAAGAGGGAGTCAAATATGAAGGAGTTTTTCCAAAGATATTTTTGCACAATCCAAGAAAAAAAATAATATGCAAACTTTGAAATCGGTTAGATAAATTCTTGGGGAGTTGCGAAAAAAATTAACAGAGAAAAGAAAAAAAAAATGGGGACAAAAGTCACAGGTGAAATCGAAGACTTTAGCTTTTTGAAGAAGACAAAAATCCCCTTTCTCCTTTTAAAATAAAATCTGAATAATTTGGAATTTAGGATTAAAAACTCAATCTATTTGAGAACAGAAATAATTCCTAAAATAGATCAAAAACATTCCAAGAGAAAGAAAAAGAGAAGACAATAAAAAGGAGACCTGAACTGGGAAATAAATCAATACTCATTATTGTCGAAATTCTTTTGGAACTCCAAAAAATAAAAGACTATATAAAAAGCTTTCCAAAGAGCTTCAACTAACCTAGGATCAAACAAGGAGTGGTGGATGCCTTCGGAAGACTCAAAGAAAAAGTGGAGGAAGCTTAACAAAGCTTACCAAAGTCTGAACCTTAAGACCCATGAGAATATTATATATATGAGAAGTCAAGTACTCCTTGTTGATCAATTTCAAAAGCTTTGAAACTGAAAAGAAATGAAACTAGAAAAAACTGAAAGGAATTTAAACCGAGTAGCTTTGAGGCGGAAAAAGTTTATACAAAAAGGCTTAACAGAAATCGGGAAGCCCAGAAATCGGGAGACCCAGGGAGCTCTTTTAAAAAGCCAGACAAAAAAGCTTTGAGTTCCAAGAGCTCTTGAAGAAAAGTTTAAAAGAAGCAAGAATTTCACTTTGAGGCACAAAAATTCTGGAAAGTTTCTGGAAATTCAGCCAATTCCGAAAGTTTTGGTATTAAAGCTCAAAAGTCGGGGATCTGGTGGAAAAAGGAGTAAAGCTTTCAGACCTTGAAGAAGTGACAAATAAAAGCTTTTGAGATCGAAAGAAAAAGCCATGAAGAAGGAGAAGCTTAAAGGAACCAAGAACTGAATTGAGAAGCTTTGAGATAAGGAAGAATTGTAAAAAAAGGAAATCAAGAAAAGACCAAAGATATATTTAACGGGATTCCCGGAAAATAAATCAAAAGCTTCGAGTTAAAAGCTTTTAAGCTGAAAGAAAGGCAAGCTAAGAAATTCAAAGCTTTCCCAGGAACTAAAAACTTTGATCGAAGCTACTCAGATTTCTAAAGACCAGAAAAAAGCTTAATGATTTGTGAAAGAAGAAGAAGAAGGAGACTAAGAAAATGAGCAAAAGGAAGAAGAAGAAGCAGACACAGCTTGTATGTTTGACTGAAAAGAAAATGTCAAGAAAATAGAAAGTTTCACCAGGCCAAAAGAAAGAAAAAAAAGAGAGACAACATTTTGCTCGTTTCTTCCGCCAACGCACACAGAGAGAGCGAGAGAGATAGAGAGTGAAAGAGACAGGCTTATAATCAAGATTCAAATCAATGCGCGATATTCAAGGCCGTTGGAAAATATTGCAAAGCAACTCAAATCAAAAAAAAAAAATAAATAAAAAGGGGGAAAAAATTATAATAAAACTAAATTTTTTCTCTCTCTTCTTCTTCTTTTTTTGTAACAATTTCCCCGCATAAATTATGCAATATTTCCGTGGCCGGGAAAAAAAAAAGCTAGAGCAAAAGAGAAAGAAAGAAAATACCGTTGGTTTTTTTTTTTTGCAAAGAAAACTTCAACTTTTCTTTTCTTTCTTTTAGAGGAGAATGGGTGGAGGGGAGGGGGGGAGGGGTGTGTGGGTAAGAGCAGATCTTTCTTTGAAACCGAAGACTCTGGAGATGGTTGAAGTTGCTGCGCCAAAGCCGAGCTGAGTTGAGCTGAGCTGAGTTCGGTTCGAGCTGAAATTGTTGCCGGCTCAAATTGTTTAAGTTTTTCTTTTCTTTTCAGCGATTGCCGGCAATTGTTGTTGTCGTTGTTGTTGTTGTGACTTTCGCATCGACCATGTCCGCATTTTTTTTTAGTTTTTTTCTGCCTGTCTCAAGTCAACCACAAGGCTGACAATGGCTAGGAGGCCTCGTCGGCTCTGTGGCAGTAGCAAAAGTGTTGGCCAACTTTTATTGCACATCAAGTCGAACGGGTTGGTTGGTTGAACCGGGTGGAGAGGCGCGGGGAGGGGAGGCTGATGTTGCCGCAACATTCCATTGTCTAGTTTGGTTTTAGGGCCTTTTCACAGCTGAAGGCAGCAGCTTGACTGGACCCGGTCTGGCTGAGAGGATTCGCTTCACTCAATTCAATCAAAGCCGAAAGCACCAAAAACAAAAAAAAGGGCTAACAATTTTTTGCCCCCCCTGATTAGCCTTTGAAATTTTTAACTTTCCACTTTCGCCAGCTTTGACAAAACCTGGCCAAGTCAGAGAGTCTCAAATTTCCCATCTGAAGAACAGGAAGAGAAAGAGGAGGGGGTAGGGGGGTGAGCAGAATAAATATTTGACTCCTCACCCACGTGCCAAAAAATGTTGACAAACAAAAAAAATCCATCAAAAAATTCGTTGAAATAATCAACGAAATTTGCATATGATCGATTCCCAATAAAAAGAATAAGCAAAAACTGAAGCCCTCCAAATATTCAAGAGACCCTAAAAAAGAGGAATCCCAAAGTCTGAACTAAGCTGCCACACTAAATCAAAAAGAGTATTCAAAGAACTTGAAAAAAAAATTCGAAGAGTCCAAAACAAACCGAGAAAACTTTGGTTTGAGAAATATGAAAAAAATTAAATAAATAAATAAACGAAAAATTGATCAATTCACTCACAAGACAAACCTCCCCCCCCCCCCCCTCGCAAAAGACACCCCTCAGTTGGAGCCAAATAAATAAACAATTATTTGATTTGATGGAAGAGAGAAAAAAAATTATTTACAATTTTTTACTATAGCTTTGAATATGTGAATGGATTATTTGTATAAATGATCAAATGAATCAATGAATGAATTTGCATATGTGTGCGCGTGTGTGTGTGTGTCTCAATGAATGAGCACACACACACACACACACATGCACAGACATAATCATAAATTTATGAAGTTGTAAAAAAAAAAAAACTGAGGAATGAAAAAATTCTTGGCAAAATTTTCATATGCCACACTCAAGTCGGAAATTAAAAAGATGCCCACAAAAAAAAAATAGCAAACAAAATTGGAAAAAATTAAAGAATAAAGTATTTTCGGAATTTTCCTGGAAATTAAAAAAGAAATGGAAATTTTATTGAACATTTTAAAAAAATATAAAAATCGAAATTTTCCTGGGAATAAAAAAAAAATAAAAAAAAAATAAAAATAAAAATCGAAATTTTCTTGGGAATAAAAAAAAATTGACTTATGGAAATTTTTCTGGAAATTAAAAAAAAATCGAAATTTGATTGGGAATTAAAAAAATATATATATATAAAAATCGAAATTTTCCTGGGAATAAAAAAAAAATTATTAATGAAAATTTCCTGGAAATTTAAAAAAATAAAAAAAAATCGAATTTTATTGGAAATTAAAAAAAAAAATGATTTATCGAAATTTTCCTGGAAATTTAAAAAAATAAAATAAAAATCGAAATTTTATTGGAAATTTAAAAAAATATAAAAATCGAAATTTTCCTGGGAATAAAAAAAAAATGCTTCATGAAATTTTCCTGGAAATTAAAAAAAATAAATAGAAATCGAAATTTTCCCCAGGACAAAAAAAAACAAGTTTAAAGGAAATTTTCCTGGGAATTAAAAAAAATAAAATAAAAATCGAAATTTTCCTAGGAATAAACAAAAATGATTTATCGAAATTTTCCTTGAAATTAAAAAAAAAAATCGAACTTTTCCTGGAAATTAAAAAAATCGAAATTTTATTGGAAATTTAAAAAAATAAAATAAAAATCGAAATTTTCCTGGGAATAAAAAAAATGACTCATGAAATTTTCCTGAAAATTAAAAAAAAAAAAATAAAATAAAAATCGAAATTTTCCTGGGAATAAAAAAAAAAATGATTTATGGAAATTTTCCTGGAAATTAAAAAAAAATCGAAGTTTTCCTGGGAATAAAAAATTAGAATTGATTTTCAATTAAAAATAAAGACGGTGTTGAGATGTCCCTCGGATGAAAGGGAGGGGAGGGAATTGGGGGAGATCTCAATTTTTAAGCTTGCAAAAGGAATCAACAGAAAAATACGAGAAACTCAAAAAAAAACCTATCCTCAAAATTTTTCATTAATCTTGAAGAAAATTGTTGAGGGAAAAAATAACAAAAAATCAAATCCAAAAAAAATTAAGCTCACGGGCTTCACTAAGCTTTGTCAAAGATATTCCAAAAGAAGAAGAATATTAATAATAATAATAATAATAATAATAAGAAGAAGAAGAAGAAGAGTTTAAGCCACTTGACCTATTTTAGGGGGACGCGAGTGTAGCACAGAAAAATATTCACTGCGACCTGGAAGAGTGCGTGTGCCCATGTCTCTCTGTGTATGTATGTGTGTGTGTGTGTGTGTGTGTGTGTGTGTGTGTGTGTGTGTGTGTGTGTGTGTGTGTGTGTGCCCAAGTGTCTGTCTTTGTGTGTGTGTTCAGTCAGAACGGAAATAGTAACGCGTGCTAAGCACAAAGAGGAAGCACCAAGCAAAAGAGTGTGTGTGTGTGTGTGAGGGGGGGAAGGGGCCGGGGGGAGGGGTTGGGGTGCCTGGAAATTTTCACGCATGATTTTGTTATTTTTTTTTTTCTGTGCATTTGTGGAAATGCAACGCACGCTGAGCAGTTAAAGAGTCATGCTTCCTATACACAACCATCCCCACCCCCTTCCCCCTCCCCCCTCTCGCTTCTGGCAACAATTCAATCACATTGAATTCGATGATTGAAGCGAGTGAGTCCAACGCTCCGTTACTTTGATTGTCTTGTGGCACTGCTGCTGGCGCGTTGGCGGAACACGCTTGCTACGTGTCTGGCATTAATGCAACGCGCAACTACACCACCCCTCCCCCCCCCCGCCACCTCGCCCCTTCCACCGATTTGCTTTGCCCAAGTCAATGCAGCCACCGGTCTTTTTCCTGTGCGCCCTTGTCCATGGCCATAGTTTTGTTGTTGTTTTTATTGTTGTTGTTTTTTTCTTTTGTTGTTTTTGTTTTCCATTATGAGTGTCGCCCTCGTCTTGAATGTCTCCAGACCAGACCCGACCAGACCAAACCATCCATCCAGTTAACTTCACCATGCCTGGGCCCTGCCCAGCCCAGGCCAGCCCAGCCACTCGATTCATTCATTTATTCATTCAGTCATTCATTCATTCAACCGAGTTGAGTTTTGTCTGTAATGAGTCCAATGCCAGCTTGCCCCATGCCCGTGCCACTAATTTTTTTTTTTTGTTGCATGCCTGCGTGTGTGTTGCGCTCTTTGTTGCCAGACCAGCAGACCTGCTCCCCCCCCCCCCCCCTCGGTTATTTCTACTCCTTCTTCTTCTTTTTTTTATTTTTTTTTTATGGCTGCTTTCAATTAGTCAACATGCCACATTACCGAGTGGGAACCAACGGAAATTACTTTTCTGAAAAATTGAAAAAAAAAAACGAAGTTCTTTTTTTTTTTTTTGGGCCAAGAAAACACAAAACAGTTGGCCAGATTGTTGGCAATTTTCACTCTACCAAAATGTGACAAGCCAGCATCTCTCTCTCTCTCTCTCTCTCTCACACTCAGATATTTTCCGTCTCTTTTTGCAAAGCATCGTGCAGCTTGGCAGACCGAAAAACCCGACCAACTTTGTGGGTTTTCGAAGACTTTTTAATTTTTAATGATTTTCTGAATTTCCAAAAAATTATCTCTTTTTATTTGATTTTTCTTCCTCTTTAATTTCTAAGAAAAAAAAATGAATCTTTGAGAATTTTTTGAGGACTGAAAAATACCATAATTTTTGGTTTAAAGTTGGCAGATTTTTCAAATTTTTAAGCCTCGATTTGACTTGAATAAATAAAACCTTATTTTATTTCATTGCTTTCTTTCAAAGAAGCCCAAAGGTACAGTTGTGTTCAGAAGAGATTATTTATTTATTTCATTTAAATCAAGGAAATATCCAAAAGTACAGTTGTGCTCAAAAATAAATTTACAAAAAAAACTCTTAATCGTTTCTCTCTTGGCTAAAGTCTTATATAGATTCTATGGGTTTCTATATTTTTTCTCAATTTTATTTTAAAGTACAGTTGCCTACAAAAGACTTTTGTCAAAGAACTCTTAATTTAATAAATTTTTTTTAAATTTGTTTTAAGAGTCTTTCGAAATGTTTAGAGTCAATTTCAATCAATTCGCAACTAAAAGTACAGTTGTGCTCAAAGGGAATTTAAAAAGATATTTGCATTGACTTACTTCAAAACAAAAGTACAGTTGTGTTCAAAGGGAATTTAAAACAATATTTTCCTTAAATCAAAAGCGAGCTAAACATCTCAGACCTCTTCCAATATCTTTCCAAATATTTTCTAAAATCATTTTCTATTCAAAGCCAAACCAATTCGAAGTACAGTTGTGCTTTTCTCTCTCCTCTTCAGATAAAAAGAATATGCCAAAGTCGCCATTAACTTTGATTTTATTTTTTGTAACCACGAAAAACCTGTAAAGTAAAAGCGACTGAAACCGAGTGGAGAGACCGACCGGCACATGTCCACTGACCCATTTTCAAATTGTTTTCGCTCTCCTCTCGCACAGCGGCAATTGCAATATTTTCGACTTGACTTTTCAATTCGATAAGATTTCTTTTCGCATTCAATTCGCACTCAATTTGAACCATGTAAAAATCAAAGAGGAGGAAAAAAAAATCCCAAAAATTAAAAATCCATCATTGCATTTTGCTTGTCTCAACTCGAGAAAAAAAAAAATTGATGGTCAGAAATGTTGGATTCATGGCCAAGTCAATGACCATTGGGACTTTTGGGCCGGACAACTTCCTTGTCATAAAAATTGTCTGACTTTTGAAGAATTGTTGAAAAATAATCAAAATAATTAATTACCAATTAAATGCCACACTTTTCAGGGCGTGGTCCGCTCCCTTGGGTAACTGAAATAAGTAAAATATATTTTTACGACTTTGTCAGGTCATTTACCATTTTATTTTTATTTTATTTTATTTTTTTCGGAAGGTTGTTTCCACACCCCGAAAACATTTGCCTAGTTTTTTTCATTATTCAAAAAAATTATTGATTTTCAAAGGAAAGGATTTGCTGTTATTCTTCCAAGTTTTGAGATCCTTTCAAATCTTTGAATTTTTTTCTCCAATTTTTGGAAATTTTTCTATAATTAATTTAGGACTTTCTGGCTTTTCGATTTCCCAGTTATTTCTCTGAAAATTTTCAAACCGAATTTCTTTATAGTTTTTAGGACTTCCTGGCTTTCCGATTTCTTAGTTATTTCTTTCAGGAATTTTTCAATATTTTTCTTTAATTTTTTGAAAATTTTCAAACCGAATTTCTTTATAATTTTTAGGACTTTCTGGCTTTTCGATTTCCCAGTTATTTCTTCGAAAAATCTTTCAATTTTTTTAGATTTTTCAAACCGAATTTCCATATAATTTTTAGGACTTTCTGGCTTTCCGATTTACCAGTTATTTCTCTGAGAATTCTCAAACCAAATTTCTATATAATTTTTTAGGACTTTCTGGCTTTTCGATTTCCCAGTTATTTCTTCCAGGAATTTTTCAATATTTTTCTTTAACTTTTTGAAAATTTTCAAACCAAATTTCCATATAATTTTTAGGACTTTCTGGCTTTCCGATTTCCCCGTTATTTCTCTGAGAATTTTCAAATCGATTTTCCATATAATTTTTAGGACTTTCTGACTTTCCGATTTCTCAGTTATTTTAATATATTTCCCAACTTTATTTTACTTGAATATTTTTTAATTATTTCGAAATTTATTATTATTATTTTTTCATCTTCTCTTCTTAAATAAAAATAAATAAATCAGTCGGCTTTGTCTGTGAGAGGTCGATTACTCATTTTGCGGCTATCAAAACACAACCTTGCGTTCAAACAGAAAATAAATAAAACATATGAAGAGATCATGGAGAGATAAATTTTTTTTCTCAAAAATATATATTTTATGTATAAAAAGAATTAACAACGCCGAATAGGAAATATAATTTTAATGAGAAAAATATACAAGGAAATTCAAAAATTTATTAACTAAAAAAATAAAACGTTTAATACAAAAGAATTTTTAACTAAAAAAATAAAACGTTTAAACAAAATAAAAAAAATATATATTTGAGGAATAAAAAAAAGACTGAAATTAAGAAGAAAAAAATAACAGAGAAAATAATAAATAAATAAAAAAATATTCAAAGATTTGAAATTCTTCAAAATTTAAGTTTTATTTATTTTTGTTTATTTAATTATTTTATTTATTTGATTTAATTAATTTTTATTTTTTTCTCACTGATTTTGTTTTTTGTTTTAATGTTTTATTATTTTTTTTTTCGTTTAATTAATTTTATTTTTATTTATATTATTGATTTAGTTAAAATTTATTATTTCTTGGATTTTATTTTATTTATTTATTTTTATTATTTTATATTTTTTTGTAGTATTCGCTTAATTTTATATTTTATTGTATTTATTTCATTTTCATATTCATCTATTTTATTTTATTCTGTTTTATTATTCTATTTTATTTTATTTCATTTCATTTATTTTGTTTATTTATTTTATTAATTTGATTAAGATTTTTATTAATTTATTTTATTTATCAAATTATTTGACACTTTTATATAATTTTTTATTTTATTTATTTATTCTTTTTATTATTATTTATTTTTATATTTTATTCATTTATTATTATTATTATATTTTTTTTTAATTCAGTTTGTTTTTGTTTTATTTATTTATTTGATTTTATAATTTTTTTTTTATTTATCTCATTTTCTTATTTTTAAGTCGATTTGAAAATATTTATTTGTTTTTTTTTTTTTTTTAATTTTTTATATTACATTTTTATTTAATTTATTTATTTATTTATTTTATTTTTACATTTTGGTTATTTTATATATTTACTATTTTTATTTATTTCATCAATTTAATTTATTTTATTTATTTATTCATCTATTTTATTTATTATTTATTTTTTTATTTTTTTTTAAATTTTTTATTATTTATTTTATTTTTCCTTTTGAATTCATTTCTTACTTTTTCAATTATTTATTTTATTTTATTTTATTTATTGTTTTATAAGAATTGCGAAAAACTAATCATCCGGACTTTTATCAAAATGCCATCAACTTTTTCTTTCATGTGACCAACTCTCTCTCTCTCGCTCCTTCCCTCCAGCCCTCTCTCTCTCTCTCTCTGTCTCCCTCTGTCTGGCTGTTTTCGGTCTGTCTGTCTGCCTCCTGGAAATTGCAGACAAAGTCAGTCAGTTAGCCAAGTTAAGTCAAGTCAAGTCAGCTCAGTCGTCAGACAGGCTTTGCGTGTTTTGCCATTGCCATTTTTTTTTTCTTTTCGCTTTACACTTTATGTGTGCATGTGTGTGTGTGTGTGTGTGTGTGTTTAATTTCTAATATGAGCACAATAAATATATTTTTAATTTTTTTTTTTGTCTTGCAATTTTTCATTATATTTTCTATTATGACGGGCAGTAGTGCCAAGTGCAGTGCTTAATTTTCTGTCGTGTTGACGTTTTTATTTCATTATTATTATTTTATTTTTTTTTTTTCGTACATTTTTTTTTATTGCAGTGATTATTATCATTTTTATTATTTATTTATTATTAGTTTTTTTTTTTTTGCATTCGAGTTGCGTGTGTTTAAGCTTTTGATTTATGCGACCGATAAATGAATAATTGCTCAAGCTGATTTTGTTGCCGTTAATTGGCTGAAATATTTAGCATTCAATTATTTCCATTTCAAAGTCGAAGTTGACTTGTCATATATATATTTTTTTTATCGAAATAAAAATTTATATTTTATAGAAATTCTTTCAATTTTTGGGATTTTTTTTTTTTCAAATAAAAAAAGGATTTTTTATGGGATAAAAATTTATAAAAAGAATACTTTTTAATTAAAAAAAAAAATTCTTAAAAAATAAAACTAAAAATAAAATAATTAAAATAAATTTTTTTTTAGCTCCAGATTTTTTTTTAATAAAAAATGTGCCTTTTTTTGGATAAAATTATAAATATTTAAATATGTTCTTTAATTTTGAAAATAATTTTTTTTAATTCTTTTGGAATTTATTATATTTCTTTTTTTTTTTGGAAAAATTACAAATATTTGAAAATGTTTTCTTTAATTTTCAAAAGCATTTTTTTTTTTTTTTTTAATATTTTTTTTTCATTTTTTAATTATTTATTTTCAATTATTTAAAAAAAAATGTATATTTTTTTTATTGAAATATCCCATATTTTGTATTTAATAAAAAAATACATTTTTGAAGATTTTTTTATTGTCAGAAATTTAAAAAATAATTTAATATTTCTTATAGGAATTTTTAATTTATTTTCAAAATTTATGTTTGTTTTTTAAGAGATTTTTAAAAATTATTTTTATACATTTTTTAATCACTTCATTTTTTTTATTTTTTTTTTTTTTTTACTGAATCAAATTATTTTCCATTTTATCCCTGAACTTGTCTGTTGGCAAACAATCAACAAATGGCCTAGCCAGAATCAAATCAAGTGAAATTAAAAAAACAAGAAAAAATGAAGAAAAAAATGGGGAAAAAATAGCCTCAAGTCCAACGGGCCTGGTCAATCATTTAACGAAAGAATAAAAGACTAAATTGATAAAGAGGAGGGAGGAGGAAGCGAGCAAAGTGCAGTAAGAAGCGCGGCTAATGGCTCATTTGACGTGAGAACCTCTTTTCTCTTCTTCTTCTTCTTATTCGTCTTCGTCTTCTGTGTGTGCCGCCGCTTTGACAGGCCGGCCTGGCATGAAAGTAATTAACAACAACAACAACAACAACAATTGAGTAAAAGCCGCCAACAAGCCAAAGGAGTGGGCATAGGCACTTCGTTCCCCCACTCCGCGCTCCCCTCCCTCCTTGGCTGCCCTTTTGACTATTTTGCCCCTGATCCATTGGCTTGCTTACTCTATAAATCGCGCGCGGTTGGATTTCATTATAAAACAACAACAACAACAACAACTGCAACTGGCAATACCAAAAGTGAAGTTAACTCGTCTCCGGCCTGGCGACTTGTGAATGCCAAACTAAAACTTGCTGAAGTTGCCGTCTCTATTTTTTTTCGTCGTTGTCTCCCCCACTGAAATCCATGAAGTTGCCACCAGCGATGTGGCCCGTCGGAGAGTCGTCAACGTTATAAAGAAAAAAAAAACCGAAGAAGAAGATGAGGAGGAGAAGGGAAGAGGGAGAAAAAAAAACCTTAAAAAAAAAAAAAAAAAAAAAAAAAATTGTTTCCATGAATTTCCCACATTTTCCGCTTAGCCTGAAACTTGTTCCATCAAAACGTTGAAAAGACAGCAACAACAACAACAGCAACAACAAAAGCAAAAACAACCACAACATTTGAAACTTTCAATGGCCTGGCTGGTTAGCATTACACCAAAAACACCAACAACAACAGCAACAAATGCATTCGCATTCATGTGTGAAAACATTTCCATTTCCACTTTTCCCAGCTTGTATGAAAAATTAGCATAATTGCAAAGTCACAAACGCTCAAAGAAAGAAGAAGAAGAAGAAAGCACAAAAAAGAGTCGATTTTGTGGAAAACATTTTTTTCTCTTCTCCCACAAAAAAAAAAAAAAAAAAAAAAACCGAAGCAATTTCAGGGCTGTAAAAGAAAAAAAGTTCTTTTTCCATAATAAACAAACGGTAATAAAAGCTTAGACCTGCCCACACACTCTAGCTGTCTCGCTCGCACCGCTGCCGCAGCCTGCAATTCTGAGTGCTTTGGTCAAATTTGTTTCTGCATGAAATGAAGAAGTCAGGAAATTTTTTATGGATTTCCATTAACTTTGATATGAAAGGAATGATCAATTATAATTCCGGGTGGAATTATTCGAGCCACCCAAAAGCTTTTGCATGTAATTCCGGAAAGGTATCTATCTTAATGAGTGGCTTGCCTGCAATTTCTTGCATCTTTGTTTTTGGAATTTTTTTATTAAATTTTTTTTTAATTTATTTGACTTTGGCCTTTTGTGGTTGATATAAGCCCCCTCTCCCCCGAGAGGGCAGAGATTGTCGCTTCTGTCCAACCAACCAACCAACCGACTGGCATTTATTGTTGGCAAACAAATCGCTTGGCACCCACAAAAAACGCAGTTGATTGACAGAATTGGGACATACACACACACACACGCACATACATAATTCCACTAGCATTTGAAATCTGCATGCGTGAAACTTAACGAAGCGTTAAAGTTCAACGCGTTGATTTTTGGCTTGGATTACACAGCGAGCGAGCGAGTGCGCAAGCGTGCTTTGTCATACAAAGCAAAAGCCATCAAAAGGTTAGACAGAGTCGGCATGCTTTGTGAGGGCTGAGAGAGAGCGAGCTTGGTTTGACTTCTCGGCTTGGCTTGGCTTGGGCTTTGTTTTACACCTAGAATAATCGTTTGATGCCTTGAATTTGACTTTGGTCTCTCGTTCGGGAGAAGGGAGCGGGGCAAGCCAGACAACATAATAAAAAAAAAAAAATTACATCATTTGACAAGGGCCAAAAAAAAATCTGCCGCAGATCTGCTGGTGTCGGCAGAGATCGCTTAGTGACGGCGGCGCCGCTATGGCCTGCTGTGCCGAGATGATTCACTCGTTAAGAACGTTTCTTCTTCTTCGTTTTCTTGTTGTTGTTGTTTCTTGTTTTATCTCCTTTTATTTTATTGCCTTCAAATTGAGATCTTTCACTTTTCACTCGCCGTTGGCCCTGGCCTCGTGCGTGTACATTTCTGATTTCTTCTTAACAAAAAAAAAAAAAAAAAAAAGACAACGGTACTGGTACCCAGTCTGGGCCAGACATTTTGGTTTCCCTCCCCAGGGTGGCTGCGTCACCTGCTCTCCACAGATGCGATGACTCAGTTCATGATTAAACACGCTAAATCAAGAATTTATAACGTCAACATCGCGGTGTGCGCCCCTGTGGATCCGTTAGGCTGAAATTCCTTACCAAAAAAAATTCATTTTACTTTTTTTTTTTTTTAAATTCTCTTACTAAATTTATTAAAAAAAAATCTGTGCCATCGCATAATAAGTTTTATATTAGTAAATTACCTTTAATGCAGGAAAAAACTACAAATATGAATCGATATGTTTATATAACAAATCTATAGAAATAAAATATAAAAAAAAACTCCAAAGCCGATGATACTCAAAGTAATAAGCTGCTTATAAAAATAAAATACAAAAAAAAATTAGGTTGACCGCATTGCATGAAATGAATTCAGATTCATTGTGGACATTTTCAAACTTCCTCCTCTATGCGCATTGCCATCACTAACAACAGCATGAATAACGGTAACTCTCTTGCTTGATCAGTCTCTCTTTGTCGCATGCTGCTCTGGCAAAAGCAGCAACCCACGACCTTCACAGTGGGCTGGGCAATTGAATTACAAAGATGAAATCCAAAAAGAGAAAAGACAACATCTTTCACAATGTGATGGAAATTTTCGCTGACAAAATGAAAAGCTTAGACAAGGCAGGCTTGTTTGTTCTCAAAATTAAGTTTTGTTTGCCAATAGATTTCAATAATTTATATTTATTTCATTTGTCAAAACAAACCATAAAAAGAAGAAAAAAAAAATACCTAAAGAATCTCTGGAGATGTTCTAAGATTTCCCAAACTATAAAATAAAATACAAAAAAAATAGTTCCATTGAGTTTAAAAAATTTAAAGATCACATTGAAATGAAATAAATTTCTATGAAGCGAAAAAAAAAATCTGCAAAAATTATAACAAATTTCTTAAGAAATTTTCTCAAGGTTTTGATGACGTTCATATTAAAAATGACGAATTTAAAGATAATCATGATTATTTCTAAAAAAAAAAATAAAATAAAGCCGATGACAAATCTGACAAAACACACTGTGCAAGGCACTCTGACCCAAACGCTCCATCCCACTCGCTCTCCTCTGCTCTCTCTCTCTCTCACACTGGGCTATTCATTTTCCTTTCGGACAATTGTGTATCCGCCTTATCGATAGCAACAACAATAAATTCCAACATAAATTTGATTTCTTCCTTTATTATTTATTTATTTTGTAAAGAGTTTTTGTTGTTGTTGTTGTTTTTTTTTCCCCGGAGTTTTGTTGTGACTCTTTGAAGACCTTGATTATGCTGATGATGACATGAGCTACACAGTCTCTCCACCTCTCCCTCTCTTTTTTTCCAGTCTTCCCTTTCTGTCATTTAAGTGAGTTATTTTTATGTAGCGTAAAACAGCAAAGAAGAAGAAGAAGAAAAAAAAAAATGAAGGCACTTGAAAATATTTACGATTTTAATTTCTTAAGAGAAGCATGACAACAACAGCAACAACATCTGCCAATAATTTCTTCTTCTTCTTCATCTTGTTATTGTTGTTGTTGTTGTATTTGTCAATTGTCGTGCCATATCAATAGATCAGCTTGTTAAACAATAAAAAATGACTCCACCCGCCAAACGGAACAACTCAGCCAAAGAATTCCTCTCCTCTATCTCTTTCTCTCTCTCACTCTCACTCAGTCTCTGTGGGGAGTTGCGTTCCAATTCCCGTTCACTTCTTGGCCTTACCTGATTTGTTTTTTCTTCTGCTTCTTCTTCTTCTTCTTGGTGTTATTCTATACAGATTTTCAAGGTCTTGCAAAACTAACATTCTCTGGGGCCAGGCCAGGCCAGGCCAGTCCAAATCAAAGACAAATCAATACAGCTGCCTTTGTTGTTGTTGTTGTGGTTGTATTTAATGGCAACAGGCAATGGCCAATAAATTCAAAACCATTGACAACATATGGCTAAGATCTCAATACAAGAATTTTTTTCGCTGTCCCTGCCCCTCACCCTGCCGCCAGGCATGTTGTCAGCGAATTGAGGAATGCAAAAAAAAAACACGACCAAGCAAAAAACAGACTGTCTCAGAGTCTGGCCAACAACTGTGTCTTATCAACGGCCTATCAGACTAGGCGCATTCCCCAGTCTTTGGCATATTGGCAGCTCAAGGATAACATACACACACACACACACCATCACACTCACACACACACACTCACTTCATACTCTTTTCAAGAGATCCTCTTGTGATTTGTTTTTCTTTTTGTCTTGGCAATTTATCATAATTAAAGCGGCTTACGCAAATACCCCGGACTGCAACACTAATAACAACAACAACAGCAAACATGCAATTTACAAAAAAAAAAAATTTCAGACTCTCATAAAAAAAAACAAATCTTTTTGAGGCAAAGAATTTCAAAAGCTTTAAGCCTTCAAACAAGCCAACTCAATTCAAATTCTATCTCGCTCTTTCACTCTCTCTCTCTCTCTCTCTCTGTCTGTCCTTATATGAATGACCGAGTAACATATTGAAGGAGTGCGAAAGAGAGAGAGAGAGGGGGGAAGGAAGATACTGCTTAAGGATATAAACAAATTTTGCAGGACCACAGTGCTTGAAAAAAGTTTTTGGTTAAAAAAAAAAAAAAAAAAAAATCATAAAAAAACAGTAAAAAAGAGAATAAAAAATAAAAGAAATCAATAAGGAAAATATTATTTTACAAATATTTAAATAATGATAAAAAATGTTTAATTATAAAAAATAAAAATATTACACAAGATGAAAAATAAATTAATTAAAAACAAATGAAGAAAAAACTAAATTATAAAAAAAAAAATTAATTAAAAATAAAAAAATATAAATAATAAAAATAATAACAAATAAAATCTATAATAAAATAAAAAAAGTATTTTTTTTATTAATTAAAAAAAGAATAATAAATAAATCGGATAATATTTATAATAAAAAATAAAAAATAATGTTTATTTTTTGGTATCAAATTTTTGCTTTTCGTAAAATATTTTCATAAGTATTAAAAAAAAAATATATAAATATATATAATAATCCAAAAAAAAAATAATACAAATTTAAAACAGTTAATTTCAAATGTTTTTCAACAATTTTGCTAAAAAAAAAGAAAATTAAAAAAAATAATAATAATAATATTTTTCTCACAAACTTAAATTTTCATAAGCTTTTGTAAAATAAAAATAGGAAAAAAATAGTATTTAATAAAAATTATTTTTATTTTTCATTATTTCTTTTTACACTCATAAAACTTCCTGAAACCAAAATAATTATATTGTTTTATTTTTTTATAATTTTTTAATTAAAAAAATTCCCTTTTAATATTATTATTATTTTATTTATTTTAGTTAAATAAAAATAATATTCTTTTTTTTATTATTTTAATATTTTTTTTTTGATTTAAAAAAATTATTTATTTATTATCAAATTTTTTTTTTTTAATTTTGTTAATATTATTTTTTTTTAATACTTTTTATTAAATTTTTTTTTATTAATTTTTATTTTTTTAATTTATTTTTTTTTTTTACAAACTCGATTTTCTACCCCTAATTTCTTGGCTGTTGAATACTTTTCGCTTGTAGTGTTTTGCCTGCAGGCAAGTCTGCTTATTTGTCTGTCTGACTGTGTGTGTGTGTTTTTGTGTTTGTGTGTGTGTTGTTGTTGTTATTGTGTATCTTGTAATGATGTCAAGTGTTTAAAGCGGAACGCAATTTGCATGTCGCTTGGTGGTTAAGCCAGTCAGACTTGGCTCCCAGTTGACTTGGTCAGAAGCGCTCTGTCATCATCAGAAAGCTAGCCCCCTTCCTCACAGACAGACAGACATATGTATGTATATGTATATATATATGTGTATGCACACCCCTTTGGTTAAGCGTATTTGCTTTTGCCATCATCCTTTTTGGAGTGCTTTGACACGCACTTAATTAAAAGATTCAGCTCAGCTGGGCCCCGGCTCGACTTGGCCTGGCTTGGCGGCTTTTGATTTTTTCATCTCTTTCTGGTTTTTTTTATTTATTTTTTTTGATGAATGCACTCTGTCAAATTATTAAAAATATGAAATCCTTGTCAATGCGTCGTATGCGTAATATTTTTTTTCTTTTCTTCTGTCGAATTCATTCATGCCAATCACACTTGAAATTTAAGAATATATGAATTATTCAATTAATTAAATTTTGTATACAGCTTGTGTGGCTTTTTTTGTTTTGCGTCTTTCTTTTTTTTTGTTTTCTCAGCTCCTTACCAAATTTGTACACAATTAAAAAAAAAAAACAAAAAAAACGCGTGGGCGTTACGCGCGCGTTTTGCGAGCGTTTTTTAAGCTGACCAAATTTGGTGTATGCTTGCCTGTATGTGTGTGTGTGTGAGTGTGTTGTTAATTTGTTTGTGTTAAAGTTTGTCAAACAATCAATTTTTTTTTTTTAAGTCGCATTAAATTTTTTTTTTGTTAGAAAAAAAAAATTGGCACATTTAACGGAAGTTTTTTTATTTAATTTTTTTTTTTTTTTGAGGGATTAAAAGCTTAATGAATCATGGATTTGTTTTTTTTTTTTTTTTTTGACTGGCTTTGTTGCTGGTTTGTTGACATTTTCTGGGTCAACAAACCTAATCATGTAATGGACACACTCACTCTCTCTCAGCATCGACAAGGGGTGGTGAGGGGGGAGGGGAGGGGGACACCCCTGTCTACCTTCTACCTTCTGTTTGCATTTGGCTAACAAGCTGACTGTCACTGTTGACTTGGCTGGCTGTCACCTCTGCCTGGTTTGCTCCTTGCCTCGCCCCGAACCCACTCCTCCTGCCCAGCCACTTTGGTTTGTTGCCCTGACATTTTTTAGTGCAAGGGGTGGGGAGAGGGGGGAGCAGGTTGGATAAGGCAAGGGAATTCTTAGCAATTCTGTTGATGGCTGTGCCAATTTAATTGTCACATTAGGCAATTGCCTGCCAGGCTGACTGCCTGCCTCATGTCCGTCCCATTTCGGCTGCTGTCAGTTTTGGTTTCGTGTTAGTCACATTTAGGAGGAACTCCAAAACTATAGCCCAGGCCGGCAGGCCTCCTCCGGTTGAATGAACTGAATGCCAACGCATTCAAATGCCTCACAGCGTTAAAAGTCTCAACTCAACTCGACTCGACTCTGGCCAAAGACTCTTCAACTGCACTTTACCCATCTCCCTCTCACTCACACACCCTCCGTCTCTTTCTTTTTTTTTTGCTGTCAAAAGGAAAAAGATTCTTCAGCTGCCGCCGTTGAGCCTTCAAGTGCAACTTGGAAAATGTTATTGTATCCAAAGTGATTCTAC
The DNA here is from genome assembly GCA_037075145.1 of Scaptodrosophila latifasciaeformis. NCBI lineage: Eukaryota > Metazoa > Arthropoda > Insecta > Diptera > Drosophilidae > Scaptodrosophila > Scaptodrosophila latifasciaeformis. Next base: position 5,727,621 of record JBAMCM010000073.1, read on the forward strand.
TCTGCCTCCACCCTTTCCGCTTTTTCAGCAAAAAAAAAAAATGCATTATTTTTTTTTACCTTGCTCAGTGAATGCAAGTTCCGATTTGGCAAGTTGATAGCCTCAACACCCGCTAAAACTGGCCAGCCATGTAATTTGCACCTTGTTAAAAATACAAATTATTAAATCAAAAATTAAAATAAAAAAAAAAAAAAAAACAATTTTTTTGTAAAAGTGAAAAAAATCCGCCCCCGAATTGGCTGGTTTACAATGGTCGCCGCCGCCCCCGCTGGCAGACGGCGCCAAAATGGCATTCAAACTTGGCCAACCTGGTTCAGAGTAAGCCACTTTCCTTGAGATAACCCACAAACTGATTCATTCGACACTTTTTATTTTTTTTTACCAAATTCAAAAAAAAAAAGCAGGAAATTTCTGAGCAAACAAATTATTAATCAGCTTGATAAGTGTCGGATTAGTTTAATTCTCAGACTCACTCAGAGAAAGTCCGAAAATTCTGAGAATTTGACAAAAATAATTAAAAAAAAAAAAATTAAATTTATAAAAAAAAAAAGTTCAAATAAAAAAGAAAAAAAATCTTTAAAAAAATCATAGTGAATAAATAAAAAACTAAAAAGGTTACAAATAAAAAATAATAAACAAAATAAAAATTCAATTAACAAAAAATATATTTAATTTACATAATAAAAAAATAATAATAATGAATAAATCGAAAAAAGAAATTAATCACTATTTTTATAAGAAAAAGAAAATAATAAATTCAAATAAAAAAATTATAATAAACAATAAAAAATAATAATAATAAATTAATTAAAAAAAAAAAAAAAAAAAAAAAAAAATATATATATATATATATATATAATATATATATATATATATATAATATATTTTAATAATAATAATAAAATTATAATAATAATAATAAATTAATAAAATAAACTGAAAAATAAAAACAATTAAACAAAAATAATAAAAATACCAAAATAAAAAAAGACTACAAAAATCAAAATTAAAAAAAAAAATTAATTAATAAAAAAAATAAAAAAATTAAATTAATAAAAAATAAAAATATTGAAAATTTCAAATAAAAATCAAATTAAAATATTAAAAAAAATTAATAATACAAAAAGAATTCATAAATTAAAATTTAACAAAAAAATTGAATTAATAAATAAATAAAAAATAATAATTTTATTAATTTAATTTTATTATATGGAAAATTTAAAATCTTTTCATATTTTCAAACAAAAAATTAAAAAATATAAAAAAAAATCAGAACTCTCTCTCCAAAAAAAAAGACTTGCCTCCTTTCTCATTTCCCCTGGGACTTGGGAGTTTTCATCAAAAGAATATCCCATTTGATGATAGCTTGAAATATGGCCCAAAATCAAATTAAAGACTTTTCGAATATTTCCCGTTCATAAATCAACTTGTAAATTTTCTGGCAAATTCTGTAAATAAATTCAGAATCAATTGGGTTGGTTGGAATTGTGGCAGCAGCCAACCTGGTTGGGAAATACAAAAAGAAAAAAAGATCCAAGCTGGTTTGGCCCAATCAAATTGGTGTAAACAAAAACTGCTCAAACTGAATTCAACAAAATACGCAACAATTAAAACGCCATAAACATCAAACGAAAGAAGTTTTTACCCAAAAAAAAAAAAAAAAAATTAAAACAAGAAGAAGAAGAAGAAAACCAACTCCCAATTCATCAAGAGATTGCCAAGTCTGTTGTGTGTTTATTTAATTGAAAAAAGAAAAGTAAACAAAAAAAAAATTTAAACAACAACAACAACAACAAAGACGCTTTATTTGTTTCGCTTATGAGCAAAAGAAGTAAACGATTTTTTTCTTCTTCTTCTTTTTCTCTTTTTTTCCATTCTAAAAGAAGCCAAAAAAAAATTATGCAATCGAAATGAATTTAAATTGTTTAGGGTAAACAGACCCAAATATTTTCGAAATTTCGAAAAGTGAAAAATGTGAAAATCCAAAAAATATTAAAAAGTAGCAAATTTTTTTTTTATGGAAAATAAAAAATAAAATAAAAAAAATATAAAAATTAAAAAAAAAAAAAAATCTAAAAATAAATGAAAGTTCTCAATTTAATTTTCTTTTCTTTTTTCAAAAATATAAATTTTTATATGAAAATCAATTTTGTGGAATTTTCGGAAAAAAAATGGAGTTTTGAAATTTGCTCATTTTATTCCCCAAAAAATTCTCAATTAAAAAAAGGATATTTTTCCCAAAAAAATGTTAAAATAAAATTCAAGACTGAAAATTATTCCTGAAAATATTAAAATTAATTTTTTCAAATTTTCGAAAAAATAAAATTGGAGTTTTGAAAATTTGTCATTTTCCCCCCAAGAAAAATTCTCCAAAAATGCATAAATAAAATTAAATTCTTAAAATTATTCCTGAAAATATTAAAAGTCATTTTGCTGAATTTTCGAAAAAATTCGAGTTTATAAAAAAAAAATCTCAATTAAAAAATAAATCCCCAAAAAAATATTAAAATAAAACTCAAGACTGAAAATATTCCTGAAAATATGAAAATCAATTTTGTTGAATTTTCGAAAAAAAAAATTGGAATTTTGAAATTTGCTCATTTTATTCCCAAGAAAAAATTCTCAATTAAAAATAAAAATCCCCAAAAAAATGTTAAAATAAAATTCAAGACTGAAAATATTTCTGAAAATATGAAAATTAATTTTGTTGAATTTTCGAAAAAAAAATCGAGTTTTAAAAAAACATCTCAAAAAAATGTTGAAATAAAATTTAAGACTAAAAATCTAAAAAAAATGTTTGGATAAAATTCAAGACTTTAAATTATTCCTGAAAATATGAAAATTAATTTTCGAAAAAATGTTCGAGTTTTGAAAAAAAAAATCATTTAAAAAAAATTTTCAAATAAAATTAAATTCTTAAAATTTTTCCTGAATTTATTTGCATAAATTATTCTAAATTTGAAATCAGTTAATTCGAAATTTTTAATTCAAAAAATTTCTCATTTCCCTGTTTAATTTTCTTGAAAACCTCCAAGAAATATTGAAGCCACCTCCAAACTGAATTTGCATTAAATTTCAATAGTTTAATAATTCCCAACAAAACGAAAAAAATTGTATTATAATTTCTTAGCATTTTCCATAATTATTGGTTGGTTTGGATAAATGTTTCAAACAATTCAACAATTGAGCTGATCTGAGAGAGCCAGAAGCGTCAGCGACACGTGCACAGTTCGAGCGTTTTGCGGGCGTTTTTAAACGCATCCTTATTTGGCCAATAATAAGCGGCGTAAATTGTGCGTCATCAAACTGACTTGTGTGTGTGTGTGTGTATGTGTATGTGTGTGTCTCAATAATTATGACAATTTGGCAAATCAAAAAGAGAAGAAGAAAAAAAACCAGCACACCTTTTACGTTGGCCAAAGACGCAGTAAGACGCGACGGCGAGTTTCAAACAGCATTTCAAATCGCTAGAAAAAAAAATAATAAAAAAAAAGAATCATTCGAAGCGACCAAAGCTGCTGACCATTTAAGAGCAAAATGCTTAGAACCGGCCCATAAAATTCACACTCGGAATATCTCACAGAGTTGATCAAGCGGAGCACACACACACACACACACACATACATACACACACGCACACAGAGTTGGAGATCTTTCAAATTGAGTGACCAAAAGGGCGAGGCGTTTAGGCGTAGGAGTGGCCGGTCGATCAACCATGAACCATGGACAGAATCAAAAAAAAAAACAAAACATTTCTGTTCGCCCTTTTTTAGTAGACGAAAAAAAAACAAAAACAATAACAAAAATACAAAATGTTCGTTTTAACCTTAAAAAGTTCAGCGACAGCAGCTGGTTTAATTTTTTGGCAAGAATGCACACCCACATCGAGAGAGCTTCGAGTCGGTCTCTGGAGTTGGGAGGAGGAGGGGGGAATTGAAATCTTCAACGCAAAAAAAAAAAAAGAAAAAAAATTAAATAAATAAAACGTCGTGCCAAAAGTATTTAACTGTATTACGTAACGGCTGGCTGATGGATCGATGGCTAACTGGCTGGTTGGCACAACGGGCCAACAACTTCATTACGAGCATTTTTTTTTTTTTTTATTTTCGAGCCTCGAAAATTAACAATAACAAATCAACAGCAAAGACCTTGCCCAATTAACCAGGCTGACGTTGGAAGCTGACGTCGCTTTTTTTCCCTCTCCCTCTCTTCCTCTCTGTCTCCCTCCCTTCCTTCTTCTCACTCAAAGAGACGCACGATTTTTGCAGAGTGCGTAAAAGGTGACGAAGGTTTGAGCTAAGAATAACAATTTAAAAAGTATCGATACTTTGTTGGGAAGGCAGTTGGCAGCCCCAGCAAAATCAACTGGCCTCTTCTTGAGTGGGTAAAAGGTGCATTTGGAGGGGGGGTCAAATCAACAGATTAATTAAATTTATTGTAAATTAGTTCAAAAGGAAGAAAATAATAAAAAAATAAAAATCAACTAAATCAAAATAAATAAATTCACAATTAAAAAAAAAAAATTTTGTAAAAAAAAAAAAAAAATTAAAATTCCAACAAAATAAAAAAAAAAATAATAAAATAATAAAAATATGTAAACAAAAAAATTAAACAATTCAAAAAAAAAATTTAATTTATAAAAAAAACAAGTTTAAAAAATAAAATAAAAATTGAAACAAAATATCAAAAAATTACCAAAAAAAAAGTGAAATAAATAAAATATAAAATAATAAAAAATAATATTAAAATATGACAAAATTATAAATTATTTAAAAAAATATAGCAAAAAAAAAACACGAAAAAAATATTTATAAAAAAGTGAAGTAAATAAAATATAAATTATTAAAAAATAAGATGACAAAAAATAACACAAAAAAAATATATATATATAAAATATAAAAAAAAATAAAAAATATAAAAAAAATGAAATAAATAAAATATAAATTATTAAAAATTGCAATAAATAAAATTCAAATTATTAAAAATTGAAATAAATAAAATAAAATAAAAATAACAACAAATTACTTTCTAACTTGGCTTCACATTTTATTGTTATTTTTATTTTTTAAATATTTTTTATAATGACTAAAAAAACAACAACCAAAATAAAAATAAAAAAATATATATAAAAAATGAGAAAAAAAAATAAGAAATAAAACAAAAAAATGTGAAGCCAAATTAGAAAGTAAAAATAAATAAAATAAAAAGCACAAAACAAAATAGCAAATAAAAAAAAAATTTCATGAAAAAAAATAAGAATAAATAAAACAAAAGAAATAATTAATTTATGGAATTTCTTACAAAAAAAAAAGTAAAAACATTAATAAATAAATTAAAACAGCTGAACAAATTGTTAGAAGAAATGCCAGCTAAAAAAATAATAATAATAAAAATTTAAAAATTCTCAAAAATGTAGGAGAATTTGTGGAGGAAAAAAAGTGAGATCAGACAGAAATTCAATTTGCTTTTAAAATGAAAAAAAATCTTCGAACAAAAAAAATCACAGATTTATAAGGAATTCAGAATCCCCTTCGAAGGTCTCAAATCTGCCAAATCCTTGGGATATTTTTTTCCCACTCAATTTAAATTTTTTCGAGCCTCTCCCCCGCTCTCTAACCTTATAAATAAGCAAAATATTTTGTTCTAATTAAAGTTGGCAGCCTTTTCAGCATGTTGCAGCAACAATGTTGCCCACCTTGGCTGCCTTAGCAACATCGCAATGTTCCCAACAAGCGTGCAGAGCAACAAACCAATCAGCCAGGCAGCCTGGCAGCTTGCTTGCTTGCTAACCATTCAGTTGGCCAGTGAAGCGTTTATGCAAATGCAGTTTTGAGTTTGCATCTTGTGCTAATTGAATAGGCCTGCCTGAACACACACACACATATATATATATATATATATATATAGAGAGAAAGAGACAGATAGATAGATAGAATAGTTTGAATGTGCTTTTCAGCCTGGCTATGGCAATTTTATAAATAGAAAGGTGGAATTGTCTGTATGTAAGCCCTGGCAAACGTGTTGGCTGCTCTTTGCTTTTTGCCATTGCTGCCCCAAACAAATTGCCCATGTGTCTTCATTATGAGCCACCGACACCAAAACGACACACCACCGATCCCACCCCCCCTCCTTCTCCGCCATAAACAGCCTCATCGTCATCGCCACCACCGCCGCACTAAATATTTCAATTTAATAGTCAGCGGCAACGCCAACGCCACCAGCGGCCCCGATCCCAACGGGGCTGGGCATTTGGAGCAACTGCTGCCACCATTGCCGCCGCCGCCTCACTGTTTATGATGCAACACATGGCAAAAGAGAAAATAAAATAAAAAATAAAAAAATTTGCAATAGACACACACACACATACACCTCTTGGTCGGGCTGGTTGGGCTGGTTGGGGCTGAGTGGATTTGGGTCTGGCCAGTGGCTCAGCCAGAGGCAACTGGTCTGGCTGGTCTTGTGTTGGTCTTGTTCTGTGCTCGGCGTTGTGGTTGCCGTCGTCTGGCCTGTCAACGCTGTCAATGTCAGCGCCGGTGAAATAACAATACCAACAACCAAAGAAAGACAGACAGACAGACGGAGGGAGGGAGGAAGGGAGGGACAGGTGGACGGACAGGCCGACTACTGGAAAGGAAACAGTAGAGAACAGAAGCCGCTGTCAAGAGAACATTTGGCTGCTCGGCCCGGCCTGGCCTGGCCTGGCCTGGCCTGCTCTGGTCTGGTCTGGGCTGGTCTTGAAATTGTCAAGCAACATAGTAAAACAGACAGACGAAAACACCTGGACAACACTACCTGGTTCGAACAGAGCTCTGTCCAGGACCGACTGGATGGGGCAGATGGAGCACCGAAACACCAGGGCAGACAGCATGCAATTAGAAACCAGTCTGGGCCAGAAGTCTAGGCGATGACAGCCAGCCCGCCGCTCATTAGTAGAGACGACAACAGCGACGACAATCTCAAAGGAGTACCAAGTAGGAGGGAGGAGGAGAGGGCTTGGCCCGAACTATGAAAAGAAAAGAAAGAAAGTCCAACCAGGCTGGAAAAAGCCAATAAATTGACAAAGACTCAACTGGTCAACAGTTTAGATTCACCAATAATTTCACTCTCTTTTTTTTCGATCTTAGATCAAATAGATTCCGGGGAAAAAATATCCTAAATAAGAAATAAGATATAGAAATCTTATATAGTAAACCCTGGATTACACCAGAAGATATAGTAGTATCGATCTGAACCTGATCCGGTTAGGTCAACTAAATGATTTATCGGATTGATCCAGACCATATCTGCCTCTACTTGAATCAACGATAGATGTGAGTCCCCAGAAGAGGACTTACCTAACCTTAATCAAATATGAGAAGGTCACCTTGGGTTACCTTGGGACGCCCCTGGAGAAGTTCTAACTTTGTCTAGATGTGAGTCCCCGGAAGGGGACTTACCTAACCTTAATCGAAAATCAGAAGTACCAGACTTGGGTTATCTGGAACCCCACCAGGATAAATTCTAACCCAGCCCAAATCGAATATAAATTTTGTTCAGGATCGAGCAAGGGTTTCGTTTAGAAAATGGACCAGACATATTCCACCCCTGAAGTAGTCTAATCCTAACTAAATCGTATAACAAATTTTTGTCAAGACGAACCAGTTTTGGTCTCTATATTTGTGGGTCTAACCTAAATCAAATCCATTGTCAAATTTCTTTAGGTTTGATCAAGGATTTCTTTTTTTCAAGATGGATCAGACTTGGTCTAACCCAACCCAAAACGAATGTCAAATTGATCAAGGATTTCTTTTATCCAAGATGGATCAGACTTGGTCCTCATATTTGCGGGTCTAACCCAACCCAAATCGAATGTCGAAGTGATCAGGGATTTCCTTTGCAAGACCCCTTTTGGGCCTTTTGGGGAATCCCCTTAATTTGTCCAAGTTTCAAGACAATTTAAATAGACTTTTTCCCCTGCGAAAAGAGTATAAAAGAAAGAGAGAGGAACAAATGGAAGAAAGAAAGAAAGAAAAAAAAAAAAGTGCCCATCAGTTTGGCAGAATCCCTCGCATTGCGTGCAAGTTTGAGGCGTCTGCCTTGTTAGCGTTTTTGTCGTCGTCGTCGTCTTCGTCGGACTTTGCCTGCGGTTGCCTGTCCAACATTTCTAGCCAAGACTTGTCAAATCCACACACACATACACAATGGTAATGGAAATGCTAGGCACACTGATTCAAAAGACTAAACCGACTGACTGAGCCAACAAGAAGACGAAGAAGAAGAAGAAGACGAACGACAACGACAACAACAAGAGCAACGTCAATCTATTTGGTATGCCAAGTTTGTCTGTCCAGTTTGAATACTCGACTGCCTCCATCACCACCTCCTCTTCCTCTTCTCCCCCTACTCCGCTGAGGTGTTCTTTTTGGTGTTGCCGGAAGCGCAATTGCTTCATTATGGCACGTATTTTGTCAAAGCCATTTCACTCACTCCGAGTCAACAAAGCTGCTGACTCATTCCACACAAATTCCTATAAATCGATTTATTCTAATTTTATGAATTGAAAATAAAAATATTTATATTTTCTTTTTTTTTTTAGAGGAAAATTTGCAGCAGTTCGCCGGGCGATACACAAAAATACTGGCTTACATTTTGCGGCGAAATTCTTGAAACGACGTCGACGTGCACAATCCTCCGATAAGGAAATCAAACATGAAATTGCCGTTCTGATGCTCTGCAAGGGCGAGGAAAATATTGTCAATTTAAATGCTGTGCATGAGACACGATCCGATACGGCCCTCTTGCTCGAACTGTGAGTACAAAAATCCTTACCCCCCCCCCCCCCCCCCCCCAAAAGAAATTATCAAATATAAAGTAATTCCTTTCTTTTTCCCCCAGTGCCACCGGCGGTGAATTGCAGACAATTTTGGATAACGAAGAATGCCTCAGTGAGGCTCAGGCCCGGCATTGCATGCGTGAGGTACTGAAGGCCCTCAAATTTCTACACGATCGTTCTATAGCACATTTGGACTTGAAGCCACAGAATATCTTATTGGCTGGCGAGAGAATTGAAGGTGAGAGAATTGAGTTCTTAATAAAAGCGAAGGGCTATTTATCGATAGAGCAGGTCTGAAATTATCTAAAAATATCAAGATATAGATCACACTTAAGATGATCCCTTAGTTTCTTTTTTGTTACCGATAATCGAAGGGCTTGTATTTTGCTCTAGTTTAGAAGATTTTGTTTAACTCTAGATCTGAAAGGCACCTCCTCTTTATTAGGTATAGAGAGCAGTTCCGAAATTAACAAGAAATGTAGATATATGTTAGGTTAGGTTAGACCGGCTGACAATCGCAGAGGGATGGTCACACATAGACCAGACTGCTTCTTGATTAAGAAGAGGAAGTAGAAAATGTATTAATCATAATTCTTGGTAATTCTTTTTAGATGGTTTAAAATTATGCGATTTCGGCATATCCCGTGTGGTCTGCGAGGGCATCAATGTACGCGAAATGGCCGGCACACCGGACTATGTGGCTCCAGAGGTGCTCCAATATGAGCCGCTTTCCTTGCTAACCGACATTTGGTCTGTGGGCGTTTTGGCCTATGTTTTGTTGTCGGGCTTCTCGCCCTTTGGTGGCGATACCAAACAGGAGACCTTCCTCAATATATCACAATGTGCCCTCACCTTTCCGGACAATCTATTCGGTGGTGTTTCCTCGGCGGCTATCGATTTCATCAGACGCGCATTGCGAATTAAGCCAAAGTAAGTTCAAGATCATTTCCTCTCTCTCTGTCTATCTCTTTCGGTTTCAGAGTTTTAAGTTTGTATTGCCTTCTCTTTTGTAGTGATCGCATGAATGCCGCTGGCTGCCTGGAACATATCTGGCTCAAGGATGAATGCTCTTTGGATAGGGAAATTTATTTGCATGCCCAATCGGGCACTGAGACAAACTATCCCGAAGAGGATGAGGAAGATGATGAAGACGAAGAAGAAGAAGAAGACGACAATGAGCAGCAAGTGCAAGTGAAAGAAGATCAAGAGAAAAATGGAGCAAAGGATAAAGAAACTAAAACTGAAACAAAACCCGAACAGTCTGAAGAGGACAATAAAGCCAAGGCTACCACAATCAACAATACGGAAATGAACGGTTCAGCCGACAATGAGTCGAATCATAAACGAGAATCATCCGGTTATCTAACACCAATTCTATCAACAACTGCTGCCTCCAAAATACCAATTGCTGCCAACAAATACACCAGCAAATTGAGCCCCCGCGAGACGACCACAGCGGTGCACACTCTCCTGGCCATGACCATGTCCAATCGGAATCGCTTGTCACGGCGCGCCTCAGACTCCGACAAGGAGAACACCTACACGACCACCTTTGTAAAGAAACCGGCCAAGGTGACCACCAGGGCTGTCTTCAAGACTACACCAACGGCTGGAGTGGCTGCTGCCACCTCAATGGCCACCATACGCATTGGTGAGACCAGTGTTGTGGCCACTCTCACAGCTCAGCCCAATGAGACAGTCGGACCAATCGCAACAACAACATCAGCACCAGCAACACCACAAGCAACAACACAAGCAACAACAACAGCAACAATCACTCCAAACACAAGTGGAAGCTGTCTATTTCCAGATGCACCCACCACACCAAAAGTCATACGAAAAGCCTCATCGGCCGAGGCGCCGGCACCATCGGTCAAGGCGTTGGTGAAAAAATTTCAATTGAAAAATGGACATGGTGGTCCAAGTGAAATGACCGAGCCAGTTCAGTTTCAGCTCAACATGCCCAATTGGACTGATCCCATTTCACAGATGCGACGCAGTTGTAATACCCAACAAAACCCTGGTTCATTGGCATTCGGTGGAACACGTCGTGCCTCCGAGCCGCTAACCAATATCCGTAAACAACAAGAGCAGCAGTCAACGCACACTAACAATTCAAGCACAATTAAATCTACCAAAACCAACAACAACAACAACAACAGCAGCAATAGCAGCGATGGTAACAGCGAAGCCAATGGCAGTGGTGGTGGTGGTGTGGGTGATGTTGGTAGTTCCAGCAGTTCTTCTTTATTATTAAACACTTCCAATCGCTTGCCAGCCATCACAACAACAACAACAGCAGCAGCAACAACATCAGCAGCAGCAGGAGTAGCAGCAGGTGCAACAGCAACAACAACAGGAACAGGAACAACTGCCCAACATCATTACCATCATATGCATCATCATCATCATCATTCACATCATCATCATTTGAAGACTGCTGCTGCCGGTGTGAATGCTGCCAACAATCTGACACTGGATCAGGGTATCATCTGTTAGCTAAGGGCCAGTCGGGCGCGCCGCAATGCCAAAAGTTTCTTTCATCGTTTCCTTTGCTGCATGTAACAATGCCTCGATGTGTAGACCAATTCTAATTCTCAACAGTGACTCCAAAGGGCAATACAAACAAAAACAACAACAAAAAGAAGAAGAAGAAATTTCCAAAAAAAAATTTGGTAGTAGCCACTTTAGCTGGTTTTCTAAATGTGTGGTTGGGTCCAAAAAACAAAACAAACAAACAAAAATTTCAAAGCTATTGTCACTGCCAAAAAGAACGAAAAAAAATAATTAGGTGAAAGCCCCCAACACGCCCTTTTCGCCCTCACCAAGGTCTGCACATCTAAACTTGAAAGAAGAAGAAGAAGAAGAAGAATGCAACAATAACAAAAATATATATATAAATAAATCTATGCATTAATTTTCTTTTTTTTTTTTGGAAATAAAAATTTTTTTTTTTTTTCGTCTTGTCTAATTATTATTTTTAGTTAATGCTTCTAGTTAATTAAGAAAAAAAAAATTACTAATTAAAAAATATATAAAAAAAAAACATCCTCACCCTTACTCAGCTTGCATTAAATCGAAATTGAAATTGAAAATATAAAAAAAAAATAAAAAAATTTTGGACACACCCAAAAATTTGTGAATTTTGTTAAAAAAAAAAAAACAGATATATAAAAATATAAAGGAAAACATATCAATGTTGTTTGTTAAATGTTGAAAATTTTTCAAATTTGTTATAAAAAAAAAAATAAATAAAAAATAAAAAATATTTAATTAAATTTAAATTGTATTGTACCTATTATTCTATGTACTTTAATTAATTAAAAAAAAAAAAAGAAATTCTTATTTAAAAAAAAAGAAAAAAATTAAATTCAACGAATTAATGTCAATTCTATAAATTTAATTATACAAAATACCAAATAAACAAATAAATAAATGAAAGCACAAATTATAGTGGCATTAGCAAGAATTTTTTTTTTTTTATAAATAAATAAATAAAAAAAAAAATGGTTACAAAAAAATCCTTGCCAAGGTTTCCTAAAAAAAAAAAAAAATGAAAAAAAAAGTAGAAACTTTTTTTCATGCCTCAATTGAAAATGTATTTATCTGGCCAAATATTTATAGATATATACAAATAATTATGATAAAATATTTAAATACAAATTCATATAAATGTTGAATGTTTACATAAAATTATTAAAATGAAGAAGAAGAAGAGAATTTTTTTTTTTCCCCCGCCCTACCCCCACCACTTCCTCCCTCAAATGGTAGTGAAAATTTATTGAGTTTAGAGGAAATGTTATAGCCGAAAGTTTGGTCAAATTGTTGATAAAAAAAAATAATATATATATAATTATATATATATGGTATATATGGTGAAGTAAAGTGAATTGCATATCTCGTTGGAATGCCGAAAATTTTAAATGTTAAAAATATTATTATCTATCATAATTATCATATAAAAAAAAAAACTATAGAACATATACTATATATATATATATATATATATAGACTATACCAACAAGTTGGATAAACTTTTCAAACTTAAAAATTTTTTTTTTTATTTTTTTCAATTTCAATTTTTCATTTCATTCATGTCAAACCATCCCAACACACTTTGAAATTCTTAAATATTTCTTTCATTTTTTTTTGGAAATTAAATATTTTTTTTTTTGTATATAAACGAATATTTTGGAAAAATTAAGAAAAAAAAAAAACCAGAGGGTGCCGCTTTATTTTTTTTAGAAAATTCCAGTGAGTTGATCAGATAATTGTCTGTCCCAAAAAAATAAAAGCGCACCTCTTTTCCTCTTTGGGGTCAGTTATTCAAAGTTTCAAAAAAAAAAAAAAAATTAATTAATTTGCTTCTTAATTAAAATAATTTTAATATTGTATATTGTAATTTTTTAATTATTATTATTATTATCATAAAAGCTATGAAATGTGTGAAAAACCAGAAAAAAATTAACCTTATATAAATTAATTTCAGTTTTTTTTTTTTTTTTTTGTTTATTTGTATTCTGTAAATTAGTTCAATAGCAAAACAAAAAAATCAATTGAAAAAAAAAAAACAAAAATTTATATATGTACGGAAATTATTTTTTAGATAACTAATTTAAATATATTCAATAAAAATATGAAAAAAAAAATCAAAAGTTTTTTTTTTTTTTATCTTCGAGTTGACGAAGATCAGATACTCTTTTCGAAATAAGAAAGAAATGCCACAACCGATTTGGATTGATGTGAAAGGCTTAGATTATCTGCCCAAGATCGGTCAACAAAAATTTGGAATTATTTCTAGTGGCCGATTTAGTTTTGATTGGTCTGATCGCAATAAAATTTGGTACACCTGTGAATCCCCATTCATGTTCCATTCAATTCCCAAATTTGAACGGGATTGGTCATCAAATTTTGGATTTAGTTTGGAGCTGCAGCTTTATGATGTATAAGTCTGATCGAAATCAAATTTCGTAGACATGTGAGTCCCCATGAAAATAATACAATTCCCAGATTTAAACGGGATCGTTCTACAAATTTCAGAGTTATTCTCAAGACTGATATAGGTTGGATTGCCAACTATCTAATATAGTTGCCCGATTCTAATGGAATTTTCCAGATATATACAAAATGTGCTTGTAAAATTTGATTAACATCAGTCAATAAATTTCGATGTGCTTCCTAAGACCGATTTAGGTTCGTATCATATATTATAGTGGTTCGATCTAGCTATTTCAAGCAAATGTGAAGCCTATGTACAAAAGAAGGCTGTATACATAATGATGATGATAGACTTGGTTTCATAGAAACAGACGGACGAGAATGGTTCAATAAATTTGATCAATCTGGAGATAACTTTTGGGGGTCAAGGATATCTAATTCTCTACGTTACAATTTAGCAATTTAGCCCAATAAAGAGAACTCGTTTAGAATTCGAAAATACCTGGTTTTAAATTGCCCTGATCCAAAAGAAACTTGGGACATAAATATATCTATTTACGACCCTCCTAAATATAAAAATTTATTAAGTTTGGTTAAGAAGAAATGAAGATATGAACAGAAGCGATTTTGATCTAAGTGAAACGGACAAGAACAAATACAGGAATGATAGAAAGACAGTCCAACGGAACCTTCATCTAGTTGGCTTTACCATTGCCTAAGTAAATTTTCTTTTTTCGAAAAAAGTATAAATAGAGGGAGGAATTATTTGTTTAGGGGTCGAGCATATATTGAGGTATGATATAGTCAGAGTGAACCCCTTTGAATTGTATAATCCAGCCCACACCGTTATAGTTGACGGTCTTGTGGAAGCGAATAATCAATTCGCTACGATTACTTTTATAGACTCGCGGCGAATCGCCACCACAGAAGCGACGCATTGCCTGTTCCTGGCCCAGAGCATTGCGCTCAAGGATTTCCAGATAGTCAGTATGACAAGTGGTCTTGGAGCCCAGATCAAAGACTACATGGAAAGGATAAAAGGAAAAGGATGAGGAAAATCCAAAAAAAAAGGAAGAAAATAAGAAAATTGTCTACTCACAATCAAAGATTAAAAGAACATGGGTATTGCTGGGCACTCGCACATGCCAACGACAATCGGAATTATTCCTTAGGCTTTGCGGATAATACGGATTGGTAAAGATTCCTTCGGTATTGTAGAATTCGCCACCGCAACCAGTACCCTGATTGCTGGCCAAATATGTGATGTCGTAGGTAGTGAGAATTCCGCTCGTTTTAATTCGTAATCTCAGCTCATTAGTGTTGGTAAAGATGGGATTGCGTTGGGTCTCAATCGGGCAGTTCTTCATCAGCGACGAATTGGTGTGAACATCAAACAATTCCAAATATTCCGCATCACAGTCGTAAGTATCAAAGTTCAAGGTGCCAAAATAAAGACTCAAGGTGTAGTTGACAGGAACCATAATATAGACATCACATATATCCGTTGACTCTGTGATCTTAACTCGACCCTGCAGGGCTGTAAAGTTACGGAAGCAACCTTGGGTCTGACTGGCTGTGAGGCTGAAACCCTTTCTGGTAATGGCCTCATTGGTGCGGAATTTCAGCAGCACTTCCTTGCCATTGGAATAGTAGTCATCCGGCAGGCGATTGCCACAATAGACATGCTCATTGGCATAGCTGAAATAATTCGACTTATGTGTTGCCCCATTAAAGACCACCGAGCTGCCATAGCCACTCTCCACTGCATTGCCATCCTGTAAACGAGAGAGATATAGGGAGGATTTGAGTATCTATCACAGTTTCTTACCTCGAAATCGTAAATCTTGAGATAGTCTGCATCGCAACTGCCATTGGAGTTGGCAGCCTCCAGATCGAGGCTATTGAATTTCAAATGTATTCCCTTGTCGGCCACAATCTTCCAATGACAGAACATGTTATTTGGATAGTTGCCAGTCTCATCCACAGCCGACTTTAGTTCCACACGTGTGATTGTCTCATTCAGGGTCAAGAGCGGACTGCCACAGATCAGGGGCACGGCCGTGATGGTGGCTGTGAAGCCCATGTCATTCTGATATTCATTGCTGACGAATCGCATGTAGAGAGCATGCTGAGATGAGCTTAGCTTCGGCGGCAAGTCATTGCCACAAAACTTGCCGATGGACTCACCAAACGGTCCCGATCCATCTCGTATGTCCAGATAATCCCTGGAGCAATCCAACGAAGACTCCAAATGGAAACTGCTGAAGGTAGTCTGTAGCTGATAGCCGGAGGGGGCGCGGAATACATATGTGCAATCCTGATTGGGCTGGTAGCCGCCAGAAAACTTGGTGAACTGATAGGAACGGCCTTCTTCCACAGTGATTTGCTGATCACAATCGGGTAGCATACGCACCAGGGCCTTGAAGCCTCGTGAAGGATCTCGATCATCTGAATAGCTATGTATGAGCGCCTGGTGGTTTGGTATATTGATAATGGGCAGTTTTTGGGTGAGATTGCCACAGAAGCGTCCCAGACGCTGCGTCTCCAGAGGCACCGGGCCACTGAACACCTCGACGCCATCGTAGGTGCAATGAAATTGGCCCTCGTAGTCGACCATTTCGAACTTGATGATCAGCTTGTTACCCACTGGAGCCGTGATATTCCAATAGCAATCACTGCTGGGTGGGAAATTGTTGTCCGTATGCTGACGCGGAGACTGAACTATGCTGGATTCGGTGATATTGCCGCCACACAGATTGGTGCTGTAGTCCAGCTGGAAGCCCTTGCCCGAGAATGAGGAGTCGGAGCGCAGAATCACTGAAATGGATTTTTTCGCTCGATATTCATGCTTCACTTTGATACCACAAATGACCACCGGTTCCCTAGACTGATTCTCATCGTTCATCTCAATGGTGACGTTGTCAAACATGCAGGAAACTGGTGCACTTTCCAGATCAAAGTGCTGGAAGCGTATCAATACACCCGGGGCACTTGTCTCTTCCGGCACAAAGGTGTAGTTACAGAAGAGATTCTTCTCATAGCCCTGGGGATAGCCGGGGCTCTTGAGCAATTGTGTATTGGAGTTAGCATAGAGTATCCCTCCACAATTCCTGTCAAATTTGGCTGTGAAGCCATCACCCAGGGTATCACCATCGGAGCGGAAAATCAGACGCATAGCCGAAGTGGTGGTATTCACCGAATTGGGTGGATAGCGACCGCAAATGTTTTGTATGAGCGTCCAGTTTCCAGTCTCTGGATCCTTTTGCTCCACCCTCAAGTAGTCCTTGGTGCAATTCTGGCTAGATTCGATGTAGAAACGATTGAGGAAGGACAGACCCACATAGAAACCCGGTTCAGTTTCGATTACCCAAACGCATTCGACATTTAGCTTGTACTGATCGTAGAAGACTATCGATCTATAGGGATAGGTGATCTTGCCGCCACAGCCGCTGCCATGTCGCATGGTCAGATTAAAGGTCGAATTAGTCTCATAACTGTCCGTGTGGTATTCCAAGAAGAAACCCCGCTCGACCACCAAATTGACGGTACTCGGTGACTGATTGCAGTATTTGCCCAGCTGGGGTGAGTTCTGATCGGGTCCATTATAGGCTATAAGGTATTGACTCTCGCAGCTATTCTTCAAGTTGAAAGTGAGGGCTATCTCAATTTGCACACCACCCATCCAATAGTCCAGCTCGTCGATATTGTCCTCAGTAAACTCGGCCGGCCAAATGGCCCAAGCACAGTCCAGACGACCTGTGCCAAAGGTCTCATCAAACGTTGGCTGTTGCAGAGTCAGATTATCGCCCAAATCCAAATGCGAAATTCCACCGCACTTGAAGCTCGTGTAGGTGATGTTCAATTCGGTTAGACCATTCCTTTGGTTGCCCGAGATCTCTAGCTGAATGTTGAAGGGTAGCCGGACAGTGGGTGTATCATTGATATCATCGCAGAGAAACAGGGGCAACAACCGGACCGCCTTCAGCATCATACTTAGCGGAGAGATTCTGGTACAAACATATGGGTTACGCATCAATGCCGATCTGCTAGTATGATTCTTAATCTCCAGCAAAAGTGTTTGATGGGGAGCCACCTTAAGATCATAGTTGCAGTAGATTAGCTGGGTTTCATTGGTACGTCGGATGACCAATGAACCGGTAGAGTCGAGATTGGGCAGAGGACGGCATTCGGAAACTCCGCTGGCGCTGAAGCGTAACTTGAAGCCACGATGTCTGTTGTAGGGCAGCAGGAAGGTTTCGACGGTCATCGTATTGTCGGTGGAATAGACAACGGGCGGTGGGTTCTCGGAGTATCGACCAATAATCGATTGCTTCTTAAAATCATTGGCATAGGTGATGCGTCCACTCATGCGGGAATAGCGAGTACTATTCTCGCTACCTGTGTCAAAGTCCAAAAGCTCCACCTTGACGCGGCGACCCTTGGGTACCTGAATCTGCCAGGAGCAATAGGTGGGCACTCGCACTCCGTTCGGATAGCCCGGCGTCTGGAGTATTCCTTGAATGGCCACTATAGTGTCCGAACAACGTGTGCCTATGGAGCTGTAGGTTAGGCTAAAGCCCTGTCTGGAGTTGAGAGAACCGTCAACCAGACGGTGGGTGATCACCACCTTGTTGGTCTCCACAACGTAATTCTTGCCAGCATTGCCGCAGAGAATAAGCTTATCGGTGATTTTCTCCTCGCCATTATCACCAAGATTCTCGTATTCATCTAGCTGAAGGTGAGTGGTCAGCGTGCAGTTGATCGACCCACCCATCGGTATGCTACCAAAGTCCAGCCTGATGGTATTGCCCCGTTCCACTTCAATAGTGTAGATGCATTCCACAGTGCCTCGGGGCTCGCCTTCGGACAGGTCCAGTTTCTGAGGTGAGCTAATCGAGCCTTCTTTGCTGTAGTAAAAGCCACCACAACGGCTGATCGATACTATAGCCTGGAAGCCCTGATGTGGCTCAGAGACATCCGTGAAGTACTTAATGCGTAGCACATTGCCAGTGGAGGTGATAGTATCCGGTTTACGATTGCCACAGAATCGCCCCAGCATAGGCATGATCTCGGTGTAGCCATCATTAAGTTGGACATACTCCTTATTGCAGGCATCCGGAACTGGTCCAGTGGAGCCAGTCAAGTCAAAGGTGTCGCGGAAGCTAATGGAGAGCGTTGAGTGTTTGGGTCCCGTCACACGCCAAATGCACTCAGAGTGCGGATGGGGTAAATTGGGAAAGTTGGGTGAGCTGATTAGATGACTTGTATTCATACCGGTCTCCGTGCCAAGTTCTATCTCCTGGGAGCAGCCAGTGCTGATTTCCTCGTAGCGGAAGGAAGCACTGAAGCGAGCCCGATTCAGGCGCTCGAATTTCACATAGGCATGATTTGAGGAGGTCTCCAAGATATCGGTTATATTATTATCACAGTATTTGCCTCGGCCGAGGAAGGGTGAGTCTTCGTCGAGACCATTACGCATCAGGAAATATATGTTGCATTGATTGGCATCGGCCGAGGGCTCACGCAATTGTGAGTCCACAAAGGTGATGCGCACACGACGTCCTTGACGAACCCTAATGTTCCAGGTACAGCTGTCCCTAATTCGTCGATTTCGATTGATCAAGGAAGTGATGTTCACAAATCCCTGGCGGTCCGTTAGGGCGGATCCGCACTCTGTGCGTAGAATTGTGGAAAAGCCGGTCCTGTTTACGTTGGCATCGGTGACGAAATCCAACTTGAGAAACGGACGGCCATGGAAGATGCGTTCATTAGTTTCGTTGGGCTTGATGCAGAATTTTTTCATTATTTCCCAATCGAGCAGATCTTTACTGGCTGAGACGGTGATGTGGTCGGCAAAGCATTCAGAAAATGCCTCGAGATCTACAGTGCCCACAACGAGCACAACATGCGTGGCCGGATCTTGGGACTGAAAGATCCAACTGCAGTCAAGATTTGGTGCATAGCCCTGGGGATAGCCAGGAGAACTAAAAGCCAAAGTGGAGTTGATGGGAATGATTGGATTTCCACATTGCTTGGCCTGTTCTTCGGCTGAACGATTCGAGAGCATTGCCTCCCTGGAGACCCTGTCCCATTCGAATTGAAAGGGTCCACGCGTGGCCGTAAAGTAGAGTGTGTTGGTATCGGTATGTATGAGGGTCTTGTCCTTGGAGTCCAGCTGCACCCCTATGTCCGAGTAGCCGTCGTAGAATTTTACATAAGGTTGATCGATATCGAGCAGATGTTTAATGGTAAGCATCACCACATAATCTTTGTCCACGGTGATGCGCCAGGTGTAGGGTTCATTGGAATAGAATTTGCTGGGGTAACGAGGAGACTCTACGATGCCTTTCTCACCACTTAGTTCGTTGTGACGTTCTAGGAGATAAGGATATAGTTCAAAGGGATCTTGTCTTAGCTTGGACTAGATTGGCTTACCATAGTTGTAGGAGGCGATGAAGCCCTCGCCCACCACATTGTCATCAGTCTTGAATTTGATCCAAAGGGAGCCTATGCCCTTTAGGACAGGTGGCAGATTGTTGCCACAGTAGACTCCGAGTAGAGTGCCACGATGGTCTTCTTCTCTCACCTCGACGTAATCATTGTTGCAGCCGTCCGATGGCTCCAGATCGAACGATTCAAAGGTCAGGACATACGAATTGCCAGCACTGGCGGTCAGGATCCACGTGCAGGCTATGTTCACCGGATACGAGTTGGGATAATAGGGTGTGCTGAACTTGCCCGATATGGAATCGTAGTGACTGCCGCAAAAGGTGTCCATGGTCATGACATGACCCTCAAATTCTGAGATCAGGTCAAAAGGTACGGTGATCGTCAGAGCATGACCCACCGAAATGATGGCAGGTGGATGGGAATTACAGAACTTCAGACGCGGTGTATTGGAGGCGTTGGACGAGATGCTGATAATGCCTTCATAGACCTTGACGCCATGTTGCATGCAATCACCTTCGGTGGCATAGGCTGCCGACATAAGAGGATTGAGCAGGACATGGGTGGCTGTGAAGATGATATGCTTGCCTGGATCCTCGGCCAGGACATGCCAACTGCAGGTCTCATTGATGGGCGTATGCTTGGTGACTTGAATATACTCAAAGTCTGCCTCATCGATAACCAAACGCTGTCCACACGACTCACGATAATTGAGTAAAAAGCCCTTTCGCTGCACAGAATAATCGCTGACAAATTTCACAAGAGCCCGGTTCGACGTAGACTGTAGTGGACCCGTTGGATCACCGCACAGCTTGAAGATCACGTCGATCTCAGTATCATCCATATTATCACCATGTACGCCAGGTGCCAGATTAGTGGCCTGTACATAATCAACGGAACAGGAAAGTACGCTTTCCAGTTCAATGTCCTCAAATTCAAATATGATTGTGTGATGTTCGGAGACCTCTAAGCTCCACTCACAGTTCGAGTCGGCGGGATAATTATTGGGGTAGCCGGGGGACTGGATGCTTCCGCTTTTGGCCACAATTTTGCCACCGCAGGCTAAAAGAGTTAGAAAGACTTAGGTTGGTGTTTAAGGGGAACTCAATGGCTCTACCCACCTGTCTTGACTACCCGATAACTGGCCTGAAAGCCGAGTCCATTGTGATCGTTGTCGCTGATGAAATGCACATACATATGATGCGTGGAAGTGGTAACAACCAGAGTCTCCATTTGACCGCAGTGGCGCTCTCGTACATTCGACTGCAAAGGATTTTTGGTAATCTGCAAAGAAAATCCGATAGCTAGAAATTGTGGTTTTATTGGACCTAAGACCTTACGTACCACCAGAGCATCTTTGCTGCAATTGACAGTCTCCTCCAAATCCATAGACGACACGGTCAGCTCGATACCCTTGCCCAGTTCTGTCTCAATTACCCAATAGCATTCAATGTCATTTGGATACATGCTCGGATAGCCAGGACTCGTAAAGGTGCCGCTGGCATCTCGCATTACTTTCAAACAGCCCTCGCGACGGTACTCCAAGCGGAAAGCCACTACCGAAGAGTTGTGCATAATGGTCACCATGTCTCCCGTAATATTATATAAGCCAGCGGCGTTCACAGTGACAATGGGTTGCCCAGGCTCTTGCAAGTACAGTCCACCAGTCTCGCCACGACGTCGTTCAAAATGTGAGAGTTCGAGGAGTATGTGATTGCCTCTCGGCGCCTTAATAGTCCAGCTGCAATTGATTTGACGATCGAAAATGGGCTCGTCAAAGTTGGAGCTTTCAATTACGCCCGAAAATTCAGTGATGTTACGCCAGCAAATGGCCTGGTAATTGAATCGGAAACCACGGTAGGCATTGCTCATGTCCGATTTGAAGATGGCGGTGACCTTATTCCCAGCCGACTCGTACTCAAATGGTGGATCAGACATCAGACAGATGGGACCTGACGAATTGCCATTCATGGCAAAACCATCGTAGAACTTGAGGGAGTCATAGACGCATCCACCCAACGACTCCAGGACCACGTCCTCAATGACAATGTGAACCGAAGAACCTTCGTGTACGCTAATCTGCCATATGCAATCGGATTGGTGTGGATAATTTTGGGGATATTGAGGTGAGGTAATCACACCCTGATCAGCGTTTATACGTCCACCACAGCCATTGCTATAGACCCGCCAGTTGAGTCGGAAGCCGCGCGCACTCACAAACGAATCCGTGTGGAAATGCACATGCAGTTGATTGGTATAGGAAGGTATACGTCTTGGTATCTCTGAGCCACAGTACCGACCCACCAGTGCGGAGCTATTCTGAGCCCCATTGCGTATGGCTAGCCAATCACTTGTGCAATTCAGGCTGGGCTCCAAATAAAATATATCCACTTTCAGTTCTATCTGAGTGCTAACGGGACCGTTGATTACCCACTCACAGTCCAGGTCATTGGTATAGTTCATGGGGAAATTCGGCGAAAGCAGCTGTCCGGTTGAGGCGTAAATCTTGCCACCGCAACGTTTCGTGTCAACGAAATCGTAGCGCAGCTCAAAGCCAGCCGCAGTATCACTGAAGTCCGAAACAAACTTGATGGTCAGTAGACGAGAATGGCTTATGAAATCACTGGGTGGCGATTCGTCACAATAGCGACCGAGTGGCTTGGCGTTTTCATGATTAGCTGGATTATCATAGATCTCCACATAATCAAAGGAGCAGTCCGGACTGGATTCTAGCTCGAAGGAAATCCAGTTGAGCAGGATGGCCTTACCAGCCGGGGCCATGATCACCCAATGGCAGGTTAAGTCATTGAGGTACTCTCTTAGGCCTTCCTTTGGAAAGCGTATGGTTTGATTGGCCTTGGTCAGCACGGCTCCGCAGTCACGCTCAGCCATTGGTATGGCCCTGTAGTTGAACTTAAAGCCGCGTCCAGAAGTTGTACTCTCCGTTTTCAAATGGAAAACGAGCATATTCTTTGCACTCACATAGTCTTTGGCTGGGACATTTGTGCCACAAAAGGGTCCGCGTATATGCTCGTTCAAGCCATCGTTGATCTAAGAAAAGATGGGTTGTTGGGAGACGCAAAAAGATTATTTAGAATTATCACCTTTTTCTCATTTTCGGATTATACAATTTCGCGTTTAAAGAAATTATAAATTGAAACGCAATAATTTCCATGATTGAGAATGAGAAGCGTGCGCGTTCTTTTACAACCAAGAAGAAGAAATTGCAAAAGCTCTCTTCAGAGCTTTCAAGCAAAGTATCGATACCGCTATTGAGTGGAGTGGTTTCATGATCGCTTCGTTTAAAAATCACATCAACTTACCTTCAAATATGTGCCAGCACAGGATGTCTCAGTGTCGTCCTGACCAGCCTGGGTATTCTCCAGGAGTTGGAAGTCTACGCGTTCTAGCGAGATCACCGTGTCCGGTGCCGTAGAAATTGTGTAAGTACAATACTGATCGATATTAGTGAGATTTGGATAGCCTGGAGAAGTGATGACTCCGCTTTCAGACTCAAAAGTATATGAACAATCCGTCCGATAGTGCACCTGGAAGCTACCACTTCGTCCATAATACCTAAGTCGCATGACATTATAGAGCGATTTGATTGTAGGCGGCAAATGCTCCGAATTATAACTTCCACAGAATTTGGCCTGTTGAATTGTAATGCCATCATTGGTCACATCCAAGACTTCAACGCACTCATCCTGCTCCATATCGAAGGCCACAAACTCTAGCAGCACCGATTCGCCAATGGCCACGCGTACCTCATAGTCACAGGAGATCTGATTGGTGGTTGTGCCTAAATTAGGCGATTTGATGGTGGCCTCTGCCGCTGTATAGACACCACCGCAACCCGGCAAACGCTCCTCGGTAGAATAATGCAACTGGAAGCCAGTATCGCTGCCCTCGTCATCCGAATGGAAAATCAACATGGCCTCATTTGTGGGCAACAACAAAGGCGGTGGATGACCGCTTGAGCAATACTTATATAGCTCTCTGCCAGAGATTACATCGTTTATCTAGAAATGGAAATGTTGCATCCTCAGAGAAGTACTCATTATAGATGGCGCCTAGTCTTTGCTCACCTTAACATAATCAAAATTACAGCTCGAATGTTGTTCTATTTGCAGGCTAAAGAAAGTCAACTTGATCCTTTTGTCAAGAGGAGCACGTAAATGCCACTGGCAGTCCCGATTGCTTGGATAGACACCCGGCGAACCAGGTGAAGCTATTGTACCATGCGATTCAATTTCCACTAGGCCCCCGCACTGCGGTGGTATTGATGTCCACTCCAAATCGAAGCCTTCCTTGGCCGTTGAGTTGTCCGAACGGAACCACAAGTAAAGATAATTTGTCGACGAAACGATATTTCCACCATGGGGCTTGCGATTGCCACAGTAGCGCCCAATAATCTGGGCCGCTGCAGTGCGTCCATCATTGAGCTGCAGCCAATCAAAGCGGCATTCGGTGGCATCTTCCAGCTCGAAGCTATTGAAGGTGACATTCAACACTAGCGATTCCTTGGTATGTATGACCCAGGCACACTGGGCATTGTGGTTGTAGGAGCTGCCCTGAGATGGATACCGCAAGCGACCACTTTCGGCATTGAAAATGCCGTTGCAGCTGCTGAATCGGGTGTCACACAAGCGACCCCTGTAGCCAGGCAAGCATTGGCAGGCGAATTCCGATTCATTGATGGCCCGACATTGGCCTCCATTCTGGCAGGGATTCGTGCGACAAGGATCCGGCAGAGACTCACACAGGGGTAGGCGATAGCCTCTGGGACAAAGACAAGTAAAATTGGTGGTGCCCACATCCACACAGATGCCGCCATTCTGGAAAAAGACTCACTCTTCAAACCAAGCCGGGGAATCTACAAGGGCGTGGAAGAACTTACCAGACAAGGCGAATTGATGCAATTCTTGGTTGTGCCACGCTGACAGCCCTGGGGACCTATGCCGGTGCCCACCATGCCCATAGGACAGCTGCAAACCACCGTGCGAGAGATCTCCGAACAAATGGCCTCCGGATGACAGATATATCCATGTTGGGCACAGTTCTTCTCATTGACAACAGCAGTAGAGGCGCCACCATCGCCATGCCAGCTTGGATCTGGCACAGAATCCCGCAAACAATTCTTGCCATCGCTACGCCAGCCCACTGGACACTCCCCGCAATGGTATGAGCCATACGTATTGATGCACT
Organism: Scaptodrosophila latifasciaeformis; assembly: GCA_037075145.1. Taxonomy (NCBI): domain Eukaryota; kingdom Metazoa; phylum Arthropoda; class Insecta; order Diptera; family Drosophilidae; genus Scaptodrosophila; species Scaptodrosophila latifasciaeformis. The sequence goes on from JBAMCM010000073.1 coordinate 5,753,026, forward strand.
CCACATGAGGATTGAGACTGCAGCCACCATTGTTGACCTCACACTCATTGATGTCGCGACAGCTCACGCCATTCCCAGTCAAACCGGCAGCACAAGGGGCACAGGTAAACGAGCCTGGCAAATTGATGCACTTGGTGGAACAGGGTGTATGCGAATCGGCACTACACTCATCCACATCCACCATGCAGGCAGGAGTCAGACCATTGGTACGCCAGCCCGCATTACAGATGCACTTATACCCAAAGGCATCATTGCTGGGAACACAGCTGCCGTGACCGCACAGCTCCCAAGTCGAAGCCTGGGAACAGTCACCCTTACGCTGAGTACAATGGAAACCATACCAACCAGGCGCACAGATGCAGCTATACGAACCAAATTGATTCACACACTGACCCTCATTCTGGCAGCCCAGGTCAGTGCCCTCAAAGAGAGCACACTCATTGACATCGCGTTCGCACTTGCTGCCCTAGAAACAGAAACAGGAAACCCAAGAGACCTTCAGAGCTCCAGAGACGCCCTCGAAAACGCCCACACTTACTCACCTCAAATAGTGAGGAGCATACGCAGCGGTAGCCATTGAAGGTGTTGTAGCAACTGCCTCCATTCTCGCAGGGATTACTCTGGCAACTGTTCAATTCCAGTTGATTTTTCAACCTTTGGACCGCGTTCTCCACAGTGCGCAGACGTCGCTGATAGGTGCGCACGACTCCACTCATTGTCTGGGTTCTAGAGCCACCAGATTTTCGGATCTCTTACTTTCTGTATTTATGTTTTCCGACTTTCCCGAACTCACCTGTTCTGCAATTGAGTGATCTTATTGTTGAGACCTTGTCTGCCAAAGACCTTGGTCTTTATCGAGTTCAAGTCCTCGGCCATATCCCTCAAATCGGCCATATCTTCACCAAGGCCCCAGCTTTCAAAAGGCCCATTGGGACGCTTTTTGGCCCTAGTACCGTTGGTCAGGCCCATGCTTTGCAGTAATTCTAGCACATCTAAGTCCTCATTGATCATTAAACGGGATTTGCCCAATAGATGTATGCTGATATTCCGATTGGAACCCGATTCAATTATTAAATTGCCATCCTTGCTGATAATTTTGGGTCTTCAAAAATTACGAGAAAATCAAAACTTTTATTAACTCAACGACAAAAGAAATTATTTTTGGATCCACCTACGAATTGACAAAACCCTCGGCAAAATCCGGTATAATCCACATCAATCCCAGCAGAATTGCTGATAAATTTAGCTGCCCACTTTTTTTGCGCAACATTTTCGACTTTTCAGATCACTTTCAATTTTTCATTTCACTAAAAAAAAAAAAAAACAGACACACCCGCTTAAAGACTCGACCAGTTCTGACTTCTATCCGGTTCAAAACTCAAATGAGCTGGCCCAGCATTGAGCTCGCTCATTGTCAACTTTTTGGGGCGTCTCCTGGACAGATACGCCCATCTCTGATAAGTCAAAAATTCGAAATATTCTAGCAATGACTTATAGCAACCATTTGTATTAGTCAATCCAGTGCTTTCTAGTTGAAAGAGATAGTGAAATAAGCCTTGGATAATTTCCCAAAATCTGGTCTAAACCTTACCCTAAAAGTCTTTGATGGGTCTTGAAAAAATTGAAGCCCAAAACCAGAGCAGTCTAATTGGTAGTGAAGACAACCTTGGATAGTTACCTACTCTGGTCTTATAAAAGTTTCCTATGACTTTGAAGGGTCTTGAAAAAATCAAAGACCATATTTCATCTCTGTTCAGGAAAACCAGAGCAGTCTAGTTAAAAAAGATGGTGAAATAGATCCTGGACTTATTACTTATTCTGCTCTCAACCTCAAAGTTTCCTATGACTTTGATGAAGCTCAAGGTTTGTCTCCCCTTCAGGCAAACTAGATCAGTTGAGAGTGAAATCAATCTTGGATAGTTACCTATGCTGATCTTATCTACTCTATAAAAGCTTCCTATCGAAAATCCAAATCGAAACCAAATTCTCATTTCTTTTCAGGCAAACCAGAGCAGTCTATTTGAAAAGATAGTTTAATCAATCTTGGAGAACTATCAGTTCTAGTCTTTACCTCTTATGACTTCGAAGCACTCTTCTCTCTTCAGGCAAACCAGAGCAGTCTTGTTGAAAAGATAGTGAAATGAATCTTGGAGAATTATCTATTCTGGTCTTACTATAAAAAAGGGCCTCGACAAAATCGAAGCCCAAGTTTCGTCTCCCCTTCAAGCAAACTAGATCAGTCTAATTGAGAGTGAAATCAATTTTGGATATTTACCTAGTCTGGTCTCAGCCTCAGCCTAAAAGTGTCCTATGACTTTGATGGACCTCGACAAAATCGAAGCCCAAGTTTCGTCTCTCTCTTCAGGAGAACCAGAGCAGCCTAATTGAGAGTGAAATCAATTTTGGATATTTACCTAGTCTGGTCTTAGCCTCAGCCTAAGTGTCCTATGACTTTGATGGACCACGACAAAATCGAAGCCCAAATTTCGATCTTGATCGATCTTGGATGATCTAAATAAAATACCCCACCAACAGATTAAAACGAATTGTGATTATGTTAGGTTTAAAATTTACATTCATATATATTTGAGCAGTTTTGTTTTGAATTTGTATTTGATTTGCTTTTGGTAATTTCCTTTCATTCGAAAATTGCCTACTTTCAAAAACTTTCAAACTGTCTTTAGCTTCTTTCAACTGGGTTTTGGTGTATGTTTTTTCTTTTCTTTTTGTTTTATTTACTACTAATTTTTGCTGACACATACTATATTGACATTGAAAATTCGTGCTTAACTATTAATAATATCTTGTATTCAAATCGAATACAATAGATTTTTACATACAGTACGGTACAGTTGTGTTCAAAATAATTAGAAAGGCTGACTCATAGATCATATATGTAGATCAGGGCTTTACCAGTTTGAAGAAAAACCTCTGTAAATAGATAAGTAAACTCTTTTCAATTTATCTGCAATTTAGAGCGGTGGGCAGTACCGATTTCAGCCTGGCCAATTAAACTTAAAAATTTGCATTTCTTCTTTAGGTCAATGAATCCAATCGAGGCATATTATTATTTACAAATATTGCAATTATATCAAAAAAAAAATTTCAATAACTCTTCGAGGGGACCTTATGACATTTTGAAAAGAGTTACAAAAAAAAATATAGCTTGCTTTTTTTTTAAGATTCTTAAAATACATTTATAGGAAAAAGGTGTAAGTCTGTGTGTGTGTGTGTGTGGTTTAGGTATAGTGCAGATGTCTTATCTTTAGTCTTATATAGGCTTAAGTACAGCTACAAAATGGTTTATTAATTATTATATTCATTCATTCATTCATTTGTCTATACTCTTTGAGACATAAGTCGGGGTGCTGAGACGGTATCATATTTGGTGTATCTCTATATAGTCTTCAAATTAGTTGTAGGAAATGCATAAATGCAAATTTTAAATTCAGATTTAAAGTAAAAATTAATTAAATATCATAGCTCTCGTTCAGTTGGACATTAGCCATTAGCAGGAGTGTGGGAGACTGTGAAGTTGCTGAGGAAGAGTAGAGAGGCTAAAATCAAATCTCAAAGATATCACACACTGTTTTAGCTACCCTTTTCTTGTTTTTTTTTTTTTTCTACATTTTTAAAATATTCTTAAAATAGGTAAATTTTGGTAGTGCTGGAGTGTATTTGATTAATTAAGTTTGCACAGAATTCTGGAATATTTCATAATTAATTGTACTCTCTCTCTCAGCCAACGAGCTCTACTCTATTTAAAATCTATGAAAACCTGCTTAGTTTGTCTAAAAAAAAAAAATTAAATTGTATAAGTGAATATAGGCTGATCACAAAAGAAGTTATAACTTAATCAAAAAAAAAAAAAAATTATATATATAAAAATAATTAAAATAAAATTTGCCTACAAATTATAAGAGAGAGAAAAAAAAATATTTATGCCACACACGCAGATACACATACATATAAATAAATATTAAAAATATACAATTCACTAAAAATTTTCCTCAAGCTGTGGATAGTACAGATCCAACTTATATATATATATATATATATATATATATATATATATATATATATATATATAATTTTCTTCTTTTGTTTTGTTTTTCTCATAGTATCAGGACATGGGAGCGGCTATATATATATATATATATTTTGATAACTTTCCCTTTAATTGTCACCCACTTTGACGGTGTTGGGCGTTTCGGTAGCTATGATTTTTGGTCGCCTTATATGCTCCGATTTGTGATATAGAAATTTATAATTTGAATTCTGCTCTGTATGTTTCACAAAGTTCTCTAAAATAACAAAAAAAAAAAAAAATAAAATTAGTTTTGATTGATTAGAAGAAAATAGTTTAGGCTTACCAAATGAGACGTAACCCAATTTGGATGTGTCCAGTGCATAGAAAAGACTCAAGGCCTTTTGTTCATTAAATTTCCCACCTGCATGACGCATCAGCTTGACAAAACTCTCCCGACTTATCTGCTCACTTGACTCACTATACAACTATGAAAAGAAAACATTTTATAAATAAATCCAAGAAATCTTTTTGGGTTTTTCTATTTACCTTGACGAGTGCTCGTAAGAATGTGATCATATCGCTGTTCTTAAATTTACAAAACAATGAGCAAACAATAAAACTCTTTAGGCTCACAGTGCCCACATGATTCTAAAAATAATCAAAAAAAAAAAGCAAACAAATTTTTTATATAAAAGACATGAAAATTTCGAGTCTTATTTACATGATCCAGCAGGGTGAATAGCTTGTGCAAATGCTGATTCTTGAGATCAATTTGTAAAAGCTCAGCAAAGGTGAGTATATCCAGTTTATCGGTATTCGAAAATTGAAGAAATTTCTCAGTTAATTCTGCATCTCGTTTGGATTCTCCAAGTCTAAAAAAATATTCAATTTAATACAAGGCAAAAACAGATATATAAGTTGCTTGGGCCTACCCCAATTGGTCGAGGGCTCGTTCAATTTCCACAATGTCACCGGGGAAGGGTACCTTCAAGTCCCGAGCTCGAGTCATTACAATCACATCTTCGAATGAGTAGTCCGAGGTGGGTACTCCTAGGGCCCTGGAAATAAGTATTGCTTGATAGTAAGTCTACTTCCTCGTTTGTATTTGGAAGCTTAGCTTACTTGGCCATCACATTGCGTACGTTGCTGGCATAAAGATTGGCATCAGCTATTTCGGCTGGAGAGGGTGTGTAGACAGGTAAATATTCCACTTCGCAACGATTGTAGAATTGGGTCATTGTTAGCCAAAGTAAACGCAGACTACAAAATAATTCAAAACTTGTGAAATTCAATTTTCAGTTTGCGGGGGAAAACTTACACTCCTGGTCCGTCCCAGGTCCAGGTGAAGGTATCAAATTTATTGGGATATTTGAGTAGGACTGGCTGTACGGGTACACCCGGATAGAAGGCGCCAGGCTTGAATTTGATCAGAGCACTACGATTGGTGCAAGTGCCTTCGGCAAAGATGACCACCTGAGGCCAATCCTCTTCGGAACGTGCCCGGGCCACAATTTCACGTATCGTATTCTGCCGAGAATTGGGATCCTCGCGTTGCACATAAATCGGTTGGGCATAATTGATAATCTTGCCAAGCAATGGAATTTCCGAGGTCTCTCGCTTGGCCACAATCGAGGGTGGTCCAGTGGCCACCACCAATATAGAATCCACATATGAAGAGTGTGGGGCCACCACCAAAATCGGAGCCTCCTTGGCTGTGGCCGGATTACCTTTCATACTGATATAATGGAATGAACCCGAAGTATACACCATACGCATGGCCCGGGCTGTCAGAGTCTGCACATGTCTAAAATAAAATCCATTAAAAAAGTCATTTTGGACAATCAAGATCAAATCAAATGGGCATTACTCACTTGCGCCAACCAGTGAGTGGTTTCTCTTTAAGATCTTCCAGGGTCAAACCATACAGTCCGATGCAGGCAAACATCCAGGCCGAAATCAGAGATAGCACACAGCCCACCACACGTATGGGCAGCAAAAGTACCGTTAACACATAAATCTGAAAAGATATATCAAAATCATTGAAAGCTCAATCAAAACTAATCTCAAATCCCTCTGGTCAGATTTTACCAGGGACTTGAAAGCCCCCTCGTTTATGAGGCTTATCAGAAATGAATGTTTGACCAAATCAGACCAACTAAATAAAATTACAACAATAAAAAAAAACGGTCAAAGCTTTTTGAACTTTGAAACTGCGGGGGGGGGGGGATAGCGGAACGAAAAAAAAATTGATTGTGGGCTTTTTCGAAAAAAATATATATAGATTTTGTCGAACATCTTTTATGGGTTCATTGAAGCGTAAAGAATTTTTGAAAAAAAAAAAAAAAAATTGAACAATTTAATTATAGATTATAAAATTGTACAAAGATTAGATAAGTTCATATCCGATATGACTGATTCAAAATTTAATATCGTCTGATCTGACTAATCGGGGGGAAAAAAAAGATCGAGGAAAATTTTTCCGAGAAAAACAAAATTTCGACCTGGAATTTTCACAAATATGTAAATCAATAATTTATCCCATTGTTTGTATAAAAATTGTTCAAAGGCAATTAAAGATACATTTCGAGAGCAAAGAAAGATATTTATGATTTCTACCAAAGCCATGCCAATTGGACGTGCTCTTTGCCTTTTGTATTTTTGTTTATTTAAAAAAAAAAAAACAACAACAACAACAATAGACTAAAAACTAAAAATAAACTCGAAATTTATTTGAGCAGACAAAGTAGAGAAGGAAACCATGCCAATGTCATTAACAGCGAATTGGCCAATTTAACCGATATCAAAATGCCGACCTTGGCCTCCACCGCAAACAAACGTGTTTTGAGCTCTTTTTCATTTTGGCCAAAATTAAAAGAACACATCACCACTGGATCGGGACATAGATCAAATGATTCATAATTTTCAATTTAAAATAAAAATAATCTATTCTTATTGGCCGCAGCGTCATTTTGTATTTGACCTTGCGACCCGTTCGCTGTGATAAGCCAATCGAATGGATTGATTCATTAAATGATTACTCAACCCAAAAAAAAAACTCTACACTCATCCATTTGTCTATTTTGGCCTTATCAATCAGCTAGCCCAAACCCAGCCACCGGCCCAGACAATAGGCTGCCACCCCGCCCTGCCCCGCCTCACTCGCTCGCCCAACTGATCAATGGAATCTAATTTTAGTTCGATACACAAACACACACAGACACACACATACCACTCGTTTGGACTTTGATTTAGCTAAAAAAAAAAAAAAAAAAAATGCTTTTATTCAGAGCCTAAAACAGCTGAATTAGGTTGAGCATTCTTCTTAGTTTGTGTCGCTTGGTTTGTTGCTAAACGAACAAATTATTCATGACCAATTCTAATTTGCAAATGTCGAAACAAAAGACAACAACAACAACAACAACAAGAACATTACATTTTTTAATTGTTAAAATTGCATGGCTCATTATGCAATATTTGTTTGTATAAAACGAATGATTAGTTTCAAATGAATTTCAATGAAAGTAAAACAGAAGCAAAGGAAGAAGAAGAAGAAAATGAAAGTTTCAAAAAAAAAAAAAAACAGGTGGCCACACTATTTACGGTGGACATCAAGTAAAAATTAAATACTATAAAATATATATACATATAGTATATAGATATATACATATATATATATATATATATACTATATTATATTCAAAAGAAAAAACAAAAGGCAAAGCAAATAGAAGATTGCAGGAATTCAACTATGCAAAAGACAATGGCCCAGGCAATGTGCAATGAATTTGTATACTATTTTTCATCAGGCCAACTAAATATAAATAGGGCAAAATAATATCAGCTAAATCTTTATGAGGATGACACATTTCTTGAGTAAATAAAAAAATAAGAAGAAGATAGCCAAAACAATGAGTCAAAACCACAAAGATCTACTAATTTGTAAAAGCTCATTGAGAAAGGGAGAGAGCGAATACTTGGGTTCATCCAAAAACTGTATTAAAAGCACAACAACAACAGAAACAATAACAGCGACGCTGACAAAAGACAACAAGAAAATCATACGATTCTCGATGATTTTCCTTTAACCGATTTCGCAGTGACGACAGCAACAACAAGAACAACAAAACACACACGCAAGCCCAGCGTAGGCAGAGATAAAAAAAAAAAACTTGAAATTGTGAAGAACTCGAAATGTGGGGGTGCCTTGAGGTGGACTTTGACGCTGTTGCCGGCTTTTGTGACCAAATTTGTGTCAAGTGCAGCAGATCTGGCCATCAACAGAAACTAAGGCAGACGAGCATCGAGTGCAGTAAGCTATGAGGCCAGGTCGCCAAAATCTTGATCTCTTGGAAAATAACACCAACACACACACACGCACACACACTTTCACAGACTACGCCTCCGTTAAAGTAATTAAATTGCTCTTCACTTAAATCCGCAAGAACTTGGCGGAAGTGAAAGAGAGATTTTAATGAAAATGAATGGGTTTTGCTTTATCTTATCCTGTGTGCAGTTGGCACTTACCTTGGCTATCTCGATGTGACTATCAATTTGTATGCGATGGACAAATGGATTGATATAGCCTTTGGAGGCCCAGGCGTCCTCTTCGGAGTCGCGTTTGGTTAGACTGTTTGCCAGTTCGGCATGGTCAATAACATCTGCCTCGGTGGGAGCATCATTTGCAGCCGAGGCATTCTGGGAAGAGCGTCTCCTTTTGATTGTGGATGTTGTCATTTTTTTTTTTTTTTTTTTAATAACTTTTCAATTTGACGCAAAGTCCAAGTCTTTTCTTAAAATTTTCGTCAATATTCTCACTAGAGCCAATTCTTTTTCTCTTCCGCTGGCTGTTTTTTTGTTTTTGGTTTTTTTGCTTACGGCGCAGAAAATCACACACTTTCGTTTCCGTTTATCGTTGCGTGGCGTGTACAGCGTTGGTGGCCAGAACGCATGCGATGCCAAGACCACAAAACAAAAAGATAAACACTGACAGCGGTTGCTCAAAACAAAACAACAACAAAAAAAATTGTTTGCAAATTTCAGTCCAGTGAAAAGCCAATTCAGTCTCGTTTGGTCATAAACGAAAACAAAAATAATACACCAGGCCTCTCGAACTTCTGCTGTTTGCAACAACAACAACAACCGCGCACTAATGGCTTTGGCAGAGTTGTATCGAGCTTTTTAGCGATACCGATACCTATTACTGTGCTGTTCCAGTGAACCAAGCCAAACGAACCAGTGCCAAATGAACGAATCTCTTGTTTGTCTTCCCGATCGTCAGCTGTTGGCGCTTAATATTGTTAAATTCATGCAAAGTGGCGTTTAATTGTTAGTACTTATTGTGTTTTATTTGCCTAAATGTGTAAAGTTTGAGTATAATGTCTAGATCCCAGTATTTTCTGGACTGAGTCTGAATAGATTATATAATCATATTACTAGCATATGTAAATAACTGACAGTTGCAAGTGCTGACAACTAAAAAGAACAACAAAAACATAGGACAGCCCCCAAGGTTACGACAGCTACCTACGCGCCAAATTCAAACTGCCGTCTAGAGAGCAGACAGTACCAATAACAACAATAACAACATAGGAAGCAGTTTGCTTATCATTTTGGCAGGGGAGATAAGGCTTACGCATTAACCTTATTCCAATTTACATGAACATTAGGAGTGCCTCCGACGTATTTGATAAACAGAGAATTTGATTTGCCTTCTATTTTATCACAGTACGCGCTGTCAATATTGTTTGGTCTCATACAAACTCCTTGTTTGAATTGAAAGTTTTTTTTTTTATGTATGTATACTACTACTATTATTTTATTTAATTTTTTTTTTTTTTTTTTTGCATTTGTAGGTAGATAGCTGTCTCCAGCAGCCGTGTACTCTCGCCCATACGTAAATCCGCAACCCTAGTGTCTGACCTGCCCGACTTTTGTGCGGTTATTTAATGTCGTCAACTGCTGTGTTCTGCCGCAGACATTGTACAGAGTTGTACGGTTTCAGTACATGGCAAAAACGCTTATTGAAACTAAAAGTTCACCAGCAGAAATTTTATATACCCAGGGTATCCACCAATCCAGTTATCCGCAAGTTTTACGGGTAAATCAACACAAATATATCACTTGACCTGGAGACTTGAATATTTCTGTTTACAGTTTCAAATCGATGGATACACCAGATGGAGTATTTCGTGGTCTCACGGACCGTTTTCGTGGAGTCACTGTCGATGCCAAGGAGGAGTTTATAGATAAGGATGAATTTCAAGCCAAGCTGAAAAGTGTGTGAGCCCGATTCCTTTTATCTTATTTATGTTAATGGAACGCTTTCATCTTCTAGAGTCCCTGGAATTCTGGAATGCTAATAAAAATCGAGCCATATGGTTTCATGTCTACAAGGAACAGGCCGATTGGGTGCCCCTCTTGGCTCAGGCTGGGTTTGATTTTCATCATGCTCGAACTGGTGTTGTCATTATGTATCGTTGGCTACCCACCGATGAAAGCAACATTCTACCCAACTATGCCCATACCTTGGTTGGCGTAGGCGGCCTTGTGATCAATGATAAGAACGAAGTTCTGGTGGTAACTGATCGTTTTGCCATGATACCCAATAGCTGGAAGCTGCCAGGTGGCTATGTAGAGCCCAAGGAGGACCTCGTCGAAGCTGCTATACGAGAAGTGTTCGAGGAGACTGGCATTCAGTCAACATTCCGTTCCGTTGTCTGCATGCGTCACTCGCACGGTGGAAACTTTGGTTGCTCCGATATTTATTTGGTTGTTAGCCTAAAGCCTACGACTTTGGAATTCAAACGATGCGAACGGGAAATTGCTCGCGTACAATGGATGCCCGTTGAGGAGTATTTGCAGCATCCGCAGGTCCATGAAAACAATCGTCATTTTTTGCGCACATTCTTGGACTATGAAAAGCGCAATTTAGTTTTGACCGCCCGCACAGACATACACCAAGTGCTGAAGCGGGAATACAAATTGTATTACATTGAAAAGGAGAAAACCGAGCCGCACGAGTGTGACTCCTAAAAGTGCTGCCTGGCGAGTACAAGCTTTTTGTGTTGTGTACATACGATCGAGCGTAATGATTTTAAATATTTTTGTATATAAATTTGCTTATGATGCTAGGGTTTTATATATATAAAGTCGGGGTGTATATAAATTTTACAATAGCAAAAAGAAAGAAAATGTCTTAAATATTTAATAACTTTAACATGCGGAAGATCCCAATTTGGCTAAAGCCCGGAGAGGTGTGAGAGTGGCCAGACACGGCATACAACACGACTCTTAATGAGGCCCATGGGTATGGGTCCATAGTAACGGGAATCCCAACTATTGCCCTTGTTGTCACCCTCGATCCAAACGCAGCCGCGCGGCACATGCACAGCTGTCTCAGTGGTTTTCTTGTTTGAGACGTCTTCGGCAGATGCGATGGATTCTTGATGGACTTGAGATTCGATCTCAATAGGATGAGGTAACTGTGTATACACGTGGTCACCGGACACGGCGACAATACGTTTGCATATAAATTGATCGGCATTAACAGGCGACACCGCAATAATGATGTCGCCCGATTTGTATTTCCGCCAATATTTTGAGAGGCGCTCGGTCAGTAGAACATTATCGGAGAAGAGCGTGGGCTCCATTGAAGGTCCCTTACACTTTAGAATTGAAAAATAATTCAGTGATATTAAAAAAGTAGGAAAGACTAAGCCAAACAATAAACTTACCAAAACAAAATCGCCCAAATATTCGAAGGTACAATGCGTTATACAAGCATATTGTATGGTAAGGCGCACAACATCACGCAATCGCGGCCAAGGATTCATTTTAGATGTGGTCCAGTACACAAAATGGTCTCCACTTAAAACATTTTAAGTACATCCCATTTAGTTTGGCAACCTTATATTATTTAATTATATTTTTAAAAGTAGGCAATAATAAAAACAGACCTGCACTGCCGTCAGCTGTGGCTGCTGGTAGTGCTGCCAGCATGTGAAAATACAGGGCTGCCAGACTATATTTGCGCGCCACAAGTAAGATATTTAAAAATGGAGTAGCCCGTGCAACAATGAAGTTAAATATTCTTTGTAAAAAATAAAATTCAAGGAATCTTGCACACAAAAAAAAGTTATTTATTACTCATCATATATTAGTTTAAAATATTTGCCTCTAACAATTTGACATATTTTGCTGTGCACTCTAAACTTTCACGGAAGTGTTTTCGATTTACTCCAATAATAAATAAGTTAAAAAAATAATAATAATAATAACCTATATAAAAGTATATTTATATAAATACATCAATAACTACTATTTTCATTTTCGTTTCTTTTGGAATATGAACATCTATATGAATATAGATCCAACATTTGAGTTTTCTATACATTTTTTTAGCGTCAATAAAATTTAACTAAAAAAACTAAATAGTTAATTATGCAAATAATAAAAATTAAATAATAAATATGCAACAGCGTTTTTAGCTACACGACACTTCAATTGTTTTTTTTTTTTTTTTTAGTTTTCTTTTTTTTTTCTTGTTTTTTTCTGGAACGAGCAACTTGAGTTTTATTTAAATACACATTAAATCGAACGTTAAGTGTGCAGGTCTCCTCACTTACTACGTACCCTCCACCTAGTTAAGCATCTGCACTCGTACAAGATTATCGTAATATTTGTAAATTAAAAATAAGTTTGACTATGTAAAAGTTGTTTTTTGTTTTTTTTTTTTTGGAATCCAGAGATATTTTTCTTTAGTTTATTAGTTTCTGACTGCCTTCAAGTTATTTAACCTTCTTGCCACCAGCAGCTGCCTCATTTTGTTGCCGCTTTTCCTGACGCTCACGGACATCCACCGCAGCCAAATCAATGCTAGCCACATAGGCGTGCATTACCGAGATCAAGGCCTTGAGTACGGCAAATGGTCCAGTCAAAATGGCAAGAATTTTGAATAAAGAAAAGCCAAGAACTGAAAATTCAAATAAACATTTAATTAGTTTTATAAAATTGGAAATGATCAACGACATACTCAATGGTCCATAGGTGAAATGCAAGAGATACAGGCAAATATAAAAGAGCTCATTCACGCAGCACATAAAGGTCAATATATCCTTTTGATAATACATTCTCATCAGGAAGTTATCGTTAACCTTATGGGAGGTCCGGCCCACCACAACGCTCCTATTGCAATTATATCAAAAATATTTAAATGAAAGTTTTTCAACAAATTTTGGTAAAACTACTCACGTTTGCATATAGAGCCAATGACAGGCCACATCGATGGCAATGGATAGTTGGAACCAGAACATATAGCTAGGATAGAAATACGAAAGCGTAACCAGCAAGCCTGTAGTGCCACAACGATCCGTCAATTGATCCAACATAGCTCCAAATCGGGTGCCTAAAATATTAAATCAAATTAATCCAAAAATCCAGATCAAAATCAAGGAAGCTATAGATATAGATTAGGGTATAGAATTTTGAGGAACCCAAATTGGATTGGAACCTGTCCAATGCTTTAATGATAAGATAGAATCTGGATTCTGTCAACATCAAAAAAAAAAAAAAAAAAATTCAATTACAAAAGTTCTTGGAGGGCGAAACACACTTGTTATTTTATGAGTGGCATAAAGCCAAAACCAATCGTAATGATTAAATAGCAACGAAATTGTGATAAAAGTGTGGGGTGATTGAATTATCTGTGGCTACGTAATAATTTATGTGTTTTTTTGGGGAAGGAACTAAATGGGTTTGGGAAATTGCATTGACTCACTTTGATTGAAGGCGCGTGCAGCATGTCCATCGACGGCGTCCAGGGATGCACTAATTATATAACACCAGCCTGAGATCACATAGTTGGTGGGCATGAATGCAAAGGCTATCAGGGCCAATACAATCCGGGCATAACCTATAAAAATTCATTAGTTATCCAAGGATCATAAATATATATATATATATTTTTTTTTAATTTCTTAGAGCAGCTACTCCCATACGAGATTTGGCAATGGCAATGGCAATGACTGTGGCAATCAATAAATATGGTAATGCTCAATTTAATGGGCAGCCACACGAACTTAGGCAGGCAGGCAGGCCATTTACAATCATTTGTAAACAAAAGGCAGGGCGAAGATGAAGGGCAAGAACTCACATTGCTAGCTTGACCAGCCGTATGCGTATGTCAGTGTGTTTGTGTGTGTGTGTGTTGTCTATATTATACATACATATATATGCATTTTACAGGTTGCTGAATAGAACACACTCAGGAAGCAACACAGGTGCCATCGCTGCCGCCACCAGCACCGCCATCACCTTCATTGTCATCCTCGGTAGACGCAGCTACAACACGGCTAATTGAATTAAATACGCGAGTAAAGCAATAGCAACTACTAAATTGCACTACAACGTTTTTTTTTTTCATTAGATCATAAATTCATGCATAATATCGGTTCTTTCATCAGTCCGATTTGTTTACTTTACATTAATGACTTACCAATAAGATTTGGCACAAATATAAAAATATTATCGTGTTCGGCTATGGCCATTTTTGCGGCTTTTGGCGGTAACACACACGCGCACCCAACAATAACGAATAAATTAAAAAAAACTTTGATTTTTTCGAATAGTTTAAATTTCAAATGCGCTGCCCTGCGTACCGTACGCTGCTAATTTACGTTTTGTTTTTCTTTTTTTCACTGCGTTTATTTTTTCTAAATTTGCGATGTATCTGTAAACATTTGCTATCGACACCAACGATAGGAGGTATCGTAACTGCCAGAGCTGCCAGGCTTGCCGGACTTTTTGATTTTGTGGTAAGTTATTTAAAAATACCTTGATATATTTTCAAACAATCAATAATTTAATGATCCACCCATTTATATACGCTTATGTGCATGCTCTTTGTTGCTTATTGTTCTTTATTCCTTACTAAATTTATCGATACAATATCTTTCTTAAAATGATTCACATCCCATCTTTTAAATTTCGACTGATTACTGATTACTTACTAATTATTTACATTATTTTAACTTAGAGTGTGTTTTCTCAACTTCTTTTGAATTTATTGCTGCCTACGTTATTTACTTAATTAGTTTTAATTCGTTTCGTTTAGCGGTCTGGCAACTCTGTCGAACACGTACGCGAATTCAGGCAAACTTATTATTTTAATTACGCACAACACACAATACAATAAATATAAATATATAAGTTTTGGCATTTTTGTATGATGAGCCGCATTCTCAGCAAAAAATTGAGTCAGCAACTGTGCATTTGCTGTCAGCTTTAAGCCTAGAATGTAAATTCCCTTAGGTTTTGACTCTTTATCTGCCACCATACAAGGAACACAATAATGGACAGATTGCGTAGCAACTCCGTAAGTTCATCGGGACCACAGCCGGAGCTGCAGGTTGAGCAATACCCAAAGAATCTGATTGAACAATATTTGCGAGCCTCAGCCAAAATCAAAAAAATCGAGCGTATGGTTTTCAAGTGAGTTTCTTTCACTCAATCCCAATTTGTTTTGCTCTCAATGATTTCATTAATTAGACGATTTGCGCCCAGTGTGGCCGAAGTCCAGGCAGACTTTCAACGTTTGGCCTATAGCTTTGAAGAGTCCGGCATTATGCAGTATGCTGCTATGTGTCACATTGGATATGCCAAGTGTGAATCATATGGTGACTCTGCGCAACAGGAGGCAGAGGCTTACATTCGAGCAGCAAGAGATTTTCTAGAGGCCCACAATGATTTTGCTATGCTCCATCTGCGCACAGCCAACAATGGCTTCAAGGAGGGCGCCCTCCATTGCTATCACAAGGCCACCGAGCGTGTGGCCGACGGCGGCGTCAGCAAAGCTGCAGTGCTCCGCGAGCTAAAGCATCTGCAACACCAGCTCGAGCTGACCAGCTCATTTGCATCGCCAGCACACCGCATCAACGATCTCGAAGTGGCTGCCGATATAAGCATGCAGCGAGAGGATTTCCTCTCTGCTCTCCAGCATTTTGACGACATTGTGGACAACATTTACGAACGTCGACGTCCACTCATGTATGGCGATCTGCTGCGTCGCGTAGAAGTGCTGCGTCTGCTGCTACTTATGCATTTGAATTTACCACCTGCCCGGCAATCGCCCTCACACATCAAGCTAATCGAGTATTACTACGCCCTGTCTCAATTTGACCATGACCCAGCCAATCACACCAGTCCAGAGTATAAAAAGGAACCGGCCCATACTGGCGCCACCTCCGAAACTGGCCTCCCGGCTGAGGTCCCAGATCGACGGGAAACTTTACCCTGCCTCAAATACAACAACGAACCAGTAGAGCGGCCCGGTGCCTTTGTCCCAGAGCAACAGCAATATGCTCTGGCCGAGATTGTCTGCGCCTGGGTCGAGCGTAAAATGTGTGATATGAAATATCTGCTTAAGGATTTCGCTTCCGAGTTCCTTTCGGTTAGCACAACCGAACGGCATATGCTAAAGACCATTTGTTCGGACCTTTCCAAATTCTATTAAAAAAAAAAAAAACGAAACCAATAATACACACCGAAAGAATAAAGAATTGGTTAAAGTGAGTGATCTGTTTCTAAATCGAGATTAGTAGTAAAAATTATGTATCATAAATTATTTATATATAAAAAAAGAAAGTAGCTTTTGTGTATAGAAAAGAGAATTAATAATTCGAACGAACTAACTGCAGTCGCTGCAACCTTATTATGTGCCTACATGCATACACCTATAAACAAATTATAATAATATTAACAATTATGATATAAATATGAAGAAACAATTATTTAAGTACAATAAAAAATTTTCCTGTGCAAAAAAAATAGAATTTTATTTTCAAAAGTATCGAATAGGGTCAAAAAGAGCATCCCATTTACCGTTAAGTTTTAAACAGAAATTTTAAATCTTTATTCTTATGATTTATAAAGCTCTCTGAACTGTATTAATGAATTTTTAATATTTTTTTGGGGAAAGCAGAATCCATTCCCAATTTAAAAACTTTTAGTTTCGATACTATTTTTCTATCATTTTATGGGATATTTCACTGTAATTGTTTAGTTTATTATTTTTCCAAACAAAAATCTATTAATTCGGTATTATATTTTTAATTGCAAATTTAAAATTTATTAATTCGATACTATTTTCCCCTCTATTTTTATGTACTTTCTTATCATTCGATATCTCTATCCCTTTCCAATTTCAATTAAAATTTAAATTAATTCGATACTATATTGTCTTCTATTTTTGAATAGTTCATATAATTTCATTTGAAGAATTATAAATATGGAAAAGCTGAATTTATTTCAAATTTAAAAACTTTTGGATTCGATACTATTTTTTCCTTTTTTTTCAAATTATTTTTCCAGCTAAAAACCTATTAATTTGGTACTATTTTCGCCTTTATTTTTATTTTTGGAAAGCTAAAACTTTTGTAAATTTAAAATTAATTTTTTCGATACTTTCTTCGTCTTTATTTTTATATACTTACTTATCATTGGATATTTGTAGCCCTTTCCAATTTAAGATCTATTAATTCGATAGTAAATTTTTGTCTATTGTTAAATATTTCATATGAAGAAAAATTAAAATGTGGAACAGCTAATAGTATTCCCAATTTAATTCGATACTATTTTCCATTCGATCTGTATATATTTCATTATCATTCATTATCATATCTAAATCTTCTCCCAATTTTAGATGTATTAATTTGATACCATTTTTCCTCTATTTTTGATTATAGTTTTTAATCTTTTTGATGGATATATACAAATCTGCTAATAGGTGAATCGATACCCATTTGAAAATTTATTAAGTCTGCATTTTTCCCCACTTTCCTATAAGTAATTGATTCAAGACTCATGTCATTATTTTATGTCCCATTCGGTTGGATGTCTCTAAATAGTTTCCATACTCTCGCCCATAATTTAAATCAAATAAAACTGAAATCAGAGGAGTCTAAAGACGAAAGCAGAAAGACCATGCTCCGTGCTTCCAGGAGTCTAATGCCATTCAACTAAATAAATTAGACCATATTTTTAATACGAACGTTATGTATAGCCTAGAAAAAGCCTAAAAGATGAAATTAATAAAAACAATTTCTCTTTTTGCTTTATCATTTTTTAATAATTTTTGCCTTTCTTTTTTACAGAATATTTTTTGTTTTTGTTTTTTCTCATCAAAGAAACAATTTTATGCAATTTTGTTTAGCTAATTGTAATCTTAGATTTTGGGGTGTTTCAGTTTTTTGTTTTGTTTTATCAGCCTAGAATTTCAATATATTTTGGTAATATTCTATATATGTAAGTGTATACAAAACTCGCTGTTTTCAGGAAATTCTCTGTGCAGTTTTTTCATTTGATTCGATAAGCAAAAAATTTCACCAAATTCACAAATAATCAGATATATCCACTAAAATCGTAATACCCTTGGCCATTTTCAATTTTTCTCTTTGTTTTTTTTGAGGTTTTTCTTTTTTTTGCGCATTTCGATTTGGAGCTGACCTGCAGCGAGGCGATATCGCTCTGGCTCGCTCTAATTGGTTAGCGCGAGAGACTAGCTGGCCTGCTCGCACTAACGGCACAAACGCAAGCCTTTTGGCAGTAAATGATTCAAATTTAAGCATTTCAGTTTTGATGAAACATTTTCTTCATTTTTGTTTGTGGCTTAAGCAAAAGATGTATTTTGTTTATAAATTTTCCATAAAATACATTTACATACACAAAAAAAAAAAGTTATAAATTAAAGGAAAATTAAAAAAAAAAAATAAAATAATAATAAAATGTAATGTAGTCTAAACAATTTAAATAGATTTACTTATTTAAGCGCAACATCACAAGCAGTTTTGTAGTTTTATTAGTTATTATTATTATTTTTGTTTTTTGTTGTTGTAACAGTATTCCTCTATGCTTTTGTAAATATTACTATAATTTTTTTTTCTTTCTTCGATCTTTCTTTTCTTTTCATTTTTAATGAATATTTTCATATTTATATATATATATATTTCGACAGAATAAAGATAAATTCAGCTAGAAATTGTTTATTTTTCTTTATCAGTGTGTTCTATGTATTTGTGTGTGTCGGTGTGTGTGTGTGAGTTAATTGAAAAGTTGAAAACAAAAAAAAAAAATAAGAAAATTTATAAAAACCAGAAAAAAACTATTTTCAGTTAATCAAGCCAAAATTATTATTTTTACTTTAAAAGACTAGAAGAGTCTTTCAACAATTTTTTAAGAGTTGAGAAAACGTTGATCACCAAGTTTCCACTTCTCTTTGTGTGTGTGTATGCTTTTTACTATTGTTTGTTTGAGGTGTGTGTGTGTGTGGTGTATGTGGTGTGTGTGTATTTTATTTAGCCGCCTTGGCTTTCTTCTCATTATCTGAAGTGATTTTCTTCTTCAAGTGATCCTTATAATCCAAAATACCGCCCTTCCATTTGGTAACCGTCTCCTTCTCACATACCCAAATCTCTTCGGCCACCTAATAATCAAGAGATTAGAATTAGTTATATATATTTTTTATAGGTAAAATAAATTTAGTTTACCTGATTGATAAGCCTGAAATCGTGGCTAACTAGAACCATGCCGCCATCGAAATCATTGATGGCATCGGCCAGGGCATCAATCGTCTCCATATCCAAGTGATTGGTGGGTTCATCAAGCAATAGCAGATGCGGTACCTGCCAGGCCAACCAGGCGAATACTACACGACACCGCTGACCATCCGAAAGCTGACGTATGGGGCAAACCTGCTGCCTTCCTGTTAGCCCATAGCGGCCAATAATCTTGCGCATCTCCTCCTTCTCTTTGACATCGGGAAAGGCACGCATCATATACTCCAACGGACTGGCATCCAGATCAAGCAGCTCATGCAAATGCTGATGATAGCGTGCAATACGTAAATGGGAATTTTTACGTATCATGCCAGAGGTAGGCACCAGATCACCGTAGAGTAATTTCAATAGTGTAGACTTGCCAGCACCGTTGGGCCCCACCAAAGCTAGGCGTGTGTCCAGATCAATACCAAATTCTAGATTCTTATAAATCCAAGGAGTCTCATCGTTGTAACGAAAGTTTACATTCTACAAAACATAAAACAATTCAATTCAAGATAAACTCGACTCGAATTTGACTGAAAGACTCACCTGCACCATAATCACAGGTGGCGGTACCTTGCCACATGAGGGGAAATAGAAATTCAAGATCTTGTCATCTGTCACCTTTTCCGTCAGGCCCTGAGCCACCATCTTGGCCAGAGTCTTTTCCTTGGACTGCGCCTGACGCGCCAACTTGGCCGAGCCGTGACCGAAACGTGCTATATAATTCTTCATATGAGCTATCTGATCCTGTTCCCAATTGTATTGTTTCATTTGATTCTCAAGCAATTCCATGCGAGTCCGCACGAAAGCCTCATAGTTGCCGGTGTAATATTTGAGACGTTTCTTGGTCATGTGTATGATATTGGTGCAGACACCGTTGAGGAAATCTTGAGAGTGCGAAATGAGCACAAGGATACGTTTGTAGGTCTTAAGTTCCTCTTCCAGCCACACACAAGCATCCAGATCCAAATGATTGGTCGGCTCATCCAGCAATAGCAGATGCGGCTTAACAAAAAGCGCACGAGCCAGAGCAATACGCATTCTCCAGCCACCTAGAAAACCACAAAGACTTTTAGCTTTAGCTCAAAGGGGGGGAAAAAATTATGGTGAGACTTACCAGAGAAATCCTTGGCCTGCTTCTGTTGCATGGCCTTGTCGAAGCCGAGACCATGAAGGATGCGGGCTGCCTTGGCCTCGGCCTGATCGGCTGACATATCATCCAAACGTTCATAGATATCAATTAGCTGCTCCTGGGCATCATCCTCCTCGCTCATGGCCAGCTCCTCGGCTAGCTTTTCTAGCTTAATACGCTCCTCGTCCACTTCCATGACACATTGGAGGGCGCTCTTTGAGCTGGCCGGTATTTCGCGTGTCAAATGGAAAATATCAATGTGATCGGGTATGGGCACTTCGCGTCCGCCCAGCACTGCCAGCAAAGAGGATTTACCACAGCCATTTAGGCCGATCAGGCCATAGCGACGACCGCAATTCAACTCAAGCATTGTATCCTGCAGCAGTTCAGAGCCAAAGAACGTAATCGAAAAGTTGGCAATTTTGATATCACGAGAACGAGGATCGACGGCCAAAGAGCCGGTGCAAGAGCGTGCCTCGGCACTGATACGTGCCTCCTCCTCTAGCTTGGCGCATAGCTTCTCCTCTTCGGTCATTTCACGATCCGGTTGGCCATTGGTGGTGCCATTGGTTTTCTTAGTGGATGGGATTTGTTGGATCTTCTTGTTGCGATTATCCTTCTTACGCTGGGCATCGCGTTTCTTAGCGTCAGATGGCATACTCACTTGGTTGGTTGCTTGCAACGGAACTCTACAATTTATATTTCCTTTTATATATATATAAATTTATATATATATATATGAATTTTTTTTTAGTTTGGTTAGACGGTGTGTGGAATTTGATGCCAAAAGATTTTGTGTGCTAAAATGGCAGTAAAAACAAAGTAAAAAAGAAAGAAAAAGAAAATAATTAATTTTCACTTTCAACTTTTCTATTCATATTTTCGTCAATTGTGCTTTCGCAATTGAATTCATTCGCCAAGGTAACCAGCCGGGCAGCTGGTCCCCGTTACTTTGTTGCTGCATACTTTTAGATGTTGCGGAGCGCGCGGTATTTGCCTGCTGGTATAAACAACTGTTTCAATAATTACTTTTCGGTAATTCGTCAGCTTTGTTTTTTCTTTTTTGGCATAGAAATGGTTTGTTGGAGCAAACTTTAAATTAAATACGCTGTTGCTACACGTGTGATACGGATTTTGTAGGAGGAAAAAAAGAAAAGAAAGAAATGTGCGAAAACACGCGCTAGTCATGGCACACACACAATTCTAAATTTATATACACACATTGGCATTGGCGGAGTATGAATTTTTCCTACTTATTTAATGATTCAGAAATGTAAAAATTAACGCATTGGCATTGCCAGTGAGAATGTTGGTTGCATCCGTTGCACTTGGAATTGAATTACCCTTGGTCATTTATGGAGCAACACCTTACCTTTAAATTTCTACGAAAAATAAGACAGCACAAGAAAAGAAATCGCTAAGAACTTATTTCACACACACACGTGTCAGATGCGATTCAAAAGAAGGAGCGATTGGGTTCTTGCTTGAACCAGTACCGAGCAATGAACACGCTGCACAGAATGACAAAGGCGGTAATAACTTCAAAACTGGAAGATACGTCAGACAATTCACAAGTAAACATCAGTCATAAATTTAAGCACTACGCTGTCTTTGGATTGGGCCAAAATAAAGTTATTAGATTTAATTCTAAGCTAAGCTTATTGCCAATATTTAAAAGTTTGTGGTGATTTGAAAATTTGTAACAAGTTATGGAGCTGAAGATATTTTGCAAGGTACTAATAAAAACGTATATGTAATTTAATTTATTTATAAAAAATATGAACAATTTAATACATATTTTAGGAAATCAAACCTAATAATTTAAGTGCCAAAAAAAAAAAAATCATAACTGTTAGCAGACGCTAACTTGACTAATAAGGAGATATGACCACGGCGAATACATGCAAAACAGCTGTTTACAACTGGCCCTGCCAACTAGTGTGAGGGCCAAGACTAAGTGCCGTAAAGTTGGCAGGCCCAAGACGAACAGATTCCCAATTGTTCCGTATAGTTCTGCGGACTGCAGCGAATTCGCTCATTTGAAAAAAATAAAACATGGCTGGAAGAGGTGGTTATGAACACGCTAGGTAAATATTATTAACTATTTAAATAATTGTGAACGCGTCTTTGCCAAAAGTCAATGAATTAAGTGCAACAACAACGGCGGTAAACAATGCAATAATATCAGACATTTGTAAATGTGTAATAATGCACGCGGTTTCGGTAAAAAGCAAACCAACACACAAACTCACTCGCGCACGCACACACTAACAGTGAGACACACACGTTCACAGCAGCAGCAGCAGCAGAAGCACAAACCCAAATGTACGTACACCGTGCGTGTGCCACTGCCTCACGGGCCATTGTGTGTGTTTGTGTGCGTGCGTGTGTATTGTCGGCGCAAGTGTATGTGTGTCTCATTTTTTTTTTTTTTTTTTTCTTTAAAGAACTTTTTCTTGCGGCGATGTTATTTTATTTTTTTTTATTATTCGGGAAATTTGCTGCGCTGCTTACGATAGCGCAAACGGGCAGAGCCGCTACCGCCGCCAATGACATAGCCTGCAAATAACAACGGGCAAATAATATTTGGAATTTTTTTTTTTTAACAATAATTCCCATACTAAAGAATCGGAACTACCAATTCCTACAAAAAATTCCAAATATTATTGATTCCAAAGAAGCAAGCCCACACCCCCGTCACACGCCGTCCCTTTCAAGAAAGTGCAAACGTACGAATGCCAACTTCCCAGAAAGAATCTTCAAACGAATTCCATAAATTCAGATCGAGTTACCATTAAAATTATGTTTCTTTTTTTGCGGCAAATTTAATAAAAGCGCGCGCCTTTTTTTTTTTGTTATTATTTTTATAAACTCTCGCTTATTGTTGTTGGTGTTGTTGTTTACTTTGCCGTGTCCCGGGTCGCGTATATGTTTGTTTTGATTACTCCACATGTGATCCGGCACCTGCCAGGTTTTTTTCTTTTTTTTTTTTTGACCTGATGAATGATGAATAAATAAAAATGAATTTTATTTTTTTTGTTGTTTTTGTCTCATTTGAACAGAGTTGGATTTGGCGGCGAACGCCATGCGAAACCGATGCCAACGGAACCACCATTTATTGCATATGTGGGCAATCTGCCACAGGGTCTTGTCCAGGGCGATGTCATTAAAATATTCCAAGACTTTGATGTGAAGAATGTGCGTCTGGTCAAGGATCGTGATACGGATCAATTTAAGGGCTTTTGCTATGTGGAATTTGAGACATTGGAGAATCTACAGCGCGCCCTCGAATGTGATGGACGGATCAAGCTAGACAATTTGTCTGCCCCACTTCGCATCGATATTGCCGAACGCAGGAAAAATGATCGGTAAGATTCTTTTTTTTTTTTTTTTTTGACTTTTTAAAATTTTCAAAAAAAAAAAGATAATTTTCAAAAATGAAATTAATGGATAAAAAAATTTATTTATTTTTTTTTGTTGATTTCAGCCCTGGTGGCGGTATTGGCGGTGGTAATGGTGGCGGTGTTGGTCGCGACGGCGGTCGTGATGGTTTCCAAAAACGTGGCCCACCCCGCCAGGGTGGTTCCAGTCAATCATTCAGCCGCGGCGGCGGTTCCGGCAGCCGTGACGGCGGCTCTGGTAATCGCGAAGGCGGCTCTGGTAATCGGGGCGATAGTAGAGGTTCGTACATTGATAATTATGGTGGTCACAATGATAGAACTCGTGGCGGCGGCGGCGGCTCCGGCGGCGGCGGTGGCATGAATAGAGGATACAATGGTAAACCATTTTTATTGCCATGCCAAGCAACAAATTGCTACAACAACAACAACAACAACAAATAAATCAAACCATTAAGCACGTAGATTGCTAGAAGTAGCTCTTCTTCTTCTTCTTCTCTTATTCTTCTTCTTTGTAGTAAATGTTGTTGCCAAAAAAAAAACAAAAAAACAAAAACAAAATTTGAAGAAAATTTAGCATGGCTCAAATATGAAAATCTTATGAAAATTCAAACCGGTGACGTTTCTACTCTGCTAAAATCAAGAAAAAACAAAATCCCAGCCAAATCCCTCCAGCCTCAACTCCAGCCCTAGCCAAGCAGACACCCCCCACCACTAACTGTAGTTCTTTTTTGCTATTTATTTTTATCCTAGTTTAATTTTCATCTTCATTTCATTTTTATTTTTTATTTTTTGCTTCATTTTTTGTTTCTTGAAATTTTTTATTTTTTTTTCGAAATTTTTAATTTTTTTGTTAGTTTGAATATTTTTGAAAAAATCGTAATTTTAAAATTGTGAACAAAAATTAATTAGTTCAATTTTATTTTGTTTTCGAAATTTTTAATTATTATTTTTTTTTTTTAGTTTTTGAAAAAATCGTAATTTTAAATTCTTAAAAAAAAATAATTGCTTCAATTTTATTTTGTTTTCGAAATTTTTAATTTAAATATTTTAAAAAAAAAACCTACTTTTTTATGTTCTAAAAAAAATTATTTATTTTTTGCTTCATTTTTATTTTTTTCGAATATTTTCTAATTATTTGTATTCAATATTTTTGAGAAAAAAATCTTAATTATTTTTTATTCTTAGGAACAAAAATTTTAATATTTCAAAAATTTGTATTTTGCAACTTTTTGAAAATATTTGAATATTCTTGAAAGAAATATTTTTTATCTTGTCAAAAAAAATTTTATTATTATTTGCAAGTTTGAAAGTTTTTGAAATCTGAAAGACAAAAATTTTATTTTTTCGAGATTTTTTTAAATTATTTGAATATTTTTTGGAAAAATTTGAATTTTAAATTCTAAAAAAATTTTTTTTTTGCTCCATTTTTTTTGTTCTTTCAATTTTTCTAATTATTTCTAAGCTTGAATATTTTTGAAAAAAATCTTAATTCTTAAAAAAAATTTCTGCTTAATTTTTTTGTTTTTGAAATTATTTAATTATTTCTAAATTTGAATATTTTTGAAAAAATCTTAATTTGAATTTCTTAAAAAAAAATTTATTCTTCATTTAAAAAAAAAAAATTTTTTTTTTTGAAAATTTTCTAATTATTTGAAAGTTAAAAAATCTTAATTATTTTAAATTTTGAAAAGCAGAATTAATTTAAAAAAAGCTCATTTATATATTTTTATTTTCGAAATTTTTTGTCAAGTTGAAAAATTGTGAAGACAAATATTTATTTTTTTTGTTCGATTTTTTTCCTTTTTTAAAAAATCTTAATTATTTTAAATTCTAAAAAAAAACAGAATTAATTTAATTTTTAATTTAAAAAAAAACTCATTATTTATTTATTTATTTTTTTTTTTTTTGAAATTATTTGTAGATTTGAATCTTGCTAATATTTTGAAATTCTTAAAAGCAAAAAATTTAATTTTTTTTTTTTTTTTTGGAATTTTTGATTTATTTAAAAAATCCTGAAAAATTGAATTATTTTAAATTCAAAAAGCTAAATTTAAATGAATTTTTTATTTTGTAAAAGAAAAGAATATTTTGAGATTTTTTTTTTATATTTTCAAAATTTTCTGAAAATTTCTTTAAAAAAAATTGATTTAGTTAAAAAAAAATTAATTACTTTTAATTTGAAGAAAATTAGCCTTATTTTGGTATTTTTAGAATTCTTTGGAAATTTGAAAAAAAAAATATTTTTTTTTAGTTTGAAAAAAATGCGAGAAACTTTTTAGCTTATTGAAAAACTTCAACAGAATTTGACAAGAAAAAAAAACGTTTAGCAAATTCAAAAATATTCCGAAACTCAAAGTTATCATACATCAAATAATAATAATAGAATATATATTTTTATATAGATATTTATCCATTGGATAAAAGCAATAAGAAACTAATAATAATGCATTCATACAAATCATTTACCAGTCAAAAAAAAAGGGGTTAGCATGCATTCCTTAATTTTTTTCCCATTTTCCGATTTAGATTTGAATATTTTCAAAATTGATTTTTGTAGATCGTCCGGCGAATCGGGGACGCTATGGTAATTTTAACAACGACGAACGCTACGAGCGGAATCATCAGGATCATCGCGGCCAACGGGAGGGCAGCTATGGCAATCAGACAAGAGACGGCGATCGTTATAATAACTTCAGTCGGAATCGTGATCGCGATCGTGGACACTATAATCCCAATCAACAGCCCGAACGACCCAATCCAACATCGCTTGGCAGTATAGGTGAGTTCCAAAGTAAGAAGAAAACTCAAGGCCAGCCAAATCATTGCGCCGCCAACGTTCGAAACAAATTCACTCAATTCTCTACCCAAACTTAATGAAATACTCGATTTGATTATAATTAATTATTTCTTTTTTTTTTTTTTATATAGATGATACTGAACGGCCACGCCTACAATTACAGCCCCGTACCGTACAAGAGCCCATAAATGCGCTGGCCGAGACCAAACAGTCGGCTACGATTTTCGGCAATGCCAAGCCGCGTGAGGAGAAACTAAAAGAGCTACAACAGAATGTCAATCATAATGGAGACAACTAAACAACAACAACAACAGCAACAACAATCGGCAACCACACATCCAAACATCCTGCACAGCAACACAGCAACCCCCCTCCTAATCCTCCTTCTACTCTACCCAAAAATTCATCTATTTTCAAGAAACAAAAGAAGAGCAAATATAAATTCAAATAGATGGGAGGAGCAGCACATATAAATTAACATATATATATATATATATATATAAATGGATATGTATATACATATATATATATATATACTTATATATATATATGTATGTATGTGTATATGTATAAGGAATAGGCTGGAAGGATGAAGAGATGGCAGTACCGAAGTGGAATTTATTTGCTAATAACAACAACAACAACAACAACAACAACAAACATAAAATCATTATAAACAACAACAACAACAACATCAAGTAAAAATAGAAGAAGAAGAAGAGTAAAGAAAGGAAATAGCTAAGCCAGACAGCAAAATTAGTGAAAACAAAAAGCAATAGAAAACATAACGAAAAAAAAAAAAAATCTCATATATATATATATATATGTATATGTATATATATATATATATGCCTATTTAGTATATACATACATATATATATTCATATATATATACATATAGAAGTATATAAGAATTAAGTTTGTCGCTTAAAAACTTTCTTACTCTTTGCATGTAACAACAACAACAACAACAACAAAAACAACAGCAACAATGAAAAAGTCTATAAATGTTAGTCGATAAGCAAAAGTTAAACTAAAAAAAACAAAAGATGAGGTCAAAACTAAATAATTAAGATGAAAGTAATAAAAATAACCTTGTGCATATGTAAAAAACAACAACAAAAACAAACAAAAAAAAAAAATAAGAAAAAAAAATTTAAAACTCTTTCTATCTCTCTCTCACTCTTTTTATATATTTTTCTCTTGCTCTGCTTAACTCTCCTTCTCTCTCTCTCTCTTTCACACTCTTTCCGTTCTGCGCCCTGTTTCGACTGTTTCCGATTTAATTCAAAAAAATTGTCTTTCTTCTTTTTCTTCGAAATACAAAAGAAAAAAAAAAGGAATCAGCCCTGACTATGCACTTTGGCTATTTTTTTTTTTTTTTAGTTAAGCAAAAAAAAAAAACCCACATAAAAAAAATGAAAACCATAAAAAAAATTATAAGCAAAAAACTTGTAAAATTAAGCCTAAAGATAAAAACAAAAAAAAGTGAAAAATTAAAAAAAAAAAAAAATGGAAAATTTATAAGAAAAAAAAACAACAAAAAATAGGAAAAAAAATTTTTGACAAAAACGTTCAGCGTAGCAAAAAAAAAAAAAATAATAATAAAAAAATAATCCCGTTTGTAAGCAAAAAAAAAAAAGTTATATAAATTAAAATATATATTAAAAAAAATAATAAATAAAAAATAAAAAAAACAACAACAACACCAACTAAGTACGTATTACAACAACAATAATTGGATTGAAACAGAAACCACAACAACAACAATCAATTTCAAACGAATACACACACACACACACACACACACATACACACACACATACACACACACACACACACACACACACACACACACACACACACACACACACACACACACACACACATGCATACTCCATAAGTCTAAAAAAAAAATGAAGACAATTTTTAGGTCATTTTTTCTCCTTTTGAAAAATTATTTTTTTTTTAATATTTTTTTTTTTTATAAATTTTGCACGGCTCTGGCCAAAAAAATAAGAATTGTAAATTTATATGTGCTCCACTGCATACACACACACACACACACACACACACACACACACTTTGATTAAAAATGTTTTTGTAGATAAAAAAAAAAAAAAAAAAATTGAAAGGAAAAAGCATAAATGAAAACTTGCATGAATTCAAATGTTTTAAATGAAAAGAAGATTTTTTTTTTGTTTTTTAAATTTATGATTAATTAATTAATTAATTATTTTTTTTTTAATTTTTTGACTCTGCTCGCTAATTTAAAATATTACAACAAACAGTCTAAATATATATATATAAATCTATATATAAATAACTAAGAAGTAATCAAATTAAATTAAATAATAAAAATAAAAAAAAAGAAAAATAATTAAAAAAAAAAACGAAAAATCAAACAACAAAAATTGTGTAAATTAATTTGAAAATATTAAAAAAAAAAAAAACGAAACGAAAAAAAAAAATAAAACAAAAACATTTTATGTAAGAAAAGAAGAAATAATTGGCGTGGGGCCGACAGTGTTTTCCGGGTGTTTTTCCTTGGCGGCTGGAAAATATTTTTCAGATTTTGCTTTTCTCATTCTATTTTTTTTTTTTTTTAAATCCAAATTAATGTAGGCAATTTTTATTTTTTTTTATAAATTTAAAAATTATTTTTTTTTTTTATATTTATTCTCTCTTAAAAAAAAATAAAAAATAAAATTAAGTAATCACAAAAATAGTAAAAAAAAAAAATAAAAAAAAACAGGAAAAGAAAACTATTATGAAATTAATTAAGCTAATTAAAACTTAAGCGAATTTGACAAAAAAAAAAAAAAAAAAAAAAAAATCGAGGGAAAAAAGCACGCAAAAAAATAAGTGAAAAAAATTGTCTGCTTAAAAAAAAGAGTATTTAGGCGTTGATATTTAACAAAGGAAGCAGTCAAAGACAAAAAAAAAAAAAAAAAACAAAAAAATGCATTAAATTTAATTACCGCCCCGATTTATATGAAAAACTGCGCTAATCTAAAAAAAAAAAAAATTATAAAAAAAAAATTAATTATTAAAAATTTGACAAAAAAAAAAAAAACAAAAACAACAACTTTGATATGCATTTTAAAAACGACGCCGTGCAAACAAAATTTAAACTTATACAAAAAAAAAAATTAAAAAATATATTAAAAAATAAATACAAAAAAAAGTAGAGGTTAACTAAAAAATTTAATAACAAAAAGCAAAATAGAAAGAAGAAGAAGAAACAATTTCTCGAAACCAAAAAACAAACCGAGCAAAATTCTTACAAATTGTAAACTTTTTTAAAATCCCCAAAAAAAATTATTATTTTTCCCCTGAGAAAAAAATTCTTAAGAATTCTACAACAACAACAACACAAACAACAAGTATAAACCGACAACCGAATAATTCAAACAAAGTAAACGAATCAAACTGAAATTCTTTAACAAAATTAAGCGATAACTAAAATTAAAAATAAAAAAATATATAGAAAAAAACAGCAACAAAAAAAGGAAAAATTAAAAAAAAAAAACACTCAAGCATATACAAAAAAAAAAAAAATAATAAAAAAATATAAGTATAAAAAAATATTTATATTTTTTGTTGTTTGAACATTTTGTACGATATATATAAATAATATATATATATATATATATACATGCATATATAAATAAACAGACACAAGAAAACAAAAACAAGAAAAAAAAACAAAACAAAAAAAAATAATAAAACAATTTAATATAAAAAAAAATACTTATAAAATAAATAAAACAAAAAAATCAATTAATTCATTTTGTGTAAGCATTTATTTATTTGGGTGGAGAGGGGGGTGGGGAGGGGGATGTACTTGCTTAAAAAAACAAAATTAGCAAATTTATTCAGCTTGGCTTGCGATTTCAGCTTCAAAAAGTGCAGCATACTTTTGGGCTGCCAATGTAATTGCCCGCCTACAACGTCAGCAGCTATATTTTAAGGCGCGCCCAAAAGTATGCTACACTTTTTGTGGTCATATCAAGCTGCGGCTTACTTCTGTTCGCCTGTTACTCCAGAAGCCAAAAGTTTCAAATTCCCTTGGCAAAAAGAAATTAGGAAATTTCAATTTTTTTATTTAATTTCAAGGGCAGATTTGAAGTCATTTGAAGTCGGATGATGAGTTTTTTTTTTAAGCAAAAATGTATTCCATTTTTTTGGAATTTTTTTTAGGAAATTTTAAATAAGATTTTTTTTTTATTTATTATTATTTTTTTTTCAACTTTTTAGTTTTTTTATTTTTTAACTTTTTTTTTATTTTTTGATTTTTTTTTAATTTATCATTTTTTTAAAAAGCATCCCCCCAGCCGGGCTATAAAATGGCGGCTGCTGTTTTCTGATGCATTCGGCTTGGCTCTGCTGCTGCTGCTGCCTTTGCTGCTGGCGTTGACGCAGCAGCCAGCTTTGTTGAGTGAGTGGGCTGCAGCATCCATGATTACACACACACACATGTAGGTCGGCAGCGAGAGAGACGGCCAGAGCGAGATAGAGAGAAACCAATATTGCATTGCATTCTGATTGGTTCAGACGGGACTGAACTTTGATTTGATTTGTTGGGGGTAAACTTGTTTGTTGCACTCAACTCGGCTTTTTTTTTTTGTATGAAAAAAAAAAAAAAATGAAAATCAAAATATCAATGAACACGTGTCTGTCTCGGCAGCAGCAAACAATTTGAATTCAAAATTCCCTTGGCCAAATTTGTATTTAGCATTGTTGGCTCTTTTTTATCTTTATGGTCAACGACGCGATCGTTGTTGTTGTTGCTGCGAAAGTTGTTAGCATAAAAAAGGTGACGAAAATAGCAAACGAAAAAATGCCAAAGAAGTTGAAGAAAAAGAAAAAGAAGAAGAAGAAGAAGTTATTTCAAAGCATTTAAATTTTTTGTTGTTTTGATTATTTTTTTTTTTCGATTTCTCATAAAGAAAATTAATGAAAGTTCTTTTGTTTTGGCATTTATTTATTTTTTGCCAAGCCCCACATAAATCAAATCAGTCAAAAACATGGTATATATCGAATATCATACCTAAAATCAAAACAAAAAGATATATATATTTCGATTGGCTTTATCATTATTTATTGGATTTTCGTTCAGACAGAAAACAATAATTTCGCACAGATTTAACTGCTTCGAGTTGGTTGGTTGCCAATTTCCAAAGTGGCTTTTCGATCTTTCATCTTTTTGGTGATCACAGAGAGAGAGGAGGGGATGAGTAGGGACCAGCTGAAGTCGATTTTAGCGATCAGGGAGAGGTAGGGTCCACCTGAAGTTGATTATTCCGGATCTGTGAATGAGAAAATGTAAACAGTTTAATTAGTTTTAATAACTAAACAAATTCTCTCAATTAAAGCTTACAACTATAATCTTTCTCAACCTTTATAACTCCCTACACAACTGTACCAATTAGTGAATATTTTCTCAGTTGAAAAAAATAAACCCAAGGACCTTTTTTTTTAGTCTTAAAATAAATAAAAATAAGGAGAAGCTTTTTTAACTTTTTATTTTGCCTAGATTCGGCTATATTAAGCTTATTTTTATCAACATTTTTGGGTTGTAATATTTGCTGTAAAATTCAGCTTAAATATTCCAAATATTCCAGATTATAATTAATGCAGATTTATATTCTTAATCATGGCCTATAAATTAGCATGTTTTTTTTGAGATTAAAATTAACAAATAAAATATTCCAAAGATTTTTGAAAATTTTTTTCATCTAAGAAGGATTTATTTATTTTTGATTTTAACGGTATTTTTGATTATCGAGTTTTTAAGTATTTTGTTTGGCCTAGGCCCAGTGGGATTTTACTTTGAAAATCTTCATTCATTTGTTTCTGTTTAATGTTTTGCCTAGACTGTACTTTTTCTCCTAGTTTGTGTATAAAATGAAGGAAGCCTTGGAAGGCATCTGCAGTATTTGATTCAGTATCTGCTGTACTTTACACTCTTCTTTATTAATTAGTTAGGGCTTCATGTTTTGTTTCGACTGTACTTTTTTTCTCTTCTTGTCAAATCGATTTCTGTATGAAATCGAGAAATCCTTTGGAGGTATCTGCAATATTTTATTGAATTTCTTAAGATTTAATTTCAGTTTTTGTGTTTTGTTCAGACTGTACTTTTTTTCAATCCTTGTTAATTCGATTTCTATATAAAATCATATAATTTTTATCAAAGTATCTCCACTCTTCCCCATAAATTAGTTAGTTTTGCATATTTTGTTTTGACTGTACCTTTTTTGTCTCCTTGTTAATTTGATTCCTGTATGAAATCCTTTGGAGGTATCTGCAATATTTCATTGAATTTCTTATGTCTTAGCTTCAGTTTTTGTATTTTGTTTCGACTGTACTTTTTCTCTCTCCTTCTTAATTCGATTTCTATATGAAATCATATAATTTTTATCAAAGTATATCCTGTATTTCATACCCTTCCTCATTAATGAGTTGGTTCTTCATGTTTTGTTTCGACTGTACTTTTCTCTCTCCTTAACTCGATTTCTATGTTAAATCAATTGATATTTCTCAATCTATCTGCAGCATTTTTAGGTGTGGTTTTGTGTGTGTGTGTGGGGGGGGGGGGGGAGGGAGGTTTGGGCTCTAAGAAAAACCTCTTCAAAAGCGATTCGATTCGTAAGTATAAATTTTTTTTTTTTGGGGTTTTGCGGCATTTTTGTGTGCATTTAGAAAGTGTATAAATGAATAAACAATTAAGAAAAAAAAAAAAAATAAACGCGTTTGTATGTGTTGGGCGTGGATGGATTTGTATCGTATCGTATCATCATTTTGTCTCTGAGTAAATTATTATATTCTAATTGCGTATTTATGTGCGTATTTAGTTGCATACCCACCGACAATTTGATGCGTGCTTGTGCGTGTCGAAGCCAGCGAACAAGATCAGACCGAACTCGAATCTGACTGACTACCGCCTCTGTTTTGTTTTGGGCACGATTTTTTCTTTTTTTTATGTCAATGATGTGGTGTGGTGTGGTGCTTATGCTGGCTGGTGGCAGTGGTGGTGGCTCCAACACAATGGTCAATCGGTCGAGATGGCAGGGAGGTGATCAGTAAAGCAAACTCAAATCCCAAAACCCACTTTGACAATTGTCTTTGCCACATTACGCGATACGATTACCATCATACAGACAGACTGAGACAGACTGAGACAGACAGAGACAGAGAGAGAGAGGGAGATGGAGATAGAGATAGAGGGAGAGTGGGAGGCAGAGAAAAAAGTTATCGTGTTTTTTTTTAATTGTTGTTGTTGTTGTTGTTTATGTTGCATGTCTGCACGCGCAACGCACTTGGTCTTTGGCTGCTGTTGGCTTGGCCCGGCCTGGGCTGGCTTGGTCTGAGCTGTCTCTGTCTTTGGCTGGGCTGTTTTTGGCTTGAATGACGAGCAGAACGACACCTTTTCCATACAAAATCAACCGGGCCCAGCCACTCCAGCCACTCAGTTGGCCAACTTTGTTGGACTCGACTTGGCTTGTCTTCGCTTGTCTTGGATTGTCTTGGCCCAGGCTGCTGACAATTTCGAATAGAAGCTGGCTCTTTTGCTTTTCTTTCTTTCTGGCCACAAGAGATGTTTTTGTAATTTAATGGCCTCTTTTCATTGTCCACCACCATCACCACTCCGTCTGCCTTCGTCTGCTCGTCTCTCACAATTATTATTCAAGTGTGTATCGCAGCTGCCGTAACATTTCTCTTACACCCCACCTCATCCCCCCATGCCTCCTCTGTTGTATGCCTTGCTCTCTCCCTCACTTGGCCAATTGATCTTTTGTTAACTTTTTCTTGATAAACTAAGCCTCTGAACGCCCAACTGACCGGCAGAGGAAAAGGTTCGGCCAGCACCATTGCCACTATTTGCTTTAAAATACAAAAAAACTGAAAGAAAGAAAAAAAAATGAATAAACAACAGTGAAAAAAAAGAAGTCTTTCAGCTGCATTGAAAATTTATGATAATTCATTAGCATGCAAAATGAGTGGACAATAAAATGGCCAAACGGTCAACTCAGCTCAGCTCAGCTTGGCTCAGCTTGGCTTGGGTTGGCTTGGTTTGGCTTGACTCCACTCAGTCGGTTTTAGTTTATTTCACTAACTAAATTTTTTTTTTGGAATTTTTCTCTTTGCTTATATTTCAATGTAAACGGTAAATCTCATCAAAACATCGATAAATTTCAAAAAAAAAAAAAAAAAAAAAAAAAATTGATAGAAATTTTTGTTTGCGCTTTTTTAAAGAAATCATTTTTTTTTTTTTTTTTGGTACTGTCAAAGGTCAATTTCGCTTTTTCTTTGTTTGGGTTACTCTTTGTGATTTAACTTTAAAATACTCTGTTAATTTAAAAATACATAAGAAATTTAGAGAATATCAAAGCAGGTGACAGGGACGAAGGAATAAGTTGGATTAGTTCAGTAAAAAAAAAAAAAAATATTTCTAATTTAATGGAATTTATATAATTATTTAAATTGAATACCTGAACTATGTTTTTCCAAAAAAAAAAAAATAATAAATTATTTGTTGCAAAGATTACATAAAATATTTCTTTGAAAAAGTTGGTATTTGGCTAAAGAAATTTAAATTTTCATTGATACTTTGAAATTAAAAAAAAATATATAGAAATTAGGCAATCCAAGAATAGATTCTTTATTTAATTAAAAAAATTGAAGTTTTTTGTATTTTTAAGAGTTCACTTTTAAAGACAAAGTCCACTTATTTGTAAATACTTTTAAAATTTAAACTAAAATCAGCTAAAAAAAAATAAGTTAATTAAAATAAAGTAAAGTAAAATAAATAAATTAAAGTTAAAAAAATATACTAATAAAATTACATAAAATAAAAACAAAACAAAGTCAAATAAAATTATATAAAATAAAATTTTAGAAAATATATAAAAAAATTAATTTAAATTAAATTAAATAAAAGAAACTAGAAGAAAAGGAAATAAATAAAACTAAAGTAAATAAAAATAAAACAAAGTTAAATAAAATGAAAAAAAAAATATAAAATAAAATAAAATGAAAAGAGGAAAATAAAACCAAATAAAATCAAATAAAGTAAAACTAAATAGATTAAAATTAAATACAATTAAATAAAAATAAAGTGAAGTCAAATAAAATAAAATTAAAGAAATATATATATATATAATAATAAGACATAAAATTAAATTAAATTAAATTAAAGTTAAATAAACTTATATAAAATAAAATTTTTAAAAATATATAAAATGAAATAAAATTAAATAAAAATAAAAAGAAGTCAAATAAAATTATGTAAAATAAAGTAAAATAAAATGAAAAGAAATGAAATAAAAAATAATTAATAATAAATATATAAAATAAAATCAAATTAAAGTAAATAAATTAAAATAAAAAAATACAATAAATTAAATTAAAGTAAACTAAAAGATATAAAATGAAATTAAAAAAATAAATTAATTTTAAATTAAGTAAAACAAAAGTTGATAAGTAAAATTAAAAAATAAATAAAAATAATAAAAATAATATTATATATAAAAATATATATATTTAATATAAAAGTAAAAAAAAACAATAAAAAAATAAAATGAAATAAAATTAAGTAAAATTATATTGGATTAAAAAAAATATATATTTATTTCAGATTGTCAAAAAATAAATGTTTAAAAAAATAATCAAAGCAAGTTAAATGAATATATTTTTTCTTATTTTTCTTTTAGGAATAAAAAAAGGAGTTTCAGTATTTTTTTTAAACATAAAAAATACATGTATATATATGTTTTTTATTTAGAAATTTTTTAACAGAAATTAAATTTATATAATATTTTTTATCTGTCATAGAAAACAGCCAGAAGAATTTTAGAAAAACCAATCGACTCGAATTTGTTCCTATTTTGTTTAGCAAATAAATCAAAGTCTTTTTGTAATTTTTGAAATTATCAATTATAATTTTTTCCTTCTTTTTTTTTAGATAATAAAAATGATAAATGTTGGTTGATTTTTAAGTTATCTTTTGGTTTTAGGCAGATGATTTCATCAGAAAAGTGAAAAGGCGTATGGACAATAAATCACTTCCTTATTTTTTTCTTTCTTTTTTTTTGATGATGACCCAAATATTTTGAACTAGTTTCGCTCATTGGATTTGACATGTTAGCCGATGCCAAAAAAAAAAAAAATTAGTTTCAAGGAAAAAAAAAACAAGAACAAAAAAATTCAACGACTTTCTTCTTTTGGCTAGTCGAGTCATCATCATCATCATCATCGTCTTGGTTTTAGGTTGGGATCAATCACACAGACTAAAAAAAAGTCGGATAAGTTTTTTTTCTTAATTTTTTTTTTTTATTTATTTTCTTATTAATGATGCATGATCCATTGACCCCGGCTAGCAGATCGACCGGTCAGATTGGCAACCGAAAGCAAGAAAAAAGAAATAAAATAGAGAAAAACAAGAAAAAAAAAACTCGTTCTCGAAATTTTGTTGGATTTAAAAAAAGCAAAGACTATCGGCGATACCAAAATTTATTTACTGCCAAAATGTGAAAAGAAAGCAAAGCCAAATTATGAATTTTGCATTTTGTTTGGCTCGGTTTGACTGTGTGGTTTTTTTTTGGCCAGCTTGCTGGGCCTTTGAATCAAAAAAAAAAAAATCTAATGAATTATTCAAAATTTCAGTTCAGAGGGCCTGGGGCGGCTGCCTGAGAGGCTGTGCTGCTGACTGAGTTGAGTGTTGGATTTGAGATTTTTGGTAATTAACTTTGGGTCAATAGGTCTGCTGGGTGCTGGCTGCTGGCGAGCTGATATAAGTTGGCCAAGAAGTTGAAATTTTAGTTTAGTCGCGTTCTAAGCGCCGCCAAGTCGAGATGAAAGTGGATACGCTGGTCGCGTGGATAGCCCTCGGGGCCTGGCTAACGTTCGTGGCCTCCGAGACGAGGATCGAGGTGGACGAGAATGGAGATGAATATGAGCTGAAGCGTTTCTATATCCAAGGACGTCAGCTGGCTGGGAATGGCAGTCAGTCGCAGTGTGTGATAACGCGTCGCAAGCGGAGCAGTCGGAGTAGGAGCACGGCCGGCAGTGGTGTGGTGGTGGTGCCCTCGGTGACAGTCTCCTCCCAGAAGATTAGTCTGGCCGGCGATAGTGGCAGTGTGGCTCAGGCTATGGAGCATCGCGAGGGTGGGGCTGATCTCATCCAGGAGGGGGACAAGAATACGCATCATTTTGTGGGCCTCAATTTGGTCGGCGATGAGCAGGATTTGGAGGATGTGGACGATGATGATGTTGAGAATGATGAAAGATTTATAGATGACGATGAAGACGACGACGCCGACGATGAGCTCGATGATGATGATGTGGTTGAAATGCCTGTTCAGACTTCCAAAAAGGGTGAAACATTTGTGCCGGCTGCCTTGGCCCTGCCTTTGGCTCCGGCTGGAGCTGCTGTTGCAGCAGCTGATGCAGCCGCTCAGCCCAATGCCTTGAGTGAGGGTGATAGCATTGTCTTGGTGGAGTCCGATAAGCCGCCTAAGGTCAATCCAGAGACTCATGCCGTTTTCGAGCTGAAGCCTGTGCGACAGAGCGACCTCGACGATGACGATTATGAGGATGAAGAGGAGGATGGTGTCGATGACTTGCAGCCCTATCCCGAAGGTGAGATGCCTGATGAGTCCTATGATGAGCATGTCATGACCGAGGATTCGCCAGTCACCACCACGGCCATTTGGAGCACTGGCGACGATGGCGATGTTCAGCCAATTGTAATCCAGACCGGTGGCGGTCATCATCCCAATCAACGACCCAACCAGCGACCCAACCAACGACCCAACGGCAACAAGGGCAACAAGCGTCCTGGCCAAAACCAAAGGCCAAATAAGAACAAACAAAACAAGAATGGCAACAAGAATAAGAACAAACCCATTCAAAACCAAAAACGTCGTCCCAATAAGAATGTCAACCAAAACAAGAATCGACCCAATCGCAAACGTCGTCCCAATCCTGGCAGCGATCTTGACTATGAACTCGAACTGAGCGAACTGGACGAACTCAACAAAAACAAAAAGAAGAACAAGAAGCCCAGCGAAGTCCAGGCTAACAACCAGTTGGCCAGTGCGGCCAGCTCCAGTTCTAGTTCCAGTCAGAAGCGTCGACCCAGCAGTGTGAGCAGCAGTGGCGGCAATCGACCCGTACGCCGCAATCAGAAGAAGAAGAAGACCAACAGAAGAAGACCACAGAGTGGTCTCTCCTCCAATAGGCGCCGTCGTCCTTCCAGCTCCAGCTCCAACTCTGGCTCTGTCTCCGGTGGCTACAAGCGACGTCGTCGTCCCCAGCAGCAGCAAGTCAAACGTCGTCGCCAGCAACAGAATCGCCGTCGCCAACAGCAAAAGCGCAAGCGCCAACGCCAGCGTCAACGCCAGCGCCAGCGTCAACGTCAACGCAGACGTCGCACTCAGAATCGCATACGCAGTCAGAATGGCCCCCAATTCTTTGGCGATGAGCCCATTGTCAACTGCATCTACATCAACAAAGATCCACCGACCACCACAGCACGTCCCTTCTGGAATATCCTGGGACGCGAGGTGGCCCAAGACTCTGTCACAGATGCAAGTGTTCCACGCAACCAGGAACCTAGTGATCCCTTGGCCAAACAGGCCGTGATTCAGGCCATACAAAGAACCGGAGATTTCGGTTCTCGCAAACGCACAAATCTTCGCTTTGTGGCCTAGAAAGTTTTGCCTTCTATTTCTCTTTCGATGGCAGAAAAAAAATATTATAAATTTTTTTTTTTTTTTTTTAGGTTAAAATGAATGCATAATTTATTTATTTATTTAAATTTTTTTTTACGAAATGAAACTGAAATTTATTTATTTTTTTTTTTACAAATTAAATTAAATTTTATAAAAAAAAAAGGGAAAGCGTTTTCTGGTTTGGGGGGAAAGGGGTAACAATTCTGGATTATCCTGAAGAAAATGGGAAAAATTTAAAATTAAAAAAAATAAAAAATTAATTAAGCTTGTCTAAATTTGGAACTTAAAAATTAAAAATCAATTTTTAATTGCTTTGAAAATTTGTCAAAAAAAGAAAGTCTCAAATGGAATGATAAACTCAATTTCTGTTTCTAAAAAGCGCCATCTATGTTTTAGATGGCGTACTAAAGGGTAATAAATTTTATATTTTCTTTCGAAATCCTATTGGAAATTTATTTATTTATTTTTTTTTTTTTTTTCGAGAGAATTTTTGAAGCCAATCAGAAGAGACTACAAGTTTTTTCTTTACTCTTCAGAATTTGTGGATTTATAGAGTCTTTAAACTCTTGGGTACATACAGTCTTTTGGATATATATAGTCTTTTAAATCCTTTTAAATCCTATCGGAAATTTTGTTTGGTATTTTCTCTTTCTTTTTTCAGAGTTTTTTGAAGCCAATAAGAGGAGACCTAAATTTTTTTCTTTACTCCCCAGAAATTGCGGATATAAACTGTCTTGAATCTTTAAGATATATACAGTCTTTTTGCATATATATAGTCTTTTAATTTTAGAGTAAAATTTCGTATTCCATTTCGAAATCCTCTCGGAAAATTTGTTTGGTATTTTTCCCTCTTTTTTGAGAACTTTCTGAAGCTGATAAGGAGAGACTAAAAGTCTTTTCTCTACTTCCAAGAATCTTTGGATATATCCAGTGTTTAATCTTTTGGACATAACAATCTTTTGAATATATAAAATCCTTTGAATATATACAGTCTTCTGAACATATACACTTTTTAAATTTCAGAGTAAATTGTAAAGTTTTGAAAGGAAGCTCATCCAAAATAAACGAGACGCACACCTGTGCGGATCACACCCTCAATATTCACAAATGCCACACGGATACCACACAGGTGAATGTAACTTGAATCTGCCACAATGAGGATTTTGTCTGACGTGTCCTTTTTACTGCCAAACACACACACACACACACATACACATAAAGAGCAGTCAAAGCAGCCCTGCCATTTGAGAAATAAAATTCTACACACCCCAAACAGGGTCAACCCGAGACAATTCACACCCCCTGACCAGAATAAAGAAAACCCTGAGTATTTGGGAGATTTTTTGTTTTTGTTTCATTTTTTTTTTTTTTTTTTTATAAACAGACGCTTCGAGGATTTTGGGTGGTTGCGGAGAGGCAGAACGGGTGTGTCCATCAGGGTGGACAGGATATATGGACGACTGAGCACACACACACACACACAGACACAGACAGAAGGAGAGATATTCTAGCAAATAGTAAAAAAAGAAAAAAAAACGTAACATTTGCGCTTGTTTATGATTTCCGTCGCTAGATGGCGCTTGATGGAATTTAAAATGTCAAGCCAACGAGAAGGACGACCACAATACGAAGGACATAGACATACGCTGCCTGACGCTGCGGCATTTCCGTGTGTCCGGCAACATGCCAACTTTTGCCAAGCACCTGAGTAACTACAGTGAAGCTCACAAATAAAGACCACTAAAGAAGAATATAAAGAACCGAATATAAATTGGATTTTTCCTTAAAAATTTGATCAAATATCAGTCAAGTTCGATAAATTTTTTGGTTGATTTATTTTCGGTGAAATTTCACTGTAGTAACTCCGAAATAGATTTACCCAACATCTTGCCCAAGTCTCAGTGAAATTTTCTATTTTAGCCAAGCAACAGGCCCTGCTCATAAATTAATCAATCGATTTCGACTCGTCTTTCAGTTCAGTTCAAGCTCAAACACTTTGACTGAGAGACTAACCATATGTTACCCGGTGAGAGTGCAAAATATTCGTTTCAAGGTTAGATTAAGATATTAATGTGACAATTGATTGTTTATATTCGATTTTATAAGGCATAAATTCAAATAGCTGTAGCCAATACCATCAAGATAATTTATATAAATAAGTTTACTCACCGCCCTTTGGTATTTTGTTTTAATTGATTTTTTTTTTTTAAAGGTTCACCAAGTCCTCGAAAATTTTGAGTCATAAACATTTCAAGTTAATCTTATATTTTTCTTGGAAAATATATCATAAAAAATTAATAGATTTTACTATACTTTAGTGACTTTT
This sequence comes from Scaptodrosophila latifasciaeformis, assembly GCA_037075145.1. Taxonomy (NCBI): domain Eukaryota; kingdom Metazoa; phylum Arthropoda; class Insecta; order Diptera; family Drosophilidae; genus Scaptodrosophila; species Scaptodrosophila latifasciaeformis. The sequence goes on from JBAMCM010000073.1 coordinate 5,795,042, forward strand.
TTTTTGAGCCTTCTTGCTTCGAATTCTTGGGAGCTTCCAAGTCAAAATTATCTTCAAATTATTCTAAAAATTTGGGAATTTTTTCAAGTTGAAAATGAAAAAAATTATATCAAAGATATACTAGTCTTTCCCTTGCTTCGAATTCTTTAGATCTTCAAGTCAAAATTATCTTCAAATTATTCTAAAAATTTGGGAATTTTTTCAAGTTGAAAATAAAAGAAATTTATATCAAAAGTTGTCTAGTCTTTTCTTGGAATTTCTGAACCCAGAAACCTTTGGAATAAGAATTTGTTTAAAAGGTTTTACAACTCTGAAAAATGAGAGGTTCCATTTTAGTTTTCAAAAAAAGTTGGACTATTCTTTCTATTCCTATTTTTTTTATGCTCTTGCTGAAATTTTCGATTTCAAAACATTCTCAAATTATTATAAGAATTTAGTTAATATTTTCATCTAAAATTTTCTTTCATTACCTAAAGATTTTTTTTTCTGTTTGAAATTTTTTTTTTCAGTTACCAAAAAGAACTCAAATTGTTTCTAAATATTTTGTTTTTTTTTTTTTTATTCCCTCTAGATTTGTCCCTCATAGCTAGGTTGTACTGTATTCACCAAATTAAGCATATACTATATACTCGTTTAGTTTGGTGTGCTTGTGTGGCTTTCAGATCGATACAGCCGCCTGGCTGTGGGCAACGTTTATGTGGCCATCGCAAGGTAACTAAAGATACATGCCACATAAGGCCCACTCCATTGCTCCCAACCCACACACACACAGACACACACAGATACACACTCAGACAACGCTTCCTCCTCCCCTTTGGCAACTCACACTCCCCACGCAGATAAGTTGACACTGGTGCATTTGGTGACTCGCACTTGGTTTGGCTTCCGCCCATTAAAACAACTTCCACTCGTGTCCAAAGCCATTATTGCTTTTGTTGTTGCTTTTTGTTGTTATTTGTTGTTTGCTTTTGTTTTGTGAATAAATAAAAAGTATGCGCTTTGCTGGACACTGGACAACGAGAAATGCGCAAAACTTTGAATTCAACTTCGGCAACAACAAAATGGATACAACTTTTCTGTTCTTTTCCCCAAAAGAGAGATGAGGGGTATACACCCCTCTGATTGCCTTATGGGTTTCTTGGCATAGATAGAACCTTGTTCTGTCTTTATCGAATAAAATATGCGATTTTGAATGGGAATTAAGTGAACATTTTTAAAAGAGAGCGAGAAAGGAGAAACTTCTGAACCATCCAAGTCGAATCGAATTCGAATCGGAAATTATTTGATATATCATTTTATTCCATTTAATTCTTAAATGACTCTTAAAATTATATATAATTTGGGGTATATGGATATAACCTAGAATACATGTCATCAACTTATCGAATTATCAAGAGAAAGCTGAATCGGAGACTTGAAACATTGGCAAAATTATTCTAGGAAATATTATATATTTTTTTAATTTTCTTTTTATTCAAGTTGGAATTCTTTATAGGTTAAATTGACATAAGCTTTTCTATAATCTTTCTTTCGGGGTGGTGTGAATTAGGACACTCAAGACCTGACTGTCTGTGGGATAATATCTTCAATACTTATAAGAACTTTGACAACAATTTTTTAGATTCTCTCGAACTTTTCCATATTTGCTTTAATAACTAAGCCAATCAGTATAATAAGAAATCGATTGTAATTCTATTGAAAATGCATAAAAAATTCATAGATATAAATATTCCAAAGCAAAATAAAAATATATAGATATGCCCAAGCTAACAAGCAAATGATTTATTTCTCTAAGACTATAAGCGCCCTCTATATCTCATCTTCATCTATATTCAAATTGAAGTCAATTCAAATTGGGATTTTTAGTTTCTTCTAGTTTGATTCCCAGACAATTCCAACTATGCTTGATGAAGGAAATAAAAAGTTTCCATTCCCTCAATTAAATTGAGTGTTGATTTCACAGCTTATCGGTTTCCTTTGACTTTCTCACGGCTCCTGCCGCACATTGCTGGGTTTGGTCGGTGGTGCTTTGGCTCGGTGTAGTCTAGTCTTAAATCTGCTCAGCCCCCTGGTTAGGTTTCGCTGATGCCTTCGATTTATGAATATCGTAGCATATTTGCTATGGCTCTTTTCTTTGTTTTGTCAGACGTTTTTTTGTGTATCTTTTCTTTTTTGTTTTTTTAGCACGCACCACAGTTTTGGGCAAATATTTGCTCGCCTGGAAATGGTGGGGAGCGTGGGTATTTTTTTTTTATGCTCTGCGAGTCGAGTCGAGTCTTGTGGGTTGTCTGTTTGCTTGGCTATTTGTTTGGGGGTGTCTACACTTTCGGTAATTAATAATCAACTAGAGAGGTCCTTGCACTCTCCTCATCCGCAATCCACAATCCACTTTGGATTTTGGGTTAGCTTTTTTTGTTTTTTTTTTGGCACACCCACCTCGAAAATTCGCACAGCTGTCCAGCGAGAAGTTCTCAAAATTTACTTGGTAACTTCGATAACTGTTTAAATTGCAGCCGCCAGTTTTGGGTCATTGGCATGTGCCGTTGCATTGAGAAAGAGCCAAGAACTCAGAAAAAAAGAGAAACTGGTCTTAATTTGTTTTTGTTTGGTTTCTGCGGTTCGCAGAGAAAAGGGCAAAAGTTGTAGGAGCAAAAAGCAAAAAGCAGGAGCACAACTTAGGCCAGGACCAGAACCAGGACCAAGTGCAGGCCTGTTCCAGTTCAGGTTAACCCCTACTGATTTATGGCAACGTATTGATTAAGGTGTGAGCGCAACCCTCGCGCCAGTTTCAGTTGCTCCTTTTCTGAGCCAGTTGCTTTGGCGGTCTCAACTGAAGAGCTGACAGATTGCCATGCCAACAGCAACAACAACAACAAGGACAATAAGGACAAGAACAACCACGACTGCGACCACAGCGAGTATATCGAACAGGAGCAGATGTTTTCCCTCGGCTGCTCCTTTACATTCTTTTTTTTTTTATTATCAATTTTTTTGTTTTGTTTTTTTTTTTTACTCTCGGCACACGCGTAAGTTACGCAATGATTTGTCTGGGCGTGGGCGTGTTACGTTTGAAATGATGCCCGGGTAAAAAAAAAAGGTGCGGCCTGCCTATTTAGTCATAATTGGCTGAGTAATTGACCCCTTGACGGGTTTTCTTTTTTTTTGGTTTTTGGGCTGACTCAAGTTGGTCAAGCCAAATGTGCCATGAAAAGATGTTCATTTTCAAGCATCAAAACTAAATTTAATAGTCTCTCTCTTTTTTTTTTTATTGAGAGTTGAGGGTGTTCTGGGCTTGTCCATCAGACCAAGGATATTTTCTAACAAAAGAAATTGGCACAAGCTTGATTAGGTCGGATTTTATAGGAACTAATCAAAACCAATGAAGTTACAAATAAAAAAATAAAGGATATGTGATTTTGAGTCTATGTGAATGATATAGAGTCCAAAGGAAATATGGGATCCTTTCATTATTCAGGATTTTTAAAAATCCAAAATTAAATTAAATAAATTTTGATTAATCAAAGAAAATATATAAAAAAAAGACAAAATATAAAAAAAAAATAAAAATAAAATAAAATAAAATAAAATAAAAATAAAAAAAAATAAAAATAAAATAAAAATAAAATAAAAATAAAATAAAAATAAAATAAAATTAAAATAAAAATAAAATAAAAATAAAAATAAAAATAAAAATAAAATAAAAATAAAATAAAATAAAATAAAATAAAAATAAAAATAAAATAAAAATAAAAATAAAAATAAAATAAAAATAAAAATAAAAATAAAATAAAATAAAAATAAAAATAAAATAAAAATAAAATAAAAATAAAATAAAAATAAAATAAAAATAAAATAAAAATAAAAATAAAATAAAAATATAATAAAAATATAATAAAAATAAAAATTTAAAAAAAAAAATAAAATTTAATTAAATTAAAGAAAGGAAAAAAAAAACAAAATTCAATTAAAAATCGGGGGACAAAAAAAAGATAGGAAAAATAAAATAAATAAATTTAGAACTATAATTTTTCACACTTGAACGAATTTAAGCTTTTAACCATATTTAACTTAATTAATTAATTAATTAATCTCAATTTTGAAATTTATTATAAAATCAATAATAGAAAGAAATTGAATTAATTAAGGTAAGAAAAAGAAATTGGCACAAGCTTGATTAGGTCGGATTTTATAGGAACTAATCAAAACCAATGAAGTTACAAATAAAAAAATAAAGGATATGTGATTTTGAGTCTATGTGAATGATATAGAGTCCAAAGGAAATATGGGATCCTTTCATTATTCAGGATTTTTAAAAATCCAAAATTAAATTAAATAAATTTTGATTAATCAAAGAAAATATATAAAAAAAAGACAAAATATAAAAAAAAAATAAAAATAAAAATAAAAATAAAATAAAAATAAAATAAAATAAAAATAAAAATAAAAATAAAATAAAATAAAAATAAAAATAAAAATAAAAATAAAAATAAAATAAAAATAAAAATAAAAATAAAATAAAATAAAAATAAAAATAAAATAAAAATAAAATAAAAATAAAATAAAAATAAAAATAAAATAAAAATATAATAAAAATATAATAAAAATAAAAATTTAAAAAAAAAAATAAAATTTAATTAAATTAAAGAAAGGAAAAAAAAAAACAAAATTCAATTAAAAATCGGGGGACAAAAAAAAGATAGGAAAAATAAAATAAATAAATTTAGAACTATAATTTTTCACACTTGAACGAATTTAAGCTTTTAACCATATTTAACTTAATTAATTAATTAATTAATCTCAATTTTGAAATTTATTATAAAATCAATAATAGAAAGAAATTGAATTAATTAAGGTAAGAAAAATAAATAATTAAAAAAGAAATAAATAAAAAAAATAAAAACGATTTCAGTATGACAGCTAAATGATATAGTCACTCGATCCTTACGAAATATATCAAATTTGAAAGAGATCAGTTAATACTGAGAGACTAGTTTGCATAGAAAAAGTCAGACAGACTGACAGACAGACAGACTGACAAGTCTATATGGAATCCTTCAGGGATTCCAAGTTTTCCAGAGCAAACCTTTGGGGGTCTACGATGAGTGATTCTGTGCGTTAGAAATATCAAAGCAAAATTAATATATATATATTTTTTTGTAATTTTTTTTAATATTTTTTTTTATAAATAATATTTTTATGATTATTTATTTAATTGTTATTATTAATTATTTTGATATCTATTTTTTTTTTAATAATTTTTTTCATATTTTCTTATTTTATAATTTTCTTTAAGTTTCCCCCAAATTTTTCATCATCTAAACTAAGCCTTTCTCACTTAGTTTCGATGAATTTTGAGGGTCCTTCTGGTCCTGGTCAATTTGGGGCTACTTTTTGTGTGTGGATGCTGCGTTGATAACGAAGAGAGAACTGAGCCACAAACCGATCATCAAGTTAATTACAAAGCGGCTCTTTTTGGTTTTTGATTCTTTGGGCCAAAGTTGGCCGGCTGCTGTTTTTTTTATTGTTTTTGTGACTCTTGCGGTGCCACGCGCTAAATTGGGGCCAAATATAAGCAGTCGAAAGAAGAGGAATAGCAGCAACTGTCTGGAAATGGCCATGGACCCCTTGCTGGTTGAAGCACGAGCCAAGTGGCTGGCGCAACCGCAGGGAAGATAGGAAAAATGCAGCTTGCAGCTTGCAGCCAATAATATCCAGGCCAGGGCGGTAAGGGTAAAACGAACAGGTAGAATCACAAGGAGAAGAAGAAGAAGTTGAAAAGACTGATGCCCTGAATGGCTTTGCATGTCCATGTTAACGTCCACGTCCTGTCGTAGGATGATGACCAGGATGGGACCAGGCATCACCCTGTTTTTGCTGTTGTTGTTGTTGTTGTTTTGGCAATGATGTTGCAATTGAAAGGGGCTGCGCCACATGCCTGGCATGCCTACAGATGTGCTTGGCTCGTGCCCCTTGTGTATGTTTGCTTGGTTTTTATTTACGATGCCGCGGCTAAGGAGATGCCCACAACAGGGCAGTGCAGCCTGCAACATCCTCAAAGGTGAGGGTCCTGCCCCCGTCTTTGTCCGGTTCCCTTTCTGTTTTTTTTTCTGCTCAGGCTCACCAATGCACCTGTTAGGCCTATTAAAAAGGACAATGAAATGAAATGTGCCACTGAAGATAAAAGTCGATGTTGATGTGCCTTGCGTGTGCCTGTGTATATGTGTGTATATGTGTGTGTGTGTGAGGTTCAATGCTCTTTATTTTCATAATATGTTTATGTGTAACCGTTATTCTTGTTGTTGTTGGTGGTGGCAGCATCTCTGCCCTTTTTATTGGGGGAGAAAAAAAAAAATTCCAAGCTTCCAAAAATTTGCTAAAAATTTATATATTTTTTTTTTATAGACAAGAAGGGGCTTGACCCTCCTTAGCTAAGCTTTAAGTATTTTCTATAAATAATCTAAAATTTCTATATTTATCAATGAGGGAATCGCCGGTAGTGTAAGAATTGCCGAAATAGCTCAGTTGGGAGAGCGTTAGACTGAAGATCTAAAGGTCCCCGGTTCAATCCCGGGTTTCGGCAAATACTTTAACTTTTTTTTTTACTTTTAAAGATCTTGGATTAATAGTTCTATTTTCGGATTTATGTGATAAGAAATTGATAGAAAGTTTTGTATATTTTGGTTTGGGTCTCGGATTCTATTTGGGTTCTCTAAAATAATCGAGTAATTTTGTTTTGACCAGCTGATTATCGTGGGCATATTCAGTGGATATTGTCAACCCTTTTTTTTTTTTTTTTTTGATGGCATTAATTCTGGGCAACGGCTGCAACTGCAAAATGCTATTGGAAGCGGTAGAGTAGCCCTGGAGAATGGGTAGAAGAAGTGCAACTGACGCTGTGAGTAGACATGTGCATGACTACATAATCTAATTTAAGTGCGCGGCTGGGACGTTTTTATAGGGAAAAATTTCATTGTAATAAAAGAAATAAAATGAGAAGAGAGAAGACAAAGACGATGACGACGAAGAAGAAGAAGGAAAATAAAATAAGGAAAAACCTGCGGGAATGAGAATAAAACGAGCACAGAAAGTCACCGAGGACAGCGCAATTAAAGAAAGAAAAGACATGACAGTCAACCGAGGCGGGGGCAGGTAGAGGGACCACTACTGCCACTGCCACTGCAACTGGAACGAACAGGGAGAGAGCCAAAGAGTCAGACAACTGGAGGCAGCGCCGGAAGTGAGATAGTATAGAGCGACAATCCACAAGCCCAGAGAAGAGAGCCCGGACTGACACAGAAGGCACTTTTCGGCCAAGGCACACAAAACAGGGCTCAAACCGAAACCCAAAGCCGGCGTCAGACCCAAAGTCAGAGTCAGAGCCAAAGTCAGGGCATCGTTCATTTATCCAGTCATTCATTTCGTGCTGTTGCATTTCGCGCTTGAGAGGGCACGTGCCCCTTGTGTCCGCTGACGACTGCTCAAGTCTGCTGAACCCACATGACATTTTTTGATGAGGCTGCCGCGGGACACTGCCGCCTCGGCTGCTTCAATCTTGGTTGGGGTTACTCACGACTTTTATCTTTCAACTTGTTATATTGCTATTATTATTATTCGTTTTCTTCTTCTTCTTCTTCTTTTTCTTCTTGTTGTTGTTGTTGTTGTTAATGGTGCTGCTGTGAGGGTAGGACTGATATGATCTTGAAAAAGGAGAAGCAGAAGCAGAAGCAGAACTAAAAGTAGCCAACAAAGATGATCTTTCCGATCTTGTGGACTGTGGACTTTTCTCAAATATATATTCAAGGCAAAGCATGATCATTTGGCTCTGAAGTTTTATCATATTTCAGGCAATTTATAGTAGCTTCTTGAATCGTATCTGGGAGATCTGGAACTGGAGCTCTGGGTTCCTTTCAGGTTTATATTTAGAATTCTGGATTCTTTGCAGCTTTGCAGTATGATCTTTTGGCTCTGAAGTTTTAGATTCTTTCAAGATCATACTCATGATTCGGATCTGGGAGATCTGGAACTGGAGCTCTGGGTTCCTTTTATATTTAGAATTCTGGATTCTTTGCAGCTCTACAAGGAAGCAGCTATGATCTTTCGGATCTGAAGCCTTAGATTCCTTCTCATTCGATATTAATAATCACTTTCTTAGGCTCTAAATACTTTTCAATTTCTTATTCATGTTAATTCCAAGTACCTTAATTATTCCGATCTTGAGCTCTGTATTACTTTCAATTCGATATCTATAGTAACCTTTGAATAAGGATATTTTTATATTAAGTTCTGTATTCCTCCCAATCCTATATTCATGGAGATTTTGAGCTTCAAATTACTTCCAAAGCTACCTTGGATTAAGATCATTCTTATCTTAGATTCTGGGCTCCTCAGTTCTATACTCAAGTCAGACCGCTGTCATTTGGTTCTTCTGGTCTAACAAAATTTTGCCGCCAAAAAGGAAATAATTGTGTAAAGAGAGAGTGTGTCTTTTTTTGCCAACCCTCGAATAACTAAATTGTCTTCAGACCCACATGGAATGACCAAGTGTAATTATAAAGATGACATCGTCAACATTGTTCTTCCGTAGCCTTACCAGAAATGGAATACAATAATGTACCCACGAATGACGGAAGAGTCTCGCACCTGGTCAAGGGTAATTTGTTGGGTTCGTTCGTTTTTCTCTTTAGTCTAGATAGCTAAGAATACAGTTGAGACCACTTGGAAGCGCTTCAGTGAGCCAGATGATTTCTGGAATCGGAAGGGGAACTCAACTCAAGTCATGTCAAGTCAAGTCAGAATGGCAGTGTCAACCACAGGGTCCTAATCTGGTATGCCTTTTGCGTCAGCTGGAAGAGTTGAGAAGAGACAACAGCGGCAAGAAACTTTAGATAATAAGCCACAGAGCAGCGGGTGACTTGAGGCAAAGGTGCCAGCCGTTACATAAAACCCAAAACTCACTCTTATCAATATACAAAAGACACACACACACACATACGCTCACTCGTCACAACTGTCTTCGCTTGGTTGCGCAAACGGCGGGCAATCTAAAAAAAAAAAAATGAAAAGAAAAACCAAATTTTTTTATTTTTAAGAAGCAGCTAGCAACTTAGCTAACTGACTGGCTTATCGGGGACTTCGAGCAACAACTGCCTAGCTATGCGGGTGTAGAAAGCTTTAGATAAGCGAAACAGTCTCAGCACCGTGAGAAAATCGGACAAACATATTGTGCTGATGGGAAAGACCCAAATCTAAGACCTTCAAATTATGATATATCTATTGATTTTTTCAAGGTGTTCCTGAAGGAAGCCTGGCTGCCCTAAGTTTATAACAATTGTAAGAATCTTAAAATTAAATTTTCTGAATCAAAAAAAGGTAAGTCTTACAATTTTCAGGATTCCTAAAATGAACAGTAAGAAGTCCTTAAACTTAATTGAAATTGTAAGAATAATCCACTCATAATTATATTAATAAGCCAAAGTAAACTTCCTGAATTAAATTAAGAGAATCTTGAGATAACTAAGGATGGTTTAAATTAACCCTATAATATTTTCCTTTATCATTATAATCTTCCTTAAAATTGACCAATAATTCATCAAACTCTCTAATCTAATAGAATAGTTGCATATTTCTGAAAATTATTAGAAAGTTTTTTTTTTTGGCTCTGATTATTTGAGCCTTACATCTATCGTTGGAACTTTAAGGATTTCCAATGAAAAAAGAGTAAATTTAATTTGTTTTGAATTTGGCTATATGGGAACTATGAATATATTTATCAAATAGAAGATAATGGATCACATTTAAAAGGTATCTGAATTGCTTATATGTGTATCAATAGGATCGGCTTACTATCTAAAGATTCCCTGACTGAAGACAGTATGGTATCATTTACTGATCGATCTTATTTATATAATTAACGGCAGAAAATAACTCTAACCGAAAAGTGTCTGTAATTTAGGGAAGCCCGAAGATAGCTCTGGGATTTTTTATTTGAAGATTCTCCGATTGAGGACTTAAAATTCAGACTTATATTTTACAAGGATTTGAGTCGATGGAAGATTTAGAAATACTTGATTAAAATTATTCCAACATCTTGAATATTGGTTTTAAAATTAATAAAGACTTCTCGATTTTCTTAAAGACCAAAATTAATTATGAATTATTTCGAGACTCTCAAGACTCAAAGGGTTTAAAATATATATAGGATCGAGTAAAGAATGGAGGAATATAATTTGAATGGTCTACTTTTTCAAGATGTCTCACAGTTTTTACCTAAAAAATTTAAGGAAACTATCAGTAGTTCGTTCCACATGATTTGCAAATCCTAGAAAAATATTTGAAAATAAAAATGATTTCATTTTATTGGTTTTCTTTTCTTGTTCAGCCGACGATTGAAAAAGTGAATCTGAGGCTTTTTAATTTTTACCAGTTTTATTTCATTTTTTTTTTAAGTGAATTACTTTTGCTTTTGGCCAAGTGTGTTTGGGTCTGGGCTTGCGTCTGTTTGTGTACCAGTTTCATGGTTTGCACGTGATAATTGCGCCGCCTCCGGTTGCATTTTTATGGTTAATTTTTTTTCACCTTTTTTTTTTTTGTTTTTTGTTATCTCGTTTTCATTTTCTTTAAATTGAATTGAATATTATGAAAAGAGTGAAGAAGAAACAAGTTGGCCAAAATGCTTTGTAGCGTAAATTTAGTGAAGCAGTTGCGACGCTCCAAATCAGTTAAAAAATGCGAAGAGGAAACTGCTTCCTGGTTAAATTTGGTTTTGCTTCAGATTGTTGGTTAGCAATGAAGAAAGTAGCCTCTTAATTCGATTTCAATTGAATGCATTGCCCACGAAACTCTGCGGAAGTTTGTCTAGCCAAGTTCAAGGAAATCAATCGAATGCTTTTTTCTTTTTCTTTGTTTTTTTTTTTTATTTTTGTTTTTTTTTTAATTTTATTTTTTTAGCATTTCCTGAGAATTAAAAAGAAGTGCTTTGTTCTTGCTAAAGTGAAATGTCAGATTGGTCCTTGTTGTCTGGAAGTCTTGAGGCATGCAAAATGCAATTATGATTTTTGTCTGGGATCTCGAAATGTCAGGACCTTCGGGAGAACTAAACTAGTCTTTCGCTGGTCTCAGCTTGCCACTGCCACTTAAGTTTTTTTTTTTTTTTCAGATGCTTAGCAACGAGTAGACCGACCACACCCTGGCCACCCCAAAAAAAAAAAAAAATAATATATTTCCCTTTATTTAGATTCTTACCCCATGTTGAGCGTTAAAAGTCACGATTAAGCAGACAATGGAGAGGGTGGAGGCCGTTGGAGGATGGATGACTTTATGCTGACGGCTCGGTTGTTGACTTTATGGTATTATCTCTATTTAGTTGAGGGTGTTTTTTCTTTCTTCTGGGCTGGGCCTTAATGGCCAGAAATGATGTAATTAAATGGTCTGAAATTCGTGTCATCACCAGGTAAAAGGTCAATGAGATGTAGGCGTTTTCTCTTAAATATTTCAAAGATTCATCAAATATAGTCGAATTGCTTGGCGCGAAAAAAATGGAATAGTTCATAGAGTTCACAGCTGCCCCGTTTGATTGCCGCGAAATAATATCTTAAAGGACATTAAAACTAGTTTGGCAGAGACACTCGGAGCTTTGTCTGGGCTGTGTCCAGAAATATGTGTCCGACATGACATAAGAAAACAAAAGCCTCGGGTAGACAATAGATTTCTGGCCTATTCCACTTCGGGACCTCGGCGCACTTGAGAGATAGACAAAAGCCCAACTAGCTGACCAACGGTCAGGAAAGTTTTTGTTTTTGTTTTCCCATCGGCCGAAAACTGGACACGACTGGCAAAATGCAAAAAAATGCAAATGAGCCAAAAATGAGGAGAAGGAGGAGGCCAAAGGACTTGGCAAGATCGCTGCTGGCTGCACTTTGGCTTGACCAGTGTCCATTTGGCTTTGGATAAATAAAAACAGGGGTAGATTTTCATAGCAACTTTGCCTTGGGTCAATGCAATTCAAATTTCCTAGGCATGTCCTGTCCCTTGACCGTTCGGCCTGGGCCTGTGCCCATTGCCTATGCCCTCTGCCGTTTGCTCCCATTGTAATGAGTTGAGCTCGAGATAATTCACCCTTTTTTCCTTCGTCTTCTTCTTCTTATTCTTCGTCTATTTGGTGCACCCTTTTTTTTTGTTGGTTGGAAATGGGTGCAGTTTTCTTTTGGGCTTGGTCAGTGGGTTGGTTTGCCTAATTTATGATCGTCTTGATCCTGATCCGGTCGACCTCATTTGAATATTACCGGGGCTGGTCAAACGGTGATCATCTTCATTTGCTGCTGTGAAATTACCATCTCCAAAATCTTGACCGCATCGTCTACACATTCTCACATCCTTGAGTATTACACGCTTGACCAAATGGCATAGGGCTTGCCCTGTTCGGGGTAAACTCCAAATTCTGAACTCATATTTCATTCCACGGGTGGCGGGGCATGGTCAAACATGCTTATTACAATTTGATCCGGAATTTTTAGTTGATTAAAATTTGTTTTATGACTGCGTAATTTTATTTTTCTCCTCTCGCTTCGAAGTCCTGCTTATCGCCGTGTCCTTTAATTTTTTTTTGGTTGCTCTTTGCCCGTTAAAAATTACTATAATTTATGGGTCGACATTGCAGACTGCGGGGTCTGCGGGGTTAATGAGAGTTTGAACTATCTGCGATTTATCTTTTGGGTTTTGCGCCTCACTTCCACTAGATTAGCTTAAGATCTTGATTGATTTGATCAAATTTTGAGTAGCTCAGCTCGAATTTTTTATTTCTTATTTCTAATAAAATTAACCCAATTCATTTATTAAAGCAATTAAATTATTAAAAATATATTTTGAGGCCAAAATATCAGACAGACTCTGGGACACTTCCCGAACTAATATTCTAAGGATCCATTGCTTATATCACTCGAGAAAGCCAACGAACAGAAACTATTCGACCTTTATTTTCTTTATTTATTTGCTTTATTTTCGGTGAAGCTAAGCAGGGTCACTTCTTGGGGACTTAATCCAAAATAAAATTCATAATAAAGACATTATTTTGGGTGAGGTTAAATAGGTCCCTGACACTCTTCACTCGGAAGCCCTCGGAGGTTCTTATGATCTTGTACTTTATATGGTATACTTTCCTGTGATATACGAAAATTTGTATTAAAGGAGGACTTTGACTACTTCTAAGAATCTTCCAAAAAAACCTGTACTTCGAGAACCTTTGAGTAATTTCAGGTATCCCACAGATTTTCCAAAAATATACTAATTTAATTAACCTAAATTCTACTAGAAAAAACTATATGTTATAAATTATTATAGCGTAAGCAAATCTTTAATAAGGGATCAACCATTAAATATTTAGAAATATATAGATAGATAACTAGGTGAAGGAAGTCACTTAGAGATCTTGAGAGAACTGCAAGACTACTTTGCCTGATCGTTGATTTGATTTATAAGTTTATGCAAGAATAGAGTCGCTCCTAAGAGGGCTTCTGATTTGATAGATTATTAAGCTCTAATCTTCTAGAGAAAGATGAAGTATCTTAGGCTCTGATTGCAGCTTAGTTCATTTAAAGATTTAGTTAATTTAGTCTAAAGAATCACTATGATATTAAAAATAATAATATTAGTAATGCTTGGAAGATGTAATAAAAATATTTTATAGCATTTCTGGAATAAAATTAACAAGAACATTTTGAGAAAGATCTCGATTTTAAGTTGTTTAATCAAATCAAAGACACAGCTTCATTTGGATAAATTGTTGCATTTCTTAATTGTTGATAAGGAATATTTTTATTTAAGAAAAGTCTTTATGTATTCCTTATTTAAATGAAAGGAGAGAACAAAATTCAGTAAGGCTCAACTGATCGAAAGGAGGTCAGTGACTGAGAAATAAGAGGTGACTAAGCAGGACGTTGAGTTCGGGGACGGGGTAAGGCATTGAAAGAAACCCCTGACCCAGGGGTATTGTTTGCCACATAACGGTTATTTTCTGAAACAGGACATTTCAGTGCCTAATGAAAGGTAAGAAGGAATTAGAGCAGAGCAGAACAGAGCAGAACAGAGCAAAACAGCAGAGGGCCAGACCGGACCGGACCGGGCAAGTTTCTTCAAGGATTAACGAAGGTTATTCAATGACTAAAAATAACGGTCACCGAATTGACTTAAATCGAGACAAAAATAAGCAAAACTAACGCCATTTTATTTTGTCGAGCAGAAAGCAATATGATTGGTCCAGTCACGAAAAAAATCTTGAAAAATTCCCTTAATTTTTCGACCCAAAAAAATGTCGAAATTGAGGTGATTTCAACCCCTCGGGAGGAAAGTTCAAGATCTTGGTCAATGGATGGGTGTGACAGAGCAATATCAAAAGATCGTGGCCCGGTCAGGGCCAAAACAGTAAATTCAATTAATTTTTATCTTAAAAGTTCAAGATTTTTTTTTTTGATCTCGAAAAGATCACCACCACCGTTTGGACATTGGTCAAACATTGTGAGGACCATAAAAAAAAGTTAAATTTTTTAACCCCCTTTTCGATTCGATAGTCTTGTTCAAATTTGCCAAGGAGAGAAGGTTAAGTTGCCAAACAGGTTTTTAGTTTTTTGTTTTCTTACATTGGCCTTCTATTGTCTTGATTTATGAGGGCCAAGACAAGGGCAACCCCTTCGAGAGGCTCTAAACTAGAGCAAGACGAGTAGGTAAAAATCGAGGCAGCTTCCAAGCTGCTAGGATGCTGTATTCTTTGGGTGTTTTGATGGTGGTGCTGGTGGTGGCTTATGGAGATTTTCCAGAGATTATTTGTGTTCGGGTCGGGTGTTTCGGGGACTCTCCTGCTGTCCAATTAGTCAGCTGCTGACACGTATGACCAACTGATTGATTCGCTCATAAATTGTGTGAAACTCACGTGTCTGATGTCTTGCTTGCTGTGAAACTCTGAGACGAGTTGCCCTTAATTTCCACATTAAATGAAATGAAATGAAATGAAAAAAATATATAAAACCAAATAATGACCATAAACTCTCTCGCATATATTTTTATAACAAGAAATGAAACAAGTTTCAAGAGGGGCCCCCCCAAAAATAAAAAAAAAAACCTAACAATTTCAGCATCACAATAATTATTATATTTTTTTTTTCTCTTTCCATTTTGACGTTATGGTTTTCGTTCTTTCTCAGCACCTTTTGACCCAAGTGTGTTACTTTTTTTTGGTAAGCGCCCCAGACTAACCGAGAAAACCTCCCAAAATTTAAAGTCAAGAAAACTAAGAAAAAAAAAATTGTTTTTAATTGCCATAAAAGATATTGTACGAGCGGGCTTAGATGAAAGCTGGCCAACAGTTTCCGTTAGCAAGCTGGAAAGGGTCACAGACAGCAGCTCCAGTTTGTAGCCTGTCTCATTTTTTTTTTTCTGTTTTGTTTTTGATGAGAAACGCTTGCTGGCTCGGTCAAGCTCTCATAATTCATTTTTGAACCGACCAGACCAGGCCACGCCAGACCAGGCCAGACCAGACCGGACCGGACCAGCAAACAATGAAACTTAATTATATGTCACTAACCGCTAAAAGATGTCTTTATTTTCTCGCAGTTTGCTTATTTGTTTTTTTTTTTTTTTATAAATTTCTGTGACACTCGAGGTGACAAGAAAAATAAATTCGGGTAATTCAAAAAAACACCAGCAGCAGCAGCATTTAAAACTAGTTTAATTTTCTCAACTTTTTGAAATATTTGAAATTATGTTAGATTAGGCGGGAACAGGTACCCATCTGCCAGGGGACCCATTGTGATTCTGTGTGAAATATACTAAGACCATTTCAATTCACGAATATGAGGAATTCAGAGGACTGAGCTCCGATCCATTTAGTGTCTGATTTAGCTAGGTTTCTTTATTAGATTTAATACAGACAGTCTTCAGCTTCATATAAGAGGTGTGAGATTCTTAGAGATCTGGAGAAAGACAGCAAAGATTCCCATGAGTTAGCTTAGGCTATATATGGTATATGGATTGGTTCGAATACAGTTAGGTAAGGTTAGTTAGGTAAAGTTAGGTAGGTGAGGTGAGGCGAGGTTAGATTAAATTGGTTAGGTTAGGATTGGATCAAATAAGGCTAGGTTAAGTGAGGCTAGGTTGTTTTGGATTGGACTAAGTTAGGTAAGGTTAGGTGAGGTTAGATTAAATTGGTTGGGTTAGTTTGGATTTGATAATTTTAATAGTGACCAGAATATTTTGATATATTCTTGGAATTCAAAGAGCTTATATCATTCAATAAGGATTTTCCTTTAGTCTGCAAATTAATATATTTAATAGGAGTATTTTTTTTTTAAATTCTAAATTCATTATAAATTTTAATTTGAAATTAGTTTGGAAAGAAGTTCTGAGAAAGAATGATTTTATTTTTTTAAACAGTCGAATTTATATTCTGAAATATATATTTTCACATTTTCTGAAAAAATGTATATTTTATTATTACAGAAAAACTAAAATAATCTTTGGATTAATCTAAAAGTTCGTTTCTACATTTATGAGAATTTTGAATGGATTTTCTATAACGGTTCAAGTTTCCTTTACCAATTTTGATCGGAGTTATTTCATTTATAAGTAAAAAGACTATTTTAATCCTAAGTCAATCCCAAAAACATCTCTAGATTAGGTCAAAACCTGAAAGAAGGAAAACCAAATTTTAGCATTTCCGATATGCAATTTTTTGGTCTTTTGTTTAGATAAATAAGGCCTGAGGCATCTCAGATTAATTGTTGGTGGGCTTAATCGCTAGTTTTTGCTAGGTAAACATATTTGCGGTTTTTAGTTTTGCTGAATTCGTACTTCCTCCAAGAGGCAGTCTGAGGCATTTTTATTTAATTACAGCAACTAAGCAAGAGCACAAACTCTGCGGCAATTGTGGTAACTGCAGCAACTCCAACCAAATTGTTGAGCAGCTCTTGATGCATTCAAAAAAAAAAAAAAAAAAAGCATGCAACACACAGACAAAAAAAAAAAAAAGAGGCAGACGGTCAGACAGCCACCAAAAAAAAAAAATATTGCACCATTTTCAATTATGAAATTTGAAAAATAAAAAAAATAGAAACACTTTTCATTAGGTTGCCTTTTGTTTTTGTTGCTGTGTTCGTCTGATTTCAGAGCGCCTCACTGTCCAGCCAGCCAGCCAGCCAGCCATTCATCTAACCATCTATCCGTCTATCCATCAGACTGTCTGACTGCCTAAATATGTGTGGGTGTATGGGTGTTTGTGTGTGTCTGTGTGTGTTCAGTGATTATATAAAATAAAGCGAGCGTAAATCATAAAAAATCCAAACGAATCGAAAGAAACAGAGCCAAGTATCTGGTGTGTGCTGCAGTGTATCTTATAGATACAAAAATTGCATCGCAGCGCGTGCCAAAGCCACCAGCGCGCACGCGCGCCAAACTGCAGTTAAACACCAACAACAACAACAACAACAAAAACAAAAAAATTGTTAGCTCATCGCGAAAAAAAGATGGTCGAGACTGGCAGCTGTTATTGTTGTTGTTATTGTTGTTGTTTTTATTAATTACACCGCCAACGGAGCTGCGGAGGCAGCGTCATCGTCGCTGTTGCCGGTTGCGCATGCACCACAAATTTGTTGCATTTATGCGAGATATTTATTATGATTTCATGATTTTCATTTCATTTTCCTTTTATTTCTATTTTTTTTTTTTTTTGCAACATTTGCTCTTCATTTGTCTGCTGGGTTTGTTTGTTTCAGCAGAAGCAGCAAAAAAAAAAATAATTAAGACCATTTGAAAAGAAGACAAGAAAGTCGAAAAAAAAATAAATATATAGGAAGGCCTGAAAATATTTCTGCTTGCAGATTTTGGTTGGCAATCTTTGAGATTCATTTTAAAAATTATAAAAAAAAAATTTTTTTACTTTAATTAAATTCATTTATTTTATTAATTTTATTTTATTTATTTATTTTATTTTATTTTATTTTATTTTATTTTAATTTATTTATTTTTTTTATTTATTTTATTTATTTTATTTATTTTATTTATTTTATTTATTTTATTTATTTTATTTATTTTATTTATTTTATTTATTTTATTTATTTTATTTATTTTATTTATTTTATTTATTTTATTTATTTTATTTATTTTATTTATTTTATTTATTTTATTTTATTTTATTTTATTTTATTTTATCATAGATCTTATCTATTTGTTTTTCCCATTTGACATTACCGCCCAGACTTTTTTTTTGGAAAACGTTTAATGTTTTTTTTAATCTAATTGAAATTGTAGTTGTTTGTTTACTTTGAGGCAAATATTCTCGTATTCAATCGCGCTTACCTTTAGCCCAATAGTGGGCACTGGCGGCACGCGTAAATCCTCACGTGGCACTATAAGAAGTACACAATTCTCCGATTTCTAAAGCTCGATAGACCAGCCCCAGACGGATGGATTCTTCTTACATTTTGAAGCTGACACAATTTAGGTGGCGTACGCTCCTCCGAACCTCAGAGACTGATTATGTATATCTTCCGTAATAAAAATAAATTTATATATATATATATACTATATAACTTTATATATATATATATATATGTTGAGTATGAAATTTTACTATGGTTCTCAGTTTTTTTTTTTGTCTTTTTTATTTCATAAGATTTGCTGAGTTTGACGGTTTCAGAGCCCGAGACCACATGTGACTTTGGATGGGTAATAGGATGAGATACAACGTGCTGGGAAAGCTCTAAATGTTGCGTGATTTTTTGTTTATCATTTGTAAGTTTTCCAAGTTTACCAACAGTTTTGTAGAAAATAACACTGAGTCAGAGTTTTGAAGGAAATCTGTAAAATGACTAAACCACTAAAAAAAGACCTTAAAATTTCAAATTGAAATAAAATCTATGAGAGCTGCTTAAGATTTGAGAAAAATTAAGGCAATTAAGACAGAAAAATATAGATAGAGAAATCAATCCATAAATATCTCAATAAATAAGTATCGGATTGAGTGGGAAAATCTTTAAAAATTAGATTATTAATGATATGGATTCCCTTAAATTGTTAGAGATACTTGAAAACTTGGAATATTTAAAGATAAAAATTCTTCAAAAATCCGAACAAGATAATAGATTCTGTGTTATGAATTCTATGATATTCATAATTCGGGTTCCCTTAAATTGTTAGAGATACTTGAAGATTTAAAGATGAATCGCTTTGATGAAGACTTGAGATTTTTTTTTTGGGATTATGATTTTGATTTCCTGTTTCATTAGCAGTCCTCAGGCGTACTTTCTGAGCAACACATCGACATCAACGACAAAAACAACAACAACAACAACAAAATAAAATATATATATAAGAAGAGTTCTTCGGTGAACTTATGGGAAGTTGTCTTGGAAGTTTTTCAGGGGAGACATTTTCGGTTAAACGTTATTCTCAGTGTGTGCCAATGACAGTCACGTTCTCCACATAAATATCCATAAAAGTAACTCTTACATCCGTCCGGATGAATTTCTTGGGTCTTTGATGTGCGCTCTAAAGAGAAAGACAGACACACACAGAGAGAGAGAGAGAGAGAGTGAGAAAGAGAGAAGACAATAAAGAGGTTGAGTGTTTCAGAGGCAAACATAGAATTCAATTGAAGATCTTCCAGAGACCCTCAAGCCTTTTTTTTTATTTTTTAGCAGGGAGTGTTTCTTTTTTTTATACCCTGTACCTAAAAAGGTACAAGGGTATATTAAGTTTGTGCAAATGTATGTAACATAGAGAAGGAGACGTCGGAGACCCCCCAAAGTTACCCACAATATGATCAGGGTGACTAGAGAAATTGATATAGCCATGTCCGTCCGTCTGTCCGTCTGTCCGTCTGTCCGTCTGTCCGTCTGTCCGCGCGTACGCCTAGATCTTAGAGACTATAAGAGCTAGGATAACCAAACTTGGGATTCGGACTCCTTATGTGTGTACGCTGGTCAAGTTTATTTTTTTTTTCTCCCCCCGCCCCCCCTTCCACCACCTCATTTTTTCAAAGCCATATAATGTCTAAACCTTTCGGATTTAAGTATTAGTTGCTTCTGAAAAGTTGTTAGGAATCTAAAAATCTTTCGATTGATATCAAACATGACTAAAATTGGACCATATTTACTCGAGATATACAAAAAACAAATTTTGAGGGTCAAGATTTTAATTCCCCTTGCCTAACTGGTAAACTGCCGAATGAGCAGTCCGATAGAAGCCGTGCTTGCAATATTGTGAACAATGTGTTTTTGGATTCAAAGGAATATTAAGACCAGAAGTTTTATGTGAATGCAGGCGACCAGGGTTACCACCCGACTAGGGTTGCCACCTTTTTTTTTTTTAATTCCGTCTACTAGGTACAGGGTATCCCAAACTCGGCCGCGCCCGAGTTTAACGTTCGGCTTCATTTTTATTATAAATAATAATGATAAGATAAGAAGAGACAAGGGCCAGGAAAAATAAGTCACACGATCAAAAAAACAAAATCAAATAAACATATATGAGATGCCCATAAAATAAAACTAACAAATATCGGAGACCAGAGAGCTTGAGAAAGGTGGAAACTCTCTGGCTACATACAGCATGGATGTTGTCTGGGTTGACTCTGCTCAAACAAATTGATTGACTTTCCGACTTTCCGACCCGATAACATAGACGATAAATCGCAGGTGTCAATGTATATTTCTATATCTTTTTTATTTATCTCCCACTCTCTCTCTCTCTCTTTCTCTCTAGCTGTTTGTCTGTCTCTCTGGTTGCGTGTATCTGTGATTTAATTCTGGGTCTATTGGTTGGAGTTTTAATGCAGTTGATTCAATATTTGCATTGCTTATCAATGTGGCAAGCACCCACACACACACACACAGATACAATGTACAATTTGTAAATAGTTTGGGAGCAAATCAAATAGGGTCGCCTGATTAAGTCCACTGACAACAAAATGCGGCAGCTGGACGAGTTTATTAAGTGTTAAGCCTTCTCCAGACCTTAGCTGAAAGACCCAAGATCTCAGAATATTTACAAAATAATTTAATTGAATTGAATAAGGAAGGAATTAATATACCAACTCCTACTCATTGGGTTATGTTTTGTTAAGCTTAAATGGGTCTCAGTATTACTTGGTTCTATATAAAAATGGGTATCAGAATTTCTAGGATTTATTTTCACAAATCTTGGCTGAAAGACCCAAGATCTCAGAATATTTACAAAATAATTTAATTGAATTGAATAAAGAAGAGAGAACAGAAGGGATTAGAAGACCAACTCCTACTCATTGGGTTATATTTTGATCAGCTTAAATGGGTCTCAGTTATACTTGGCTTGGTTTGATTCTATATAAAAATGGGTATCAGAGTTCCAGGATTTATTTTCACAAATCTTAGGTGAAAGACCCAAGATCTCCAAATATTTACAAAATAATTTAATTGAATTGAATAAAGGAGAGAGAACAGAAAGAATTAAAAGACCAATTCATACTCATTGGGTTAAGTTTTGTTAAGCTTAAATGGGTCTCAGTATTACTTGGTTTGGTTTGGGTATCAGAATTCCAGGATTTATTTTCACAAGCCTTGTCAGTTTTTCGAGCCTAAAACACTTTCAATTTCTCCATAATATTTCGAGCTGAAGGACTTATATTTTCCCCCCTTTATTTTTTACAGTTATAAATCTATAATTGTTTTGATTAATATATCAAATCGAAAAATTGCATTAACCTTGATTTCGGTTAGACGCAGAGTGGTGCACTTAGCACTTTGGCTAATTGCCTGAACCGAAGGTTCTCCCAGAATTCTTTGGCTTCGGAAAGCCTTGAACGCGTTTCTTGCAATCAGCGACGTGTGCGCTTTTTGGTTTTGGTTTTTGGTTGCATGCAATGCCAGCCAAATGGCGTCAATTGTTGTTCAAGTGCGTTTGAGCACCTTCGGACTCCCACAACCCGCCACGTCACCACGTCGCCAGTGCCATCGCTTGGCACTTCTCTATATATCTCCTGGTGGGTTCGATTCTGACAGTCTTCATCCAAATGGCAGCAGAGCTGCTCGAATTGAAGGTGCTGATGTCGGTGGTTGTTCTTGGCTTTGTTGTTAATTTTAGTTGGTAAGTGAGTTGAATCATTGGAAGGCGCCTTGAAACTGTGCAAAAAAACCAACGAAGCAATCAACCTGACAGCCGAGTCAAGGTGCCAAGCCCAAGCCCAATAACCAAGTTCTATCGTGCCGGCTTTGTTTTTGCTCGGTCTGCACATCCTCCCTGTTTTTTTTTTGTTTTTTTTATTTTCTTGTTAGTTTATTCAATTAAATATATACACATATGTTTATTTATTTATTTAGTATTTTTATTTAATTTTTTTTTCTTTTTGTGTTATTTCAAAAAGAACAGAAAAAATCAATGTTGAAATTATTAGAGCGCTCAGAAAAAAAATAAATATATATATTGTAAATATAAAACGAAGTCATTGCTAAGAAATAATAAATGAGGAGACAATTCAATTAAACAATTAAGAAAATAAAAACTAATGCAAAAAATAAAAAGAAGCACTATGCAAAAGTTTATCACACACTCTTTTCTTACACTGAGAGATATATATGATATATCCAACTGATCCGCTCAGAACTTTAGATGCAAGTTGAACTAGATCTTCTTATTCTAGACTAAAAATTTCGTTCATTTCAATAGAGAGATACCCGAGTTATGCTGAGGTCTTTAAGATCTATTCAAAGGATCTTTGGCTTTCAAACCAGATCAAGCATGGTAGGTCAAAATGACTGATTCTTAGATGAAAAATTTCATCCATTTTAATCAAGAGATACCCGAGTTATGCTGAGGTCTTTAAGATCTATTTAAGGGATCCTTGGCTTAATAAGTTCGAACCAGATCAAACTTGGTAGGTCACACTGACTGAGTCTTATATGAAAAATTCCGTTCATTTTAATCAAAAGATACCCGAGTTATGCTGAGGTCTTTAAGATCTATTTCAAGGATCTTTGGCCTTATACGTTCGAATCAGATGGAACTGGGTAGGTCACACTGACTGAGTCTTATATGAAAAATTTCATCCATTTTAATCAAAAGATACCCGAGTTATGCTGAGGTCTTTAAGATCTATTCGAAGGATCTTTGGCTTTATACGTTCGAATCAGATCAAACTTGGTAGGTCACACTGACTGAGTCTTAGATGAAAAATTTCGTTCATTTTAATCAAAAGATACTCGAGTTATGCTTAGGTCTTTAAGACCTATTTCAAGGATCTTTGGCTTTCAAGCCATACCAAACATCATAGGTCAAACTAAGGAAAATATGCCCAAAGCTGACTAAATCTGAAAGCCCCTAATTTCTGCTTCTCAGCCCCACAAGCTGTAGGATAAAATCGGCATACTTCATTGGCCTTTTGAAAAGTGTATGAAAAAGTGCAGTTAATGGCCATTTGGATTTGGATTTGGCTTAACTTGATTTGTCTTGGGGGGGCCAACAAACCCATTTAACCCAGAAGTAGCCAATGTCTTTCTTGCACACACACACACAGATGGGGGGTATTCATTTAATTATGGAAAAATGATTGCGGCAGAGAGCATTTCCTGCCCATATGTGTGTGAGTGTCCGAAACATGACCATTTCTAGTTTCTCGCGGAGAGCTGGCAAAGTCCATTTGAAGACTCCATTCGGGCCCAACAGAAACTTGCCTTATCTTTTGTCTTTTTTTTCATTTCTTGTTTTTATTTTAATTTTTTTTTCTTTGTTTCTCCTTCTTTTTCATTTATAATTTTTTGTCTTTTCACTTTGATAATTTCTCCGACGCACAAGCAGCACTTTGGCGGCAATGGTGATTTTCGTCTTTCGGCTCTTTGGTCTGTCTGCCCGTCTCTCTGTCCCTCTGTCTCTCAGTTTGTCTGAATGTCTTTTGCCTTTATGAGCTTCAATAGTTAGGCCCGCGTTGCATTGATTTTGCTCTTGGAATGTTAAATAGTCTGATATACTCAATTTTGTCACCAACACGCTAGCGAGGCGAGACCAACCCAACTGAATTGACTGAATGACCCAAAAATTAAGCACTGAGTAATTATTCCATATGCTTTGCCATTTAATGCTTAACTTATTCATTGATCTTTGAGCAGACTTCCAAGAAAAAACAAAGCATTCAAATTAAAAGACAGAAAAAAAAAAAAACCAATGATCAAGAGAGACCCTGGATTTCTCCAGGGGAAAATCGTATATAATTTCTTGACTTGATAGAAAGACTTTTCCAGAAAATAGGAAACCTGGATTATAAACATTAAACTTTTATAGTCTTTCCTTCTCTTGGATTTATTCTGAATATTTCCCTTATAACCAGAGATCCAGAGATCCTTATTAGATCAGAAACAGTTGAAATATTTCTCTACAAAGGCGAAAATATTCTTCTTTCTTCTTCAAGTTTTAAATTCTCGTTATATTTACATAAAGATAAAGCTCAGGAACTTCATTGGAATCAACAAAATCTTGGCTAAAATTCGAATTTTTTAGATGAACTTTTTTGATCCTTTGAAAGACTTGATTGTCTTATGTGTTTTGCAATATTCTTTGTCTCCATAATTTTCTTATAAATTCTATAACCCTAAGGATTGTAATACCTTCCTTATACCAATGATTATAATGTATATATATCCACATATTGCTAGATCCATCTTTTATCAGGTTGGTATAATTTTTCAAAGGCCTTTCAAAGCTAACCAAATTCAGAAAACTTGGGAAGTATAATTTAATTTATTTTCTATCAGATTGTCTTGATTTATCAAAGTTAAAGAAACTCAGAAAATTCGGAAATATAATTTAATTTAGAGATGTATTTCTTAGGGTCTTTCTGATTAATTGAAAAAATCGAATCCAATCGAAATATAATTAAATCGTTTTGAATCCTTTTGAGTAAGTGAAAATATGAACTAAGAAGATGTAAGAAGATGAACAGAGAATATTGAACTTCCTTCAGTTAACTCTTAAAGGAATCTTGGCTTTCTTTTTGAGATCCATAAAATTTTGAATGAAGAAATTAAAAGATCAGTAGGCACTTGGATTACCTGGAAATGTTTCAAGGATTCCCAGATAAATGAGTTTTATTTTTAATCTTGATATTTCGTTTTTATTGAATATACCATATACCCGACTCATAACAATAGATCAATTTCGATTAATAGAGAATTTTATGATTCAGTCATGGTGATGTCGTTGGTGTCTCTGGTTTGGTGACAATCAAGTGATTTCAACGTTTCTATTTTAGTGCTCAATTCGAGTTTATAGTTGAGTCTCTAGGTTGGTAATAAAAATTACAAATATTGTATCTGAAATTCCCTAAATGGCTGACCGGGGTAGTTAAAGTTAAGTGAGCATCAGACGTGTCAACATAAAAAAAACCCGTATAGACTCTCGGACAAAATGCGTGGGCAGAGACAAAAAGACCAGAAGACCAGAAGACCAAAAGACCAGAAGACACAGACAAATAGTTGAGCATCTTGGGTATAATGGCCAACACAGCCATCATCATCATCATTGCCATTGTCAACATCTGCATTGAGGTAAGCCATTTCCTTTTGACTGATTGCTTGGACAGTCTTGCAGTCTGGCATACTAAGTGAATTGAATTGTCTTACCAGAGAAAGAGAAAGAGAGAGAGAGAAGAGTGAAGTAGAAGCTTTTCAGTTTGAGCCATTAAATTGGTACTTGATGATCTTTAACAATGTTAACTCTTCTTCTTCTTCTTTATCTTTCTCTCCTCTTCCTCTTCTTCTTCTTCTTGTTGCTGCTGTGAGTGGTTCTGCTTTGGCTTCGACTCCAAGAGCCTTGCGATTTTTGAGGTCGCGACGTCGTTTTGGTCGGCGGTCGGTCGGGTCTGGTTGTCTTGCCACATTTAATGGCATTTTGAGTGGCATGCGTCGCATACTAATTGTGCGTGTTTGTATCTGTAACTGTTTGCATCCGATGCGTTGTTAGGTTAGGCAATTGAGATGATGATTGTGAGAAAGCCTCCGCCTTTACCTCCTACGCCTCCTACGCTCGGTAGCCTGCGTACTCTGCGATCACAATTATTTTATTTCACTTTGACAAGATGCTCATGCCCAGACTTTGATTGTGTATCTCTCAGATATCTCTATCCATCTCACTCTGGCATTTAGTTTGTCGTGGGAATCGCTTAAACAGGCAAAACAGCTACCAAAACGAATTTCAGTCGAAAATGTATTTTATGTGAAAAACGTGAGGATGCCAACTGGAGACATGTCGCCTTCTCTCTCTCTCTCTCTCTCTTGTTTTCTCCATGCCTCTCCGGGGCTTATTTATATGCCTAACCGGTCATCAATGGCCCTCATATTGCGCAGCCTGGCCTGACATTCACTAAGCCAGCATTGGCATTGGATAAAAAAAAATACAAAAATAATTACAATAACAACAAGGCGAGGTGACATAATCAAATGAAACAACAAACTGCCTGACTGCCTACTTGCCTGCCAGCAGCCCAACCCGCACTTGAACCTACCAACAACAACAACAACAACAATAACAATAACAACATCCTGAAAGAGGTCAAGTGATTGTTGTCCATAGGCAGAGGGTTTCGGTTGATTTCTTTGTATCTCATTTGGGAATTCTCATCAGGTGCTGCAGCAACAAACTAGTCGGACTCTGGGCGAGAAGCCTCCAGTTTTTGATCAGTGTCAGAGTGTCGTCAGCAGCAATTGAAATATGATACAAATTGTGTATTCATGATCAACGTCAACAATCGCCATCGCCATCGCCATCGCCATCACTATCAACTTCCAAGTTTCAACACCAACTTGGCATTCATTTATCCCAGGTGAGGTATTTTTTTTTTCAAAGGTTTTTTTTTTGAACGTGCTCAGTTTCATTTACAGCTCCAATCCCAGAGATATCTTTGTAGTCTCTCTGTCTCAGTTATGTGATCTGCTTGGCTGGCATTGCAGTTGACTACTCCTGTCCAGCTCGCCGGGCATCCTGAGGAAGTCAGGTGCCTAATTGTTTCCGTTGTTTCACAGTTTCTTTTTTTTTTTTATTATTGATTTCATTGGCTTTGTGTGGTTAATTTTCGTCACCTGATCTCTTAGCTGATAAGCAAAGGGTTTTTTCTGTTTACTCTTTTGTTTTTTTTTTTGTTTTAATCGGGTCATATAGACATCTCAGTTATCTGAGAATCTGTAGATCCCAAAGAGGATATAAGTGAAAAAAAAATATGAGAAAATTTATAGAGAAGTTTGGGAATATCTGGGTCATTCTGAGGTGGCTTTTTTCCAAGCCATCTTGAAGCTCTTTAATTTTTGAAAACTTCTTTGAAATCTGAGATTCCCAAGACAACATTCAAAATTGTTCATTAATTTTAGAAACTAAAAACTATAGAGATAAATATTTTACTTTTTTTTTCTAGAATTTTTTAAGAAACTTAAAAAGTTTTCTTTTAATATTTTTCCTGAGGTTTTGATTTTTTTATTTTATTTATTTCATTTATTTGTTTATTTCCCTAAGAAAATTAAAAATTCAAAACGATTTATAATTATTTTGAAATTTTGGAAATAAAAAATTCTAAAGATAAATATTTGACTTATTTTTTATTCTAGAATTAAAAAAAAAAAGTTAAAAAGTTTTCTTCTTGAAATTTCCTAAATTTTTTTCTGGTTTTCAGAATTCATTATTTGTATTTATTTTTCGTTTTAATTTTTCACTTTATTTTCTTCATATTTTTAATTATTTTATTTAATTTTTTTTTTATTTTATTTATTTTGTTTATTTTATTTATTTTATTTATTTTATTTATTTTATTTATTTTATTTATTTTATTTATTTTATTTATTTTGTTTATTTTATTTATTTTATTTATTTTATTTATTTTATTTATTTTATTTATTTTATTCATTTTATTTATTTTATTTTTTTTATTTATTTTATTTATTTTATTCATTTTATTCATTTTATTTATTTTATTTATTTTATTTATTTATTTTATTTATTTATTTATCCCCCTAAATTCAAAACGATTTATAATTATTTTGAAATTTTAGAAATATGTAAAAGATAATAGAGATAAATATTTTACTTATTTTTATACTAGAATTTTTTTAAAAAACTTAAAAAGTTATCTTCTTTAAATTTTCTAATTTTTTTCTGGTTTTCAGAATTTTTTTTTTAATTTTATTTATTTTATTTTATTTTATTTATTTTATTTATTTTATTTATTTTATTTATTTTATTTATTTTATTTATTTTATTTATTTTATTTATTTTATTTATTTTATTTATTTTATTTATTTTATTTATTTTATTTATTTTATTTATTTTATTTATTTTATTTATTTTATTTATTTTATTTTATTTATTTATTTATTCCCCTAAGAAAATTAAAAATTCAAAATGATTTATAATTATTTTAAAATTTTAGAAATAAAAGATAATAAAGATAAATATTTTACTTATTTTTTTCTACTAGAATTTTTTTAAAAAACTTAAAAAGTTATCTCCTTTCAATTTTTCAATTTTTTTCTGGTTTTCAGATTTTTTTTTAAATTTTATTTTTATTTATTTTTTTTTTGTTTTTTTTTTTCAATTTAATTTCTTAATTTTATTATTTAAATTATTTTCTTTATTTTTTTATTTTATTTATTTTTATTTTATTCTTTGTTTTTTTTTTTTAAATTTATTTATTTTTTTATTTGGTTATTTAATTTACTTTATTTTATTTAATCTATTTTATTAATTTTTTTATGTTATTTATTTTATTTTATTTTATTTTTATTTGTTTCTTTCTTGTTCTAAAAAAGAACGACTCATTTGTTTAAGAATAATTTAAAATTTAATTGGGCTAATAAAAAACAACAACAAAAAATCACTAGAAGGAAAAAAGGAAAATAATTTTATCAATGGACACACACACACACACTCACGCACACTCACGCACACCCAGAATGAATACAAAGCAAACTTTCTAAGTGTGTGTAATTAGAGCAAATGTCGATTAGGGGCCTCAGCCCTCCCCCTCCCCACTCCCCCATCCACCACTAAGCTAAAAGCAACTCACCCAATAATAAAAACAAAAGTAGATCAGGAGCACAAGACAGTGCGATAGAGAAGGGGGTGTGTCAAAGGGGGTGGGGGCCATGTTGTCGCCTTGCATTTTAATTCAAAAAAAAAATGCACATAGATACTTTGTGATATTTCCAAGATACATCCAAGAAAATACTGCAGGCCTCTTTAATTTTATTTGAATTTCAAGCAATTTGATAAAAAAAAACAACAAAATGAAATGAAATAAAAAAAAAGTGCGTCAACGAGGCAAACAATTTAATTTGCATAAAATTAACTTAATAATCAAAGTAGACTGAATGAGTGTGTGTGTGTGTGTGAGTGAGTGATTAAATGTGCTACCAAAAACCAGGGCCACCATCATGTCAACAACCGTGGGAAATGTCAAGATTAATTTTATTTTAATTATTTTTTATCAAAAAAAAAAATAAAAAATAAAAAACTCATTGCAATGTTTGCGCCGGCAGACGCGGAGACTGCGGCTTTTACGGTTTTCATTTATTGTTGTTGTTGTTTTTGTTGTTTTGGTGGTTGTCTTTGGCAAGTGTTGTGGGTTTTTTTTTTTATTACATGAATTATTTGTTTTATTATCAAAACAAAAAAAAAAAAAAAGCGAAAAGCAAAACAAGCTGGTAGGCGCGTCTCAAGTGACTCCTCAACCCATCAAAAAAAAAAAAAGACGAAAAAGACGAAGAAGAAGAAGAAAAGAGTGCTCTGCTTTTGTCACATAATCTGGTTCAACAATTAAATTAAACGGCTTCAAATTAAGTCAAGTAGCTGTGACGGATCGCACATTTTGCATACTAATTGCTGCGATTTTTTTTTTTCATTTACCCTCTCACTCACTCACTCTGCCTATCTCTGTCTCCTTTTTCGACAATTGAAATTGAGAGTACTTTTTTGTGGGTCTTCCAAAATAAAAAAAAGGAGTATAATTTTTTTCTCTCTAAAATGGACCACCGACTTTGAGTCTGGTTGAGTGACAAGTTCCTTTGAAAAAATTAAAAACACCTAGGAAAATCATAAGACCGGTAGCTAAGGCGGCTTTCTTTTTGTTATTGTTGTTGTTGTTGTTGTTTTTTAATGATGCGCGGATTTATGATGATGATGAGTGGCTCATAAAAGACCATCAAAAGGAAAAAAGCCGTGAGTCAAAAGTGCAACCAAAAAAAAAAAAAAAATGTACAAAAAGAACATAACGGGTGGCCAAAGACACACACTAACACACACACACACATACACAGAAAGAGTGTGAGTGAAAGAGTGAGAGAGATAATCATAACCCAGGGCAGGTATGTTTGTATCTTTGAGATACATTTGTAACAGATTCTGTGACATTTTCATTTGGCGGCTGCCAGGTCGTTCCATACTGTTGTTGTTATTATTGTAGATGTTGTCACCGCTTTATCGCATCTCA
Organism: Scaptodrosophila latifasciaeformis; assembly: GCA_037075145.1. Taxonomy (NCBI): domain Eukaryota; kingdom Metazoa; phylum Arthropoda; class Insecta; order Diptera; family Drosophilidae; genus Scaptodrosophila; species Scaptodrosophila latifasciaeformis. The sequence goes on from JBAMCM010000073.1 coordinate 5,825,520, forward strand.
CTTGGTGTGACTCTTCTTGGCAAATATAAAAAAAAAAGAGAGAAAAAAAAATCTTGTGCAGCTTTAATGTCGTTTATGTTTGTTTGCTTTTGTCGGCTTTTTGATCTGCACCGTCGAAACCTTGTCAACTTCTCCGGCTTTATCTCCAGCACGAACACACACACACATACACATATAGGGGTGTGTCTGTGTATGCGATGCTCTATATAACCAAACAGACTTAAGATCTTCTCGGCCGGAACTTGTCACATGCCAAACTGATTAAAGAAGACTTGCCTTTTTTTTTGTAACTCTTTCGTTTTTTTTTTATGATCTATTGGTTCCTGTTGGCCTCTTAAGTAAGTGCCAAGTGCCAGAAGAAGAAGAAGAAGAAGAAGAGGATTTTCCAAATTTTTGATAGGCCAGAAAAAATGGCTTGCCGCTTGGAATTTCTTTTTTTTTTTTGCTTTACACCTTCCAGTAAAATCCAAAGACCAAAGAGAAGAAGAAGAAGAAAAAAATCGAAAAAAAAATAAAGAGGCATTGTGATTTAGCTTGTATATTAATGGGCAAATCGAAAAGTGTAAGTTCAATTGGGTCAAAATCAGCATAAAAATCCGTATGTGATGTCTGCTGATTTGCGCTCAACTAAAAGCAAAAATATACACGGATTTGGTTTCGGATCGTCGGATCGTTGGATCGTTGGATCGTATATGAAATGAAATGGAATCGTTGTTGTTGTTGTTGTTGCTGTTGTTGCCGATCGCGCGTTCAGGCAAATGTGGAAACTTATTGCAATTGTAATGCGTTGAATATTGATGAATACAAATAAACACGCACGCACACACACACACACACACACACGCACTCACGCACGCTAAAATTTACAAAAGAAAAAAAAAGAAGAAGAAGAAGACAAAAAATTAAAATCAACAACAAATTATTTATATAAATTTGAGAAGGGGTGGGAGAGTTGGGCAATCAAAACGAATCATCCTCATGAAAATTTCAAAAATTAATTTTCTGAATAAAAAAAAAAAAAAAAATTAAAATTAAATTAGAAAAAAAAATATTAATTGAAAAATTTGAATAAAAATGATTTATTTCTCAAATAAAAAAGAAAACCAAAACTATCTTTTGGTCTGACAAAGTTAGCAGACTCCTTTTGGAAAGCCGATTTGGGTTGACATTATAGTTATAGTCTAAGTAAAATTTGGTACACTTATTGTATTAATTATTATGATTCTAAGAGTCAAATTTGAATGAGGTCATGTGATAAACCCAGTAGTTTTACCCAAAGCCGATTTGATTTGACCTGATAGCTATATGATACGGTAGTCCATTATGATCTAAGGAAAGTTGAAGAAGCTCCATTTGAAAATGGCGAAGATGTTCCTAAAGCCGATCTGGATCAGTATGGTAAGCCCTATGATATAGTGCTCCGATCTGGCCAGACTAATATGCTATAAAGTCTTATGGGAATAGGTGACCAGACAGACAGAGGGACCTGTCTAAATCGATCCTTTGATTGGCTTTGACCCATCTGGGTTGAACTCTTGGGGAGTCTACGATTCCATTGATAAGATTTCTGTTTCTTCGAGAAGGAGTAGAAATATCTGGCTTCAATTATTCTGAGAAATCTACTTGTCTGCGAAATGATTTTAATCTGAATTGTTTGTTCAAGCTCGATGTGATTATTTATTACGAAGCTTTATTTCATTGATTTAAATTTAAATTAATTTTTGTAATTTAATGAATATATATTTTTTTCCTATTTTTTTTATTAAAAAAAAATATATAACAAAAAAAAAATTATTTTTTTTAAAATTATTATTATATTATATTAAAAAAAAGTATTTATTAAAAAAAAAATAATTACTAAAAAAAACTTAAAAACAATTTTATTTTTATTATTTCTTTAATCATTATTTAATTTATTTATTGTAATATTTACAGACACAATTTTTATATTTAATTTGTTACATTTAATTGTTTAATTAATTTATTGTAATTATTTAATTAATTTATGTAATTAATTAATTTTTATTTATAATTTTTTATTATTTATTTGTGGCTTTTTAAGCTTGTTCTCAATTTTTTTTTATTTAATTATTTTTTTTTTATTTAATAGAATTTTTATTATTTCTTTAATTATTTAATTTTTTTATTGATAAATTTTTATGATTTTAATTGTTGATAAAATAATAATTTAACTCCATTTATTTATTTTTAAATATTTATTTAATTTTAGTTTTAAATTATTTTTTTTTTAATGGATAGGACTATTATTATAATTATTATTTTATTTATTTTTTTGATGTTTTTTCTAAATTTATTTGTAATTATTTATAATTATTCTATTACTTTTTTTAATGTTTTTATTTAATTTATTTTTATTATTTTTAATTATAAATTTATTTAGTTTAATTCAATTATTATTATAATTATTCTATAACTTTTTTTAATGTATTTATTTAATTTATTTTTATTATTTTTAATTATAAATTTATTTAGTTTAATCCAATTATTATTATAATTATTCTTTATATTTTTTAAATGTTTTTATTTAATTTATTTTCTTTTTTTTTATATTAATCACATAAATTTCTATTAATTATTTAACCCTTTTCCAAATTCTTGATCCCATTAACCATTAAAATTATTCCAAACAAAAACTTTTCATATATTCCAAATAAAATTTCCAAATTTCCCAACATCTCTAAAAGTGTATAAATCATTCGTCTTTGGCTTAGTTTTTTTTTATTTCTTTTGAGAAACCCACAGAGAATGTGTGTGGCTGGCCTGACAATGTATCTTTGGCATGTGGATACAAAGTAATAAAAAAAAAAAAAACAGAAAAAAAAAAAAATAAATAAATAAAAAGTTCGAAACAATTTTGAAATTTTAAGCTACAAAGCAAAGTCTAGGCCTATGGCAAATGCACAAAAATACACACAAACACACAGACACAGAGACAGGTATGAGTAGAGCAGCAAATACCTATGAGATACAACTAGGTACGTAAAGATACAAACTAACAGCAGATACAAATATACATTAAAGACAAGGCCCAAGAGACATAGACAATTGAATTCAATTCGAATCGACTGATTTGTTGTTGCTATTGTTGTTGTTGTAGTTGTTGTTGTTGTTTCCGCGGCTGTTGATGTATGCAAATGAGAAATAAGGTTCGATTCGACTCGCTTCACCTCAGCTTGGCGACACTTTGGCCTATGAAGAGATACCAAAAAAAAAAAAAAAAACACACACACACACACACACCAAGAAATAATCGAAGGGGTCTCCATGGAGGGGTGAGTATTTCTTTTTTTTTTTTTAGGTCTTAAAATATGCAGACGCTGACTGGGCCGAGCGAGACTACCGACAGAAACCACTTACATGATTTGCTTGGACATTCCAATTTTAATTTCAATTCGAATTGCTATTTTTTTTGGTTTGTGTTTTAAGCAGAAACATTTCCGCTGTTTATCTTTGAAAATAAGAAGACGCTGCTTCCTGTCCATCCTGGTTTGCCCAGGGGCATAATTGTCTTTGGATTGATGGAAGTTGACCTCGGTCATAAATAAAATGTCAACAGAGTCAAACTAGCCAGGAGCAGTTTACCTGGTCTCTCACCTATTTCCGTTCCATAATGTTCCGCCTTCCCTTTCCACTCCGCCCTGGGTAATTAGAATTTAAGTATATTATGGAAGATTGCCCAAGTCTCTCAAATTCCTTTCCTCGTTTATCTTAATGTTTATTGAGTTGTTTTTTTTTTGCCATGAACATTTACAATTCTTTCAAAGATTTTGTTAAAATCAAGTAGAGACGGATGGACAGAGTAAGCGTATGAGAGGCAGATAAAAAAAAAGAGATACCAATTGAGGTATGGCCCAGCATTTTAATATAGAAATTTTTTCTTATTATTTTTGGGCCAACGGCCTACAACGGCCCCGGGGTCCGGCCCCGGTCCGGCCGCTAGCCACTTATGTGCCAACATCCAAACCAAATTGAATCGAACCAAAGTTGTAGCCAAAGCCAAAACCAAAAAGCCAATCAGACAGAGCAGAGCCAACGAGTCCAATCATGTTTGCTTCAAACAGCCATTGAAAAGCCATCGATGAGCCAAACGACAAGCACATCATGGCCTGCCTATAGAAGGGCCAAAATGTATCCGTTGCCACGCACAAAGACTAAGTCTGCACAGTGGGACCAACCCAAATTTATCTCTCTCAAAAAAAATTGTCGAAAAAATTATTTAAAAATTTGAAAAAATTAATTTCAGAAAAGACTAAATCTGCACAGTGGGACCAACCAAAATATTTTCTCTCAAAAAAAAAAAAAATTGTGGAGAAAAATTAAAAAATCTTGAACAAATAAATTCCAGAAAAGAATAAGTCTGCACAGTGGGACCAAATAAAATTTCTCTCTCAAAACAAAAAAAAAATTGTCAAGAAACTTAAAAAAAATTTTGAAAAAAATATCCAGAAAATAACTAAGTCTGCACAGTGGGTACAAGAAAAAAACTCTCTCTTTAAAAAAAAATTAAGTCTGCACAGTGGGACCAAGCAAAATTTTTCTCTCTCAAAAAATTAAAAAGCATGTCAAGAAACTTCAAAAAATTTTGGAAAAATAAATACCAGAAAAGACTAAGTCTGCACAGTGGGTCCAAGCAAATTTTCTCTCTCTCTCAAAAAAAAACTTTAAAAAATTTTGAAAAAATAAATTCCAGAAAATTTTTAAAATTACAAAAAAAAAAAAGATGAAGTATATTTTTCAGCCCACTGTGCGGTGGCTGTTGTATCTTGACAGCATTGCTTGCCGGTGGCAATATCGGTGGCAGCGACAACGATTTTGGTCAAAAAGAAAGTCGCTGGAGTTGACTTAGCTATGTCTGCTTCTGTGTGTGTGTGTGTGTGTGTGAGTGTGTGTGTGAGCCATCATTCAATGAAGATTGGCGGTTGTGTTGGCCGGCCCCATGTCGCAGCATTAACAGCAGCCAACCAGTTAAATGGGCAAACTGCATGACCATCGTTGGTATCGATATATCGCTGGATATCTCTTTGGCCCGTCTGCTGGTGTCGTCTGTCTTTGTCGTGAAAACACACACCATGAATCTTTAATGAAGAATCACCAACTTGGCTACCTCGGCCATAAACGATTCAACCAACAAACCGACAGACAGACAGACTAACAATCCAACCAATCCAACCAGCAGCTCATTTTCTTTTATTGAGCCCGTAAGATTTGTATATATATAAAATATATATATGTCTATATATATATATATTTTGATGGGGATTTCTTATTTTGGCTTAGACCTCTGAGGTCGGTTTGTTTTGAAGGTAGTCAACAAAATAAATAATAAAAAAAAGAGAGAGAGACGATTGACTCCACCCAGCAGCCGTTAAGCAATTTTATTGATTTGGCCGATCGGTCTGGGTTTACGTTTGGGCCATCCATTGTTAATAATGTTAATAATCATGGTCATGTTCATGTCTAATGGAATGTCTATTTGGAAATCGTGCTAAATCGACAAAAAAAAAAAACAAAATACTCCATGCTGTTGTTGTTGTTGTTATGGGTTAGCTCTCTATTGAGAAAACCAAAAAGAAATTTATTGTCAAAACTTTGCATTATTAAAATATTATATATATCTTTTTTTTTTTAGAAATTCGTGAGGTTTTTTTTTTTTTTTGGGTGAGATTTTAATAATGGAGAAACTATTTATCGATAATGTCTCTTGAGACTCGAGTCTGGTCAATGAACTACTGACTGGGGCATTGTTTGGTTTGTATGTGTGAAAGTTGACCCAAATGATTTAGGTTTAGGATTTTTAAGAATTATATAGTCAGTCAGGATATACAAAGACTGAGAGGATCAACGAATTGTGTGTCATATGATATGAGTCTTTTTTTTTTGACCTTGTAAAGCTTCCTTTTGTCTGAGGGGGAAAAGGAAGAAGAAGAAGTCAATAGCTTTACAATGCCACATTTCCGACTTCCGATCAACGTTTCATATTACTCAACTGACAGCTAAAAAAAAACAATTTTGAAATGTGAAACAGGACCAAAACGAACAAGCTGAAGCGAAAGAAGAAGAAGAAGAAGACGAAGAAGCGTTGGCAGGATCAGAAATTTAACTGCCGCCTTCCACTTGATTAAACACTTTTATCCAAATAGCCAGAATACACCGCAAATGGTCAACAGCTTAGAAAGAGATAGAAATACCAAAGGAGAGAGTGAGAGGGAGAGAGGGCGACTTCAGCTTCTGACGATTCTGTGAAGTAAAGTAAATTCAGTCCGGAGGGTTATTCTTAACTTAAGTAATTCGATGCCAGACAATGATCCCTTCAGAGGGGGCAACTCTAACCCTCTTCACCCCTCTCTTGCCCGCCGTTCGCCCTCACTGCCACCTAGGTACTGATCTGGCAGAGAGCAAGTCAACAGCCGCTGCCACTGCCACTGCCAAGGCTGGAAAAACGGTTACCGCAAGTGACAGGTGCGTTGTTGTCACAGGGGCTGGTCAGGCCAAAAAAAAAAAAAAAAAAAACGAAGAAGAAGAGGAAGAAAAAAAATTAACAGAAAACAAAGACCCCGATGATGCAAGGATGCACCTTTCTGCACCAAACTGCATGTGTATCTTTTGGTCTGGCCAAGGGTTGATGCTTCACCTTTTGCTGCTGCTGGTGCTGCTGCTGCCACAACAACAACAACAAAAGAGTAACCGAAGCTAAGGGCAAACATCTTCCGGGAGGAAGACTTACAGAGAGTGAGAGAGAGAGGGGGGAAGGGAGAGGAAGTTCTGCTTCCTACGTTCATTCAACTGGACGCATCTACTCTCCCTCTCTCTCTCTCTCGGACTCTCTCTGTCTCTTTCGGCACTTGACTCGACAGTTTATTGAACTATAAAATTAAACTGTTTTTCTTCTACTTCTTCTTCCATACTTAGGATGCTCTACCCACAGGACCTTTGTTTTTTTCTCTCTGTAATTATTTTTTCTTTTGCCAACTGGCAAATGAAATGGTTGGTTAATTCTTACTTTTTTGAGGACTCATATTGCATATCACCTGGCTGACTCAGACGAGTTGACGGAGAAGCCTAGAACGGAGAAGACCAGAAGAGGGAACGAGTAGGGATGTAGTCCTAAGAGTCAAGATATATTTTTAAAAAATATTTTAAGCTCTTTAATTTTTAATGCTAATTTGCTTGAAATATCTCGGGATCTTTGAATTCTTCCTTGAGTCCGAATCAGCTGGGATTAATCATATAGTGAAAGGCTAGAATGTTAGATATACGTATGCATCTGACAGGAGAGGTTTGAGATCATCCTAGGTTACCCTAGCCGAGGTTGGCTAGAAACGTAGCTTTATCTATATCCGTCTATATAATCTAAGATATGATTAGGTTGGCTGGGAATCTAGCTGTATTAATATCCGTCTATATAAAGAATCTTGGGGACTTAAAAAAAAAAATTATAGAGTTATCAAAGAAGATTTATCAAGAGAGTTTTACATGAGAAAGGATAAGTTTTTATTTTGATCCAATCAGACATTTCCCTCAATCTAAAAATCCTAAAAGTTCTGTAGGAACCAACCAATTTAATTCGAATATTATTCTCCACCCAATGAATAATTAATTTACTGCCCCCTCTGTACCCTCTCTAACAACTTGGGGACTCCGAAGTCCTCCTCAGGACGATAGTATTAGTTTTCTTTAAGTAGATCGAAAGGATACAGGATGATCTAAAATTCGGAAGGGTTCTTGTTTAGTCCAACCCGTCTGTCCTTTTTTATTTTATTTATTTTATTTATTTTATTTTATTTTATTTTATTTTATTTTATTATATTTTATTTTATTTATTTTATTTATTTTATTTATTTTATTTATTTTATTTATTTTATTTATTTTATTTATTTTATTTTTTTTATTTATTTTATTTATTTTATTTATTTCATTTTTTATTTTATTTTTTAGGCCGAAATAAATACAAATTATTTTATCAAAATGATTATTAATTTTTATTATTATTATTATTTTGTTTTCTTTGTAATTCCCAGAAAACAAAGGGTTCATTTCAGTTTCAAATGTTTTTCATATTTTTTATGAAATCGTCTGACTTTACTGATGTTTGCTCTGCTTTTCTCACATTTATTTTATCTAGTTAGATAAATTTGAAGAGACTGTCATTTATGTCGGTGTGTATCCTCTGTCAAATAGAGGAGCGGCATCAGGCCCAGCCAACTCATATTGATTACCTAGTCCACTACACCCTTTTGGAGACGTCAAGGTGTTTATGTGTATGTCTGTGTGTGTGTGTGTGTGTGTGTGTGATGACGACTGACGGCTGACGGTTGGTTATGCTGTTGGAATCGTTGTTAAGTCAACAAATTAATCAGTTCAAATACGAGATATAACGCATATTTTCCATTTCAGTTACAAAACCATTTGCATGCGACTCTCTGGCAGGCGTCAGCAGCCCAGCCAAACCGCGTTGAGCCGTGTCGAGCCAAGTCGAACCCATCAACCACTCGTAATCAAAATATGGATGCGAAAGACCCAACAGCGACCCAGCTCAGATAACTCTCTCGATGCCCTGGTCTGGCCTGGTCTGGTCTGGCCTGGCCGGGTGTGTGTATCCCTATCTTCCCTATGCCAGTCTATTTAATTACAATTTTACTTCCACATTGCCAGTTGCCGTAAGTCAATATGTGTTTTTGATATTTATTCATATACATAGATATACATATATATATATTTTTTTTTTGGTATGCTGATAAAAAAAGAAAATAAAAGTAAGACGAGGCGAGGAAGAGTTGGAGTCGCACGCGCAGATGCATTTCGCGGACTCATGCAAATATGTTTGCCCAAGGGGTAGGAGGGGGTGGAAAAGAAAAATCCACTAAAATTTTCTTGCAATCGGAAAACCATTTGAAAGATAAAAGAAAAACAACTGAAAGAGATTATTTCGACTGGAATAGACAAGGGCTTTTTTGATCACAGTAAAATAAAAAATAAATAAATAAATAAATAAAAAAATAAAAAAGTAAAATAAAATCTTTTTCAATAAGAAATTAATAATCAATTTTTAAGATATTAAAAATTTTTGAATATAAGATTTTGATACTACCAATCGGGGAATTAAAATAGAAAGAATTTCAGCTCTCAAAACTGGGCCAAATCGGCATGAAAAAGGGAATCAAAATTAAAAGACTTTCGGCTCTCAAAACTGGGCCAAATCGGCATGAATAAGTTTATTTAGAACCCTCTCATATTTCCCTAAAATATATATATATCAGATCCTTTTTGGCTATTTCAAAGATATATGGAAAATCTTTATAGAATTTGTCATCGTTTCTTCCGATGAGTCAGAGCAGAACTGAAGAAATTTAAGTCCACTCAAGGAAATAACAAATCAGACATCAGCAATGATCCAAAGTCGAAAATGAATACCTATAAAAATAAAAATAAAAAAATTTAATAATACAAAAATAAATAACACGACTCAATATTATCAAGAAAATAGATAACACCATACTCAGAGAGGGTGGTAAAAATAAAATGAAAAAAAAAAAGAATTTTTCAAAAAATTGAGTAAATGATCAAACTGCTCAGTCACTCACACGCTCTCTCCCTCGCTCGCTCTCCATACAAAAAAAATATAGAATTGAAAAGAAAAAATTTAATAACAAAAAAATTATATTGTATACAAATAATACAACAACAACAAATGTTCAGGGTAAAAATGTTGGCGTCTAACTGGCAGAGGCTTAAATCTCAAGAGCACACTAACACATGGAAAAAAAAGAAATATCAACGGATTGGTTGAACTGTTAGGTATTTCCGTAGCTCCCCATTAATTCTCTCTATATATATATTTGTTATATAAAAATTAGATTTCATTGTATTCGGTTGAGTAGAATCGAAAAAAAAAAAATAAAAATATCGCCATTGCCAAATCATCGATCATCTCAAATTCACGATCCATCATCATTACCCAACGGTTTGTTTTTTGTGTGTGTTTTTTTTTCTTTGTGGGAGGAGGGGAACGAGGTGGACAAATAATATAAGGTAGGTTTGTACGTGAGTGATATGGGATGGAATTGATAAGCCAACTGGGCGCATTTTCAAAAAATACTCTTGAAGTTTCGAATTTTGCCGCCTCGGGTAAGACACTGAGATCCCTAGACAAACTTACAAATATATCTATTAATTTGTTTATAACTCTTGACTGTATCTCTTTATCTTGTCTAGTCTAAGGTCTAAAGAGATTCAGAAAAAAATGAATAATTAATTTGCTTCACCTTAAAAATAGTTTTATTTATTTTTTAATTTGATTTTTTTTTTCTTTTCGGGGGAAAATGGGAAAGCCTATCAAATAGTCAAGGCTTAGCTTAGTAAGTTTATCTATCCCAGGATCTATACCAACAAATTTGGTATGAGAGCTCCCTCAGACTTGGGAATTATATGGCTTAAAGCTAGAGTAACCCAATTTGAATCTAAAGAAATTTATTGCCAAGGAATTAAAAGTCAGATTTGGTCTGAAGAGTCATCTTGACTTGAGAAACATATAGCTTCAAGCTAGAAGAAACCACCTAGAATCTAAAGCAAATAAAAGTCCAGTGAGAAAGCTTCAGTACTCCCACGAGCACCTAGAACTTTAACCAGTAAAAAAAAACATTGAAAAATTCTATCAATCAGGAAAAACATTATGGAAGATATCCACAAAGAAAACCTAAGCTTTCCCCTAACCCACAAGGACAGAAAGACAAAGCCTAGGCTTTCCCCTAGCCCGCAAGTACGAGTAGACACCGCTAGATGGCGTTTTAGATTCATTCTTATTCTCAGTAGGAAGCAGAGTTCCAAGCAAACCAGGAGCAGTGAGCAGGGCTAGAGTACTTCGGTCCCTGAAGTTATAGGGTATCCCAAAATCTATCGATTCTTATAAAATATGAGAAAATATCGAACCAAAATTAGGGTAGACATACACAAAACGAAGGCCTAGGCCTTACCCTAACCCATAAGGATAGAAAGACAACAATAGATGGCTGATTAGTTCCAAGCAAAGCAGGATTACCTAGTGAGAAGTGCTAGAGTATGGAGAATAATTTCAGTCGCTGAGGTTATTGAGTATCCCAATTTTTCCGAGAGGACAAATATCTTTAACTTCTTCCTTTAAGGAGAAGTTACTTCTAGCCCCTGTAAGACCTTCTCCTTAATATTTTTAAAATAAGAAAAAGAATTCGATTTAATTATTTCATTATTTTTTTTTTTAGAAAACTGAGTCAATATTTTGTGTGTGTTTTTTTTTATTTAGTGTCTTGAATGTTATTGGCGATGATCTATTGGACTTTGGCTGTCTAACTGTCTATTTATTTTGTCTGTCTTCTAGTTAAGTTATCTTGGGCAGCACTCTGGCAGGCTGGGTTACTGTCATTTTGCTATCTCTCAGCTCAACTATCTTCGAAATGCATTTGATGGACGTTCCATAACCGATTTGATTTGTTTCGATTCGATTTGATTCGATTCGACTTGATTCTATTCGCTAGTGGCCACCTTCAATGGGGCCTCTGTGCTATATGTGCTGGTCATGTATATAGTTTTATCTTTATGATGGTCTGTCCCACACACTCTCCCACTCCCCCACTTTGCCATAATCTTTGTCTTTTTTTTTTCTTTTTAATTTTGGTTCCTTGAGAAATTATTGGAAGAATCGAATCGCTCATATATCACGTGTTCTCATATAAATGCAGGCCATACCAATCATTTGATTGGTCTGCCAATTTTACAATTCGAAAAAAAATGAGCAGCCTGGTTTATTAGTTTATATTTTTAGAATTCTTTTTTTTTTATTAAGACGATTATCTCTCTCCCTCTCCCCTGTTGGAGCAGGCAGATGTGTTGTAAGAGAGCTGGCATTATATTTTTTTCTAGGTCTTGATAATAACGGTAAAAATAAGCCCATAAACCAATCAATCTATTAACCATAAGCAGAAAGATAAGAGATAATAATCGAGATAACTTGGTTCGCCTACATTCTGACAATGTCCCTGACAAAGATGATGATGAAGAAAAAAAAAATATATATACACCATTTTATATATATATATATATTTATTTTTTTATAAGTATAAAAACAAAGTATCTGATAAAAAATAAAAAAAAAGAAAAGACGCTGTAAACGATTTTTAAGCCCAGACAAACAGAGACAATTGATAAGCAAATCGAAGGGTGGGCAAGGCCTTTAAGACTCGAAATAACTCAACCATCTACTGATTTGGTATTTTTTTTTGAACTGACTCATTGGCCATTTTGTGGCTGAGTCAGATGAGTCAGAATATTGACAGAGCTCTGGACATCATTTTCGGCATTGATAAAGTCAACACTGATTTGTTAACTTATCACAAAAAAAAAAAAAAAAAAATTAATTCTTGCAAAAAAAAAAAAAAAAAGAATTACCAAGAAAAGTTAAAAAATTCTATTGACCCAAAACAGAAATGAATATAGTTTTTCTCGATTAATTTGTTTTCATTTTTTTTTTTTTTTTGAGTTGGACAATTCCCTGGGTGAATCAATAAAAGTCTAAGCATAATTTATATAGTAAAAATGCAAGGTGTATGAATGTGGGTTTGGTTCCTCAATAGCGGAGTAGTATCCTCCAGATACTACTTACGCATTGAGGCCAACATATGGACAAAGAGAGAGAAAAAAAAATAAAATTTTTTTTTTTTTTTTGTATATGCCCTAAAGGGAGGGGGTGTGTGTGTTTGTGTGTGTGTGTGTGTGTGTATTGATTGTGAAGACATATGTGCTTGATTGTGATGTGTTTATGTACAGATAAACCCTCCCCGAGAGCAGCCCACGCCACCCCAACCCAGGCCAAACCAATCTCCTGTCCCCAAGCCAGCACCCTCCCCCCCCATTTGCCTCGTTTGGGTATATACAAGCTGACTAAGAGCAAAAATAACAACAACAACAACAAAATGAAACATAAAGAAGAACGACAACTGAAACAGAAAGAGAAACCTTCATGGGATAACATCGTTAAACAAGGGCGGCTTTGGGGGTGTGGGCGTGTGGGGGGGAGGGGGACCTGGCTAAGCCCAGAGGTCGAGGACGGCAACGTAAGGTGGACGGGAGAGGTTGACTCAATGCTTAAGCAGCCCTGAGAGATACATTCTCTCTATATATACATACATATATACTTTTAGCTTTGTTTGTATCTTACAGATACATGATGTCCGTCTGTCTCTGTCTTTGTCTCTGCCAGTCTGTGTATGTGTATATACTCTTGTTGCCAAGTAACCAAAAGCATGAAAATTGTACATAACAAATCCAAAACAGTTGACTTTGGGTTGGTCAACATGAGGGTGGCTCACTCAAAGCCACCCAAAAACGGAAAAAAAGATATAAGATACGGATACGGGTATGGATACTGGTATGGGTTCTGTGGCTGCTGCCTCTGTTTCTGCCACACTCATCATGACAAGTCGCAAATATATATACATATATATATATTTTCTATTTTTTTTTTTTTTGCCCGCATAAAATTTTGAGTCAACCAACCAAACAGGCCGAAACGAGGGCTGTTTTTCGGGCTTTTATTTATATAACCTGCTGGCTGGATGCAGAGTTTTACAGCCACTCGAGTCAGAGGTAAATCGATAAAATGTATCTGCTGACAAGCTCTTCGTGTATCTGTGTATCTTTTGTATATGCGGGCGCGTGCGTCTATCTGGCAATGAGACCAAACACACACACACACACAGAGAGAGAGGGATCAACAAAGCGAAAGAGACAGAGCCAACAAGAGTGAGAGAGAAACAAGTATATATATATAGTCGACAAAATATATATATATATAAGAAGGGCCAGCAGGTAGTTCTCATTTCGTTTAGATACAATTTTATGCTGTGTATCTTAAGCAGCAGAAGACCAGGAAAAAACAAGAAGAAGAAAAAATCAATGCGACCAAACCAGACCAGACCAGACGAGAACAGAACTCTGTGAGAATTTGAGAGCAGAGCAAACGAATCAGAATAACGCAAGTCATTCACACATACACACACACATACACAGAGTGACACAGACTTGCATATAGAGAGGGCATGTGACCAGTCCTGCGCAACAGCAACAGCAGCCGGAAAGGAAAGAGATGGCTAGCCAGCAGCTGCTTCACTCATTTGGAAATCTCTGATATGAAAATATCCAAACAGCAGCCGCGTTATTTTTTTTTTTTTTTTTTGTTTTTCTTATTTTATGTTTTTTTTTGGCCACGGCTGCTGTGGTTGGTAGAAAAGGCGGCTCTCAACACACACACAAACAAACACATTCAGAGGCAGCGGCATTAAAATTATTTCGATTCTCAATTGTCACTCCTCTTTTACACACACACACACACACACACACACACACACACACACACACACACACATACACAGGGACAGAAATAGCTGCAGCGCATTTTTGCACTCGAGAAGAAATCTCAAAAAAAAAAAAAATAAAAAATTGCATAAGCCTTGCAGATACTTTTTCTGCTTAGAATTTTGTATACCCTTTTTTTTAGGTATATTTTGTGTTACCAGGCTGTGTATACTCTTTTTGGGAAATTCTTAGATGCCAAAGATTTTTTCTCTCCTTTATGAGATCTTTCAATTTATCAGGAATAAATTCTCTTTGGATAATACTCTTCTAAATAATGAAAGCCTTGGTTTATACCTTAAATTCTCTATACTCTTCTTTTAATGATTTTGTTGCTTAAAAATGGAAAACTTTGGATTTTTGTAGGATTTTTTATTTTTAGCTTTTCATATGGAAAAGTTTTCAAGTTGTCTTTACAAAATATACGAATTGTGTATACCCTTGTTTGAAATTTTATTTTAATGATTCCTAGGAGTCCCATAAAAATGTATTCCCCTAATTCAAATTTTTTAAAATAAATAAGTCAATAAAAATATAACAAATAAGCGAAAAAAATTTGTTTACTTTAAATATAAAAATGTATATTTTATTTGATTTTTAATTTTTATTTATTTAATTTAATTTTCTTATTAAATTGTTATTATAATTAATTTAATTTAATTTTTGATTTTTATTTATTTCATTAAATTTTTAGTTTATTTTTAATATTTTTTTATTTATGTTTTTTTTTTATATTCTTAATTTAAGGATCTAATTTGTAGAGACCCCAATTATCCACAGCATTGACCCAATTTAGTTTTTCCAAAAAAAGAATTTTCGAAGACTTCCTCAGTTATAAAAATATTCAATTCTCTCGATTAGCAGGCGAAACTTTGGTTGCCTCCTAGTCCAAAATCATAGCAAGCTGGGAAAACTATTCAACTGCCTAAAGTGTGTATACCCCGAAAAAAGAAGGAAATTAACAACAAAATAAATGCCCTTCATCGATACCCCCCGAAAAGCAACAACAGCAGCAGCAGCAAGCAAGCCAAGAGCGACGACGCATCAGAAACAGAAAAGCCACAAGAAAAAAACAAAAACAACAAAAAAGTAACAAAATCGCCGTGAAAACGAAAGCACGCAGCAACCCGAACGAATGAGCGAGTGCAGCACACGAGCCCCGAACCAAGCGAACACGAACCCAACCCGACGACAGTGGCTGAGAAGCTTGGGCACTCGTTATGCTGCTGCTGCTGCTGGTGCTGCTGCTGAGGGCTCTGCCGATGCGAACGTCTACGCCGAAATCCGTTCTGTCCAGGTGGCGAAATTTATCAGCCTGTCAAAGATGTTGCTGCTGCGACTGCGACTGCGACGCTCAGCGGCGTCAACTTTTGTTGCTCTCTCTCGCATTCACTCTCTCATTTATTGGCATTGCACTCGTACGCCTAATTTTATTCTCTCACCTTTATCTATGTGAAGTATCTATGTGACTCTGTTTGACTGTATGCGTGCTGGCTGAGTGGTAGCTACTGCTGCTGCTGCTGCGACTGCGAGTGCGACTGCGGCGGCTGTTTCTATTCCATTCTGCCTGGCTTTACTCTGCGCTTTTATTACACCTGAGTTTCGCTTATTATACACTTTTTGCCTTCGGAAAGTAGTCAACCTGACTGAGGCAAACGATTTGTAATAATTTTTTGTTCAATGTGAAAAATTTACTTGTATTAATTTTTTGAGAGAAGAACTTTGTTTAATTTAGAAAAAAAGAAAAGAACTTTTAAGAAAATTTTATTTTAGGAAATTCTAATTTTCGAAGTTCTCAGCTTACTTGGAAAAATTCAAAATATTTTTAGTGTTTTAAAAACTCACCCAAAGAAACTGAAACCCTGGACTGAATCTGCAAATAAAATAAATTTAAAGAAATGAACTTTTTTTTTATCATAAAATTTGAGAGAAGTAAAAAATTTTTTATTATAAATTTTTTGATATATTTTTTATCATTTTAAATAAGCAAAAACTATTTTCAAGAATTAAAATTTTTCGAAAAAAGAGTATACACAATTCGTCGTGTCCGTTTGATTTTGGCTATTTGCTGCTTTGGGGCTTGGCTTTTCTTCGGCAATGTCGATGAACGCGCGCCCGCGCCTCGGCAGTTGTTGTTTTCCATGTTGTTGCTAATGTTATTGTTGTTGTTATTGTTGTTGTTGTTGTTGTTGTCATCGTTGTCATGTTGTTGCTACTTCAATTGAATTGTAATAAGCGTGTGGCAGTGGCAACGACAACAGCGACATTAGCTGCTGCTTTTTTTTCCTCTGCTTCTTCTTCTTCATTTGACTGCTTCTTCTTCTTCTTCTTCTATTTCAGCCACTTTAGTTGCGTTTTGGAAAATTTGTTAAAAATTTTCGTCGCCAACTTTACGGTTTTTTGCGTTTTGCTTTGTTGTTTTTTTCACGTTTTTTTTTTTTTTTGTTTTATTTTTTTCTTCTTCTTCTTATTTTGTTTTAGCTGTCGTTTTTTTTTTTTAATGTGTTTTCATTTTTATTTCTGCCGCCTTTTTGGCTCTTTTTTGTATCTTCTTCTTTTTCCTCCCCCAATTTGCTGTGTGTTTGTTTTGTTGTTTTGTTTTTTTTTTCTTCTTCTTCTTCTTCTAGCCATATTTCAACTCTAATTTGTTTAAATTGTTTTTTAATTAACTGTCAGTGACATTTTCTTTTTGAACTTTTGTTTTTACCTCAAAATTCGTTGGGTATAATTTTATTTTCCGCTTTGAGCTCAGAGAGTGACGGAGAGGGGGAGAGAGGGAGGGAGAGGGAGAGATGTGATCAGCAGCTTCATGAAAGACAGATTTTTGGTTAATTTCCAAACGAATTTCGGGGAAAGTGGTAAACTTTTCTGTTGCCAAAAACTAATTCTTCTTTCTTTTTGGGTTTCTGAGGTGAAAATAAAAATTAAGAACAACCAAATTTTTGTTCAAGATTAGAAAAATAAAGATTGTCAAAAGAATTGAGAAATTATGCCAAGCATTTTTAGGAATTAGTAAAAAACAAAAAAACTGATGGATTAATATAAGAATTCTAAAATTTTTTAATCTAAAAAAAAAGTCAAAAAATGTGGGACTTTTATTTTATTTAAAAAAAAAATTGAAAATGGATAAAAAAAAAATCATAAAATATATTTCTAGTATTTTTTTTTTTAATTTAAAAATTATTGGTTTAAAAAGATTATAAAAAATAGCATTAGAATTTTAATAAAATATGCCAGTGTTTTAGGTAAAATTCTGGATTTGTTTCAAGCTTATTCAATTTTTGGAAAATTTTCAATAATAAAAATATGTGAATTTTTTTAATCTCGAAAAAAACCAAGAATCCTGTGATATTTTTGAAGCTTAAAAATATATAGAAAATATTTTATCTGAGCTTTGCAATTTTGAAAAATGTAAAAAAAATAAGAAAAAGTTAAAGTTAAATTAAAAAATTGGTGGGAAATTATAAAAAATGTCAATAAAATAATAAAACAATTATTCGAAAATAGTCAAAATATTCTGTTTTTTTTTCTTTCATTTTCAATTCCAATTTTTTTTTTCAGTTTTAAAAAAAAGTTTTATATTTCGGAAAAAAATAAAAATTAGATTTTTTTTCCTAATAAGAAAATGTTAAAATTTCGGAATATTTTTGGATTTTCAAAATCGTACAAAAAAATTAATAATTTTTTACTGATAAAAAAAATTGTAAAATTACGGAATATTTTTGGATTTTAAAAATCTAAAAAAACAATATTTTTTTCTAAAAGCAAAAATTTTATAAATTTCAGAAATACTTTTGAAAAATTCTTTCTTTCTTAATAAAAAAATTTTAAGATTTCAGGAATACTTTTGGTTTTCAAAAATCTATAAAAAATAAATACTTTTTTTTTATTAAAAAATTTTTTAGGATTTTCGAATATTTTTGGATTTTGAAAATCCTAAGAAAAAAAATATTTCTATCTTACGCAAATAATTTTCAAATTTCAGAAATAATTTTAAATTGTGAAAATTAAAAAATTGTAAATATTTTCATATTTCAGGAATATTTTTGGATCTTTAAAGAATTTCCTTTTTTTCCCTATAGAATGCTTTATGTTTCTAAGCATAACTGGGTCAATTTATTTATTCAATTTGAAAACCCATTACAAATTCCATTTGACTTGAGAGGCAATTTCGCAAATTTGATATTTCCATCGAAAGCCAATTTAAATAATAAAACAAGTTGAAACATTTTCCCAGCTAATTGAGTCACTTTGATGTTTTGACTTTTTGGTGAACATAAATCTATCCTTTTTCGATTTATTATTGATAGTACTTCCATTACTATTTTTTTCATTCAATGTTTAAATTGATTCCTTAAATATTCTGAATAGATTTTAAAATTGAACGATTATTTTAGGGCTTTCGTTTCGGTCTTGGCCAAATTAAAGTTGAGTCGAGCAAATGAAGTTCCCCTTCTCTCAAACATTTCGGGCCCTCTTTTTATACTCTATATATATATATTTTTTTTTTGCAAATATAATATACTCTCTTGTTGTTGTTGTTGTTGTTAATATATAAATTGTTTCTGATTGGGCTGGCCCGGCCGCTTGGCTAAGTAGTAAAAATTCTTTTTCCCCCAAGGGATGTGGAGCGGGGGGGGGGGGTCATTTTGGTCTATATATATTTTTATTTTGTATGTTTAAAAATAAATCGCGTAATAATCATAAATAGTTAAAAATATAAACCCAAACAAACAGGCCAACAATTAACCATTTCGTGGCAAATTTATGATTTTTTTTTTTTTTTAATAATTTCGAAAAAAAGAACTAAATTAGACGTCACCGTTTTGTCAGTCAGAGTGACGAAGGTGAATAAATTTTAATAACTTTTGGAAAAACTTCTTGGCCAAAAAAAAATTTGACAAAGCAACTGATAAGGCCAAAGACTGATTGAGGGAGGGAGGGACGAATCCAACCGGCAGAGGGGGAGGGGGTAGGAAAAAAAAAGCTTAAACCGTTCGATAAAATTGTCGAAAAATTGTGAAATTCTTAGAATAAAATGAAAGGGACAGCTTGGTCACACAATCTTGGCTGATACAAAGTCCGTTGTTGTTGTTGTTGTTTTTTTGTTCTTATCAGAAAATGATTGAACGGCTGCTGCCATTGCTCCATTTCAGTATCTGTGTATGTGTGTGTGTTGTGTGTGTGTATTTTGTGCTTATCTAATCACCTTGGGCAGCAACTGTAGCCCGAAACCAATCACAAGATTAGCGAGGCTGAGGCTGCCCCACACAAAAATTCTTTCTTTCATTCTTATTGCGCATGATTTTTGGTTTTTCGTTTTTTTTTTATGATATATTTTTTTTTTTGTTCTTTTATATTTTTTTTTGATAGGCTTATGGGTTTCATGTGATTCATATCACTCACAAGATGACTTCAGTCACTTGGCCCCAGGTGTGGCCTGTCTGAGTTTTGACGCAACTCGGAGATTACCTTAGTCTGATATTTCTAATCTTGCTGAGAAATTCTATTGATTTGCTTTTTCTTTATTTTTTTGGTATTTTTCTAAACTCAATTGTGCTTTAGATTAGCTGTAGTCAAACCCATTTGGCAGGCTTGCTTTCTTCATAAAAAAAAAAAAAATTGTTGCATTTTGTAGGCAACTGTACTTTTTTATTTCATTCTTAATTTTTTTTTTTCAAGTAATACGCCATATTTGTGGAGATGTTTATTAGCTTTGGTGGCAACTGTACTTTTGTAGTTTTTGGTGGATGGAAGGAGGAAAGCTTCTTCTTGATATAATTGAAAACCTTTTGTGTCAACTGTACTTTGATATTTTAATGGTAAGGCAGGCCGATCTGAAAGTATTTTTGTATAATTTTTGGTTGATACAAAAGTTGCTTGCCAAACTCATTGAAAGAATTGAAAAGCTTTTGTGGCAACTGTACTTTATCTAATCAGATTTTTTTCAAGAAAAATCAGCCATATTTATTCTGATTTAATTAAGCTTTTGTGGCAATTTTATTTGCTGATATTTTCCCCAAGATTGTTGAGATGCTTATGAGCTTTTTTTGGCAACTGTACTTTGATATTTTTTAGGGGATTTAGGATATGGAAGGATAAACGCTTCTTGTATCAATCTTAGTCGGTCACACTGACTAAGCTTTTGTGGCAACTGTACCTAATATGAACATTAGCTAGATAAACTGAATCAAAGAGCTCAAATTTTCTTTAAACCTTTGAGTCAACTGTACTTTTGATATTTCTTTACTAGTCTAGACTGTCAATTATGTAAATGTTGAGTCAACTGTACCTCTCATCCCACTGTTATTCAATTCACAATTCTGTATTGTGTAACTTGCCTTGTTTTGTTTTGTTTTTCGTTTCTTTTCCAAAACAGGAAGACGTGTTGAAATTCAAATTCAAATATTACAAAATGCTGAGCAATCAATTGGAATTTTCTCTTGCCCCGCCAGACGTGACATGCTCTGTTCATCCCAGACCACTACAGTACAGTACAGTCCAGTCCAAAGCCCTCTCAATATTTTTTTACTGTTTACTCTTTTCCATTAACAAATCCCTCAGATTATTGCACGTGTCTTCTGATAAGCAATTGTCAATTAATCGACACTCGATTCAATAACTAACAACAACAACAATTACAACAAAAAGAGCATTATAAAATTTTTATATATCTCCAAGCTAGAAAAGCAATAGCAAAATTGCAATATTGACTGAATGGTTAAGCTTTTTCATTTTATATATAATTTTTTATTATTATTTTGCGAAATATGTTGGAAAGGTTTTGGGTCGACAATATCTCCAATTTCGAATTGCAGCAGCCTCGTGGCGCCAATGCAAAAGTCATGTAATTAGAACGGTTGGTTTTGCTTTGGTTTGGTTTGGCTTGGATTTTGATTCCCATTCCCACTTGGTGAATTTGTTAGCTTTACTTTGTCTGAATGCTTTTTTTGTCTCAGTCATTCAATAATTACCCAATTAGAGCACTCATAGTCTGAGTGTGTGAGTCGGCTTTTATCTGCGACGACTCAGAGGAGAATATGAAAACGTGCCAAATGAACTACGTGCCCTCAGTTTTTAAGAGCATTCGTCAAGTTTTTTTTTTTTTCATTATAAAACTGCAATTGTACAACATTTAGCTAAAGTATTCTTGTCTTTATTCTGGCACTTCTTGTTTATGTAAGTGATTAGTGGGTGGGAAAAAAAAACAACCAAAAGAAGCTGCTAAAACTTGCAAAAAAAACTTGAGCAAAATTGGTGGCGCTAACTTTGAGAAGATGAAAACTCCCACTGAAGATGACTTCATCGGGCTTCTCTCGGTTTTTTTTCTTTGATTCGTTGAGCTCTCTCAAGTCTCGTCAGTTGGGGAGTCTGACATTTACCTCTTTAAGTTGACTCACTTAGGCCTAATCTATTCGGAACTAGCTTCTTGAGATTTTCCTTTTCGCTGACTTCACTCTGAGCTTCATTTTTCGATTCATTTTCTCAGATACTTTCAGTTTCTTTTCGATGTGATTTGGAGCCTCCTTTCAAGCTTCTTTTCAGGGACTCCTTTAATGGCTTCTTTTCTTGGACTTATTTTTTTTTTAATCCTTTTAAGAGATTCCTTTTCAGAGTTTCCTTTTAAGAGTCCAACTCAGTCTATGATTCTCAAAATTATTTTCTCAGTCCCTTCTGCTCAGACATCTCTTCTTATGAGTCCCTCCTTACCAGAGAGTTCTCTCAGGTATCTTGTCTTATTTTAACAGATTCTTTTTATAGTTTTATTCATTTTAGTCTAAGCTGGATAGTATCCTCTTATAAGACTTTTATTTTCACTACCTTTCCCTTATCTTTGCTTCCCAGCCTTCATTTCCTTAGTCCCTCCAGATTTGGGTCCTCTTTTCGGGCTTCTCTTCTCAAATCCGACTCTCAGATTCTTCTATTCTCTGACTGCTCTTCTCAGTCTATTCAGTCTGGTCTCTTCAATTTCCGCTTCCTAGACTAACCTTGCCTGTATCTTAATCTCCTTTTATCTGACTTCTCTTTTCGGATTTCTTTTTCCGAGCACCCCAACTCAACTCCCTTTCTCAAACTCTCCTTCTCAGGCTTGTTTTCTGAAATTTCCTGTCTCAGATCCCGCTTCCCAGACTCTCCTTCCCATACTTTTCTTTCCTGACTTCTCCGTCTCTCCTTCTCTGTTTTCTTTTCTTCCTCACTTCTACGAATTCTTTTCTCAGACTCTTTTTCTGAGACTTCTCTGAAGACTTCGTTTCATCTCCGACTTTTCTTTTGACTTAACTTTCAACTGGCTTCTCTTCCCAAATATTAAAAAGCCTTCTTCCTACTTTGGGATGCCTTAACTCCAAATATGGTGAAACCTTTTTTCTCAGAGTTCTTTTCCCGGAAATATTTGACTCTGACTATTTTCTTTGCCTTTTCTAAGGCTTCTCCAGTCAAGTCCTAAGATCTCCTTTCCCTTTTCCTATAGTTTTTAATTTTCCAAAATTATATTGAAATTCTCCGAGTTGACCAAATTGACCAACTTGGACGATCAAATGGAATGGAGTACTCTGTGTTTTTTCCCTTCAGATGTTGCCTAATTTCCATTAAGAACAATTACAGTTGCCACTCATTAATTTCAGGTTAGCCTGTCATAAAATGACCACAGCCACGACATACCACAAAGGTGGAGGAACCTTCCATCGCAGATTCAGGCAACTCACCCTATTTTATCATTCTCTCTCTCTCTCTTCCTCTGTCTGTCTCTGTCTTTCTGGCTTGTTGGTTAGCACCTGCCACAGGGGTAAACACAGCAGGTGGAATATATATTTTTTTGTACTTCTTTGATGATCCGGACAGCCTCTATTTTACCTTAACCAAATTACTCATACGCCCTGTGACCAAATGACTGACCTTTGTACATTTCACTTGTCAAACGAAAATCTAGTTTATATACAAATTCTTCTTCCACTAAATGTTGTTGTTGTTGTAATTTTTTTGTTGTAATTTGTTGTTGTTGTTGTAGTAGTTTTGTCCCCACCCACTTTAATGTCGGTCAAAGCTAATCAATCATAAAACCAGCCCACTATGATGACCATCAATTCCAAGGCCAACGACGCGACACGAACACCAACAACAACAACAACAACAAGAGGAAGAAGAAGAAGAACTAACTAACTGAACACTTTATTAGTTTTTTTGTTTTGTGTTTTTTTTTTAACTTGGCCAATTGAAAAGAACTTGGCAAAAGCGCGTTGAAAAACTTAACACGCTTCAGTTAAATAAACTTTCCAATTTCCAAAGAAAGTTGTCTAAGTTTTTCCTAAAAAAAAACAAAATCCAAATTTAGAATTTGCCAGCCTCAAGAATCCCCCCAAAACGATGCTGGAACCGAAAATGGTCAAAAAAAAAATATAAGAGAAAAACAAAACAAAGATCAGACAATGGAGTATACCAGAAAGAGACAGAGAGAGGGGGGTGGGGGGGTGGAAAAAAAAACTGCAGACCTTGAAACAGTTCAAAACCGTAAACGGTTCAGTGATCATTGATGTAAAACAGAAACGGAGCAGACCAGAAAAAAAAAACACCGAAGAGCCAAGCCAAGTCAACTTGAGTTGAGCAAATGAAATGAAATTTCTTCTTCTTCTTCTTCTTCTTCTTCTTCTTCTTCTTACTGGTGAAATAGTCAAGAGATAATGAGTGCAGTGTCAGACTGAGAAGGGGTTAGTGAAAGAAAGAGATAGATTGATTTGGCCCAGCACAACATCCGTCATCTTGTGGCTCTGCGCTGATGATGATAATGATGATGTTGTTGTTGTTGTTGTTGTTGTATTCATTGGAGGATGAGTTTATTTCTTGTTGTTGTTGTTGTTTTTTGGGCTGGCGTGTGCGCTGATCTGGCTGAGTGCACGGGGCCGGCAAAGAGGTCGCTTGGCGACTTGGTCAGAAAATCGTTGAGCCGTTGAGAGAGCTCAGCTCAGCCACACACACACACACCCATAACAGCAGCCCAAAAACCGACCGACCTGGCCATCAGCTTTAATATTATTATTTCTGTTTTGTTTTTTTTTTTTCGAGAATTTTGTGGTCTGGTCTGGTCTGCAGTCTGAGAGACTTTCTGACTGGGCAAGTAAACAAAGAATGAAAGAAAGATGCAGTAGTGAAAAGGGGGCGCTCTGGCTTTATTTTTTTTCAAAAGAATTGCAAGATCAAGACTGCCATTAAAAGTTGTTGTTGTTGTTATTTTTTTGTAAATTGTTAGTCAGCACCCGGGGGCAACATTGTCAGCCGGTTGGCCGTTGTTGTTGTTGTTTGTTGCCTTTATCGTCAACATCATGATGAGTTGTTTGTGTTGTTGTTGTTGTTGTTGTTGTTGCCGGTAATGATCTTTAACCAAGCGTAACGTTCGCTTCCAGTGCGTCTACATCTGCGTCGTCATCATCATCATCTTCCAGCCATTTCTTTAGTTCCCAATCTAGCTCTCTCTCTCTCTTTCTCACTCCCCCACTCATTGTCTCCCTCTCTCTCTCTCTCTGTCTGTCTCACTCTTTTTATCTCCCTCTGAGCTGACTGGCCATTATGTTCTCTTATAACTTCCTCTTCTTCTTTGACTTCCCCTTACTCCTCTTCTACTTCTTCTTCTCTTAGGTATTTGGCTTCTCCCCTTTCAGCAGCTTCTCTATTTGGCCTCCCCTCCCCCCCTCACTTATAAAAATTTATTAAAATGGCTTGGAGATATATCTTTATCTCACTCTTTTCCTATCTTCCCTCTCTTTCTTGGGGAATATTTTGGTATGCATCCAAGTGAAATGATTGAATGAATTTCACAATTTTTGATTTTTTTTTTTAAGCCAAAACAAAAGCAGAACAATTTTATATTTCACACTAATTTTTTTCACTTTCTACCAGGCAAACAGATACAAACAGAATCAAAAACAAAAAAAAAAAAAAAAAACCATAGGAAGCCAGCCAGACAGTCAAAAGATTTGCTGTTTTGTGCAAAAAAAAAAAAAAGAAGAAGAAAAAAATTCACAATGGCAAATTAAAGCACACAGACAAACTGAATGAGAGAGAGAAAGAGAGAGAGAGAGAGAGAGAGAGAAGTTAAATGTATCTGTATCTAAACAGTGAGTTAGTCGGGTTTGGCCAGCTGAGATACGGATACAAAAATGCTAATGCGCCTCATTCAATGAAAGATGACCATAAACATTAACATGCATCGGCCCCGAATGAAATGGAAGTTCTGACGCTGATGAAGATTCCGTCTATCTTCTGGACGCTGTTGCTCTTCCTCTTGCTACTCGTTGTTGTTGTTGTTTTTGTTGTTGGTCAAGCAATTCGTTCTTCAGAGAGTAATTGATGCGTTGGTGGTGGTGCTGGTGGTGGTAATGTTTTCGGCCAAGGGGGGCTTTGGGGCAGGAAGTGAGTTGATTGTGTTTGCCCGCGTAGCGTGTGAAAAATGCCAAGTGATTTTTTTTATTCATGAATTTTTGCCAGTGCTGCTGGTGCTTCTTCTTCTTCCTCGGACTGTTTCTGGTTAAAATTGATTCTTTTTTTTTTTTTTGTTTGAATTTTAAAGTTGGAGCTGATCTTTTGAAGATCATTAACCTTGAGATAGTTTTGATGGGCAAAAGATTTTACTTTTTATTTTTTTATTGGCAGAAGAGGAAGTCTTTAAGACTTGAAAGATAAAATTTTAAGAAAAATCTAGAATCTGATTTATTATTATTATTTTAGTTTTGGGGGGAAAAAAAAATTTTATAAAAAAAAATAAGAAATTGTTCTTTAAAAAAAATTTAAATTTGTCTATAAATTAATTAAGAAAATTGTTTAAAATTTAATTATAATTTTTTATTAAAAAAAATAAATTTGTCTATAAATTAATTTAGAAAATTGTTTAAAATTCAATTATAATTTCATTTTTATTAAAATAAAAAAAAAATTAAGAATTATTTGATAAAAAAAATTAATAATTAAGAAAATTGTTTGAAATTTAATAATAATTTCTTAACTAACACCTATTTGATTTTATTTAATAATCTATTATTTATTTTATTCTTTAGGAATATAAAATAATAAAAACCTTAATGAAGAATTAAGGAAAAAAACTTTTAAGTCTCATTTAATTTTTCAAAATAAAAATTAATTTATTTTAATAAAATTATTCATTTTTTAAATCTTTTTTTCCCAAAAAAAAAAAATAATAATAATAATAATTTATTAAAAATAAATTTTGTCTACTGTTTAATTTCAAATTTTAATCTTAAAAAAAATATTAATCATAAATTTCTTCGCTTTAAAATAAATAAGAAAAATTGATTTACTTTTTTTTTTGCTCATTTTCTGATTTTGTTTTTTTTTTTTTATAAAAAAAAATAAATTCAGTAAAATTGAATTTTTAATTGATCTTGAATAAATTTTATTTACTTTCAATATAACCATGTCTAAATTAATTAATTTAATTTAATTAGTTAATTTTTTTTAATTTTTTTTAAAGAAATAAGACATTTTTTAGTCTTAAAATAAATTAAATAAAATAAATTTAATAACATAACAATAAAATATTTATTTATTTTTTTTTTTTTTTTAATTTATTTTATTTTATTTTATTTGACTGATTTTATTTATTTATTTTTTTTTTTATATATATTTTTTATTTTAATTTTTTTTTTTTAATTTGATTTTTTATTTTTTGCCAGACAATTTACGTTCTCCTATAAAAAGATTCAATTTTTTTTTTGCTTTCAAAAAAAATATCAGCAAGCAGAATAAGGCAAAAAAACAGAATCAAGCAAGACAATTTTATCTCAAAGATACATAGCACCATATACAGTCATA
This sequence comes from Scaptodrosophila latifasciaeformis, assembly GCA_037075145.1. Taxonomy (NCBI): domain Eukaryota; kingdom Metazoa; phylum Arthropoda; class Insecta; order Diptera; family Drosophilidae; genus Scaptodrosophila; species Scaptodrosophila latifasciaeformis. The sequence goes on from JBAMCM010000073.1 coordinate 5,852,739, forward strand.
TGGATCGGGTATTTACACAAAATCAAAACCAATAAAAATAAATTTGATTTTGGAATTTGCCTTGATCTTGGCAAAATGTGTCTCTGTAGAGAACGCCTCTATATTTATATATGTATCTGTATCTGTATCTGTATCTGTTGATGTGTATCTGTAGGCGCTGAAATCTCAGCTAGCAAATAAAAAATCAAGCAAGAAAAACCAGCAGCCCCACAGACAAGACCCAAGCTGATGTGGCTATGGCTGTGGCTGTGGCTGCCGATCATCATCAGAAGAGAGAGAGACAGACAGACAATTTCACAGATACAAAATCGTGTTGTTGGCTGCTTGCGTGTGTATGCCCCGTACACCCATAAGTGCTTCATTAATCTCTGTCAGTTTCAGCAGAGACAGACAACAACGACTACGACGACGACGACGCCGACTGGAGTCAGTGCTGATGATGATGATGATAATAATGATGATGATGATGACGACGCCATTTGTTCCACTCTCCCCTTGGATGGCGCAGAGTTTTAATCTATGCTCCCTATCTCCCCCCCCCCCCCTCCGCGCAACTCTGACCAACAGCAAATGATTTTTCTGTTTCTTTTATGCCATTCGGTTCGCGTATCTACACCAGTCTCGCTGGCTTTGGCTTTGATTTTGACTGAACGGCAGCAGCAGCCGAACAGAGAGCAGAGGGCGGGTGGCAAGAGGCCAACAGAGAGGGCAACGCCTTTGGGCATCAGCAACTGGATTTTTTTTTTGCTTCTCTCTCTCTCTCTCTCTCTCTCTCGCTTCCACCTTGATCTGCTTACCCTCATCATCCTCCACCTCATTGTCCCCCCCTCCTACTGCTGCTGGTGTGCGCCATTGCTGCCCACCCCGCTGTGATTTTGAATGGCTTTTGACTTGAGTTCGGTGTTGTTTCGGTTTGAAAAACTTCATCTTGTTCGAGGGCAGCCACATTGGCTTGAGATGGCAGCATTTTTCAATACATTTTTCAATCTGTCTTGCTTCATTTTGTTTTAATGGCTTTTTTGTTTTCTGTGTTTTCTTTGTTTGTTTTGTTGGCTGTGATTGGTCGATTAATGGAGATGTAATTTCTGGATCTGATTCACTGATTTTTATACCCTGTAGCCGAGGCGAAAGGGTATCCAGAAGGAGTTAGTATGATCAGGGTGACTAGATTTATTTCTCTCCCCTTCCCTACCCATTTGTCTGACAAAGAATTTCTTAATTTTTCGTCATATGAGAGAAGAACTCAATTTTTCTTTCCATTTCCGAGGGGTAAGGGTATTCAGAAGGAGTTAGTATGATCAGGGTGACTAGATTTATTTCTCCCCGCTTCCCTTCAATTTTGTCTGACAAAGAATTTCTTAATTTTTCGTCATATTTGAGTGATTTCAAGATGAGAGAAGAACTCAATTTTTCTTTCCACTTCCACTTCCATTTTCTATTTTATTATTTTATTTATTATTATTTTTTTTTTTTGAGCAGATCGCGTGCCCTCTGTCTGACAACAATGAAGACATGAGAAGAAGGGTCATAATGTGTAAGAAAAATCAATAGCCAAAACAAAGCAATAAGAAAGTCAAATTCAGGCAGATGCTGATGGTCTACCCGGGCTGGCCCTGGTCTATTGGTGGTTCTTTGGCGCGTGACACACCCATCCAAAAGTGGTCCGGCCAAAAACTTAGTGTCAATGACACACCTTATATAAATAACAACAATAACAAACTAAAAGAAAAGAACCCCAGCAGCTCGACAAAAGGAAAAGAAACGCTCGCCCTCACTCAAGTTGACGACGCGGAACCAGAGACTCGCTATAATCCCCAAAAAAATAAAATAAAACAGAAAAAAAAACATACTCTTTATTTTATGCTTGTTTGGGTTTGAGCTCCCTTGTGGTGGTGTTTCCATTTAGTTAAACAGGAGCAAAAGTTGTAAAATTGAAAAGACACGCAAATTGCAGAATTTGAAATTGGAGTCAGAATTTCCAGGCAACCCGGGGCAACCCAGCCAACTACTTTGCTCTGCCCAGAACCGCTTCAATTTGGATGCCACCAAAAAGGGCCCAGCATGAGGCATAAAGAGACTAAAACTGCCCAGGGTATGCGTGAGCTAAAGTCCCTCAAATAACAAAAACAACAACAAGCCGAAAGCCCCCATAAAAATAAACATCAAGCCAGCCAGCCAGCCAGCCAGCCAGTCAGTCAGTCAGCCGGGTTTTTCCTTTCACTCTCTCAGCAAGTTTCAAACTAATGACGCCTTACCACCAACAAACCAGCCAGCCAGACCATTAACTGACCAAGCCAAGCCAAGTCAGTCCACCCAACTACCCACCCAGCAATTCCTACTCCCACACTGCCAGCCTGGCCAGGCCAGGCTAAGCCAGTCCAGTCCAGTCGAGTCAACAGTTCCGAGTCAGTCAGTCATCAGTGGTAATTACATGGACTGTTGTTGCCTTCGGACGACACATCATGGCTCTGCTCATTAAGCCAAATCCTTGGAGACTACAGGATAACATACAAACTATCGACCACATAGCAACTGCCCGGACCAGATACATTACCATTTTCCTGTATACATAAAAAAAAAAGCCAAAGGGTAGCTTTTTCTTTTTTTTTTTGGCTTTTCTTTTTTGGACTTGGATGCATTCAGGGTAATCAGGGGCGGCATCGGCTTTAATCGAATAGATATGGACATATAAAATTTTATATAATCGCGCACCAGAAATGGAATCCACTAAGTTCGAAAATAGCCACAGAGAATATTCAATTTAATTGAGACCGGATCGGACTAGACTTGTTTTGTTGAAGGGACTTGAGGGGAAATTGTTGTATCTAAGGAAAGATGGAATCTTGAAATGATATAGGGGATACTATGACCTTATATCGGATTGGATTGCTCTTGAACTGATATAGGGGCTACCATTACCTTATATCGAATTGGACTAGACTTGATCAGATATAGGGGATACTATGACCTTATATAATATATAGCTGGGCTAGGCTAAGGCTAAGACCAAGTCATGAGTTAAGTGACTAAGGCTTAGACCAGACTTACAAAAGGGACTTGATATGTAAATATATTTAAGGAAAGTTGGAATTAATCTTGAAATGATATAGGGGCTACCATTACCTTATATCGAATTGGACTACTCTTGATCTGATTAAGGACTAAAGGGAAACTTGATAGAGCATACAATCACCATATATATTATATAGCTGGGCTAGGCTAAGGCTTAGACCAAGTCATGAGTTGAGTGACTAAGGCTTAGACCAGTCTTACAAAAGTTCCCTGATATGTAGATATGTCAAAGGAAAGATGGAATTAATCTTGAAATGATATAGGATATACAATCACCTGATATATTATATAGCTGGGATAGGTTGAGACTTAGACTAGGCTTACGAAAGTAACCTGATATATATATCAGAGAAAGAGACGGTGTATACTGGTGTAGATATCTGATAGAATCAAGTGGATCGACCACTTTAGACTATCAACTAACAGAGCTATGAGTTAATTTACAAAGCCTTTGATAAAACCAATTATAGGGTATAGGTAGATCAAGCCAATCAAGAACCCGCTAAGGAATTAACAAGAAACTTCTATTGAAAATTCATTTTCGATTAATAAATCTTTGTAGAAATAGATCAAATCTCTTATAAGAAATTCCAGAAACTTGAAAAATCAAAAGCTTCACAAGAAGTCTGAGAGTTTGGGTAAGCAGAGAATATATATAAATAAGAGAATATTTTATATTTCAAGATCAAGCTGAAGGACTTAGAAGCCATGCTTTCCTCAAGTTAGGTTCTTATTTTTTAATTATAACCTAAATCTGTTAATAAATAATAAATAAATATTTCAAGTTTTCAAAACTTATATTTAGGGGCTTTGGTGACCTGAGTATACCAAGTTCTACCAATTAAGAGGTATATAATTACCCTTCAAATGAAGCCAAAAAATTGAGAGAATTTCGATTTATCAAGATTTCTAGAGTTTCCAGAAACTAACTACAGAATTTTCATAAGTCAGAAAATCCTAAGAAATAATTAAATTTTTTATCAAAATTAGCCAAAAAACTGAGAAAATTTGTAAGACTCAAAAAGTATTCCGAATTTTTTTTAGGAATATCCAGACCAATGGGGTCTATCAAATCACAGACCCTCTGAAACCCTGGAACCAAAAGTTTACCCCTGTCAAAGGACAGTCGAGCTTATTTCCACCATTTTGGTAGTTAAAAGAAGGAGACGCAGAGAGAGAGAGAGAGAGAGGAAGTCACATAAAACTGTGATAAAAACCCAATGGCCACGTCAATGCGGTGCGTCAAGTGTGGCCTAAGAAAATGGGTGGGAAGGGGGGAAGCCAAAAAGGGTGGCTCTCCAGTAACTTTTCCCGGGTAGTCGAAGTAATCTTCTCCAAGTATCTGAAGAAGCCCAAGTCAAGGGGAATGGGTGTCTCTATGCGACAATTTCCTGTTTTTAAAGTTTATCCAAAAAAAGAAAACAAGTGAAAGAAGAAGAAGAAGAAGGAAACAAAAACCAAAAGCCCAAAACAACAACAACAACAGCAAAAACAGCGTAAAATTCTCGGCAACTTACAGCAGCAATAAATTCGAATGAAATGTATCCAAAACTGAGGCCGCTGGCTGCCTTGAACGGAAGACAGGTGCTTGGCCAGGGAAGGTGGCCTGACAGAGGCGGTGGCGACGGTGATGGTGGTGGCGGTGATGGTGGTGTCTATTTTTTTTTTGGGGTGAATTTTAAGGACGGGGTCGTCCTGCGGTTGACGTGCAAGTTTGCTGGTGCTGCTGCCTTTTTTGCATATAAAAATTGTAATTGTAAATTGTATCTGTGCGCCATTTAGATACGAGCAGACCCGAAGTCAACAACAACAACAACACTAATAACAACAACAACAACAACAACAAATGAATGAGACGATTTCGAAACGGGGGTGGCAAAAAATCCAACCCCAAAAAGTTCATGTCAGCCGAGAATGTATCTGTATCTATGCCTTTGTATCTTTGTCTGTGTGTGTGTGTATAGCTTTCTCTCTCTCTCTTACTCTCTCTCGCTTTGTGTATCTCTTTGTTTTGTGTGTATGGTGTGTGTGTGTGTTTTTTTTTTGGTGGTTTCGTTTGCCCGCAATTGGTTGCCGCAGCAACGTTGATTTAATAGATTTTTCCGTTTTAGCTCGAAATGTATTTTGCAGATACGCCATACGACAACGTCGGTTGGGTAATGCTAAAAACCAGGGCCACAAAAAACAACAACAACAACAATTTATATAGAAACTAAAAGAAAACAACCTAAACTGGGTGGCCTGACTGAGCCTTGGCTTTTCGGTTCTTTGGTTCTTCATTCTGGGCTCTGGTTTCTGGGTTCTGAGTTTCTGGGATGACGACAATGCGAGGACGCATGTTTGTGTGTGGCTGACGTAGTCTGTTTTTTCTTTATTTTTTTGTCGCTTCACTTCACTTTTTAGGGGCTGTTTTATTCATTCGACTTTTCTGGCAGTGCGTCTCTTCCAGTGCGCATCCAGGCTAAGCCCTTTCCATCTTCGGCCCATTTCAAAAAGCACAAAAAAGTGCTTTTAATTTATGGTTTTTCATTTTATATTGGACCTCTCTCAGCATTGGCTGAATTCGATTGCAAAGTTTTCACCCTCACCCGGTTGGCTCCGGCTGTGATTTGTCGGGTGGGTGTTGGTCTGGCCTACTCGACTGGGCTGGACTGGGCTGGGCTGGGCTGGGTTGGGCTGGTCTGGCTCATCCAATGGATTGGCCAAAAAATGGCGTAAATCAAGACAAGATATTTCCCAAAATTAATTCACTTTGAAAGTTTTTCATAATTTCAAGTTTTATTCAGAAAATTTGTGTATTTTTCTGAGATTAATTTTTTTGGGTTTTTTTTTTTATTTTTTAAACTGAAATTAATTTTTCTTTATATAAAAAAAATGTTGGAATATTTTTTATTTTTTTTCTTCAAAATATTTTAATAATTTTTTGTAAAAAAATTAATTTTGCTGTTTTAGTTTTTTTAACCTAATTTCAAATTTTTATACCAAGAATTTTAAATATTTTAAAATTTTAATTTTCTTGGTTAAATTTTTTAGTCGAATTTTGAAATTTTTTTTGAAGAAATTTATATTTCAAGATATTTCCCATACTTTTTTTTTTGATCTGGTTTTATTGGGAGAATTTGTAAATTTATCTGTGAGGATATTTTTTTGGTTTTTCATTTTTTTTTTTTAACTGAAATGAATTTTTGTTTATTTAAAAGAAAAATATTGTAATATTTTATAATTTTTTTTTCAAAAATATTTAATTTAAATTTCTTCTTTAATTTTTTTCATCGAATCCAAATTTTTTTCCAACCAAGAAGTTAAAATATTTCAAAATTTTAATTTTTTTAAGATATAACTAATTTTTTAATTTTTTTTTTATAATATTTTATTTTAATATATTTTTTTTTTAAGTTTTGTTTGTAATTTTATTAGTATTATTATTTTTTTTTAATTTCAAGATATTTTTTCTCTTTCTATTTGTCTTAAATTTCTTAAATTTTTTTTTTTCAAAAATTGACCTAACCTCAAATTTTGTTCTTATCTCGACTTGCTTTTCTCATGCCATCCCATCTACCTTTGAAGACTAATGAACGATGACTCATTCAAATGTTCATGGGATTTTCTGATTCCATAGAAATACTCAGATATGAGTAATATGTGAACCAAGTTTTCACCCTAAAATTAATAAAAAAAAAAAACTTATTTTGAAGCAGAGAAAATTTCGAAATTTTCCGAAAAAAAATATAAAAAATTTGAGACTAAGCTAAACCAGAAACCCTAAACTTCCAGAATTAAAAAAAAATATTCCGAAAAATTTTAAAAAATTCTCCGATACTCTCCGATGAGACCCAAAACTCAAGGCTATTAAAATCCCAAGCAAAACCAAGGAACCAGAAATTGCAAAAAATACTCAGAAAACCTTAAAAAAAATTCACCGATTTTCTTAAGAAAATCTTGAAAAAATCTCAAACCAAAAATGGAACCACTTTCAATCTAACAAAATCCTAGCCGAGTTATAGAAATAACCTTCAGTTCTGCTCTATCGAGGATGGTAAACTTTGTTGTTTTCTAACAAATTCTTTTCTCTGTGCGTGTGTGTGTGTGTGTTAGCTTATTCTAGAATTGTAAGGAGCAAGTTTTTTGCGGCGCCATTTCTTTTTTTTTTGGCTAAGAGACGTCGGCTGGAAAACGAACTGTCAAGGACCTCTCAGGTTTTGGGGCTTCTCAGTGCGGCGTACCAAACTCATCCCCTGTCCACTTTTGGCCCTGTCAGCCACATGTCATTTGAGCAAAAAGCCAAAAGAATTTCAGATTCATGGCTTTGGTTTTTTGTTAGTTCTGTTTGTTCATTTCCGTTACACCCACACACACACAAACACACACACACCAACATATAGAAAGATGTAATGGCTGATGGGGTGCTTTCTAGGGGTGGCGGCTGGTCGGGGTTGGCTGGCCATCATTTAACGTCTACCTTTGCCTGCGTGTCGCTGACTCTGCCTAACTGCCACCCCCCTGCCACCCTCACCCTCACCTTCACCGCCACTGCCAAGTTGCTTCTTTTCTTGCTGCTGCTGCTGCTGTTGCTGGTTCTGCTGATATTTCTGCCGAGAATACGAAGCCAACAGCCACCCTCGGCTGTCATTAATTTACCTGCCAAGCAGCTCAGGCAGGCAGGCCACCCCCGCCAGGCGGGCCGTAAACAGCCGCCAACCCTGCCAGGCAGGCGGGCGGCCATACACGCAGCTTGGCCCTCAGGTCCTCATTTAGTCATTCGTTCATTCAGTTAGTTGCCTTGTCAGCTCGTCATCCAGCCAGCCAGTCACCCAGCCAGCCGGCTAGGCAGTCAGCCAGTCAGTCTGTGCAGCTCTTTTCTTCTTTTTTTTTTATTCTATACCATCCCCCATGTAATGTAAGCCCCTCTTACACCCTCTACACCGACCAAGCGACGAAGTGGCTTTGGGTTCGTTTCACCCTGACAGGTGAATTATTTCCCTCTGTGCGCATTTCTAATTGGATTTTCCCCGAGTTCTAAGAAAAAATCTATGAAATTTTATGTTCTCTCATGCTCACCAAAGCTGAATTGAGTTCACAGCAACCCCGACAGCCAAAAAAAAAAAAAACAGAGACCCAAAGAACTGATAAAAAGTAGACGAACTTTTGAATACCCTAGAAAAAGAACTGAGGGATTAGCCCAAGTGAAGCTAGGATCGAGAGAAAACTACTTTAAGGATTTACTTGATCGGAGCCTATGGATATATAAGGAAGATATAGAAAGTCGATGAAAAAATCTAAAGAACTATGAGAAGAACTATACAAGCTTTTGGTTAACCTAAAAAAAAGAACTGAGGGTTTAGCCCAAGTAAAGCTAGGATCGAGATAAGACTCCTTTAAGAATTAAATTGATCGGAACCTATAGATATAGCAAGCTCTTGAAAAAACCTAAAGCTTTACGAACTTTTGGTTAGCCTAAAAAAGAACTGAGGGTTTAGCCAAAATGAACCTAAGATCAAGATAAAACTTCTTTAAGAATTTGATTGATCGGAGCCCAGAGATATATAAGGATATAGCAAGCTCTTCAAAAAACCTAAAGAACTATGAGAAGAACTATACAAGCTTTTGGTTAACATTAAAAAAAAGATGAGGGATTAGCCCAAGTGAAACTAGGATGAAGTTAAAACTTCTTTAAGAATTTAATTGATCGGAGCCTAGAGATATAGCAAGCTCTTGAAAAAACCTAAAGCTTTCCGAACTTTTGGTTACCCTAAAAAAGAACTGAGGGTTTAGCCAAAATGAACCTAAGATCAAGATAAAACTTCTTTAAGAATTTGATTGATCCGGAACCTATGGATATAGGTGGAAAATATAGCAGGTCCTTGAAATGTTTTTGCCTGCCCAAAGAAGCTGAAGACCCCAGACAGCTCTCACCTAGGCAGAGTATGAAAATAAGAGAAAGAGAACAAAGCACACAGCAAGAAATGCTGGAAAAAAAATAACAGAACAAAAAATAAACCTACCACCACCCAGCGCAGCAGCAGCACCACCACCAACAGCAGCAGCAGCAGCAGCAGCAGGTGGCGTCGCAGCAGCTCTGCCACTACCCTCTATGTGACCTCTACACCGCCCAATTGCACACCAGCTCAGCCAGCTCCAAGCCAACCCCGTCACACCCACCGCACCCCACCACACCATAGCCCAGCCAGCCAACAACGCAAACACACACACACACACACACACATACAAGCACAAATATACAAAAAGGAACGAAAACATCATGGACGATGACGATGACGTCGTCAACGCTCTCGTTTACTCGCATTGTTGTTGTTGTTGTTGTTGTTGGGGCTGCTTCTTCATTTCCCATTAACATTGTGGTTGTGGTCGTGAGTTGCCTTGGCCGATTCTCTGCACATAGTCGCGCTTTATGTACCTACACACACATATAAATACAGTCAGCCCTCGCTTTAAGGCACTCCACCATCTTTATGGGGGGGTCAAAGGATTTTTAGGAAAAAATCAAAATATTTTTTTTTTATGAGAATTTTTTTTCTACTTTTAAGTCAAATCAAGAAATATTCTTTTCCCACATTTTGGGTGTTGACTGTATCGAGTATGGGGGGGAGGGAGCTAAAATTGTTGCCATTCCCATTGCCCGCTTGGTCGTTCTTCTGAATTTCTGATGTTTTTCTGATAAATTCTTTGCTATGTACAATCCGCCCCTCTCCAATCCCCTCCTCCCTCTCTCTCTGTGTTGATGTATCCTCTGGCTGTATTTTTACCACCCATTCTAATAGTTTTTCTCTTTTTCTTTACCTTCTTTCTTGTGCTGTACAGCATTTTTGATGTAGCCAGCAACCGCTGGGGCCCAAGCGGAGACCCACAGAGGTGGCAAAAATCAATATAGATGGACAGAGAATACATATACAATGAAATATAAAGATATATATACATATATATATATATATATGTATGGGGTCTTTGTCGAGTATGGTAGAACTCATATATGCGAGCAAAAGGTAAATAGAGATGCAGCATTTGGGGGCTGGTTTAATGGTCGCTTTCTATATGCTTGATTAAGTTCTGTGGATGACTGTACCTGGCGTTCGAGGGAATCTAAACAAAGTCAATTTAAAGAGAATAGAGAAATTAATTAGGGGAATCGTTAAAGATCTAAAAATCGGGTTCAAAGTGCTTTGGAAAAATTCTACAATTCCTCCTTTGAAGTAAATAGGAGAGAAATAAGAGTAAATAGAAGAAATATTCCAAAGATCTGAGGAGAAATTATTTGTTGTAAGAGGTAGGAGAATTAATTATTTTTAGACCTTTAAGAGACTCTTAGCTATCATAAGGAAATTAAAGCCCATAAAATAAATGAGGAATTACTTCATTAAACTTCCTAGAAAATAAATTAATGATCCGGAAACCTCGAGTAATATTTAGTTTGTGTTTTGGTACAGACTTTCTAAAGAACCTTTAAAGAATTTCTATAACCTTGCCATAGTTTAAAACTTATGAGCTGAACAAGGGAATATTCAAAAGATTTAGGGATAAATTATTCGGTCAGTTTTTCAAGGATCTGGAAACCTTGAGAAATATTTTGAGAATTATTGCAGTCTTTTTCAAGGAAGTTTGAAAAAGTTGAAGTCGTTCAAGTCATTCAAGACATTTTCCAGAAGCTTGAAAGAACTTGGTTAATTTCCTTAAAAGGCTTCCTAGAACCCACAGATAAATTAGTCGGTCAGTTCCCCAAGGATTTAAGAATCTCATGAAATATTTATTTACCATTTTAGTATAGATCTTTCTAAGGGTTTCTTCTCATCACCATAAACAAATTAAAACCTTAAAAAGAAATAAGCAAATAGTTCACCAAACCTGTAAGAAAAAAATCCGAGTTACCTGAGAAACCGGTGGAAAAAAGATTTTCTCAAGTCTCCTAAGATATTACAGAAGAATTCTTTACAATATAAAACCTTGATATTACCCATAATTTCCGATAAATGCCCACCATATAATCTAATGCCAGAATGAATCATATTTTACTGAAAAAAATGAAAAAAAAAAAAAAATGGTGAAATAACCCAAAGAAAATAAACATCTCTGGCAAGTCAATTCGGAATATCTTCGGTTAGTTCAATGGAAACTTTAATCTTTAGTACCCTTTGGGTATGAATCATAATGACTATAGATTTCATATTTGTACGCCCTCAGAGGCCAGAGTAATACCTATGTCTTCTGCCCCGAACTGTACAATGTTGTGTTTTACCAATAAATAAATACAGAGTATATAAAATCGTATCAGCACTAGAGCGATAAGCAGACCAACATCTGTTAAGCAAAGCACACACAATTGATCTATCTATATAGCCGTATAGAATTACTTAAAGAGAGGGAATTTTGTATTTGGTTTTTTTTTTATTATTATTTGAAGATTTCTTGAGAGTGTCGAAGGTGTGTGAGTGAGTTTTATGATTGCAAAGTTGGGTGGGACAAATTGGTCTTTTGGGTGTATATAGATTTGCTTTGAAATTCCTCAAGTTTTGGTATTTCCAGCTAATTGCATTTTGACGCCAAAACAAAGATTTATTTGTCCCCAAGCAAAAAGCTATTAAAATTTCCAAAAGCAAACAAGTCTGACACAGCTGACAGAGCCGAGACTGTCAACTGGAATCCTGACGGGTTCGATCTGATCTGGTCTGGGCCATCTGCCAGAGGCTGCATGGGGTGGGGGGGAAACAGACTGGCTAATTAGACAAGCTCATTTGATACATGAAAGCCTCAGGGCAGATCAAATTGAATTCATATTCAGCAAACAAGCTCAGAACTCAACTGTACCACAGACCACTTTGAGGTTGCGGTTTCTCATTTTCGGTTTATTAAACATATGGCCAGTGGCATGTTTCATCAAAAAAAAAAAAAATAAATACAATATTTTTGTAATAAAAATAACAAAAATTTTTATCATACAAATGATAACTTTAAGTAGATCCACTTTGCCTTCTACCAAGCAATCTTCTCTGACCCTTAAATTGTGGTTTCCTTATATTTCTTTCTTTTTTTTTTCGAAAATAATTATTATTATTTTAGTGACCAGAATCATACTGATAAGGCAACAACAACAGCAAAATAGTTGCGGTAAACCTCAGTTTCTCAAATCAGTTGCGAGTCTCATTATCTTTTTAGGATATTACGAATTCTCTGACTTTTCAAATCAAATTTAAATATTACAAAAAAAAAAATACTTTTCAAAGAATTTTAATATATATATATAAATTTCTGATATATATAAAAATATATATTTTTTTATGTAGAAAGATACTTTTGTTCATATATTCAGTTTCTTTTGTCTGTAGATAAAAAGTTGCCAGCTCAGTGAAATAAATCATAAAAACAGAAGGTAAAAAATAAACAACATCAGTAAAATAATAAAGAAAAAAAATATATAACAACAACAACAACGAAAAAAGGTGATAAATAAAAATAATATTATTGGTATGAGCCAATGTAATTCAAGTAGCAAGTGCAGCGATCATTGATCTATATCGAAAATGCAAAAGATCAGCAAAATAATAAATGAGAAATTCGTTGCCACCAAAGTCGGGATACATTACAATAAAACTTTTGTGAATCTGGAAATTTCCAAATGTGAACAAAATTAGCCAACTCTCACAAAAAAATGAAAAGGCGAATAAAATTAATTTTAATAAAAATATTTAACAAATTAAAAAAAAAAAAGAAAACCCTCATAATAAATAATAAAAAAAATAGATAGTAAAATACATAAAAAAAAAATATAATAATAAAAAAATTAACAAATGTTTAACTTAAGCTTTGGTTTTTTTTTTGGATTCTGAATTTTTTAAACTCGAAAAAGAAAAAAAAAATACAATAAAATTGATATTAAGAAATATTAAAAAAAAAAAAACAAACATAGAAATATCAAAATAATGAATAAAAAAAACTGAAAAATAAATATATAAAAAAAAGAATAAAAAAAATAAGCCATAAGTTTTTTTTTTATTTATATTTATTATTTCTATGATCTGAAAATTGCCTATCAAATATATTTCAAATTTAACAAAAAAAAAACTATTAAAATTTAAAAAAATAAAACAAAAAGTACATTTTAAAAATAAAAAAAATAGTAAAAATCTGTAAATAAAATTTAACAATTTATTTTTTATTTCCCCATAAAATTGATTTTTATTTAATATATTTTTTCTTATTTAATAAAAAAAAAATCGAAATAATTTTTAATTTTATTTTATTTGTCAAACAATTATTAATTACTTTATTCACCTATTTAAGATAATTTATTTACTTCTTATTTATTTATTTTTTTCACTTAATTAAAAAAAATATATACATACATATTTTATTTTCATTTAATTTTAATTTTTTTTTTATATACAATTCTTATATTTTCCATTTTTCCATTTAAGAAAATTTATTTGATTTTTATGTTATTAATTACTTTATTTCCCCATATAAGATAATTTATTTATTATTTATTTATTTATTTAAATTTTTTTATTGGTTTTATTAAAAAAAAAATGTATATTCTATTTTTATTAAATTTTAATTTTATTCTATTTGATAAGCAATTTATTTATTTATTTTTTTAAATTTAATTTAAATGTTTTTTCTTATGTTTATTTAACCAAAAATTTTTAATTATTTTATTCCCCATTCAAGAAAATTTATTTAATTTTTATGTATTTATTTTTTTATGTTATTTTAAAAAATCTTAATAATTTTTTATTTTTTCTTATTATTAAAATTTAATTTGATTTTATTTGACAAACAATTTTCAATTATTTTATTTCCCCATTCAGGAAAATGTATTTAATTATTTTTATATAATTAAATTAATCTGATTAATATTATTTCATTTAAATTTTAATTTTATTTATTTTTATTTAATTTTATATGAAAACAATATTTTAATTTTTTTTATTAATAATTTGATTTTACATTTTTTTTTTATTAAATTAAAAATTTTTTTAATCTTCAATTTATCTTCTCAAGTTTCAATATTTTTCTCGAAAAAAATAAGAACAGTCCAGAAAATAAACTAAAAATAAAAATTTTAAATATGCTCAAAAAATATTTTTATTTTTGCTTTAAAAAATAGTCAGTCGAAAGATCTTGAGATAAGCAGAAACTTGGAGTATCTGGCGAATTGATCTCACAATCTAACAATGATTGCCAAAGTGAAGATCTCTCTAAAAAAAATAGGAAAACAACACAATACTCGATACGAATTTATTTTGTACTAAAAGATACACACACAGATACATATGTGTATGTGTATATGTATATGTTTATGCACTTACATATTTCAAGTGTCATTAACCCGTAAGCCCATCACTCAGACAGTCGGTGGACGGGTTGCTTAGCACGTGTTTTTAAAATGTTCATTTTGTTGTTGTTGTTGTTGTTATTATTATTTTTCGGTGTTGGTGTATCTGATGGATTGTGATCATGTGGCTGGGGTCTATAATTCTGCCACTGATTCTTAGCTTGTGGCTGCGTGATAGCCTGGGGGGGGGGGGGGAGAGGGGAGTAGTGGGTCGGTGGGAGAATATATATATATGGAGGAGGGGTTAATCATGCCTGGTCAACAAGACACGAGTCATCAGTCTGCTGTGCAATATACACATTGCACCTGTACTAAAACAACAACAACAAAGCGAATCAAAAGACTCAGAAGAAGAAGAAGAAGAGGTATCAAGTATATGTTGATCAATTTATATAAAAAAAAATATCAACAGAAAATGAAAAAGAAGAAGAAGAAGAAGAATCAGTCAACTCATTTCCACAGCCAGCGAATACCGACCCAACGATCCGATTTCATTTGTAATTTTATTATGTTGCAATTGCCATGATTATGATGTCACTGGACAAAGACTGTGAGATGTCTCACAAAAAAAAAAATAATAATAATAATTTATATGAAATAAACAACAACAATTTGACGATAAGTCAGGTCTGCTTTTGTTTCGAATTGGCCTGAATTTTATCTTGGCAATGCAATTTTCTTCACCCAACCCGCCCCCCCCCCCCTCTTTCACTCTCTCATTCTCTCTCTCTCTTTCTCTGGGTTTAAGCTTGAGATTACAGAAATCATATAGCCAAAAAGGTTTCATATTACAGCTGCCAAAAAATAATAATCCAAATACCTCGGATTAGATACTCTTTTTGATTACAAAAATTTGCTAACCTAAAAAATATTAATTTTTATTAAATAAATCTTTAATTATAATTTTTATGGAAATTCTCTCAAAAAGAGTAGACAAAACTCTGGGTTATACAGAGAAATTAAATCAATTCAATACCAAGTCAAGTCAAGTCAACTCATTCAGTCAAGTCGCGTTGAGTGTGCTGATTTGTCAGATACACTCCAATACATATTTATATATATATATTTCAACGAAATTTGCTGAATCCATGGAAATCGAGCTAATCAGTGAGAATGATATGCCACCTAAATGACAAAGGTGGTTTTTCTTCTTACCCAAAAAAAAAAAAAAAAAAAAAAAAAAACAAGGGAAATATTTTTTCGTACAAATTTTAGAAGAGCTTCTTTTCTTATTCATTGAGTGAACCAGATAAATAAATAAACATTTTGCTTTTACAAATATCTTGTGGCGCCTGTCCCCCCCCCACCCCCTGTCGCAGATCACACAAGACATTCCTCAAGGTGCACCAAGAAACCAAGAATTGTCAAAATTCCAAACTCAATGGAAGCGTTTGTTCTACTTTGGAGAACTGACAAATAAAAATACATAAATAAATAATATCCCAGCTTATAGAGAATTTTTTCATATATTCATTTCATTCATTCCTTATCGAGTCCAAGGAGACTTAGACCATCATTGAGTGATTATCTTTATTTATTTTTTTTGATGGTCAAAAAATCATTCACTGACTCAGTCAGTTCATTCATTTGTCATTTATTTGTGGCGTGTCACGTAATTGGAGATCTGCAAGTAGTCTGAATAATTTAGAAATAATTGGAGAATTTCTTTCTTTTTGGGAACTTGATGGAAACTAGAGGAATTCTGCTTTTTGAGAAACTAAAAAACAAAATAGTCCACAGGTTTGAGAGAGACTCAGAATTCTTGAAGAATATTTTTATGAAGGTTCCCCTAAAAGGTTCGGGATTTTTTAGAAATTCCTGAAACTTAATTTTAATGATTTCTACTTCAGGAAACCCGAACTTCTTTCAGGGGTTTCTGTGACTTAACTGTTGGAGGGTTTTCTTTAGGAGTTTAAGAAACACTTTGAGTGTTCCTGAAACCTTCTTTCAGGGGTTTCTAAAACTTAATTTTTACAGGTTCTTCTTCAGGAGTTTTGGAGATACTTGGGGAGTTCTTGGAACTCAATTTTTGAGAATTTTATTTAGGCGAGTGAGGCCTCTTTAAGGGGTTTCTTAAACTTAATTTTTTGAGGATTTTTTTCAGAAATTTCGGAAATATTTAGGAAGTTCTTGAAACCTTATTTTTCGGGATTTCCTTTAAGAGATTAGGGCTTCTTTCAGGGGTTTCCAAAACTTCTTTTTTAGAGGTTTTTCTTCAGAAATTTTTGAGATACTTAGGGAGTTCTCGGATACCCATTTTTCTAGACTTTTCTTTAGGCGAGTCAGGCTTCTTTAAGGGGTTTTTGAAACCCAATTTTTAGAGGATATTTTTTAAGGGTTTCAGAGATACTTAGGGATTTTCTGAAGCCCAGTTTTTTATGATATTCTTCAGGAGACCTGAACTTCTACCAGGAATTTTTGAGAGTTTATTTTTGGAGGATTTTTTTCAGAAGATTCGGACTTTTTTCAGGAATACCAATAACTTTATTTTAAAGTTTTTTTTTATAAAGAATTTCTGAGATACTTTGGGGACGCGCTAACTTAATTTTCAAAAGAGTTTTTCTAAGACATGAAAAGCTTCTGAAGAGTAATTTTTGTGGGATTTTTTCTAAGATATTCGGACTCCTTATACAGATTCCTAAAACATATTATATAAAAGACTTTCTTCAAGAGATTCGTAGATAGTTTAAGAATTTATGAAACCTTTTTTTCAGAGGAGATCTTCATGAGATTCAGGAATACTTGTACCTTCATTTTAAAGGTCTTCCTTTGAGATAAAAAGCTCCTGAAATTCTTCGAGGCATTCGGGCTTCTTTAAAAAGATTTGCAGATATTTTAGGAGTACCCAAAACCTGTTTTTGACAGGATTTTTCTCAAAATATTCGGGCAATACCTGGGAGGGATTTTCTTCAAATGATTCCCAGATACTTTGGGAATTCCTGAAAAGCCTTTTTTTTAAGAGATTCTTCGAGTTTCATTGACTCCCTTCGAATTTCTGTCCTTCCAATTAATCAATAAAATCAAACAAATGAAATCTTTCATTACTCTTTTTCTGAATCATTTCAAATGTATAAAAAAAAAAAGAAAAAGAGAACCCATTAAGAAATCAGCTAAACCTGAAACGATTTTCTTCTTATTTACACTTATCGAAATAGTTTCAAATAAGCTGAGCAACTGAGCAACTGAGCAACCTGTCTTATCGCCAACCAAAAGTATTCAATACAAAAACTGCGATTGTGAAAGCGCAAAAAAAAAAAAGAAAAAAAAAATACCTTGAAAAAATAAAATAAATATATATATTTTTTTTTATTTTTTATTTTATTTTTTTCGTTGTACATCATGACATCAGTAGGGAGAGAATTTCTGGGCAAATATTTAACTTAATTAAAGTTATTTGAAATATCAGTAAGCGTTTAACGGTAAATTCTCTATATCTTTTATATATATATATGTTTTTTTTTGTGTCGCCAACCACGAGAATGAGATATTATCTAATGCCTTTGACAAATCCCCAACAGGCTTAAATGAATGAGGGACAGCAGCAGCAGCAGAAGAAGGACAGCAGAGGCGGAAGACTTATGGGATGTGGTGGTGGTGATAGGAGTGGGGTGGGGTGAAGTGGGGGTTGGGGTGAGCTTGTGACAAGCGCACATCATCATTCAAAATATCTTATCAGTTTGGGGGGGGGGGGGGGGAGGAGTTCGGGGTTGAGCAACTGAAATTACTCATGGAATCGAATTTGTATCGAACAAAATCATGGCAAAAATCGTATTTAAATCCCCATTAGAAAGAGAGACTGAGAGAGTGAGAGAGAGAGAGAGAGAGAGAAGAGTATCTATCTATAAGTAGTTGTAAATTGTGTCTGGGGGAATCTCGAGGTTCTTATTTGCCAATAACTTACTAAGCGCTTGTAACTTGCACCGATAATTTCTAATGCGTTTTGCTCTATTTTTTTTTTTACTATTTGCTCATCATAAAATAAAAAAAGAAGAAGAAGAAGAAGAAGACTAGTTAAGTGATTGACGACAACTCAGTCGGTGGGGCTTTTTTTGATCTAGGCAAACGTTGACAATAAACAAATCTATTTTTTTTTTTCCGAAACTCGTAAAATGATTTGGGGAAATGTTTTTTTTTGAGGCGTGGTCAAGGTCTTTTCATAATTAATTTTTACAGGAAGTTTTTGGTTAATTCTCTCAAAGTCAACTTGACTCTTATCGATTGGCCTTAAAAATTCTTTAATAAAAAAGGAAAAATTCTAACGATTATCAGCAATTCAAAATCATTTGATAAACCATATTTCTCTCACTCTCTCTCTCTGAGTTAGTCTATCTTCCTTATTTGGAATGGGTTCAAAGTTTCAAAAAAACTTGACACTTGACAATTGTGAAAAGAAAATATTACGAGTTGTGGGTTTTTCAGGGATTCACCCAAGTTTCTTCTTCAAGATGCTAGTTTGTTCTTTGTAATGAGCAAATATTCTTATCAATGACTAACAACAAATATTTCAAAGATGCAATAATCGATAATATGAAGAAAAAAAAGTAGAAGAGAACTCAGACAGATAGAAATTCAACGCTTCTTAACAAAACAATAGGCAAAAGATACAAAAAAAAGATACAGATACAGATACAGATACAGGCGCGCAATTATTTGCTTAAGTGTATCTCTGAAATTGAAGACTCGAGACAAACATAAACGAGTTTGTCATAGCCAACTTTTAGATCCGACATTTAAGTCACTTAACAACAAATTCCAATCGTCACACAATCAACGTTCAAACAAACAAATAAAAAAAAAAGATACAGATGAAAGTGAGAGAAAAAAAAAATCCCACAAAAAAAAATAAATCTAGTTCGAGTTGAGAGGAAAAAAAATTGTTGTATTTTATTTGATTTAATTTTCTGATCTGATCAGGGCACGTAGAGTCTGGCGAAAAAAAAAAAATGACTAGCAAATTGCGATCGGTGATCAACGATCTTCTCTCTGTGACTCTGACAACATTTATCACAATCATTACGAGCATCTGTGTTATTTCAATTTTTACAATTTGCAATTACACTTGAGTAAATATCAACAAAAACAATGCGAAGCCACTCGTATTCCAAAAAGAATATAACAACAACAACAACAACAACAATTTCAAAGATATAAAACGTCTGAAGAAATAAACAAAAAAAAAAAAAAAAACCTAATGAGCAAAATGTTTCTATATCTTTTTTTTGTTTTTCTCCCCACAGCTTCTTGATCACACGCTCGCACTTGCTACGTAATTTGATAGACCCCGGCCGGAGTTGTTGAAGAAGAAGAAGAAGAAGAGATCTCATACTTCATTCGTGTGTCAGCTAAAAAGTGTTGACTCGTTGTGATAAATCTTGCAATTTGTTTTTTTTTTTTATTGCCCATCATATTTAGCTAAATGATAACAAGATACTTTTAAGAGGGTCTCGTGAGAGCAGTTTTATATTTTTGTTTGGTGGGAAAATTGCCGAGGACTACAAATGATCAAATTCACTCAGCTTTGCTTGGGTTTTTTTCTTTTCATTTCTTCTTCTTTATAAAATAAATATAAACACTTCATACACCCACCCAGCCAGCCAGAGAGAGAGAGACAATTTTTACACACCCTCACACCATGCACACCTTTGTTTGCAGCCACCCAATGAGTAAGTGTCAAAGCGTGTCACAGTTGGAATTGCAGACGGAAAGTGAGTGTGTGCAGATACAGGCACTATCTCTATCAACAAAACCAAAGAGTTATTTACAAATTGCAAAACACCCGCATAAGCACACTCATTTCCTCATCTACACACACACACTCTCTTCCTCTCCCTCTCTCTTCCTCTCTCTCTCCCTCTCTGTCTGGGGGTCTTGGTCCAGGTGTTTGTTTGGCTAAGCCAAAGATCCCACAAGATAAGCGACCAAAGCATACACTCTTTGGTTTAGAGGTTATTCTTATGTTAAAAATATCTTAAAGATAGTTTATAGTATCTGTGAGATACTTCTCACTTTTTTTTATAGAAACTGTAGGTGGAAGCTTTGGGAACTACTTTGAGTTTCTTGAGACTCTTTAAGGCATATTGGAATCTTGACTTGAGCCTTGAACTACTTTCAGGTTCTTGAGACTCTTTAAGGCATATTGGAATCTTGACTTGAGCCTTGAAATACTTTGAGATTCTTGGGACTTTTTAAGGCATATTGGAATCTTGACTTAAGCCTTGAGTATTTCTTTAAATTTTCTGTTTTTGGTATTTTCGAATCTTGACTTTCTTGGTGCCTTCTATGGCTATTTGATTTTCTGGTATATTGGAATCTTGACTTGGGATTCTTGGGAGGTTATTTGAATTTCCTTTGATTTTTTTGGCATATTAAAATCTTGACTTAAGCCTTGGGATTCTTGGTAATATTTTTGGGTTCCTCGATTTTTGAAGAATCCTTTTAAATTTGACAGGAATATTTCTGTCAGCTTATGTTTCTGGCATATTAAACTCTTGACTTAAGCCTTGGGATTCTTGGGGTCTCTAAAGGTTCTTTGATTTACCCATGTTTTTGTGGTATATTAAAATCTTGACTTAAGCCTTGGGATCTTTGGTACTATTATTGGGTTTTTTGATTTTTTAAAAACCCTTCTAAATTTGACCAGATATTTCTTCCATTTTTTGGTTCTGGTATATTAAAGTTCTGACTCCAGATTTCACCTTCTTGGTGCCTTCTACGTTTCTTTGATTTTCTGGTATATTGAAAACTTGACTTAACCCTTGAGATTCTTGGGACTCTTAAAGGTTCTTTGATTTTCTCTTGATTTTCTGGTATAATGAAATCTTGAGCCTTGAGATTCTTGGGACTTTCAGAGGTTCCTCAAGTTTCCTTTGATTTTCTGGTATATTGGAATCTTGATTTGGGATTCTTGGCACTTTCTTGGGTTCCTTGATTTTTGAAGAATCCTCTTAGATTTGACAGAAATATTTCTTCCAATTTTCTGTTTCTGGTATATTGAAATCTTGACTTAAGCTTTGAGATTCTTGGAACCTTTTGAGGCTCTTTAATTTTTCTATGATTTTCTAAGAAGCCTCTTGTATTTGACAGAAATAATTCTTCAAGTTTACTTATCCCTGGAATTTTGGAGTCCTGACTTTATTGAGACATCATCATAATAATGGAAATTGATTTAATTTTAATGTACAGATTCATCTCCAAAAAGGATATAGCAAGCTTCTTTATTTCTAGGAAATTTAAAGACCAAACACTATAGGCTAGTTTGAGGGTTCTGATATAGTATTCTTTCTTCAGGAATTTCCAGATTTTCTAAGTATTTTAGAAGCTTTGATATCTCCCCCTATTTTGAAAAAGATTATAGACAAATTCTTCATTTCTTTTATAAGGTTTGAGTTCTTTGGGATACTTTTAACCCAGAAAGTGTATGCGAGGCAGAAGAAGACCAGGCCAATAGCCTAGAATGTCTCAATCTCTCGGGCCCTCACAGACCTCTCTCTCTCTGTCTGTCTCTCTGTGTGGCGTATCTGGCCCATTTTAAGCTTATCGCTGATTATTAGAAAGGCTAGAAAAAACGAAAAGCTGCTGGCAACGGCGGCGTTGGGGGGAAACTAAGACTTCAATATTCAATGAATGTGGCTGATGACGATGACGCCGCAATTTGAGCCAAAAGACCCCACAAGTGTGTGCGAGTGTGTGTGTGTGTGAGTAATTATTACCGTCTGATTCACACATGTAGATACCAAAACCAGGCCCACATGTCAGCGAATTTCGTTGGTCGTTGCCGAAAATAGAACAGTCAAGTTAAGCGAACCCTTCATACTCTCTGTTTCTGTTTTTTTTGTTTTTTTGAACTAACCGTAATGATGATGCATACAAGTCGATTCTATATTTAATACAAATCAAAGAAAAAATATCTATATTTATTTTCACATATCTCACCAACTGATTGTCTTAGGATTTGATTTGATGATGGCAACATTGACGTAATATGAAATTGTTCGATTTGTTTTTTGCGAGAAAATCCCCGAAATCCACGGAGAGATATGATATGATTCTTATCGGTGTGAAATATATGAATTACTTGGAAAATTTGTTATTTGGGGGGACTCACTGGCTAAATTTTCACAAGCAACTCCGTCATTCATAAGTCTGGCTCGGGCCAGTCTAAAGTCATAAAAACTGTAAAGATATGCTTACCTGGCCGCTATGACGTCGTCGTCGTCGTCGTCGACGACACAAACGATGACGGCGTCGAAGACAAAACGATGTCGTCGCGTCTGCAATTGTGTAATCGACCTGGTCGGACCTTTTAGCCAAAAGTCAATTGCTTTCTAATGAGCTAAAAAAAAAAAAAGGATTTCCAAAATTTTTCAGCTAATCACCTTTTTTTTATTTATTGGCCCAAAAAAACAAAGTGTAAACTGAATCATGTTTGTTGGCCCAAAAAAAATAAATAAATAATATTTATTATTGTTAGGCAAACATTTCGGTGGGTCCAAAGTTTTCAACACTGCGAATTTTATCAGTTATGACAAAATTACCGTTATGTTTAGGGCTCACCTTGACAGAAACGAAACAACCAACACTTTGCCCACCTATTAAATCCATTAACATAGCGCAGTTTGCACACAAAAATTATAACAATAAAAATAATGAATGAAGTGAAAAAAAAAACGTCTGACAAAATGACGCGTAAATTAATAACAATTATTATTTGCAATGAAAACAACAACAACTGCAAATCAAACGAAAGTGAATTTTATTTATTTACTTTTTTTTTTTTCTTGCAAAACAAAAACCGCAATGTGAGCGAGCATCACTGATTTAATGAGAGCAAACGAAATAGAAGCACAACCCCAGAGTGAGCGAGAGAGCAAATCAATTTGAGTGAATGAGCGTGGGAGTGCAGCGCAGCATAGACAAACCAAACCAAAAAAAAAAAAAAACAAAAGAAAGAAAGGAAAAGAAAAAAAAAAAGCACAGCACTCTCTTGCTCTCACTCACACTCTCTCTTCTTTATGCCGGTGTGCATGTATTTCTTTGTGACTCTGACTGATTTGTGTATGTGTGTGTGTTTGGTTTGTTTTATGCAAAGTTAAATGCTAACTAAATGCTTGCAATTAAATGTTAATGTCGCTGGGCTTTTCTTCTTCGTCTTCTTCTTCTTATTGTTTATGTCGACAAACATAGCATTGTTTTTGTTATTACTCTGTGGCACTTTTAAGTCAAGTCTTTAATTATAACCTTTATGCTTTTGCTTTAATATTTCTTTTTTCTTTTTTTTGTAACTTTTTTTGCCATTGTTATTGTTGCTTATTAATTTACAAATTATGTGGCTCTTTGTAGGTATTTGTTATCACTTTCGGTCTCATTGGACAATTGAAAAGCGAAACTGAACAATTACACACACACACACACACACACAACGGCAACAACAACAACAACAATAAATATATGAAAAATTTTTTTGTTTTTCTTCTTTTTTTTCTCAGCCGTTTGCATAAGGCGAAATGCATAGCTCAGTTGCTTTTGTTGTTGTTGTTGTTGTTGTACAAATTTAATGTGTATTTAACACGCATCGTATTGCTTTGCTATTGCCACTTATTATTATTGTTGTTGTTGTTGTTATTATTGCTTAGCGCCAGTCAAGCAATAATATTATAGCAAAAACAATAACAAAAACAACAACAACAACAGCAATTGTCATAAAACAATAACAACACTGATGCGTACCACCTACGCGCGCTGCAGCAGCACTCAAACGGCAGCGGTGGCAGCGGTGGCACCAAAATACACTGGCTACCTTAGGCACAGTGGGTTGAGTTATGTTAGCATGAGTTGAAATTAATATATATGTGGGGCAATAAATTTGTAAAAATTTAACAAAATAAATTAGTGACTTTTATTATGAAATAAAAAAAAAAATAATATTAACTATTTAGTCAGATTAAATAAAAAAAAAATATATTAATAAAAAAAAATATATATTTATAAATAAAAATATTTAAGAAATAATTATTACATAAAACTAATTAATTTATTAAGTCATAAAATTGTTTATTTGATAAAAAAAAATAATAATAATTACATTTAAAAATATTTATAAATAAATAAAAGGCTTTAATATTTATCTAAAAATATTTAAGAAATAATAAATATATAAAATTAATTTTTTTTTATAAAATCATAAAATTTCTTAATTAACAAAAATAAAATAATTATACGTAAAAACATGAATTATTTATTTTTATTATTTAATTATTAAATCCTAAGTTTTATTGATATTTAAAAAAAATTAATTACATGATTAAAAATATTTAAGAAATTATTAAGAAATAATTAAGAAAAATATATGATTTTCTCGGAATATTTCATCCATTTACTGGATTATTCATTATTTTATTAATTTCTCAAAAAAAAAAAGTTTTTTCAAATTATTAATCCATTTAATAAATTATTTTTATTAATTTTTCCAAATAAAATTTTTTTCAAATTTTTAATCCATTTAATATATTAATTATTATATGAATTTTTCAAAAAAAAAAATAAAACAAATCCACAGTAAAAATTATAAATAAACATTTCCATTTAATCAAACTCGAATAAGCGAAGCTGCGTTTTTATTTGTTTGCTTAACAAGTTTTTAGTCACTGTGCCATATTTCAAGTTCATTAAAACAAAAACAAAAACAAAAGCAAAAAACGTAAATATTATTAAATTTATACAAGCAGTCGCTTTCTGTTGTTTTTGCTGTTATTTTATTATTATTATTATTATTTATTTTTTATTTTTTATACTTTTTTTGTAATTGTAGCAAACTTCCATGTCTGTGTTTACCTGTATGGGTGGCTCGATTCATGCCAGTGTGCCTGTGTGTGTGTGTGTGTGTGTGTAGGTGTTTGCGTAAGTGTGGGTGAGTGTATTGAACTCATATATGCATTTATTTATTTTTATTTTTTTTTTTGCACAATCTTTTATTTATATTCATGCGGACACACACACATACATAGACACATTATAATTTTTTTTTTAATTTCCTTTTATTATTCCAATTGGTTTTTGCCTTATATTATTCGGATGGGCAATTCGATTATTAATTCTATTCGAATGGGCTGGGGTCCCGTTTATCGGTCAGCGTCACTGTGACCGATCCAACGCTGGCTGCGCTGACCAAGACCGTTAACTTTGCAAAAGGGGTTGATGGTGCCAAGGTATCAAAAAAAGACAAAGAAGAAGAAGAAGAAGAACGACGACGACAAAGTAGACAGAAAGGCATGAGCAAAGCTTGGCATAACCCGAGTGTGTTTCGATGCAATTGTTGCTGTCTCTTTTGCCGAAGAAAGGCAAAGACGAAGAAGAAGAAGAAGAAGAAGGAAAATGAAAAAGAGGAAGACGCGCGCAGCTGACACTGACCTCTGTGGAAGTTGAGTGCGCGCGCGCGCTCTTGCACACCTTTTTGAGGCGGT
Organism: Scaptodrosophila latifasciaeformis; assembly: GCA_037075145.1. NCBI lineage: Eukaryota > Metazoa > Arthropoda > Insecta > Diptera > Drosophilidae > Scaptodrosophila > Scaptodrosophila latifasciaeformis. The sequence continues at coordinate 5,878,614 of JBAMCM010000073.1, forward strand.
CAACTGTGACGCCAAAGACACCGAACCTACCCGGGATACAAAACCAAAGAAGAGGAAGAAGAAGAACGGGCGCGCCTAAAACGGCAGTGATCACAGCGTCTTTAACTTCCGTTGAGGTTATATTTAAACAAAGCAAAAGAAGAAGAGCGCATACATAGATCCTTCACCATGGCAACAAAATTTAACCAAATTCAAAATGCATCCAACAGATACAAACACACACACACACACAATCTTTTTAGTACATAGAATTTTATGTGTATATAAAATACACACACACACACACATACACATGAAAGCAGAGCAGAACAAAAAAATCTGTATATAAAATCTCTCTCTGAATCCTCGAGGCCAACACGGCACGACAAGGCACGGCATGGAATGGGATGGGATGGGTTGGGATGGTAGCGGGGCGGGGCTGGACTTAGATAGGCAATGGCAGTGGCAGTGGCGGTGGCTGGGTTGGGGATTTTCTATATAGCGCACTCGCTCTGTCTTACGCACCCACACGCACTCTATTGACATGCGTGCTCAACTACACATACACACACACACACACACACACACACAAACACAAACACATATGCAGCGAAAGTAATCCTATTTACGGCCAAAAAGAAAAGCCAGAAAAAGAAAAAGCAGAGGAAGAATCCAACGCAATGAAGAAGAGGCAACAAAGCTGCTGCTGCTGCAAAAGATTTCAACGGCAGCGCTGTTGGCGTCGTGACAATTTATCTAACCAATACAATGAAACAAGCAAGCAAGCCAGCAAGCAAGCAGCACAGCAGGGAGCTGAGAGTAACCAGAGCCAACCCCAGGCCGGTGAAACAGCAGCCAGCCAGCGGGCACGCACACAAGCAAACAGACGTCCGCCATAGGCTAACTGCTTGCGCTCAGATAACTCAGCTCTTGCGCGCGCTCTTGCTCTCGCCCTCTCCCTCTCTCACTCTTTCACGCTCTTCGCTTGTGTGTGTCTGTCTCTCTCTGTCTTGCTCTCGTGCAATCCTCAGCCGACTGCTGCTGCAGCAGCGCTGCCAATGGCTTGGCAATGCCGTCGACGCTTTTATAAATACAACTTAGTAGATGTCGGCCGAAATCAGTCGGAGTTACTAACGGTTGCGCTGCGGCTGCGCTCATAACTCGAGTGCGCGTCAACGCGAAAGCATCAACGGCCAAGAAAATTCAAAGGCAACAAAATACTTGAACAAAAAAAATTATTGAAAAATTACAAAAGTGCACTCAAAATATTTTCTTCTATTTTTTTTTTTTTTTGCTGAACTAAAACAAAAAAAAAAAACTTTAAAAGTTTTTATATATGAAAACATTTTTTTTTGTGGTGTCTCCAAGCGAAGCATATTTGGATAAAATGCAGTGATTATTTTTTTTTATTATTGTTTTTTTTTTAACAAAAAAAATAAATAAAAAAATCGAAAACAAAAGGAAACCAGAAATATACAAAATATTCTAACTGTTGTGCACGTGTTGAAGAGTGTCTTCGGCCGACAAAGGAAAGGCTAGGCAAGGCAAAGGTGCAAAAGAAAAATAAATCTATTTTTTACTGTGTAAAAAAAAAAATAAATAAAATAAAATAAAATAAAAATAAAGAAAATTTTTGGATGAAGAAAAAGTGTTGACAATCAGTGCTTAAAACAACAACAACAACAACAATAATAATAAAACAAATTCAATTCAAATTGTAATGCCGCCGCCATTTTCGAGACAAAACGTAAGTTGGGCGGACAAAACAAATTTACCGTTATTTCGCCAATTCAGATTCAGATTTTTTTTTTAATAAATCAGCCAATCAGATTTTCATTTAGGTCAAGTTAATTTACCAGTTTTAAAAGGGTAAACATTTTGACCCCTGAAAAAAAGGCAAGATTTTTTTTTTTTTTGTTGAAAAAAAGAAGGGTTTTCAAACAAATTATTCAGGCCTTTTGAACTCTGAACCGACGGCCCAGAAAGGGTGGTGAGAATTTCTTATTTTTTATGATTTCAATTAGGGTGATTTGTTGTGGTCATTAGATTATCATGATTTTTTTTTTTGTTTGGGGGAAAATCAAATCCATTAACACCATTTTACCGCTAGACAAAAGTAAGTCCAACACGAAAGAACCAATTTTTTGGCATGACTCAAACAGGCTCAACGAAATCAAAAAAACTGAGAAGGAGAAGGGGTAGGGGGGGATCCATCGACACACACGCTCGTGCTGGTCAGTGTTTTTTTTTTGCGCTAGAAAAAAACGGACTCCCAAAGACGCAAGAGCCTCAGAACTCTAAAAGAAGAAGAAGAAAAAAAGATAACGGTTCCATTTGCGCAAAAAAAAAATGAATTTCGATAACGGGGATTGATTTGCCTCCCCCATCACACACACACACACACACGCACATGCAAATAGGTAAAAAGAATATGCAAGCATGCTTCACTCTCTCTTTCGCGCTCATTCGCTCCGCTCCGCTCTGATCTGCTCTGCTCTGCTCTCTTTTTATAGCGTTGCCAAATATTTTGCAGTAATTGCAAATGGCAGCACAGTGGTCTGAGCATTATTGATAATTGAATGAATTCGATTCAATTCAATGGAAATGCAATGCAATTCGATTGTTTTGTTTTGAATTACTGCTTGAAAGGGGCGCCCATTTGCCTGGGCCAAGACTTCAGCTGAAAGATGGCTTGTATACAGTTCGACAGATGGTTTCTTATTTATCATGGAGGGGGGAGGGGAGGAGGGGTGGAATATGGCAAATCTGAGATAAGTTTTCTGATACCGAGAGCATTTGATACTATCATTTTCTGTTTAGTCATAAAATGTCGGCAGTGTAAATAAAATCGGTGACAGCAGAAACAGTGACTCTGGAAAATCATCTAAATTCTTTGGTATAAACAATTGGGATCGGTTCAAGCCAACCCCTCCCCCCTTCCCACTTCCCCACGCATATAATTTTTTAAAGGAAATAATTTTAAAAATTAAATAAAAATTGTGAGAAATTTTGGATTAATTCTTTTGAATTAAAAAATTTATTTTTTTTATAGGAAATTATTAAAAAAAAAGTGAGAAATTTGGGATTCTATTTTTTTTTTTTGCAGTATTTTTTTTTATTATTGAAAAAATTAATAATTATAGGAAATTATTTATGATATAAAAATTTGGAAAAATTAAAAAAAAGTCAGAAATTTTGAAGTATTTTTTTTTCAGTATTTTTATTTTTATTATTGAACAAATTTATATTTTTTATAGGAAATTATTTCTGATTTAAAAATTTCGAAAAAAATATAAATGTTGGAAATTATGGTTACTTTTTTTTTTGAAGTTATAAATATAATTTTTAATTAAAAAAAAAATAAAGAAAAAATATGTTTTTTTTTATAGGAAATAATTTTTACAGAAACTAAAAAAAAATGTTGAAAATTTTGGATTTATTTTTTAATTTTGAATTTAAAAAAAATATATTTTTTTAAGAATTAATTTTTTATATAAATTCCAAAATATTAAAAAAAATTGAATCTTTTAAAAAGTTAAAAAAATAACGGTAATTAGTAGAATTAAAAAAAATAAAAATTGGATTTAAAAATTAAAACAAATTTCCAAAAATTTTCAATCTTTTTATCTGTAAGATAAATTTCAAACTTTTCTATGCAATTTGTAATTTTTTTTTGGATTTTGCTTTTTTTGCTCTTTTCCAGTCAAACCATAAAATTGTTATCGATCTCAAGACCCAAACAGCCAATTAGAAGCAACGAAGATGCTGGCATCGCAACAAAAGACAACGACATCGGCTTTACCACCACCACCACCAATAGCAGCAGAGCCAACAACAACAACAACACAAACAAATCTTGAAAATGCCATTAAAATGGAGCGTCGCGATTCGAGCACATCCGAATCCTCGCTAGAGCATCTGGATCTGGGCCGTACACCAAAGAAGCTAACCACCACCAGCGGTAATCCCCAGCCAACCTCCACCCCGCATACCAATGGCACCGCCAGCGGCGCCGAGCTCAACAATACAACCAGCCCAAACACACTGACCCGCAAGCGTAAGCATCGCCAGCATCTGGATCAGCAGTCTCAGGCCGAACACCTGTACTCCGACAGGGATGAGTCAGCTCTGGCCGGCCAGAATGAGAGGGCACCGCGTCACAAGCAGAGACGCGTGAGCGGACGCCCGGTCACGGCCAGCATTGTGGGCGGTGATTCCAGTTCCTTGCGCAAAAAGTTTCGTCTCAATCGCAGTGGTGGTGGTGCTGGCAACGGCGGTGGGGAGCTGGGTGAGTCTGGCTTTGTGGATGGCAGTGGACATAGTAGCTATTTGCTGAATACCTCGGCTGCAGCGGTAGCGGCGTCGGCGGGCATGAGAAGTGTGGACACTGGTTTGGGTCTGTCGTCACGTGCCAGCAGTCACAGCAGTGGTCATAATTCGGGCTCATCTTCGCCGCAGGGCGGGCATTCGAGTGCCGAGTCTAGCATCTGGGCTGGTGATGAGTCGAGGAAATATGTCTGCCCCATTTGTGATGAGGTCTCGGCCACACCCCATGAGTTTACCAATCATATACGCTGCCACAATTATGCCTCAGGCGATACCGAGAATTTCACTTGTCGCATTTGCTCAAAGGTAAGTGGAAAATCGGGGATAACGGAGGGGGAAAGGTCTGCCCACCTTTACTATTAAAGAATACAGAACGGTACCGTTATTTCTCAGAGATTATCTCTGATCGGCTGAATCATTTAAACCAATTACGGTCTAGACAATCTGAGGATCGAATGATATAGTCCATATTCACTCTAAATAGGATGGATGATATACCCCTCATATATATACCTATTTTGATCTAGATCGAAGCATTATATAACTACGGATTGACTGATATAATGACCCTGAGAATGAGGTCGGGTGAAGAACAGTACCGTTACTTTGCCAAGGTTTCTTCTTTTCAGAAATTATCTCTGATCAGTTAAGCCTCGGTCTGAAGAAACTATGGATCGAATGATATAGTCGCTATATTCATTTTGTAAGCCCGAGAATCGGCTGATGTACTCCCCATATATATACGAATCAAGCATTACGGATCGAAGCATTATATAACTCAAAATTGGGTTTACTCAATCTTGCCCTGGAGTCCAGATCGGCTTACTATATTGAATAGTCTTTTCATCTTTTCCTTTCCCATTGTAATGAAATCTTCCTCTTTCCGTTTTGAAGGTCTTGTCTTCAGCCTCTTCGCTGGATCGTCATGTCCTTGTCCATACCGGAGAGCGTCCATTTAATTGCAAATATTGCCATCTGACCTTCACCACAAATGGCAATATGCATCGTCATATGCGCACCCACAAGGAGCACCAACAGCAGCCCCAAAGACGACACTCGCAGAGCGCCAAAAATTCCGTATCAGCCGAATTGGCTGGCCAACGTTTGAATGGCGGTGGTCCCGGATTGACCAGTGCCCCAGTTAGTGTGACCGGCGGTGCCGGTGAGAGTTATGAGAGTGATGCCAGCTGCTCCACCGACTTGTCGAGTGGACAGAGTCAGCACAGCAACAACAACAACAACAACAGCCACAAAACGAACAACAATAATATGGAAGATCTTAAAGAGACAACAGGTGTATTGATGCTGGTGAAGCAGCCACGCCTCAAGACCACAATCAATAACAATATCATCAATGCCGAAGAGGATGAGGAGGAAGAGGAGGCGGCGGCAGAGGCAGAGAATGCCGCTGAGGACTTGGAGGAAGATGAAGAGGAGGCAGATGCCGAGACAAGCAAGGCATTGCTAGTGTCCAGTCCTCTCACCTCACCCTCCCACGAAGCCATTACCAGTACACCAGATGTGGCCACATTGCTGGCCAGTGCCTCGTCCACAGCCTCGGCCTCAGTGTCGCCGGGTCTCGGTCTCAACTGTCCAGCCTGTCCAGCCGCAGACTTTGAGAATCTACCCTCGCTATATGCCCACTTAGATGCCGAGCATGGTGACATACCGGCCAAGTGCCGCGACTGCGAGGTGGTCTTTCGCACACACCGACAAATGCAGACCCATCCCTGTACACAGAGATCTGGTCATTCGGTAGGCGAATTGCCGCCACTCTTGGCCACCAGCTCATCGCCTCTGCCCGAACCCGATATGGAAGATGACGAAGACGAGGATCCCGAAGCCGAAGCTGATGCCGATCTCGAGCAACGCGAACTTTTCTTTCGTCAGCTTCTGCTCAAGAACAAAGCTTCAGCTAACGCCAACGCAACCAAGGAAGCAAATCCACCAATGCTCTCGCCCATTTATGACAATCCACCCGATGCCTATGCCCAGGTCAAACTGGAGACAGACACCAAAGATCTAGCAGATATCCAATCCATACTAAACATGACCTCCTCCTCGTCCACCTCGAATTTCTTGCGCAACTTCGAGCAGACCGTCAACACTCCCTCCAGTCAGTACAGTCTCGACGGCAAGGACGAGGAAGAGGCCCAAGATGCCTTCACCTCCGAGTTTCGTAAAATGAAGATGCGCGGTGAATTCCCCTGCAAGCTCTGCGTAGCCGTCTTTCCCAATCTGCGCGCCCTCAAGGGTCACAATCGTATCCACCTGAGCGCCGTCGGTTCCAACGGACCCTTTCGCTGCAACATGTGCACCTATGCGATCTGCGACAAGGCAGCCCTGGTCCGTCACATGCGCACCCACAATGGTGATCGTCCGTATGAGTGCGCCGAATGCAATTACGCCTTCACCACCAAGGCCAATTGTGAGCGGCATTTGCGTAATCGTCATGGCAAGACCACCAGGGATGAGGTAAAACGTTCGATTGTCTATCATCCGGCCGAGGATGCCTCCTGCGATGAGGGTGGCTCGTCCAAATCCCTTTCCCGTCTCCAGCAAATGTATGCGGATGGCGGTGATCTCGACCTGGCCGAGCTGAGCTATCGTTCGAGTAGTCCCACACCACAGCCAGCGCCGCCGCCGCTAGCTTCGTCATCTTCGTCGTCAGCGGCTGTGGATACCCAACGAGTCACACCTGTGTCCCAGCTCAAGAACATGCTCCTAGCCGAGGGTCAATCCCAAAAGCAGCAGCAACAACAGCAGCCGCCACTCAAAATCCAAGTCAAAAGTCTCGATCAATTGGTCGAGAAGACCCAACAAACCGAGGCGGTCAGCACACCCAACTCAGCCAAGCCCATGGACCTAACCATGGATGTCTTGGATCTGAGCAAGAAGCCCTCAGCCCCAGCCACCCAAGCCATGTTGCCACCAGAGCTCGACTTGGCTGCCGTTCTCGAGCAGCAGCAACAGCAACAGCTCCTCCTAGCCCAGCAGCAGTTCTTTACCAACGCAGATCCGTATGTCCAAATCCTGAGACAGTTCATGTTACAGCAATCCTTATTTAACTTTATGCCGCCCACCAATCCGGCTGAAGCTCTTATGACACGGATGTACAAGATGCCGGGAGCAGGTGGAGTGGGTGGAACACCTGCAGCTGGCGTAGAGAAATCAAGTTCGCCTACTCTCTTGCCACAGATTAGCCCGCTGATGGCCGGTTCGGAGAAGACCCCTTTAATGCCAGCCCGGACTGTGGGTACGTCCAATCTGGCGCCTCTGCCTGGTGGACCCGTCAAAATGGTGATCAAAAATGGTGTGCTCATGCCCAAACAGAAGCAGCGTCGCTATCGTACCGAACGTCCCTTTGCCTGCGAGCATTGCTCGGCTCGCTTCACCCTACGCTCCAACATGGAGCGTCATGTGAAACAACAGCATCCCCAGTTCTATGCCCAGCGCCAGCGTAGTGGTCATCATGTGATGCGTGGACGTGGTGCCATGGGTCTGAGTTCTATGGGACGTCTGCAGGCGGCAGTTGGTGCCGGATTCGGTGTGCCCCAATCGGCACATTCCAATGGCAGCGGTGGCAGCAGCAACAGTGGCATCTCACCCATTTCGGAGCAGGTGAAATATGCCATTTTGGCCCAGCAATTGAAGGCTCACAAGGACACGGATCTGCTGCAGCAGGCTCTGGCCCATGGCTCGAGCAGTGTGGCGGGTGCCAACTCCCTGCTTAACTTTGGCTATAATCAGCTAAATGGTGGTGGCCCAAATGTCCAGACCAATGGTACCCTCGACGATGATGAACCCAAGCTGATCATAGACGAAGATGATCAGGTCTTGGATGAAGATCCCGAAGAGGACGAGGAAGACGAGGAGGATGAGGAAGACCTGATGGACTCGAAGCCAGAAGTTGAAGATGAGCTGGTAGCGGAAACCGATAAGCCAGAACCAACACCACCAGCTGCTGATCCCAAGAAATTGCCCGAAGCCATTGAAGAATTGGCCAGAACCAAGCTCACACCACCCTCCATGGAGACGGCCAAAAAATTAGCCAACACCATCTTGGAGCAGGCCATCAAGGCTGCTTCCCCAACTGCCACAGCTGCTGCTGCCCTTGCTCCTGCCTCCGGGGAAATCCAGGCCCCGCCCACACCGATACCCACCGCCCCCACACCAGCACACACCATGAAATCAATGATTGCTCAGGTCGAGTCTGTGGCCAAGTCCCTCAAGGAGGTGGCCAGTTCGCGTTTCAAAGATGAATCTCAGGATCTGGTGCCGGTGGCCAAGCTCGTCGACAATGCCACCAGCAATCAGGTCTCCTTCAACACATATTTCCGACCCAGCGACGTGGCCAATCACATGGAGCAGAGCGACGAAGAGGGTCTCGTTGCCTCCGGCAGTGCCAGTGAGAGCAACAATTCCGGCACCGAAGATGTCACCACCAGCACCACCGAGCCCAAAAAGAAATCTGCCTACAGCCTGGCCCCCAATCGGGTATCCTGTCCCTATTGCCAGCGCATGTTCCCCTGGTCCAGTTCCTTGCGTCGCCACATTCTCACCCACACTGGCCAGAAGCCCTTCAAGTGCTCCCACTGCCCCCTCCTCTTTACCACGAAAAGCAACTGCGATCGCCATCTCCTGCGCAAGCATGGCAATGTCGAATCCGCCATGTCCGTCTATGTGCCCACCGAGGACGTCAACGAGCCCATTCCAGTGCCCAAGTCTGTGGAGGAAATCGAACAGCAGCAGCGCCAGCGTGAAGAGGAAGAACGCCGCCGTAAGGCCGCCGCAGCCGAGGCCGAGCAAGAGGAACGCGCCCAGCTGGAGGCCCAGCGTCAGCGGGAACGCGAGCAGCAACAACAGGAGCAACTCCTCGAGCAGTTGGCCGTAGCCAATCAGATCAACCAGCGCATCAATGCGGCCGTTGTGGCAGCGGCTGCGGCCAATGCCAGTGCCAGTGCCAGCGCCCTCGAGGCCAGCGCCGGGGCCAACTCGGATCTGCCCTACAAGTGCCATCTGTGCGAGTGCTCCTTTGGGGAGCGTCTGCAGTGCCTGGATCATATCAAGCAACAGCATGGCCAGGAGTTTGCCCTGCTGCTGGCCAAGGGTGCCATTGAGACGGATGTCCTGGAGCCACCACTACCGCCACCCCTCAGCCTTGCCGGCTCAGATGAGGAGCAAGGCGGAGGCGTCGGTGGTCTGGGCAATGCCAATGGCTCACGCGGAGCCAGTGGCAAATATCCGGACTATAGCAACCGCAAGGTGATTTGCGCCTTTTGCATGCGTCGCTTCTGGTCCACCGAGGATCTGAGGCGCCATATGCGCACCCATTCGGGTGAGCGGCCCTTTCAGTGCGAGATTTGCCTGCGCAAGTTCACCCTGAAGCACAGCATGCTGCGTCACATGAAGAAGCACAGTGGCCGCCCCTACAATGGCACCAATGGGGCTGGCTCCGAGCATGGCGGCTCGGATTGCTCCGATGATGAGCAATCCTCCACACCACCACCACCGCCACCACCACTTCCGCCGCCACCAGCCTCGAATGGCACTAGCTCACACAACAACAACAACAACAATAATAACAACAACAATAACAACAAATTGAGCATGCGTCCACCCAAGCTACACGAGCTGCTGGACAAGACGAGCGAATGGCGCGCCAGCCACCTGGGCGAGCACAAGGAGAATCTGGGCGAAATGGCCTCACCCTCGGCGGCAGCAGCAGCAGCAGTCAGCGCTGGCAGCGATCTCATTGGCAATCTCCTCGGCATCAATGACCAAGGCATACTCAACAAGCTGCTCTCCTCCGCCGAAGAAGCCGCCAAATTTTTGGGCGTCGACAACAAGTAAGTCTCAAGAGACCAAAATCCCCCTGGAAGGCCAGAAAGGGGGAACACACACACACACACACACACACTAGTCAGTCAGGACCCGGACTGTCAACTCTTGCAAATTTTGTGCTATTTACATATAAAAAAAAAAAAATTATATAAAAAAAAATTTTTTTTTTTTAAATTTTAAGTTTTTTTTTTTTTTAATTTTTTGTAAATTTTTTTTTCAAAAGCAACGCGTGGAACTTGTATACCAAAGCTGAAATAGTTTTCAAATATTTATAGAATTTTTTTTTTTTTTTTTATCACTGAGCAAATTTTTTAAAATAAAAAAAAATAAATAAATAAATTTGCGGTGGAACCGAAAAGAATTCAAAAGTAATCAAAATTAGTCAAAGTAATTAAGAAAAAAAAAAAGAAAACAAATATTTTTAAGACTTAGAAATAAAAAAAATATATATATCTACTATATTAATTTAAAAAAATATATATATAAAAATAATTTAAGATTTTTTTTTTTTAAGATTTAATTTTTATAAGTGTTCATAAAAATATATAAAATATATTTTAAAATTATTATTTTTTTTCAAACTTTTACAAATTACAACAACAACGAACACTTTTTTTTTTTAATTAAAAAAAATATATATTATATTTATTTTTAAGAAAACTTTTGACTTATTCGTAGACTAAAAATAATTTTAAAATTATGTAGACCCAAAAAGACTTGAGTTTTTACAGTGTCCGGGAAAAAATTTCCCAATTTCCTGGTAAACAATTAATTTTTTTTTTATTTATAAAAAAAAAAATTAATCTTTTTTTTTTCAAATGTAAATTTATGAGGCCTTCAAACCACAACGTGGCTTATACTTAATCCATTATTTTATTTAATTTTTTTTTTTCTAACTTATTTGAAATATTTTCCAAACTATATGAAAAGCAATGTGACGTCATGACATTTTCTAAATATATTCTTAGACCTAAGCCTTATGTACTCTATATAAATAATACAATTTTTTTTTGCACATTTTAAGATAAATTAAAAAAAAATAAATTGCTATAGTTTGTAACAAATAAAATAGACATAAAAAATTATATAAAAAAAAAACAAAACAAAAATTGAAAAATATTTTTAAAGTAGAAATTGACTTTTACAGCAATAACCAAAGCATTTCATTTGCCCTTGTCAAAGCAAATAAATAAATGTCATAATGATCTTAAATAAACTAAAAAAAAAAGCAAAAAGATTTTCGCCTAACAAAGTAAAAATGTCGGTGTGCTTATTTCGACTTCGAAATAAATCTTGCCGACGTCTAAGCAAAAAAAACAACAACAAAGTGGAAAGCGCAAAAGAATTTTTTAGTTTATTAGACCAAGAAAAAAAAAATGTCATAAACATAGCAAAAAAAAAAAATAAAATAAATAAATAAATAAGAAGACAAAAAAATAAATCAAGCTATATACTTATGAAAATTAATTTTATGTTAAATATAAAAAAAACAATTAAATTTAGACAAAAACAAAAACACAGACACCATTGAACAAATTAGATGAAGATGTACTTAGCAATTTGTGTACTTAAAAAATGTAAAACAAAATGAAAAAAAATTTAAATATAAAAAAAAAATTGAAAAAAAAATTATATAAAATAAAATATTTTGGGTGCGACAGTTAATGTCAAAGTCATTTGAATGCTATAAAAAAAACACTTGTTTCATTTTAAAATATTTGAATTACGCGCTCTGCTCAACACTCTAAAAACCAAAATAACGGCACTTACCTCACACTTGTTCAACACCAAAGCGGCGTGCATAGCAAAAGAGCCGAACAAGTTCGAACTCACCACACTTGTTCAGTCAGACAGAAACACAAATTCAACACACCGCGCAAATACGAACTCACCAATGATGCCGCCTATCACTTTTCGCGCTAAATTTCATTGAATAATTGAACACATAAATGCACTTTGTTTTTATAAATTAATAAAACAAGCAATGAGCAACTATGAATTATATTTGCTTAAGCCGCAAGGCTATAATAAAAAATAAAAAAAAACAGAAAAAAAACCAAGAACACTTTGATTAGGATTATATATTCACTCAGAAGAGCACACCAAAGCGAAGCGTGCAGAAACCGTGGAGCCAACCCGAGCCGTAAAAACAATAATTCCGATTTCTTATAAAAATAATATTTTTCACTTTAGCCGCGATTCATCCCTGCCTTACGATTTTAATTTGCATACTAATTCGGGGCAGAGCTTTACAAAATAAGATCACACCACCCACAGGACGAGCTTAAAGCACTGGCACTGTTACACACATCTAGCCTTTTCTCTAGCTCTTTACTGCTCTTGTGTTTGTCAAAAGGTTCAACTTGGTTGACTTTGAGTCTAGAGTTTAATGATGAATAAAATTAATTGTGTTCCTGGGTATTCCTAATCAGCCTTGTGTGTTAATTTGTCTTTAAAATTATTGCCAAGCTGACAGCTAAAAGTATGTCACACTTTTTTTCTTTTGAAAATAAATTTGGTCTTGGTTTCTTGCATACTTTTCGCCTGTTGAATAAATGGCAAAAGCTCATTGTTTAAACGATTAGAACTTTTGAAAATGCGAGCAGCGAGCAAAGCTTCTCGGTTGCGAGCTTTAAGCGATCGGCTAAAGCTTTTACCGTTCGGCAGGCAAACAAACATAAATTAATAAAAATATATATTCTGCGCACTATCTTGACAAGTGTGTGCAAGAGTATTAGTGCTTTTTTTGGATTGCCACACTAACTTGAGCATATCTAAATAAAAAATAAAAATCCAAATCACTCACACACACACACACAAACACACAGACACACATGCAGAAACGGCCAGGCACACGTGTCAAGCAAAGCAGAGCAATAACAAAAAGCTTAAGTAAGCAAGCCCCCCAGGCAAGAACGCCTCCAATGCCGCCTCTTCCCCATCTGGCATAATTAAGAATATTATTACCCAAACCAGCTGGCCTACTGCCCTCCCCCGCTCCCAATAGTTGCTTCGGCTGGCACTATCGCGCTTGGGTTGGTTGGCTTCACTATAATCACACCATACAAACGCCGACAACGTCAGTGCCGCCGTCGCTGCCTACTGCCTGCTGCCGGCTGTCTCCACTAAAAAACTTGGCGCAGCTTCAGCGCCAGCTTTCAGTTCTAGTGTGACCACCAGTTTGGATAGCCGCAAATTACTCGTTACTGGCTCTTTGTTTTTGTTGTCCTTTCCCGTGTTCTGGTGTTTTTTGATTTCCACATTTTTTTTTCTACCTAACAAGAACAAATTTGTGCCTAAAAATGTCCCTAGTGCGTTTAATCGGTGCCGAGGTGAGACCAATCAAATTAAATATTAGGAAATACGTAATTATTCAAATTGTAAAATCAATGAAAGTGATAGTTTTTTTTTTTTGTCATTTATTTTTTGCTTTTTGGGGCGGGTGGGGAAATAGTGTACAGGCAAGCGTGTGCCTAAGTGCTATGCACACACTTACACACAAACATAGATAGGCACACACTGGCAGAGTGCAATTTGCAATAAAGGCTGGTGAACTTGCTGCTGTGTTTGTAAATTTACCGTTTTGTTCAAGTTCAATTGTCGTTGACCGTGAAAAAAATAGAAGAAAAATATAATTGACGACGACCACAACAACAACAACAACAATAACAAAATGTGTTGCGTAATTTTTATTCTGCGTAGATAATAAAAAGAAAGAAAGAAGAAAAAATAAGGTGAATTAGAAGAAGAAGAGCAGATTTTGATCTTTTTTTGGGCAGATTATTTTTATGATGATGATGATGATGATCCTCAATTAGTGGGCAGGTGATAAGAGTAGGCGTGGCCTGCTTCCTGGTTCACAATCGTTGCCAAGTGAAAATGAAACCTGTTGATTTGAATGGCATATAAAGTAGTCTTTTTTTCTTGCTATTGTAATGAAATCTGCTTAAGTCATTGAAAATAATTTGAGGTTAAGTGCATTGCCTCTTCGGATGCATTAGCAAACCAAATGAACTAAATTCATTGACTTTCTTGTAATTCTTTTTTCCTCTTCTTGTTGTTGCTTTTTTTTTTTTTTTTTTTTTTTTAGGCCCGCTTTTTGGCCCAGCGTGCGTATTCCTCAGCTGCCGCACCCACCACCAAGCTATTCATTGATGGCAAATTTGTGGAATCAAAGACCAAGGATTGGATTGATGTACACGATCCGGCAACCAACAAGGTGGTCACCCGTGTGCCCAAGGCCACCAAGGATGAAATGCAGACAGCCCTGGAATCGAACAAGAAGGCCTTCAAGGCCTGGAGCAATCAGTCTGTCCTGTCACGTCAGCAGATCATGTTCAAGCTGCAGGCTCTGATCAAGGCCAATATGGGTGAATTGGCCAAGAATATTACCCAGGAGCAGGGCAAGACTCTGGCCGATGCCGAGGGTGATGTCTTGCGTGGATTACGTAAGTTGCAAAATCTCAAAGAAAAACACTTTTTTTAAAGGTTAATTTTTTTGTCTTCTCGCCCCTCCCCTCCCCCCATATTCTTCTCTTCCCCGCAGAGGTGGTTGAGCATTGCTGCAGTATTCCCTCCCTGCAAATGGGCGAGACTGTGGCCAATGTGGCCCGTGATATGGACACTTACTCCCTGGTCTTGCCCTTGGGTGTGACCGCCGGCATTGCCCCCTTCAACTTCCCCGCCATGATCCCACTCTGGATGTTCCCCGTGGCCATTACCACTGGCAATACCATGCTGCTGAAGCCCTCCGAGCGTGTGCCCGGCGTGACCATGATGCTGATGGAACTGCTCAACGAGGCCGGCTGCCCACCCGGTGTCGTCAATGTCATCCATGGCCAGCACGATGCTGTCAACTTCATCTGCGATGCCCCCGAAATCAAGGCCGTCTCCTTTGTGGGCTCCGACACCGCCGGCAAATACATCTACGAGCGCGCCGGCAAGAATGGCAAGCGTGTCCAGAGCAACATGGGCGCCAAGAACCATGGTATTGTCCTCAGCGATGCCAACAAGGAGAACACTCTAAATCAATTGGCTGGTGCCGCCTTCGGCGCTGCCGGTCAGCGTTGCATGGCCCTCTCCACCGCCGTCTTTGTGGGCGATGCCCAGAGCTGGATCCCCGATCTGGTTGAGCGTGCCAAGAAACTAAAGGTCAATGCCGGCCATCTACCCGGCACTGATGTGGGTCCCGTGATCAGTGCTGCCTCCCGTCAGCGCATCAACGACCTCATCGAATCCGGTGTCCAAGAGGGTGCCAAGCTCATCCTCGACGGACGCAAGATCACCGTGCCCGGCTATGAGGAGGGCTACTTTGTAGGCCCCACCATTCTGACCGACGTCAAGACCCACATGAAATGCTACACCGAAGAAATCTTCGGCCCTGTCCTGATCATCCTCAATGCCGACACCCTCGACGAGGCCATCTCCATTGTGAATGCCAATCCCTATGGCAACGGCACCGCCGTCTTCACCACCAACGGAGCAGCTGCCCGCAAATTCGTCAACGAGATCGATGCCGGCCAGGTGGGCGTCAATGTACCCATTCCCGTACCCCTGCCCATGTTCTCCTTCACCGGCACCCGTGGCTCCTTCCGCGGCGACCATCACTTCTACGGCAAACAGGGCATCAAATTCTACACCCAAACCAAGACCGTCACCCAATTGTGGCGCGAAACCGATGTCACACACACCCAGGCCGCCGTTGCCATGCCCACCATGAAGTAAACCTAGTTTCTGGGTTAATCCCAAAATATTATCTTGCTGTTATGTAGAGATCTATTGGATCCCCCCCCACCCTATGTAGCCTAGATACAATGAAATTGTTGCATTTATTTTCTGTGCCTGCTCCTAGAATTAAGCCAAAATTGTATAAAGAATCAAAGGATTTCAATAAAATCTAAAAAAAAAAAATTATTGTAAACATTAAAAAAAAATGACTTTTATAATGATTCCAGAAGGTTGGGACCCAATTCAATTTAAAATCGGAACTAATAAGTCCAAATAATCTTGAAAAGATTCCCAGGGTTCTTAGGGGTCTTGAGATCTGATGAGAAGAGAGTAATGATCTTGGGGAGTGTAGGAAGGTCTGCAACCTCTTGGATCGAACCTATCAAGCCCTATAAATTTCGAGCTTATGAAGAGGCTCCCTAGGTTTTTCAGGGTCTTGAGATTGGATAAGATGAGAGTAACGATCTTGGGAGTGTAGGAAAGTCTGAAGATTTTCTAAGAAACTCCCCAACTTCTTTGGATCATATCAGTTGGCCCAGCTTGAGACAGAATCTTAAATAGATTTCCAGGTTTCTCCGGGGTCTTGAGATTCGATAAGATGAGAGTAATGATCTTGGGATCTATCGTCTTGGCTCGAACCTATCAAGCCTTATATCGAGTTTATGTCGGAACTAAAATAACCACAGAATCCTGAAGAGGTTCCCTAAGTTTTTCAGGGTCTTGAGATTTGATAAAATGAGAATAATGATCTTGGGAGTGTAGGAAGGTCTGAAGAAATTCCCCAACTTCTTTGGATTGAACCTATCGAGACTGATATGGTTGAGGGAGATCCAATTAAGATGGTATTGATATCGAGCAGAATCTAGAAGAGGTTTCCCAGGCTTTTCTGGTTCTTAAGCTAAGAATATCTTGAGATTTTTCAGGGATCTCTTAAACAATTACTCGTTGGTTTCTTGGGATCCATATGGAATCCTTTAAAGACTAATTGAGGCCTGTGGAGTCTTCCAAAGATATTGTCTCTTCTGATTTTGTTTACATTTTGGAAATCTCTGAGAATTCTGAATATTTTACGAACCCTTTTAAAATGAATTCCCATAAATATTTCCGGATTCCCAAAGACCTTTCGAGTGGGTTCATAATTCTTAGATTTGATATATTTATTGATATTGCACAGTTTCTTTGGGATTCTCTAAATTTAAAAACATTTTGATCAATTTTCTGTAACAAATTCATTTATATTTTAATCTATATCAAACAAAAAAGAAAATGAAGAAGAAAACAAAATGAGTCGAGTCAAAGTTAAAATTGTGATCACACCGAACCCAATCGAACCCATTTTCGAAAACAATAAATTAAATATTTATCTAGTCTAAGCTAATCTTAAGAATTTACAAAGCCCACACCGAATGAAAGATTTAAAAGTGGAGTAGTCAGGTAACAAAAGTCTTGGAATCATGAGATGCTGGCAGCAAAGGTCTGTTTGGCCACCAATTCGCGGAAGGCACCATTGGGTGTGGCCATCAGTTCGTCATAGGTGCCCTGCTCGACGATGGCTCCATTGTCGAGAACAGCGATTTTATTCGCATTGCGAATTGTGCTCAGCCGATGGGCTATGGTGAGCACAGTGCGTCCCTGTATGAGGCGATCGAGAGCGGTCTGAACTAGCTGCTCGGAGACCGAGTCCAAGGCACTGGTGGCCTCATCGAGTATAAGTATGGTGGGATTCTTAGGGGGGAAAAAACATTTTACAAAAATAAAATTGACAAGGTTCTTTGGGGTTAGTTGACTCACTTTGATTAGGGCCCGGGCAATGGCCACTCGCTGCTTTTGGCCACCGCTGAGCATCATGCCACGCTGGCCCACCAGAGTGTCCAGGCCTTCGGGTAAATGCTTGGTGAACTCATCGATGTGGGCTTCTTTGACGACCTCATCGAACTGCTGTTCATCTACCTGATCGTTGGGATTGAGGCCATATAGGATATTCTCCCGTATGGTGCCGGAGAAGAGCACAGGCTCTTGGCTCACAGCGCTGACATTGCTGCGCAGCCAATGAGGGTTTAAGGTACGCAAGTCAGTGCCATCCAGATAGATAGTGCCAGCTTGTGGATCGTAGAGCCGCAGTAAGAGTGAGGCAATTGTGGTCTTGCCCGAACCGGAGCGACCCACCACAGCGGTGGTCTTGCCGGGCTGGAGTATTAGTGAGAAATCCGAGAGTACTTTGGTCTCGGGGCGAGAGGGGAAATTAAAGCAAACATCCTGGAAATTTACCTCACCGAGAGGTCGATTCAAAGGGACTAAGCCCACATCTATGGGTATGGCATGATGACGATCCATAATCTCCCAAATGCGCTGCGAGGCACCGATGGCCTTGTTCAGCTCAGTAAAGAAGGTGGACACTCCATTCATGGCTATGGCCACATAGGCGGCATACAGCATAAACGAAGTGAGAGCACCTATTGTCAGAGAATTCTCCAGCACCAGAATGCCGCCATAATAGAGCACCGAAATGATTATAAAATTCCCCGAAAAACCAGCCTGAAAAAGGGAAATTTTTAATAAAAAAAAAAAATTTTATTGCCATCAACTTACCAGGCCAAAGAATATGGCCTTGGCTCGAGCATCCTTATAGCTAATGGTCATAGCCTCGTCTAGTTTGTCCTCATAGGCCTGACCCTCTTGCTTCTCCCGACAAAAGGTCTTAACAGTTTTCACATTGCCAAAACGCTCTTCGGAATATTTGGAAATCTCAGCATATTTATCCAATTCCATTTTGGTCAGGCGGCGTACATAGCGACCATAGACTATGGCCATACCCCCCATAGCTGGCACCACCAAGGCACTAACCAGAGACAATTGCGGTGATGTGTAAATCTAAAAGCAAGCAGGGATTAGGTTCAAAGTCTTTCAGAGTGCAAATCCAAATTACCATAAGACCAGTGCCCACGCTTATCATGGCCAAGGAGCGTAAGCCATCGGAAATATTTTGACTTAAGGCATTGCCCACGAGAAAGGTATCATTGCTTAGGCGATTGATTAGCTCGCCAGTGCCTTTGGTATCGAACCAGCCCACCTCCTGCACCAGCATCGATCGATAAAGCTGTGAACGTATTTTTCGTACAATCCGCAGAGCTGGTGAAGAAGCAAATAGAAAATTAGTTTATTTAAGGTTCGAGTAAGCTGACCTGTTTGACCCACAGGCCGTGCTGAAGAGATAAACGCGTCCGAAATTGGCCAGGCCGCCCAGAACAAACACCCAAAAGAGTATGAATGTGTAGTCTCTTAGTTTTTTCATGGCTGCCGCATCCAAGCCCTCCTTGTTGAAGACCACATCAATGATTTTGCCCATAAAGAGTGGCACAGACATGGTGATGGCCGAAGTGATTATCAGGCAACCGGTGGCCGCTGAAAAAATGATTTGATTTGAAACATTTTATACATGTGAAAAGGATTTCAGTTATTCACCTCACCTAATAGGACAAACTTCTCGGATTTGGATAAACTAAGCAGGCGTAAATAATCCGACTTGACCATTTTCAGTTTTGGCCTTCCTTGCGCATTTTGTGTGGTTTTTGGTTTGGCTTGGGAGAGGCTACGTCGAATGCTCTGCATGCGCGTTGCCCAATTCGATCCAAAGATGTTTAAGAGCTTTCCACCTCTTAGTCCTTCCTTGGGTGATGCAGATCGCAGGGTTGAATATGGTTTGGGCCAATTGGAATGGATAACTTCGTCCAATTGCCGGCGGTTTAGGAGCCTGAATTGACAGCTAGTTGAATTTGTCCCGAACACCACACGACGGAGCTGGGAGACACTTTGACCGTGTGTCAAACGTGTGCAATTTAATAACATTGTATTTATATTCAAATATTCTACACTTTCATACAAAAAATTAGTTTAAAAAAGTCGAAATAATTATGAAACAATAGACGAAATGACTTAAAATTTCAAGAGAAGTGATCCCATCTGCTTGCCAAACACTAAACAGCTGTTGCGGCCGCAATTTTACAGCACTGGCCATTGCTGGCTAAGAAATTTTTATAATTCTTTTATTTTTCATTTAGTTTCTCAAATTTACATTTCTTACCTGTAAAATCTAAAGAAATAACTACAAGTTTGGAAAAGACTTTAGCAAAGTCTTAGAGAAAGGGATTTAATATGTCTTGAGCAGCATTTGAAAATTGCGCTCTAGAGCAACACTGACCATAATTCGTTTCTTTCGTTGTCCAACACTGTGCCCAGCACGTGCGGGAGTTCTGAAATTTTGTTTCGTTTATCAAAGAAATGCAGAAATGGATGTTGCAGAAGGTAAATCATACTTTTAAAAAATATTAGAAAAAATCTACAAATTATATATAATCCTGACAGAACTCAAGATCTGGCTGGAAAACTCCGAGAAGCCATTTTTGGCCCGCCTAGAATTCGCCACAAAGGTCTGGCAATCCATGGACTTGGAATATGCCTGTAAATATGAGACCATAATCAAATGGCTAGGTGAAACCTTAGATAAATTACCCGAATGGCCCGTGTCCGAGCTAAAGCAGTTTTTCCGTATGCGTGGCCAGCCCGGCCTAGTGCAAATGGCCTGCAAAGTCAAACTAATCGAAGTGGTCACGCAACGCATAGCAAAAATGGAGAAACCAAACAGAACAGACGGTCCCGAACTCATCTATTGTATGCTCAATTTTGAACTCTTCCAAGATGCCTTGCGTGCCGACTATGCCCTACTCATGCGCTCCTATGCAATCCTCTTCAAAAGCTATGAACGTCATCTGTTGACCCAGCCAGATGCTCAGGCACAAGCCGAGGCCCGTGAATCAGAGTTTGGCCTGCCCCTGCTACAGGGCCTCTGCGATTATATACAAAAGGCCCAGAGGCTAAAGGATCTACGCGATGCCTTCGACGAACTGGCCCTGCATCCCTTGACGGAACTGCTCATACAGCTACGCGCCCGTGGCATTGGCACCTTCGAAGAGCTATCCAATCCTGAAGAAAAAATAACCAAATACCTCGACCTACCCGATCTACTAAGTCGTGTCCAGCGCCATCCACTCCATATCCACCTCTTCATGCTGGAATGCGATCTCTACTTCCGGCGCCTACACGTGCCATTCCTCAAGCTAGCATTCACTACCCTCTTCGAACCCACCGACAAAACCCCGCCCAATCTAATCCTCACCAAAGTTGCCTACATGCTCGAGTCCTGCCGTCGTCACGACATTTCCCTGCAATTCTACATGGACCAGGAGGGTCAAGAGCAGAAGTCGACAGCACTTACTTTCCTGGGTCATCAACTGGCCAAACTGGTCCGGCTCCACAAACAAAACCATTTACGCGAGGTCCTCCTAGTACTCTGCGCTGCCCTACGCCTGAATCCTTTGGTGCTGGAGGAGCATGTCTACCAGATCACCGTCTGGCTCCTGGCCACACCCAAACAAACCGAAGAGGAGCTCAATCTATATTCCGAATATCTAGTGCAATTGCTGGAAATGTTCCGACGCCTCAGTCGAGCCGAACGCTTCGTGATGAACCTGCTCAAGGCAGTCAAGGAATGGCTAACCCATTATGAGCTAAAGACCGATGCCAGGCGCAAATCAGAAAATGTACCCCCAAAACGTATGCGTCTGGAATCCAACTCCGATTCGACCTATCTGAATCTTCTATTTGCCAACTATTTGGGTGAGAATATCTGCCAAGCCAAGTCGGTCCAGCCTGGTCAGGCCTTCGAGCGTCTCAACCAGACCTGGCCCATACACACGGTGGGCTCGGCCTTTAGCAAGCTGGTGGGTCATCTGGTCTCCAAGCCAGCCATCGTGATCTGGAAGACTCTACTCCATGGCCTGGACGGTCTGCTCGACGAGGATCAGGCTAAAACTCCTGTCTTGCCAGCCAATCTGGATTTTGCCTTGGAGTTGCATGCAGCCCTGCTCTGTCAATTCTTTCTGGGCACACGTCTGGCCGAGCATCTCGAACAGAATCTGGAGGCCCTTAACCAGCAGCAGGCCCACACCAGCCAAGTGCTCCAGAAATTCGGTCGTCTCCTGCTCAGCCAAGAGCACAATCGACGCACCATGAATGCCTTCCTGGAATGTGTCAACCGCTTCAGTAGTTTCCAACTGCTCATCACCTACTACTGGCCCGATGGCCTAGCCGGTTGTCCCACCACTCCAATCCATGATTTTCTCACCCCCTCCGAGTGGACACTCATCCAGCAGCGTATCTACAATTTCGGCAAGACTTCCTGCCGCCAACGCTGGCATCGACTCGAAATCCAAAAGTCCGAACAAATCTGGCTGGAACAACCCCAACTCCAGCTACCCTGCTCCCCAGCCCAGGCCGAGAATATACCAACCGAACTGCTCCAGCGTCTGAGCCGAGAGCAAAAGCATCACCGTCTCCAGCAGCAACGTGGTCAAACCGAATTCGATAGGAATTATTTCCAGGATGCCGAATGTGTGGAGAAATTAACCCTAGACTTGCTGGAGGATTATGCCCAGCTCCTTCGTGGGAAACATATGAAAAAGGCACTTCTCTGTCAATTGAAATTCGAGGATTTGCAAAATGAAACCGCTGAGGGGAGTTTGACTAGCCTGGCCCAGGCCATACGTGTATATCAGCCAGGTGAATTGAAGCCTTTGCCCGAGGAGACCCAACAAATGCTGGCCAAGCTGAGGCAATTACCTTTGAGCCAATTGTTTGCTCCAATTAAAATCAAATTGTGGCTGCTCCTCTTGGCTCTCTACAGAGATCTCAGCCAGTTGGCCAGTCCAGAGGATAATCAATACATACAGGATTTGCTTATAGGTAAGAATGAGCTACTTTTTCTTTCAAATTCCCACTGATTCCTTTTTCTTTTTGCAGATCTTTTACATTTTGGTCCACCTTTGGCAATTTGCAAATATTTTCCCAAAATTCAGGAACTCCTGGTAATGCTGCCACCCGATCAGGCCTGGAATTTCTATGCCATCATCTTTGGCAGCTGCATCAAGCGTCATGCCTTGGGCACTGAGCTCTTCCTCAAGAGTTGCACAGATTATCTGCAGGAACGAATGCAGGACAAGGGCAAATTAGGTGGCACTGATCTCCGCCTGCTCTTGCTGGGCATTGAGACTTTGTCAACGGGCAAGCGATTGCAGCGTCTATTGCCACCTTGGCTGGAGGTCTACGGTGAGCTCATCCAACATAAATTCAAATCCAAACGAAAGGATCCGCTGGTCTATAAGGAATTTGTGGAAAACACACTCAGCGGGTTTCCAGTCTATGTCAATAGTCAGCTGAATAAGCTCAACAAAAAAGAGGCCGTAGAAGGCGAAGCCACGCCCACTATAGATGAGAATTTCCGTAGGATATGTAAAATTTATATAGGACATTCGGTGAGCTAAGCAAAGATCAGAGTTCTCAATACTCGAAACTAATTTATTGTCTTGTTTAGTTGGACTATCGGAATCCTCATGCCATACACCTGCTCAATGTGGGTCTCACCCATCGCCAGAAGCTGCATTTGGATCAGGATGAGATCGAGTTTGTTTTGACCGCCTATTGGCGTCAATTGAATGAGGATATTCGTGGCGGTGGCCATGAGTTGGCCATTGATTCTATTGAACCGGCCATCAAGTTGATTATCGGTCACAAGACCAACGAGGATTTCCTACTCCTGCTGCTTGGGTTGGCCGAGCAGGTGGACAAAATGGAGGCCCCTCAGACTACCGATGAGCAGGCCAAGCTGCAAAATGTCCTCACCCTCTTGGCCGTCTTTGCCAAGTGTTCTCTGAGCAGCATCAAGGGAGCCGTGAGTCTAATCCTTGCCTGCTCCTACTTCTCCTCATCTAAAGCTTCTCTCTCTCTCTCTCTTTGGCAGATGCTCAATGAGCACTTTGAGCTGATAGCCGGCAAGGTGGGTCTTAGATTGCAGGGAACTGTTTCCCCCAGGCTTTGCCTGCGCCTGCTGGAGGCCCAACAGGCTTTGGCCCAAAATCGCACTATTCCTCTGACCGGCGAGACTCTGGATGGGATTTTGTCTAGCATGCTGGCCCTGGACATTAAACGTTTTATAGGACGCGGCGGTAACTGGGAGGACTTTTGTAATTTGCATACTGCCCTCACGGAGAATTGTAAATTCCTGCTGAAACAGAGGACAGCCCTCATGTCGGATCGTGTGTCACAGTGGTCGGCTCTTTTGCAGGACCTCATCCAGGCCATAGTGGGCTATCGCTGTGGCCTTTTGCAGAAGAAACAAAAGACCCAAGTCCAGACGCTCGACTTTAGTGAAAAGGAACTGAATGGCCTGGCCGAGTTGGCCCTTAAATTGGCTACTCTAATGGATACGATTTCCGCCACTTCCTCGGTCCATGTGAAACGTGTGGCTCCATTTTTATTGATATTCACCATCAAACAGATGGTGGCCACCGATAGGCCCACCACTCTGTTTGAGAAGATCAAGGTGCATGTGGTTAGGATTTGTCATGAATTGATTAGCCTTTGTGATCATCGTTCGGGTCATTTCATATTGAGGGCCAGCAGCGAGGCTGGTGGACGACTCTATGAGAGTTTGATGAAGGAGCATGATAAATATCATAAATTCCGTGGCAAAGTTTGAGTTAGTCTTTTGATTCTCGTTTATTTTTTAATTGTTTTACAAATTTTCTCTTCCCATTTCTTTCTGTTTCCTCTGTTTTTTTTTTTCTTTTTCATTTAAATTTTATAAATATAAAATTAAATTAGATGTAAAAATATTTTGTACTAATGGGTTTGTTTTCATTTTCACAGTGGCTTAGTTGGGTTGGGTTTAAGAGCAAAACATTTGGCAGCGTTCACAGAAAGTGTCCTCGATTCCAGCCGGATAATTGCCACTGCAAAAAAAAAAAAAAGAAATTTGGTTAAAATAAAATTTGGGAAAAAATGCAATTATTCAACTTACAATAGAGTCACACAGGAGCGGCAAATGAAGTTGAAGCATTCGTTGCAAGAGTAGCCGCACTCTTCGCACAGATCCATGGTGCAATTGGTGCAAGTGTCATGGATGAGTGTCGGACGTTGGCAGCAGAGAGATTTGCGTCCCTCGAGATGGGGATTTTCTTGGTCGTGGCGCAAGTCGCGCAACATGATGGTGCCATCGCCTAGCAGATAATATTGTTCGCTTAGTTTTGGCCTGGTATTGGTGGAGGCGGCACCGACGCCGCCGCCGCCGCTGTTATTTGCATTTTTACCATTCTCAGTGTCGGCGTTATTATTATTTTTATCTGCTATTGCCGATGCTGCTGCTGCTGCGGCTGCTGCACCATTGAACAAGAGTTTTGTGGTTTTTTCTTATTACAAAAAAAAAAAAAAAAAAAAAAAATACAAAATTTAATACAAATTTTTTAGAAATAGAAAAAAAGGGGAGCTCACCATGAATTTCCTTCATTTTGGTTTCGTCATTTTGAGTGACCAATTTCTCATTAACCCAAACCTTATTCTGTAAGCCACTGGCATTTTCTTCATCCTCCGAGCGTGTACGTTTTTGTACTCGAAACTCCATTATTATTCTCTTCGTTTTTTTTCTTTTTCAAAAATAAAACAAAACTTTAGCGAAAATTATTTCTATTAAAGTACCGTCTCCCTTTTGCTTACGACAAAAAGACTTTCGTTTTATAGACAACTGTCAATGTTGAAAGTATCGAACCAATCAATAATCGATAAGTTCATTAAACAAAAAAGAAAAATTTAATTAAAAATCTTATAAAGCTTGCTTAGGTCAGATCAAAACTTACCAAAAACTATTGCGAATTTGGCCGCTTAATTGTCTGCCAACTTTTATGGTTGCGAAAAAGAAAACTGCCAACTTGCTTGCGTAAATCCAAAACGGTCACACTTTTGTTTTAATACAAAGAAATTAGTCGTTTTTTTTCAAGACCATAAATTCACTGAAGCTTATTAGAGTCTTTTGCACAAAATACAATATTAATTTTTTCTTCCTTAATGTTAAATTCTTGGATTTAACTTACTGGAAAATTTTGGATAAAATTGATTAGGACTTATGTGCTGGTAAGCTACACAAAATTTCTTGCGCAAATATTCGCGTTTGCAAGCAAGGCAAAATACTCAAAAACTTACTAAATCAAAAGAATTTTTATATAAATATGTTGTTTGTATCAACGAATTTATTCTATGAAATAAATTTGTTAATATTTTTATTTTATTATTATTTTTTTTTAAGTTGGGCTGCTATGATTGTAACAATATCTTATTGGTGCAAATTTAAACAACACCAAGAATGTATGTCAAGCTAGCGTCGACTTGCGTAAAGCACATACCCAAATTGAATATTTAGTTCATGCACAAGTTCATCCAGAGAACTAGGAATGCAGTTTCAGTGTTAAGACAAGTTGACAGGTCACTCTTAGATTTTATTGATTTTTTTCCCACAAGTCGTGTTAAAAATGCGTTTAACCTGCTCTACACATAGCATTGGATTTTAAACCTATTTAACCAACGGCAGCTCAACACATTGAAAACACTGTAAGCATATACAAAATTAACAAAACTAATATGGATTTGCCTAAATTTTTGGCCACCACAAATTGGTATTGGTGACATCATCAAGGTAAAAGCAACAGCAACCGCAGCACCACCAACACCATCGCCGTTACCAAAGCCACCAATACCAATTAACTTGATTTATATATATATATTTACATTTACATATGGGCGAAATTATTGATTGCAAATTGCAGTGACTGAAAAACCGCACAAGCCAGAGACCAAAACAACTTGAGAAGCAGACTAAACAATAATAATAAATTAGCAAAAAAAAAAAAAAAAAATGGATAGAAAAGCTGAATTGGAACGTAAAAAGGCCAGGCTGGCAGCCCTGCGTGAAGAGAAGGATCGTCGACGCCGTGAAAAGGAAATCAAAGATATGGAAGAGGCGGCCGGACGTGTTGGCAGTGGAGCTGGCATCGATAAAGATCAGCGCAAGTAAGTTTGTTTTCCACAACCCAAAATGACTCATAATAAATTTGCATATGGCACATATAAATTTTACAGAGATTTAGATGATATGCTATCATCACTGGGTGTGGCGCCCGTATCAGATGTACTCTCCTCATTATCCTCCCTGAATTCACAGACATCGGATAATTCCAATACCCAAGTACCCGATGCCAGTCTACAGGCCAATCTAAATGGACAAAGGTAAGTATCCAAAATTCTTTAATTCTTATTTTTTTTTATATTAATTTTTGGATTATTCTTAAATAGTGCTGGCGGCAAGAAGCAACCACTCAATCTGAGTGTCTACAATGTGCAAGCCACAAACATTCCACCAAAAGAGACGCTCGTCTATACCAAACAAACACAAACAACCAGCAGCGGTGGCCATGAGCGTGATGGTGCGTATGTTTCAAATTTAACCCCTCTCCCCCCGACTCCCCCCCCCCCACTTGCTAGCTATATACCTCTCCCTCTCTCTTTGCCACCCACACACACACACACACATATGTATCCTCTGCCCATAAAATAACTGTTCTTTACAAAGTTTTTGCCCGTGTATAAAAATAGTTGATTTTTGTTGTCCTTTTCTATATAGATATATATACTATATACTCTATATATATATACATATATATATTTACTTTTTTTTATATATATTTAAAAATTACTAACCAAACATTTTGTTAATTTTGCTAAAACTTGTTCTCAACTCGGCTGTGTTTTGCATGAACAAAAAACAAAAAAAAAATGAAATTTTCCCATTTTCCTTTTTCAAAAAAAAAAAAAAAATCCAAAATTAAACAATAGCGAAATAAAATAACAAATACAGTTCTTTCTTGCCACTCCTCGCCTCTGTCAGGATATATGGAGGATTGGTGGCGTCCACGTAAAGGTATTAATTTAATCTTTAAAACAACAACAACAACAACACTACTACAACAACAACAAACAAGCCACAGCACTAAAATCCAAAAAAAAAAAATTTAAAAATTTGAAAAAAAAAAATTTTTTTTATTTATTTTTGCAAATTTCAAAATTTTTCTTTTGCCTAAGCTTCTCATTATTAGATATCACTCGGGTTATTATCCAAGTCTAACGATCCCAAATTTCAAGCTGATCGCAAGTGGTATTATCGAGTTAAGACTGAGGCTACTCTGGGTTCGATTTGAAATAGTCGGGCCACGCCCACAGCTGCAGATCTCTATGGGTGGTCGGTGTTTCGTCCCACCTCCTCAGTCTCTCGACTCGGCTGAAAGTCTGCCAATCATATTTCTCGATATTCCAAACCAAAATGCCGAGTGATATCTCAAAATATTTTCCCAAAATTTATTTTGCTTGAAAGACTTACACTTTTTTTTTCGTTCGCTTTCTAACACTCATTCACACGCCCTTTCTCTCTCTCTCTCTGTCTCTCTCTAACATTGTCTGTCTCTTTCTTTTGGTATTTTTAATTTGTCTGCTTAATTTTTATTGTAATCGATTAAATCTTAAGAAGAAGAAGAAAAAAACTTTGTTGCCTTTAAAAAAAATCGTGAGCGCATTTAATAATTTTTTGTCTATTTCCTTTTTCTTCCCCCCATTTTTTTTTTTTTTTTTTTTGAAATCTAATTTTTTTGGCACGCACAAAAAAAAAAAAAAAATTGAAAAAAAAACTGCAGCTCATGCTACGGATTATTATGGTGAGTCTCGTTGTATTCCAATTTGTTTTGTATGTTTTCTTTCTTTTATTATTTCGATTTTTCGATAAATTTTTTTTTGATTTTTTGTGTAAATGTTTTTTTTTATTTTTCATTGAAAAAAAAGTAGTGCAAAATTATTGTAATTTATATTTTTTAAAATTAGTTTATGTAGTCTAAACATACTCTCTCTCTTTCTATCTCTCTCTAACGATACATATATATATTTATCGATAACTTTGTATTTCATTGTCTATTTGCATTTTCTTTATAATTTTTTTTTTTAATTTTGTAGTTGAATTTGTTTATATTTATTTTTATTTGTTGTATTTATGGCTAGTTGTATTTATTAAGGAGCTGAAATAATTCATTTGGGCCTATCGATAATTATCGATAAATTTAATAAAATATAAAAATTCAATATTTGAAATTATTTTTTCAAAAATCATTAAAATAATCGAAAGTCTTTAATTTTCTAAAATTCATCGATAGCTCATATCCATTTTTATCGATAACTTTCTATATTCCAAATATGTGATTAGTCAATCAATCAAGTGAAATGTGACTAAAAATCAAATATTTTTGAAAGAGCCTTGAAAAAGCGTTAGTCTTTAATTTTCTAAAATTTATCGATAGTTCAGACCAATTTTTTTATCGATTACTTTCTATATTCCAAATTTAGGATTAGTCAATCTTTATTATCAAATGATTTCACCAAGGTTCAAATCTAATTTTTACATGACTATTTTTCTTAACTTTGAAACTATCGATTTATCGATAAACTTATTTTTGAATAAACGATAAATTTATATATTTTGCTGGATCTAACTTATTGAGCAACTTATTTTCTTAGTTCCCAGTGATTTTCGATTTATCGATAAACTGATACTTGTACTATCAACTATCGATTTATCGATATTTCTTTGCAAAAAACAAGGAATTAAAATATTTTGCTAGATCTAACTTTCTGAGCAACTTGTTTTCTTCGTTCCGAGTGATTTTCAATTTATCGATAAATTGATATTTTAACTATCGATAACCGAGATTTTAGTTTCAGGTCTGACCTAGCTTTCCTTCAATTTTGAAGCTCTTGTGCTGACCTTCATTCCGAATATTACGCAAAATTATCGATAACTGTTATCGATAGCCCTCTCGAAATTTATTTCAGCTCTATAAAATTCCTTCTAAGTATTTCCCTCCCTCCCGCCCCTTCCAAGTAGTCTTATGCGCTCTCTTTATACCCTTAACGTATCTCTCACACCTTAGAGTAGAGTATCCAGTAGTCGGTCTATGCTATACACTATAATTTATTTAATAACTGTAAATGTGTGTGTACTTTTTTCTTTCAAATGTTTTTCTTGTGATTCTTTTTTTTTTTAAGACAATTTTTATTTCAAAAAAAAAACAAAGCTCGATTTGTATGCGAATAAATATTTATAATCAGACAAAAACATATACATAAATCAATAAATAAATAAAAAAATTAAATTAAATAATTATTATTATATAAATAAAATGTTGAATTCTCCACCCAATTTATAAGTTTTCAATTTGTTTAAGTAGTTTTTAGATTCGATGAAACATTTTTTTTTTTTTTTTTTAAGTTAAAAAAAATTATTTTAATTTTACGTATATAACCTAACTTTATTTTTTCGTGTGTTTCTATGTGTGTGTGTGTGTGTCTTATAATTTTTTAGAATTTATTAAGTAAAATTAATTAATTTTCTGTAAAAAAAAAAATAATAATCAGTAAGCCACACTCACACAAGCACAAAGCACTCAAACACACACACACACACAGAAAAGCATGTAAAAAAAAAAAATTATTTTTATCTAATTTATTTTTTATTTAGTTTAATTAATTTTTTAATAGAAAAAAAAATTATTTATTTATTTATTAAAAAAAAAATGCGCAGGCCTTGTGTGCTATAATTTTTTATTAATTAATTTAAAAAAAATATATATATTTTTTTTCTGTATGTTTTCATTGATTCATGGAATCCACACACACACACACATATGCATTTTGTTATAAATATATAAAAAAAATATATATAAATATATATATATTTTTTATTTTAACATTTTTGTTTACATAAAAAAAAAACATACATAATTTTTTTTTTTAATCTATAAAATTATTTATTTTTTTTTTTTAATTAATTTGTGTGATCAGCACACAAAAATTTATTAGTCAAAAAAAAAAAAAAAATTGTAACAATTAATTCTCTTTCTTTTTTTTTTTTGGGCCGCTAATAATGATTTAAATGAAAAATTAATTACAACAACAACAACAACACAAATGCATATTTTGTATGTACAAATGTATTTATTTCTTTATATTTCTTCAAGATGAATACAATCTTAATCCGGGTTTAGAGTGGGAGGATGAATTCACAGGTAGGTACACCAAAAAAGAAGAAGAAAAAAGAAGAAAAGAAACAGTGACGGAACCGACATGAAGCAAAATAGGAACGTTTAATTCACTTTTGAAATAAGAAAATTATGAAAAACAAAAATAAACGAAATTCTTTATGTATTTGATTAAGCAAAGAAAAAAAAAGCGCATAAGGCTCAGCGTAAAGTAAAACACACACACACACACACATACATACACACTTTCGAAATTTCGAGTGACTTTCTAGTCTATCCTCTCCCGGTGCAACTCTGCCGTTAGACAAAGACAAAAGAACAAACATTTGGCATGCTTCAAAACTAAGAAAAAAAACTCTCCTTCATTCGACTAAAAATGTTTTCATTATTTCATCAAGGTTTTTACTTTTTTTTTATGTTGTGAAATAATCCAAAAAAAAAAATATTTACTGCTTCCTTCAGTGGTGTCAGTGCTACTCTCTCATTTTAATTTCATCTCTCACAAGACACACCAATACACACACACAAGCAAACTTGTTCTCTTTCACATAACCTCGCAACTACTCTCACACAGCAGCGCAAGCAGAAAGCGGCACCTGCTCTCTCACCAAGTGGCCAACTCTAAAAAAAAAAAAAAAAAAAACAACAAATTGTGCTAATAATTTTAAATGTTAAAGCCTAAAAGAAAAAGGAAATTAAATTATGTAAAATATTTATTCTAGCCTAAAATAAATAAATAATTTTAAGTGCAAATTTATAAACTGGGTGGAGAAAGAAAAAAAAAATTAAAATTTAGAAAGAAAAGTGCACAACATGAAAAGGCATACAAAAAGAAAAAAAAAATAATAATAATAATTAATAATTTTAATTAATTATATATATATATC
This sequence comes from Scaptodrosophila latifasciaeformis, assembly GCA_037075145.1. Lineage (NCBI taxonomy): Eukaryota > Metazoa > Arthropoda > Insecta > Diptera > Drosophilidae > Scaptodrosophila > Scaptodrosophila latifasciaeformis. The sequence continues at coordinate 5,910,391 of JBAMCM010000073.1, forward strand.
TATATTATGTGCCTTTAATACACACATACATAATTACGACATTTACACATAAAAAAAATAATTTTATTTGTTTGTTTTACAAGAAAAAAAAAAAAACAAAAAGGAATTTTGTAATTTTATTTTTAAAATTTACATTTTCCTTTAAAATATATTTATTTATTTTTTTTTTATTAATTTGTATATTTTCTTTATAATTGGCTTTGTGTATAGTTTTTGAAAACTAACCAAAAATTATCAAATATATCGAAATGTTTCGATATATTTATTTTTTTTTTTTATCGTTAACTTGAACTCATTTGCACTCACTGATCCGAATTTACATAGACATTTTTCACAGCTTCACTTTGTCTCTCTCATACACACACAAACACACACACACACGCTCACACAAACACAGAACTGCGCTGTTGAAACGAAGCACAGCAGAAAAAAAAAACCGTTACTTGAGCGCCGCTTGCCCAGTGAGTGAAGTGTGTTACGCTGCTCTCGGTGTGAGCAAAATCATGTGATCAAAGATCTTGCCATCTCACCTGATTTCTTACACCAAGTGTTGTTCTATGTCTCTCTCTCTCTCTTTCTTTCTTTGTCTAAGCAACTCTGTTTTTAGTCTCAAGCATTTTAGTGGACAATTGCTGAGATTTTTGCAACAGGTAAACCAAACAAATTGTTGCTTAAAAAAAAAACCAATTGCACAAAATTAAAACACTTCATTTATTATTTTATTTGTATCTGTAAAAATTTGAAATTGTGTGTAAAAAAACCACCGCCCCCGCCACACAACAAATTCACTAAACAATTTGTGAGAGTGTCGAAAAAACAAAACCAAGCCAAAACCAAAGCCAATTTTAATCAAATGAATAAAAAAAAAAAAATACAATCTATTTTCTTGTATAGCAAACAAAAAAAGTCAAATTGATAAAAAAAAAGGAAACATATATAAATAATTTAATATTTATATTTATTTTTTATGAAAAAAAAAACCGAGAAGAAGAAGAAAGAAAAAAAGTAGAATTGTTCCTGTTCTGTCGATTGTCATGTTCCTTTAGCTGTGTTAGTTTTATACCTTAAACAGTGCTTGCATTTGATGCCCAAGGAGACGACGAAGACAGCTCGCTGCCCAATTTGGATCAGGGATTTAGCTCGAAGTTGCCACCTGGTTTTCTCACACACGGCCTGCCCACGGTGAAGGATGTGGCCCCGGCCATCACGCCATTGGAACAAAAGAAAGAGCAAGAAGAGAAAAAAGAAGGTGAGTCTAGGATTTCTTTTAAAATTCCAATTCTATATTGGATTTTTCTTTTTGGGGTGGAAAACAGTGAAGGAGCTTTCCGAGGAGCAGAAACAAATGATTATTTTGTCGGAGGATTTTCAAAGGTTTGTATTACGCGCTGGCCGTGTCATCGAACGTGCTCTATCCGAGAATGTGGACATCTATACGGATTATATAGGCGATGGCCAGAATGAGGAGACCAATGATGAGCGCTCCCATGCCCGCCTCTCCCTCAATCGTATCTTCTATGATGAACGCTGGTCAAAGAATCGCTGCATCACCAGCATGGATTGGTCCACACATTTCCCCGAGCTAGTTGTGGCCTCCTATCACAACAACGAGGAGAGCCCCAATGAGCCCGATGGCGTCGTTATGGTCTGGAATACCAAATTCAAGAAGCAAACACCCGAAGATGTTTTCCATTGTCAGAGCGCGGTCATGTCCACCTGTTTTGCCAAATTCAATCCGAATCTGATATTAGGCGGCACCTATTCCGGCCAGATTGTGCTCTGGGATAATCGTGTCCAGAAGCGTACACCCATGCAGAGGACCCCGCTGAGTGCTGCTGCCCACACACATCCCGTTTATTGTCTGCAAATGGTGGGCACCCAGAATGCCCACAATGTCATCTCCATTTCCTCGGATGGCAAGTTGTGCTCTTGGTCCTTGGATATGCTCTCCCAGCCTCAGGATACCCTCGAATTGCAGCAGCGTCAATCCAAGGCCATAGCCATCACTTGTATGGCCTTTCCGGCCAATGAGATCAACAGCCTAGTCATGGGCAGTGAAGATGGTTTTGTTTACTCCGCCTCTCGGCATGGTCTCAGATCCGGTGTGAATGAGGTCTTCGAAAGGCATTTGGGTCCCATAACCGGCATCTCCACGCATTATAATCAATCATCGCCCGATTTCGGTCACTTGTTCCTCACCTCCTCCATTGATTGGACCATCAAACTTTGGTCTCTCAAGGTAAGAGTTAATCCTGATTATAGTTTGATTCATTTGGATTAATTTGGATTTGTTTTTTGTCTTTTAGGATACAAAACCTTTGTACTCATTTGATGATAATTCGGATTATGTGATGGATGTGGCCTGGTCGCCGGTACATCCCGCCTTGTTTGCTGCTGTCGATGGTAGCGGTCGTCTTGATCTATGGAATCTCAATCAGGACACCGAAGTGCCAACCGCTTCAATTGTGGTCGATGGTGCGCCAGCTCTCAATCGAGTCTCCTGGACCCCATCCGGTCTTCATGTCACCCTGGGCGATGAGTCGGGCAAGCTTTATGTCTACGATGTGGCCGAGCATCTAGCGCTACCATCTCGAGATGAATGGTCACGATTTAATGCCACCCTAAACGAGCTCAAAATGAATCAGAACGATGAAGTCTAAAAATTTGTTAAACCCTCGTTCAAGCCTTGTCAACGATTTAAGAAATCGCAAGCTTATATATATATATATATAAACATATATCTTCAGGTGGCCAGGAGGATCAAGACAAAATCGAAGCTGCTTTAAAAAGACTTTCTTTGGATTCCTTATCAAAAAAATTAAAACAGAACCCTTTTTAGTTTCTCATAAGATAAACCAGAGGCCAATCAGTTTTGTTTAGCTAAATTTTTTTTTATATTTTATTCCGTTTCGATATTCTTTAAAGTCTTGATTATTCTTTTGAAGTATTAAGGAAAATGATTCATGAAATGATAAAAAAAATCTAGAGATATATTTATATAGGTTCTTTCCGAAAAGGTCTCTTTTAACTAACAAATTTTTGGTATTGTAATTTATTAATATTTTTTTCTAATTAAGTTATTATTTTTTTCCCCCCTAATTAACCCCCTCACTTCCCTCCAAATCAGTCTGTGTATATTAACAAAATTTTGAAATTCTTAAAAAATAATAAATTTTGTTTTTTTTTTTTTTGCAAGTAAAAGAAAAAATAAATGAGAATAGCAAGAAAAGAAGAAAGATAAAATAATATACGAAATAAAATTATATATTTACAAATATCCATAAAAAGCATATATGAAGATTTAATAAAAATGAAAAACAACCCGAATTAGTACCTAAAATCCAAAAGGAGTTTCCTTTCCACCAAAGATTTCAGGCATCCTCATAAGTCGGAATCTGTTTGGTATATTTAATCCAAAAGATTTGGTATAATTTCAAGAATCCCAGGAATATTACAGGATCCCCAAAAGGCTTCGTATAATTTCAGAAACCCTTGGAAATACTCAGGATCTTTTTGTTTCCTAAAATTTGATTTAATTTCTAAGAGTCCTCGGAATAACTCAGGAACTTCAAATATAATTTAAGGAACCCTTTGAATAAGTCTGGACATACTTGATTCTAAAGCTTTTATATAATTTCTGGAAGCCTTGAAATAGTTCAGTATCTGTTTGGTTCTCAAGGCTTGATACAATTTCATGGATCTTTGTAATAACTCAGGATCTCTTTGCCTCTTAAGATTTGATATAATTTCTAAGAGTCCTTGGAATACCTGAGGAACCTCAAATATTTTGATATAATTTCAGGAACCCTTTAAATAAGTCTGTATATATTTGATCCAAGATACATGGTATAATTTTAGGAACCCTTAAAATAACTCAGGAATTTTTTGCTTCTTAAGATTTTAATAATTTCTAAGAGTCCTTGGAATAACCTCAAATATTTTGAAAAAATTTCTGAGATCTTTGAAATAATTCAGGATCTCTTAGCTTCTTAAAATTTCATATAATTTCTGGGACCCTTGAAATAACTCAGAATCTCTTAGCTTGATTGGGTATAATTCCAAGAGTCTTTCTAATAACTCAGAAACCGTTTGCCTTCAAAGTTTTGGTAAAGGTTCAGGATTTCTTTATAAAACTCAGGATCTGTCAGCTTCCAAAGATTTGTTAAAATTTCAGGAACCCATAAAATAACTCAGGATCTGATTACCTTGAAGATACTGGGTATAATTTCTAGATTCCTTTGGTATAATTTCTGAATTTTTTTTTCATACATTTTTCATTGGGATTTTGAACCTAAAACCTTTAAAATTAGTCTGAAACATTCTTGGGTAAAATATTAAATTTCACAGACCCACTTGAATCTGCCAGAAGTCTCAACCTCGATTCCATATAAAAGTACTCAACATTTTATCTTCTTGTTGATCATTTCTATTCTGGCAAAGTAATTGTTTTTTGTTTTTGCCTAATTTAAAATTTTATCTTTACTGATTCATGAGAGACTCATTCATAGAGACAATCTGATTCATGACAAAAAGAGAGAAGACCGAGACAGACTGAGTCATTCCGATAAAGATCCAGCAAGAGCTTAGGAATGCGAATAATTAGCCAGCATTCCGCAGTTCTACGAGTTAATTTGATCTCTTTCTAAAATACCTCTAAATCTTTCAAATCGAGCGAGTATTTTGGCTATAGCAAAAAGTTGGAAAAGCTAGAAAAAAAATTAATAAAAAGAAAAGCTTCAGAAAAAATTAAATAAATTTTAAAAATAATTAGAGAATAAATAAATAATAAAAATAATTTAAAATCAAATAAAAATTCAATAAAAAAAAATTAATTAAACAAAAAAAAAAAAAATTTATCAAAAATTCGGTCAATTAAAAAAAAAAAATACGAATTAAAAAATTAATAAAAAGAAAAGCTTGAGAAAAAAATTAAATAAATTTTTAAAATAAAAAAAAATAAATAATAAAATTAATTTAAAATAAAATAAAAATTCAATAAAAAAAAATTAATTAAACACAAAAAAAAAAAAAAAAAAAATTACCAAAAATTCAGTCAATTAAAAAAAAAAACGAATTAAAAAATTAATAAAAAGAAAAGCTTGAGAAAAAAATTAAATAAATAAAAAATAAAATTAATTTAAAATTAAATAAAAATTCAATAATAAAAAAAATTAATTAAAAAAAAAAATAAAAAAAAATAAAATCCTCAAAAATTCCATCAATAAAAAAAAAAATCTGAAAAATTCCCTAAAATAATTTCCATTAATTCTAAAAAGAGTATTTTTTAGTCGGCTTAAAAATAGTCAACATAAAATGCAATCAATTCGAGTTTTCAAATAAAAACAAAAAAAGCTTCTGTCCCGTTTTTTTTTTGCCTCACTGCAAGCGCAGCTTAAAGCTTTCGCGCAAAGTGCAACAACAACAATGATAGTTTCAAATGGTCAAAGAAATAGAAACTATCAACAACAACAACAACAACAACGAAGAGCAAAGACACAACGCAAACTCGCAAAAGGCAAAAACAAAAATTATAAAAAAACAAAAAAACTGAGGCAAAACTTTTTCAGTCGCTTCGACAAACTCGCCGAGTAAAAAACTCAACGGCAGATAAAATAAATTAATTGAGAGAAGAAGAAGAATAAAAAAGCAAAAAGCAAATTTAAAAATATTTTTGAAGATTTTCTTTATTTTGAAATTTTCAAGCAAATCAAAATGGATTACACGGTGAGTAAATCAAAAAAGGAAATCCTTTTTTTTTGGTTATGGGCAATTTTATTGATTTTGATTGTTTGACATAATCAAAACGATGCGTCATCAAAATAAAAATTAGCCTGTGCCGAGTGTGAAGCCAGCGGCTCCTTTCGATGCCGTCAGCGATAGCCAGAGCCTAAGATCGGCCATGAAGGGCCTGGGCACGGATGAGCAGGAAATCATTGATATCTTAACTGCCCGAAGCAATGCCCAGAGGCAGTTGATCAGTGCCGCCTATGCCCAGGAATTCGAGCGGGATTTGACGGATGATCTGAAGAGTGAATTGGGTGGGAAGTTTGAGGATGTGATTGTGGCTCTGATGACGCCGCCGGTGGAGTATCTGTGCAAGCAGCTGCATGAGGCCATGGCCGGTTTGGGCACGGAGGAGGCCACTTTGGTGGAGATTTTGTGCACCAAGAGCAATGAGGAGATGCTGGAAATTGTCAAGGCGTATGAGGAGAAATATGAGCGCCCCCTGGCGGAGCAAATGTGCAGCGAGACATCGGGCTTCTTTCGCCGCCTGCTCACGCTGATTGTGACGGGAGTGCGTGATCCTTTGGATACGCCTGTGGATGCCGAGAAGGCTAAGGAGCAGGCAGCCGAACTGTATGCTGCCGGCGAGGCCAAATTGGGCACAGATGAGGAGGTCTTCAATAGGATTATGGCCCATGCCAGCTTTGGCCAGCTGCGTCTGGTCTTCGAGGCCTACAAGGAGCTCTCCGGCCAGACCATCGAACAGGCCATCAAACATGAAATGGATGATGAACTCCATGAGGCCATGATGGCCATAGGCAAGTATTTCCCCAAAGAAGAAGAAGATAAAGATTGACTTTTTTTTTTTTGAATCCTTCCAGTGGAATGTGTCCAGTCGCCGGCTGCCTTCTTTGCCATACGCCTGTATAAGGCGATGAATGGTGCTGGTACGGATGATGCCACCTTGATACGGATTATTGTCTGCCGTTCTGAGATCGATCTGGAGAGCATCAAGCAGGAATTCGAAAGGATCTATAATCGTACACTCTTCAGCGCCGTCACGGTGAGTCTCCATTCTCTCCATTAATTTTACAATCCAAAAACTCATTCGTTTTTTGTTCTGTCTTGTCTCATACCTCTCCTCTTTCCCCCCTCTTAGGACGTAAGTACTTTTCTTCTTTTTCTTTTTTGGTTTGGAAATAATTGAAAAATACTTTTTTATATTCACTTTCAGTCGGAGACATCGGGCGATTATAAACGTGCTCTTACTGCTTTATTGGGCGGCGCCTAAAAATGGTTGGCAAACTTTCCCAAAAAATTGAAATTTTTAGATTTGAATTAGTGCTTAGGTTTTTAATGTTTTCACTTGTGGCCATTTCTTTTTTTTTTTGCAATAAATAAAAATAACATTTGAAAAAAAAAAATTATTATTTGAAAAATAATTTTTGCATTTCTTTTGATTTGACGGGCAAATAATTCTGCATCTCATCAGGAATTGTCCAAAAGGCCACGGAACTCTTTCAAAAAAAAAAAAAACCGACATGATTAAAATTAGCAAATTTTAAAAATTTTAATTAGCTTACCTGCAATTCGGAGCAACGTGCCTCACGGTGTATATATTCCTTGAGTATATAATTATTTTCGATTTCATGATGGAAGCGTGTATCGTGCATGCGTATGAGCACATCATCGATGCGTAGGAAATGACGCAACAGCACAAAGAAACCAGAGGGCATCACACGCTAAAAATGGGCAAAAAATAATAATAATTTGAAAGCTTTGATTTATTTGTTGGTCACTTACAATGCGGACTGTCATGTCGGAGGTGCCATGATCATGGAGTTCATCTTCGTAGAGTGTTAGATCATGATAGAATATAATATTCTCACGTTGCATCAATTTGAGTTTATTGAGAGACTGTTGGGTGGGCTCTGTGCGAAATTTATCATTGAGTGTACCCTGATAGGTGGAGGTGAAGGTCCAATCGAAGGGTTTGAATTTCTCTTCCATATTATGCTCGGAACTGAAAGCGTAGATGAAGAAAAATTACTCAAATCGAATTGAAATGAAATCTACTTACCGTGTCTCACGCCATTCCTGGGCACAGGCCACCTCGAGTGGCTGCTTGCCATTGGATACCATGGCCAGGGCATCCATGGGCATAAATTCTAGACTAGCTCCGTCTTTGTGCTTCAGGGTTAGCCGGTTTTTGTGGAACACCATGTCTGGCAAGTGTGGCAGCTGCAGTGAGTACTGATAGTGGCACAGATCACAGCGATTCTCATCGTCCTTTTCGCAGCACTTGGTGGTGCCCATTTTGCATATACTCTTTAATATGTGCGATTTGTTATAGCTAATTGTCCAGTCGTTGAATTGTATACATTCGCTATCTACCGGCAATCGCGGCACCACACACTGCCCAAATGGAGAATGAGACTGATTTGTTTGTTTCTTGCAAGTTTTTGGATTTGCTTTGTGCTTACCTCAGTACCCGAACTCATGGTGTGTGTGCGTGTGTGTATTTTTGCACAATTACAAGGATAATTTATCTTGCAGGACTTGTTTAGAAAGAACAAAACAAATATACAAATTTCTAGAATTCTAGACCAGTGTGTGCATAAGTGAACAATAAATAAATTTTTGATTCAGCTCAGCTGAAAGTGTATACCAGCCAACTTCAATTTTATTAACTATATCATTATATCATTTGGTGGACTATTCTTCTTGGAATCTATTTAAATAATTCTTTTTATTTTAGCTCTTAAAATATTCACTGCAACAGCTTCTGTTAAAATGATTATGATTCATGTTCGCGGTGCCGCGAACTAATTGTGTACCAGTTCCAAGAGTGAACTGTTCATTCTTCATAAAGCTTCGTGCGCGTTCCCCAACACCAGTTAAGGTTTGAATTGTGCGTTTAAAAAATTTATTCCAATTATATGTATTTTAACCGATTAAAGGACAGCGATAAGGTATACCATCTTTGCAGCAATACTCCCGGCCAGCCTGCAAGCTCGTATTCCACCATTGATTTTGACAATTCTTGACAAACAAAAAGGCGCGTTCCTTGTGACAGTCGCGTCCCAAGGCGGAACACAAAATACTTGCAGAATTCGGAAGGTGTTGTACGATCTGAAGAAAAAGCAACTATAAATTGCTGAATTTAATTTGCTATTTATTAAACTTACAGTTTCCAAACAACGCGTCTGGCATTGCTTTCGTCCAATCGGATTGCAGGCATACATTTGATCCAATTCATTCATTATAAGCGGCGTTTCTGGGAAGCCATTTTCAATTTGCGAAGAGAGAAAAATACCGCAAGTGCAGGGCACCACGTGATTGGCAGGCAATTGCGAATTGACTATTGGAGTTGGTGGCAAAGGCAAAGTATTCCCCAAATTCGCTGGTGTGGTACTCGAAGTGCTGATAGTGGTGGGTTCGCTTGTTGTGCTGCTTACGGTGTTGCTTGTGGTGCCGCTTGTGGCCTCCTCTGTGGTGGCGATGTCTGTTAACGCGGAAATGTTGAATTCGACGCTGCTGTCCATGGCCGCTGAGCTTGCTGCAAATGGAGCATTTATAGTTTCTGGCACCGCAATCGAGCTTTTCCTAATGATCAGCTCCGTTGACTCCGATAGTCCCGGTGTATCTGCCACATTTGGTGTTGTCGAGGTCATTGCGGATATAACGGATAATTCGGGTGCATCACCAAGACGCTTTTTGTTTTCCGTTCTGATCGCATAACGCCTCTCCTTGATGAAGCTCGTCTTGCCAAAAATTGGCTTTTTATAGGCTATTTTCGTGCCTTCCGCTGGCCCCATTGCCATGGCATACAGGCCCAGTAGTATTAGCATTAAGGAAATGAATTTTTTGACTGTGAATAAAACTAAGTCATACAGTTATTATTTCTGTTTCCTATTATCGCCGACTTACCCATTGTGAGGTGATGTTAGTGCTACGAATCTGATGGTTGAATTAATTGCTGCGCTTATTTTATGCAGATTTTTTGTTTGCGTTTGCAGTTTTTTTTTTTCTTACTTTTCAGCAGTTAATGGACTGACCTCCATCAAGAACAATTTGTTTTCGTGAAGTTCAAGTTGACAGTAAAGTATTTGGGTCACGGCGTCTTCAGGTGTCATAAGGTTTCCAATTTCACAGCTTTCAGAATAATTTAATTTAATTTGAATTGCCAATTCAATTTTTACTGTTAATTCCACGTGTTGACCTAAAGCTTTGTTGCGAAATTTATATTATTTATATCACATGAAAATTTATGTATCTAAAATTCTGGTGGGAAATAATTTCATAAAAGAGTTTACATTTTTAAATTGGATAACTGTGACATTCTGCCTGCTCAAAATGCAACACTGTTCGCTCGGTTCACCAATCGAACTGTTCCGAAACATAAGGAAGTTCGTTCCTGAACTTGTGAGTATGAGCTAATTGTTTAATCATATAAACAAAGTATTTTTTCTCGGTCTTAATCAAATTAAATGATATCTTATCTACCAGCTTGTAGACGATAAACCTATTCGACCAAATCATAATCAGAAATCAGTCAAACAGATTTGAGGGCAGCCAATTGAACATCTAAACATGGTTACATTCTTCCCAGTTACCGGTTACAAGGAACTTAAAAAGTATCTAGACGAGAAAGCCGCCAATGACTTGGTTTATCTATATTTCTTTGGAAAGAAAGATGCCAAAGGTATCAGTTGGTGTTCGGACTGTGAGATTGGTATGTTTATTTTATTTACTTAAGTAATCAGAGACCTAGTCAAACGATTTCTTTTATTACAGCCGAGTCTGCCATAATGAAAGGCTTCGAAACGATGGCTCTGAAAAATTCAGTTGTGGTGGTTGTGGATGTGGGCGATCGGGAGGCGTGGATGGATCAGAATAATGAATTCCGTAAGCCGCCTCTAAATCTCAATGTGATACCGTCTATATTGCGATGGAAGGGTGTTGAACGCCTGGAAGGCGAACAGTGTGGCAAAACCGATTTGCTGCAACTCTTCTTCGAGGAGGCCGCTTAGTGGCGCGAAGCATTTTTATGCCGGTTGGCGGTTTTTTTTTTATATTTCTTTAGTTATTAAGCACAATAATTTCAAATGCCAATGTTTTTAATAACGGTAAACTCGTAAGAGAGTCAATGAGAAAAAAGAGAGCAAAGAGAGAGTGAGAGTGCTCGAGTATAAGAGAAAATAAAGAGTCAAACTCAAGCTAGCAATTCACTCAAGCTCAATTCAGTTCCGTTTCACTCGCAATTTTTGTTTTTGCCTCAAAAGAGCCTGATATGGCCAGGGGAAGGGTGGAGAGCAGTCTAACAGCAGCGCCAAAAAAAGTGTACATAAAAAACGATGAAAACAAGCTAGAAAAGGCTGTCCGGATTATTTTTAGCCTTTTTTTGGCAGTTGTTAGAATTTTTTTTTAATGAGTCCTTTTTTCGTGAGAGTAATAAGACACGAGCGTCTATCAGACGCTCGTGCTCTCTGGCTCTCAAAATACTTGTGCCTCTTAAGAAAATCTGTACTTTCGCTTAAAATAGCTGAAAACAGAAAATAGCTAGGAAAAAAGCTGGAAACAGACAAAAGCTAACAGCGGCAAGGAAATATAATGGAAAAACAGTCCTGCTGGGCAGGACTCAATATTTTTTCCAATTTGCCTTCACTTGCCGCCAAAAAATCTATTTTGTACGCACGTCGTCGGCAGGACGATACGTATGGCGCGCGTCGGCAACGACAGCACAAGTGTTTTAGCAAAAAAGCAACGGTACTCTACAAACTCCACGCTACTCTAAGACAATGCGAGTGTGTTAGTGTTCGTGTACAAGTGCGTGTATTTGTGCGTGTCCATGTTTGCCCGTCGATGTCGATGTCGATGCCGTTGTTGTGTTGTGTTCTGTTCGCTATCGTCGCCGTTAGAACGCGCGCGGGTTTGGCACGGCATTAAAAACAAGCAACGTGCGTAAAAAAAAAAAACAAGTAACGGCCATTAAATATTAGAAGCAAATCAAATGTAGGTAAAATATATATAAAAACATGTAAAAAAAAAAGAAGAAAGGAAATTTTCTTTTTTTTTTCTTTTTTGTTAAAAAAAAAGTGTACAACAACAAATTCGAGAATTTGGCCACACATACAAGCAAGCTAGCAAGCACGAGGTAAGCGGCATCAACTCTGTTGCTGTGTTTACCGTTACGCAGATGAAATTCTCTCTTTAAAATTAAAAGCGATGCGGGTGAATTGGTTAAAAAAAAAAAAAGAATCCGACAAAAAAACAAAAAAAACAAAAATGAAAGGCAGTCCTTGCGGTTAAGTGGGTCGTACAACTTCAACGGCTTAAATCGGGCAATTGCCCCGCCCCACTCCGGTCCGCCCCGGGTCCATTTTACATCAAGACTTTCCCAACCGGCTCAGTAGTTCATAAGACTTTTGTTTGTTTCAGGGTTTCGCTCATTTGTGCTTGTGCGGGCCTCCATATCCCACTCTTTGTCTCTGTGTATTTGTGTATTTAAATCCCTTTTTGCTACTGCTGCTGCTGGTCACCCTAGCCCAAGCATACACATTGACAAAAGGTGGGGAGTATGGCGGCACCCAGGCAATCGTAACTGTTGCGCTTTATTATGTGACCAACCGGTGAATTTGCTCTACTGCTTGCGTATAAGTGTTTGCGTGCATGCGTTTGTGAATGTGTCTGTGTGTGTGTGTGTGTTGTGTGTTTTTGCGTTTTACTTTGCTTAGGCTGTTGCTCTTTCATTCGCTCTCCTGGCAATTGGCTATTTATTAAAATGAATTTTTGATTGCTTTCACACAATTTCAATTTCGATTCTTCAATTTTTCTCACCAACTATTTAAAATTGTCTGTAAATGTGTGTGTGTGTGTGTGTGAATATATATTTTTCAATAACAAATTTATTGCTTGTGTTAATAAATATAATTTCTGTGGCCCAACTAGGGCTGAGAATTGTCCCAAGACGGGCATGGCCGGCCATATGACAGCTCGGTGCTAATAAACGTGAGCATTGTCAAAAAAACAAAATTAAAAAAAAAAAAAATACATAAAATTAATAATTTTTTTTTATATATTCAATTTTTATTATTCTTAAAAAAAAAATAAGAATAAATTGGTGACTTTTTTTTTTTGTGTGCGAATTTTAAATTTTGTTGGTGCTGATCTTGTGCCAGTGTGACCCCCCCACCACCCAAGCAGGCCGGACTGGCCAGTGTAACGACTTGTTGAAGTTTCATGTAATTCATTTTTTTTTCCTTTTTTTTTTGTTTGGTATTTTTTTGTGCATATTTGTGTGAAGGTCGGAGCGTTTGTCTGTTTGAAATTTGTCGCGTGCTTATCAAAATGAGATGCCAGGGCAATAAATAATTTTTTATGTACATGCCGAGATATCAAAATCAAATATACACTTACAACAACAACAACAAATTTGATTGTGTGAATTATGATGACTGAAATGTATCTAATTGATGTGACAAATAATTTTTGTAAAAAAAAAAAAAAAAAATTCAGAATGACTTGAAAATTTTCGTGATTTTCTGGTTTACAATTTTTTTTTTTTTTTTTTTTTTTTTTTGAAGTGAATTAAAACCCCCTGTTTCAGGGTCTGCATAGACCAGTGTGTCCCCCCTCGTAAATTTCCGCAATATTTTCTTCTTCTTCTTTTACAAATAAATTAGAAGAGATAGCAGATTTAATGATTTGTAAACTTTGGTTTTTTATTTTTCCTGATAAAACCAAATAAATATTTATTCAACAGAAAACCAAATTACTAAATTAACCAATCAATTCACAAGTTCCTTCTTCTTCTTCTTCTTTTTGTGTGTGTATATTTTTTTTTTTTTATGAAATTTTCAAAAACAGAATTTAAAGTTGTGCCTTATCAGCTTTTGGGCCAACTTGTCAGGTTGACTTGTAATTGTGGAGTGCTCCGGCCAAGTCGATTCCATTGGGGTTCACAGTTCTTCACTTGACTTTCTGAGGGTATTTCTTCTTCTTCTTTTTTTGTCACCAGAGACTTGCCTGACTTTTAACTGAAGCTGTCACCTCCCCCCTCTCCCTCTCCCCCTACACTGTTGAATTGGTTAATTTTATTTTGCTTTTTGCTTCTGGTTTCAATTTAAATTCAAAAAAAAAAAAAAAAAAAAATATTATTATTATTTTTTCCGTATATTTTTGTCAATTAAAAAAAAAAAAAAAAAAAACAGCAATAGCAAAATTCTTAATGAGGCACGTAACTGGCAGCCAAGACAATTTGGTCTGAGTGGGTGTCACGAGTAGGGAACGATTGGTTTGGGTGGGCGGGGCGGAGGCGGAGCGGGGGTGCCCCTTGGCACTGTGCACACGTTTATGCGATTGGCAAATTATATATTTATATATATAGATTGTATATATTTGATATATATCAAAAAAAAATAAAAGTATAGAAATGTCATTAAATAGCTCATAAAAAGTTTGAAAATAGCATAAATTAAATTAAAGATTTCAAAAATAGCTCATGGATACCCAAAAACAAAAAAATTATATGAGAAATACACTTGCCGAGAACTAAATAAAAGCATTTGGGACAAAAATTTCAGTGCAAAAAAAAGTCCAAACCGAAAGAGTAAAAGTTGAGGGAAAAGAGTTATAATTTACCCTGGAATTTATTTCAATATAACTGGGCTTTCTTCCAAAAATTTTTTGGTTACTTCTAGTTTATGCTTATAGTAATCTCTGTATCAAATTTCAAGGTCGTAACTCTGGGGGATCTGCTCAGGTTAGCCATGAATTTAGAGAGATGAACCCTTCTTACCTTCTGATCGAAGTTTCTTCCAGGTGAGATTTTTTTCAAAAATTTTTTGGTTACTTCTAGTTTATGCTTATAGTAATCTCTGTAACAAATTTCAAGACCCTATTCCTCCCAGATCAGACAAGGTTAGCCATGAATTCAAAGAGATGAGAGCCTTACACCTTTTGATCTAAGTTTCTCTCACTTAAAGGCGAAATTTTTCCAAAACTTTTTTGGATTCTTCGAGTTTATGCCTATAGTAATCTCTGTAACAAATTTCAAGAGCCTATTCCTCCCAGATCAGCTCTGGTTAGTCATAAATTCAAAGGGATTAAACCTACTTAACCCCACACTTTCTGATCTGAGTTTCTACAATTTCAGCTGAAAATTTCATCCAAATCTTTTTGGTTTCTTCAAGTTGATTCTTATAGTAATCTCTATATCAAATTTCAAGGTCCTAACTCTGGGGAATCAGCCCGGGTTAATCATGCCAGCCTAGTTAGTCCACCCTATTTACCACCAAAACTTTTAAACTGATTTTGGTTTCTTTCAAGGTGAATTTTTACCCAAAACTTTTTGGAAAATTTATCCTCAATCCTTTAGAAATCTGCCTACCAAATTTCAAGCTCCTTGTTCAGAGGGATCTCAACTGGATTGACCAAGTTTTCCAAGGGATCAACTCTTGTTTTCCCCGAATATTCTTGCCAATATTCCAGTAATTTCTGAAGCGAGTTTTTGACAAAACTTTTTGGTTTCCTTAATTTTATTCTTATAGAAATCTGCCTACTAAATTTCAAGGCCCCAAACCCCCTGGATCAGACCAGGAGATCATTTCTTTCTCATCCGAAAATATTCCTTCTGATTTTCTTCACTTTTGAGTTGGACTTTTCCCCAATGGTTTACCCATAATTTATATAGAAACCTCTGCCCTAATTCTAAGGAATCGGCCAAGGTTAGCCTTGATCTCAAAGTGCTTCTATGATTTTCACCTTCTCTGTGATCTTTGCTATTTTTATATATTTCTTTCCTATTGGATTATCAAGAATATTAATGCAAAAAAAAAAAATATTGAAAAATTAAAAAAAAAAAAAAAATGTCTTTGCCATATTTTGTTGTTGTTGTTGTTGTTTTTCGAATCTTTCAACACTCGTTTGGAGGCCGATTTACGAATCTTTGGCAAACTGCAGGTGTATTTGTATCTATGTGTGTGTATCTAAATGTGTGTGTATTTGTCATAGTGTCTATGTGTGTGTGTGTGTGTGTGTGTGTGTAGAATTTATAGTGTGCCATTCAAAAAGCATAATTTATAAATAATTTCCATGCATAGCTTCTGGTTTTCTATATACATTTTTGTCTTCTTCTTCTTCTTCTTCATGCCCGTTGTATCTGTATCTGTAAATGTATCTGTATCTGCTATATTCGTTTTCTTGGTCAGTCTAATTAATTGACGCATTTTGTTCATCAAACCAGGCCAATAATTTTTTTTTTATATAAAAAAAAAAATTCCCTATTAAAATTATATAAAAATAAAAACTAAACTTGAATTAATTCAAAATAAAAGAAATTCGTATTTTTTTTTTTTTTTTTTTTATATTCTCGAAGATTAAAGATTTTGACAGAAAATATATTTCATGCAAATTTTATTAGCAAATTATTTATGATAAAAGCTTTCATAAATTAATCGAAAGAAGAAGAAGAAAAAAAATATTATTTTTTTTAAGCTGGAAAAATTCAATTCTAAAAATAAATCAAATCAAAATCAAAACAGATTTTTGCAAAAAAATAAAAAAATAAAAAAAAGATTCTCAAAAAAAAAAAAAAAAACACAATTAAAAATTTAAGTTAAAAAAAAATATATAAAAATAATTAATTATTCTAAAAAAAATATATAAATAAATTAAGTCGAGAGAAAATTAATAAAAATAAAATAGGAAAAATCTAAAATCCGAGTTTTTCTCTCTCAAAAAAAAAAAAAAAGGAAATATAAAAATGAAATAAAATAAAAAAATATATATATAAATAATTAATTAAATGTTTTATTAGATAAAAATAAATTAAGTCGAGGAAAAATTTATAAAAATAAAATATAATATTAAAAATAAAAAAAAAAATAATAAAACTGGAGAAAATTAAAAAAAAAAAAATAAAATCTTTTTTTTTCAAAACAATAAAAAAAATAAAAAAAATTGAATCAAAAAAAAAAATAATAATAAATAAATAAAATAAAAATTATAAAATAAAATTTAAAAAAAACATAAAATAAAAACAAATTTTAAAATTTTTAGGAAGAGAAAAAAAAAAATTAAATAAAATAAAATGAATGCATTATTTATTTTATTATTTTTTTTAATATTAAAATTTATTTATTTATTTATTTTTTTTTTATTAAAAGTTATCATTTAATTTTATACAACTAATTAAAAACTTTGTTTTATTTTTTATATGATTTTTTTTAATTTATTTTTATTTTTTTTGTTTGTTTTAATTTTTCATAGTATTTTTTTTTTTAATATTTATTTTTATTTCTTTTTATATTCTTTTTTTCATTTAAAATAAAAATATGATTTATTTTAATAATTAAATCCTTAACTTGTTTTTTTTTTAAATTATTATTTTAAGATTTTTTTTTATTTAATATTATTAAATTATAATTATTCCGCATTTTAATTTATTGTTTTTTTTTTAATTTTTTCTTAATTGTTTTTTATTTTTCTTATGCCTTTTTTTTTGTAAATTTTAATTCAATTCATTTTTTTTTGTTAATTTTCTGTCATTTTTTATTTTTTTTTATACTTAATTTTTTTTTAAGTTTTAATTAAATTTATTGTTTTTTTTTTTAATTGTTTCTTAATTTTTTTATGCATTTTTTTGCTTAAGTTTTAATTCAACTGATTTATATTTTTTTGAATTTTTTCTAATTTTCATATTCAATTTTTTTTAAGTTTTAAGTTTAAATTGAATTTATTTTTTTTTTTAATTTTTTCCCTATTTTGTTTTTTTAATTTTTTTTTTTTAGTTTTAATTCAATTTATTGTTTTTGTTAATTTTTTCCTATTTTTTATTTTTATTAATTTTTTTTTTTTAAGTTTTAATTTTTTTTTTTTTTGTTAATTTTTTGTTAATTTTTTTTTAATTCATTTTTTTTTTAAATCACAAATTCTTCTGTTTTCATTTTCAAAGATTTTTTTTTTTTATTATTTATTTTTTTTTTAGTCTCATCGGCTTTTCTTTTTTAATGTTTTCATTTAACTTAAAAAAATAAATGCCTGATTTAAGTTTAAATCCCTCAGCTCAGTTGACTAAACAAATTAATTTGCACTTGAAATATTTATTTAATTTTGTGCTTAAAATTCCAAAAAAAAAATAAGCCAAGCCAATTTAATCACTTGGACTTAATATGAAATATATGTATATATTTTCTGGGGGGGGAGCTCAGCGTTTAGTTGGCTGGCCAATTTAGATAAAAGACGAAAAAATTGTTGTTTTCAATTGGGCGATTTTATGGTAATTTGATAAGCACTTGAGAAAGGAACCGGCTTGAAGAAGCCCCTGATAACAGTTGAATAGTATTTTTTATCTTTGCTTGATAAGCCAAGGGGGCGAGGAGGGGGGAGGCCGGCAGTGTAGTGTGCTGAGTGGGCTGGTTAATTTCGCATGTCACGAAAAAAAGAAGAGGAAGAAGAAGAAAATCAAACAAACAAAGCAAACGCCGATGTCGCTAATGACGACAACGAACGCTGAACAAGCGATCGACCACCCAACCGGCATGTGAGTGCCTGTTTGCCTGTGTGTGTGTGTGGGTGAGTGAGTGCCTGTGTGTGAGGAGAGAGAGAGAGTGAGAGTAACTCACTGACTGACTGGCTGAGTGAGAGAGAGTGGAGTGAGTGTGAGATGGCAATGCCTTTGGTGATGGTAACTATTTGAAAATAGTTAACAACGTCAATGGCAACGTGTTCAAACCATTGCTTGATTGCATTTTCTTCCCCCTACACCCTCGCCCCGCCCCCCACTCCACTGCTCCAACCTTTCCAATGTTTATTGAGTGCATCGTTTAGTTTATTTTGTTGTTGTTCATCAGTTGAGTCGCAAATTGCAAAAAAAAAAAAAAAAAAAAAAAAAATGTTTGCGGTTAATTTTTTGTTGTTGTTGTTATTGTTTTTGTAAAAAGCCAACTACGTCAATGAGAACAATTGTTAAAGTCTTTGCCGCCGCGCTTTAATTGCACAATTACAATAAAACCAATAAAACACAATAATTGACAAAAACTACAACAAAAAAAAAAATAAATAAAACAATAAAAAGCATAAAAAAAAAATTAATAATAAAAAAAAAAATTAGAAATAAAAAATTCATTCATTTCGAACAAGTGAATAAATTTTGTTAACATCGTCAAATTCTCCATTGGAATTTTTTTTATTTTTTATTATTATTGCAAATTTGTTGTTGTTGTTGTAAGTTTTATTTGATCATTGCGTGTCGCAATTATTTGATGATTTTCTGACCAAATAAAAAAAACAGCAACACACGCTTTAAATCAAAATTATATATGGACACACTGTCGCCCAAGCAGAGCCAACGACGTCAACGTCAGCAGCAGCAGCAGAGGCAGAGGCAGCAGCGTCATGATCGGTTTTGCTGTTGTCGTTGCGCATTGCAGCGCATCTCTTTAGTTTTTGATTTTCTTCTTCTTCTTCTTCGTCTTTTAGTTTTTGCCCTACACTTTTGTTGCGTCTTTCCGACTTTGGAGAGTGTCACTGTCACTGTCGTTGTTGTTGCTGTTGTTGTTATTGGTTTTCGCACACTTTTCGGAGAGACTTTGAAATATTCACGTGGTGTGTGAGCTTTTTTCATTGTTTACTGTTAGAACGATGAACTTTTTTTTTTGTTGCCTGGCAAATTAGTCAGCCGACTCGCCAGGGCAAAAGTAATTTGTACAAGTTGAATTGACTTGATTTCATTTGATTAATTGTATTAATTTATTTTTTTTAAATTATTATTATTATTTTTTTTTTTACCTAACATTTTTTAATATTTCCTAATTTATTTATTTTTATTTATTAATATTTCTTATTTTTAATTAATTTTATTTTTCTAATGTTATTTTTATTTTTTAATAAATTTGTTTTATTTCTTAATTATTTTTGCATTTATTTAATGTATTATTTATTTTTATTTTTTAATTTATTAATGAGTGTTTTTTTATTTTTATTATTTACACATTTATTTATATTTTATTATATATTCATTTTTTTAATATTTATTAATTTTTTATTTAATTTTTATTATTTTTTTTATTGTTTGTTTTATTCAATTTTTTAAACTGTTTGTTTAGTATACACATTTTTTTTTTTAAATATATTTTATATTTTTTTTAACTTATTTTTTTAAATTTTTTTTTTTAAATTTTTTTTTTAATTTTTTTTTTAAATTTATTTTTAACTATAATTTTTTTACCATATTTTTTTTTAATATATATTTTTTTATTTTTTATTTTTTTCTTAATTTTTTTAAATTTATTTTTTACCATAATTTTGTTCATTTTATTAATATTTAATTTATTAAATTATATGATTTATTGATTTTTTTTATTTTTTATATTTTTTTAACATATTTTTCTCTTATTTATTCAAAATATATATATATTTTTAAATAATTATTTTTATTTTATTTTTTTTTTATTATTTTTATTTTTTATTTTCATTTTTTTTTTAATTTATTTTTTATAAATTTTTTTTTATTTCTCTTATGTTTATTTTATTTTTTTTTTTTTGGTTTTCTTAATTTTTTGGTACATTTTTTTTTAATTATATTTATTCACACCTTGACGCTAATATTTTGTTCCATTACAATATTTTTCTATTGATCTAAAAAATTATTTTATAAACTTTCGATTTCCAAATAAATTTGCATTTGCATCATAAAAAATAATTAAGCAAAAAATAAGGTTAAAAAAAAAATTTTATTTTTTTCACTCTAATTTTTCTAAATTCTTTTATTTCTTTTAAAATTTTAAATAATTTCAATTTTTTTATTAAATCAAAAATTTCACTTAGAATATATATATTTTTCCCCCCTTGTGTAGGGTATACAAAAGTCACCATGGCCAAGTGAGCCGTTCGCTTGTGCGCTCTGCGTTTTGTTCTGCTTTTCATTTCATTTTTATTATTTTGCGTGTGTGATTAAAATCGCCGCCGTGTGCGCATTTCTATCCGTGTAAACGTGCATGTGTCTGTGTCCGTGTGTGTGTATGTGTATGTGTGTGCTGGTATACTCTATCAGTGTGCGTGTTTGTGTGTATTTTCTATTTCCAATTTATTTATTATTATTTTGTATTTTTTTTTTTTTTTTTTTTTTTTTTGTATTTCCAATTCGCTTGGCGCGGCTGCTGGCGTGTTCAGCATTCATTTGAGTTCAGTTCAGTTCAGTTTTGTTCAGTTGATTTTCCGCGTCGTGCTTGAACGATCTTGTCTCATCAAATTTAGCGCATCTCTCGGGCAATCAAAAAATTAAAAAAACAAAAAAAACCGACCCACCTAACCACCGATCAAAGCCAAAAAAGAAAAAAAAAAACTAAAGCGACCAACAAATAATTTTTTTTTTTTCTAGTAAAAAAATTTTATTTTTTTTTCTCATAATTTTTTTTTTCTTGATTTATTTACCGACGATTTTATGTGCTGGTGCGTTGATTGATTTCTGATAATTTCAATTGCTACTGTCCCTGATAAGCCCAATCGAAACGTACCCGATCCCCCTCTCTAAAAGAGAAGAAGAAGAAGAAAAATAATAAAAAAAAATCGAATTAATTGTTTACGTTTATTTTATTTTATTTATTTTATTTATAATATTTTTTTTCGAACAGTCTTTCCCGCCAATCTCTTGCCTATCTCATTCTACCTATTTTACCTCTCTTTCACACTTACTGTGCTTGCTTTTTTTTTTATTATTTTGGTGGCTCACTGATAAGCGCGCATAAATTACACTAAGCAAAGTGCCCATCGTCATTGTTGTTGTTGCTGTTGTTGTAATCGCAACGCGTCAAACATTGCCGTCAGCGTGAGCGTCGCCGTCGCCGTCACCGTCGTCGCGTAATGAGCCATAAAGTGCGAGAAGCCCAAAGTCAGTAAAGGCCCGCCCAGTAGCAAAAGCCCACCCACCCGGCAAAAGCCCCAAAAATAAAAAAAAACCTGATTGAAAACAAAAAGAATTTCTGTATATGTGTGTGTGTGTGTGTATGTGTGTGTAAATTCTCGTAACTGTGTTGTACAAATTTTATAGTTTTTTTTTGTCTATTTTTTTTACTGTGTTTTTTGTGGTGCAAATAAATAAAAAATAATAAAAAGAAGAAGAAGAAGAAGCGGCATAAAAAAACACACACACATCAAAAAAAAAAAAAAAAGTTATCAGAAAAAATCAAAACGATAAGAGTGAAACGAAGCAGCAGCAGCAGCAGCAGCAAAAGAAGCAACAGCGGCCAAACAGTAAAAGCGGAAGCAACGGAAGCAGCGCTGCAGTAACGGTACCGTTAGACAGCTGACAGCTGATAGCAAAGCCGTAACAGGAAAAACATTTCTAGGCACACGGGGTGAGGTGAGTCTAAAATTCAAATGAGTCAAGTCCTGACTTGAGTGAAATTTCACCCAAAAGAGAGCAAACTCAAAAGAGAGAGCGAGTGAGCTCAGGGCCAACGACCGTTAGGCAGGGGTAGGCAACAACAAGAATAGAGTGTATAGGATGCTAGCGTCGACGCCTGCGCGCGCTCTCAATTTGAGCCCGGCGCCTGTTTGAGTGTGCACTCAAATTAAAGTAACACCGAATGCCGACAAAAAGAGCAGTCCAAAATTAACTTGGTCAAAAAGCCGAAAAATAATAAATAAACCAAAAAAAAAAAAAAAAGAGTAATCACAAGTTAGCAGCATTTTAGGCCAAGCTCAATTGAGTCTGAGTTACAAGAGAGCAACGGGTATTTTTTTTTTTTGTTTTTGCTTTGCTATTTTGAGAGAGAGCGAGCAAAACTAGAGCAATCATGCGAGTGACAGAAAAGCAACCAAAACAAACAACACCAACACATAACGGTATGGCAAATAAAACGCAGCAGCAGGAGCAGCACTACTACAACAATAACAACGACAACAGAAAAAGCCACTAGCACACACTAACGTAAGCAGCGACGCCTGACGATGCCGACAGCACAGCTTTACCAACGCAGCCAGAAACAAATGTAGAAAAGGAAAGAAAAAAAAAAAAAAGACGACGACGACGAAGAAGAAGAAGCAGAGGCATTTCTAGCATCCGTTGACAGTGGGAATCTCCAGTGCAGGCAGTTGTCGTCTGGTTCGGCCATGTGCGGCTAATTTCATATCAGCTGCTACCATTTATATAAAAAATAAATAAAAGTAGAAGAAGAAGAAAGAAAGAATTATAAAATGTATTTTTTGTTTTTCGCCATCTCCCAAAAAAAGATGAAATAAATAAATAAAAATGGGTTATACCCTTTCGCGTGTGTTGTGGCAAAAGCAAAGAATTAAATAAAAATCTAATAAAAAAAAAGTGCCTCGATTTTCTATTTTTTTTTTTAGTGTGGAAAAAATTTTTTATTTTGTTAAACAAAACAAATCAAATCAAAACAAAAACAACAGCAATAACAATGTCAAGTGAAGTGTTAAGCGGTGAAATTGCGGCAGAAAAATCATAACAACAACAAAAGGCTCAAGAGGAGTGTAAAAAAAAAAGCGGAGCAGGAGAAAGCACGAGCACACGAAGCGCAGTGGCAGTGGCAGTGGCAAAGCCAAACTCAGCATTAGCAAAAGGTAAGTGACCTCAAGTAAACACAAAATCAAATTGAGTACAAATGAACAAAATCAAAAAAATATTATTAAAAAATTCACACATGACAAAAAAAAAACAGAGAGAGAGATGGAAAAATTGCCCTTGAAAAGTTACAATAAATTTATTGCCTACTCTTAGGGGTCCCAAACATAGAAGGAATTTCAAAAAAAAAAAGAGGAAGAAATTCTCTCCAGACAAAAAAAAATTTTGGTCAAATTTGTGTTGCGGCAAATTGAATATTGAATTTTGTTGTTAGTCTTTTTTTATTTGGCTTGGTTCCGTTACACAAAAATCACAGCGCCTGCGTTAGGCCGAACCGTTAAGCCAGCCTCAAAGAGAACCACCACAATCCAAAGAGAGCGAGTGAGTGGAAATTATTGAGTGGCCACTCAAACCAGCATTGCCATTTGCAGAACTCAACGGGCTGCTGTGAGTGTGTTTATTTTTTTTTCTTCTTTTTCTTACACATGTTCTTTCGGTAGGCGAAGCAGGTGTGCCTGCTTTGTGTTTCAGTTTTTGTTTCAAATTAGTTGAGTTGTTTTGGCTTTGCCTGAGTGACTCAAACGATTCTGTGGTACTGAGTCAAGCGAAAAAAATATCCCAGATTCGTTGTGACTATTTTTTTTTTTTAGAAAAAGCAGTCCTCTTCTGTTGTTTGTGGTAAGCTGTATATGTGTGTGTGTTGGTTGGTTGAGGGTTTCCCAGGCGTTTTTTTTGTCTTGGACCGCCAACTTATTTCGACAACAAATTGGCGCCATTAGTAAAATTGTAATCAACGTAAAAAAATACACACACACACAGGGGAGAAGTGTGTGTGTGTGTGTGTGAGAGAGAGGGGAAAAAGTTATTATTGCTTTAATTTTCAAAGTTTTCTTTTTTTTTTTTACTTTGGCCCAAGCAATATTTTTTCTTCTTATTCAGTTTCTCTTCTTCGTCTTCTTCTTCTCTTTTGTTTTCCTTTTAATTTTGTTGTGCGCTTTACTCATGTGATTTGTCTACTTTTGCCTTTTGTTTTAAATTAAAAAGTTGCACAAGCTTTTTTTTGCCGAAGAAAGCGAGCGGAAAAAGGCGAAACTTTTTTTTCCCCATTTTGCATGAAACTTTAGTCCACAGCTACCCCTTTGCCACCTTCACCCCTGCTCGATACACACACACACACACACACACAAGGTAAACCCTCTGAGAGCTTTGTTGGCCATCCAAAAAAAATATTTATTTTTTTTTTTTTTCTGAGCTTTTTTTTTGGACCAAGTTTAATATGTTCCCCAAGGGCCTCATTAGAGCCAGCCAGGCTTCTAGTCTTTGCCCTGTAGACCTATGTGACCCCCCCCCCCCCAAACTTTGAAACTCCCATCTATCAAAGGACCCTCTAAACAAATACAAAAACCAACTGAAGTTCTCTCAATTCTTTTTTTTCCTCTCCCCCCTTTTTTTTGCTCTTTCCCCCCCATTTTTTTTGACACTAAATTTGTTGTTGTTGTAGTCAGTCTGCTGCTGGCCGGGAAGTTTCCTCCTTTTTTTTGTGATGATGAGTGGTTGTTGGAGGGGAGGGGGAAGTAGGAGAGGGGAAAAGTAAAAGTTTGGGTCAGTTCGAAGCGTCCAAAAGTTTAAGTAGACAAGGCTCTAATGAGATATATTATGACATAGAGTATACCCCCCCCCCCCCCCCCCCCCCCCTACACACACTCACATACACACACACACACACACACACACACACACACACTCATACACTCATATACTAAATAGTTTATTATTGTCTTGAAATTCCTTCGACAACTTCGAAGAAGAAAACTAATTATCATAATAATATTGGTCTTGCCTAGAGGGGGTGGGGTGAAGGGGGAGGGGGATGGGGGGCGGGGGTTCGACATGATTCAGATAAAATAATTTCAAAGTTCAATTAGTTATATTATGTGTGTTTATTTGGGCTTATCATTGGTTTATATTGCCACAAATTAATTTGGCCTATCAAATGGCTAAAAATCTCGAATATTATTTTGCTTTTCTTCTTCTTCTTCGTCTTCTTCTTCTTCGTTTTGAATGGTGAAATTATCCTAAAAGCCTTATAAATAAATTAAGGCCAAGCCAAATTTCTATATACCCAATTAAGTTTGAATAGATTACGAGTTTTGATTAATGCAACGAGGCCAATTTTATTTAATCGGATTTTTGTTTTTTTTTTCTGGGAAACAAATTCAGTTTTTCCCTTGAAATTTTCCCCTTTGAAATCATTTTCAATTATTTTCACACAATTCAAAAGGTAAAAATTCTGAGGAAACAAAACATTTTTGATCTAAAAAAAAAAACAAAATATGAAAAATTAAAAAAAATATATTAATTAAAAAAAAAAAAAACAATCAAAGAAAATATATAAATTTTTTTTTATTAAAAAAATTAATTTGATTAAGACGAAACTTTAAGAATTCTTCAAAAAAATATTAAAACTAAAATCAATAAAAAAATCCAAAAATTATTTAAAATTTTTGGGAATAAAAAAAGTCAAAAAATGTAAAAAAATTCGATTTCTTAAAAATTCAAAAATAAATAAAAAAAAAATTGTTAAATTTTTTAGATTTAAACAAAAAATCTTAAATAGTTTCAGGTTCATAAAAAAATAATAATAAAACAAAAATAAATTCAAAAAAATATATTTTAAATTTTTGGGAAAGGTAAAAAAAATCTGAAAAATTGTAGGTTTTATTAAAAATTAAAAAAAAAAAAATAAATAAGTAATAAAAAAAAAATATTTCAAATTTTTGGAATAGGTAAAAAAATCTGAAAAATTGTAGGTTTTATTAAAAATTAAAAAAAAAATAAATAAATAATAAAAAATTTTTTTAAATTTTTGAGAAAGACCAAAAAAATTAAAAAAAAAAAAAAAACAAATTAAAAAAAATGTCAAATTTTTTTGAAAAAAAAATTTTGAATATTTTTGATATTTAAAAAAAAAAATAAAAAAGAATGGCTTAAATAATAAAAATATTCAATCTAAAAAAAAAATAAGAATGTATTTTTTTTATTAATATATATTTTTTTTAATAAGAAAATAATATCATTTATTTTTTCTAAAAAAAAAAAATAAAAATAAAAAATATTTTTTTTTAATTAATAAATTTTTTATTAATTAAAAAAATTTGTTTCTCCAAATTGTAATTAAAAAAAAAAAATAAATAAAAAATATTTTTTTTTTTAATATTTAAAAAATCTAGAAAAGCTTCAAAACATTTTCAAGAACTAAAAAAAACAGATGAAAGTAAAGCTAAAGCGATAGAAAGAGCGACAGAGACAGAGGTAGACAGAGAGAGATAGAGAGAGAGAGTATGAAAGATTTGTTTTGGCCAACATTTAAGTGGGGCTTAATAAGGCGAGTGTAATAAATTTTGGTCTAAATGAAAATGAGAATGAACACGTGGCAACAGTCAAAGTTATCAGCAAACGGTAATCCTCTTTTATTTTCTTGGCCATAATTGACTGAGTTACTGCCACCCCCCCCTCACCACCCCGCCCCCTCCTGCCCATGGGTCAAGTGTAAGTGGCAAGGAATTAAGCGAATTTTTTTCCTCTTATTCTCATGTGTGCTGGTGTGTTGTGTGTGTGTGTGTGTGTGTGTGTGTGTGTGTGTGACACACACAGGTCAAAACTAAACTTCCGGTCAATGGTTTCAGCTTAGTTTTTCTTTCTTTTTTTTTATCGGGCAAGTTTTGTCGTCTCGGTGAGGGTAGGGAAGGGGGGTGGGGAGGGGGGGGGCGAAGAAAAACAACAGAGTTTGACCAGAATTAAGTTATATGGCCGAAAAGAGCGTTAAATTGCCGGTAACAAGCGTTCAACTTTTCTTGTTGTTGTTGTTGTTGTTGTTGTCGTCGTTGTTGTTGTTGTTGTTGTTGGCATTGCCAACCGAAAAAGTCAACGACTCAAATGGCGACACCTGTGGCATAAATTTTAGCCCAAACACAAAGAGAGAGATAGAAAGAGAGAGAGAGAGAGAGAAAGAGAGAGAGAGAGAGGGACATATTCTTTCTTTCCTTCTTTCTTTCTTGTGTGTGATTTTTTTTTTGTTGATTCGAAGTGGTCAGATTGTTGCCATTGTTGTTGTTGTTGTTGTTGTTTTGGCATAATTTTATATTTGGAGGCGAGTCGAGGATTTATGCTGAATATGCTAGGAATTTTGATTCTCCCCACAGAGCCAAAAATTGGCCAAAACCAAAGTGTGTGTGTGGAGGATGGAGGAGGGGGGGGGGGTGAGGGGGTGTAGCACTCTTCTTGGTGCGTCTATCATCATCAAGGATATTTCGCTGGCTCACTCTAACTCTCCCTCACTCTCTCCCCCTCTCTCTCTCTCTCTTTCACTCTCTCTCTCTCTCACTCGCTCTCTTTCACTCTCTCTCTCTCTCTCTCCCTTTCACTCTCACTATAATTCTTCTTCTTGTTTCTCTCTCACTCTCCCTCTCCCTCACCCTCTCTCTCTCCCCTTCTCTCTTACTCTTTCTCTCTCCCTCTCTCTCTCTTTCTCTCACTCCAAGCTTGGCTATTTTCCTTCTTTCTTTTTTTTGGCTACTTCAGCAGTTTGACCAGGCCTGCTCCCTCTAAGCCAGTTCCAAGCACAAAGAGGGGGGTGGGTGGGGGGATTTGGTTTGGGGCAAGGAAAAAAGTCAAACATTAAATCACTTAAAATTCCAGTGAGATGCTTGGACAAACAAAGCACCCAAGTGCGGTTCCAAGTGCTCTCATCTCACTAGCACCAAACCACTCACCCCTCCTTCTCCTCCCCTCTGCCCCACCCCATCCACTCCTCTGCTCATTCTCTTGTTCGAGTCGAAGTGGCTTTGTGGTTTTCCTTCACATTTTTTTTTTTTTTGGGTACATTTTTGCACATACCCAAAACACACAATTCCCCAGCCTCTTCAACCTTCTCCTCCCCCTGCCCTTTGCCCCCCCTCGCCACCCATCTTGGTTTGGCTTCCGCTTTTCACGACTTCTTCTTCTTCTTCGTCTTCTTCGTTTTGGCCCATTAAAATGGTTATCCCTCACTTTTCACAGCCTTTGTGTGTGTGTGTCTGTGTGTGTGTTGGAATTTTTGATATTTGACAGCATTTTCATAATATTCTAATAAGCAGTTGTTCTTCTTCTTCTTCTTCTTCCGCTTATTCCTCTTCTTCTTTTTGTTCCTCTTCAGCTTTGGCTTGCGGTGCCTTCAATATTTTATGATTTCAATCAGAATTATTTATAATTGAAAAATGTGCACACACACAGACACACACACACACACACACACACACACAGACACACACACACACACACTCTCAAAATAATTGTCTGAATATTTTCGGGAATTTCTTTTTAATAAAAATCTGAAAATATTTCAACATTTAATTTTCTCTTAAAAAAATAAAATAAATGAAAGAATAAATAAAAAAAAATTCAATAATTTTAAATAAAAAAAGTTAATTATTTTTTTTTTGTTTTAGAAAAAGAAAAGAATGGAAAAATGTGAATTTTTCAAAAAAAAAAAAATTAAAAATTAACATAAAAAAATAACAAAAAAGAAAAAAAAAATAAATTAAATACAAATAAAAATTTTTTGTGAAATTTAAAAATTTTTTTAAAAATTAAAGAATTTTTGTAGAAAAATTAAAAGCTCATATATTTTTTGTTTCAATTAAACAATTTTTTTTTGAAGACTTTTCAGAATTTTGAATTCATCGTTTTTATACAGAAAATTGAAGTTTGTCCCAGAAAAATCAAATCTTTAATGGTTGAAAGACTAGGATATTTTTAATAAGATTTAAAATTTTGTTTGGAGACTTTTTATAGAGAATTCTTAAAATATTTTTTTCGTACTAAAAAAAAAAAAAACAAAAAAATTCAAATCTTTTCTGGGTGAAAAAATTTATTTTGTTTTCGATTGAATTAAAATGCTTTTTTTAAAAACCTTTCACAATTTTTAAGTCTTTTTTTTTTAATACAAAAATTTCCCAGAAAGATTTTGATTTTTTATTTAGAATTTTTGAAATAATTTTGTTTTTTTTTTTTACTTGAAGAATTGAAAAATTACCAAATTTATTTTTGAATTAATTTTCTCAAAGATTTTTTTTTTTCGAAAAAAAATTTTTTAGTGTTGAAAAAAAAATTGTAGAATTTCCCAGAAAACTCGCAAAAATCATTTAAGCAATTTTT
Source organism: Scaptodrosophila latifasciaeformis (assembly GCA_037075145.1). NCBI lineage: Eukaryota > Metazoa > Arthropoda > Insecta > Diptera > Drosophilidae > Scaptodrosophila > Scaptodrosophila latifasciaeformis. Next base: position 5,939,894 of record JBAMCM010000073.1, read on the forward strand.
TTTCCCCGAAACAAGAATTATCCAAAACGCTGAAAATTGTTGTATGCAAATAATTGCTTGGAGTTGTTTTTGCTGTTGTTACTGTTGTTGTTGTTGTCAGTGTTCCCATGTGTGTCTGTGTCAGTTGTCAGTTGTCGCCAGCCAATGCCATTGAGTGCGGCGTCTGGTTACGCCCACAAATTGACGCCCACCTTGGCTAAGCTAGCCAAGCAGCCGGGCGGTGGTGAGGTGAGGTGAGGGGTGAAGGGTGAAGCGAGGCAAACAATCAACTGCCAAGCCCATTAATATGGCTTTGGGCCACTTTTGATTTTTGTCTGTTTTTCTTGTTGTTGTTGTTGTTGTTGCTGTTGCTGACATTTATTTGTTTGTTTGCTAGCTTGTTTATTTCTGCCTCGCCCCCATCCCCTGTACCCCGTTCCCCTTCCCCCGCCCTTGCAATTGTGGCTGGCGTATTCGTTGTTTATTCAGCCGAAGCACGTGACTTTTGGTAGTTCGTCACAGGTGAAGGTGGTGGGTTGGAGTGGGGGGAAAGAGGGGAGACAATCATAAAAAAAAAAAAAAATACATTCTGATAATTAATTCCCCCTCCCCCCACCAACACCCTTTTCAATTGAAACTTTCAATAGGTGAGAGATTCATTTTTTTTTTCGGTTTTCATTCGGAGACTCTCAATTTTCTTGGCAAATCCAAAGATAATCCCAATTTTTGTATAAATATTTTTTTTTTCGAATTTTTAAAATAATTTATTCAATCAATTTAAGCAGACAACTCACCTTGAGCTGAATTATTTTGAAACTCTCAATTTTCTTGGATAATCCAAAGATAATCCCAAATTTTTTTATAAATGTTTTTTTTTTCAATTTTTTTTTTCATAAATCCTAAAATTATTTTTGGAAGGCGATTGCCTTGGGCTGGGCTATTTTTCTATATTTTTTCTAAATACTCAAAATTGATTTTTTTTTTGCATTTGGAGAATTAATTTTCTTGGGTAATCTAAGGATAATCCCAATTTTTTTTTTTTATCTTGTTTTTTTTTTTTTCAATTTTTTTCTTTTTAATAAAATTTTGAAACCAATTATCTAAATTGTAGACAACTTGCCTTGGGCTCAGATATTTTTCTATATATATTTTTTTTTGAATTTTCACAAATCAATCCAAAGGTTTTCCCAATTTTATTATAAAGATTTTTCTTGGATTTTTTTTTAACAAATTCCAAAATCAAATTAATTTTTTTTTTTCTTTTAATTCTCAAAATTTTATTTTTCCTCTCAAAAACTCTCAATTTTCTTGGATAATCCCAAATATTTTCTATATAGAATTTTTGTTGAGTTTTATAAATAAATTCCCAAATTAATTTAAGCAGACAACTCGCTTCGAGCTGGGACATTTTTTTTTTTCAAAATTCTTAAAAATTTTTACCATTTGGAAACTCAAATATCTCTTGGATAATTCAAAGATAATCTCAAATTTTTTTCACAAATTCCCAAATCAATTAGGGCAGACAACTTGCCTTGAGCTGGGCAAATTTTTCTATATTTTTCCCAAACACTCAAAAATTTCCTTTTCATTGGGAGACTCTTGGATAATCTAAAGATAATCCCTGAGTTTTTTTATAAAAATTTCTTTTTGTGTTTTTTTTTTCACAAATTCCCAAATCAATTAAAGCAGACAACTTGCCTTGAGCTGAGAGATTTTTTCTATATTTTTTTCTTTTTCATTTAGAAACTCTCAATTTTCTTAGATAATCCCAACTTTTTTTTATAAAGAATTCTTTTCAATTTTTTTTATAAATTCCTAAATCACTTTAAGCAGAGAACTTGCCTTGAGCTGGGATAATTTTTCTATATTTTTTTCAAAATTTTTTTCTTATAATTTTTTTTTTTTCAAATTTTTCACACAATTTTTTTTCGTTCTGTCATAAATCCATAAATTAATATTTATATATCTGTTTCTATAGGTTTGAGATATATAAAAATATCTATATATATATTTTTAATATCTAAAAAATTTATAGATATATCCAACCATATATTTTTTAATCGCTTATTTATAACTTTGTTTTTTTATTGACGTCAAAAGTATTTTTTGATTTCTTTTCGGAAAATTAATTTTTAGAACATGAATTTTTTTTCTCTCTCTTTTTTTCTTTTTGTTATGCCATTTTTCATACTTCCTAGGTAAATTTTTTTTTAATTCGATATTTTTTTTCTTAATATTTTTTTTATTTATTTATCACATTTTGTTTTTTCTTTGACATTTATGATTTTCCTTGTAGGAAGCTTTTCTTTTTATATTTCTTGGTTTTTTCATAAATATTTAAGACCTAAAAAAAGGAAAGATTCTTCCTATTTAATGTTTTTTTTTTTTTTTAAGATTTTCTTTTTCTTTCTTTTTTTTTGGGGGGAATATAAAACTGATCTGGGCTGGTGGCACAGATTGTATTTGACTTAAGGATAATTAGTTTATTTATTTTTTTTTTTTTTGGTGCCTTTATAAGACACAAGGCAGAAAGAAAGAGGGGGTGGAGTGGGGGGGGGGGTGGTGTGGCTTTTCGTAAAATAAAAGAGAATTTGGCTGAAAAGCTAAAGGCAAAAGAAGTAGCCCAAAAGAAAGTAGCAGACGGGTAACAACAACAACAACAACAAAATGGCATGTCATGCTTTCAAAAACACACACACACACACACACACACATACACACTGTACTTAAATTTTGTATATGTGTGTGTGTGTGTGTGTGTGTAACGTAAAAATTACGTATACGCCCTGGTAATGTTGTGACTGCTTTGCCACGTTGTGCTTGTCCTCTTTGTCATTTTGTTTTTATGTGCTGACGTCGTCTAATTTCAATTTATTTTACTTGGGCTACCCAAAAAAAATATAAAGAAGGAAAAACCAAAATAACAACAACAACAACAACAGCAAAACACCACAAAGCCACGATGACAACGCACTTTGAACGGCCATTTTGTTGACTGCATTTGCCAGTGGGCTAATTTTCTGTAGTCTTTAGCCAAAACCCTCTTCAATGTCAACCCACCCCCCCTCCCTCCACCCCCAAACACACACACACACTTATACAAACACTCACACACACACCCACACAGAAAGTCCTCTTTCACTCTATTTTCCCCCCACACTTTGTCTTGGTTACCCTCAGCCATCCCACCCCCCTCCTCTCCCCCTCCCCCCTCTCTCTGTAATGGCTGTTTAAGTTTTCCCCAACCTGTTGTTGTTGTTGTTGTTTTAGTCTTTTGCTTAGCTCGCAAAAATTTTATTGTTGTTTTTAGCTACGCTGTCGAGTTTTGGCCTGCTTCTTTTTTTTTTGTTTCTGTGCAAAAATCAACAAGTGAAAATGCAAATGTGATTATTTATTAAGCGCTTTAAATATTCCAACCTGATGGAATTGACTTTCTTTTTTGTATTATTACATGACTCTTCTTCTTCTTCTTCTTCTTTTTGTATTCTTCCCAAAAAGAGTATAAAAAGTAGAGGAAGAAGAGTTTGACTATTAAGACGGAAATAGCTCAGTCGTTTGAGGGGTTTGCTTAAGAGGTTAGGATTTTATGATAGTTCGGTGGGTTATAATGTAACTATATCTAAGGCCCTGAGAAGTTAAAATTTGGTAAAATTATACCTGGAAATCCAGCTTGAAATCGGTAGACTATAACAAGGACTGGCCTTTTTCTAAAGCGACTAGGAGACAGTTCAGTGGATTATATAATTTATCCGTGGGCCTGAAGAATATTCTACTATATAGAAATAAAATGACACCTGGAAATCCAGCTTGGAATCGGTAGACTAAAACATGGACTGGTCTTTCTATAGCTCGACTATTGGAAGGTCTGGGAAGGAGACAGTTGGGTAGATTATATTATTTATCCAAGGGTCTCAGAATCTTAAATTGATTGGAAAAATATTCTAGCCTGGAAATTGTGTCTGAAATCGGTAGACCATCACATGGACTAGCCTTACTTTAAGTCGACTAATGGAATGTCTGGGAAGAAGACAATCCGGGTGGTCTATATTATATATTCAAAAGCTAGCCGCTTAAATTGATAGGAAGAATATTCGAGTTATAAATCGACTCTTTCAGATCCTGAAACTATAAAATTCCGTATGACAAATCTTATAGATCCAAGACAAATAAAGCCTGAAAATCAAACTTGACCAACCTTTTCATAACCCGACTAACCCAACTCCTACGAAGCTAAAACTTGAAATTGTGTGAAATACCAAAAATTGTATTCCATATTCGTTGTGTTCGATCTGGCTGGGTTCTATTTGTTTGCTCAGGTTGTGACAACTTTGTTTTTTTTTTTTTTTGGTCGATTCTGTTGGCAACAGGTAAAAGTTGTGGATAATGGAAATTTATAGTCGAAAGGCAATTGAAAATTCCACAGCTGTGGCCGCAAGGGGTCGCCCCTCTGTCAACAACAAAATAAATCTATTTTAATTTGTGACGTCAGCCTGGTAGTGGTACCTCCTCCTCCTCCTCCTCCTCCTCCTCCTCCTCCTCCTCCTCCGCACTACTCAATCAATAGGATTAAGGTATTTTTGGGGCCTCCAAATGAGATTCACCTGACGAGAGGTCTTCTTCTTCTTCTTCTTGCTTTTCTTTTTTGGGCATGCATAATTTGACTTGAAATACGAATTTAAATTTAATGCGAGGCCAAAAAAGCAAAAGACACCACACGACTCTGCCCTGCCCTGGTCTGGTCGCATGCAAATTAATTTATAAAAACAAATGAAAGAAAACATGCAAACTAAGAGATTCTTCCCTGAACCATTTTTTGAACACCTGCTCCTCCCCCTCTCTCTCTCTCTCTCTCTTAATATAAGTCTGTCTCTTTCGTATGCTTGTATTTTGCTTTGGTTTTGTGTTTTTTTTTCCCTTTTGCCAGGGCTCCCGAATAAGCATCATTAAGCGCTTAGCAGGCGTAATGTGGTGCTTCAAGTGCCGCTACCATCACCCCCCTCCTCGCCTCCCCCTCGCCCAACCCCAGCGCCCACGCTCACTTTGACTCCCACAACTCGCTTACACAAACAAAAATAAATTTCCCACCACTTACCACGTGCGCCGAGCACACAAGAGAAAATGAAGGAAAATCAAAAGAGAAAAAAATAAAATACAAAAAACAAAAAAAAAGTTGCTTTTATAAAGATTTTTCTCTTCTTCTTCTTTCTTTTCTTGACTTTTACATGAATACTTTTTTTTTTATAAGTTTTCTCCTTTTTTAGGGATTTTTTTTTTGTTAGAAATTTATTTTTGATATAATTTTTTGTTTTTGTATTTTCAAGGAAAGAAATTAATTTTTTTTTTGTGTAAATTTTCAAAATTTTAAGTGTTTCTTTAAATTGCAGATTTTTTGAATTTCTTCTTATTTTTTCTTTATTTTTATTCATTTTTTTTAATTTTTTTTTTTTTATTTTTCATTCCAAAAAATTGTCTATTAAAAATCCAAAAGTCTTTGAAAGCCTCAAAAATTTGAGGGTGTTTGCTCTTACCAAAAGGAAGTAAGATTCCTCAGTTGATATCATCGAGAAAGTCCACACTTTGATACCTGAAGGCCCCTTAAAACCTACCAGGAAACCCTTGAGTGGGAAATAGATTTCCCTTTGCAATTTTACCCAGATATTTTGCCGTTCGCATATTATTTCCTTCTGACTTTGACGAATAGCTTCGCTGGTCAGGAACTGCCCAAATGTGAAGGAATCGAAGGGAGTCAAGAAATCTAAAGAAGTTCTTAAAGGTTAATTCTTTTCAGAAAACCTACCTACCATTAGCTTCTAGTTTGACTGATTTATTTGTAGTCATTTTTTTAATTTACACAAAACTCGCAGCTGCATCAAAAATATGTTTGGGAATTTAATTTGATCGAGTCTTACTTAGACCATACTAGTATCATTTCTGATTACGGGATGGTATAATTTGTATAGGAGGGGCTTTGGGTGACTTTGTCACTTTGTCAATCCCAACTCATTTATCCTTTTCTTATTTTTTTTGTCTATTTTGTTGTCTTTGTCTTATTTTCTTTTTTTTTTTGTCTAATTTTTTAATTTTTGTAAATTTATATATTATTTAATTTTTTATTATTTTAATTTTCTTATTTTTTTTTTATTTTATTATAAATAATTTAAATTTAATTTACTCTTTTTTTTAATATTTTTTATTTATATATTTTTTTTTATTAATTCTTGTATCTCATTTTTTTTTTAATTTTTGTCAAATTTATTATTTTTGTATATTTTTTTATTTTTTTATATTTACTTAATTTATATATTATTTATTTTTTTTCTTTTTATCAATTTCTTAAATTTTTTTATTTTATTAGAAATTTTTCAAATTTTTTTTCAAATATTTTTTATTTATATTTTTTTTTTATTATTTCTAGTATCTCATTTTTTTTTATAAATTTTTACATTTTGTTTTTTTTTTTAACTGTTATTCTTTTTAATTTCTTAAGTATTTAAAAAAAATTGGCTTACATAAAAAAAAACCTTTCAAGAGGAATTAATTTGACAAAATTTTTTTATTTATTTAACTCCCATTTCCTTTGGTCCTTCGTATGAATAAAATATTGCGAAAACGCTTAATTTTTCAAAAATAACTTTGAAGAGTGCAGAAAATGAAAATTTCAAATTTCCTTTTTTTTGTGATTTTCTTCTTAGAATTTTTTCATATTTTCATTTAAATATTGCTGATGCCTCAAGTGTGCTTCTTCTTCTTCGTTTCTCCCTTTCTTTTGAGAGATGGCGACAGGCTGTGCCCAAAGGCATTTCATTTAGTTGGCTGCCACGGCTGTGATGGAGGTGGCCATTTTCGGCTCAGATTTTTTGACTCAAAGGCGAAGATGGGCTTCGTTTCTCCTTTTTGTTTTTTCTTTACTTTTTCTTATAAAAAGCAAAATCGTGTCGTACCAAAAATATATATAATATATAAATAATAATAATAAATAAATAAGACCCACGAAGGTGTTTCAAAAAAAAAAAAAGAACGCATATGATGAGTTCTTCTTCTGCTTTTATTTTGGGCAAGTTTGCAACTCACTTAACTCACAACAGGTATAAAATCGAAGAAGAAGAAGAAGAGTTAGCCTATATATACATCCATACGCATGTGTGTATGTGTGTGTGTGTAGAGTTAAGTGCTTCGGTCCGGAATAAAAGAAAAGATGAATTGATTTCATGTTTTTTCCATTTTTTTCTCTTTTCTTTTTCTTTGGTTCACCTAGAAAAAAAAAACAAATCGGATTATTTGATATGGCATTTTATCTTAAAGCCTTAGAATTTGCCTAGAAATTCACCTGATCAAAAAAAAAAAAAAAAAAAATTATTTTCTTTTATTCAAATATGAATTTTTTCTCCAAATTCTGAAAATATATTCCTGAGGCCCTAAAAAAAAATATATAAAAACAATTTTTAAATATTTAAAATTTTTTTTTCACTAATTCTGAAAATATTTTCCTGATGTTTAAACTATTTTCTCTTATATAATCTGAAAATATTTAAATTTTTTCTTAATGTCCGAAATAATTTCCTGAGATCCTCGGGAAATAAAAAAATTAAAAAATATTTTCTTAACCATTAAAATAATATAAATTTTTTTGTGCTACAAATTCAGAAAATATTTTCCTGAGGTCTCAAGAGGTTCTGAGGATCTCAAAAAAAAAAAAAAAAAAAAATAAAATAAATAAAAATAAAAAAAAAACAAAGCACTAAAATTATTTTCTCACCCATTAAATCCATTTTTAAATATAAAAAAAATTTTTTTCTGTCCCGGAAATTCTGAATTCTCCTGAGATCTGAGTCTGAGGTTCTGAGGTCCCAAAAAAAAAAAAAAAAAAAATTATAAAATTATTTTCTCCTTTATAAAAATAATCTCAAAATATTAAATATTTTACCTTGGAACAAACTAAGCTTAATTTATTGTTTTAATTGTTGTTGTTGTTGTAATTGTAATAAATATTTCATTTAATTTCAGGTATGTTTATTTCCACACTTGCAATCGAATTGGCCGCAAATCCAAATTAATAAAATTTTTGGCAAAAATTCGATTTTTGGCCCATTCAAAGAATTGGGTAAGTCATTTATAATTTAGCCAGAAATTTATTCATTTTGAATAAGCCAAACTATTTTATGGCTGTTGATTCCGGTTGGTCCAAGACCAGCAAAACGGGAGAATGGAGGGGGGGATAATTGCAGATGCCAAATTAATCATTTGCCATTTATTTATTTTTTTATTGTTAAAAATTGAATGATGGATTCCTCGCTTCCCCCTTTTCCACAGCACTTGCCTTGCTCCACCCCCCCGTGGGGTATTTATGGCTTTTCCATGTCGCTGCTGATTATCCAATTGAAAGGCCCATCAAAAAGCTTTTTCATGCCAGTCAAGCGACTCGTCCGACAATTTTCTTTTCATTTTCATTTTCTTTTTTTTTTTTTTTTGTATTTTTTAAATCAGGTCAGACCTGCACATTTTATTCGATAGGTATATGATGGGCCCAGTGCAACATATGGTGGCAATATGCTTGACGTCTGCATTTGCATTGGCCATTGGCAGCTGCTCCGACTGGCCCGACCCCCTCGTCGCCGTCGCCTCTCTCCGCCTCTGGCAAAAATTGCCATCATCATCAACGCGTTTGGCTTAATGATTTGCACTTTACACTGTTTCTTTCTGAAAACTAAAAAGAGATAGACATATATAGAGATATATGTATATATATATTTTCGATATTGTCACTGCTATATCATAAGTTGGCAATTCACACAATTTCAGAGTTGATGATGAAAAAATATTTCATAGCCAGCCGGGTTGGATCCTTTTAGATGCCTTTAAGCCTTTTAGGACTCAGGCCCAATGTATTTTTTTTTTTCAATTTATTTTTTTTCGCAACAGTTGAGCGCATTCATAACACACACATCCCCCTTTCCCCCCCTCACAGTGTAGCCTCGTTTTGCCTGTTGCCGCCCACATTCAATTTGTTTACTTAGCGTTGTATTTGGTTTATTGAATCTGTCTATATTCTGTGGCTTGCGGTCTCTCTTCTAGCCGGAGCACCAAAGTATCTGTCTGGCTGGCTGCTCCTCATCATCTTCCCTCTCTTTCTCTCTCTCTAGCTTTGTGTATGTCTCAGGAGCACAATATTGTGCGCTGAATTGCCGGCAGCCATTCGTTTAACTTTTTTTAAATTGAAATATCTTTCACATATACACACACGAATTTTAGCCTGGTTTTATGTATGAAAAAAGAGAAGAAGAAGAAGAAAAAATAATAACAAAAATAGATGCGTTTACTCCTTTTGAAAATTACAAATATTTTCAACATGAAAAAAGAAACTGGTAATTTTAAAGGGTTTGGAAATTTCGAGGAATTTATAATTCCTAGGAGAATTTGGGAGTGCAATTCGGGGAATAAAAATTAATAATTTCTATTAGAATCTGGAAAAATCAAATTAAATTCGAGAAATTTTTTAAAGACTTTTTTTCAAGTTAAAAAAAAAAATTAAATAAATAAAAATAACAATTAATAATAATAATAATAATAATAATAATAATAATAATAATAATAATAATAATAATAATAATAATAATAATAATAATAATAATAATAATAATAATAATAATAATAATAATAATAATAATAAATAGGAAAAATTTACGAGTAATTTTTTTTTTTTAATTTTTGAAAAAAATCCGAGAATTTATTTTAATTCAATTACAAATTAATACGATTTTTTTAATCATCTTTTTAATAAGACTCTTTTTACAAATAATTTTTTTTAACTTTTTTTATTGGTCGAGAATTTAATTCAATTCAATTAAAAATAAATAATAATTTTTTTTAAATATATTTTTTTTATTATTATTTCTTTTATATATATTTTTAATTATTATTTTTTTTTATATATTTTTATTATTATTATTATTGTTTATAATTTTTAAGATACTTAGTCAATAAGATTTTTTTTTAATATATTTATTTTTTATTTATAACTTAATTTAACTTAACTTAAAAAATTGTTTTCTTTTTTATAAAAATGAGGAAGATTTTTTTTCCTTTCAACAAATTCGAGAATTTCAATTCAAATGATTCATAAGAATTTCCAGTAATATTTTTTTTTAAGAAACTTTGATATTTTTATTTAATTTTTTTTTTTAAGACAGTTTAATCCATTTTTTTTTATTTCTTAATTTTTATTTATTTAATGCTGAAATATTTCTCAATTTTTTTTTTAATATTATTTTTTTTTTTTAATATTATTTTTTTTTTAAATAAATTTATGATGATTTAATTTTATTTAGTTTGTGTAAGCAAAATAATTTTAATATAGATTTTTTTCCTGTAATTTTTCAAATTTTTTTTTCTTGAAGTTAAATTTTTTTTTTTTTTTTTAAGAATTTAGACATGTTTTATAATGATTTAATTTTATTTTAAGAAACTGTCAAAGTTTCCCCATAAAATCTCAATAATTTTCCTTAAAAATTTAAACCCAAAAATTGCTCATAATTATTTACTTTCGTATGAATTCTGTAAAATTCGAGGATATAATCAAGTCAATCCAGTCCAGGACAATTAAATCCTTACCGATTATTTTTTTTCTGTTTAATTTTATAACAATTTCAATTGCCGACAGAAACAAAGAGTTGCCTCAGTTTTTGGCCTGGGTCTTTCTTCTTCTTCTTCTTCTTCGTTTTGTGTCGGTTTGCTTGGGAAACCAATTTAAATGCAGATGCAAATTGAATAAATCCACAAAAAACAGTGCTCTCTGACTTTTTAACTGCCTTGACAAATTTACTTTACACACTTACACACACACACACACACACATACACAGAGAGAGATGGCCTGGTAGTGTCTCTGGTGAAATATTTTCCCAATTTAATTGCATTTTTCTTAAAATGTTTGTAAATGGTCAATTTTCATTGGACGACAAAAAGAAAAAAAGAAAAAAAAAACCCTAAAAGAGATTGCGAAAATTTATCAGGACTATTTGCAAAATCCAATTGAAAATGAAAATGAAAATTCAAAAGGATTTAAAGTGTGTCAAAAGGAACTTTTATTTATTTTAACAAAAAATAAATAAATAAATAAAAGAAAAGAAAATAAATTGTTGCCAGCTTAAATATTTCTTTGATTCGGTCAAAGCTTTTTTTTTTTGGTCTAATAAAAACTGAGAGAGGAAATTTCTTTACAATTTATTACAAAAGCACACACACACACACAGACAAATGTCTACGCACTTTGTTTGCCTATGTGTAGACGTGCATGTGCGTGTGTGTGTGTGTGTGTGTGTGTGTGTGCGTGTGTATTTGTTGAGGGAAATACAAATTGATCGTAAATCTTTCGTGGCATGTTTTGCCAGTTTCATTAAGTCGTAAAACAAACAAGCTCACCTTAACACACACACACACACACACACACATACGCACTTACCTAGGACACAGCAAAAATACATTAGGCAAACATTGACCGCCCGCCCGCTCTGGCCAAGCAAATAGTCAGAGAATAATGAGAAATTATTTGAAAATTTCAATAAATATTTCGATCGAAATCAGAGAAAGAATTTATAAAAAATAATTTAAATTAAATATAAAAAGTATTTTTTTGTATACTCTTTTTTATACCCTGTATATTAAGTTTGTGCAAATGTATGTAACATAGAGAAGGAGACGTCGGAGACCCCCCAAAGCTACCCACAATTTGATCAGGGTGACTAGAGAAATTGATATAGCCATGTCCGCCCGTCTGTCCGTCCGTCCGTCCGTCTGTCCGTGTGAACGCCTAGATCTTAGAGACTATAAGAGCTAGGCTAACCAAACTTGGGATTCGGACTCCTTATGTGTGTACGCTGGTCAAGTTTATTTTTTTTTTCTCCCCCCGACCCCCCTTCCACCACCTTACTTTTTCAAAGCCATGTAATTTCTAAACCTTTCGGATTTAAGTATTAAATGCTTCTGAAAAGTTGTTAGGAACCTAAAAATTTTTCGATTGATACCAAACATGACAAAAATCGGACCACATTTACTCGAGATATACAAAAAACTAATTTTGAGCGTCAAGATTTTAATTCCCCTTGCCTAACAGGCAAACGGTCGAATGAACAGTCCGCTAGATGGCGTGCTTGCATTATTGTGAATATTTTGTTGTTGGATACAAAGGAATATTAAGATCAGAGGTCTTATGTGAATGTAGACGACCAGGGTTACCAGCCAACTAGGGTTGCCACCCGACTAGGGTTACCACCCGATTAGAGTTGCCACCTTTTCTTTTTCAATTCCGTCTACTACCTAGGTACAGGGTATTCCAAACTCGGCCGCGCCCGAGTTTAACGTTCGGCTTAATTTTTTTATATATTATTTTCATTATTTTTTCTGTATATTTATAATTTTGTCATGCAATTTAATATAAATTTAATTTTTAGACTCTTTTCGAAGAAAAAGGAGTCTATTCACTTTGCTCTGATGTTTGTAACGCATAGAACCAAACATCGTAGACCCACAAAAGTTACATCTAGAATACTTAGAATCACTAGAGGAGTCGATATAGCCATGTCCGTCTGTCCGTCTGTCAGTCTGTCCGTCTGTCCGTCTGTTTCTATGCGATTTACTCCGTCGTCTTAAAAGCTATTTTGCTGAAACTTGGTATTTAGCCTTCTTTTTTACCTAGGTAGTACACTAGTTTGAATCGGTCGGATCGAACCACTATATCATATAGCTGCCATACGAACCTAAATCGGTTTAGGGAATAACTCGCACATTTATTGACTGATCTTTTCAAAACTCGTCTAACACGTTTTCTACATAAATATACGCGTTTGTACTCAATTTTATTAAAATCGGACTACTATATCATATAGCTGTCATACAAATCGAAATCGGCCCTATTAACTGACCAACCCCGTTCATGTGATTTTCGGCAGAAACAACTTCGAAAAGAGTCTGTAATCTTCGGCACCCCGAAGATAACGTTGGGATTTTTTTTATCCTAATTTTGCCTGTATATTTTTTTTTATTTTTTATATATTTCTTTAAATTTTTATATAATTGTTTTTTTTTTTTTTTAATTGTTTTTGGTTTGTAATTTTATTTTATTTATTTTATATAATATTTTTCGTATAAAAACTTTTTTTTATTAATTAATAATTTATTTTTATTTTATATTTATTGATTAATTTTTTTATATTATTAATTCATTATTTATTTTTTTTATATTTATTAATTTATTATTTTTTTTTAATATTTTTTAATTTAATTAAATGTTTTATTTTTTATATATTTTTCTATTATTTTACAAATCTATAGACCAGAAGTTGATATATTTGTCTACCTTTTTTATTGTTTTTTTTTTTTTTTTTTTTGGTTTTGAACTTTCGATTTGTTGACTTGGTTGATTGCTCTTTTAGTTTTTGGCTTAATAATTAGTTTAATTGGTTTAGCTAGAAAATGGAGAGAAGAGCTTAAACGAAAGTTTTCCAATGTTTGACCGATTTGTTTAAAGTTCTAAATTGTTGGAAAAACTATTTAAACATTTTTGTTTTTGTTTTTTTTTTTTCATTTACAAAAATGAAAAATGAATTTTGTGTTGAATTTAATTAAAAAGTTCAACACCATCAAAAAGCATTGACTTTTTGGCCAAGCAACAAGTTGACAGCCAACCCATGACGCACACACACACACACAGATAGAGAAATGGACTGATTCACCTAATATTGAGAATTTATGATTGGTCTGAAAAAGAATATATAAAATATTTATGAGATACACGAGAGAACGGAAACCGCATGGACTGAGCAAAAGTGTTGGCCAATTTGGCTGCCTGAGACTTTTTTTTTTTGGGGTGACCTTTTTCGTTGTCAATTTCTATCAGAGATTCTGAGAAATTTTTATTGAAATTATTAAGAGTTGTTCATAGATATATATATATATATCTGGTTGAACAGGCCGCCAATAAATGAAACATAAATTCAAATGCGACAGTTGACATGTTTTTGCTTTTTCACTTTTATTATTATTTTTTTTTCTTTTCTTTTCTTCATCTTTCAAACTTTGGCATTTTTGTTACAAATTTAGATACTTTTTTTTTTTTTTTTTTTGCAGAGGCAAATTTGAAATTCTTTAGACCTTTTTCTGTGTGAGGTAAAAGGCTAAAAGACCTTTGGGAAAAGCCTCGCCGAAGATAATGCCAAGAAATTCTCTCAATTTTTTTCCACTTTCCTTTTCCCTTTTTTTTGGCTTTAATGGAGTGCAGTCAAGGCAGAGCTCGAAAGTGTTTGCTAAATATTTTCAATTGCATCGTTAGAATATCCCAAGTGTAGCCAACAAAGATACGAAGACAGAGGGGAGGGGGGGGGGGGGTGCCATATAATTTCAACATCATCTTGACTTGGCTCAAACATTTTCTTTCCTTTCTTTTTCTGTTTTTTTTTTGGGCCTCCCAAGACCATTCAAGTTTACCAAAGCCTTTGTACAAAGAGAAACTGAGCGGAAGTGAGCAGTGGCGGAGAGGGGGGGAGGAGGGTGAGTTCTGGCAAAGTGAGAAAGCAACTGGAAAATGCAATTGAAAAGTCATTTATGCTTCGCGTGAATGCTTGGTGATAAGTGAAGTGCAAAAATAGTAGCAAAAACAGAAGGAGCGACGGGGGGGGGGTTGAAGAGGGGTGAAGAGTGGGGCCAAATGGCACCACATTAGTTTCCATACTGAAAAGCATTTTCATTTTGCACACGACTTTGGCCCGAGCTGAAAACACTCGTTGAGATAATCACAAAGCTACTTAAACCGCACACAGCTGGAGCTACAACAACAACAAAAACAACAAGGCCAACAACAACAACAGCAGCAGCAAAAGTCAAGCCAAGTGAAAAGGTTTCTTATATTCATTTTTAAAGTGAGCAAATTTTCCCCTAAAGTTTAATCAAATTGCTATTTGATTTTGTCTCACACTGCGTATACTTAATTTATTCCTCACATACTTAATGAGCTTCAAATATGAGCAAATTAAGTCCAAGTTGTAAAGATTTAGCTTGGTCCACTTGGCGTATACTTAATGAGCTTAATTAATATTTAATTTATTTTTATAAAATCAACTTGCAATAGTTTCCAACTCGGCGTATACTTAATATATATTTATATATGTATTTTTTTTGGTTCACAAGAGGCGTATACTTAATATTTTAAGTAGGTTTTCTGAGGAAGAAATTTTGAAATTGAATATTTTGTTTGTTCTAAAGAAAAGCAAAATATTTTTTTTCTTTCAATTAAAAGTGAAATTGAAAGCGGTGAAAATAAAACAAATTAAAAGGAAAGCACATTTCCCACTCTCCAATTATTTATACGTTTTTTGTTTTTTTTTTCACCCAACCATTTTCATCCATGACAGGTCCACTCTATCGAATATCCCCCGAGATTCGTGAAAAGCGACACACACACACACACAGACACACAGACACACATTCATTCCAATGATGCACGGTTCACTGTGGAAGCATTTTTTTTCTCTCTCTTCTTCTTCTTCTTCTTCTTCTGGCTGTGTATTTGCATTTAATTGGTCGACCCCATGCAATTAGAACAAAAGCTTCAAATAGTTGAAAGAATTTCCTTTTTTTCGTTTTTTTTTTTCAAAACGGTGGAAAAAAAGGCAAACCACTTTGACTTTTGGTGAAACATGGCCAAAAAGTGAATACCTCAATTGGTTGGCAGCCGGCACACGCCTACATGGCAGAAAAACCGAAACCACCATCTCGCCCCCTCGTCCCCTCGTCACTCATCCTGGCTGCTTTCATTTCAAAAAACGAAAGAATACTCGGAACAAATTGCCTTGGTCAGCAAAACTGCCAACGCATATCCAATAATAATCCCAATTCCTGCCAGGGCATTACCAGGCCAAATGGTTTTCTCTTTCTGTGTCTCTTCCACTCTCTCTCTCTCTCTGTATGTGTGTGTGTGTGTCACATGCGACAACGGCGTTGTTACGTGGTCCGCTTAGGCCTGCCTAGCCCCCCCCCCCCCCCCTCCCCCAGCTTTGGATTTGGGCAAAGCCCAGCCATATTTCACCATGTATATGAGCTGGCCCAACCGGCTGACTTGCCGAGTTCAGCCAGAAAAGCAACACACACGAATCTAATAGCCAAATGAGTACAATCATTTGGCATAAGTCTTACATTTGACTTGGGTAATTTTTTGGGTAATGCTTTTTTTCCCCCCCAGCCCAAAAATTATTGAAAAATAAAGGCAGACTCCGAACTTGGGTTGCCCTGTGAGTGAACATAGTCTCAATTCGAGATTGAGCAGCCTAAAGGGGTCTGCATTATATAGAAGTCTGATCTAACAGAGGTGTCAAAAAAACTTTATACTTCCTTTGAGGTAGTCTTAGTTTTATGCTTTTTATTCCTTACCCAAATCCGATATAGAAATATTTACGTAGACTTGTTTTGCGTACATCGAAAGCAATAAGTCTGTTTCCTGCTTTTTATTCCGAAACTAAATCAGATATTGATATATCAGATATATATTTATATAGGTTATACAACGAAAGCAATAAGCCCGAGCTTTCTAGCTCTTATCGACTGGGAGAGTGAGGTATTCATCCAGTCAGACAGAAGGACTTGGCCGGAACTTTTGAGGTAGTCTTAGATTTATGCTTTTTATTCCGAACCTAAATCAGATATTGATATATAAGGAATATATTTATATAGGCTATACATCTAAAGTAATGAACCGGAATTTTCCAGCTCTCATCGAATGAGGTATTCATCCAGTAAGACAGAAGGTCTTGACTATAGCAATAAGCCTGAACTTTTGAGGTTGTCTCAGTTTAATGCTTTTCATTTCGAATCTAAATCAGATATTAAAATATTTATATAGGCTTGATTTGAAATAAACCGGAACTTTCTAGTCCCTATCATCTGAAAGAGTGAGGTATTCATTCAGTCACCCAGGAGGACCTGGCTATCTCTCCTTCTCCAGTCACCTTGATCAATTATCGGAGAGTCTCTGGCAAGCTTTTCCACAAATTGAAGGTACTCTTTGTACCTACGGGAATCGGGTAAAAATAAAATTTAATAATATGACAAGTGTGACCCTAAAATTGTTGGGGGAAAAAACTTGCACTCATTTGGGTCCGCTCACTCATGAAATTAGTAAATGTCATTAGAGATATCAATGAATCTACTTCAATCCAATTCAAATATTGTTGTGACAAATTCATTGACTGAATGGAACCATAAAAAAAGACAAGTTGTATTTGTGCGAGAGAGAGAGAGGGAAAATAACATTTTATTAAATGTGTTGAGGGTAATTTTTTTTTGTGTTTTTGTTTTCATTTTCCAATTAAAGTTGTCCACTAACACAATTTTGCTATTAGTATAAGGATTTTTATTAGCAATTAGAAAATGAACTTTACACTAACACAACAACACAAGCTTAATTGAATTTTTAGTGTCCTCGTGCCACTTACCTCGGTACACCTCTCCTGGCATTATTACCATCGTCCTCTGGGGCAAGGGTAAACGCATTTGTTGAACACATTTTCAAATTCATAATTTATGCTGCGGTCAAAAACAAATGATATCATTCCTTCATATGCCAGCTAGCACCACCTTCAAACCATTTAGCAAACTTCCTTCTCTACCCTATCCTACCCTAGTCTATCCTTCTCTGGTCAGCATGGCACGGCATGGTTTGGCTTGGCATGGCTTGGCATGGTATGGCATGGTATGGCAGATATTTAAATTGCCAGTAGAAAATACACAAACCATAATTATAAAAGCAGCACAAACTGTGTGGATATGCCATAAAAGGTTTTTATTTGTCTGCAAATTTCAACTTTGCGGTTTATTTGATTTTTAATTCATAGCAGTTTTTGTGGTTATCTCTTAACCCGAATAGAAAAGAAAAGAGACCAAACTACATTTTTACCATAATAAATTTTTTTTTTCCCAAGTGTTTTTCTATTTGAATTTGAGAACATTTTTCAAATGATTCGCTCTGGGCAATTTGCATATAAACTTGGGTTAAATCAAGGCAAACATCACTCGTTTTTAGAGTCTCTCAACTGGTTGGATTAAAGCCAGTTTCATTAAACTTGAAACTATCGTACACATTTGTTGGACCTGGCCGGATGGGTCTACTATATTATAAAGCTTTCATACAGAACCAAATTGGTTTAAGGGAAATATCTAAATACTATTCAAATAATCTTATAAGCCTACCAAATCTGATTTGGATCATACGACAATATCATATAGCTCTACAGTGCGAGACTGCACTTAAATTGGATTCCAAGAAAATTCCTGTCAATTCTTGTTAGATCTTGAAGTAATTTACCGCCTCAGCTGGATTATATGGCAGCATAGAAACGTTGTAAGCTTTACATGGATCGAGCTATAAAGTGTATCATACAGACCCAAATCAGTTACTGTGCGAGACTGTACCCAAATTGATTTTAAAGAAAATCTCTGTCTGTTCTTGATCGAGCTCAAAATAATTTGCTGCCTAGGTGGATTATAAAAGAGCATAGGTCTGGTTGGATCGGGCTACTATAACAAATAGCTGACCATACGGACCCAAATCAGTAACTCTGCGAGACTGTACCCAAATTAATTTTAAAGAAAATCTCTGTCAGTTCTTCAACGATCTTGAAATAATTTACTGGTAGCTTAGATATATTCCAAATATCACTTGGATCGGGTTGATCATACCCAAAACAGTTCTGAAGGAAATCCGAATGACCTCTTTCAAATGATCCATGGCAAACTAACTAACTTAGCAGAGATAGTTTATATTCATTTGTGGAGTCTTGCAGATGCCAAAGCCATTATTTTTTTTTATAGATACTCGAAGACCTTGATGAGTGCTGCTTCTTCTTCTTCTTCTTCTTTTGAGAACTATCTCGAATTTTTTAAATATACAAAACAAAATTATTTTAATCATGTGTTTTAATAAATTTTGTTTTTCTTTATTTTTTATACTTCAATTAAAAAAATATACACACACACACGCACAAGACACACATCAGATCAGTCGTAAGAATTATGTGTCTTCGTCGCGCTTTAAAAATAAACTTGGCCAAATCAAAAGAAAAAAAAAGCAACTTATATATAGTGTAGAAAGAGTAAGAAAATATGCGAGGGAGCGAGAGAGAGAGAGAGAGAGAGAAGAAAATCTTTCAAAGTGGTGTTGAAATATTTATAGAAACAAATATTTCTTTCTTGAATAATTTTGCATATTTTTGAATTTGAATTAAAAAAAAAATATATATATATGTGTGTCTGTGTGTTTGTGTGTGTGTGTTTGTGTATTATTAAAATGTGACCAACTAAAGACGTTGAAAGTTTAATTGTTTGGCGTCGTCCATGACATGCAAAGCGCCGTCGACTTTGACGGCCAAGCCACACGGCGTATGAGCGATTTTTAATTAGCAAAACTGTGACTAATAAATATTTGTATGCCACACTGTCTACGTGTGTGTGTGTGTGTTGTGTTCTATGCTTCGAATTGTAAACAAATTTATTTAGTTAACAAGCAAAAATTTATGTGCCTGGCTTGGCAAGGCAAAATCATTTGAATTTCTTGACGATGTTCTCCTTCTTCTTCAGTTTCTTCTTCTTCTTCTTTTTGGTTGTTCTGGTTCTTTTATTATTTTAACGCTGGCATATTCGTAAATTGCAAAAATTTAATTTGAAGACGATTCTTTTTTTTTTGCTTTTGACAATTTACGCGAACTGCGCGCCAACTAAAATATGAAAAATGTTTGAACATTTGAAATTTATTTATTTTGTTTTTGGCAAAGTCTGAAATTGTTATTGTTATGGCTTAATTAATTCGATTCGATTGGCTGCTGATGTTTTCTCTGCTTCTTCTACACGTTTGAATTGGGTTTATTGAAAAATTATTTGCTTCTCTTTTTGTTGTTATTGTTGTTGTTGTTGGGTGGCTTTTTTGTTTCTCAATTCGAAAATTGCCTTTGATGAAAATAAATTTTTTGAATGGCTCAATTTATTTCGAGTCTTGATTTTTGCTTTTTTTTTTTAAATGATTTTATTTGAGGTTTCAAGTAATTCGTTTTTTTCTTTATTTTTTGAGGTGAACTTTTTTTAATGGGAGCTCTTTTTTTAGATCTTGATTTATTTTAGCTTAGCTTGAAGTTAGTTGAAATATTTATTTATATTTTTTAGATTTTATTTATTTTTTAAGAAAATTTTATTTTTTAATGTTCCCCCTTTTTTTCGTGAATTTTAAATTTTTTCATCATCTAATTTATGTACCATTTTTTTTTTTTACAAATAATTTTAATGTACCTTTTTTTATTTTTAATTTTTTCTATTACCTATTTTTTTTTTTGTGAATATTTTTAAAAAGATTTTATATATTTTTTGAGAACTTTTAATTTATTAATTTATTTTTTTTTTTGTGGATTTTAAATTTTTCCATTATCTATTTTTTTTATAAATATTTTTAATATATATATTTTGTTTTATTTTTATTAATTTTTATTTTTTTCTAATATCTAATTTTTTTTTTTATAAATTATAAATTTTTTTCTATTATCTAATTTTTTTATAAATATTTTTAAAAAATAAATTTTTTTATTTTTATTAATTTTTAATTTTTTGTATTATCGAATTTTTTTTTTATAAATTATAAATTTTTAATTTTTTTTCTATTATTTAATTTTTTTTTTATAAATATTTTAAAAAGATTTTATTTATTTTGAATGAACTTGTTGAATATATCGCCTTAACAAAAATAACATTCACTTGATTAATCGACATAAATAGTAATCGATTAATTTAGTATTATGCATACATTGAAGTATGGTCACACTCTTGATTTGTTCGTTCCTTTTTCCTGCTGTGCTTGTGGCGTGCGTGCGTTTTTGAAAAGAGCTCGTAGAGCATAAAAAAATAAAATAACTATAATTAAATATAACTGAGTTAAATTGGTGTTTCTAATAAAACAGTTAATACTTTTATTTCAGTTTTCCAAAAGGTTATGGGCCCAGTCCATGCCTATAGAAAAATTTTATAAATCGTAAAAATTAGATTGTGAAATAATTTCCAGGAAACTGTTGTCCGCATATTAGTGTGTGTGTGAATACGAGGAAGCATGGAAAAGGCTAAACGTAATATAAAGCCTTTTGACGGCGAAAAGTATTCCGTTTGGAAATTTAGAATTCGCGCAGTGTTTGCAGAATTAAATATATTAAAAGTTATTGATGAAAGTGTGCCTGATGAGGTAGATGAGACTTGGAATAAAGCAGAGCGGTGCGCGAAAAGCATTATAGTAGAACATTTAAGTGACGCCTTCTTGAATTTCGCAGAAAACGACATAACGGCTCGGCAAATTCTTAGAAATTTAGACGCCGTGTATTCGCGAAAGAGTTTGGCTTCGCAGTTAGCAGTGCGCAAACGTTTGCTCTCGCTTAAACTGAATGGTGACTGTACATTGTTGAACCATTTTAATATTTTCGACGAACTAATAAATGAATTATTAGCGTCTGGTGCGAAAATTGACGAAATGGATAAAGTGTCCCATTTGTTATTAACTCTACCCTCGTCATATAACGGTGTGATTACGGCAATTGAAACATTGTCCGAAGATAATTTAAGTGTAGCATTTGTAAAGAATAGGCTGCTAGATCAAGAGATAAAAATTAAAAATGACCTTAACGATTCAAGTAGAAAAGTTCTGAAAGCAGTTGTTCAAAAGAATCAGAATATTAAAAGTTCATTTAAAAATAAGGTATTTAAGCAAAAGATTTTTAAAAGTAAACAAAAATCGAATATTATATGTCATTACTGTGGCAAGGCAGGGCACATTAAAAAGGATTGCTACCATTTTAAAAGAATATCAAATATAAATAAAAATAAAGAAAATAAAACAGCACAAACCGCAACGTCACAGCATGGTTTCGCGTTTATGGTAAATTCAAAGTTTGTGAATAAAATTGGTTTTATTCTTGATTCCGGTGCAACGGATCATATAATAAACGACGAGAACCTGTATGCTGATTGTGTGGAGTTGGAGCATCCACTTCAAATATCTGTGGCCAAGGAAGGTGCATTTATCCTCGCTACTAAACGTGGTATTGTGCGGCTGCACAATGACAATCAGATAACGCTGGAGGATGTCCTTTACTGCAAGGAGGCTGCAGGAAATTTAATATCTGTAAAGCGCCTACAAGAGGCGGAGATGAAAATCGAATTTGATAAGGACGGCGTAAAGATTTCAAAAAATGGAGTTGTGGTAGCCGAAAGTTCAGGTATGTTGAACAATATACCGATTATTAAATTTTATGCATATGCAGTGAATGCACAAAATAAAAATAAATATAAATTATGGCATGAGAGGTTTGGGCATATTAGCAGTGGTAAATTGTTAGAAATTAAAAGGAAGAATTTATTTACCGATAATAGTCTACTAAATGGTATTGAGTTGTCTGATGAAATATGTGAGCCATGCTTAAATGGTAAACAAGCTAGGCTGCCGTTTAAGCAGTGTAAAGATAAAAGTTATGTTAATAGACCCCTTTTCATCATACATTCAGATGTTTGTGGACCGATTTCACCAGCAACTATAAAAGATCAAAATTACTATGTAATTTTTATTGATCAATTTACACATTATTGTGTAACTTATCTTATGAAACACAAATCAGATGTGTTCAATATGTTTAAAGATTTTGTACCAAAATGTGAAGCACATTTTAATCTAAAGATTGTTAATTTGTATATTGACAATGGCAGGGAATATTTGTCTAATGAGATGCGTGAGTTCTGTGTTCAGAAAGGAATAACATATCATTTAACTGTACCTCATACACCTCAGTTAAATGGTGTATCTGAGCGAATGGTTAGAACCATTACTGAAAAAGCGCGAGCCATGATTAGTGGTTCAAAATTAGAAAAAATGTTCTGGGGTGAAGCAGTGTTAACTGCTACATATTTAATAAATAGAATACCAAGTAGAGCGCTTGGGGATAGGTCCACAACGCCATACGAGATGTGGCATAACAGAAAACCAAGTCTAAAACACTTAAGAGTATTTGGATCTACTGTTTATGTGCATAATAAAACTAAGAAAGGGAAATTTGACGACAAGTCATTCAAGTGTATTCTTATTGGGTATGAACCCAATGGTTATAAATTATGGGATGAAGTTAATAAAAAATTTATGGTTGCAAGAGATGTGGTTGTTGACGAAACCAATATGGTCAATTCTAGAGCTGTATTATATGATAAAAACTTCCTGAATGATAGTAAGGAAAGTGAAAATACAGAATTCCTGAATGAGAGTAAGGAAAGTAAAATAGAATTCCCGAATGAGAGTAAGGAAAGTAAAAAAGAATTCCTGAACGAGAGTAAGGAAAGTAAAAAAGAATTCCTGAACGAGAGTAAGGAAAGTAAAAAAGAATTCCCGAATGAGAGTAAGGAAAGTAAAAAAGAATTCCCGAATGAGAGTAAGGAAAGTAAAACAGAGTTTTCTGGAAGTAAGAAAAGAAAGTTGGCCGATGTCCTGAATGAGAGTAAGGCATTAGATTTCCCGAACGAGAGTACGGAATTTGAACAAACTAAAAAGCCTAATGAAATTGGTTTTAGTAATAATCCAATTCTAGTCTTGGAAGACAGCAAAAATAGTAATGAAATAGTAAACAGAAGAAGTGAAAGGTTAAAAGCTAAGCCACAAATATCTTATAATGAAGATAAAGATAATTTTAATAAATTCATTCTGAACGCACATACAATATTTAATGATGTTCCAAATACATATGATGAAATCAAAGATAGAAGTGATAAAACACTTTGGGACGAAGCCATTAAAATAGAATTAGATGCTCATGAAATAAATAACACTTGGACTATAGTAAAGAAGCCAGAAAACAAAAATATTGTTGATAGTAGATGGGTATTTTCACTCAAGTATAATGAATTAGGAAATCCTGTCAAATACAAAGCAAGATTAGTTGCGAGAGGCTTCACTCAAAAGTTTCAAGTGGATTATGAGGAAACATTTGCACCTGTTGCCAGGATTTCAAGTTTTAGAATTTTATTATCATTAGCAGTTCAATATGATTTGAAAGTTCATCAAATGGACGTCAAAACAGCATTTCTTAATGGTATATTGAACGAAGAAATATATATGCGAATACCTCAAGGTGTACCTTGCAGTGGTGAGAATGTGTGTAAATTAAACAAAGCTATTTACGGGCTCAAACAAGCAGCTAGATGCTGGTTTGAAGTATTTGAGCAAGCGCTAAAAGAATGTGGTTTTGTAAATTCTCCGGTAGATCGATGTATATATATACTTGACAAAGGAGATGTCAAGGAAAGCATACATGTGCTTTTATATGTCGATGATGTAGTTATAGCAACAGGAAACATGAATAGAATGATAAGTTTCAAACAGTACTTAATGAATAAGTTTAAAATGACTGACCTTAATGAAATAAAATATTTTATTGGTATCAGAATAGAAATGTCTGAAGGCAACATTTGTTTAAGTCAGTCTGCTTATGCTAAAAGAGTTTTGAACAAATTTAATATGAATGATTGCAATGCAGTTAGTACCCCATTACCAAGCAAATTAAACTATGAGTCACTTGACTCAGATGAAAGCTCTAATGCACCATGTCGAAATCTAATTGGCTGTTTAATGTACATAATGTTATGTACACGTCCTGATTTAGCTACAGCAGTTAATATCTTAAGTAGATATAGCAACAAGAATAATACAGAACTATGGCAATGCTTAAAAAGAGTTTTGAGATACCTGAAAGGAAGCATTGATATGAAATTGATATATAAGAAAAATGCTCAATGTGAAAATATATTAGTAGGCTATGTAGACTCTGATTGGGGTGGAAATGAAATAGACAGAAAAAGTACAACAGGCTATTTATTTAAAATGTTTGATTCAAACATTATTGGCTGGAATACCAAGAGGCAAAATTCAGTTGCAGCTTCGTCTACCGAAGCAGAGTATATGGCTCTATTTGAAGCTGTGAGAGAAGCTCTTTGGCTAAAGTCCCTTCTGAATAGTGTAAATATAAAGCTTGACAGACCCATTAAAATCTATGAGGACAACCAAGGTTGTATTAGGATAGCAAATAATCCCTCATGTCATAAAAGATCGAAACACATTGATATAAAATACCATTTTGCAAGAGAGCAAGTTGAAAATAATGTTATTCTTATTGAGTATATATCCACAGAAAAACAACTTGCAGATATAATGACAAAGCCTCTTCCGGCAGCAAGATTCACGGAACTCCGAGCTAAGATGGGATTGCAACAAGATGCGGAGGACTGATGACAGATAACTGAAAAGCTGACTATTATATTTCATTGAACTCAAATTTTATTTTCTTATTAATTCTTAAAATTTTGAAGTACTGAAACATTGTTAATCTAAAGTATTCCATGTAATTAAGTTTTTTTTAAATGTTATCTGATCAGGTTTTTCTGGGTTTTCCCTGATCCTCGCAGTAAATGCTGGATAACACATTGTACACTCCCAGTAAGCACACTAGCCACACTAGAATAAGTTTGTAATGAATAAGTTTTTTTTTATTTTTTATTGAAAAGTTTTAAATGTTGTTTTTGAGGGGGCGTGTTGAATATATCGCCTTAACAAAAATAACATTCACTTGATTAATCGACATAAATAGTAATCGATTAATTTAGTATTATGCATACATTGAAGTATGGTCACACTCTTGATTTGTTCGTTCCTTTTTCCTGCTGTGCTTGTGGCGTGCGTGCGTTTTTGAAAAGAGCTCGTAGAGCATAAAAAAATAAAATAACTATAATTAAATATAACTGAGTTAAATTGGTGTTTCTAATAAAACAGTTAATACTTTTATTTCAGTTTTCCAAAAGAACTCTTAATATTTAATATAGTTATTTTTTGGAGGGATTTCAAATTTTTCTATTATCTAATTTTTCTTTATATTTTTTATAAATATTTTTAATGTTCCAATTTTTTTTGTATTTTAAAATTTTTTAATATACAATTTTTTTTTCATATATTTTTATATTATTTTTTTATATTTTTATATAGTTTTATTTTGTTTTCTTTTAATAAACTTTTAATTTTTTAAGTCCCATTTTTTTGGAATTTTGAATTTTTTTTATTTATATTTATGTTATATAATTGTATAGATATATATATATATATATTTTTTTTATTTTTTTTATTTTTTAGTTCTTTTGTTAGCTTTGAAATATTTAATTAAAAAGTTGTCTAATTTTTTTAAAGAGCTCATAAAAATGTATTCTTGTTTTTCATCTGACTATATCCTTTCTTTTAAGTGATCCTTAAGTGATCTGAGCAAAATTCAATCCGTTTCAGAGATAGTTTTTCATTGGCAAATTATCTTGTTTATATAATTTGATTTGGGGTAATAAGAACTCATTTGACGCTGCCACCTGGGTAGCTCTATTTTTTTTTTCTGTATTTTTTCTTTCTTTCCTGCCATACCAACATGTGTGGGAATTTTGTTTGAATGCGATGAGCTCCGTTGAGCTCGTTATACTGAAAGGAAATGTACACAAACAACTTGTCTGGTGCTTTTGTGTTCTTGCTTGTTTTGCTTTCTTCGTTTTTTTTTTGTTGTTGTTTTTGTTTTTTGGCCATGTATCTTGGCATTTTATATGGCCACATCTCTGTTTGATTTATGTCTTGTTCATTGAAGACGTCTATCTGCCTTGAGCAAGGAAAGTTGCAGGTGTGCGTTCTGACTTGTTTCGATTTCTGCCAACCGCCACTTCCCCATTCACCTACACCTTCATCGCACGTGGGTAGAAAGAAATGGAAAATTTGTTATGTCGTCTTGGGTTCCTTTTTGGTTGTTTTCGGTCTGGGATGGCTTGAGTATGCCCTAAGTTTTTAATGGGCTATTCTACTGGGACGGTATAATTATAATTGTGAGACGCAAGTTTCTCCTCTTGGAATAGATGGTTGCAGACTCGATGAAAAATCTGTTAGACTCTCAAGGGTATAGAGTATAAAGTGAAATATATAGAAAAACTATAAACACACACTTTCGTTGCGTATTAAAAAGTGCTAAGAGTCGAGGCACCCAAAAGCTATAAACTTGAGCTATTTATTAATGGATATTTAACATAAATTTAAATGTAAACAAAAATGTTTTTCTTGCCTTGTGGGTGGGATGGAATGGTTGGATCATAAATGTCAGCACACTCGAAACAAAGACAGAAAACATTAAATGATACTATAAAAAAAAAGAAAAACAAATAGTTAAATGATCAGCAGACATGAGGGGTCAACAGGAAGATCATCAGTTTTTTTTCGTTCTACAAAATGCTGAGCATATTTTAATCTATTTTTTTTTTTATTGAATTTGGATTTGTTTAAGCATTTTCGATTGAATGGAATTTATGATGTTGTGGAATCAATGAAAGATTATTATTTTAATCGGATATTGCCTTGTGTGAATTGAGGTTTTCATTTGGACCGGAAGGCCAATTAACTTTGATTTGGTTTTGTGGTTTTTGTGTGTATTTCAAATATCTCAAGGAATCATATATTTCCGATATGAAATTGGCTAGTGGGGATTAATTGAAATAAGCTTGGTATGGAAATTTTTTCAGAGCTCTTGATAAACTGGGAAACAAAGGCTCAGGGGATCCCGATATTTCAGGGCTCAAAGGAAATATCTGCACCGATCTGATTCAAATCGTATTCAAAGAATCTTAAAAGTCCACAAATTTAACTTGAATCACATCATTATATCATATAGTTCTACTTTACGAGACTGTACCCAATTGGTTTCAAAGAAAAATCTCTCTCAATTCTTGTTAGATCGTTAAATAATTTGCTGCCTAGCTGGATTATATAGTAGCATAGATATATTCCATTATTATGCAGACCCAAATCAGTTCTCAAGGAAATCGGAACGACCTCATTCATATGATCCTTGGCAAACTAAAACTTAACTAATGGTTAATCCAGGGAATGAGTTTGGTATGGAAAGATATTCAGGTCCCAGAGGATCCCATATATTTGAGGGTCTTCAAACATCTCACCAAGCCCAAAAAGTCAAGAATAAAAGAGTTCTTTAATTATCCGAAAAAATATTTTATATAATTTTACAAAATTTCAACTAGTAATCCAAAAATTGTGTAGATTTAACTGAAGATTTAAAAATATGGAAATAATATAAAACGCCTTTGAATCACTAAATCAATATAATTTTCGATTGGTTTAAAAATAAGGAGCTAACCAGTTCCTGATCCATTGTCCACGGAAGAGGAATCTTTCTATAGATTCGATGACTTCAATCCAATCGTTGGAGATGATTAAGTAGATTACGAATATTGAGGCAATCAGACATATGCAGGCCTGTGTTATATCCGATAGACGGGGCCAAATTGTGATGGCGTCATAGATTACTCTGAAAAAGGAATTGGAAGAGGCACGAACCCGATGGCAGTCTTTCGAGACTGGGGCAACATTTAGGTCTGCCAGACTATAGACACCCTGCAAGCCCTCCACATTGGTGAAACGCATATTGAGCTCCTGACGACCCTCATTGCGCCGGGGAGGGCAAGTGCAGACCGAGTTGAGTGGATCTTGGCGCCGGGAGTAGGGACAATCGGGCAAGTGATATGATATAAAGTAGTGATGACCTGATTCTGTCGAATTGACCATGGGACGAGAGATATGAAATTCACCGGCTCCAGGGTCTCTAATCGATGGAGGCATTATAGCGGTATTAAAACTGGTCTTACTAGATGGGAATACATCTGATGTGGAAGCAGTTGTATATTTGGAGCTGCTTGACGGAAACTCAGTGGGAGTGGCATCGATACTGCTACTGTTAAATAGACTATTATTGGAACTGCCAAAGTAATTTGTACTGGAACTTGTACTGGCGTTCAGATTGACCTTTTTATAGGCATTGGTATGGTTAGCAGTGATACTGGTTTTCTTATTGGGATTGGTATAGGAGCTGGTATTGCTTTTTGAGCTGGAAGACGTAGAAGGCTTTGGAATAGACTCGGATCTGGTATTGGAGTAAGAATTGGACCCAGAATTGTGGCAAGAATTGGAGCAAGAATTGGAGCAAGAATTGGAGCAAGAATTGAAGCAAGAATTGGAGTGAGAATTGTACCCAGAATTGGAGTGAGAATTGGACCCAGTATTGGAGTTGGTATGGGTAGAACTATAGGCACTGCCACTGGTTATGTTCTCATACAACTGACGCAGAGTTGCATTTGTGTATGCTTCAGAACGATGCCTATTGTTTTGTGCTCTTGAGGATTCCCTTTCACTTTCATCGCTTGTAAGCAAAGTTCTGATTTCGATTCTCCTTTCTGGTATTGGTAAATGATCATTTGTTCTAAAGAGCAAAGGCCTTAAGTTCTCCGAGTGATTTTCTTTTTGCACTGGCTTTGCTCGGGCTATTTTAAGGTCCTTTATCTGATTGTGGGTCTGGGCTGGTTCTGCAGCATTTTCAGGTTTCCTAACCTCACTTTTTCTCACTGAGCGGCTGGTAGTTGGGATTGCCAACACTACCTTAGCTCCAGTCGAAGTCTTGGAGTGTCGATCATAATTATGTTTATGGGGAGAATCCTCCGTTTTTTTGTTTAGACGATAATCAATATTTTTCGACTTTTCCAAAGCGTTGGCAGTATTTTTCCCTTGTTCAGTCTCTTCAGACTTTTTAGGCTTAAGAGTTTTTTCAAACCTTTCATGCTTCTTAGTGTCTTCAATCCTTTCAGTCTCCTCAATTCTTTTAGACTTTTCAATCCTCTTACTCATTTCAATCTTTATAGTTTTTCCAGGCTTTTTAGTCTTCTCAGCCTTCTCAGCCTTCTTAGCCTGTTTAGTTTTATCAGCCTTTTCTGTGCTTTTATTCCTTTCCCGATTCTCAATCTTGTTGTAATTCTTCCTATCTGTGAAAGTCTCGTCAGAACTTTCTTCATTCCATTGGGTTTCACTATCAGTTTCCTTGGAAGTCTTCTCTTTTCGAGTCGATGACAGGCGGCTGCTCAATTTTTTCTTAATCACCACCATACTGTGCTGGCTGCCAAAGTAATCGCAGGCATTGCGATAGATCACGGTCACTTTGCCGTTTCTGCTGGTCTGTCTTAACAATTCATTTATTTTCGGTGACTTTGGTGCTTTGGCCTGTTCGGCCCAACGCTTTCGAATTTCCTTGACTTTCCTGTCCAAAGAGGCACCGCTATCATGAGTTGGAGACTGTGCTCTCTTGACTTTTTTCATTCGAGGTTTTTTCGACTTTTCTAAATTGAAAGAATCTAATTGAGAGAATCTAATTAGAGTTAATTGTAAAAGATCAACTTACTTGGCATTGCTAAAAATTATTATTTCACTAAACACACAATAAATTTAAGTTTATTTAGAGACTTCTAAGTCAGACGAAAAAATTCTAAAATATTAAGTAAATTCAAGTATTTAAAAAAAAAATTAATGTTGTGAACGACTCGATAATTGTAAAACGAATGAGCTCAAAATTTTAGGGTTACAAGCAAATCAAACGAAAACTAAAGCAAGGCCAACTAAGTGATTGAACTTTTTTCGACTTTTTTAAAAACTATAAATCCAGGTAGCCCTTAGAATCAAATTGAAAATGTTCTTAGCTCAAAATGACTACGAAGAGATATTCCTGGTCTACAGGTGCTGCCCTGGATACAATTCTTCATTCTACACTCCGAGGTCAGCTAGGGTCTCCACTGATATATCCATATAACTAAGAATCCTTGTGAGCTTTAAAAACCAAATAAATCGAGATGAAAACTAATGGAAAAATCGGTGATTCTATTGTTTTCAGGGCATACCTAAAGTCCTACTGAGCCTGGGGTATGTTTCTTGGATTGATTCAACCCTGCTTCGTTTTATTTGTTTTTTTAATTTTTCTGATTACTTTGAATTAATCCAAATCGTTGTTTTGGTCTTTGAGCTGAGAGTGAGTTGAGAGTTAGTTGAGAGTGATTTGAGAGTGAGTTGAGAGCGAGTTGAGAGTGAGTTGAGAGCGAGTTGAGACCGAGTTGAACTTGCTCGTACCAAGAGGATTGTTAGAGGTTTTCAAGTCAAAAGAAGTAAGAGAAACTCAAGTAAATCCCAGAGACTCTACAGTGTATCCGATTTCCCTATCTTTACTCTGTACTATTCCAAGTCAAATCTAAGTTAAATCCCAGACTGAAGACTTCAAAGATCACGAATCAGCTCAAGAAGAGATTCCAGAGATTCTCAATTTTCTTTCTCTTCAAAGAAAAAATGAATAAAGTGAATGGAATACCAACTCATCTTAGTCTTAGCCAGGACTAAAATCGTTAGATATTTCCTACAAAATTTTCAATATTCCCAAACTTCCAGGTTAATAATATTTTCAGGAAATTGTTCGTGGCTCAAAGTGACAAAGAAAATGTATTCCTAGTCTAAAGCTGCTGCCATGGGCACCTCCCCTCGTTCTTGGTAATTGTTGAAAAACACTTTAAGATCTCAGAAATTTTTCTTATAAATATGACTGGTCGTCTGAGTTTTGAAGCTCATC
The DNA here is from genome assembly GCA_037075145.1 of Scaptodrosophila latifasciaeformis. Taxonomy (NCBI): domain Eukaryota; kingdom Metazoa; phylum Arthropoda; class Insecta; order Diptera; family Drosophilidae; genus Scaptodrosophila; species Scaptodrosophila latifasciaeformis. Next base: position 5,971,434 of record JBAMCM010000073.1, read on the forward strand.
TGGGAATACTTCCCTCACTCCCATTATTTTTTTTCTCTCTTCCATTTAATTTTGATGAATTATTTTTGTTAAACTAACAAAGAATTTTTCAAAGCTCATTGCACTTGGAATTTCACAAAAAAACATGGCTAAAACAAACAACAACAACAACAACAACAAAGACCAAATAAATAGCTACACAGAAACTATGGTTCAGGCAAAAAAAAAGAGAAAAGCTTAAAGTGAAATCAAAAGTGGATGCTGAGTTAGTGCCAAAGGCTTGTTGATGTTTTCAAACAAAAAATAAAATAAATAAAATAAAAACTTTATTAATTGCAGAAAAGTTTTCTTTTTCTTCTTCTTCTTCTTTTTCTCTTTTTTTTTTAACCCAAAAGGGAACCCAAAGGGAGCTAGGTGGACTTATTGTTCGTCCTGTTTGTTTGGGTAATTAAAAATATGGCAGTTTCTTCTTCTTCTTCTTTTTTACTCCGGCTTCTTTTTTATTTTTGGTCATGTTTTTTTATTTTTATTTTTATATTTTTAGATCGTTTGTTTCATATAATTACAAGTTGAATAGCAATTAATGTTTTGGCTGCTTCTTTTTGTGTTTATGTTGTTTTCTTTTTTTTTTTTGATTCTTTTTATTTCCTGTTTTGCAGGCTTGTCGATGACGTCAAGGCGGCCTAAAAACTACCTCAAAAGGATAAAAGAAAACTAACACACCCACCTAGCCTCGGTTTTATGTAATGCCTTTGGCGCGGCTTGCCCACTAGTCGTATGCGTAATATTATTTGTCTTTCAATGTTATGTGCCTGTGTGTCTGTGTGAATGTGTGTGTGTGTGCTTTACATAAGGCCAGCAATACAAAAAAAAAAAAAGACTCCCACAGAAATAAGCGTCCAATGAAAAGGCAACTATGAAAATGCGTTAAGTATTTTTCAGTGTGTGGCGAATGTGTGTGTGTGTGTTGGTGTGTGTGTGATGTAAGGCATTGACATTGTCGACAATTGTGTCAATTCAAGTTACACACACACATACACAAGCACACTTGTAATCCTGCTGAGCAGCTGAGCAGTTTTTTACTTTTTATTTTTATATACGTAATTTTCTTGTTGTTGCCATTGTTGTTGCTGTTGTTGTTGTTGTTGTATTATTTTGTGACTTTGAACATGACGTAGTCATTTGAATTACTCAACAAAATACTGCGCAGGCGTTTATTATAAAATTTCCTACTCAAATTCTGCAAAATTTCTCACTCAGCTTTTCTACTCAAATTCAAAAAGACGAAGTTTTACTCAAGATTTCTCTTGTTGCTTTTATATAATTTCATTTTTTCTTGTTTTCCAAAAAAATTTTTTTTGGAATTAAAAATTTATGAAAAATCCACACAAGTTTGTCTGAGCTGTGGCTGGGTGAAGGGGGCTGGTGCTGGTGCTGGGGGGTGGGGGGAACTTTTAATTAGATTATATCAATGTTGACAGGGCAGCTTTCAACGTCATCGGCATCATCATAATCATCTTTGGAGCTCAGCTGTTGCATGTTGCAATTTTGAAAGCCTGAAGCCTTGAATGAAAAGACTGACAGACTAGTTGACTGGTTGCCCAAGTGATTACCCCAGCCTCTTTGCCTCCCCCCGTTGGCCTGGCTGTCTGCTTGACTTGTGCGAAATTTGCTTTGGCATTTTATTTAGACTTTTGGCCTATTCAATAGGCCTTTTCAAAATTCCTCTTTGACTGGACCAAAATCAGCATAATTCTCTTTTCAAAAATTTAAGCGAAAAAATTTCTCAAAGAAATTTTAAAGCCTTTCTCCAGCTCATGAAAATTTTAATCATTTGTGTCTTTTACACCCAAAAAAAAGAGGAAAATTTTCATAGTCTGCCAACTCATAAATTGATATGCGACGACGAAAGTATTTTGCTATGGTTAGTGGAAATGAATTTTGGCATAAATTGCTACCCACAACGTTTACCCAGAAGCCGCAACATTGTCATAGTAGATTCACACCCTAAAAAAAAAACAGAGAAAAACAGAGAAAGAAAATGAAGGCAGGCAGAGACAAAGATACACAAAGACACGCACAGATACGGATACAAAGTTGAGGTTGGCTGCCTCAGCGTTTGCTAGAAGTTTTGTGTCAAGTCCATTGGGGGACTTAGTTGCTTCACTCGTTCGCTGACAGTTTTATTATTTTTCCTCTGAACAGACACACATACACACACGCACACATTTATAAATTCCCTTTTCTTTGAATACCTTCTCTCTCGCTCTGGCTTGCGCCATTTTTAGATTGGTGCGCTTTTGTTGAATCAACAGTTTGATTGTCGTCGAGCTACCAGATACTTTTACACACACACTCACACCCTCACACACACATGTATACACGCGTCTATATAAACATAGAGTTGAATTTATAGTTCATTGTTTCATTCCCCTCCTACCGCCTCCCACGAGGCCCCATAGCACACCTCTTTGCCCTTTCATTTACTTTTGTATTTGATGTTGACATTTTGGGTACAAATTATATATGTATGTGTGTGTTTGTGTGTGTATCAATTCATTAGGTTTTAAATTCTTTTGATTGATGGTTTGTTTTGGCTGACAAAACTTTTTCAAAATCTACTCAATTCCCCTGTATGCCTCAATGCATTCGTAATTCATTCTCTCTTCATAAATTCAAAAGATGAAAAGAAATAAAAAAAAAAAATATATAAATCAGCAAACATTTTATGAGTCATTGCAAAAATACAGGTGGATTTATGTTTATATATTTCATTTCTGAAATATTTATATAAAAAGTCAAGGATTATCTTGACTGAATAAAAAAAAAAATGGGTATTTTTAAAAATTGCAGATTTGAATATCTTGTAAGCCCATTGACTTTGTATATTTTATTGGCCAATATAAAATCGATCAAACAAAAAAGAAACTGATTATTTCATAAATATTTGAAAAGCTTAGCTAAAAACCCTTTAGACCAACAGTTTATTGCATAGCTAAAGGATGAATTTTCAGCATATGCTAAAATTCACATGATTCATATTTCAATATAGAATTTATTTGGTATTTTTTTTATTTGGAATTTTATTTATTATTTGTTTTTATCGATTTATGGCAAGTGTCTCTTTTACTTGAGCTTCAATTAATGAGTCACTATTAAAATCCAATTAAATTGATGGAAAATTGCTGAACACTTGTTCACTTGATCAATTATCTTGTTGACTTTGATTTGCTAAGGGGAAAATCACGGTAAATTTTAAATAAATAAAATTGCTCAAAAGAGAAAATTTTCTATTCATCAAATTTGTTTTTTTTTTGAAAAAATTTCCATTGCTCTTTTTTACGGTTTCCTCAACAAAAACGATTAATTTTTTAAATCTAAAAAAAAAAAAAATAATAAGAATTTCTTTTTACATTTTTCTTTATTATGTCAAAAAAAAAAAAGAAAAAAAGAAACTGGAAAATTCTAATTTCAATGGGCCAGACCCGACCTTATTGAAGACCCTTAAATCTTTATACAATAGAATTTTTTATAACAATAAAATGGGGCAAAAAGGAATAGTAAAGAAAATGGTAGCAAGATTAAATGTATTTAAATATAAATACAGTGGGGATTCAAGGAGAAGGCAAATATATATATGAAACATTGAAATTAATGTGAGAAAACATAGAAAAATAATAATCATGCAAATTAAGGAAACCAATTTCGATTGATGTTTTCTTTTTCAAAGGTCATAAAAAACAACCTTGAAGAGAAATTTCAAGAAGAAATATAATTTAATCTGGGCAGTTTTAGGTTAGACGGGTTAGAGGGAGCCACTCACTGGTGTTTAGACATTTAGGAACTCCAATGATCATAGTCCCTGTGGTCCAGTCTGATTCTGTATAGTACGAAAAAGCCCTCCCCTTAGTCAGAAAAATGAATATAAGGACCCGAGAGGTCTTAACTTACTAGTAAGCCCTGTAGCCTATACTGATTCTGTATGATATAGAAAAACCCTCCATTTAGTTAGAAATATGAGGATAAATATAACTCGAGAGGTATTAGCTCATCCGAAAACCCTATGAATGATTATGATCTTGTATAATAAAAAAGAAGCCTTCACTTCTTCAGCTATATAAGAATTCGAGGGATTTAGCTCTCTTGTTTGTCCAGTGGGCTTTTAAGATCCTGAGTAATGGAGGAAAAACTCTTCCTGAAGTCAGACAGTAAACCTTATGGTCCAATCTGATTTTGAATAATAACGAAAAACCCTTCCGTTAACCAGTGGCCCATTCTTATCCAATTACTCAGACATTTAAGGTTTTCAGAGATCTTAGCTTACTCGTAAGCCCTGCAGCCGATTCTGATCCATTTAGTCAGATATATAAGGACTAGAGAGATCTAAGCTCACTCATTAGTCCATTGTCCCATTCTGATCGTGTATAATATAGGAAATGTTTTCTTTACTCAGAAGTATATTTTGAGAGATCTTAACTCACCTGTTAACTCATTATAATTCTGTATAATAAAGAAGAAGCTTTCATTTTGTCAGCCATATAAGGACTCCAGAGATTTAGCTCTCTGGTTTGCCCAGTGACCCATTATGATCCCGTCTCATAGAGGAAAATTTCTTCCTTAAGTCGGAAAGTAAACCCTATGGTCCATTCGAAATCTGTATAATATAGTCAGCCCAGTGCACAGTGACCCATTCTGATCCTATCAAATAGAGGATAATCTCTTCCTTAAGTCTGGAAATATAGTATTTCCGATATCTTAACTCATCCGTAGACCCTGCATAATATAAAAAAACTCTTTCATTTAGTCAGATATATAAGGACTCGAGAGATCTAAGTAGCCCATTCTGATCCTCTAGAATATAAGTAAATCAGAAATCGCTAGGTATCAGTGCTTCATGGGCTCAGATAAATTTGATACATTTTTAATTGATTAAAAAAAGAAACCGTTTTGAGAAGTTTCTGGTTTATTCAATCGATTATCTGGCATTTCAAATCCCCACTGTATTCTTAGTGGGCCGAGTGAAACAAGAAATGTGTCACGACCTGTTTTTTTTTCCCCCATATATATTTTGGCAAACACGGCCATCAAGTCAGTTTCAGCTTTGAATGAATATTCAGCCAGATTCAGCCATCAGGTAATACATTCGATTGGTCAGCGAGCCAACCAGCCAGCCAACCAGCCAGGCAGGCAGGCAGTCGGCCAGTTAGGCAGACATTTCGAACAGAATTAAGGCAGAATTTTCAAGCAGAATACCAGAAAATAACGTATTGATATCCGTTAGTCATGCAATCTGTTGGCAATGCTAAGAAGAAGAAGAAGAAGAAAAAGTAAAGAAAATCGAAATGAAATGGAATGGGAAAGCAGGCAAAAAGGAAAAGAATGGGCAGTCAAAAGGAAAATATACAAAAGGTAAAATTTGAGTGCAATCGAATATATTTGTTAATATACTTTATGAGTTTCTCGTCTTCAGCTTAAGCGACATGTTGCTCCCCCAACAACAACAACAGCAACAGAAGCAACTATAACAACAACGTCAAAATCAACGTTAACGTCAACGTTAATGAAAAAAGCGTCAGCAAAATGATATCACGAGCTGGGCCCGACCTACTTGATAGGATATAGATATAAGTTTACCGTTATTCTTTTGCTTTGCTTTTTCCTTTCATTTCTCATTTCAATTTTGGCCTACACAATTTGCACAAAGGTAACTCTGAAATAAAAACGAATGATGCGTATTGTTAGACAAAAAAAAAAAGAAAAAGAAAAAGAAAAAAGAAGAAGAAGAAAAAGAAAAGGTCCAAGATAGACTAGCATATTGACAGGGACGACGTCTTTGGTCATTACTCATAAGCCCAGTGGGCATGAATTTTGTACCTGAGTTGGCCCTGGTTTCAGTCCCTCTCGGTGTTGGCCTGTGCATTGTTCAATCTTCTCAGCTATTTGCTATTTTCCAAGAAATTTAGTTGATCTGATTTATGGCAAAGGCTTGAAACACAGACAAGTCCCTCAGCTGGTTTGCCAACACAGAAAAATATAAAAATATTCCAGCAAGTAGGAGCAACAAGCCAAAAGCCACTAACGCCTTCTACTTTTCTTTTCTCTTTTTCTTTTTACCTTCCATCTTTTTGCCTTTTATTATTTATATATACATATATATATATGTATGTATGAGTGTGTGTAGGTATATATAGCATAAAGATTATATTTTTCTTATATTCTCTTTAGTTTTTTTTTTGCCGTCACTCTTAACATTATTTGACTGTCAGTTTGTCAGTTATTTTTTTTTTTTTTGGGACTCTGCTGAGGCTTTGACTGGTAGTTATCGTTGGGTTTTCTTTACTCGACTCAACTCAACTCAACTTGATGGTTTCGCTTGATTCGTCTTTGGGTTTGGTTTGGTTTGGTTTGGCTTGGGCCTGATGTGTCGCTGCCTAGCTCCTCAGTTTTTATGTTAATAGGATGTAACCGCGTTGATGGCACACCAAAGCCAGACTAGATATACACAGTGTCCAACAAAAGTATGCAGATATTCAAGAGACTTGAGTATTCAAATTTATTTTGAGGGTTCTTTTTTTTAGCTTCAAGAACAGATTTTTTTTTTGGAAAGGAGAGGTAAGATTTTTTTGAGAACTGAAATAGGTCAGAAGAGTTTTTCTTGAAGGCGAATCTGTTCAGGATTCAGAGACAATAAGAATGAAATTTGTGAAACTCTCAGAAATCTGGTAGCTTGTTTTTTATAAGCTTGGAATAAAGAAGTCTTCTTCGAATCTCAGACTTAAGATGAAACCTCCGAAATAGCTTAAGATTTCATAGTTTAATTGGTCTCAAAAAAATCCATTATAAACTTATTAAAATTTATCAAAAAAAATGTAAAAAAAAATCCAAATTGGTTAAGATTCAGTTTCATTAAGGTAGATGAACTTTTGTTGAGTACTGTACTTATGCAAATTACCGAAACCATTATAGGAGCCATTTCACTCACACAAATATGAAAAAAAATGATATAAAAAAATATATATATATAGGTATATCTGTGTATGGGTGTTATCGTATATATAATAAGTTGCCATTTGGCCATTTCGGGGAATTTGCTGGCTAACTTGTAAATGACGTAAAGGGATGAGTGAAAGAAAGTAAAAAAAAGAAAAGGGTTCGCCTTGCCATTCCCATTGATTTGGAGAAATTGTATAGCGAAAACTTACAGTTTTGCATTTCCTGTAAAGTTAATTGGTCATACGATACGATACCGCTGAACTCAACTGAACTAAACTAAATTGAGCTGAGTTCAACTGGGCTAAAGAAAATCGCTTGAAGGGATGGTGGGAGGGGGTGGTATGCTGAGGGATTTGTATATCCGTGGACAGGCAAAAAAAAAAATTGACGCGCACTTCATTTCCGGCCGGCAGGAGGTAGTCTTTGGGTTGGCTTGTCTGTGGATCGGTCAGGGCCATTTTGGTGTTGGCTCAGACTTTTTACACCTCAGCAAGTTTATTCTTCGTCGTCGTCGCCTTCTTCTTCTTCCTCCTCATCTTTTTTTTTTTTGCAAGTTGTCAAGGCAAGGATGTCGGCAGTGGCAGCTCTGACTGGCTGGCTGGCTGGCTGGCTGGGCTGACGACAATGGGCTCAACTTTGTTGATGACACGCTCACGATGACTTTGCCAGGCTGCATAATTTGTTAAAAAAGCACACACACACACACACAAGTCAACCATTTTGGTATATTGACAAGCGAACTGAAAGATAAATATACAAAAAAAGATATATATATATATATGAACTTGGGTAGACGAGGATTTTGACTTTGCCTTGGCTTGCAATTCATGTCAATGGATTTCATTTTCGTGCGCACAAATCAACGGATATTGTGCAATGACAATTTCCGCCTTTTTTGCATGGATTTTCTCTCTCTTTCACTCTCGTATGCTATATATATTTTTTTCTTTATAAATACTACAAGTCTTGGGGGGGGGGGGAAAGTTTTCCACAAAAGCAACAGGACTCAATTCCAAAAGTTTTACATCTTTCTCCTTCTCTTTCTAATTCGTTTCCTACTCTTCCTTTTGGTTGTTGTTAGTGTTGTTGTTGTTGTTGTTGTTGGTATATGTATATGCAAATAAGTTTAGGTGCAAGTGTGTTAATAAACTAAACTAAAAGTGAGCACACACACACACCTGCAAATCAACACAACCTTTAGAAAGTTCATTCCAATTACACAACTAAAAATATGAAGAAGACACCAATTTTGTTTTTTTTCTTTTTAATTGAATCATTGCCACTTAGCTTGTATCTATTCAATTTTTTTTTTTTTTGAGAGAGATTGAAAGAAATTTAAATTTATAAGACACCAAGGGAATCGCTTCAAGCTGAGCTAATCGACTTTGTGTAATTCACCTATTCAAATCTTTCAAAACAATTAAGACCTGTGTAAGGTCAATTGTCAAATTGCTTCCATTCTGCCCATTGTTTTGCCCTGTTGTGAAAGCCAATTCATTCATTGCTCCTCTTCACCATAGTATTTTGAATAGCTTCTATTGCTCTGGACTTATCCCAGTCTCTTGTTATTATATTTTTTGCTCTAGGAGCTGCCTGGCTTGTGCCATTGTTTGAATTGGTCTTGTGGCTGGTCTTGATGGGCTCTCTGCTTTTGGTGTTAGTTGAGTGAGTTGGCCAAGAATGGAATCATTCAAGTAGCTGCACACAATTACACTTTTTGAAATGTTACCTTAAGCTGGTGTCTTTCATACCTTTCATTATTTACCTGAAAGACTAAAAGTCTGGACCAAAGGTCTTGGCGTCTTTGTATGCCAAAGATGTGTCAAATAAGCGACGGCAAAATAATAGAAAACATAGAATATTCACACTGCTCATATCAAATTTTCTTTGAATTGGAGAAAATAAATGGCATTTCACTGAGACCCATTTCGATATGTTTGACAGCTAAATGACTCAGTAGTTTGGGGTCAGAAAATGTCGGAGGTAAGACTGATTAGCTTAGCTAAAAATAACCCTAAAACCGACTTGGGTCTGGATAAGACCTTAATTATATAGTGGTTGGATTAACATAAAACTGGGTAGCTTTATTAACTTGGTTATACGAGTTCTGAGATCTGTTAATTATACCCTATATATTACCCTATATATTAGTCCGATCAGCTATATATTAGTCCAAATCCAAATACACTCATCTTATTCATCATGAAATATTAGAATTGATTAACTATAAAGATAGTCCAAAGACCGATTTGGTTCTTTATGGCAGATATAGTAGTTTGATTCAGGTGAAACTTGGTATGAGCCTCTATATAGATGGATCATTGAGATTGACTATAAATGTGGCATATAAATATCCCACATGAACTTAAATAGTTCTTTTATCCATATGATAAAATAGTCCGATCCCAAGAAGTCTCTATATATGCCGAGCTTCAGCTTGATAACTCAGCTAGTCTTTGCCCTTTTGGTCTTGGCTGACTCTTTCCCCTTTTGGATTCGGGTTTCTAAAATCCAATCAAGAAAAAACTCAGCTTATATATCAAGCCAAATACACTAATCTTGGATATTAAATATTTTTATCAGTTATAAAGATAGTTCCAAGACTTTATGGCAGGCTTAGTATTTTGATTTTGATGAAACTTGGTATGAGCCACCATATAAGCGTTTCTTATCCATATGATTATAAGGTCTGATCCCAAGCAGTCTCTATAGATGTCGAGCCTTAGCTAGTCCTTGTGCTCTTACTCCTGGCTGACTCTTTTCCCCCTTTTGGGTTTGATTTAATTTTCCTGCCCAATTTGGGCTGCTAAAATTTTAGCCCATTTTGTGGTAATTTTCGATTTTGATTTGTCTTAAAAGCCTTCAAATATTTACATAACCATCCTGTCCAATTGCCAATACATATATATATCTGTGAATACAAGGTCTTATCCAAAATGTTAACCATGCAGACAAAATTTTGTTGTTGCTTTTTGTATTTTTGTATTTTTTTTTGTATATTTTGTAAATGGCATCTTAGTCAGTTGAGGCCACAATTCCTTGGTCTGATCCGGCGTTTTCTTCTACTCTCTATCTTGTTGGCTTTTGTTGATATTTTGTCTGTATTTGTATCGCCTTGACTGTCGTTTTACTTCATTTGGTCTAACGTCTTGCGTATTATGTATTTGCCTTTGACGACTTAACAGCTCCCCGGTTGGCCATAAACGAATATTTTAATGCAGCAAAAGTAGCCGAGCGGTCTGTCGGTCACGCAGCTCGAATTAGACTTTGAGATACAAATATGATAAGCCTTTCAAGCCGTCAGCCCCCCCTTCCCCCAAAAGAGAATGTTATATTCTTTTTTCTCTCTCATTCTTTTTTTTTTGTATCGACCAAGAAATTTGTAGGCATTTTTTGTTTGCTTCAAGAAAGAAAATGAATAGGAGGAAAATCTAGTGTCTGTGATTAAAAGTAGAAATTTATGTTTGTTCAATTTGGGCTAACTTGAAATTCTATTTCATTGAATTTTTTATTTACCAAAAAAAAAAAAAAAACGAAGAAGAAGCAGTAAACTAAGAATTTCCAAGGCCCGAAGCATTTTGATTATAAATTTAGAGTATTTAAAATTCATTATAGACAAAGTGGCAGATTTTCCCTTTTTTAATAGTATCTGGCTGCCAGACAGACATGTAAACACACCCATACACACACACACACATACATAGACGAATTCGATGAGAGCCTCCAAATGAAATGGCAAAATATTTCCTTGGGCACACAATTGGGATTTCTCGATCAGCTTTCACAATTTATGTATGTGTGTATGTGTATGTGTCTGTGTGTGTGTGCTTGTGTGTATTTAGGTGTGTCCCTATATAGTCCCGTAATCGATATGGCGGCAGAGAAACGTATTAAAGATATAATAAAACCCACACAACTCGACTCGAAACAAAACAAGAAAACCGCAAGCAAAATAAAATTTTGAAAAAAAAAAAACTATAAAAAGATGAAACAAACACTCCTTCAGGTCACCTCAACAAATTTACAAAAAAAATATATATTTATACAGAAATTCAAATGGAAAATAAAATTTCAAGAATTATTTGAATTGCAGACAAAATAATTTTCCCATAAAATTTATTTGCACAAATTCCAAAATTGGATTAAAAATTATATCGAGATAAATATTTCTTCAATTTATTTGGTTAATCTTAGTTTGGAAAATACTTTTGGTCTGAGAGTCAATTAAATATGGAAATCAAATGTTTGATTTATTTGGATAAAATTATAATTCCAAGGCAGATTTGCTTAAATCAATTTTGAAATATTTTTTTTATTTAATTTAAATAATTCAAGACTTCAATTTAGTTGGTTATATTTTTTCTTATTTGATTTAAATAATTGAAGACTTCCAACTTCTTGTTGTCAACATTTTTGTCTTCTGAAATTATTTTGAATAAATCAGGAAAATTCTTTATTTTAATGAAATATTGATGGACTTAATTAATGCCAGGTAAAATGATTTTAAATAGGAGAAATATTTTTCGGCTTTATTTAAATAATTCAAGACTTTAATTTAGTTGCCTCTTTTTTCAAGTCGATATTATTTTACACATCTCAAATATTTTGTGAGTTTAATTAAGTAATAGTAGACTCCAGTTTAGTTGCCTTTTTTTGGTTTGAAATATTTTTTTCATTTTATTTAAATAATTCAAAACTTCACTTTTCTTGCTTATTTTTTACCTTCTGAAATATTTTAAAGAGGAGAAATATTTTTCAATTTTAATTAAGAAATTCAAGACTTAAGTTACCTTTTTTCCAGTCAAAATATTTTTGATTTTAATTAAATAATTGTAGACTCGAATTTAGTTGCCAACATTTTCGCCCGCTGAATTTATTTTAAATAGCTGAAATATTATTTTTATTTTATTTAATTTAGTTGCCTATTTTTTTGGCCAGAAATATTTTTTCTTATTTTTTTTTTTTCTAGTAGAAATATTTGAAAAAGCTGAAATATTTTTTTTTTTTCATTTTATTTAAAAAATTGAAGCATTTTGTTGTCAATTTGTTTGCCTTCTGAAATTTTTTTACATAGCTCAAATATTTTCTATTTTAATTAAATAATTGTAGACTTTAATTTAGTTGCCTGAAATAATTTTTTTATTTAAAAAAATTTCTTTGCCATGTAAAATAATTTTAAATATCTGAAATATTTTTCATTTTATTTAAATAATTGAAGGCTTCAATTTTTGTTGCCCTTTTTTTTTTACCAGATAAAATTATGTAAGAAAGCTGAAATATTTTTATTATTTTATTTAAATAACTGAAGAATTTTGTTGTCAATTTTTTAGTCCTCTGAAATTATCTTAAATATTTGAAATATTTTTCATTTTATTTAAATAATTGAAGGCTTCAATTGTATTGCCAGGCAAAATTGTTGAAATATTTAAAAAAAATATATATATATAATTAATGCAAATATTTGCTTTCCTGTTTTTTTTTTTTGCCAAAGCTGTGAAAACAATATTTAAAATTCAAATTTTTTTCACACAAACCAAGGCAAGGCACAAATTGTGGTTAGCAGGGGGAAAGCAACCAGGAAATAATCAATAAAGATAAAAGCAACAACAAATTAAAAATTTTAAAAATTTATTTGCACAATCTCTCTCAAAAAAAAAAAAAACAATTGACTGAAACATAAGGTTTGAAAATATTTAAGTTTTTAGGCACATCTGGCAAATAAATAAATAAAAACAAAAGTGGAGGAAAAAAAAATTATAATAAAATACTCAAACTGACAAGACGACGTCATCAACGTCAATGTCGAGGTGTATCTCGGCGCTAGTTTATTTTCATTACGTTAATTCTTTTGTAAATATTTTTTCTTTGTTTCAGGGCTCTGGTATTTTATTCTTGTTGTTGTTGTTGTTTTACTATTATCAATTTTTTTTTCTATTTGTCTTGTTGTATTTTGCAGCCAAGCTGGCGTTTACTTTTATTGTTGGCTTTTTTTTGTTTTTTTGTTTACCGATTTTCCAGCTGGCATTTTGAGGCGTCTACTTTTGTTGGTCGCGTGCGAGTAAAATAATTTTTGAAGGGCAGCAAAAAAAAAAAAAAAAAAAAAAAAAAAAAATTGGTGGTGGTAATGAGAAGATTTGCCCATGAGTCGCTTAATTTTGTTTGTCATTTGGCCCCATTGGACTGAGGCATAATTATTAAATTTATTTGCCTTTCGTTTTAATCACTAAACACTTTCACTTATTGTTTGTCTTTATTTTTGGTCGGGTTTTGTGGTCAAAATTGCAATGGTTGATTAAGCCCCAAGCAATTAATTGCCCTTTTACTGGCCTCTCCACTCCACTCCCTCCCCCTCTCTCTGTGTGTGTGTCTCTGAGTCAAATGGAATTGCAATTCAAGTGGTTCGTGCAGTTGGTAAAAGCAAAATTAACATAAATTAAATGGACCCCCAATTGGGCAGTGGACCCATTGGGTTGATCCACTCCGGCTATATGGCTGGCCATTTCGTGTAATTGAACTTGCCTATAATGATTCCGAAATGGTTTCACGAGAATCACTTCAATTCAGCGTAATACTTCAAGCTCTTGAATCAAATTGCAGTCATTCATTAAGCTGCCACATTATCAATGGAATTTCAACTAACAACAGACAGGGGTAGAAAGAGAGAGAGAGAGAGAGCAATAGATAGATAAATAAGGCTTTTGTTTTATATTAAATTTAATTTGAAAGAAAAATAAAAATATCTTTGGTAAACTTGAAAAAATCTGAAAAATTAAAAAAAAAATAATATGTAAATTTTTTCTTAAATTTTAAATTAATAAATTTTAAACAATATTTTTTTATTTTATTTTATTTTATTTATTTTATTTATTTTATTTATTTTATTTATTTTATTTATTTTATTTATTTTATTTATTTTATTTATTTTATTTATTTTATTTATTTTATTTATTTTATTTATTTTATTTATTTTATTTATTTTATTTATTTTATTTTATTTTATTTTACTTTATTTTTTTTTTATTATTTTTTCTTTTTTATAATTGAACCTGTATTTGTGAATAAGTTCTAACTTATTTTGCAAATATTTCAAATATTCCAAATTATCTCAATCTATGGAATTATTTGTGTGCATTTTAATGTTAATTGACTGTATTTATTATGTGGATTTTTGTATTTTTATTTGCTTGTTATTCATGGACAGGTGTGGCACTGATTTATGCAAATTGACCTTTTGATAAGCCGCTTGCCAGTTCTGCAAATACTTTCACACACACACACACACACACATTCACACAAACACACACTTGTGCAAATGTTTACCATTTCAAATAAAAGCATGAAAGAGTTGTATGCTGTGACGTCATACAGGGGTGGGCTGGCCAACAGAGCGAGGCTACCACAATTTATAACATTTAATTTGTATGCAAAATAGCTGAGCTTGGCGCACGAAAGTATGCAGCGCATTTTTTCCATTTGCAACCTTTGTCTTAAGATTGACAAAAGGGAGCGCATATAAATAGAAGAAGAAGAAGAAGGACAAAGCCAGAGCAGGGACGCAGTCTGCCTGGAAGAGTTGAAGGAGAAAACGGTCAGAACCACACAAATAAACACACACACACACACAGACACACATAGAAATAAGGAACGCCTTCTCTCACGTACATATAAAAATAACAAATGACGAAATAACCAGGCGTATTTATTAGAAAATTTCTAAGAAACAACAGTGGCAGGAACAGAGGCAGCGACTGGCTCATTTCATGGCCAGCCATGATGAGGAGGTAGGCCAGCCAAAAGATGAGAGAGAAAGTTAGTTAGAAAGGCGTGGAGTGGTTTTGGTGGATAGTCTTGGGTTCGTTGCTATGCCGCAGACAGGCACGCTGCTATTTATTTGCTACTTCATTACAGTTGAGCCAAATACAAAATGGAAACAAAAAAGGCTACTGAAATTAAGAAATACCTAGAAAATTTCACGACTTAAAATTTACCCTAAAATTGCCAAGGTAAATGACCCGGTTGCCCACATCGGTTGAGTCAGCCCTGCTGAACCTGAATATATATTTCATATAAGCCCAGAAAGTAAGTTTGAATTTTTCAAATGGATAAATTGATCTCTTCCTAACTTGAATAAAATAAGCCCTGGAGTATAAAGCAGATCGATCAGGTCGAACCTGACTATATCTTATATATATATATAAGTCTCTACCACTGAATCGAACTTACCCAGAGCAAATAAAAAATATGAAAAAGTCAGTATTTTCTTTCTTTGATGAAAAATTCCCAAGCTCCTAATTTTCCTTGTAAAGGCGGCAGGGTATTTTCTCTCCCAAAAAAGGTGGTCACTGCGGGTTAGACAAAAGCCCAAAAAAAAAACGAAGACACGAAAAGGAAGAGCTACCAGCTTTGAAATTAATTTAAAATGTATGTCTGGGCCGCATGCTCAAGACAAGCAGCCCACAAGTTTTTCATTAAGTACTTAAAAAAAGACGAAGAAGAAGAAGAAAGATAAGAAGAAAAAAAAATTCTCAAGTCAATTTAGGTTGAGTTGCCCTCAAGCTTCGTTGGCTAATTTCCTTGGATTCTGAATAATTCAGAAATTAGTGTTTTTTAAGTTAACAAAATAAAACCGAAAAATTTGTTAGATAAATTAGTCCAATTTTTTTTACATTTTTTTTAATGAATATTTTTTCTTATTAAAAAAATTGGCGTTTTTTTTATTTTCGTAAGAAAATTTTGCTTAGTTTTTCCATAAAAATATACTTTATTTAATTATTTTATATTTTGAAGATTTAAAAAATTTCTTTTTTTTTCTCTATAATTTTTATTTTTAATTCGAAAGAATTTTTTTTTAACAAAATTTTTGTTTTCCAAAAAATTTTTTTTTAATATATTTTTTTTTTTATTTTTTATTTTTGTTTTTTTCAATATTATTATTTTTTTATATTTTAAAGATTACTTATTTTTCCAAAGGGTTTGTTTTACCAAAATTTTCTTTTTCCAAAATAAAATTTTTTTTTATTTTTATATATTTTTTTTTATTTTAAAGATTAAACATTTTTTTCTTTTTTTTCTATATTTTTTTCCAAAGAGTTTTTTTTTTTTAATTTTTGGTTTTCCATAATTTTTATTTATTTTTTTTAAATTTTGAAGATTCAAAAAAATTGTTTTTTTCTATTTTTTTTTTTTAATTCGAAGGGGCTTTTTTTTGCCAAAATTTTTGTTTTTCTATAAAAAAAATTAAATTTAATTTTTTATAAATCTTAAAATTTTTTATATTTCCAAAAAAGTTTTTCTTTCTACAAATTTTTTTTTTTTTATTTCAAAAGTTTTTTTTTTGACCAACATTTTTGTTTTTCCCTTAAACATATTTTGGTATGTCTTCTCCATTTTTTTGTTTTTGGTAGAATTTTAATTACTGTCAGCATACAAGTGCTTCTTCTACGTGCTTTGGCCTTGGCTTTGTACATTTTTAGTGGGTTTTTGGCTATGTTGGCTAATTAACAGTATGCCTTAATAAGTTGCGTATACGCCGAGTGGTCTGGCCAAGTCGATTTGGTTCGAGTCGATGCTACTGCTTAGGCATTTAATATTAATAAATTAATTGTTGCTAATACAAAGACGGCACGAAACACATAAACACACTCCACCCAGCCTCACACCCACATACACACACACACACATACACCAACATAACTACGGCTCTACATAGACCTGGCCAGGCGTGTTCGGTTATTATTTTCTGAGGGTGTTAAAGACCCGTTTGGCTAAGCAAATATTCTCGATTTTGATTCATGGTGAGGGGTGAGTGGTGAGGGGGGTGTGCCCAACCAAAGGGTACATGAAATGGAGTATATAAATGGTTGAATGTTATGGTATCTTGTCAGGTGAGTGGCTCGAGTTTTCGGCCTGCTCAGATATATACAAATTTATACATATGTATATATGTATTTTGTTGTTGTTGTTGCAAGTTTTGCTTAACGCCGAGTCTCGTTGGCTTATTTAAATTTTGTTTGATTTTGTAAATTAACAATTTACATTGAGTGGGTGGGATTTGCTTGGGGTTTTTAGGTGTTCTTTTGTCATCAGTGGCCAAAGTCCGCGTCATCGTCAACCGCACAGGCAAAGGCAATGCCCACAACAGAACAAGAACAAGACAAAAAAAAAAAAGAAAAAAAAGATGAAGCAACAACAACAACAACAATAACAACAACAAGAGCATCTCGTTGGCACACTAAAAATAACAATTTCCGCTCTAATAAACATTTCCGCTTCGTGAAATTTAACATTTTACAATAAATTAAGTGAGAAGGAATAACCATATAACCACAAAATACACACACACACACATATATGTATATACATATGTAGAGATAATATGTGAGAGTGTTGTTGTGTATTTAGGCAACTTTCTTATCGATAAAATTACGCTTGAATTGCATTCGATTTTGGCATTAAAAATTGATTTTTCCAATTTTTATATTTTTTTTTTGTTCTCTCTCTTTTTTGTTTTGTCTTTGCCTTCTCTTTATTTCGCTTTATATTTTAGTCTATGTGAATAAATGGCTACAAAATTAATGGAGGCTTCATTTGATTGGGTTTGGTTTTTTTTTTTTTAAGGATTTTTTATTCAGTATGAAATGGGCATGATTTTTTTAAAGAATTAAATATAATTTGGACCACTTGGAATATTTATTGGGAAAATAAATTTTCTCTAATAACTTGGATGAATAATGTAAGCCAGTTTGGGTAATTCAAACCTATAATCGGATTTAGGCTAGTTAAGGTTAGTTTGAGCAGTTCCCTAGCAGGTTCAACCGCAGGCCCTGAGGTCCATTGTATTCTTGTATAGTCCACCCTTAACCGATTATCTCTGGGATTAAAGACGATGACAAATTGAACCAGAGTCCCCTCTGAGGGGTATCCGGAACCAAGAAGTCGACTCGAAAAATCCATCATAATCTCAAGAGAAATAGGTGGTAGACAATAAAAATTCTCAAGGAATATGTTCCCTAGATATCGGTGGTGTTTCCTTTGAAGTAAGGCATAGAAGCAAAGGAAGTTTAATGGCAAAAACAGCGCCTATATATTTTTTTTTTTCGGGGAGCTCTTTGATATTTAAAGAAATTGAATACATAATTTTCTTATACTTTTTAAAAATTATTTGATTTAATTTTAATAGGTATACTTTTGGATATTAGAACAAATACTTTTGGGGAGTTCCAACTGGGAGTTACCCAAGTCCTGTTGGTCTCTCCTGTTTTTAGGCTTAAGTTTGAAATATTCATAGGAGTTGATTGCATTTCTTGTATCTCTAAAATTCTCCAGAAATAAAGTCTAAATATAATCAAGTCTCGACTTATTCCACGGATGACTCATTGTAATTCTTAAAAAAGCTTTCCAGTTTTTGTTCTTGTAATTTCAAATGTTTTTTGTTTTTTTTGAAGGGTTGCGAGTGTTGTGGGAAACGAACATTTGTCTTTAGTTAAATATTTATTTATTTGGTTAACGTTTTTTTGCTCCCAAAATTAGTTTACAGAATTTACCACTTAATAACCAAAAAAAAAAAAAAAAAGTAAATCGGAGATGGAGTGAATAAAAAAAGAAAGAAAGAGTTAAATATTTGTTTTAATTTCAATAAAAATGTTTACACAGCAATTAAAACAAAACAAAAGAAGAACTCATTCAGTTATTATAAAATGGAATGGAATAGTGGATTATTTAAGAAATTCGTATTTAATTTGTTTTTGTTGTAAAGAAGAAGAAGAAGAAATGCAATAGCTGTCACGTACTTGTCAAATTAAAAACGATTACTTACTCGAATTTGGTTTATTTTTCGAAAAATGTCTCTCTGTGTGTGTGTCTGTGTGTGTTTTCTCTTGTTGCTTTTGCACTTAATTTAAAGTGTTATTGTTATTATTTCTATATATATATATAAAGTCGAATGAGAGAATTCTGAGAAACGCAAGTAAGAGGGAAAAGGGAATGCCTTTTCCATAACTTATACAAAATGAACGAAGTGGCGCACTTTAGTAGTCTTATGGCACTCCAGTCGCTGAGAGAGGGGAGGGGGGGGGGGGGTGCCCTATGGGTGCTGAAGAAAGCTGAGTGAAGTGGCTTGGAATGGTGAAAGTGGTTCTGGCGTGCACACGTTGAGTGTATTTCAATTAAAAGGATATGCCGCATTTGCGTGGCGCTGACAGCACGACTGGATTCCCTGACACTCCAATCTGAACTCAAACCCAGACCGAGTACGATTTCAGACCCAATCCTTGAGCCTTGAGCCTCGACCCAGCCAGTGGCCAGGGGGTGCCTACGGTTCCGACTTTGTCGCGACAACGATGTCGGCGTTGACATTAAAAACATTCACCTACCCGCCCGGCAGCCTGGCTTGCCTCGGCTTGGCTTGGCTTGGCTTGGTTTGGCGTAACCGAAATGAAAACGAAAATGAAAATGGAAATGCTCTGCTTAAATAATGAAATGAATAAAAATAAATTGTGAAAAATACACCGACAGCAACAGCAACAGCAACAACAACAACAGTAAGAAAAAAAATGCGATTCTGGCAACTCTGACAACTCTGGCATAATTTATATGAGAAATGAAATAAAATGAAGTCAAGGGAATATTCAAAAGTCCTGATTTTTTCTTTCTCTTGTTTTTTACTCTTATCCTTCTTCTTCTTCTTCTTCTTTTTCGTCGTCTGTTATATATACAAAGAGGACCTGCTCTTTCGGTAGTTGGCAAATCAATGACAGGCTCGTTTTCCCCCAGCTCAAAAAAAAACGCAATAGAATGAGAGAGAAGAACTTAAATGAACAAAAGTGTCTGGCAATTTTTAATTGAAATGAAAAGGCAACGCTTTCCGACAAACCAACCAGTCTGAAAAAAAGAAATAAGCACCCGATTATAAGTGAGAAGCCCGGTCGGGCTAGAAAAGAGCTCATAGCTTATGCAAAAGGGCTCACCCCAAAACTCGATTCAAGAGGGGTTTTTTTTCCCAACTTCTTCTTTCACTTTGAACACACCACACTATAAGCCATGTAACCGTCACTATCGTCATCAACATCACCATCTATATCGCCATCATCGTCATTGTTGCATGACAAACCGCAATTTTTATTACAGGAAGCGGCTGACTAATATACCCAGAGTATGGGAAGAAAGCAAAAAGAAACAAACAAGAGTAAAACCAAAATATTTCAAAAAGATTGACGTTAGCCTTTCCGATAGGCGAATACTCTGTAACCAAAGAGAAAAATTATAGCCTCGGCAGAGCTGCACTGATTTGCAGAGAATCTGTAGCAGAGATTTTATCGGACTGGCAAACGTATACAAATAGCTTTATTATTTATGGATTAATTTTAATTAAATCTGATCTTTCGGATGCATATAGATAAGCAAAAGTATACAGTTGGATTTTGATGGGATCAGGTATTTCTATACCAAGTTTCATCTAGATCTATATGATGGCTTTATTTATATCAGCGACGCATATCTCTGATATGAAATGGCCTAAGTCATTTAAATTATTTATTATGGAATACCTAGGTAAGGTCACATTCCTATACCAAGTTTCAGCTGGATCTTTATGGTGGTTTATTTATTCCACCCATGTATATATCTGATATGAAATGGCCCAACTCATTTAAATGAATTATGTGGAATACCTAGGTAAAGTCACATTCCTATACCAAGTTTCAGCTGGATCTATAGGTTGGCTTATTTATTTCACCCACGTATATCTCTGATATGAAATATCCTAACTCATGAATTATATGGTATGTCTAGGTAAAGTCACATTCATATACCAAGTTTCAGCTGGATCTATAGGTTGGCTTATTTATATCACCGACATATATCAAACAATCTTTACCAAATTGAAAATATGAAAGAATCAAGAGGACATACACTCAGCTACCAAATTTCACTTGGATACAGATCCAAATTGTTAAAAAAAAATAGCTTTATGAGTTCACCAACAATTTGATAAATCTGCCCAGTTTCAGAGTTATCTGAGAATTTGTTGAATCTGAAATAAACAATTATAAAATTCCATACAATTTAAGTTTGAGAATATATCAAATGGCTTGTGAATCTAGTTGAGCTTAAAATTTTTTGCTAAATGCTTATTTAATTTGTTAAAATATTCGTAGTGTTTTCTTTGCACAACTTTTCCGGGAAACTTAAAATTCCCCAAATTAATTCAAAGAAAAGTGTATGCAAGATTCTTGAAGGAAAAAGTTAAGTAAGAAGAAAACATAAACCATTTACATTTTCACTGTTGCGTTTTTGTTTTTTTTTTTTGTTTTTCGTTTCTTTCACTTTCATGTTCCTTCAGAAGAATTATTGAAACTTTCATTTCACGCTATGACGTCAAAATTTTCACTTACAACACAGTCGACCAACAATAAATATGCATAAAAATGATAATAAAAATAATAACAACAAAAACGACAAATATTTTAACAGATTGTTTGTAAACATTTCAGTTTTTTTTTTCTTTCTTTCTTTTTCTCATTTATTTATTTTCTTTTGCTCGGTTTACTTTAATATGTATTTTTTTTTTTTTTAGGTTTATCGCGTATACGTCATGTTGTCTCTTGACCTTGGCCAACTGAATTGAAAGTGAAACTCATTGTTTATACAACAAACGATTCTATCTTCAATATTGTTTTTTCTGCTTCTTCTTCATCTTACTCTTCGTCTTCTTCTCCTACTTGGCCTATTGTGTCTTCGTCTTTGTTGATATTATTAAATCAACAACAAGGCCGACAGCCTAAAAAAATAACAGAAAAAAAAATATGAAGAAGTAACTTAGGTTCTGACTTTTTGATGTTTTATGATCTGTAAAGAAGAAGAAGAAGAAGAGTAATATATGTATTCTAGTTTTGAATATTGCAAAAGTTTTTCATTACCAAAAGAAAATAGAATTACCTTCAAGTTTGAACTTGTCACAATCGAATCAGTTGGCGGCATCTTCAAGCTTTTAGTACAGGTTTAGAGTGTTAGACTGTCCAATGGCATCGATATTATAGAAGGCCGAATGAGTGCCCACCAAAAAAAACGATACGCCCAATGTCCAAAATAGTATTGAACCGGCCCCAAACAAAAAGAGTATCGGAGCAGCCGCCAGATTGATGGCCAGGACCTGCTGCCTCGGTGAAAACTCATGGCCCCACATTCTCACATTCTTGTTGAGCGAACGTACTCGATAGCAGAGATAGGCAGCCGCAGCAATCACAAATAGTATCAGCGGGGAACAGATTAGACAATAGATCATCAGCACTATGAAGATGAAGATGTAATTGCTTTGGAAATATGAGAGATTCCGTGATAAGCGATTGTTGAGCTGGGAAATGGTTTCGGGATTCTTAAAATTGCGATAGTTGAGGAATGTCAGCCAGGGCCGTAGGGAGCGGCGTAATTTTTGTATCATTTCCATGGGTGAGGGTAGATTTTGCAATTTTTCTAAATTTTGAAAATCGAATGGAAACTTGGTGCTGTTCCTTAAACTAGGACGACTTCTTCCATCGTTGTTCAGTATCACTTTTCTCGACGACATTTTCTCTTGATGCTTTCCAAAATAATTTCTTAAGAGTTTCTCTTCTTCTTCTTCTTGTTGTTGTCTTTGTTGGTGTTGTCTGTGTCTATGACCGAGCAATAGCGAAACCTATGTCAACTTCAATTGTGCATGACTAGAAGAGTTTTGCACTTGTTTTTTTTTTTTTTTTTTTGAGCTTAACAAAAAGAAAAAGAATTTTTTGATTGTTCCAATCTGTTTGACATTTCCGAAAAAATACAAAACACAAACAACAAAAACAAAAAAAAAACATAAATTGAAAAGCCTAAAACAAATACAAATGAGTCTGAGTTTGAAACTTTTCCAGTTTCTGTTTCTCAAGTTTAAAGGCTTCCAACAGTCTTGTTGCAGTTAAAAGCGTTGGCAGGTGTAGGACACAAACAGCTTTAATACTTTGTATTTACAAGGTTTCGAAAAGAGTATTGAGCCAAGTATGCACGACCTGAGATGTTGCCATAGACTGGGTTGCATAAAGTTTCAATTACTTTTAAGTAGAAACTTAAGAGGGAGATTGCTGAAGTTTATATTACCTGACAGAAACTCTTGTGGCCCTGATGGTGGGGTTCCAGCTCTGGGGCTGACGTCATGATTAAATAGTCTGTGTCATTTTAGAAGCCAGCTGCTGGGGGATTGAGTTAGGGAATGCTAATAGATTTTGTTAACATGAAGTATTCTCAGGGAATTTAAGTCAGCTTTGATAAGCTAAAAATGTCAGAAAGGAAATTGTAGTTTCGTCACCGGTCTCAGGGAATGCTGATGGAACTTCTTAACTTGAAGTATTCTCTAGGATGCTCAGAGAGCTTTGGTGAAGGATTTCTAGTTTTTGCAGCTTCCGACTTTTCTGGGTATTATAATAGATCTTATGTTCTCTTACTGAGACTTCTATAATTAAATAGTTTAGGGAATCCAAATGGATCTTGTTAACTTGAAATATACTTTGGGAATTCCAGGGAGCTTTAGAAATGGCATGGTAGTTCTTGAACTCCAGAATTCGTCACCGACTTTGGAAGGGAGTTTCCTAGAGTCTCTTAGAAATAAGTTAGGGAATTATAAAAGATCTTATGAGCTCCTATCAAGTCTTCTAACATGATGATATAAGTAAAGGAGACCTAATATATCTTGTTCACTTGAAGTATTCTTTGGGAATTCCTTTAATCTATAGAAATGGAATTGTAGTTATTATAGAGCGTTTTCTGATAAATATAATAAATCTTATAATCTCTTACCAAGACTTCTATATAGTCTCTGACATTTTAAGGGGCCGTCATAGTATTAAGAAAATGATTTCGTTAAATCTGATTGCCTGAAATTCTTAAAGGTAAGGTGATTACTTTTTGGGAATTCGGTCTTTCTCTATCCATTTTCCAATTTTATAATCCCTTGAATACCTACAGATACATGACCAGGATAAAGCTGATTAGATATTTCTTTTTCCTAAGACCATCTTCGGATTTCCAACAGAGTCTTCAGAGTGTACAAAGTATTCGCTTGCTTTATTCTACTCTCTTGGCACTTACTTTCTTTTTTTTTAAGCTCTTTCTGTTTGTACACGAATCTTGCTTCTCTTTTTTATTACTATTTTTTTTTTTTTTGTTGCTGTGAGAAGCACTCAAAAACTTGAGAGCAGATGCTCACCCTTTCCGACAGATGCTGACAACTAGCGTTCTAAGGATTTTTCCCTTAGCAACTCGAAGGAAAAGTGAAACATTTTCTTCTTTATTTCTATTTTTTTTTCTTCTTCTACATTTTACTGGGAATGTTGATTTTAGCATTTTGTACCCTTTGTGTACCTCAAAAAAAAAAAAATCGGAATAGGATTTCACCAGAGAATTGTCAAAGCAATTGAAGAGGATTGTAGATGTTTTCTCTTTTCAAAAAAAAAAATTTTTACTGAATAATTTTCAATAATTTGTTGATCCGCAAATTCCTTGGAAAACTTAATAAACTTTATTATATTGGAATTTCTCGAATGCTGTGGAAACTGTAAAGTGTTGCGTATGCCCGAGGGTCATTTTCAATGGCAAATGCGCTCTCTCTCTCTCTCTGACATGACTTTGTAATGTTGAAACAGTTGAGTCATCCACTGACTGTCTCTCTGTCTGTCTGTCTGTCTGTCTGACATGTGTAGATGTGTAGCCAGGCAAAAGCGCTGATTAAACTCTTCTTTTGCCACTTCTCCCGACCAAGTTGAGTCCCTGTCTGTTTAGAGCTCTTCAAGTATTAAACAAAAAAAAAAACGTACCATTAAATGAAACTCGAGACCAAACAGAGAGAGAGAGAGAGGGAATACAATTTTTATATGCAGACTCACCCAAGTTGCCCAAGTCAGCCAGACACGTTCAAATTTCATTTGGTTAATTCGGGGCTCCAAAAGTCAACGCAAAAACAGGCTAAAGGGACATTTTCTTTGCGTGTGTCTTGTCTGACTTTTTTCTTATAGTTTTTTTTTTTTTTATTTGACTTACCTCACATTGCTCATACCCCCGTCTTTGCCATCATATAACTTAATTGTTCTCATGGTTGTAGTTTATGTATGTCTTGATAGGCCCTTGGGGGCTTGTCAGTCCAAAGATTATTGCTTTCATTCTTAGTTTGCCCGAGACTCTTTTAATTCAAGTGTCCCCGATAATAAAACAAAATGTCTTCAATATGTATTTATTTCGTTATTTTTTCTTTCGTTTTTTTTTATATAAAAATAATTATGTCTTTTGCTAAAATTTTGAGACGAGTTGAAGTTAAATTTTTAAATGAAATTTATTTGAGCAAATTCTCTTCTTTTTCATCTTCGTTTTATTTATTTCTTTAATTTCTTTTTTTTTTCAAAAATGAGCATATTCATTCGGTTCTGAGAGACCTAAGACAAGTCTTAAAAGTTTTCGAGTATTCTAGGGTTTCCAACTATATTTTATCTATTCCTGAACAATTTCCTTTTTTTATCCCATTTTTCCTGAAGATCTTGATTATTTATTATATATTTTTTTTTATGCGGAAAAGAGTATCAAACCTTTGGAATTGTCTGGGTAGACTAGAGACTGGTTCACCCTAGTTTTTATTGCTTTTTCTCGCTTTGCCTGCTGAACTGACTGTACTTTTTTTTTTGCTTCTTCTTCTTCTTTTTTGCCTCGTTTAATGGTTTTTCATTTCTATTTCTTTACTCATCTGGCACTTTGATGCTGCGGTGTATGTCTTTGCAGTTTTTCTTATTATTATTATATATATATATATATATATATATATATAGGGTATATTTTTTTGTTTTAATTCATTCCTTGACTATGTTGGTGTTGCCTTCTTTTTAGCGTCTGCTTCATTCAATAATAAAGACTTTTTATTATTTTAATTACCAACCGTTGCTAGGTTGGTCAGATCCCAGGACCCGTACTTCGTTTGTGCAATTAAAATTGTCCTCAAATGGAAATTCTTAATGCCGTTTCGTTCTCTTTTAATTTTTTTTAGAGAGAGAGAGAGAGATTCCTTTAGACACCCGCTAGTATGTATACGACATGGTGGCCCGAACTGTAAATGTAAACGCATTGTACTCTTTTGGCCCTGAGCCTAGCCAAACATTTCATTAAGCCGAATCAGTTGGCTGAATCAACATTTCTGCTTCCACTTCTTCTTCTTCTACTTCTTCTTCTTCTTGTTCGTTTTACCATATGTTGACACTCTCAGTTTTGGGGCCCGGGTCAGGGACACTGTACGCCGATACGATACCATTTTGTGTCAAGTCACTGCACAGATTGAATAACCTTAAAGAGGACCGAGAGCCAGAGCCAGAGGCAGAGAGCCGGATCCGGATCTGGGTTCGGTTTCGGTTTTTGGAGCAACGGTTCAGACATTCTTGCAATAATATTAAATAATATTTTACGCATATGCTTGGCATACAAAAGAGTCTCATAAATAATTAAAGCACAAAAGAGCAACAGGCGCAAACAGGCACAAATCTCCAGACTTTGTTGAACCTGTTTCTCTTGTGTTTTTATTTATTTATTTATTATTATTTGTTTTGCTGTTCTTATTGTTTTTTGTTGTTTTTATTATTATTATTTTTTTTTTTGTGTTTTTTGGTACAGTCACTCGGGCGTAGATAATTCATAAGCCAACCGCAGAGTTGCTTTGTTTTTTTGTTTTTTTTTGGGAGAAGAAGATGGGCCTCAGGTTTTGTTGGTTATGTGGCAGAGCTTTTCGTCTCAACCGCAGCCGCAACAGGAGTGAAGAACCCACCGACCTTCATTCATGAGCTGCGGAATTTGTGGTCACACAATGCCTTCTGCCTTCATGGCCTTCACTTTACAGCCCAGAAAGTTAAATACAAAATACAAAAAAAAATAAAGCCACTGCCAGCAAAATCCACAAAAGCCTGGATTTCATTTTTTTTTTCTCCAAGATTAAGAAAATTTAAGACAAGAAAAAAAATATGTATAGCCCTGGCAATTAGCCGCATTAAAATTTGTCATTAAAATTTATTTACCTGCCCATAAGCTTTGTTTCACCAACTAAATGTTCTCTTCCTCTTCTTCATTTCTCGTTTCAGGTAAGATGGAACAAAAAACCAAAAAAAAAAGTAAAGTTGGAAAAACCCACAGCCTATTTACCAAACCAGAAAAAAACAGTAAAAACTTTTTTTATTTTCGTTTTTTGTAATTTTCATAAAACTTGGCAAAATTCTAATTTTTAATTTTTTTTATTTTTTCGCAAAGTTTTAGTCTATTTGGACAAGTGTTTTTTTGATTGTCTAATCAAATTTATGTTATAACTTTGTTTTTTTTTTTTGCATTTAAATGGGTTTTATTATTTTTTGCTATTATTCATTTTATTATTATTATTATTATTTTTTTTGAATAAATATTTATGAAATTTGGTTAATCAAGGCAGCAGAAATATCTAAAAAAAATAAAGTCAAAACAAATTTAATTTTAAATAAAATTGAATCGATCAGAGTCTGGTGAGGGTCGCCTCTGCAAATTTATTAAAATTTGCTAAAAAAAAAACACACACACAAATTTATTAATTTGTTTTCCATTTTGACCAAAAACGAGTACTCAATTGGTGCTTCTTTTTTTTCTTTTTCAGTTTTTTTTTTTTTCTTTCTGGTTTTGCCTGAAACAAGAACGCAATTAATTTTTTTTCTCTTGTTGCTTTCGACTTTCTGTTTCGCAGCTCTTTATGAGCACCAATATTCATTTATTTTGGACAGTTACTTGCCCTCCTCCCAACAACAACAACAACAAAGCGAAAGTGTAAATCATATAACATCAATTTTCATTAGGAGCTGACAGCTTCAGGACAGGTTTTGTCCGTCCTCGAGTCACCCGGCCATACTCTTCGGTCAAATGATGTAGGCATATCTATATATAAACTCTGTGGGTCAGTCGTTTTTATTAAACATTCTGGCATTTTGTCTGTGCGTTTGTGTATTTTTTTTTTTTTTTTGGCAATATCCTCGGTCAGAACGAAAAAAAAAAAAAATTGCCCACAAAACTAATTGCATACAAATAGGCAGAGCATAGGTAAATAAATTTGTATAAATAGCCAGCCTATCGAGTGGTTTCTTTTACCAAAACACACACACACACGCACACATACAGACAGGTGTGTGTGGGTGTGTTTGTGAGCGTGGGTGAGGGCGTGTGTTGGCGACAGCAACCATCAAATGAAAGTTTTTCTGCTGACATTTAAATTGTCATCATTTCGTTTGCCATTTTCTATGTTGGCATGCTTTTTTTTTTGGTTGCTCCCCCCAACCCCCCCTAAGCCTACCCTGTAAGCTACACTTAAATTGTTGAGAGTACAAACATTTTTGGCTTTGAAGAGTGTTCAAAATGAAACTAAAAACTAAATAATAGAAACCAGAAAATATTACACTTTCAACAAGGCAATTGAAATAAAATGGAAAATAAAATTCATATCAAAATGTGGTGAACATATTTTTTTTATGGAAAATTTTAACATAAATATTAAATTAATTTTTTATAAAAATTAATAAATACATAAAATATATAAATAAAATAAATAAAATAAATAAAATAAATAAATTAAATAAAATAAATAAAATAAATAAAATAAGTAAAATAAATAAAATAAATAAAATAAATAAAATAAATAAAATAAATAAAATAAATAAAATAAATAAAATAAATAAAATAAAAAAAATAAATAAAATAAATAAAATAAATAAAATAAATAAAATAAATAAAATAAATAAAATAAATAAAATAAATAAATAAATAAAATAAAATAAAGCTAAGTCAATTTTTCTCGTGATTAAAAAATAAATAAAATATCACAAATAGTATATAAAATTTTTTTTTATTAAAATTAATAAAAAAAAATCAAAAAAAAAATATTTTTTTTCATTAAATAAAACAATAAAAACTAATACAAATAGTAAATAAAATGTTTAAGGAAAAAAAAATAAATTAAAGAAACTTAAAAATAATAAAATAAATGAAGTAAGTAAAAAAAAAAAAAATATTCTTTTAAATAAAAATAAATTCATTAAAGAAATTTAAATTAAATAAAATCTGTTGAAATCAAAAAACTCAAAATAGATAGACCTAGTCTCAGAGGTTTCCATATTAAATTAAAATATGAGACAAGAAATGTAGCCAGATCATGCAGGCATGCTCAGCTGATCAGCTGATTTTTGTCTGGTGGGCCAGTGTTGTCATTTGGAAATAAAAGATGGGTAAACACTGGCCTGCTGCTGGAGGGAAAAGCCAACCATTAAATCAACCGGACGCCTTCCTTAATTGGAAATAAACAAACTTAATAAAATAAAAAGTAATAAAAAGAAACTACGTCGGTTTACTAGGTTGTCGGATTTTTTTTAAAGAATATTTAAAAAAAAAATATTTTGATAATTTTTTATTACAATTTCCTGGGGAAATTAAATCATCTGATTTTTTAAATATTAAAAAAAAAAAACAAATTCCAGAGATCTTTGAAAATTGTACAAAATTTTCTAAAATTTTTATCCTATCCAATTTGATTCATTTTTTTGCTGCAGATTTTCGTTTATTTTATTGAGAGTCTCAAATTGCATTAGAAAGTAGATTTCAAGTTTCCGGAAAACTTGACCATTTTGTATTTTTTTTTTTTCGTATTTGCTGACATCTCTTTTCGGTTTCTTTCACATTTATGGTTTCATTACCATTTGTCATTCGAAGAGACAACTTGAGGCTTAAAACAAAAAACAAAAAAGAAAGAATGAAAAAAAAGAAAGAACAGGTTTTGCAATGGACCGAAGAATCAACTTGTAGGACCTTGTTTATTTTTAAGTAACCGTGTTTGAGTGTGCCTCTCTGTGCTTGTGTGTGTGTGTGTGTGTGTGTGTGTGTGTGTGTGTATTTATCAATAGAGCTCCTGACATGCACTCCAAATGCCAACAGAAATGGGGACCTTGCTGTTGGTTTAGGAGACAATTTAGCTTAGTGTGAGTGCAGGAGCAAAGTGCTATTCATGTGTGTGTGTGTGTGTGTGTGTGTGTGGATACATGTCAATGCTTATTGCTAGAGAGACTTCAAACGGTTGTGTGCGTGTGTGTAGCAGCTGCGAAAATGGCCTGGCAATGTTACCAAAAATAAGTGGCCTGGAATGAGTCAAAGTGGCAAAGGCAATGTGTTTCACTCTCTCCACCTCTCTTGCCAGTGTGTGTATGTGTGTGTGTGTGTTTGTGTGTGTAAGTCAAACCAAAATTCCAAGTCAAGTTTCAAGTTGATAGTAGATGGAGCTGAAAGTTATGTGGCTGAATTTGAGGTTATGGTTGGCAGGCACACACACACACTCACACACCCACACACACCCACACACACACACACATATGGAGTAAAGCAACGGTCGGTTGCTTATTTATTTCATTTCGTTTCAATTTCAAGCTCATCTCATGCATATGATTTTAATTTTAGCGAAACATATGTACACGTTGCCTTGCCAGCTGCTAAAAGGGCCCCCGAAACTGATAGCCCTCTCTCTCTCTCGGGTCTGGTTTGGTATGGTTTGGTCTGGCAATCTGCAAGTTTCTTTTATTTTTATTTTTTTTTATTATTTTATTTTATTTTGTTTTTATCCGGTGTGTATGTGGGTGTGTATTTTAACGCACATTTACGCGCGACAAATTTAATTTGGTTCGTGGCTCGTGGCTTCTTCAACAGAAGAAGAAGAAGAAGACGAAAGGAAGAAAAGTTGAAGAGAAATTCCTTGACATTCAGCACTGAGTTAGCGTTTTCCTTTTTGTGCGACAGCTGCCAGTGACCAGGCATTCAGGTGGTTCCTGCCTACCCAACGGCCGCCAAAGTTGGTGACTCAAACAGACAGACAGACAGATAGATAGACAGACAATAGCCTCTGGGGTACTGGGACAATGGCCAGACATCAACTGCACCACTGGCCACTGTCCAAGCCATGTTCCATTTCATACCCTCTCCACCTCCAAACATGTCCAGTTATATTTTTTTGTTGTTTCAGCTGACCACGACTGGGACGAAGACCAAGACCACCCACTGCTTATTCTGCCTTTGACAGACACACACACACACACACACAAAAAAAAGTAATAAATTTTATATACATATTTATTTTGTTCTTTCTCTTTATTTCGTTTTTTTTTTTTTTGCAATTCATTTTTTCTTGGAGCTTTTCATGCGTAGTAAACAAATCATATGAATGCCATTTGTATGACTTGACAAAGGAAACCGAACTCGGTTCGGCAGGGGAAATAGAGTGTATAAAACTTATATAATTATGTTTAGTGATGGCAGCGTGACAGGTTATCAGATAAGACTCACGCCAAACTTGCTACAACTTTTCTTCAAAAGTTTTTCCATTCAGAGTGGAATCTGTCAGGCAAAATATGAGCGGAATTTTTCTTTTTTGAGTCTTTTTCAGAAATCAATAAAATTTTAATTTACCAAATTTTTTTTTTTTTTTGCAATTAAGTTTCTCTCTTTCACTTCCATCAACTATCGAAATTGGCATTTCGTGTTTCTGCTCATTTTGTCATTTCGAAAATGACATGAATAAACAAGTTTCCGGTTGAATCCACAAGTAATTTTGCGCCACTCACGATTGCATCACATTATTTCCATTTTGCCCCGCAAAAAAAAAAAAAAGCAACAGTTGTCTCTCCTATCTTCGTCTTCTTCTGTTTCTACCAACTTGAAGAAGAAGAAAAAAAGCAACAACAACAACAATAAGAAAAGCATATGTTCTATAGTCAAATAAAAATGTATAGCATACTTATGAGAGCTAACTACTTGGAGCAAGGACAATGTATTTTTGGTGCAGGGAGAGCAACTCTTTCCACTTGCGCTTTGTTCAGATATTTTTGTTGATGGTCTTTCTCACACTTTGGAGTCATATGTTTATTATGTTTTAGTGGCTGGGATGGACACGTGTCTGTCATATTTGACAGACAGTTTGGGTCTAGAGGAGTTGCCCACTGACGATGACGACAGGCGAAATGGGTCGATTGGATGGGTTAGATGGGTGCAGGAGTTGGGTGTTTCAGTGAGAGAGAGTGAGAAACTGTTTCAATGGCAAATCCATTTTGTAAATTAAAACTGTTGGTCAATATGTCAAAAACTTTGCCTGCAAAAGTGTTGGAAAGAGTCCGAAATACACAAAGACAGACAGAGAGAGAGAGGGAGAGGGAGAGATTGGTAGAGGTGGAGTGCGTGTGTGTTTGAATAGCTGTGAGTGAGTGTAGAAATTGTTTGAGTGTGTGGTTTTTAATGCGCTTAGTGAGCAAATACAAAGATAATCAAAACATGTACACACACACACACAGAGAGAGACTTGCTTGCCATGTATGTGTGTGTGTGTATGTGTGTGTTTGTGTAGGCAAATTTACGACTGTTGACTAAGTTTGGGTAGGAGCTTGGAAATAAACCAGCCCCCTCCCAGCACAAGTTGCGTCACCACATAGCCCACACCCCTACCGCCCAACCCCACCAGACCCCACCACCCACATCCAACAGTAAAATGAGAGATGTGTGAAGTTTGTGCAAATGCGTTTTAGGGTTAAAAAGGGCGTGGATATTTGCCCTTAACAAGAACCAGAAGACAAACTGTAAAAAAAGTGACTGAAAAGGGCAGTGGTGAAAAGCTCTGGGCCAAAACGTGTGGAGCCAGGGGGGGTGAAAGGGCAACGCAGGCTTAGAAAGCAACTGAAGGCGGCAATTTATGCAGCTTGTAAAAGTTACAACTATTTTTATGAAGCCAAAACGCCAAGGCCACTGAAACTTTACGACAAAATCACAAAAATACCAAACAATATACTCTGCATATCTATCTGTCTATGTGTGTGTATATGTGTGTGTGTGTGTGTGTGTGTGTGTTTGCATTACGTAAATATTTGTCCAGTCGTTTTTTTTTGGTATGCATAAAATTTATTTTTATTTTTATTTTTAGTTTCTGGTGTCAATCAAAGAAAAACATTTCTTGGTATGTTTTTGTTTTTTTTTTTTTTGTTTCAAAAAATATTGAAAACTTTAATGAAAAATCCAATCGATTTGATAAATCTCTAAAATTGTTGGGAACTATTTTTTCCTTTTTTTTATTATTATAAAATTGAAAAAAAGCTTTCCGTGGAGTCTTTTCAAGTTTCTATTCCTTTTGAAGTTATTTCAAAAGCCAATATATCTCCTTTGCCTTTCTTGATCTTTTCTTTAGCTTTTTATAGCCACACATACATGCACACATATATACATATATATTTATTTTGGTTTTTACTTTACGGCCAAATTTGTGTAGCTATTTTTATTGAGGGCCATAAAAAGCGGACGATGCCCATGAAAATCAGTCAGTCAAATAGTCAGCTGAGTGAGTTCTCCTCTCTCCACTTGAACGACAAAACATCTTCATAATTTCCCCCTTATCAAATGACCAATTATATGAGTCAAACTTTTCATAAAAATAAATATAGGTATATATATAAATTTTCTTTTAGTTTTTATGCCATATTCTCCTTGGTTGGTATTTTGTGGGCGTTACTGTTGGTGACAGCTTTGGAGCTTCGGTAATGAATCGAATGAAGTGTAGGCTAGTTGAGTTGAGCTGTGGTTTGTTTGGTCCTGTCTGTGGTTCACCGAAATCTACGTTTGACATGTTTGACAAGCAGCATTTTGGCTTTGGTTGGGCAGGTGAGGAGTGAGTCGAGGCCTATGTCTTAACTGGGCCTTAAGAGTTTCAATGTCTAATTAATAATATGAGACTTTGTATTTGAGTTTGGTTTCTATTCTATTCAATCAACTGAAGGGCCAAGATGATCGAAGTAAAATAGAGACGAAAGCCTTGGGTTATGAGAAAATGAGCTGAAAAGTTCAATCAAAGCAAACTGCTTTGGGGCCCCTTTTGCTTGTGATAATCTGGCTGAAATGATGAAGGAGTTGAGTCGTTAATTTGGCTATACGAAAACGTAAATTAAAGGAAATTTTCACAATTGTCGATATGATTTCTATTTTGTGCACTCGAAATGACTAGATGAGCTTTTTGCTGGAAAATTGTGGTATGGCTTGCGTAACATGAAGGCAAAAGCAATAAGCCATCAATCAATCAATCAATCAATGCATGAGTGCATGACAAGAACTAATGACAGCCACTCGGTCAGCGGTTTGGTAAGAAAAGATTGCAGCTTCCCTATTAGCCACAAAAATCCAAAAGAACAGTGGTTAAAATTTCTCTTATCAAATCAAAGGGTTTTTACGAATTTCTCTAAAATAAAAAAAAAATTCTCTCAAAGATTTGTTAATAAATTGGAATATTTATTTTTATTTTTTTATTACATTTAAATTGAGTTTTGTTAGCTGAAATGAAACAACTCGGCCAACTGTGGCTAGCCCATTGTGTTCCATATGTTGCCACTGATAGGCTTAGTTACCAAAATCTCTCTGTATGTGTGTGTGTGTGTGTGAATGCGTGTGCTGCCACAGCAGCAGCAGCAGGATTGAAATTGCAAAACCTGCAGAATTTTGTGTACAAATTTTTGCAGTTGAGCTCGTTTTTCCTTAACCGAACCGACCCACTCCCTCTCTCCCAACCCGGTCGAGCTTGTCGCTTGTGGACAACAAGCTCTCGATTCATTTAATCACTTTTTTTTTTTTGTTGTGGGCTTCCTCCCTACCCCACCCTCTTCATCTGGTTTTTGGGTAAGCGGAATTTCACAATTAAACGCACAAGTTGCTTTAATTGCTTTATGCTCGCCAGTTGAAATCTAAAAACAAAAGAAACACAATCCCATCAATGTAATAATTCAAGGGGGGGAAAGCGGGGTTCGGGGTGCGGGGAGAGGTGTGGATTAAAATGGACATTTTGATGTGCTGGCAGCTGGGAGGGTTTACCGGCTTGTCTTGTTGTTTATCAACTGATTAACACACACCTGACAGCATGCAACCTGCCAGCGGTAGACTCGACCGGTCTGACCCTGTCATTGTGGCCCTTTTCTCTGTTGGCACTGTTAGTTAGGACCTATTAATAGCCACAAATCAGTCAGCTGTTGTATCGATTTTATACATTTTTCCTTTTCTATTCGAACCAACCAAACGCATTCAGTATTTAAACCCATAAACAAAAAAAGTAAAGCAAACAAGTGAAAACGATACCAAAAATGTAATAAAAAAAAAAAATAAATAGAAAGTGCTACCCTTTTGGGTTGTGTAAAAGCTTTCATGAATTTTCGGTGCTGGCAATTAAAAAGGACTTTTTGGTATTTTATTTATTTTATTTAATCCTTTTAGAGACGCAATTTGTAGGCCCTTTGACATAGTTAAGGCCTGAAGTATTTGCTTTTTTTTGTAATATTTTTATTCCTCTAAATTTTTTTTTGAGACAAAAATAGTGGCTATTTTTTTTTAATTATTCTATTGACAAAGTATCTGATTACTTTTCATTATTCTCTCGTCAAAAGGAAAGACAATAAACAGAGACAATCAAGGTTGTTTCTTTCCCTTTGTCATTGACAGTTTGCCCAGGAATCTATTTTTTCACTTATTCAGGAAGCAAGCTGACTGGACTGTACTTTATTTCCTTGTTCAGAGACTGTACTTTATTTCCATGCTCCAATGCAACCCTGGTCAGAAAGAGAGACAGGCAGCTGGTTATAAAATTATTTTTGATTTTGATAGGAACATAAATATATATATCATAAATAGAATCCAAGATGGTCTCAAGCTTTTCCACTGTTTTAGTATGCCCCCTTGAAATGTTAGAGTAGCCTAACCCGTCGTTAACCCCCAAGAGAGGAGCTGGTGAGGGTGGTAATTTTAAAATATTGACAAAAAGTTATTGGTGGCCATTAAGCTAGCTTGTCAATTAGTCAGGCAACTTTTGAACGACTATTTCAAGTATTTTCCAAAACATTTAATGCATACATTCAGCCCTGACAAAAGAGGCAGTCATTTATCTTTTCATTTAAACACTCAACCCATTGCCTCTTCCTCTCTCTCTCTCTCTCTGTCTATCTGGTGTCTCATGTATAGAGACTTGGGTAGTAAGTTTTAAGTTGCTCTATGACTGTGATAAATTTTAAATGACCACTTAAATTTAATTACACTTTAAGTGCATTGAATTATTAAATCAAATAATTAAAACTAAATAATTTAAAAACGAGAACCGTAATAAAATGCTGAAATATTCATTTCAGTTTGTGAGTGTGTGTGTGTGTGTTTTTTCAGAGTTAACGAAAGAATAAGGACACTTTTAACCAGTCTGGTCACATCAGAGACATTAACAAAAATGAATGACAACAGTTTCATGACCCATTAACCAGCTTTGTCCCCAGACCAGCTCACTCCGACTTGGCCTGGTGTGGCTTGACCTGGTCTGGCTTGGTTTGGCTTGGAGCGAAAAAAATTGTACAATTTATATTTATTTGTTCCGTGCCAGAGTATAGAAAATAATAATAAATATAATTAAAATATTATGCAATAAAAATGTTTTATTTTTTTTAGTGTCCAATCTGTTTTATTTCTCTCAAAATTGAAATATGCAAATTTGATTTCACAGTTGAATTTTTTTTTTCACATTATAATAAAAATTATGATGGAATAATTAATTTGAAATCTCAAGTTATTTATTGAATAATTTATTTGTGTTTCTCTTTAATTTGAATGAGGCTAACGAATGCCTATAGAAATCAGTTTGAACTAATCACTTAATCTGATTGCACAACTTGATAGTTTCTACTTGGCTGGAAGCTAATTAATAGACCTTTTCCATATGAAAGTCTCTTTCAGTTTGGCACGAGTTGACAAGCCATCAATTTCTGTCAGCCAATTCAGTTCATAATTGACAACTTCAATTCACTCAAATATTTACAAAAGCAAATGAATTGTGGAAAAAAAAAGAAAAATGTATTCAGCTATTTCAGTGAAAATCGTCGTTCATTTATAATTTAACTGGCTGATCCATTTGCATTTATGAAGAGCTACCAAATGATTACTCTGAACCCTTTGAAGGAATTAAATGGCGCAAAGTACAAGTAAAAACTGAAAAACTGAAAAACTGAAAAATCGATAAAGTAAAATATCTCTGGGATACTTTTCGTTTTATTTGTGACTTTTTTTTACATCAATTTCAATTATGTTTTTCTAATTGGTTTCCAGTTAACAGGCTTGTCCGACCTACTCATGCGTAAACCTAGAAACTATTCAAATATTTGCTGACATGAATATTTACCCAAAAAAAAAAAAAAAATTGTAACCGATACAAACACAATTTCTGTGGTCAAAGCTCACAGGTCCTCATTTTTTTTCAAAAGTCAATTTGTCTGGGCGAAGAAAGGGAGAGAGGGGAAGGTCAGGTGTCGTGTTTTAAGTTATCTAAAATTGGTTGAATATAATGGCAAAGAGTGGCATGTTAAACACTTGTAAATGTCGCAATTGCCATCAAATTTTGTTGTGATTCTCTGGGAGTTGGCAGTCAGTCCGTCTGCCTCTCTGCCCGTCTGGCTGTCTGCCTGTCTCCTTGCCAACGGGTGGTCAGGCAAAAAGCGTTGTGATTGATGATGATGACTACAATGACGGTGGCACTGACAGTGACGGTGGCAGTAGCAATATCTGTAACTGTATCTGAGTCGGTGTCAGTGACGTTGGTAGTGATGCCAATGCTGGCAGCCTCTCGCTCAGCTGGATACCGCTGAGATAATTATACAGCATACATATATATTTTGATATCACCAGCTGTGCGAACACTTGGCAAAGCAATCAGGGTGGAAGAAGTGAGTTGATAACTCTGTTATACTCTCTGCCATATCAGTGGAAATCTGAGAATCTGTTAAACACAAAATCGCACTATTCCAGAATCGATTGTGTTGACAATTAAGCCAGCCCCAAAAGAGAAGTCAATCGGCCTAGAGCATAAAACCACAAAAGGGAATTGCCAAAGGAGTACTTTAACTGAGAGAGAAAAACATAATCCACAAAAAAAAAAAAAATTATCCCATCAATACGGAAGAAATCGAGCCTGAAGACAAAAAACGTGGGCGAAGTGGATTTCATTTTCCTATATGGGTTTTTGGTTAGGTTTCTTTGATGGAAGCAAAGTACGTGTAAATGTAATTTGAATGATTTGGCTTTAAGTGGAAATGAGATGAATTTGATTGATTTTGTAATCGCTTCACTTAATTGATTGATTGACTTTGCCTCAAAGTTAGTCACTTTCTATTTATCAATTTCAAAGAGCTTTACAATTTTTGCTTTGACCTTTTTTTTAAAATTCTCTGAATTATTTCTAGTTGATTGATTTGGTTGGTTAACAAAATACAAATTGTCATATGAATTATTTAAAAAAACTTATTTTCAATTGATTCCTCTTTGAGAATATATGCCAATTCATTTGGTATTTTCCCTTGGATGTTGTGGTGGATTTGCTTTAGCCAAAATTGACCAAATGGCCAACTGATGCTGGTGGTGGTGTTGGTGAGCTGATGACTGACAGGTGGCAGGTGGCTGGGAATTTGAAGACTTTGTCAAAGGCTTTTAAATTTCGAGCCTACTGCGGGTCGCACACAATTAGAACGCAATTCAATTCAGCCACCAACTGGCAAACAACATTGGCTAAGGACATGTCAAAAGTTCCTTTATTGGTTTAGTAGTTAAGCCCCTCTTGGTCTCCTTGCCGTTAAATCGACCCTAGTTCAACTTTATTCAGAACAGACCAGAAGGCCCGCAAGCTCGGCAATCCGTCAGCCAGCACCAACGGAAATGGCAAAGAAAACATGAAAATCAATGATATTCTACACACACATAGAGAGGAATAGATATACAAATAAAGTAATACATATAGAATGGTTCGGACACTGTAAAAAAAGAATTTAAGTCTATTCAAAAGTTCCTTCGAAATATTTTTTTTCTTCACAAATTTATGGAAGTATGAAGTTATTTTTTTTTAACCAATTTAAATACTTTAGCTATATATATGTAAAGGATTGATGGTTTATCATTATTTATAAGTTTAATGAATATTAAGAATAGAGAACATATCAGATGAGTCAACTTTCAGCTGTGTTTGTTCGGCGACTTTTTCAACTCGTCTTCGACTGCCAACTTGACTCTTATCCAGCGGGTTGGCATGCTCATTTAATAGAGGGTGATGCCACTGTTAAACGTTGCCATATATATTCATATATCTATATCTATATCTATATCTATATCTATATCTATATCTATATCTATATCTATATCTATATCTATATCTATATCTATATCTATATCTATATCTATATCTATATCTATATCTATATCTATATCTATATCTATATCTATATCTATATCTATATCTATATCTATATCTATATCTATATCTATATCTATATCTATATCTATATCTATATCTATATCTATATCTATATCTATATCTATATCTATATCTATATCTATATCTATATCTATATCTATATCTATATCTATATCTATATCTATATCTATATCTATATCTATATCTATATCTATATCTATATCTATATCTATATCTATATCTATATCTATATCTATATCTATATCTATCTCTATATATATATCTATATCTATATCTATATCTATATCTATATCTATATCTATATCTATATCTATCTCTATATATATATCTATATCTATATCTATATCTATATCTATATCTATATCTATATCTATATCTATATCTATATCTATATCTATATCTATATCTATATCTATATCTATATCTATATCTATATCTATATCTATATCTATATCTATATCTATATCTATATCTATATCTATATCTATATCTATATCTATATCTATATCTATATCTATATCTATATCTATATCTATATCTATATCTATATCTATATCTATATCTATATCTATATCTATATCTATATCTATATCTATATTTATATCTATATCTATATCTATATCTATATCTATATCTATATCTATATCTATATCTATATCTATATCTATATCTATATCTATATCTATATCTGTATCTATATCTATATCTATATCTATATCTATATCTATATCTATATCTATATCTATATCTATATCTATATCTATATCTATATCTATATCTATATCTATATCTATATCTATATCTATATCTATATCTATATCTATATCTATATCTATATCTATATCTATATCTATATCTATATCTATATCTATATCTATATCTATATCTATATCTATATCTATATCTATATCTATATCTATATATCTATATCTATTTATTATTTTTTTCAGTGTAGCCTAAGGAATACACGTACTCGTATCATATATCAGAAGTGGGGGCATGTGTGGCGACAAGATTGTTGTTTTTGCTGTTGATATTGTTGCTGTTGCTGTTGCTGAGTGGGTGCTGTTGTGCCTTTGGCATCTTTCTTACCAGCTGTCGGTTTTGTCATCCCTACCCTACCCCCCCTCTTCTTGGGTTAACCATCTAGTTTGTGGGTATGATGCGGTATGGTGTGGCTTGGTTTCGGTGTGGTTTGGTTTGG
Source organism: Scaptodrosophila latifasciaeformis (assembly GCA_037075145.1). Lineage (NCBI taxonomy): Eukaryota > Metazoa > Arthropoda > Insecta > Diptera > Drosophilidae > Scaptodrosophila > Scaptodrosophila latifasciaeformis. Next base: position 6,011,942 of record JBAMCM010000073.1, read on the forward strand.
TTTGGTTTGTCTGTCTTTGGCACTGTTGCTGTTGCTTACACTTAATGCCCTTGGTTCACTCCTTTTCTCCGGGTTTTTCTTTTTTTTTTTTGTCTGGTTATTTGGTCATGTTTATGCCGGTGTCAGTATTGACGACGATGAGACTCCCATTGCCTGGCCAAAGTTAGTTAGTTGGCTATAGATACAGATACAAGGTTACTAAAAGCACAGAAAGGCAAAAACAAAAAAATAAATAAAAATAAAGTTAGAAGATATATTAGGAAAACAGTGGCCTGAATGCTTTTACCCCCTTTTGGGCTTCAGCAAAAACTAACTGATTAAATTTTGCGCGCTCTTTGCATACAAAATTAATGCCAAAAAGACAGAGAGAGAGAGAGAAAATGAAAGAGAGAGAGAGAGAGAGAAACGTTTACCACAAAAACACAACAAGAGTTAAATTTGTTCAAGCACTTTTTGTCGTTGTTGTTGTTGTTGTAATCTTTTCCTTTTATTCTAACGTAGTTGCAAATTTGTTGCTTGCCACCAAAAATTGGCTTTTATTGAGCCACTGGCAATCTTCTCCCCCTCCTCCTCCTCCTCCTCCTCTTCGTCCTCCCTGTAACATCTTTTTCTTCCCACTCACATTTATTTCTCTGTTCTGACTACTTTTTCTTAATTTTCTCAAATTGCTGCGTTTCGTTTCCAAAATTAAAATGAAAAAGAAAATGAAAAGAAAAGGGGGAGAAAATTTTAAATCATTTCTTGTTTTCCCCAAGACAATTGAAACTTGAAAATAAACACTTCTTAAAAAGGAGTTCAAATTAAACAACTTCATCAACTATTTTAATTAAAGTCGCTTCAAGCTGAAAACAACTTGAAACAAAACAACAAAAGAAATGCTCAAAATTTCACCAAAAAAAAAAAAAAACACAGAAACTTATTTAAAATTTCCTAGAAATCTGAGAAATAAGAAACTTGTGGGCGTGGCTGGGGCAACATTAGCAGCCATAAAATCTTAAAAGATTCCAAAAATACGATTAAAATTGAGCTTCCCCTTCACCTGACCCGCCCCTTTTCAACCAACCAACCAACCAACGAACCGGAAAGTTTACTGTCCAACTTGAAATTAAATTGCTTTGTTGTTGTTGTTGTTATTCTTAGTCCATTTAATTAACTTGAGTCATATCGTTTTCAGTAAATCTTCAAATTTCCATTGTTTGCAGAAATTGCGTATACGCCGTGTGAACAACTGATTAACTCTACTTAGGCCATCATAGCTCAGGTTCTCCGAACATTACAGTTCCGAAAATTTTTACAATTATTTCTGATAAATATATATCATTATATATATCTATGTATATATATGTTTTTATGAATTCCTTGTAAAATTCAGCTAGAACCTAGAAAATTGGATTGAATATATTTGTTCAACTTAGATGGAATATTTGATGCCACAGGAGTCTAGACACTTGCTTTATTTTTTTTTTTTTTTTTTTTTTAAATATCCTATAGGATAAAAATAAGAAATTCTTAAAACAACAACAATAAGAATAGAAATAACACTATATGATGGCAACACATGAGTCTACTTTGTTTGCTTTACTAAGCTGGTATCTGTGCTCTTGCTCTTGTTGTTGTTGTTGTTGTTTTCATTGTGTTAAAAATTTGCAGACTCTTAGCTTGAAGTATTTCCAAGTAGCACAGATACACACACACACACACGCACAACACTCGCAATGTTCCAAATAAATGATGAGAAAAGCAACGAAGTAGACAAGACAAACAACTCGTAATGCAGTAAAAAAAAGAAGAAGAGAAAGAATTTATTTTCTTTGCGAGGGTGCTTCTCGATTTTACCCAACCAAAAATACAAAAAAAAAAGATCTACTTACCTCAAAAAGAAATATTTAAAAACCTGCCTAGCGGGGCTTCTAATGGCAAGCCTAGAGTATATCAAGACCAGGATATATATCAGTTTTTCTATTAACTTTCCAGGCGAGGTAGGTTTAATAAGCAAACAAATGAATATATAAAATTGAATATCAAAGTTGCTATAACAATCAAGATACCTGGTCTATAGGTTAATATATATATATATTTCAGAATCGAAAATAGTAGTAAATTGCTTTTGATAAACGTGAATTTTTGCAGATGCAAATTACATAGACTCTTGAATCGAGACTTAAGAAATAAATTCTAAGATTCATATAAATAAGATATTATACCATTTTAGCTTGACTAGAAAACTATATAATCCAATTTAATTTTGAGTGTGATGCAGTTAGCTAAAAATATTTATCAAAATTGGTTCCTAAATTCCCGAGATTTTTTCAGAACCGATTTGGATATATAGCAGACCTTTATATCATATTTTTTTTTTCCTTGTTACTCCTCTTGGGAGCTTAGGGCCTCAGTTAGGATCCTCCACCGGACTCTGTTCTGCGCAGTTTGTTTCGCCATGTCCCAGCTGATGTTGTGGCGGGTAAGCTCGATTATATCATATATCATATAGGTATCTATTGAAGATTGGTCAGCTTAGCAAACAAGTTGATTTCAATTCTGAGTAACAGCTAAGTGATATAGTGGTTCCAAAATTTATAAGAATATATATATGCATATAGCATAGGGCACACTAAAAGTACAGCCCTCGTGGGAGGCATTCTTATTTACCATATGAGAGAGAGTCCTGCGTTTGCCTTGCGTATTTGTGTGGGAGTGAAGACGAATGTCATTTCCACTCGACTTCCGTTGGCACTTACCACGCACTGCCACGCCCACATGCTACACATCATTCAACGCCCATTTTGAGAAATCGTTCCTCTTTCTTCTTCTGCTGCTGCCGCTCCTCGCTTCTTCTTTTCAGTTTTCATTTAATGGGACGCGTTCTTATTTTTGCCGCTGCCACCGTTTCTGCTTCTCTTTTTTTTTATTTTTATTATTATTTTCTTTGTTTTTTTTTTTTTTTTGTCTCTATTTATGTCTTCTTTGTCTTTTATTGTGTACTCTTTTTCATTTCTGCTCTGCTTCTGCTTCCTTTATATTTTATTTTCCGATCTCATTGGTTTTGTTCTATAGATATCAGGGACTTCCAGCTAAATGAATCTCTCAGCTTGTTGGTGAAAACTTCAGATTCAATTTGAAGAATTAAACCAGTTTGATCAGACGGATCGATATCTTGATTGGTCCCTGTTCTGTGAATTTTTTTAAATTTGGAATAGATGTGATTAGGTAAAACTGGGTTAAATTGGATTGAGCTAGGTAGATTGGCATACCCTCTAATATTGATTAGACCAATCAGACTTACATATTTATTCTCTAATATATAATTTGGTATCGGTTAGTTTAGGCTAGGCTAGATTAAGATTATATTTGGTAGATTCGGGTTTCTATATCCCATAATCTTTATGGAATTATCTCAGATTATCTCAAATTTAATAAGCAAAGAGTATGCAATCTTTGAAAATTATATTCTGAATTGGTTCTATATATATATATATAAATTTTTTCCATGATATTCTGATGGCCTTGTTATTACTTTGCAGCATGTCCTGGCGGCAAACAGCAACAACAACAACAACAACAATAATAATGACAATGACAGCAACAGTTGCGTCCATTGTTTGGCTGACTGCCCGAACTGGTTAGAGTCTCCTTGTCCGTCTCACTCTGGCCTGCTCACTCTGTTTGGCTTATATCAGTCTGTCCATTGGTCTCTCTTGCCTTGTATTGTTTTCCATTTTTTATATTCATGTTTTATTTTTATATGCCTTTGCACTTGCTTAGAGAGAGAGAGAGCTAGGAAATAAGAAGAGTCTGAGAAGGGACTAAAAAGCCAAGGGTTCTCCGGTTCTCCGGTTCTCGGTATGTGGCAAGCCATGTGTTGGCTTGGTGTGGGTTTTGGGCATTTTTCAACTTGTTGCTGGTATCTTCTTTTTTTTTTTTACTGCAATTTTTTGTTGTTGTTGCTGTTGTTGTTGTAGCTTTTAGTCATTTGATTTGGTGGTGGGTCATCCATAAACTTTAGCCCTGACAGGCCACTAAAACTACAACAAAGTAAAAGAAAGCCAAACAAAGTAATCAAGCTAACCATTTATGTGCATTTAAAATTTACTTTTTTTTTTTTGTTTTTGTTCAACACGCACACAAATGCTTTGGACCCAGAGAGTAAAATGTATCTGTGCTTTATTAACCTTAACAAGAATATTTGAAAATTGAAATCTGTTTTTGGCTTGACTTTCGTTTTCTTGATATTTTTTATTTGGGTTCTTCTTTTTACGAGTATTTTTTGGGTAGCCTACAAACTGAAACAGTATCCGTCAAATTGAATTTGTAATTTATACACAGACATTCAGTACATAAATACAGACAGACGGAAAGACACCGAAATACCAACCTACTTAAGCGAACATTTTAAATTCCTTTTGATTTCGTTTTTTTAAACTTAAAATTCTTTACTTCAGACGACAATTTATGGAGGCGAAAATACTTTCGGTCCATAAAATTTCACTCAAAAAGAAAAAAAAAAAAAAACACATCAAAAAAATGCTTACCATATTCGTATGATACCTGAATTTTACTCTCAAATTATTTTGATATTTTTGAAAAATAAAAATTCAATTTAAAACACTTTCACGTCGAACAGCTTGCACAAGAAAAAAAAAACATAAATATCACAGCGCAAGATGAACATACTTTTGATAATAACATTTCGAATTTTTGAAATGGCTCCAGGAACCTGAAACTCCGATCTTCAGCATTACTGAAATATTTTTTTCAGAAAATAACAAAAGACATGTTTTTGATTTTTTTTTTTAATTTTTGGAATGATTTATTCAGGATCTTAAATGCGATCGGTATTCAGAGTTCAAGCATGGGATTCAAGATTTAACCTCGACGAGCGGCAGCGATAGCGGCAAGACGTCTGCGCCTCCTTGCGGCGGCAGCGCGACGGCGACGAGCGCGACGCCTGCGTGCTTGACGACGACGACGACGACGGCGGGCTGCTGCCCTCCGCTTGGCCTTATTACTATTTTTCTTGCTTCCGCTAGAGGATTTTTTGGTTGTAGCAGCGGTAGCGCCGGCAGCAGTGGTTGCACCAGCAGCTGTGGTAGCGCCAGCCGCGGCTGTGGTAGCGCCAGCAGCAGCAGTAGTCTCAGGTGCAGCGGTAGTACCCTCGGCCTCTCTGTTCAAGAAGAACACACAGGCCAGGAAGGCCAGGAGAAACCAATGAAGTTTCATTTTCGTTTAATCAAGAAAGAAAGTTTCAAGTTGAACTGTCTTCTGAAATTATAGTCCGCCTATTTATACCAAAAAATTTCTTCGATCTAAGTCGTGAGAACAATAAGAAGATAAGAACAAAAGGAATTAGATACAATTTAGAATCTAAAAATAATGTATAGCCCAATATTGACACAAATGTCAAATTTTGTCAATAATAATCTCGTATGACGAAGTTGGATGTGGTGTATTTGCACAGTTGAGGGCTCTTCTTATAGAGGATTGAATGATTGAGCTGACAATGTTGCGAATATTAATTGTATTCTTTAAATCTTTTGTTTTCATTAAAAGGAAGAGCATAAAAACTGAAGATTTCTTGGTTGCAACACGTTGAACTGAATTGATTCGAGAAAAATAATAAAAAGTAAATAATCATAATGGTAACTGTCAGGCCCCCATCTCCCAGGACAGACGGTATCATTCGAAGACCCAAGATCCATTACAGTCTTACAGTCAGAAAGTTCAACAGAACTAATATCCCATGCACAAGATATCAGCCTTAGCCCGAAACCACTCCATTAGAATGAGGTGACACTTTCAGGAATAATTCCTAAGATCTGATGCTACCTCAAGGCACGCGTAGCATTTCGGAAGGGGTCGGAAACTAAAATCCCATACGTATGGTATTAGCATTCGTCCGGAACCACTCCGTTAGGATTAGGTTTTTGCAAAGTGACACACTGACGATGTCAGTAATGTTTCTTTTGAAATAGAGATATATTAAGCCTGTAGTCTTTCACCCATGTAATTTTGTTCAGTTATCAAATTGATTGAATATTACAATAAATTGTTTTAGGAATAATAAACAATCCATAAAGATATAATTATTTTGTGGTTCATTTGTGTTCTGCATCTATAAGATGATAATCAAAGTGTTTGGGAATTCAAAGGGGGGAAGGCAGATTTGTATCAATTGAAATTTTGATTATCGAAATAGTTCAAAATTAATTGTAAATGTAAATATATTTTTACTTATATTCAGAGCTTGTCAATCATCATTATCTATCAATTAATGAATTAATGTGCCTAATAAATTCACTAATTAGCTACTAAAAGCCTTGGAGCAAACTTCCTTCTGTGCTCTCCAACATAATTTGATTGAGCTTCAAGTAACGAATGTGCAAACCTTGGCATATGAAATTATCAGACTTTTATTTCAGAATAGATAATTTTAAGTCTTTTGTCGATTTTGATATATATAGCCTAAGCAGTTTTATCAGTTATATAGTAAGTCACAAAGGTATAGACAATTGTTCATATACTCGTACCTGTCTATCGTGATTCCTTTTCCTGAGGGGGAAAAAAATCATCTTCAATGCTTTTGTAAATATTAAAGTCTTGTCTCATTCCAAATTACCAGATTTAGTTTTGAAATGTTTAGCAATATAGACGATTTTACTTTCTATTGAAAAAGTAGAAAGTTGTTTATCTTGTCTACGATGTCCATCAAAATCAATTGAATGAAATTCTTTGGAGCCTCTATAAAAAATTTCTTTTCATCTATTAAGGCATACACAAAGTATCACGCTGTTTCTATTCTTTTATTTTTTTTTTTAGGTCAACAATGAGAGTATTTTTTATTTACTTGATCTAAATACTTTTGTTTTTCATAATATTTAAGGTTATTTGAGATCAACTGGAATATCGCAAGACTTCAATGATAAACACAACATAATTTTAGCATAAATGTTAATATTGATTTTTTCTTCAAAAATTAATTTAGACTCAGAGACACTGTTCCTGAATCTTAAGCGTTTATTTAACAAAGACAAATTGGTGTAACATAGCCAAGGTGACATCAAAGGATCATCAAAATATAATCAGAGCAAATTGAGAAATCGATTTAGACATGTCTATTGGCTCCTCTATTCCTGTCTATACTATTGACAAGATCTGAATATTTTGGTTGGGTCCTTTCATTCTTTTCTCTTTTCAGTTGTACAGACTTACAGATTTGAAATATCAGCATTGCAGATTAGGAATTATGTACTAGCTAATTGGAACTATAAAATACTTGAACATGATCAAACATGTGAGATTCTTGAGATTCGTGAATGCAGGAAATAAAAAAAAAACCAAATTGGAGTAAAGATTTTAATTTCTTCTCTCGTTGCTTAGCTAATCCGATAGATGGCATGGTTGTCTTATTTTTTAAGAATTCCAGAGAAATGGAAATTTAATCATTGGTCATATTATTTGGTTTATTGGTGTATTAAATTCCAGGACATTAAATCCAAAAAAACAGCATCGTCCAAGTTTCACTCTCTTTGAATGTTTAGAAAAATTCACTCAAAAAAAAAAAAAAAAAAAAAACAAAAGAAAAAAATTTGAAAAAAAATGGGGAAATCACAACACAATATTATCTGCAAAGTTTTTAAAGTCGTTTGATGCTTTTCGTAAAATTGTTTTCATGATTTTAACAGGAACCTCTAGATCCTTTCTAATTTAGATCTAGACCGATTGTTAAATATTTTTCCCATAAAAAAAAAATTATAAAACTTGTTTGTTTTTTTTTTTTTTTTGCAAATAGCTTTTTTGGAATGATTTATTTAGGATCTTAATAGCGATCGGTATTCAGAGTTCAAGCATGGGATTCAAGATTTAACCTCGAGAAGCGGCAGCGATAGCGGCAAGACGTCTGCGCCTCCTTGCGGCGGCAGCGCGACGGCGACGAGCGCGACGCCTGCGTGCTTGACGACGACGACGACGACGGCGGGCTGCTGCCCTCCGCCTCTTGGCCTTATTATTATTTTTCTTGCCTCCGCTAGAGGATTTTTTGGTAGTAGCAGCGGTAGCGCCGGCAGCAGTGGTTGCACCAGCAGCTGTGGTAGCGCCAGCCGCGGCTGTGGTAGCGCCAGCAGCAGCAGTAGTCTCAGGTGCAGCGGTAGTACCCTCGGCCTCTCTGTTCAAGAAGAACACACAGGCCAGGAAGGCCAGGAGAAACCAATGAAGTTTCATTTTCGTTTAAACAAGAAAGAAAGTTTCAAGTTGAACTGTCTTCTGAAATTATAGTCCGCCTATTTATACCAAAAATTTCTTCGATCTGAATTGTGAGAACAATAAGAAGACAATATAGATTTTAGTATCAACAAATATGTTAGCCCAATATTGACACAAATGTTAAAAGTGACTTTGTGGATCTTCCTTTTCTATATTACTATTTTCTGGTATTGATTTAAGTGCAAATTTAAGTTTACGTAAGACGTATGATAAATTTAAGCTTTCGCTTCAACTATTTGAAGATCCAATAAATATAATTTTAAGCCGCTCAGTATTTAATGTGACATAAGTTATATATTTCTTTACCCTTTCTAAAAAAAAAAAGGAACTATAGAATTAGTTTTCTGCTGCTGGTAACCCACCTGTTTGCTTCATCGATCGGATTAGCCAGTATCATCAGACAACTATATCATTTAGTTATCATACCAATCTATACCGATCTATACCGACCATATCATAAAGGCAATATAAAGCTAGAGTGAGGATATCTGATACATAATTTTTATGCTCAAAGAAACGCACAGAACAAATGCTTACTAGTTACAAAGCATATTCAGAATAACTAGACGAAATCGATTGAGATATGTAGAGTATTCATGAGACTTGATCTACAGCCTTCTTATATGCATAGGCTACACATTTGTTGGAACCAACTAGATCGGACCACATTGGTTGACATGTGTGTCACATCAAACGACTATATCATGTAGATACCACACTAACCTCAATTGGTCTTAAGAATATCGGTGGCACCTAGTGACTTATCCCGTTCATGCGATTAAGTCACTCAAAAGTTACCGTTAGAATTTACTATATCTATACTATATCTATATACGTCTGTCTGTCTGTTTCTATGCAAACTATCCTCTCAGATTTTAAATCTATCGTAATGAAATTTGTCATATACATAGGCTGTACATTTATCGGAATCGGACGAATCGGATCACTATATCAAAAGTATCTAAATGGTTATTGAGGGATAACAGGACACAGGATTCTGAAGAAGCGATACACCTACGTGTCATTTCATCTCCAATATAGCGCTTGGACATTTTATTTTCCATTTTGAGCTAGAAGCTTCAAATAATTAAAATGTGGAGGCCATTTCAATAAATATCGAGATTATATACGATTCAATCCACTCACTTTGTGACGTTGAGGTTGACTGCTGATAGCCTCATCAGACAACAAAATAACTTGGGCCCAGTGCATATGAGCTGGAAATATTTTTCATCCAAATGCTATTGATTTATTTAAGCGAAATCTGCACTTAAATTCAAAGACTCATCACGTTTAACCACTTCAAGAACAAAAACGAAATGACACATAAATTTTGTAAAAATCGTAATAACAATAATAATGTCTCAATAAAAATCAATATTAATGCGAAGTATTAATCAATCATTAACACACACCAACGCACACGCATAAAGCTGGAGAGGAAGAGACAAAAGCAATAAGCCCAACAATTACATAAGATATCAAAAATTTTATGGCCTTTGCCAAGTCTTCTAAGATCCGGTGATAAATGCATAAACTTCTCGGACTATTCAGACTTGTGGGTGTGCGTGAATATCTATTCAATTTGGTTGAAAGGTTTTGCATACTTTTTGCCTGTTATCAATTTTTTTCTTTAGCTGAAAAGTGTGCTTTATTATTTTTTGATAATTCATTAAGCAAAGACAATAATTACCTTTTCACATCATTTGACTTTTGAGTGGCAAGCGACTTTAATGTTGCCATAGTTATTATTTTTGCAGTTGTCGTTGCCAAACTGTTGACACAGCTGAGTGCTGGTGGCATTGACTTTTTTTTTTCATTAACCCTTTCAAAAGTTTTCCCTCTTCAGTTGGTTGTTGTTTGGCTAGCACTTGACTATGGTATCTATAGAGACTAACAGGTTTAATAACAAAGCTAAAGCCAGGTCCTGTATCTTGAGCAAATTAAGTTTGTAAGAAGACAGTGTAGAGCCCCCAAAATTTGATCGAGTTAGACATTTTTGACAGACGGCCGGTATATCTCGATCGACTTGTAAACATTTGTCGAAACCGGTCGGATCGAACCACTTTATCATATAGCTGTCATATGTTATATATACCAAATTTTGTAAAGATCGAACTATATCATATAGCTGCCATAACTTAACCTAGAGAATACTTCTGATTGTTTTTTTTTTTTTAAATATACTTTTGGGTGCTGTCATTTCTTTCTAAGTAATTTTGAAGTGTGACTAATATTTTGGCTTTACTTTTTTTTCTCTCTTTGCAGATATCCGACTTCGATATGAACTAGAGATATATGCTCCAGCATGTGGTCAATTCAATAAGCTTCATTTTGAGGCAGGAGGCGTGGTCATGATGCGTCTAGCCAAGCTAACTCAAAGCTTCAACTTTAGAAATGCTGCCCACAAGTATTCAGATCAGACTGGAAAATGTCAACCAGCTGTGGGCAAGGTGGTCAGGGTTTTTGTTTTTTTTTTTTTTTTTTTGTAATTTGAAAGGGTAGAATAGAAATAGAAATTTTCGGCTTAGGAAGAGAGAGTCTTACGATTTCTGTAAACATTTTTGACTTGTCTCCTTTATTTTTTTTGGATTTACAGCGCCACAGTAGCGGCGGCGGAGGCGGCAGCGGCGGTGGCAGCAACGGTCAAGGCGGACCGGCCAGTGTCCGCGGTGGTGGCAGCAGCAGCGGCAGTCTTCGGGATAGCTTTGGCAACGGCCTGGCCCCACGAAATAGCAACAGCAATAGCAACGGTTCAGCTGCCTTGAGTGGAGCAACAGGCTCGGCTGGTGCTGCAGGCATCACGTATACGCCCAGTGGGAGCTGCCAAAGTAGCAGCAGCGCCAGCAACAGCAGAGAGAAGCAGGAAAAACGGAACGCAGCCCCAGGCAAGCGCAAGTCAAAGAGAAGTGCTAAGACAAAGTGTTTCAGTGGCACAGTGTTTCGCTGCTGTCTACCTTGTCGCGGGGGCGGCTCAGCAGCCCCCGCCACAAGTCCGCCCCAATCGCCTGCGCAGACACCAGACGAGCAGAAGCAGACGGACATCCAACAACAGCATCAACAGCAGCAGAAGCAACAGAAAAAGCAATTAATTGATCTACAAAACGAAAATCCAGAGGCCGAGCTCGAGCCCGGCTTAGGTGGTGGTGAAAAGAAGCATTCATTGGCCGATACGATTGGAACATCGGTGACCACGCCAATTTCATTAAAGACCTTGATCAACGACGTTGACGAGGATCTCGAGCAACCTTTGAGTGCCGCTGATATTGCAGCCGCCAGTTTGGCCAGCGGGATTGTCGCTCGTCGAGCCGAGCCGGAAACCCTTAGTGACGCCAGCGTCTCACCGACAGCAGTGCTACTCCAGGTGACTGCAGGACCAGTTCAGCCAGGAGCAGGCACCAGTCCAGTTTCAGTTATCACAGGCAGTGGGCCGGGTAATCCCATTTTGTCGCTGCTCACAACAGCGGCAACCACAGCTACGCCAGCAACAGCCACGCTGCTTTCAACTAGCGGTAATTCAGCGTCGCCGTCGCCCAGTCCCACGTCCACTACAGCGCCGGGCGCAGCCCAGTCAAGCGGTGCCTTTGCCACTACCGGCAGTCAGCCATCAAATAGCCAAACTAATAGCGGCGGCGGCGGCGCAAGTAGTGCTGCCAGTGGTTCCTCATCTACCACACGGTGCAGCTGTCAACCCCAGACCTCACCCTTGCCGCACATCAAGGAAGAAGAGGAGTCCGAGCAGAATTTAGCCAACAATAAAAACCAGGCAACTGGTCCGCCAGCTGTTGAAGATCAGCCGCCGCCTATCACAGTTGGCAGCGGTACCGGTTACTGCGGCAGTTGTGAGAGTGTTCATCACTCCTCCGGCACCTCCTCTTCGGCCACTCCAGCTGGTCAGATAGAATATACTAGCGCCTCAACTCCATCGCCGCGCATCAAACTCAAATTTCGAAAGCCTCACAAATCGTGCTGGTCTCGCATTGTCCTTGCTCCCATCGGTAGTAGCAGCGGCGGCGGCGGCGGTGGCGGTGGTGGTTCCTCCTCAGCCACTGTTATTGGTAGCAATTCAAACGAAACCCTTGCCTCCACCGGCAGCACCGGAAATACAACAACCAATAATAGCAGCAGTGCCAGTGTTGCTGCTCACCACCGACTAGCCTCTTCTTCGGCCTCAGCCCTCGCATCGCATCCGAGCAACTCGCAGTTGCTGCCCACCAAAATGCAGGCCGAACAGGGATCCATTGGTGATCTGCAAAAGTATCACAGTCGCTATCTCAAGAATCGTCGTCACACATTGGCCAATGTCCGGTAAGTGATTTTATTTACAATTCAATTCAATAAATCAAAAGCCTCAAATAGGCCTGAGGTAACTTAGTTCTCGGACTCAAAATAGTCAATAGGTTCATATGTGATATAGTTTTTCGATCCAGATAAAACTTGTTACACATTTATGTCTTTAAACAAATCCAAATAGATCTAGATGGATTGAAAGGTATACACGATATTCATAATTCCAATTCGGATTTATATGGCAGGTATTATTTGATATAAAAGTCTGATCAGGCTATATCTTAATGTGTTCAAAAGTCTGTTTCTCTTTTATGATTTTGTTTATGTTTTCACATTTAGATGTCCCAATTGTCTAGAAGATTTGAAAGGCTTTTGAAGAGGTTTCATTTAAGATAAAAATTCTTCTAAAAAAATAGGAACAGCATTTTTATTGTTTTCAATTTAAAAGACACATTTGTCAATCTTTTCAGATATCCAAAAAATAAAGGAAAAGAAACGTTTCATTTTGAAAACAATTTAACAAAAACATGTTTATTTAATTTTTATTATTTTTATATATATTTCTTTTTTTTGTTCAATTTTTTAAAAATGAAAATAGTAGTTTGTTTATTTAAATGTATTCTAATTAAATTTGTCAATTCCATATGTACTTTTTTTGACTCTCCAATTTTTTATCAGCTTTATTTGCACAAATGTTTTTGTTGTTCTTTTTTTTATTTATTTATATATATATTTTTTTTTTCGTTTTAATATTGTGCTGAAAGCACAACTTACATAATATTCGGAATGAAGCATTCTTGTTGCCACCTGCAACACTTGTTGGCGATTCATAACCAGGCAATTAGCAACTTAGAATGCAATCAATTCGTCGTAAGTTGACTTTATTGAATTAGAAAAGTTAGGTTATGAAAAGTTAAGCCATCGAGCCAACGTGTACAAGCAATAATTAAATAATTGAATTTTTACTACATTTTGTTGGGTGAAGCGCGCGGGGGAGGAGGGGGGAGTCAATTTTAATCTTTCAATTTTCATTTTGCCATAAAATGGAAAATGTGAAAAATAAAACGGATTTCACTTTGAACAGTTTAAGTTACTTGAAGATTTAGTGGACTTTATTTATTTAACTATGAAATACCGAAATTCACTTTGGCCAAAATGAATTTTAAATTTCACAAATTATGCGACAAATTAAAATGATTTCACTTTTTGTCTCCAGAGAATTTAATGGCTTTTTCATTAAAAATGCATAAATTAAATTTTAAATTATCACAAAAAGTCCTTAAATAATTCAAACCATTTGGATAGAAAAGGAAATTTGGTCAAGGGAAATGCATTCACTTTTTTCACACAAAAAAAAAAAAAGAAAGCCTCACTTTTTTCCAAAATTTCAAAAAAAAAAAAAAAACAAATCTTGCATAAAAAAATAAAAAAAAATGTAAAATATTTGAGCAGTTTTTATTTCAGATTAGAAGAGATTGATTGCGTTTAACCGCGAGCACGTCTGTTGTTTCTGTTGCTGCGATTGTTTCTATTGTTGTTGCGACGATTATTATTCCTGTTATTATTCCTATTGTTCCTGTTATTTCTGTTATTCCTGTTGTTTCTATTGCCACGGCGGTTGTTCCGATTACTGCCATTACGTCCATTATTACGTTTACCGTTACGTTTGCCATTTTTCTTGCCGCTCTTATTGGTGTTCTTCTTGGTCGCGTTGTTTGGGGTAGGCTTTGCGGTACCACCACCAGCCGTTCCTGTGGTTGTGGCTGTGCTTTCGTCATCGCCACCGTCATCGCCATTGTCATCGCCATCGTCATCGTCTGATCCGCCTGTTCCAGTAGTTGTAACTGTAGCTTCGTCTCCAGCATCAGATGCACTTCCGTCATCTGCAACATCAGAAGCAGTGCCAGTTGTGGTTGCGTCCTCGGCAGCTACCAGAACGAGGCAGAGACAAGCCAAGAGCAGGAAACGTATGCTTAACTTCATGATTTCTATCAAATTTGAGAACTTGTCAAGTCAATCTGTTGAAACTCTACACACCGGCATCCCCATTTATAGTGTGACTTTGAATCAAACTTTCGCAAACTTTGCGAAAAATAAAAATCAACAAAATATAAGTTAAATAAAACAAGACTAAGACCAAATATTTTTTTGCTCATAACAATGAAAAATAAATTATTTATCTTTCAACTTATTTACCCAATTGCAGAAGAACAAGTTAATTTTTAAAAAAATTCGGAACGTCAAACTCGGACGTAGCCGAGTTTGAGATACTCTGTACCTTTAGGGGCCTAAATCGGTATTTTCAACCGATTTTTCCTAGGGGGCTATCTCATATAGTTAAGCCTAAAATTATTTACGCCCTTTAATATCATTTACTGAATTCATTAAAAATATCTCTAAAAAGTGTGAATAAACCATTTTAAATAATTTTTTTTTGGTGAAACAGTTGCTTGGGAGATATGTGATATAGTCATCTGATTTCAATAAAATTTGGTATTATGAAAAATTTATACTAACAACTGTCTTGGTTGCGATTGGTTCATAAATAACCCGTTTTCTGACAAACTGGCGGAGAAATCGGATTTTTTGTCCGATTAGCCCTATGGAAGCTTTATGATATAACTCTCCAATTTCATTAAAAATTTTCTTGGCTCTCTAAAAGTCATCTTATTTCCCAATTTGAATAAACTATTTTTAAAAACAAAGAAATCTTGACGTTCAAACGATTTTTGCACTGTCGATGGGTCCTATCGGAGCTATATGATAGAGTAGTGGGATCAGGGTGAAACTTCATACTCTTATTGAAAACATAAAGGAAATTAAAATTACCGGTTTCCAAAGCAACATAATGGTAAACAAAAAATGTTATGAGCTATAAATTTTTTACTTTTTTTGAGGTAGTTGTGGTTTTATGCTGTTTTTTCTTCCGAACCTAAATCGGATATCGAAAAAATTTTATAAACTTGATCTAACCTGTAGGACAAATGATTATTAGCAAAAAGCCGGAACTTTCTGGGAGCAAGTCTTTCATACAGAAAGATGGACATAGCTAGATCGATTTATCGAGTCACCCCGACTTTGGGGAGTCGCAGAGATATCTTTCTCTGCGCTGCATATATTTGAATGAACTTAATCTATCGCTGTACCTACAAGGTATAAAAAGTTATATGCCTTTTGACGTAAATACAATTTCACTTTATTCACAGATTTCAAAGGAATTCTTTTATAAAAAAAAGTGAAAAAAAATATAATTCATTTTTTTTTTAACATTTTTATTTCACAAACAATTCACTTGAAGAGATTGATTGCGCTTAACCGCGAGCACGTCTATAATTCCTGTTGTTGCGGTTATTGTATAGACGATTATTTATCCTGTTGTTCCTATTGGCCAGGCGGTTGTTGCGGTTTCTAGCATTACGTCTATTGCGAATATTGCGTTGACCGTTACGTCTGCCATTTTTCCTGACACGAATATTGTTCTGCTGCGCTCTTGCAGCAGCAAGCTTATCGCTATTGCCATAGCCAGTAGCTGTTCCAGATGAGGAGCCAGTGCCAGTGCCAGTGGTGCCTGTGCCAGTGCCTGTGGTGGTGCCTGTGCCAGTGCCTGTTGATCCCGAGCACGAACAACATGTACAACTTGAGCAACATGAACAAGATTGACAACAGTTACAGTTATTCCCGGGCCTAGTGGAACCAGTTGAAGTCGTTCCTGTGGTTGAAATAGATCCATTTCCGCCATCATAAGTACCTGTGCCAGTAGTGGTATCAGCAGCTACCAGAACGAGGCAGAGGCAGGCCAATAGCAGGAAACGAATGATTAACTTCATAATTTTTATCAAATTCGTCAACTTGTCAGCTTATACTCGCAATCAAGTCAATCTGTTGAAACTTTCTGCACAGCCAACGCCATTTATAGTGCCATTTTCAATCTTTCTCAATCTTTGCGCACACATAAAAAAAGAGAAAAAAAAGAGAGTATAAAAGTCCCCAAAGTTATCTTCGTTGTGCTGAAGACTAGAAACTCTTTTCGAAGCATTTTCTACTGCAAATCGTAAGAAAAGTATAAGTCAGAAAATAGGGCCGATTTATGTTGGAATGACATCTATATGATATAGAATTCGGGACATATTCGTATATCAATTTCAGAATCGTCTATACAGAATTCGAGCCAAATTAGGTTGGTATGACACCTATATGATATAGTGGTCCAACTTGACCGGTTCCAACAAATGTGCAGCCTAGTCAGCAGTATATAAGAATGATATATACAAAGTTCCATTACGATAGCTTAAAAACTGAGTGAGGTTTCTTTTTGAAGGTCTATTATGATAGGTACTTGTTACCACTGAGTTGGCAGCTTCGATAGTGGCGACTGGCCTGTGCTACGAGTTGCTCACCGCTCGTCTCTGATCGTTCACTAATAAATCGGCTTAAAATAAATCGTCTTAGGCTAACCTTGTGATCCTTGGGTAGTTTCGATTTCTTTCCAAATTGTGAGCCGACTTAAAATTTGAATGGATGTCACTAGACGAATTTAAATACTCCGCAACAGTTCTCTTTTTTCTTCAAAAAGAGTGTGTGAAAAGTAAAATAAAGCAAGACTAAAACCATATATATATTCTTAGCTTATAACAATGAAAACACAAATTATTTACCTTTCTACTTGTTTACCCAATATGCAGAAAAACAAGTTAACTTTTGGAATAATCCACTCAAAAACAATCCGACTATTTAATATGCTGATATGATTTTTATACCCTTTACCCTATATTAAGCTTAAGCAAATGTTTGTAATATAGATAGAGAAGGAGACGTCGGAGAGCCCCCAAAGATACTCACAATATAATCAGGGTGACTAGTGAAATTGATCTAGCCATGTCCGTCTGTCTGTCCGTCTGTCTGTCCGTCTATATAATTACCTCGTTTTCAAAAATGGTAAAGCGTAGGAAGTTCCGGTTAATTAAATTTTTTGGATATCCGATTTAGGTTCGGAATAAAAAGCATAAGACCACAATTACCTCAAAAAAGAGTAAAAGTAAAAAAATATTTTTGTTTACCATCATATTGCTACCAAAACCGGCAGCTATAATTTCCTTTCTGCTCTTAATAAAGATGTGAAGTTTCAGTCAGATCGGACTACTATATCATATAGCTCCCATAGGGCCGATCTAAAGTGCAAAAATCGTTTTGACGTCATAATTTCTTTGTCTTAAAAGCTATTTTATTCAAATTGGGAAATAAGGTGACTTTTAAAGTACCAAGCAGCTGTGCAAAGATTTAATGAAATTGGACAGCTATATCTTATAGCTTCCATAGGGCTAATCGCACAATATTTTGTCAGAAAACGGGTTATTTATGAACCAAACGCAACCGAAATAAAGAACAAGACAGTTTTTAGTATAAGTTTTTAATACCACTCAATTTTATTGAAATGACTATATGACTATATGATTATATCATATATCTCCCATACAACTGTTTCACTATAAAATATCATTTAAAATGGTTTATTCACACATTTTAGAGATATTTTTACTGAACTTGGTAATTGGAAGGCTTAATTGATATTAAAGGGCGTAAAAAATTTTAGGCTTAACTATATGGTATAGCCCCCTAGAAAAAATCGGTAGAGAATACCGATTTAGGCCCCTAAAGTTACAGAGTATCTCAAACTCGTCTGCGTCCAAGTTTAACGTCTCAAATTTTTTATTATATGTTTTACTCCAAAATTAAAAACTCCCTAGGGCCAAATGAAACTTTAAATAAATATAAAAAGATGTTATATGCCTACGTATGTATATAACATACAAAAACCAAGACTAGCATTTTTCAAAGTTCTCGTAGAATTTCTTTCATAAAACTTTTAAATATAAAAAAAAAGTAAATATATATTTTTTTTAAGCAGTTTTTACTCAGAAAATGTACAATTCACTTGAAGAGATTGATTGCGCTTAACCGCGAGCACGTCTGTTATTCCTGTTGTTGCGGTTGTTTCTATTGTTGTTGCGACGATTATTATTCCTGTTGTTCCTGTTGCCACGGCGGTTGTTGCGATTTCTGTTGTTACGTCTATTATTGCGTTTACCGTTACGTCTGCCATTTTTCTTGCCACGATTATTGTTGTTCTTCTTGGGCTTTTTCGTTGTGGTAGAGCTAGCGGTACCCGTAGTAGTTGCTTCGTCGTCGCCACCGTCATCGTCTGAGCCTGTAGAGGCGTCTGTGCTTGAATCTGATCCGTCTGTTCCAGTAGTTGTAACTGAAGTATCTTCTCCAGCATCAGATGCATTTCCGTCATCCTCAACATCAGAACCAGTGCCAGTTGTGGATTCGTCCTCGGCAGCTACCAGAACGAGGCAGAGGCAAGCCAAGAGCAGGAAACGTATGCTTAACTTCATGATTTCTATCAAATTTGAGAACTACTGTATACTCGCAATCAAGTCAATCTGTTGAAACTCTCCACACCGGCAACGCCATTTATAGGGCCCTTTCCAATCCAACTTTCCCAATCTTTGCTCAAAAACAAACAAAAAGTCAAATAATAAGTCCCAACATTATCTTCGGAGTGCCGAAGATTGCAAACTCTTTTCAAAGTTTTTTTTTTTCTGCCTTCAATTACATGAACGGGGTGGGTGAATAAGTAAGGCCGACTTTGGTTGGTATGACACCTATATGATAGAGTAGTTCGATCCGATCGGTTCCAACAAATATCAATATCGACTCCTCTGGTGATCCTAAGTGTTCTAGAGGTGACTTTTGGGGGTCTACGCTGAGTGTTTCTGTGCCTTTTAAACATCAGAGTACTACATTTTCTTCGAAAAGAGTATCAAAATTTAGATAAAGCAAGACCAAATTTGTTCTTTGCTTGTAATATTAAATAAATAAATTATTTGTCTTTCAACTTATTTATTCAATTTGCAGATAGACAACATGATTTTTGAAATATTCTAGGGAAAAACAAACCGACTCTTTAATATGCTATTTGTAAGTTTTCTCAAGAAATAAAATTTTGTTTTAAATTTATAAAAAAAAATTGGGTAATTCAATTTATTTTTTTGTGTATTTTATATACATTTTTATTATTATTATTATTTTTTATATATATAAATTTTTATTTCTAAATATTATTTCTGGCTATCTTTAGTTGATTTATTTTAATATTTTTTATTTATTTTCTAATTAAAAAAAAAACGCACACACAAATTGAAATCCTTTTTTACTTAGATAATTAAAAAAAAAAGAAGTTATATGCCTGTTTACGTAATTAGAAAAAAAAAATAGAAAATAAAACAAAAATAAATTATTAATGAAAAAAAAAGATATTTAGAATTGTTCGCCTTTCTTTTGACTGTTGTTTTCACCATTTGTCGCTGTGCAAATATTTACTTTTATTTGCCAAAATAATTTTAAAACACTTGTGCGTCTAAGCTGGTTAGTAAATAAAATAAAAAAATATTTCAAAAATTAATTCCAAACTGACTGAATTGATGAGCTACCCTGAGCCACGTTTTAATGCCGAGCCAATCAAATATCTCAAGTTGAGTTGGGCTGAGTCTTTCTGGTCAAATGCCCGGCCAACTGGAGGGAAGTGGAGATGAAACCATCGCAAGCGTGTCTTCTTGTATAAAAGGGGGTTTCGATTTCTTTCAAATTTGTAGTTCAATGACAAAAGGAAAAATGCGCAACTTTTTGGTCTATTGTGTGTTAGCTCTGGCGTGCCTGATGGTGGTGTCGGCAAAGCCAACCTCTGAAGACCAATATCCTGATTCATATTCATATGATGATAATTATGACTATGGAAACTATGCTGATTATGACGACGAAGATTCAACCACTGATGCAAATGATGCGAGTGATACCGATGTCACAGATAGTGACAGCGATATTAGCAGTGAAAGTGACGACTCTAGCACTGAGGATGATAGCTCCATTGGCAATCCTAGCGGCGCTTCATCTGGCACTGAGAATGATAGCTCCATTGGCAATTCTAGCGGCGCTTCATCTGGCTCTAATGCTGACAGCAGTGGCTCTGATAGTGAGGAATATGATTATAGTGGTGAAGACGGTGAAAGTGGCTCCGATGAAAGCGACGAAAATTCTGGAGAAACTGCTCCAAAATCACCTTCTGCCGGTACAAAAACTGGTCAAGCAAAGAAGAATAAGGCAAAGAACAGTAAAGTAGGTGCCAACAAGAAGAAGAACGCCCAAAAGGCTAGAAATTCTAAATCGCAAGCAAACAAGAAGAAGGCTGCAAATGCCAAAAAGTCTGCCAACGCCAACAAGGCTTCAGCTGGCAAAAAGGCAGTTTCTACCAAACGTAATAATAACAATAACAATAACAACAACAAAAAGAATACAAACACGAAAAGAAAGCAAGGATAGAACATATTATTCTGTCTGATCCCTGTGAAAAAATGTAAAAACAAAACTTCTCCAAAACTATAAAAAAAAATTAAATTTTTCGAATTAAAATAAAATGATTACTTTAAGATGAGAATACGTGCTATCAATTTTCGAAGGCTCTGATGCTACTACAATTAATAATTAGAACTTTTAGGGAGTACGAAAACTCTGTAAAAAAATTAAGAGGGTTTTAACTATATAGTACCTATTGGAAATATCGCTCGCAAATACCGACTTACCGCCCCTACAGGTAGAAGGCATCTCAAACACAGCGTCAGGCTTTATTTGAATGTTGCAGCATATTAGGATTAGGTTCCAACTGATATCATACTATATAGTACTATTTATATCCTATTTGGGTGATCTAATACATCGGGAAAGGCATAGAATGTTCTTACGATTTTATCTCTATTAAAGTTGGAGCCCATAATTAGTTTCTTAATGTTCTTAGAGTCATAGACTAATACTTTAGCAGAATTTCTATATTCGATATGCCTTAGCTGAGGTTTTCAAATATTTGGCTTAAGTATTCTTATCTTCAGTCAAGATTTATGTGGTATTTAGCCCTATTTGATATTTTCGTTTTTGGAATTATTACAATGACTAAAGAGACTGGCGACCTCTTCTTAGGGACTCTTGTTCTCCACATTTTAAGTATGAAAACCTGTAGCTATTATTTTCTTAAGACGATATAATAGTATCAAGCCAGATGGTATTTAGTTCCTCTAAGAAACTAGATATTCTTATCCTAAATTCGATTGATATTGATCTGTATAGAATAGGCATTTCAGTTAAATGGATCTTTAGCTTTACAAATTTACTTTGAAAGCAATCCAAAAACAAAAGGATGATTTGAAATTTCTTAATTTTGTGAAAAAATTAAAACAAAAAAAATAATGCAAATAATTTTATTATATTTTTTTCCTTGGACTTTTGTTTTCGCCATTTGTTGCTGAGCAAACATATACAATTTTTTGCCAATATAAAATTCGAAACACTTGTCTGAGCTGGCTAGCAAATAAAAATGTAGCAAAAATACATTTAAATGTAGCTAAATGAATACGCTACCGTGAGAAAAAATTTCGAAGATGTACCCAAAAAACATATGCAGTTGAGTTGGCTGGAGTCTCTCTAGTCAAATGCCCTGAGAAATTGAATAGAGCTCATCTCATATGATAATAGGCTTAGGCTCATGTATAAAAGGGCTTGCATTTTTATTATAATATTTTTTTTATCGTTTTCTTCAATTCATAATTGAACGGGAACAAAACGAAGAAATGCGCAATTTTTGGGTGTATTGTGTGCTTAGTCTAGCATTGCTTTTGACAAGAACGACAGCAACAGGAGAAACAGGTGATGCGAGAATATGATTATTATTACCTAGAGCATATTCTGACAATTCAATTGAAATTGATGACTATACAGACCCTACAAGTGGAGCTGCAGCGACTGATGAAACAACAAGTGGAACAGGAGCTACAAGTGGAACAGGAGCGACTGATGAAACCACAACTGGTGAGGGTTCGCCTGAAACAGCTACAACTGGAGCAGGCGCAGAGACGACTGGTGGGGGCTTGGATGAAACAGCTACAACTGGATCGGGAGCATTTACAACTGGAGTAGCTTCGAGTGGAGATGAAGGAATGGTTGATCCAGATAGTGGAGATGGTAGTACTTACCCTGGCACAGAACCTGGTGGTACTCCTGGTGGTATCGATTATCCAGACATTTCCAGTCCAGAAACTGACACCGGGAATGGCTCAGATGGTATTGGAACAGGCCTTGCTGGGTCTGATACTTCTACGGCTCAAAACGAAAAATCTCCAGTTCCTATTAAAGCTGCTGCAGGCAAAAAAGGAAAAAAGAAGAAATCCAGAAAGACGATGAAAAAATCTACCAAAAAAAGTGCTAAAATTTCCAGAAAAAAACCTTGCAAAAAGAAGCCAATAATTGTGAAAATAAAAAGGAATTCAGCTCAGGGCCAGAAACAAATCATAAATCCTGCTGCGATTTTGGCTAAAAAAATGCAAGGAAATCTCCCAGCTCCCCCACAAGTTAAAAATCGTAAAACAAAGCGAACTGGTTAACCCAAAAAGATTGTATAAGCCAAATTACCTCAACCAAATCCAATTATAATTGGATATATGTTGGCAACATTTTTTTTTTTTTTTAGCTATTAAAATTTTATGATTACGATTTTTTTTGTTAAGTTCCCAATAATTTGTATTATCATGAAAATTTATTGAATAAAAATTTAGTGGAACATTTTTATTTTCAAATCAAAATTGAAAGGCTTCGTATAAAGTTTCATCTTTCTCTGAGCTCCTTTTCTAGTTTTCAAATTTCTCAAAAATTCGAATTAAAAAAAGTGAATTTAATTTTGCACTTATTTTTTTCTCATTTATTTGACAAATTTATGAATTGATAAATCCAACCCAAAACTTATTTGTGCTTTTTCCAAATTGTCTCGGCATACTCAATAAATTTATAAAAAATTTAAAAAGAGTCCCAAAAATGCCAAGGCACTTCACAAGTCAAGTTCATGGGAAACTTTTGCCAGACCTGTTGAGCTCTGAAACAAAATAGAAAATATGAAAAATTTCACTTGAGCTTTTCAAGCTCAAAATATATTTTTATTTAGCTTTTTTTATCACTATTCCTAACCTTAAAAGTTCGAAAAGCTTTCGAGCAGAATTTTCTACCCAAAAAAAAACGAGCTTTTTGTCAGAACTTTTGCGAAGAAAAAGCTTTGCTAAGGATGGCGCCACTGAGCGTATACGTAATTCCACAACCCTGAAAGCATTTTAATTAACTGCAAAGAGATGGCTTTCAGCTGGTGCAGCTTATGGATTCCCAGGCCCTTTCTATTTTTTTTTTTTTTTTCAAGCAAATAAATTTATTTGAATTTTGTTCAATTCGAATTTATTGGGTTACAAAAACATTTTACGCTTTTGGAATTTGAAAAAAAAATCGAACTGAGAAAGTGAAATGATTTTAAAAATGGAAATATTTTTGGACTTATTTAGATAATTTTTTTTTAGTAATAGTAAAGTAAGATCGGGTATCCATTGGGTCTCTAATACTGCTTCTTGCTTAGATTATCGAATCGAAAAATATGCTAAAAAAAATAATCTCATCATCCATTTCTTTCTTTCTTTTCAGGTAAGTCCTATTTTTTTCTGACAATTTATCCTCTAAAGAGAAAAGAGTAAGTATAAAAAAATTCATATATTTTATGCCTTTTCGAAAATATGAAGATAGCATTTGGGTGTTCCCATAATTCCATTTTGGTCAGCGGAATCAAATTGGTCATGAACAAGTTGTTAATTTTTGCACTTGATAAGAAAACCAGAGCAAATAGAAATTACTTGATAATTAACCAGTTTCCCCAGAGAGTTTAATTACGACCGACCAGCTGAATGGAAAGACCCAAAGCAAAAGCCAGTAAAACTCTTTGCTGAATGGTGGGGGAGCATTGTTAGTTTTTAATTAAGTAAGCAAAGCGCAGCGATGACAAAAAAAAAAAAGAAGCACACTTGAGTAAACTAAGAAAAAATGTGAAAAACTTGAGAAAAAAAAAATAAAATAATCAAAAAAAAAAAAAAAAAAAAAATAGAAACTGAAAAGCAAATGTAATTGTGGTAAACTGGGCACTGCACTTAAGCAGATAGAAACTGGCCTTCGGATTAAAGGATCATAGAGAAGAAAAAAGTGTGTGTAGCTAAAAGCCACCACAAAAAAAAACTTGACTTTATATGAGCTGTAAATGTGCTTGAGAAAAGTTTCAAGCAAGCTCAGACATATCTCAAACGTATCTCAACTTGCAAATGCACCACTCAAATGGGCTAGACACAAAGGCACACACACAAACACACTGACAGAGAAAGAGAGAGAAAGACAGAGAGAGAGAGAGCGCGAAACACTTGTGAGAATATTTTAAAAATTATTTAGATTAATCATACGCCGTGTTGCACCAAGGCAAGCCAATAAAGCTGGCGCCAGTCAAAAATAAAATACCAAATATCATTGTTATTCACAGACACAAATTCATTTTTTTTTTATTTGTTGCTCATTTTGGCGCAAATTTTTATGCGCA
The DNA here is from genome assembly GCA_037075145.1 of Scaptodrosophila latifasciaeformis. Classification (NCBI taxonomy): domain Eukaryota; kingdom Metazoa; phylum Arthropoda; class Insecta; order Diptera; family Drosophilidae; genus Scaptodrosophila; species Scaptodrosophila latifasciaeformis. The sequence goes on from JBAMCM010000073.1 coordinate 6,036,984, forward strand.
AATTAGTCAGACAAAATGAAAACCGCATCCTTAATTTTTTTTTGTTTTTTTTTTTTTTTTAACCACTGCATGAATATGTCTGCCTGACTGGCTGCCTGGCTGCCTGGGTACGTGCATGAGTGTGGGTGCTTATTTTGCTTGTTTATAAGCTTATCCGCTTGCCAGGCTACCAGTTTGCTTCAAACTTGTTGGCCTCCGTCCGGGACCAAAGACTTTTTTTTGAGCTGGGTGAGTGCAACTGAAAGTGCACTTTCACTTAACCAAAAGAGGAGAGACTCGAGCCCACCCACTTGGCTGCCTATTGTCTGCTTTGCCTTGGTTAACATTTGTCTGCAGTTATAATTTTGTTCTATTTGTCTTTGGCTGGCGCTGGCAACATGTTCGATTGAAGACATGTTGGCTCGTGTTGAATGCTGTCGCTTAACTGGCGTGGGACCATGTTGGCCGCCTTGCCAATTCGCTCAGTTGAAAAGCAAACGTCTAGCGTGAAAGTCCAATACCAGCGGCAATTAACGGCAGCAGCAAATAGCAGCAGCGACAGCAGCAGCGGAAGCAGCAGCGCAAGCAGCTCAAACCACGTGTCGTCGTGTCTTCTAAAAGTTACCAAAATATCTCAACCAAAAAAAAAAAAAAAAAAAATCAAATCAAATCCCGAAACGTTTCAAACCAAAATTAACCGTTGATTTTGAAAAATTCAGAGTTTCTTTGAGCGCGGTAAAAAAAGCAAAAGAAAAGAAAACCAAATTGTTTCTGTGTTACTAAAGTTCTCGTTTGTTTTTTTTTTTATTGTTTTTGTTATTGTTTTGTGTGAGTGTGACAAATTAAATGGCTTAAATAACAAGTAATAAGTAGTTTATAAATGTGCTGGCAAACCAAAGCAAAAAAAAACACACACACACAAATAAAAAAAAGAAAAATAATTAAATTTGATTTGTTGGCAAAATAATCTCAGTAAGCCCGACTTGAACTTAGCCAATTAATTCTGGATTTAGTGTAGGAGTTTTCTCCCTCTCTCTCTCTCTCTCTCTCTCTTTTTCTAGTAATGATTTGATTGACTGATGTTAAGTTCTGTTCGACCTTATATGATCAGAGACTTATCTAGCCACCATCTTCTCATTTGCGAAGGCGTTCAAACAATTTTGTATCAATTTTTTATTGATTGTATTTTCTGTAAATAAAATACAAAACACCTAGAAGAAGAAGAAGAAGAATTTGTTTATGATATACCAAAGATTTATGGTCAGAGCATAATCTATTGGCATATCACACACCATAAATTCTCAAAGACAAAAACCTAGTCGAACTGACCCAAGCGTTTCGCAACGCTTTCAAGTCCAGACAAATGGTCTATGCAAAATGAAATTGCCCGAATCTTGAATGGAAATCAAAAAGTAAATGATTATCAAACGATTTATTGTGTAGTTGGGACCAGACTGCCACAGGGCAGCGGGGAGGGCGAAAAGGTTTTCTCACCAAAAAAAAAAAATAAATAAATAAATAAATAAAATAAGAATCGATAAGATTTAGAACTAAAGTACTTTGATATCAGCGATTCCCGAAAACAAAATCCCCATTCATTTCCGTAGAAATATCAGCTCATTTAAAGGGGTAAAGCCATGCCCAACTGATTAGTTAAAATTCTGTATGCTCTTTTTGAATTAAACAACTTTTGATATTCTTAAAAGTTTATAGTATTTCACTCTTAATCTTCTTCTTTTCCTCATTCAACTGAACTTTAAATCTATTTCTGTGTGCTTAAAGATCAAAAGTATCGATACTTATATTAATTGAAGTAACAGATTTGAAAATTTCTGAAATTCTTAAGAGTCTTGAGTATTTTATTCTTCTGATTTCGAAACGATTCCATGATCAATTTAAGTTGAAATGTTATAAACATTAAAAGTATCGATACTTTTATAAATTCGAGTATCACAAATTTGGCAAATAAAATTCCCAAAAATAAGCAGATTTCTGTTGGAAAACTAAGCTTGAAAAATATTTTAAAAGTAATATAAAATTAAGGTCCCAAAAATAGTATCGAAAAATTAAGTTTAAATAAGAAAAAAACAAGTTCTCCAAATCAAATAGAAATATTGACTCAAAGCACTTAAATAATAACACAATTGGCATCAAAAAAGTTCTTGCAAAAAAAGGCTTCATAAATCATAAATAAAATAGATATTTATTTATTTTAAAAATAGTATCGAAAAGGTGTTAATATCTTAAAAACAAAAACACTTGACTTCAGCCAACTTAAGCAGGCCGAATTAAGCTGGCCAACCAAAAATAGCTGAAAGACTCATTCATTTCTCTCTGACTCAAACTAATTATTTTTGTGGCTATTAGTTGTATTTACATTATATCTTCTCATATATTTTTATACCATTTGATATCATAAATCACTAATCCTCAAGAAAAACTCCCCCTCTCAAAATAATAAAATAATAACAATAACAATTAGCGTGGTAATTGTTACTAGGGAAGGGAAAGAGAGAAAGAGAGGAAGAAGAAGACACAAGTTGTAGTAAAATTTGAAGGACCGTGAGTGTGTGAGGGTGTAGCGGTGGTGAGGGGGCTCAGACCATCTGTTGGCCCACTTAGTCAGTGTAGAAGTGAGCGAAATGTGTGCTTTGGCCGCAGCCCTAGGAAAAATAAATATAAATGTGAAAATTGTCGTTGTCTAAGAATTTTTCGGTTGTTCTTTTTTTTTGTTTTTATTTGGCAGCTATCAAAAAAAAAAATGTTATGGCACACAGACAAATAGAGAGATAGAAATAAATGGAATGAGCCGTAAAGCTTAAGAAAATTAACACATGTCTAGAATTTTATTTTATTTATTGTGTTGAGCCCAAAAGATTTCGTTGTTCCATAATTATTTTTATACTATTTTTTTTTTTTTGGAAAATCAGTAAAACTCAAAAATAGTATTCAGACTTCTGCATAAACCATTTGACTTGTTTGTATTTATTTTAATTTCCATTTTTTTTTCATTGTTTTTTTTTTTGGCCGCAGTTGTTTCAAAAATATTTTTCAAGTAGACGACTTGTCTTGCCTTGGCAATAACAAAAAAAAAAAAATAAAAAATGTATAAAATAAAATAGAATTCATCAGAAATTGAAATATTTGCCTTCTGCCCACAACTGTCTCAAGTCGAATGAGTTGGGTTCCGTGGGGTCTGATCGGGGCAAATATTTAAGTGCTTCGGTTGGTTGGATGGATTATGGCCAAACATCTAATCACTCAGACGGATATGAATGGCCCAAATAAACTAAACTTAACTAAATCTTCCGAATGCCTTCTTGCCAGTCAGCCTGACGGATTATCTATCTCTCTATCTATCTGTCTGTCTCTGCCTTGGCCTGCGCGTATTTGTTTCCCCTGGCGGGCATAATTAAAATATTTTAGAACCCAGCAATATCAACTGAAAAGTACTCAAATTTCGTATGCAACTATGTGCACAGAACCGACCGAACGACCAGCCGAGAGGCAAACAGACTGAGCGAGCAACAAAAAAAAGTATCTTACGGATGCACTAGACTCGGTTGAATTTGCTGGCAATATTTGCGCGAAACTTGGTCAAGTAAATGGCAAAAGTTTTACAGATTGTTTGCCTGGTCTTGGTTGAGCGAAAAAGCCCTTCGGTTTGCTCTTCATTTAGCCAGCTCTAATCTAGTTTTTGCCTTAATCCGCCAACTCCAATTTTGTTTAGTTTGGCAGCTCAGCTTTTTTTTCTAAAAAAAAAAAAAAAACAAAATCTTTAATAATTATTTTGATCATAAACAAGATTGTTTTTTTTTCGTTTAGAGATAAAAAATTATATAATGAATAAAACATTTTGTTAAGCTTTATTCAACTTTTTATTTGGTACGTGTTAAAAGGGCTTAATAGGAATACAATAACATTATAAAAATAAACCAAAAGCAAACACCAACAACAACAACGACAACGACAACAAAAGCAAACACACAGAGTGAAAAAGATATTTCCTCCCAGCCAAGTCAAAAAAAAGGACGAAATAAAAAAGAAAGGAAAGAATTTTTCTTCTTTTCCCTTTTTGTTTTCATTACCTTTAAACGTTCCAAAGCTCCTACTCCTACTCCTGCTGTTGTTGTTGTTGTTGTATAATTTCATGTTTGCTTGGCTTTGGTTATGTTTAGCAATATAACAAATTCATGCATATTTATTTTGTTTTGTTCTGCTCGGCTTGTGGAGTGTTTTTAATACTGATTTGTGTAGCTTTTGTTTTTTTTTTTTTAAAGCCATCATAAAATTCTAAAGAAAAAAAAACATTTACTTACCTGGGCGCCCTTTTTGCAAATTTTTCTCACTCCTTCTTCACCCCACTCTTCCCAACCCAGCAGGACCCAACAGCAAAAACCTGAAGAAAGAGAGAAAATATTGAAAAAGAAAAAAAAAATTAAAATAAAAAAGAAGAAATATATAAATTTTTGTGTGTGTGTGTGTGTGAGTGTGAAACAAAAAGCTAAAGGCAATTAAAACAAATTGTGTGCCAAAAAATAAAATAAAATATAAGAAAAAATCGTGGAAAATATCAGCAACCCGGGCAGCTTCCGAATAACAACAAAAAATAAGAAAGGCAGCACAAAAGGTAAGCCGACAAATAATACAAAGTCAAATACAAAAATAAAAGAAAATTGGCAAAAAAAAAAATTTCATATATGCGATGACTAAAAAATTATTTAATTAATTTTTCAAAAAAACATAAAAACCGAAATCAACTTGACAAAAAAAAAAAAAAAAAAATTGTATTTATAAAATTATACGAAACCGAAACTCTTGCCTCAACTGTTTACACAATGAGCAAAACGAAAAAAAAAAAAATACAAAAAGATTGTTAACTTTTCAGCATTGTTATCAAGGGAACAACCGAACGAGGGGTAAGGCAAAAGCACGCGTAGCGTATACGCCGCGTTGTCAGCTTAAATATAAGCAATTGGGTGTGATATAAATAAAAGGTGAAGAGGAGGGTGTGCTTTTTGCCCGGGCTGACATGTCAATGTTTTTTTTTTTTTTTTTTATTTGACTTTGTGGCAAAGCTTATGAATACTCTTTCTTTCTACCCCCCCAAAAGAATCATTAATAATTCTGCTTAAATTGTTTCCACTTAAAAAAAAAAAGAAACTTTTTCTCCTTTTTAATTATTTTTTACTGCCAAAGTTGAATGCATTTGTTTGTTAATGGAGAGCTTGTATTATTTGCACTCGATTGCATTTAATTCGATTTACTTCTGCGTAGCCCAGAAAGGGAAATCAAGTAACCTGAAAAGAAACAGATGAGATTGACAATTGAAAATGTACACATGCACATTTCATTTATTTATTTATTTATTTCCCCCCCTTGTTAAATGTCGGATTGCATAATTGTACGCTTTCAGTTTTATAAAAGAATACAAAGAAGTTGGCTAGCTGGCAAATGGGAGTGGCCTATGTATGCAAAATTGCTACCTACGCTAAGGTGGATAATTACGCATCCATATTGGATTTTACACAAAGCAAATAGACAAAACAATCAGGACAACCAGATACTCTAATTTAAATATCAATTGAAAAAAAAGACAGATGGTCCAATGGACCCAATCCCTAGGCCCTTTTGGATCCCCGCAAGTCAGGACAAAAGCTAAAGACAGTTGGACTATAAATCTTTGGGAAATACCTCGAAGAAACCTTAATAACGGTATTTCATTTACTTATCTCTCTCTCTCTCGCTCTTTTTCTCTTGGAAAATCCCTGTCAATATATTCTACTCTATTTGTAAGTATTTTGCAGAAATCGAACAAAAGCGTTTGACATTAATATGGCTGAGCTTTTGATATATAAAAAAAACCCTCACACACGTGCAAATAATTCTTTTGTTTCAGTTGTGGTAAACGTTTTCAGCTCCAATTATGAACTGATTTTAATTCAGTGGAAAGCTTTCTTTGTCTTCTCTTTATTATTTCAAAAGGCTCAACGGGCGGTGGCCTTCTAAAATGTTGTACAAATCACCAGAGATATGTTTCAATATTTATTTTTTTTTTTTTCTAAAACTCCTTTCAATTCTCTCTCTTTCTTTATTTTTTGCGAAATTTCTTCCTCTTTTTTTTTTTTTGAATTAAAAAAGTTGAGTAAATTGACATTTTAAAAAGTTGTCCAAATATCTATAAAAATAAATAGAACAAGTTCATTTATCTGCCAAGTTTTTGTGACTTAACTTTTCTGCTTTCTTTTGTAGGAAGAAAATATTAAAGCTATTTTAGTTTGACTTCTAAATTAAAGTTTTAAATAGTTTGGCTGGCCTAAAATTAATTAATTACTTGCAATTTGAAAACTTATACGATTTGCCCTTTTGAACTCGACTGCCATGACACCCACTTGTTATGTAATTAATACAAATGTCTGTTTGACTTTGATATTCATTATAATTTGCCATAGTCGGGAATGGGGGGAATGGGTAAATTTTGCATGTGATTCATTTAGTGGGTCTCTCTTTTGTTCATCATCATGGAGTCAATTTACTTCTTGCTAGTCATATCAATGGCGAGTTACACAAGTGCAGTCAGAGTTGGTTATTCTCCTTTCAGATATTTTATCTCATTATAGACACCAGCTATTTACACCCACACCTGATCTGATGCTCAGGTGGTCTTGGTGATTGTTGGACCTCACGTAATCAACCTAACAATTGAGCGCATTCACTCACTAACAGCGCCTGTACATTTCCAACTTACAGATATGATGTATATGGTATAGTTACATTTACCGTTATACGCATAAGTAATTGCTTTCATTACGGGTTAATATTGGTGTCTGGGTTTGCCAGTGCCTGCCAGTGGGTGTGTTTAATCAGCCACCGTAAACTAAATACAGTGAACTGGATCATTGTTTGCTTAGTGATACAGTGAGACCACATAAATGTTTCATTTCGATTTGAATTGAATTGAATTGAATTGAATTGAATTTGAAAAGGCGCATTTCTCATCAAGTCGAAAGACTTGAGGTCTTATTTAACATTTACGATAAGATAAACCAAGCAGCGGGCTAGCCAACAGAGACCCACCGATAGCAACTTAGTCAAAACGTTTAACCAAATTACACAATATAAATACTACCGACCAAAATGATAATAATAAAAGTAATTTTCAAATCATATGAAATCTTTGATTTCGACGCGAATTACCCCAACTCAAATAATTGACAAGCTGATTGACAACAAACAAATAGACAAGAGTCAATTCAACCATTGATAGTGTGCTTAATATAATATTAAAAAAAAAAATTCATGCAATATACTTAAGAGATTTTTTATGACCAGATAAGTTGGCCACTTTACGACACTTTGCCAGTCTAAGGCTAAAAATAAAAATACTTTTTTTTTATAAACTTGTATTTATAATTATTTAGGTGTGCTGATGGTGATAAGATTAAGATAAACCTCAAAGCTGGCACAATTTCAAGGGCGAGCTAAATGTACCGCTTGACCAATTACTTTTGCGCAGCACTGTACTTGCTAGGCGGTTTTCATTGAGATGAAAGCTGAGCACTCTTTACACAATTCAAACAATTGAAATTTTTATTTAGCCAGAAAGAAATCTTTTCTTTGTTTTTTTTTTTTCTGTGAAATCTTTATGGAGTCAATAATTTATTCAAAGAAGATAATTTAGATACGCCGGCGATAAGATTAGATAAGCTTTGAAAGATCTTAATAGATTTTTTTTTACAAATATTTCCAGATTGACAAATGGGTCAACTCCAGAATTTTCTCAGTCAACTAAATCTAAAAGAAAAAGAAGAAGAAAAACTGAAATTATCTAAAAAATTCCAGTGGGTTTATTTAAGTCATAAATTCAACTAATTTTTTTTTTTTTAGATTATTTTTAAGCTCTGAAGAATTTGATTTCTTTAGCAAATAATCAAAATTAATGTGTCATGAGTCTTAAAGTTATTTTTACTTTTTGCATTTGATTTTGTCAGTGAATAAGCAAAGAATAATTCTTTGAATACTTAGCAAAGGTCAGCATTTAATTAATATCTTAAAATTCAAACTATTTCTTACTTGAGCATTTTTTGGTATTCAGTGTTCGATGTGTGGTAAATTATCCTCTCGAAAAAACATGTCTTTTTGGATTTGTTGGTGGCAACTTGTTCTGGTCTTTTGCTTGTCAGTAAAATATGCAAAAATTTCCAAGGGTTTTGTGGTATTGAGGGTTTTCTCTTTATACCCTCAAGGGTTAAAGTGTATATTCGATTTGTCTAAATGTTTGTCACATTCAAAAGGAGACAAAAATATAATCAAAGCTTATTGATATGGTAGAGTTCATAGGTTGCCCTGTATCTCTCTAGAAATAAACGCTTAGATCTTTGAGACTTTGAGACTCTCTTGACTCTTCTTCTTAGTCAACCTTATAATTTCAAGATCCCTTCCGGCTCAATTTTAACGAAAAAAATGACAATAATATAATCAAAGCTTGTTGATATGGTAGAGTTCATAGGTTGCCCTATATAGGATCCTCTATAATCTCTTAGAACTTTGAGACTCTAAGAGTCTCTTGTCTCTTCTTCTTAGTCAACCTTGTAATTTCAAGATCCTTCCCGGATCAATCTAAACGAAAAAAACGATAAAAACATAATGAAAGCTTATTGATATGGTAGAGTACATAAGTTGCCCTATATAGGATCCTCTATAATCTCTTAGATCTTGGGGACTCTGAGACTCCGTCGGCTCTTCTTCTTAGTCGACCCTATAATTTCAAAAGCCTTTCCCGGTTCATGATTTCTGAACGGAATGCTAATCAACTTTTCGATTCTTTATGCATAAATCAGCATGTTGTTGCTTGAATCAACCGATAGATGGCGCTCATTTGATTTGTCACCATTTTATAGATAAAGTGTATCCGCAACTCGGCTAAGTTCGAATTGACCCTGCTTAAAATGTATTTCTCTTTTATTTGGATACATTCGATACTGCAAGTCAATTTATATTTAAATGAAAAGAAACAGTTTTTGATTTGATTTTCATTTTGTGTTATTTTGATTTTTTTTTTTTGCTGAGATTTGTATATATTTATTTTTCACCAACTTTCCAGCAAATCAAAGTTGAGAGACTTGGTCGTTTTTTTATTTTTTCGTTTGTTGGCTTAATTCTGATTAGGAAAGTTGAAAAATCTCGTATATACAATTACAAATCCTGTAAATGAAATACCAAAAAAACAAAAAAAAAAAAAAAACATCACCATGCAAATTGGATATCGTTATTTTTGTATTAAAATTTTAAGTGAAAATATTTGCAACTAACAAGGAATTTTGTTAGTAACGAAAACAAATTTGCGGTATACCAATTTGAAATTATTATTCTTTATGTTTTTTTTTTTCGAAAGTTTTATTTTACATTTTTAGCAGTCTTATTTTTAATTCTTTTCATGTTAAAAAAATTTGCACAATGCCATTTGCTTTTTCCTCTAAGCCAGCATTTTTGTCTTTGTTGTAGTTTGTTGCTGTTGTTGTTGTTGTTGTTTGCCTTGGATATTAAAAGTCACGAGCTCACAGCTGCTGCAGTTGTGTGTTGCAAGTTTCAGTCATATGATGATTGGCTATTGCCACCGCCCTCCTCCCCCCTCACCATTTGCGCGAACCAAATAGAACATCTCGATTTATCGCCAACATTTGTTCTATTTGTTCTACCAGCACATACACATACACTCACTCAAACACACACACACACACATACACAGATACACAAAATATTTACACAATTGACAGCTGGGCTCTGTGGGATATGCAACTCAGTCAGATGTATTAGCGATGGTGTTTTGACTCTGCACTAAAAAAAAAAAAAACACAGAGAAAGAGTCCATTCGAATTTTAGCAAATTGGCAAAATTGAAGCCAAAGAAATTTAACTAAAAATTTAATTGTTAAAAAAAATTTCTTTAGCTTTCCTACATTTTTACTTGGAATTAAAAAAAGAGAATCCAAAAAAAATCCGATTCTGAGAATTTTTCATTGTCTTAATTTGCCATAGAAAATTTTACTCTGAGAATAAAAGATCAGATTTGTTATATTTTAATATAATTTTTGTTATACCTTCTTCCGTTGCCTTACCCCTCTAATAGAGTTGTAGCTTCTGACAATTAAAACAAACCAATTGGTCTAACAGGTAATTCAACAGAGTGCCAGCATGTGTGTGTGTGTGTGGTATCAGCTGGTGCCCAGCATCAGGCCGCATGAATTATCTAAGCTTATTGTCACATAATCTCTGTCAACATAAAGCAAAGTCACATACACGGGCAACCAGTCAACCTTATTTCTTTCATGGTGTCCAAAAGGGGGAGGGGGGCTGCAGCGGGGTCGAGTGAAGAATCTTTGGTAATACTCAGCAATATTGTACAGACATCTGTTTGGTTGTGTTAGTGTGTGTGTGTGTGTGTATATTTGTGTTGATAATGTGCGCCAGTTTAGCAGTGCAATTGTGCGTATACGCAATATTTTATTTTACACTTAAACTCCAGTGTAGGGAATTTGAGCCCAAAGCACGCCATTAACAACTGAACAGATGAACAATTTCATATGTGTGTATGTGTGTGTGTGTGTGTGTGTGGGTGCTTTCATTTTTGTTTTATACTTGTTTCATTTTATAAAGCTCCAGAGCCCGAGGGGAATTTGGTTTTGTTATATCGCAAAAGCAGTCTCAGGGTATGTGAGCTTTTTTGAATCCTTTGGGCTGACATTCTATTACAAGCCCTACACTCCCTCCCTCTCTCTCTCTCGCTCTTCTCATTTTTTTTTCAGTGGCTCAGTCTCCGGTTCTTTATGCTTTTTTTTTACCCGGTTTCCAGCTGACACCTTTTGACCGCAGTGAATTTCAAAGAGTACCACCACAAATCAGAGCAGAACAGCAGCTCAGAGCATATCAAAAGTTTTGTAATTAAAACGACTCAAGTCAAGGCCAGAAGGAGACAAAAAAATGAAAGAGAAAGAAAGAACGTAAAGCGAAGATTTATAGAGTCAATAATTTCTCTCTTGATATTCGATTCGCTTTCACTTTGAATGACTCAAAATGTTTTTCACATACAAAAAAAAAAAATTTATATGTATATATTTTTCGATTTAAGCTCTTTCGAATGGACTCGTAGTGGCCAGTAAAATTCGATCAATGCGGACAGTCTGTCGGTAGTTATTTATGCCACAATTTGTTGCTCCTGCTGTTGTTGTTGTTGTTGTTGTGGGCTATGCTAATGGCAAATTAACGCCTGCAATTTGTGTCAAATTAAAGTTCAAATGGTCAGGACCGAAATTCCCCGCTGGCAGAAATGGAAATTCACTCGCTTATCAGCTTATCGACTTTGATTTTTGCCAGCAAAAAAAAAAATAAAATTTTGCTCTGCAAGAGAATGAATTATAGCTGATTTAATAAAGCAATTTATAATATTTTTATGACCAGCAAATTAAGGGCAAAATTTTTGGAAAAAAAATATTTATTTTTTTTTAAATAAATTAATTAAAGGCTTAGCAAAGTTTGGAAAAAAGCCAAAAATAATTATTTGAAAAATTCAAAAAAAAAATAGAAAATTGAATCTTCTTGCTTATTCCTGCTGAACAAATTTTCCCTTATTAACTAACTAAGACTAAGTGGTCCCTGAAAGAATTTTCCATCAAATTAAAACAGATAACAACAACAAGTAAAGTTTATCAGGGAACAACACATTCGATTGCACATCAGTGGGCACATCATTGCTATTCCGAAATTGCCCAAATTCTCACACACACAAGCCACATCAGGTCAGGCCCAACCTGATGAGCGAGCGAGCCAAGAAAGGTTAGACAACTTGTCTCCTCACCTTTATCTCTCTCTCTCTCTCTCTCTCTTTATCTGTCCATCTATCCTATCTATCAAACTGTCTATATATATATATATACATATAAAATGCCATGTCATGCCATGTGAAAATCAAATCGCTGGCCTCATTAAATGGCAAGGGTCGGTGTCAGAATTGGATCGTTGGGACGGTTTGGTTGGTCTTGGTCTCGGTCTCGCTAGTACCAGAAATTTTCATGTTGCGTTTTATCAATTCGCATGTTGTCACCACATTTTACATGCTCTTCAGTTCACTTATTGTTGTTCCTGTTGCTATTGCTGTTGTTGGTTTATTAATATTCGACACTGCCAACTGTCAACTGCCAAGTGCACATGTTCAATAAAATTTCTTTCTCTCTCTCTTTGCTGTTTTTTTTTTTTTTTTTCGTTTTTGGCTTGGGTTGGCTTGACTTGGGTTGGTTTGCTGGCGGCCACTGATTGACATGCTTTTCGTATTGCCAATGAAACTAAAATTAATATAACAAAAAGAAGAAAAAATATATAACCACAACATGTGCCCTTATAATATGACAACTTTTATATACATTAGAAAAATGTTATACATATGACAAAAAATATTAACAATGTAATCAAAAATACAAAAAAAAAAAAAAAAGAAATGGGGTGAGCAACTTTTGGGATTAATTGAGACTTGAGATTTTAGATTAAACTTACCCTTTAATTTGAATATTTTTTTAGATATCAAATGCATTTCACCCATCAAAATTTTATTCAAAATTAATTGCCAAAAAAAAAAAAAAAATCTATATATATATATATATATATATATATATATATATATATATATATATATTTTCATTATAAAATCTGAGGCTATTTGGCAGGGCTTTTGATATATTTTTTGTTCTACCCAGACCAGCAGAAGCATAACCATTATAGTGCCAGCTTAAGCCAAATAGTTTTATTTTGCCTGCCAAGGAAAAATGAGAACTCAAGGGAAATACAGCCGAAACCATTAATCCCTCCAGCTTCCCAGTTGGAAATCAAGTTCCCCGAAGAATAAGTAAGATCTTAGCCAGCCTCTTAGGTAAAAATCAAGTTCCCTGAGGAATAAGTAAGATCTTAGCCACCCTCTTAGGTGGACTTCGAGTTCCTCGAAGAATGTGAAATCCTAGCCAGCCTCTCAGGTGGACATCGAGTTCCCCGAAGAATAAGTCAAATCTTAGCCAGCCTCTTAGGTAAAAATCAAGTTCCCTGAGGAATAAGTAAGATCTTAGCCAGCCTAATAGGTGGACTTCGAGTTCCCCGAGGAATAAGTAAGATCTTAGCCAGCCTCTTAGGTGGAAATCGAGCTCCTCGAAAAATGTGTGAAATCCTAGCCAACTTCCCAGGTGGATTACGAGTTTCCCTTCATCCATATAGGACTGGTTTCATTTTCAATTGGCCTCGATTTCTGACTCAGAGGTCAGGCTTTAATCGAAAATTCCTCCCCCATATTCCATATCGGACTAGCTTGGCCTTGATACCATTCACTGAGGCCAGCCTTTTATATTTCATTTATATTTCCTTGGGAAATTTAATATTTAAAAACTCCTCTCTTAATCCAGAATTCATCCACCTCGTCCCGGTTTGAATTCATTTTGTGTATCTTCTGAAAACAGATAAGTCTGTGGCCCCAAAAAAAAAACAAAAAAATTGCTTTTAATTTTTCAAAATTAAAAGAGCTTTGCTTTTCTTAATGTTCATTAGAATTTTTCTTAATTACAGAAATTTTGGCTCAAGTGTTTTATTTTTTTTTTTGGCGGCACATCGCGATACAATCGCATACGGGTCTCATAATTAAAATCAGGGCAAGTCGGGCCAACAGTAGCGGTTGGCAAAGTTGGCAGCGACAGTGACATGACATGCTCAACCAACCAACCAAATTCACACACACACACGCACACACACACAGACACAGAGTTGGGTATATATGAGTGGCGTTTCAGTGCCGTGTCTGTTCATCTCTTGGGCTAAAACTGACCCAACAGGTTGTCAGAGCCGTTTCACTAAGGTTCCCAAAGTTTTCAACCTTCGTCTCTCTCTCTCTCTCTCTCTCTCTCGCTCTGACTTCCTGCGACTTTGATGGCTATTTTCTTGTTGTTCTTGGTTTTTTTTTTTTTTTTTTTTGAATGACCTAAAAAAAAAATAAAAATAATAATAATATAATAATGAAAAATGGATCATAAATGGAGAGAATGCAGCCAAAAGCAGTCACACACACCTGGAAACACACACACATATACATATACATACAAAACAGAAGGCAGCAGCCGCTGGAAAATCGAAAATCGATGGCTTTAACCCCAAAGAAGCAAAGGCATTTTTCATGACAGTGGCTCTAAAATTTCAGCACCCCGAATCCGCAATCCCCTTTCGGTTTTGGTTGTCATGCAAAATTTCAACTTTTATTTTTATGCTCGGCTATTGTGTCGGTCTGTCTCTGTGTGTGTGTGTCAACATGGCATCAATTTGGCGTGAGCATATGACAAGTCATTTTGGTGGTTCCACTGTTTTGTTGCTGTTGTTGTTGTTGCGCCAATTTCAATTCATTGGTCACAGGGGCACCCACACACACACACACACACACACAAAGCATTGCCAAACAATAAAATTCAATTATTTTCCGCTTCATTCGCATAAAGAGCGAGAGAGTGAGAGTATGAGAGAGCGAGAAAGAGAGAAAGGGGGAAGTGGGCCGAGGCTACAAAAACCAAAGGGAAGAAGCAACGCAAAGTTTTTATGCTATTTTTCTAGTGGTTTTTCTTAATTTCTATGTACACATTGCGTATACGTAATGTTGGTTAGGCTTTCTATCGCTTTTGTTTGTTTGCCGCGCACGTGTGTATTAGTGTGTGTCTGTCTGTGTTTGTATGTGTTTGGCTGACTGCCAGATCTGTCAAGTGCTTACACGTAATTTAGCGCAAAATATTTGTACATTTCATCATACCACGTCACCATCACCATCACCATCATCATCATCATCATTGTCAGGATGGGCTCCGTTTTCTCCTAGGAAAATCTTGAATGGCGCACTTCCTCTCTCACTTCACTGGCCCAGCTCTAATCCACAACAGCTGTCAACAGTTTGATAGCTACTTTTGTTTAGCTCCCCACCCCCCACCTACCCCTCCCACTCACCCTCCTGACCATCTTTGTCAAGAACTTCTATTGTCCTCACTCTACCTTTAGATTTTATTGAGACAACATGCGGTCTTGGTTGCCTGTGCCTCTGCCACTGCCACTGCCACAGCCACTGTGACTGTGGCACTGTGACTGTCTATGTCCCAGTTTCATTGTGACTGTCAAAACATTACCACCTTTTGTGATAGTTGCTGTCCGCACGGCTCATTGTGCAATCACCTCAAAAAGGCTCTCATCCAATGGGCCAAGCTGCCCAGATTCTCTCACACTGAAATAGTTTCGATAAAATGTTGCCTCAATTTCCACCTGGCCAAGTGCTTCTTATTTATCTTCTTTTCCTTCTTCTTCTTTATTTTTCTTTGTTTTTCATAAAGAATTCGAAATGGCAATTTAAACACAAATAAATTACCAACAATTATATATATGAAACGAAGACAAACTACACATCAATCAAATCCACAAACGAGCAAACAAACCTACACAAACTTTGAAAAGCTACACAGAAGACCAAGAAGAAGAAGAAGAAGATACACATAAATTTGAGTTTATTTTAAAGTGATATTTTTATTTATCTAATTTCCCAAAACGGTCCATCGATTTATGTAAAGAATTTGAGAAAAATAAGTCGTTTCGAAATGAGATAAAAATTAAATCAACAAGAAAATATTAAAAAAAAAAAATCCAATTTAATTATAAAAACTATAAAGCTTAAAATTAATTTTAGAAAATAATTGGTACAGTTGTGTAAATAAAAATAAACAAATCGATATTCTTTTGCTTGATTGGTTCATCGGAATCATGAAAGAACTTTTCCTACTTTCCCCCTCCAACCTGGCATTCAAAAATAAATGAAAATTATTTAAATTGAAGGGAAAATTTTGAGAGCTTTTATTTTGGCTTAAGGACAAATGAATAGAGTATTAAAATGTCTCTCTGAATGCCAATCAATGTCATTTGTTTTCCATTAGTTCTTAATATCATCTTCATCTTCTTCTTAGTTGTTGTTGTTGTTTTTGTTTAAGGCTTTATTTATTTATTCAGCACTTAAATATTCATTTTAATGGCGGAATCTGTTTTTGCTCGACTCGACATAATTTTTACAGAAAAATCAAATAAGTAGGCATTTAAAAATAAGTAAATGGACCACACAAAACACTAAACAAGACATAAAAAGAACACACACACACACACACACAGCCAGCCACACTCACACACACAGACAGAAGCGAAAACTTTTCAGTTTTTGGCCAAGTTCAAAAATTTTTACCCAAGTCCAGGCAAATTAATTATCAAATTATTGTACACTCCAAAGTAGACAACAAGTATTTTGATTTGCCTGTCTGGATGCCTTTTAAAACAAAACGAAATTCATAATAATAATAATGATAATAATAATCATAATATTAATAAAAAATAAGAGAGCAAAACCACAACAAACAAGCAAAGAAATTAATTGAAATTTATGAAAATGTGCATTTACCGAAAATGTTAGCAGGCACTTGAGAAATAAATGAAAAGGCTTTTGACCCTTTGATTTTGATGCTCTTTTCGAAAAAAAAAACTGAGTCTTTCCGAATTGTTGGGAGCCCCCAAAATTGGTGCCTTCGGACTGGTCAGTCTGGTTAGACAAATCGATTGAGAAAGGTTCTTTATAGTAATGAATCTAGGGCTAGATCGGTCTACTATATATCATAGCTTTCTTTAGAAATATCTTCTAGAAAATCTAACTTAAATTCGGAATCTGAAATGAATATACAGCAGTACACATGGGTCCCTGCCTATATAATCTAGCTAACATACCGACATAAATCGGGTTCGAGAAAATCGCCTACATTAACTGACCAATCTCATTTAAATTTAACTCTTTGACTTCTCATATGATATCTCTTATTTATCAACAATTTAATTTGGATCAGACAGGCACTATATCCTATTATCTGACCAAACTCATTTAAATTTAAGACTTCAATTTCTTATATAATATCTCTTATGTTTCAACAATTTAATTTGAATCAGATAGCCGCTATATCCTATTATCTGAGCAATCTCATCTCTCTTATGCTTCATCAATTTAATGTGGATCAGACAGACACTATATCCCTTACAGACCTAAGTCTGGTTCAAGAAAATCTTAATCGATCTCATTTAAATTTAAGTCTCAATGAATATGGATCAGTCTATATCATATAGCTGACTGACAGACCTATATCGAGAATAAGAAAATCACCTGCCATTCAAATGAAAAGCTTACATTTCTCATATGATATCTATGATGTGTTTTCAATATAATTTAAATCAGACGACTATAGGATATAGCTGATTTAAAAACCTCTATATATCTGTTATGTTTCTATAATTTAATTTGATTCAGACGACTATAGGATATAGCTGACTTAAAGACCTAAATCGGGCTAGGAAAAAACTCTTGCTTTTATTAAACGATCTCATTTAAATTTAATGTTCGGAATTGCTGTATGATTTTTCTCAGATGACTATATCATATAGCTCTCATTCAGACCCAAATTGGTCTTAAGACCCTACAAAGAGAGTCTGAAATCTTCAGCACTTTGGGATCTTCTTTATGGTTACCTTTTTTTTTTTGTTTTGTCTCAAAAGTTCATGAAACGAAGTAAGAATTTTTATGCCATGACTCAATTTAAAAGATACATTTTCGCCTTCAGTGTCACAGAAACACGCACACAGATACACACAGAGAAGCGTGCATTTATGAAATTTCCCAGTAATTTGAATAATACACGAACTGAAACATTTCTTAAATGGCCAAATTCTGGCTCATAATTTCTTGAGGCAGGCGTAAACTTTTATGCCAGCGACAAAAAACAAAAAAACCGTAAGAAAAAAACCAAAACATTTTAAATTCCATTTTATTTTGGACGAAAGCAACCAAAGCCACCAACAAGTCTGCCGCCAACTTCTTCGTCTTTGTCTTCGTCTTCTTCTTTCATTCATTTATTTTACTTCAACGCTTTTGGGTGAAGATTTCAGCTGCCATCATTAGAAATTCTTTTTGTTCGACATGTTTTCATTACCTGTCAAACACACACACACACACACAGGCATACATGGGCAGATATGTCTAGAGTGATACAGATGATACGAGAGAGTCTCTGGCACCGGTACCGGCTACGGATACGGATACGGATACAAAGCAACCAATTTTGCCGCTTCCACTTCCGCTTGTTTTTAGCTCTCTCTTTCTCACTTTTTCTCTTTTTATGGAGTACCGCCATTTTGTATTTTTTTTTTTTTTTGTTGGCCTTTTATTTTTCGTTTCACTGTGACTGTGTGAACATTAAGAAGAAAATTCTTGACTAGCAGACTTGCTGCCAACCATCCGCATGTATGTATGAATTTCCAATGAGTTTTTGATTAGCTTTTAGCATACACACAATACATGAAAACCAACGAACCTGAACCGGCACACACACACACACACACAAACACACACATACAACAACAAAAAAGTTGGTATCGTTTTAGCCATCTGGAAAAAGTTCTTTGGCACTTGGTTCAGATAGAAAGTTTCAGCGACTCCTCTCGGCTGGTCTGCTGGTGTCGGTGGTGGTCAGCCAATTCAAGAATGTCCTTCTCTGGCTTTGCACTAGCTCTCTTCCTCTCTCTCTCTCTCTCTCTGGGCTTTGACCCAAAGTGCAAATAATAATTAATTAAGCTGAACTGAGCCAAGCCAAGCCAAGTCGACTCTGACTCTGACAAAGCAGACCGAAACCAAAGCTTTGCCAACTAAAAAATGAAAGCAAGAAAAAAATATATATGAAAACATGGAAATAAAAAAGAGCAATACAGTGGCAAAAAACATTATTTTCAGCTAGATAAATTTTCAAGAATTTCAAGAGATTTTTATTATTTTTTTTTTCAACTAATTTGAAGCTAGCTAAATTTTTTAAGTTTTGGTCTATCCTGACTTTTCAAAGTGGTAATAAATTTCTGAAATCATATCGACTTGTCTATAAATTATTATTATTTCGAACGAGACCGGCATAGTTGCTTCAATTATGCACTTAGTTTTGACATTTGAACTCGTTGGATATGAAAGGTTTAATTAAAAGTCCTTCTGACTTCTACCCGATGAAAGACAGGTGAAATATGAAAAACTTTTCTATTTATGAATTAATGATGAGACCTTTCAGTGTCCTGATTTACTGAATTTTCAATTAAAATTAAACAGAGAGTTTAATAACCTCGAACAAGAATATTTTAGCTAAAAAAAAAAAAAGGAAATCCCATTGTTTTGGCAACTTGTTGTTTTAGCCACAAAATAGTAACCAAATTAAGAGCAACCAAAAAAAACAGAAACAGAAACAGCAAACCGAGAAGGTGTTGTGAGACAAAATAGCAAGTGCAACTTTTTGGTCTAATTGAATCAAGTAAGTAAAAGTTTTGCATTATCGAATCGGGGCAAGTAAAATCCAATCGAGATGTTCTGCAGAATTGAGAAAACTTCCTGTTTGCCTGTTTTCGTCTATTTTTTGGGCCGTAAAACTTTTGCTCGAAACTAAATTTCACACACCAAAATGCAATTAGAGTTTGTACAAAGGTAATTCTCTCTCACTCCCACCTTCCCTTTCCCCTCTCACTAACTTAGTCTTTCTTTTGTTTAAGGGTTTTTATTTTGCTGACCTTTTTGCTGGGCCCTGAACTTTTAGAGTAATGGCAAATAGATTATGACCATAAAGAGTTGAAAGGGGTCTGAAATTCATTGGATTGCAAGCCTTTCAAATCTGCTTGTCACTCAACTCATTCATTTGCAGACACCTCAAGCCCTGGAAAGTTCTGCATTTGATTGACAATCACAAAGGCAAAGTGAAAATCTGAAAATATTTTCTAGTCTATTTACAAATAAAAGAAATATACAAAAAAAAAAAAAAAATATCAACACTCCAAGTAATTTGAGTGACTCATTTGTGCCAAGCAATTTAATCTTGATACTTTTAAATCAGAGAAAACAAATTTTTCTCTATTTATTTTTTATTCAAAAAGAAAATTCAAAAATTTGCTTGACTTTATTTTGTCTTTGTTTTGCCTGAGGCTTTTATTTTATATTTTATTTTCTATTTGTATTTTTGTGAATCATCTCAAAAGTGTCAAAGCAAATTCGATTTGCCTTTGCTTTTACTTTGAAATTTTTCTCAGTTAAAAAATGAAGAAGAAGAAGAAATATATTTACTTGATATCAAGAATCATATACATATATATCATTTTAATTATTGGCCTTCTTTTGTTTGGGCAAGTTTCAACCTTTTTGGATCATTAATATATCTCGGCCTTTTTGCTGTTCTGTTTACTTTTTGCCTTTGCTGATGTTCTGTTTATTATTGCTTCCCTTTCGTTTTTTGTTTTTTTTTTTTTTTTTGTATTATTATTATTTGCTTACACTGTGTGTGTCTCGATTTTATTGGAGGTTCGCGTTTTCATAAAATTAAAGCTTTAATTTATCATTCATACGCCCTGTTGGCTATAGCAATGGCATCCCACAGAGCTACACAGATCAAGACCACCCAATGCGAAATGCTCTTTATGCCACAAGTCTTTTATCATTTTTATGGCAATGTATTTATTTGTTTATTGGTTTTTACTCATATGTATGCCACGGATTTTGTTATTATTTCCAAAGGTTTTTTGGATTGATTTTGGCCCACATATTGAAATGCTTTTCGATTTGACTCCCGAAGGCCGGGTTCTTCTTCTTCTTCTTTTTACTGATTTGACTATCAATTTCAATTCACATAAAGACTACTTTTAAACTATAAATCTTCAACTTGAACTGTTTTATATTTGCCACTCACTTTATCGCTCCCTCTCCATCTCTCTCATTCTCTCTCTCTCTCTTTCGCTCCAATTGCAAGGCAATCTCTTTTGGTTTACCCGTACTCAATCTCCCTGGCCTGTGATTAATCGTATTTCTGGTCCTAAACACACATTCACACATGCACACACACACACACAAACACACACACATAAATGATGAGCAGCTGTAGACAAAGTTTGGTTGAGATTAGCAGAGGTCAGAATGGTGCGACAAGACGTGCGGCACAAGTGGCCGGGGCGACAGGGGGGAAGCTCTTAATGAGCGCTGTCATTAAGTTGTTTTATGACGCTAATCCAACACATCACTCCCCTAAACCTTAGCCCCGCCCTCTAACAATTCACTCAACTCCTCCACCCGCTTCAAAGAAGATTCCATCTGTTATCCTATAGCTCCCTCCCACTCTCACACTCACTCGCGCTATCTCGCTCGCTCCGTCAAGGCTTATAAATTAGCATGTAATGTGCGGGCAATTCGCTCAAATAACTTTTACATGGCAATAAAATGTAATAACTTAAAGGCTTGACAGAAGAAAAACTGCCCAAGACTTTTAACTGTCTGGCAAATATCAAAGATCAAATCTGTGGCCTACTTAAAGGAATCAGTCTAAGCCTTTCAAATTTCCGGTAGCAGAGTAACCAGAATCTAAATTTTCCCCAGATAGAAAATATCGGAATATATATCAAAACAAAAATCAAATAAACCCAAAATAAATCCAAGAGATTTTTTAATATTCCCAAAGACCTTTCTCTTTCCTGAAAAAAAAAAAACGAAGCAATTGAGTTGACATATTTCAAGAGCTGAGCTGACACTTTGCCAGTGTTAACTGTATATATATATATATCCCAGTAAATATCATGACCATCTATGGATTCGCCTTGTCAAAGCTTGGCATGAAGTTGACAACCTTGCTGACATATCCGCTCTCTTTGGCCACGCTCCCAGCAACATCTACTCTGTCACTATCATCATAATCATCAACAACATTATTATCATGTCTCTCTGCTGGTTTTATCCTATATGTATATATACTCCAAAATATTTTTTCGTTCGCTCTCTCTGTCTCTGTTGCCTTGACTTGCTTATGACACATGTTGTTTTTGTAACCAAAAAAAAAAAAAAAAAATGTAGATTGTCACTGACACTGAGAAATGACTAAGCGTGAAAATTGGTAAAAACAAAATGGCATTAGATTTTCTGTTTTTCGTTTATGAATTTTTTAGTTGAACCAGGAAAAAATAAATATATATATATATATATATATAGTTGGGTTCCCAACTCCCCCATGGCTAAGGTAGAAGTTTTTGAAACAATTTGATACCCGCTGAGATACTTCAGCTCAACATTTTGGCAACAATTTAATTTCGGAGAATTTCAACTTTATCCGAAAAGCAAGTAAATTTTGACTAGTACCAGCAGCAGTATCAACTTTATGTTATCAATCATTCGAAGCGTATGACGAAAAAGGTACTACGAGCATTTCGCTAATTTGCTTCGAGGAACTTTTGTGGTCACAAGCTTCACCTGAATTGGCATGATTTCGTTAGTCAGCTGCATTTTGTTTTCCTCAATTGTTTGAGCTGGCCAAAAAGTTTGCTCTTTCTCTCTCTGTTTTAACAAGTCCGTTGAGTCTGTTGCTGGTGGGTATTTTGGCCTGCGGTAAATTGGTTATGGTAAGCAACATGTTCATTTTGCACAAAATTGGCCAAAATGTGTGTGGTCTGTGTTGCCGTTTTACCATTTTGACCATTTTACCTATTTTGCCTGTTCACATGGCAATGCAGATTAGTGGCCAAGACATGGAAATTTCCATACAATTTGCAAATTGTCAACCATTTCGGACAGCGTAAATGACAGTCGAATTTTTAATTGTGGACTCCGAAACAAGCCAACAATTCACGGTCAAAGAGCAACCTGTTGACAGAATAATCACCCAGCTCCTCTTACCCACCAGACCAGCATTCAGCTCTCAGTTCTCTGGGTGAAAAGAATATATATAGAAAACTGTTACTCTTTGTTATTTTTTTTTTTGCTTGTGGCTTATTTTTTATGGGTTGCTTCTTTATTGCCGACTTTGAGACCTTTTTTTTCTGAGGCTCTGACCCCTTGCCAAATCCGGCAATTCCGTGTGTGTGTGTGTGTGTCAGTGGTTATTCTTTTTTTTTTGTTTTAGCCCAAGTTTTGTGTTGCTTCGGTTACTTCAATAATAAAAATCGATAAAAGTGTATAAAAGCCGGAAACTGGCTTTGTGTTCGGTGAGACTTTGGCGGTGGAGGAAGAAAACGTATAAACGGATGAGCACATGAGTGTAATTTTGCTGAAGGCAAATTAAAAAACAAAAGCAAACAACATGACAAATAAACAACAACAACAACAACAAAGCTTGTCAAAGACCATGTTCAAATAAGAGACCTCAGGCTGCGAGTACACAAATCAGCTGGCAATTGTGGCAACTTACTCTGTGGCAAAAAAAAAACAACAAAAAAAAGAAAAAAAAAATTGGAGTAAAGTTTAAGAATTTCCAATTTTTTCCAGTCAAATAAACAATACCAAGAAATTGCTAGATATAGAAATATGATTTTCAAATTATTTAATTAAATAAAGTTTTGGACCTAAACAAGTTTCTCAATAAACTTGATCTTGTCTCAGGTTTTCCGGGGAAGAATGATCGAATTTGTCATTGAAAATAGCCAAAAGGTTTTTAAGGCTTATTTGAAATTTTAATAATTTTGATATAGACAACACAAAAAAAGACTAACGGAAGCTTCAAGAAAGACTAATGGAACCCTAAGTGAGCCAAACCAAACTCTGCGGGAAACTCTAAAAAGAACCTTGAGGTAGTCAAATAAATCCTAAGATGAGCCTCAAGAAAGTTAGCAACAGACTCAAGAAGGTCCAGGGAAAGCTTCAAGAAAGCTAAAGAAGTGCTAGAAGAAACTCAAATAGAGTGCTTAAAAGCTGAGAGAATGCCCCAAGAAGGCTTACAAGAAAGCCTAGAGAAACTATAAAAAAAGACTGAAGAAAGTCTAATGAAGCATTTGGGAAAGCCAAAAGGCTATATCTAACCAATTTAGGCTTTAAGAAAATCTAGAGAAAAGTTAAGCAAAGCTTAAAGAATTCTAATTGAAGCAGAATTAAAACCTAGAAGAAATAAGACCTAGAAAAGCCAGAAGAGAGACTAAAGAGAGTCAGAAATCCTAAAAACAACCAAAAGAAAGTTGAATGAAAGCCCAAAAAGGTCTGAAAATAAAGCTTTTAGTATGTCTAAAGAAAGTCTGAAGCCTGAAAACCTAGAAGAAACTCAAAAGAAAAGCTGAAGAGAGACTAAAGAGAGCCCGAATTCCCGAAAATAATCAAGTAAAGTCCAAAAAAAAAACCTGAAAACCCTGAAGAAAATAAGGAAAAACCTGAAGAAAATCTGATGAAAGCCTGAAGAAAGAATAGAGAAAGCCTGAAAAAAACTGTTGAAAGCCTGAAGAAAGTATAAAGAAAGTCTGATGAAACCCTGAAGAAAGTATGGAGAACGCTCGAAGAAAGCCTGATGAAAGCCTGAAGAAAATATAGAGAAAGTCTGAAGAATGTATGAAGAAACCCAGAAGACCCAAAAAACCTTAAAAAAGTCTAAAGAAATCCTATAGAAACCTTACAAATAGTTTCCCTTGGGATCTCAAGAACTTTTAAAAATTGTGTCCCCAGGACTTTTTCCCTACGATTTCCAAAAAAAAAGCCCCCAAAATTTTTAGTAAAATGAAAGAAAAGAAGAAAACGCCAAACCTGTTTGATTATTTTCAAATTTACTTGAGCACTTCAGCCCCATTGCCCCTCAAGTTCCTCAGACCAGCGAGTCTCTTCTCTTAAAATAAATTCCTCACAGGATTTCGAGGCTTTTGTTCCCCATTCAGGCAAATTGCTTTGAAAATTGAAAAGTAAAATTCTTTAAATTGGCCCAAAAATGCGTCAATAATTTTTATAGAATCTCTGGCAATCTCAACAAGTTTATTCATACTACCTGAGCTCTTCCATACAAAAAACAAAAAAAAAAACAAAAAATTGAGACTAAAATCATCTGGTCCAGCTGTTTTAATTTGGCCATAAGGACAGACATGTTGCGGGTCCTTTAGAGGTAGCTGGAGTCTGATGTATCTGCCAGATATTTGTCTATGGTTATTTAATTTGTGGGGGAAACCAGATGCTTTTTATTATATTAACATAAATAAACATGTTCATCATAAATGTTCATAATAAACAATCAAGGCCAACGAAATAGAAGCGTTCTTTCCTTTTTTCTTTTAAATTGTTCAAATTAATTTTTAAATCGAATCGAATTAGTTGGCCCACATTGTGGCAAGAAGGACAATGTGTACATTTTTTTCGTTTTTTTTTTTCATCAACTCATAAAATTCAACTTCAGTGCTTCAGTGTTTTTTTTCAAGGGTCCAACTTCCGGTGTTTATTTCAATTTTCATATACATATTCAAAGTGAAACTTGAGTGGTTGGGGCACTGACAGTGGCAGTGGCAGTGGCAGTGGCATTGTTTGGGTGGCTGGAATGGAAAGGACCCAAGTCTTATGAATAATTTAAAGTAAAAGTTGAAAAATAACAACGGCGAAAACATGAGAGCAAAATGAAATATAAAACGATGTGACCATTAAATTTAACATTACAATAAAATAATGCTGCAACACTACCAACCAACTGAGCCTGTGGTTATATCAGGACCAACAAAATAACAAGAAAGAAAAGGGAAGGACAGACCGAGGGTGTCCGGAATTTGCTTTGTCGTTGCTTTCGCGCACGCATAATTATGCGAGTTTTGAGGAGGCAAACACACCAGAAAAAAAAAATAATAATAAATAAAATAATAAGTGAAACCAAAAAAACAAACAACATGACAGCAGACACAAGACAAGATAACAACAAAAACTACACACACATGGACAAATTATGGCAAATTATGTAAGCCCAAAAAAAAGAGCCGAGTAGCTCGTGCAAATAAAAGTGAAATGGTATAGGGCAAGCCTAGACAAAAACCCACAGCAAAGACCGAAAGAATGGTGGGTTGGGGCTGCAGGTGGGGGTGAGCAATAAAGCATAGCCCCACCTGCCCTGCCGGCTGTCGTTCATGCTAATGTCGTCGACGTTGCTGGCGGGCGAGCGAAAGGGAAAGGGAAAGGCAAAGGGCTGGCGCTAGTCACGGTCAGAGACAAGCAGTTGGTCGGTTTTTAATGAAAACGTGTGCACGTGTTTGTGTGTGTGAGTGGCGGAGGGGGGGTTGATGGTTGGGTCCGTGTGCGTGCTCATAAAAAATCAAAGCCATAAGCAAATCCATTGCACAACAGTTTGCATATAAAATAAAGGAAGCGCCGGAGAGGGTAAAAGAAAAATCTAGTCACAACCTATCAAAGCCTAAAAGCAATTGGCTTCTTTGCTATGAAACCTAATTATATAAATTTCGCAGTCTTCAAAGTCAAAACCAGAACGAACAGCTGGTCTGCCAGTTATAAAACTCACTGCTTTACTTTGAACACTATAACTTGGCTGTCAAAGACAAGGAGCTCTGTAACTGACTTACTCAGCAGTGGCAGAAACAAACATTTGAGCTATCTGAATGAAACTCACTCCGCAGCTGGGACGAGCAAGCAGCTGAGCTACCTGCTATATAATTCTTTTACTTCATACGACTGTTTAGCTGTCAAGAACAAACAGCTGAGCTAGCTGCTATGTAACTCAGTTGGTAGAAACAAACAGCTGCTCGCTAGGAAGCTGACTTACTCCGGAGTCTAGCTTAGCTGGCACGGGTAAGTAACTGAGCTGTCTGCTGTGAAACTCACTCAGCAGTGTTCCTTAGCTGGTAGAAACAAACAGCTGCTTGCTAGGATGCTCACTTACTCCGGAGTCTAGCTTAGCTGGCCCAAGGAAGCAAATGAGCTGCTTGCTATGTAACTCACTTAGCAGTGTAACTTGGTAGAAACAAGCAGCTGCTTGCTATGAAGCTCACTTAATCTGTAGTATAACTAAGTTGACACAAGCGAGCACTTATTGCATATTTTCTGACAGTAACAAAATGCTGCTTGCTATAAAGTTCACATAACTCGCAGTGTAGCTTGCCTGGCACAAGCGAGCAGCCGAGCTGCCTCACTTATTTTCTCGGGACATATTTTCTGACAGTAACAAAAAGCTGTTTGCTTTGAAACTCAATCAACCCGCAGGATAGCTAAGCTGACAAGCTGATTGCCCTGCAACTCAGTGATCTAAGAATAGATCAAGAGCAGAGCTGCCTTTGTCTTGAACTATCTAATTAATAAGTTCTGAGACCTTCGACTACATCTTTCCAACAAGCACTTGTCTAATTGATATACCCCAATATTTCCTATAAAGACTAAGAGAGTATAATGAACTAACTGGAAAATTGAAGAGTTCATAAAACGCGCTCTAATCTGGCTAAGTCTCGAGTTTATTTTATGGACACCTAGACACCATAATTGACATGTCTCGGTTCATAATGTCATAATGACATACTTAAAGTTTCAGCTATGCTCACAGTTTGATCCGTTTTATTGCGATTACAGACCACCTGAGGGGCACAAAGCTCTTATCTTTTATTTGCCTACTAATTTGTATGGAAAGTTTAAATAGAATATGCGTAGGGTGGTGTCAGGGGTGGGAAAGGCGCTAGAAAGAAAACCAGCTTGAAATTATAAGAGCCAAGAACAATCTACAAAACACACAAACAAACAAACACACACATACATACATGAACACATAGACATAAACAAGTGCAAGTGAGTTTTTCACCTACTCTTTTATTTTCCACAAGACCACATTTAAACGGGGCACATCTTCCGTTTCCGTTTCTTTTTTTACGATGGCGCCGTCACCGAAGTGGTTCCAATTGAGCGCAGTTATACCGAGAGAGAACATGTCAAGCCAGTGGAAAAAAATATGTAAACAAGCTTAGCCGACTAGCAAACACTCTTTGACCACTCCAAAAGAAACTTATTGCTTTTCTGTCGTTTTGAAGCTTTTCGAATTTACTCAATCCTTTAGTTTATCTTTTCTTCTTTCAAAGGTCTGTGAAAGTATTGGTAAATTGAAATTCATTTTGGGGGGCTAATTTTGGTCTACTTTTGGTAGACAAGCCAAACCAAGCCCAGCTAAGAGCGAAGCCAAAGAAGGCTGAAAAGTGTGCAGACTTTTCAAAGAGTTGAGTCTGAAATTGAGGTTGCTTGGAGATTATTTCAGGGGTAATAAGTTGGAGGTTGTTTGCTCAGAATTGCCTGTGGTAAATGTAGTAGAAAACATTTCATAATTTAATTAGCGTTGCTGTTAGTTAGGCAACTGTCGATGGAAAGCAAAGGAATTCATTTGGTTAGATGGGAAGCCCACAAGTGGGCCAAGGCAACAGGCATAGACCAAGTATTTCATTGCTTACATACATACCATACCATACCAAACATATATATACATACTTAATTAATAATTACTTACCTATAAAATAAACAATTTGAGATACGACACACACACACACAGACACACACAAACACTCAAGCATAATTTGCACAAAGGAAACAAGCAAAGAAGCAAAGGAATAAGCCTTTTGAAGTGAGGCTCAGACAGATAAAAGAGCAAGTCAACAAACTAAAAAAGCCATCAGACAATAAAAAGGAAAACACTACACGACCAGAGGGCAAAATAAATGCTGCAAGAGGTCAGAATTAAGCAGCCACCTAAATGTATTGAAGGATCAACGATTACGAAAGTGGAAAAACAAAAACAAAAACACAACAAGAAAAAACATCATTAAGAATTTAGCAAAAACGGTCAGTGTCACTACCAAAGTATAAAAACAAGTTGAAAAGAGAATTAGAACAACAAGAATGAGTGTAAATTACTTGAACGAATTACAAATTAAAGACAAAACACGAAACGATACACTTGCTCAAAAAGACAAGAAATACTTAAGAATCTGTCAATTGGGACCCTTAAAAATTCGATTCGTTGATGGAGAAACTTGAATTATAAGTAGTCTATAGACTATAGCATATAAATATTAAATAGTCACTCTGTTGATGTTGGGTCTTATAAGACAATAAGAAGCCAAAGAATCCTGAGTTATAGCTAGTCCATATATATAATATATCATAATATACTTGGATGAATAGGCAAGAAATTTTATATAGTCATTCTATTGGGGCCCTGAAAAATTTTATTCTCAAAACTTTTTTTTTAAACAAGAAGAATCTCAGAGAATCCTGAGTTATAGGTAGTCCATAAGATATATCATAATATACTTGGCTGGAGAGACAAGAAATCTTAAATAGTCTCTCTGTTGGGAGTCTAAAAAAGTAGTTTCTTAGATGGGTTTAATAAGACAAGAAAAAACCAAAGAGTCCTGAGTTATAGCTAGTCCATAGAATATATCATAATTCACTCGTTTGGATAGACAAGAAGTATTATATAGTCTTTCTGTTGGGGCCCTGGGAAATGTTATTCTTAAAATGTTTTTTGAAACAAGAAGAATCTCAGGGAATCCCAGGTTAAAGGTAGTCCATAATATACTTGATTAGAAACACAGAAAATTTAATAAGCTTTCTCGAAATGGGAGCTAAGATTCTTGGGCTCTGCGACTCCTTTTTTAAAGTAGAAGAAATTTCAGAGAATCCCGAGTTATATGTAGTCAATGTCTTTCCCAATGAACTAATAAATTTGACTCATATAATGCTTAGCAATCTCTTCGCATATATACCCATTTATTATTTAAATTCTTAAATATTTCCGATTTTGAAGTGAATTCAATAGAGATTTTAAGAAATATAAAAATTTCAAAATTTCCAAGCTTAAAGTAAAAGCGAAAAAATGTTCATTTATAAATGTTCTTTTGGGCAAATTTATTGTTGGCCAACTTGTACCTTCCCTTGTTTTAGTTTTTCTTTATTCAGCAAGTTGTTGGGGTTTCTTTGATGTCGGTTTTTCTCTCTTTTTGTTGGGTTCATAATTATGCATATAAATATTTGTGTAGCCCTTCGAGGCTGCGCTTTCTTTGCTAAAGGCATACAAGTCAGGCATTTTTTTGTGGAAACTGTACAGACTTTTGAGAGGCTCCAAAGCAATCTCTCGATATATCAAAGCTCAAGCTTTAGTCTTAGAGTATCTCTAAGTCAGTTGGCTCTATTTTTTTCTTTCTTTTTTTTTGAGTTCCAAAAAGATAAAAAAAAAACTTTTGGATAAATTTGTTTGAGTTTTTAGGTTGAAAATCTCTGGGGGGTATGAGCCAAATAAGTTGTAACTAATAAAGCAAGTGACTGACACAGTCACACACACACACAGAAATTTTTAAAAACATGACAAGGAAAATGAGCAAATAAATTAAAAACGAATTAAATATGCGAGCTGAGCTACTCACAGGTAGATAAAGAAAAGAAAAATGAAAATAAAGAACAAGAAAATAAAAAAAAACGAAGACTGAATCAACTCAAAAACGACAACAAAAACAAAAAATAAAAGAAGGAAAACAGAGACAACAAAAAAAAACTCAAAGAAACTGCCCAGCAAGAAAAAACCAGAATAAGAAGAGAGAAAACAAAAAATAAAAGCAAATAGAGATTTTCTGAAAAGCAAAACAAAAAAAAAAAAGAAAAAATAAAGCAAAGAAAAGAAGAAAATTTTTCAACAGTCCAAGAGTCCAATTACTGTAAAATAAATCGAGCAACGGTAAAGTTGTTGGAATATAGTCAAGAAAATAGTGACCAAGGGCTTTAAGCTTCAAGAGTGTTGGCAAGTGTTGAATAAGACAAACAGAGCTGCCAACTCTTTTAAATATGATTTGAATTTGTAAAGAAATTCTTTCGACCAAATTGGATGCGGTGAAACTTTTCAAAGAGCTTCTTCTTCTTCTTGCTTTGGTTTCATTTATTTTTAGAAATAATTTCCAAAAACCAATGAGATGTCATTTGTTAAAGTCTCACGAGTCTCAAATATGGGCAAGATAATTAAAATAAATGAGGGGAACGAAAGATGACATATGAAAAATTGTAAATCTTTTCTCGGTCTTCCCATATTTTCTTTGGTGGAGTTTTTCGTTTTTCTCTTGAAAATTTTCCAGTTTTTTTTTTTTGTGGAAATCTCAGCCTATGTGTGTGTGTGTGACAAGCAACAGCTGTTGTCTCTGTTACAAAAATGTTCTCCCTCTCTCTTTCTCTATCTCTCTCTGTCTTCCCCTTGGTCGAGTAATTCAATCTGAAATTGTCTGTGTGTTTTTGCCTGTTTTTGCCAGTTTGTTAAACAATTTCCAAATGTCATGGCAAACTCTTGGGCAGCTGTAAAAAAAAAAAAAAAAAACGAAGCTCCAACTTGCTTAATTTCTTTGCTTTTCCGGGTTTCCACTGAGATCAAAAAATTATCAATTCCTTTGCACTTACAAATTATAGTTTTTTTTTTTGAAGTGACAAATTAATGCTGAGACAACAACTGAGAGAATCCAGTCAACCGAAAGAATCAACCAAAGACACTTGACAATTCCTGGAAAAATTTTGCTCTAAATGCCTCGACAGTCTATGGATTCCCGTTTGTTGTCATTCATTGAATTATTATGTCATATTTCGGACCAGAGATTTTCCCAAGTTCCTTAACCAAAAAAAAAAAGGAAAAAAAAATAATAATACAAAAAAATGAAGCACACAAAAAAATAAATGCCACAAAAATAATAAATCGACCAAAATGCCACAATATTTTCTCTCTCTCCCTCTGTATGTGTGTGTGTGTGTGTGTTTTGGTGTGTGTGTGTGTTGCTGTCAGTGACTGACTCGAGGTCGTATCCTGTGCTTTTCATATGCTTCTGGTCTTTGCTGATGCTGCTTCTGAGTGCCTATAAATATTTTGACAGCACACGACCAGCCCGACGGCCTCAACTCCAGAGCAACATAAGCCAACGTATTCACCTGACATAGACTCAAATACCCTCACCCATTTGGCCAATTCTAAATGCAAGGCATACTCGACTAGATCAACTCGGATGGGATCAAGTTTTATTGAAGACAAAATGATCTAGAGGTCCGGAATTATCTGGGTCTAAGAAGAGCATATTTTGGCTCTGGGATCTTCAGGTTTTGGAAAAATAATCGACTAGGTCAGCTCGGATGGGATCAAATGACCTAGACGTCCGGAATTATCTGGATCCAGAAACAACATACTTTTGCTCTGGGATTTTCAGGTTTTGGAAAAATAATCTCAAGAAGTTCGGTTAGCTATATCAAATAAAGATTTTTAAAATAAGCAGGCCTATTTTCTGGAGTTTGCTTTAATAGACTTTGCATGGGTCAGCAGGGGATATAGGGTTTCAAGGTATCCAGATATATATTAGTAAAAAGAAATTATAATTATTACGATAATTTATGAAAAAGATATTAATCTGAGTTATTGAAAAATAGTTAGGTTGGACTAAAAATAATCAGATAAATTGTCCGGGTTTTTATTTACTGGATTTCTCACGAGTCAACAGGGGATATATTTAGGGTATCGGGGTAACTGTATATATGCAGATCTTAGCAGAAAAAGCTGAATATTATTCTAATACATTACAAAATAGATCTTAACCAGAGTCTGAGTAACCGATTTAAGTCGGTCTACAGATGATATATATCGGAATGCATGGTATCTATATACACTCTGATTTTATTCAATATTTTAGGATATCTTTTATATAAAAACCTAAAATAGATCCCAACCTGAGTCTGAGTAAGATTAAATAACCGAATTAAATAGGTCAGCAGATGATTTATAATGGATTCCGTAGTATCTGTATATTATCTCTGATTTTATTCAACATTTTAGGATTTTTTTTATAAAATATTTTCCTGAGTAATCAAAAAGTGAAAGGAAAGCCAGGAATGAATTGATCTATTTACCTTCAATTATTTTTGAATTTTTTTATCTCCCTCAAAGGCTTTTTTTTTTTTTGTAAATTTTAATGAAAATGCAAGTCATAATTTGGCTGGTTAGAGTATATGAACTTTGAACTTGGGCAACTATGAAATTTTCAGCCCATCCTTCACGCACTCACTCACTCCCCTCTCACTCTCTCTCACTCTCCTCTCTGTCTCTCTCTTTCACGCTCTTTGTCTTGCTTTATGCTTTGGTCTGGTCTTGCTTTAACATTTTGTTGACTTTGTTTTGATAAGAAAGCGAGCATGTGTATGTGAGGCTCTGAAGCTTTTTTTTCAAGTTTTTTCTTTCCCATTTTTTTTTTTTTTGTTTTTGGTAGTCTTATGACTGTACATTTGTGTTCACCGTACCCTTTCACACATACATGGAGATGCCCGGTCACATACAAAATGATGTTGACGCCCGTGCCGTGTATGCAGTCTGAGCTATTTTAAATGCGGCGGTTGAGCTGTTTGCATTGGCAGAGTGTAGGCGCTGCGTATGTGCCTCTATGCGTGTGTGTGTGTGCGCGGGTGTGTGGGTGTGTAGATGCGTGTGTGATTGCAGTGCTTGTACGTGCCTGAATGTATCCATGTGTGTTTGTGTATGCAAAGCGAAATCACCGCTAGTTTCGTTTGTTTGTTTTGTTTCATTTTTTCTCTCTTTTTTTTGTTTTGCTTTCTTTTTTTTTTTTGTTGCGTTTGGTGCCTCCTCCACCTTTTGCAATCAGCTTAAAATTGGCTCCCCCAATTCTTTGTTGGCCGCGTTGGTCAAAAGTTTTGCCTGGCTGCGTCAGTTGACCATTTCAGCCGTGGGGTCAATTACAATTCCCATCGATTTGTCATCGATTTTTTGTTGTTGTTTTATTTTTGTCGCCTGAGCAAAGCGAATTCCCCACAATTTACAAAAGATGCAAATATTTTATTTGCGGTCAACGGAAGCCAAACTGAATTTGCCAATTTTTTTTTTTTTTTTTAGGAATAAAAGTTTATGGGAAATTTATTTTTAACTTATATTTGACACTCTGACAGCCCACACATTTGCAATTACTACATGCCCCTCCTCCCACTCCCCCCTTTCACTCACACGCTATCAGCCCTTTTCAATATTATTTTATGGGCATTTCTTTTGGGCAAAAAAAAAAAAAAAAAACAAAATGAATGAATGACAGAAAAGGCTATGAGTCAGGCTAGCAGTGTCAAAATATCCAAAGTTGAGGTTAAACTAATTCAAACGGGAAAGGGTAATCAATGTTCGCACTAACTGGCATTTTGACTGACTGAAGGCAGGCCCAAATGATTGCTAATAGCCACTTTGAATTAGACAGAGAAGGCAATGGGAAAAAAGTGTTTAGAAGGGACTGAAAATTTTGTAATAAATTTAAAAAAAAATCTTGGGCATTTTTCTATTTCTCTCACATTGAAAATGCAGATAATTTTCCCAAGCAAAATCATGTAATTCTCATGGAAAATCTTCATTGATATTCCAAGTGAAAATGGAAGTGAAAATGACTGAAAATCCTGAAAAAAAATTGCTTAAAATTCCTAGGAAGTTTTCTATTTCTCTCACATTGAAAATGCTGAAAATTTTCCCAAGCAAATCTTGGGCATTTTTCTATTTCTCTCACATTGAAAATGCAGAAAATTTTCCCACGGAAAATCATGTAATTCTCATGGAAAATCTTCATTGATATTCCAAGTGAAAATGGAAGTGGAAATTACTGAAAATTCTGAAAAAAATTGCTTAAAATTCCTAGGAATTTTTCTATTTCTCTCACATTGAAAATGCTGAAAATTTTCCCAATGAATATCATAATTCTCATGGAAAATTTCCATGGATATCCAAAGTCAAAATTCATATAATTTTCTTGGAAAATCTTTAATGGATATTCAAAATAGCCACAAAATATTTAAGGCTTTGGAATTTCAGGTTTAATTAAATGCTTGCCAGGTTAACCAGGTTCGGTCGAAGATATTGAAAATTGTGTAGGCAAATCAATTGACCTGGACAAATGTCAGAGAAAGGTTTTATTTCCGAGGCCCTGTCAACCTTTCAATATACAAAAAAGGGCTGCCAACGATTTCCGACTGCTCGAAAATAAACAAATAAAAGACCTGTCCCCGGATACTGTTGGACAGTTCCGCAGTGGACAATTTTATGACCAAGAGATCTGTTGTTGAAGTGGCTTTATAATTTTTAAATCTATATTGAAAGCTCTATTAAAAATTAAAAAAAAAAAAAAATGAATTTGCATAAAACTCTTTGTAGTCAGACCACAGCACAGCAGCTGTCAACTGGTTGATATTTGCTTTGGCCCAGGCCTCACTTTCTTGTCAGAATCAGATTCTTTCCGCCCGGAACTAGTTAATTTAATTCCGGACAAATCAAGCCATATTCCCTGAAAATCAAAAAAAAAAAACAAAGTAAGGGGAAATTCAATTAATAAGTGAAACCTTGTGGTGATTGCTCAGCTCAGAAAGCGATTGCATAACTTTAAGGATCCCAGTAAAATGTTTTACTAATTAAGTGCCGATTAGCAAGAAATTTTTCTTCCTCTTCCTAATTGTTGTTGTTGTTTTTATTATTATTATTTTTTTTGAGTTGAAAATTAAGTCGAACAATTTATGCAATTTGTGGGGAAAATTCTGTGCGTGTTTGTGAAACGGGGTCAGAGAGTAAATTAATCCATCAACCGAACTGTACTGCTCTTTTGGGCTAACTCCTCCTCCCCTTTCGCCCCCATCACCCTTCCCACTCCACCCTCCATCCTTTGAGCTGACTTATAAGTAATTGGGAAATACCGAATGAATTCAGTTCTGGAGAGCTGCTTTCTTCGATAAACTCTTGTTCGAAACCCCCAAAGCAGCAGCCAGTTGAAAATTCCTGCTTCTTCGTCGTCTTCTTCTTGCGGCTAAGAGTCTTTAATTGAGTGGTGGGGTGTGGTGTGGGGGGGGGGGGGGGGAAGGAAGAGTCTGCTTTGGACCATCAAACATTTGACCTTAGCCATGCATCACAATCATTTGCGGCAAGCTGAAATGTGTGCCACCGAAATGCGTGCAACCGCCCACAAGTCGTCAAATTGGTTTTTGTGGCCACCATAATCTGGTTCTACAGGGGGCGGAGGAGTGGAAGAAGACGCCTTAACACAACTTGAATTTAACCAAATAACAATTTGAGCCAAAGACATTTTCGACTTTGCCTAGGCAAAACTTTCTTTTTTAAAGCTCTCCCAAAACAGCCAAATCGAATTTTATATTAAAGGAGTCTTATATTCCTGCAGGAGGAGGGTGGGGGTGAGGGTAGCACCAGGACAGAACTGGGCTGGTTTGGTCTGGGCTTAGGTTAGGCAGAGGTAAGCAGACCAAAACACGCACAATAAATTAACCAAATTTATGGTTGCCGTGTCGCCTCAACTCACTCTGTCTCCCTCTCGCTCTCTCTCTCTCTCTCTCTCTCTTTATATTTCTGTCTCTGTCACACGGAAAGACTTTGCCAAATTCATGCACTTCGCCTCCATCTTGGCTTGCTCCGGCCCCGCTCTGTTTTATTTTATTTTTTCGGCACTTTTACCACTTTCGCGTGCCTTTGACTCCCCCAAAAAAAAAATAAAAGAATAAGTTGAACTCAACTTGAAGTCAACGCAAGTCGGTCGATTTTGGCCACGAGGAAAAAAACTGCTTCACCTTATATTCCTTTTATGAATACTCTTTTTTGGAAAAGTTAGAGAATTGAGTTTTATTTTAATTTAACTTTAATCTGGTTTTAGTATTCTGAAGATATTTTTTGGATATTTATTTTTATTATTAAAATTTGTTTATTAAATAATTTGTTCATTTTTTATAATTTTATTTTTATTTATTGTTCCATGTTTTTTTATTATTATTATTATTTTTTAATTTTATTTATTTTTACTTATTTTTATTATTATTATTATTATATAACTTGTTAATTTTTTATATATATTTTTAAACAAAATTTTTTATTTATTGTAATACGTGTTTTTATTATTATTTATTTATTTTTTGTTTTACTTATTTTTATTATTATTATATAATTGATTAATTAAAATTTTTTTTTTTTATTCATTGGTCTGTTTTTTTTTTAATTTAATTTATTTGTTTTTTATCTTTAATTTATTTTTTAATTTTTAAATTATTTTTATTATTATTATATAATTTGTTAATTTTTATATATATTTTTATTTATAATTTAATTACTTTTTTTATATAATTTATTTTTTAATTTTTTTATATTTAATATATTTTTTAATTTTACTCATTTGTATTATTATTTATTTATTTATTATTATTATTTATTTATTATTATAAATTTTTTATATCACCATATTTTATTTATTTTTTGCTTCTATTTTTATTATATTTTTTTTTTGTTGTTTCTTTTTGATTATCGTATTTTTTATTTTATTTACTTTTATTTAATTATTTTATTTTATTTTATTTCCATTTTAAGTATTTTTTTGATTATTGTTATTTTTAATTTAATTGAAAAAATTAAAATTTTTTTTTTTTTGGTGGGGGTAACACTTTTTTTTTAAATGATTAAAGGATTAGCAAATCCTTTCTATGATTTAGCCAAAACTTTGAGCTACTCAAG
This sequence comes from Scaptodrosophila latifasciaeformis, assembly GCA_037075145.1. Classification (NCBI taxonomy): domain Eukaryota; kingdom Metazoa; phylum Arthropoda; class Insecta; order Diptera; family Drosophilidae; genus Scaptodrosophila; species Scaptodrosophila latifasciaeformis. The sequence continues at coordinate 6,074,356 of JBAMCM010000073.1, forward strand.
CCTCAATTTTAAGGAGATTTTGAAAATACCTCCTAAGTAGGTTTCCCCTTCAAAGAGGAACAAAAAGAGAAACCTTTTGCATTCCTATTATGTCATATATACATTTATTTATTTTTTTTATTATTATTATTTTCTTGTTCCACACTTTTGTTCTCTAATTTTATTTGGCCTTGAGTCCTGTTAGTGTGTGAGCGAAAGAGGTAAGAAAAGCCCAAAGGAGTAGGCAAAATAACAGAAAGCAATGGCCGACTTTGATTGTCATGCTAACTTTAAGCGCATAACTTGGCAGTGAAAGTTACAAGCAGCCCCTACCCACTACCCCACCTCCTGCTCCTACCCCCGCCCCTTCTCTGAGCAACTAGAAACTGCCGCTAAGCGACTTAAATGGGCTTAAGTAATGTGCTCGACATTCTCCTCTTCCTCCTCCTCCTCCGTCTCCTCTTCTTTTTCTTTTTCTTCCTCTGACATGGCTTTTTTCGTCTCCGTTTGCTTTAGCTTTCGAAAAAAAAGAGAAGAAGAAGAAGAAGAATTTGTTTTATTATATCAAAGCCAAGTGAGCCAGGCAATGAGTGGCTGAAGTGCGCCTGAAACAACACGACTCAAATTTCAGTTTCAATTTGTTTTTGGGTAACGCGAGACTCTCTCTCTCTCTCTCTCTGTCTCTTTGGCCCACGCTCTTTAGCATTCATTTCTCATTTGATTAGTCGAGCAGCCAAAGCCAAAAAGCAAATTCAGACACCCACCAAATAGAATTTTTCTCCTTCCCCTCCCCCCGTCTCCCTCACTCTTTTGAATTTCATTATTAATGGAACTTTGATTAAATTGCCTGGCCAATATTTCGTTTTACATTAACTAAAAACAAAAAGAAAAAAAAAAAAATGTTGTGATATGCGTGTATGGGTCAAAGGCTAAACGCTACCGGTCTGCCCGGTCATATACATAAAAAATTTACGATAACAAATTTAAGCAAATTAGGAAAGACCAAAGAGTGCCAACGCCAACGACAGCACCAAAGGCAAAGGCAAAGCCAGAGGCAGAGGGCAGAGGCAGAGGACGGAGGCAGCGAAATCCAGCATCATCAACTCTGCTGGCGCGGATAACGGAAGAGTTTGGCGTGTGCAGCGCTGCAGAAAATTTGATTTGCAGTCACACTCACACTCACTCCGTCACACACCCTCCTACCCTTCTGTCCTGGGCCGTCCAGGCGACTCAGCCTCTGCTTAGCTTTGCAAAAGTCAAAAGGCCGCAGGTGTTTTTTTTTTATTCCTTATACCGTTTTTGCAGTAAAAGCGAGTATATTGATTTTATACTGCACTGAAACAGACTCTGGAATATTCTGGATCTGTTGATACCATTTCCGAGTCAGCAGAACGAACGAAATGATTGAATGGGAATTTTTTTTTTTTTTTTTTTTTTGACATTTCGAAGCTAGGCAATTGAATCAAGTGTCGAAAAGTGTAGGTGGACTTCGTTAAATGGCAAATTATCTTTCTCTTTAATTGGCTAACACCGTCAGCATTTACTGCCTAACTGACTGAGTGACTGACTGACTGGGTTGACCCGGGCTTAGAGTTGATATGCTAGACTCGCTATGTTTACCAAATGAAATAACATACACACAAACACACACACACATACAGAAGTATACAAAAGAAAAAAAAAGAAGGCAATTCAATTTTCAAGGCCAGTCGACCACGGCTGCCGTCAGCCATGGGCAAATGCATTAAAAATAAAACCAAATTAAATTGACTTTGATAACAAGAAGAGAACCGCAACCAATGCCAGACTCACTTTAACCAGAAAATAGATATTATATTTTGATTTCTTGGAATACCGAGTAATGGGCCTTTTAGTTTTTTTTCTCTCTCTCTTTTCTGAATTGAGCAATGCAAATTGATTGCATATTTCGTAAGAACAAGAAAAAATAACAATGCCAAAGGCAATGGGTATAACCAGTAAATCAAATATGCGCGGACAACTAAGCAAATCTGAGGAAACCAAAAAGAAGAAGAAGAAGAAAACACACCTCTCAATAATCTCTCTTTGCAAACTTGGTTCTCCCTCTCTCTCTCTCTGTCTGTCTCGCTTTAACTCGACAACATCTTCAACACTCAAGAATAGCGGAAAGACTAACACCTCCAAAAATAAAGGTTAGCTAGATTATTCAGCACATATTGAAGTTCCCATACTCTTTTTTTGTTAATCTCTTTTTTCATGGAAAATTTTTGTAGTCTACTTTTTAGGGCTCGGCTTTTTGCCCAAGTCTGCCAAAGGCTAATTATGATTTTTGTATTTTTTAACATATGTTGAGAGCAAATCTGTAATATCAAATATCAGATTTGATGAAGATTGATTTTTGACTGGCTATATGGAAAAAGACTTAATTAGGCTGGCAGACAGCCGCATCGAAAAGAGTACAAAGCCAAAATGTGAGAGGTGGGTGAGGAGAGGGTATAGCAGCAGCAGTAGCTTGGTATATCTCATCTCAGCGAAATCACAATGGATTGAAATGGCAATAACGGGAACTCACAATGACGCTGACAACACTAAAGACGAAGACAACGACTACAACGACGACGATGAAGACGACGAAGCGCGTTATAACAAATTCTAATAAATAACGAAATTGTTATTGTTGCCAAGTCAACAATCTGAGTCTGCTTGCCTGCTTGCTGGCTTGGTTTATCCTCTCTGGTCTGGGGGGGTGGTCTGATGGGGTTGGCATAGATGGAATTGGTTATACATGAAACACGTCTAGAAGGTGACAACAAATGCCAGATGCCTTTGTTAAATCATCTAACTGACTGACTGACTAACTGACTATGTGACTGGCAAGGCTTCAGGCTTGAATCTCTCATATTAAATCGAATTGATTTCAATTATTCAATGTTCGAAAATTGCCAAACAGATGCACACATAAATCAGGTATTTTCGAGAGGACTTAAAAGGTCTTAAAAAAAAAATTTTCTGACTTGCCGAATTAATTGGTTGATTGGTTCAAGGATTTTTGATTCTATTCTTCCGATGCTCATTAGATTATATCCAAAGGAAATTATTAAAAAAAAAAAAATACCAGACCAGATTAACTCAAACAAAGAGCCAAAAGAACAAAGCAAAAAAAAAAAAAAAAACTTCCTGAATCAAAAATAAACCAAAAGTTCTTCACTTCTATTGTTGGCAAGAATTCAGACTGGCAAGTAAGAAGAATAGTTAATCCTTTTCACATTGTTCAATTGTTTTAAGCTTTATCCTGGGAATAATTTTTGGTTCAAGTCATAGCTAATCGATAAGGGCAAATTACCCAAGGGCTGCCCGATTGAATAACAATGATAATTGAAATTTGAGCTTTAATTAACAATTACATTGGCCTTCGGGATAAACGAATCAAATTGCACTTGACATGCTCTGCGTAATATCCACCAAATGATTTACATTATTTTTTTTTTATTCTGAAAAAAAAAAAAATAATCAGAATGAATTTTAATTTCATTCAAAAAAAAGAAAGGACCAAACTATTTAATTGGCTTTTCCCTTTGAATATTTCAAAATTTCCAATTGACAGTTGGAGTGAAGCAGGGAAAAAATGAAGCCGATATTTATCAACACCAAAAATGACTTACTTATTTGTTTTCCCTATTAAATCGGTATTTATAATGTTTTGTTTTTCAATTTGAAATTGGCAAATAATTACAGAAGCTGACTCGCCTCTGGCTTTTTTTTTTGCACTACAAATAAGCAATTAAAATTTATGTTTCAAGCCAACCGGTAAATGGCTAAGTGAATACTCTTTTTAGTTTTTAATCAATTCAGGCAAACTTGGCAAACTTTTAACACCAAGCTGAAATGATATTTCAGCCCAAAGAGAAAACCAAAGTGGCAGCTGGGAGTGAGAGGAAAGATGTAATAATCATAACAAGGTTTTCAAATTATGCAATCAGCTCGGCCCTTTGGGCACTTGCAATTACCTAGAGTGCGGGCCAAGTTAAAAGCGACAACAACAACAACACAAACAACAACTGTAAACTGCTTAGTTTCTAGTAATGCAAAAAGGCGAAAGGCCACCAAATAGCTGACTTTCTCAGACAGAGAAAGAGAGATAGCTAAATAGGCCAGGCGAGATAGAGATGGATTGAGATGAGAATGGAAAAGAGGAAAAACATTTACGCAAATGACAAGAGCAAAAGCAACTTGTCAGTTGCAACTTCTAAATAAATAAAATAAGACAAGAGCAAGGAAACAGTGGAAAATTTCGAAATCAGCTTTTCTGAAAGCCCCCCCCCCCCTGCCCCCGCCATTTCCCAAACATAGCCGAGATTTTTATTTCTTGCCACATGTTGCACACACACTGTACACTTTATGCCACTTTCAATAACTCATTTTGTAGCACTTTCAAACTTGACCTAACCACAAAGCATGCTGGCTAACTTAACCCAACACTTTCTAACCTTTCAAATTGCATTCCAAGACGAGACTGTACTTTTGTGTAAAAAGCCTTTTTTGATTTTTGCATTTGTTTTGACAGGTTATTGTCTATATTTTTATGCTACTCAAATGTCAGCTTAAAAAAAAATAATAATGTTTCTTAGTATTCAAAGAGCGAGGCTGTACTTTTTTCAAAAAAAAAAACTCAGATTTTTCCAATAGTTTATTCAAGGACTTTATTTGTTTTAGTAACTCAAAAGGATTTGATATTTTATAAATTAATAATTTTCTTAGAATTATTTTCTTTTCTCAATATTTTTTTAATATGAAGAATCCTATGAAATTTGTTATGAATCTGTTCCGTTGAAAAAAAAAATCAAATGCAATCCAATTTATTGATTCCTTATTTGCACTTATTTTTCTGCAGAATCAAGAAGGTAATCTTTCAAAGACGCTAAAGAGTTTGCACTTTTTGCAATCGAAATTCACAGGGGATGTAATCAGCTTGTTATGTGATTGATTGAACAGAGTATTCGTATTTCTATTTGATTTTGCCATTAAACTAATTACCAAATGACCTGAGACTTATGCTAAAAATCACAAGAGCTCTCAACTTAATGAGTCGATAAAAAACATTTACACTATCACACACACACACACACCCACACCCACACATGTGGTGTGTATTTCTATTTCTTTTTTTTAAAGAATTTGCATTTTTAATTTATCCAAAAACCAGGTTGCTTCACTCATTTAATTAGTCTGGCAGCTGCTGAGGGGTAAGGGGCAGAGGAGGCAGAAGGTAGCAAAATTGGTGGCAAGACTAAATGAAACTTTCAACTTACTTAACCAAGACTGGCAGCCTTGTAACTTTCCAACCATTCAACACTTCATTAAGAAGCTTCAAATCAGTCCAGACCTACCGAGAGCTCTGCAGATGGAGCAGACTCAGCCAACATGTTGCACAGACAAGTTGGAAGTTGCAAGAGGCACTAGTGTGTGTGTGGTTGGGTAATTTTGATTTTGCTTTGACGCGGCTGCACTCGCGTGTGAATAAGCCAAGAGGGGCGGGTGGAATGGGAGAGGCAAAACTTTAGCTTTTAACAAAGTTTTCACACTTTGACTGGACAGCAAAGAGTATTAAAAACAATATGAATAAAACTAAAAAGCAAGCTCACTCGAAATGTGCGAATATAATGCCAACAAAAGCGCTTTCAAAACCCTCAAAGATGGCTCTGTTGCGATACTGTTTTCAAAGTAAATTAGTTTTTAAAGAGTGTAAATTGGAATTATCGGGTATTCATCCATTAAATTTGATCTGGTTCAAGATCAAAAATGGATTATATTGAGTAGACTGTTTAATATAAAAAGGTATCATCATAGAGTGATCAGCTATGATGCAGTTATAGCTGAGTTATCGGAGCTATGATCAGGGCTATATCATATATAAAATATCTTGGGTATCTCCAAATCCAACTGATTTAGTTCTGATGTTTTTCAATGGTAATAAAAGTCTCAACAAGATAGCTCTGATATGATTTCATGTTGATCGAAGATATAGGAGTTATGATCCGGGCTATATCATATATAAAATATCCTGGGTATCTTCAAATCAAACTGATATAGCTGTGATATATTTCAAGAACTCAATGATAACACAAGCCTTAATATTATGGGTCTGATATGATATGGGTGTGATAGTTTGAAGTAAAGATAAGAGGGAAACTTGGGACTCTTTTAAGATCAAAAACTTCCTGGGAATAATAGATAACTGGAACCCACAATTTATTTATCCATACTTTGAGTGAATCTGGGGTCTCTATCTTGGACTACTTTGTACATTCAAAACAATTTTTATTTATGACAAAAAGGAGCATCTATTCTTCGGTGAACCGAAGGTAGACAGAAAAAATCCTTTGCTATTCTATCTTGTGTCATACATCGGCTCAGGTAAACGCGTGGCAAGAGTTTCGGTACGCAAAAAAAAAGGGCTCAGTGAATGCAGGCGTTTAATTGTATGTAATTCTTTTGTTTTGTCTAGAAACTGAATAATAAAAAAAAGGAAACCGAATACCTTTGAAAATAGTTAAAAAAGAAATCACACAAAAAAAAGGAAGTAACAAGCCAACAGAAAAAATGTCCTCGGGCGAAAACAAAGGCAAAAATGCCGCTGGCACCAGCAGTGCCAGTGGCTCCGGCAATGGCGATGGCCATATCACAGCCACTGTCTCCCCACCTCAGTATATAATAACCACACCCAGTGAGGTGGATGCAGACGAGGTGCGCTCCATGGCCGGCGATGAATTCAGCCTGCAATCCAGCGATGATAATGTTTTCCTAAACGAACAACAACTCCAGCAACAGGAATTCCAGCAGGTGAAACAGCAGAAATTCAGCCAAACCACTTCCTCGTCCTCAACGAAAGTGGCCACGCGTTCCTATTCGGTGACCTCCTCCAGCAGCAGCAGCGCCACCCAGCAGATTCAACAACAGCAGACCCAACAAATCCAGCAAGTCCAGCAAGTTCAGCAGCAAAAGATCATGTCCTCGAGCACACGCAGCCAGAGCCTGCAATCCTCCACGCTGTTGGGGGCCAGCGGTGCGATAACTCCCTCTGGCAGCCATACGCTGACCACTTCCTCGGCCTTGGCCCAGCAGCTGAAGGCCCAGTCGAGCACATCGATTGTCACCAGCGAACAGAGGAGCAGCACCAGCAGCAGCAGCACCAGCTATATGCACAAGACCTTGTCCAGCAATTCGGCCACCAGCGGCAGCGGCGCATTGCCTGGCACAAGCAGCAGCTCTACTGGCTCGGCCGCTGGAGCCACGGTGTCCAAATCGAAATTTCAGAGCTTCTTGCAGCAACCGGAGGGTCATGGCTTTCTTACGGCCCATCAGAAGCATGTGCGACAATTCGTGCGCTCCACCTCGGCCCACTCGGAGGCGGCGGCCGCCATCACACCCATCAGCGGAGCCAGGCCGGAGAAGTGCATACGCAGCGCCTCGGCCCAGATTGATGATCCCACAGCGGCGGCCAGCGAGGGCGACAGCCAGATGACCATTTCGAAGCTGGGCCTCCAACAGTCCTCGATACTCATCTCCAAGTCGGCCGAGACCATTGAGATGAAGAGCAGCTCCTCCACCTCGGCCAGTGCCGGCATGCGCACCCAGTTGACCCTGTCGGGTGGATTTTTGGCTCCGCCAAATCGTAAGATCACCATACTGAGTCCCATACATGCTCCGCCCGGATTGCACGATATGCTGAAGCGCTCCGGCCGCTCACCCTTGTCACCGCGCATCAGTTTCCCCGGCAGCGAGGCAGATCTCTTTGGGTAAGTCAGAAATATACACCCACTCGACAAAATTTCCCACGGAAATTTGATCTAGGTCAAAGGAAAAGCCTAGCTAATTAACCAATATGAAAAATTAAAAGGAATCTCTCACACAACGAGCAAATGGCAACCCCAACTAGAAAACTTGTGTATTTCAAAGTTTTTCTTTTCGGTTTTCTTTTGTCTCTGGAGAATCCGCTTATTGGCTTTGCCTATAAGATGAAATACTCTGTGGGTGTGAACTAAATGAGCATAAAATAAACAAGAAGAACAAAGAAAACCAAAAAGATTGACAAAAAGAAAAATCAAGTTCAAAATTGAGGAAAATACTTTCAATTAAAAAATCATTAAATTCACCTTGGTGACTTTGGCTTTAATCAGAATTCAGGGTCCCCACGGCCCCGTCAGCTTAATAGATTTATTAAAAAATATGCGAGACAAAAAAATATACCCAAGGGAATATTTTGTAATAAAAAGTTTCATGTAAATATATGAATTCTCATATTGACAAAATGCAAATAGTTGGAAATATATTAACAATTTCTTTCTATTCTTTTCGCATGGTTTCCATGAAATTTTCCACAAATTTTGCAGTTATTAATTTATAGCCAAAAGTGCTTCGGGTAAGACTTTTGGTTCCTTTGAATTGTATTGCCATTGGGCAAATAATTCACTGTCCATCAATCCATCGATAAGCCCTCAAGGTCTTCTGCAGTTCCGAGAATGTTTTGATAGTCCAACTTAATTTGACATTTAATTATGGACTTGAGCATGTAAGTCTTTTCCAAAGGTCAGCAAGAAATAAGCCAAAGCAATGACAACTCAGAAATAAAATCATAACATTCCGAATTGCCACAGTAGACTTTCCTGGCTATTGATTTTTTTTTTTTTTTTTTACTTCATGTGGAATTTCTTATAGTCGCTGACTTGGCTGACTATAGCCTTGTTATTACCTGGGCATAGCCTGATTATAGCTTGACTGACTCTAGCTTGACTATAGCCTAACTATAACCATAACCTGACTATAGTTTGACTATAGCCTGACTATAGCCTGACTATAGCCTGACTATAGACTGACTATAGACTGACTATAGACTGACTATAGACTGACTATAGACTGACTATAGACTGACTATAGACTGACTATAGACTGACTATAGACTGACTATAGACTGACTATAGACTGATTATAGACTGGCTATAGACTGACTATAGCCTGACTATACCTTGACTATAACTTCAGTATAGCCTGACTATAGCCTGACTAACTTCACAACAGTCTGACTATAGCCTGCCTATAGCCTGACTATAACTTCATTATAGCCCGATATAGCCTGAGGATAGCCTGACTATAGCCTGACTATAGCCTGAGTATAGCCTAGCTACAGCCTGCTTACAGTTTGATTATAGCCTGACTATAGCCCAACTTTTCTGACTGACTATAGCCTGTCTATATCCTGACTATATTCTCACTATATCCCGACTAGCTTGACCGTAGCCTGAGTATAACCCTACCACTGTCTGCTTATCAGATTGAACAAGACGCCAAGCCAAAGATTTCCCAGATAATCGAGACGACTCACACATAATTCACCACTTAAAACTGAGCAGCTGTCACAGTGGTCGAAAACAAAATAAAATCAGGAAAATTTATGGTGTCTAACGAGGTGAAATAATGCCAACGGTTTTTATGTTCTTTTGTTTTCTACAAATATTTCTGGCATTACTCATACGCCTGTGGACAGCTAAATGTTTTGTTTTTTTAGTCTTTCTCTCTCACTCTCTCTCTCTCATTCTCTCTCTCACTCTCTCTTGTAAATTAACTTGAGGGGCTGTCAACAGCGAAATGGCTCACCTGCTTGAACAGGCTGTCGAATGTGTCACTTGGTATCATTTCTGTTTGTTCCCCTCCTCCCCCTTTCGAGCAGGGCCCAATCTGGTCTGCTTAAACGTGCTGTCAAATTGCCAAAAATTGTTTGCCATTTAATTAAATTTTAATGTGACTGCGGTGGCAGCAGCAGCAGCAGCAGCAGAACAAGCAAACTGAACAAAAGAAAATCTGGCCATATTCCCGAGCAACTCGGCCAACCCTTGAGAGTCAAACAAAATGACCCGAGCAAAGTCTACTAAAAAAAAGGAAGAGCAGAAATTAACCATAATCTGTATATTATTCTATTGGCAAAAGTTTTGCTTTCTGCCACTTTTATTATCTACTTTGGACTCACACTACCATCGTTACGGGCCGCACCAGACTTTGGCTGGCTCAAGTTTTCCCACACTTTTTGTGTGTGTGTGTTTTCCTTTGTTTTTCCTATTAACTTCCGTTTTTCTTGCTGGCTTTCTTGGAACTTGCACAATTCAATTTTCAACAAGCATAATTGCAAGTAAATGAGATAACATTGAATTATGCAAAAAGGCCAAAAGGAAGCAACCAAACAACATAGAAAAAATCAACGAAAATTGTTTACTCTTTTTGAATGGAATTTCCTTTGCCCTTTTCGAAATACAAAATCTTTTGTATAAAACTATTTCAATCAATCATTGGCTTGGCCCATCCAACTTTGGCTTACAATTTCCCGAATATTTCCGACCAGCCTCGGGCCAAATTAATCTGGTTATGCATTTTCATTGCTCAAACAAATAAACTTTTATTTACTATTATTTTTTTTTTTATACATATAAGGCCAGGTCCATGTGTTGCCAGACTTTGGCATAAAAATCCACAAACAAAATTGAAATTGTTTGTGGTGGTGTAGGTGGCGGGGGGTGTTGGGAGGGGGGAGGGGTGATAGGGCAAGGACTGTTGTTGGGCAGGAAAATTGGCGTGCTGCTAATGGAAATGCTTAACATTAATTGGCAGCAACAACCGCAGAATACAATATTCTCTCTTCTTCTTCTTCTTCTTCTCGTTCTCTATATATATTTGTAAGAGTTGGGATTGCCAGTGGGACTCGACAATGCTTCCGCTTGCCCCTCGCCCGAGAGCAAATGAATAGGAACAATGCGAACAGCGAGACTTTTCCGCTCTTGGTTAAAATTCACTCGATAAAAATTAATATTCTGCGGTTTTGTTAAGTGAACTTTTCACATTTAAATTTATAACAAAAAATTGCACACACACTAACAATATGAAAAGTTTAATTAAGTTATGTCGTAATTGTTGTCAATTTAAAAATTACTCACCGAGGGGATTGAGAGAGCAAGAGATAATTTCTGATAAACAGGATATTGTAATTATTATTGATGGCCTGGCATTTTTGTCAAGGACTCGACAGAGTCTTCATTTCGCTGAAAACATTTCAACAATTCCTCAACTTGAAATATTTATTTATTTTATTTATTTAATATTTTTTCATTTATTTAATTTAGTTTTTAATTTTGAAAATTTGTTTTTTTATTTATTTGATTTATTCTGATTTATTTTGATTTATTTATTTTATTTATTCAATATATTTTCATTTATTTAATTTAGTTTTTAATTTTTCAAATTTATTTTGATTTATTTATTTGATTTATTCTGATTTATTTTGATTTATTTTTTTTTAATTATTTAATATATTTTTATTTATTTAATTTAGTTTTTAATTTTTAACATTTATTTTATTTATTTAATTTATTAAATTTGTTCTATTTATTTATTTGATTTATTCTGACTTTTTTATTTATCTTTTTATTATTTAATTTTATTTATTTATTTTATAGTTTTTATTTCTTTTTATTGAGTCCAAAGATTATTTTATTATTTATTATTTATTTTAATTAATTTATTGAAATTATTTTGTTCATTTCCTTTTTTTTTAATGTATTTATTTTTTTAATTTACTTAATTTATTTAATTTATTTTATTTATTGTATTTTTTGATTTTTTTTTTAATTTTTGATTTTATTTTCAAATTAATTTAATTTATTATTTATTATTTTTTTATTTTAATTTAATTTGATTATTTTTGGTTTATTAATTTTATCAAAATTCATTTTATTTATTTGTATTTTTTTTATATTTTTTAATAATTTTTTTATTTGATATATTTTATTTATTTAATATATTTACATTTATTTAATTTATTTGTTGAATTTTTTCTGCCTTTTTAATTTATTTTTCATTATTTAATTTTGTTTATTTAATTTTATTTATTTATTTTATTAAATCTATAATTGTTTTTGTTTTTATTTTTTATTATTGATTCCTATGATAAATCTTTATTTATTATTTTTTTTAATTTTTTTATTTAAATTATTTAATTTATTTTATTTATTTAATTTTAATTTTGTTTAATTATTTAATTGAAATTATTTATTTTTTTATTTTTTTAGTTTACTTAATTTATTTTATTTATTTTATTTTATTTATTTTATTTATTTTATTTATTTTATTTATTTTATTTATTTTATTCATTTTATTTTATTTTATTTTATTTATAATTTCAATATCAGAATTTCGCAGAAAAGTCAAACAGATTTTCTTTACGATCTCTCAAATTTCGTGAAAGCAAATTCCAATTTTGATTGGAGGCCTTAAATATTTTACACGTGACAAGCCATTAAGTGTGCTCAGGAAAAGTATAAATTTAAATGCGATGAGTTTGTTATTTATTTTAGGCAAATGTTATTCATAATCCATAATAAAAAAAAAGAGTGGAGCGGAGAGGGCCGAAAATAAATGTAGTTGAAACCCTTTTGCTGGGGCATCGAAGCACGAAAGGTGAGAAAAGAGAGAAAGTGAAATTTACTGGGGTATTTTGTGTATCTGGGGAGAACCCGTCAAGACTTTGGACAAGGGCGACCCCAAAAGCAAAACACTTGACAATGCCACGCACTCACACACCCACACTCACACCCACCCGCTGGGGCTCCTCGAAGACCACAATTTCACATCCTCCATTCACTTTGTATGCTCACGCACAATGTCAGCGGGGCACAACCCGCCCCACCTGGCCGATGGTGGAGTCGGCTCAGTCAACCACTGGCCATGTCTTTCTTATAGGCCAAAATCATCTATATCAGCAGAATGGGACCCAGCAAGTCAGCGGCATGCTCAGCCGCCTCGGCACCTTTTCCCTACCTTTCCCCCCTCCGAAGTCTTTCGGAACATAAAATCTTTTAAAACTGACGGCTCAACTTTTGCGCTTTATGTATGCCTGACTTATGTTTACAGTTTATTTATTATTAAAAATACACAGCCAAAACTGAAACTGCTCCTGTTCCTGGCCAGGCTTCTGCTTCTTCTTCTTCTGCTTCGCCTTCGCCAGCTTCGTTGGCTTGTCTTGTTTTTGTTTGTTTGTTTGTTTATTTGCCACTGAAAAAAGGGAGAGCCAAAACAAAAGATAAAATTTGTTTTTAAAGAGATTTGCCTCTTGTGAGCTCATTTCGTTACCTCTGGGACTGGTGGCCAACCAACCAACCCAACCAACCCAACAACCGACCAAGCCAACTCACAAAACTAGACCGACGCGACGGCCTCTGGCACTGGCGGTTTGGGCTCATTTATACGTGTCAGCTTGGCTGTTGTTTTCACTTTTGGTATACGCTTTATTTGAAACTACAAAAGCGATTTCAAAATACACAAAAATTATCCACCCAGCAGTCAGCTGGAATTCGTTGAGCTTCTCTCAGCCCACCAAAAAAAAAAAAAGCTAAGCCTGAATAAACTAGAAACAGAATTACAAAAGCCAATGGAAGCGACCAAATCCATATCGGAATTAAAAAAAAAAAATAATAATAATAAAAAATAATATACAAAGTTTTATGAAAAAGCAAAGGTCAAATGAAATCCAAAACTACAATTTCAATGGAGAAAAAATTTAGTTAAACGAAAAAAATAAAATAAAAACAAGAAACGTTAAATTTGTAAAATCTCAAGAATATCAAATATCCAATAATCACAAAGCTATACAATAATAATTTCTGTAACTTTCAAAGAAATAAAACAGAAAATAAATTGAAAAAAAAAAAAAATGAAAATAATATCCCTTTATCAATGAAATAAAAAATGGAGAAGAAAAAAATTGAAACTATGAAAAACTTGATAAAATAAAATAAAAAACTTCTCAAAGGTTTCGAAAAAATAAAATAAATAAATAAATAAAATAATGGACAGTAAAAAATATTACAAATAAATGGAATATTAAATCAGTTTATATATTCAAAATAATTATAAATTTTTACATCTCAATTAAATAAAAATGTTAAAAAATATATATCAATAAATTTTAAATGAAATGAAATTAAATTAATTAATAATAATAATAATAATAATAATAATAATAATAATAATAATAATAATAATAATAATAATAATAATAATAATAATATTAATAATAATAATTAAAATAAATAAATCACAAAAAAAAAATCATAAAAAATAAAATGTTTCAATTTCCAGAAGTCTTAAAAATTATCTAAGCTCAGCTTAATACTAAAAAAAAAAAAAGAAATAAAATGATATTAAAAGCGAGATAAAAACTGTATATAGTTAACAAAAATATTGAAAGAAAAAATTAACAAAAATAATAATAAATATATAAAAAAAATTAAAATAAAATAAAATTAAATTAAATAAAAATTAAATTAAAATAAAATTAATATAAATAATTAATATTTTTAATCACAAAAAAATTAATCTTTGGTAAGAAATTAGGCTTAAAAAAAATAAAAAAATATATAAAAATTAAGAAATATATATAATAATAAATTTTAACTAAATTTAATTCTTAAAAATAAAAATTAAAAAAAAAATATATTTTTTAATTTAAAACACCCAATCAAAAAATACCCAAGCCCAGCTTAGTGCTAAAAATAAACTAAAAAATTATATAAAAATTAAAAAAATAAATTTTAATTAAATTTCATTCTAAAAAAAAAATGTAATATTGAAATCCCCCATAAAAAAAATACCCAAGCCCTTCGATTTCCTGGCAAATTAAAAAAAAAAAAGAATATTTTAAAAAAGAGTCTTCCAGATTCGTCAAGGTTGGCTGGGAAACATTTTAGAGCATTTTGGGCCAAGATTGGTCCCCAAAGCAGCAGGCAGTCTTTGTTTCGGAACGAGGGTTCAGTTCGGTTCGGCACCCCCCCAGGGCATCAACCAATTCGCCTTTACTCTCGAGTTGAACGCAATTTTAATGCCAAATTAAATTGCACAAACGTAATGTTGAAAAGACCGAGTCAGTTTGTTTAGTCTCTCAGTTTGAGAAGAGGTGAAAAATACAAGTTGAAGACGAGGTCCGAAAACGTCCAAAGACGGGGGCGTGTCTGGGCAAGAGCCCAACTGACGTTTAGACAAATTGGGTATGAAGGCATTAAGGCGATTAATGGTGTTTTTCTTCTTCTTCCTCTTCTTCTTCGTCTTCTTTCTCATTTGATATTGCTTTTAGCTGTTCTTTTGGCTTAGTTTTGTTCCGCTTTTGCAATCTTGAAAAAACGCAAACAAGCCCCGTAAACTTGCACTCTACATTGGTGCGGACTAAGGAGGGTAGAGGGAGGGGGGGCTGGCATGATGAGGTGGAATTACCAATTACCTTTTATTTGCATTGATTTCCGGTATTCCAGAATGTATACAAAGCAGCCATGACGTCAGCTGATAAAAAGGAAGCAACAAAAATCAATAAAAAGCAAAACGCATAAAAAATGAAGAAAAGGAAGAAAGAATAAAATTTCATGACACAACCCCCCCCCCTCGCAGGTCTTATTTGCTTAGAAAATGACATTAAAATGGCTTGAAGGTACACAAAAAAAAAAAACTGAAACATAAATTAAGTAAAAGGTAATAGGCCAAACAGACCAAAAGATGCAATGGAAAATAAATGAAAGGAAGAAAGGGAAAGAAAAAAGTCAAGTTTGCTTGGTCGGATGAATGTGTCAGTTTCATTTTCAAGTGTGCCCCATTCCCGGGTGAGAATGGCAAAAGAGCACGTCTCTTTTTTTGGATTTCGGCACAAACCCTTTCAACATGACAATACAATACTCCCACCCCCACCCCTCTCCCTGTACTGCCATCAATGGCATATTTGAGCTGGTTGGTACGCCCAGAAATGCTTACACAATTTCTGTTGCATACTTTGGGGCGCTAATGAAGGCATGTTTTCTCGCCATTTCGCCAAAGTCCTTTATCGTTGTGTCCCTTTTCATTTGTTTCTCTACTTGTTTGGCTTCTTCTTCTTCTTCTTTAAAAAAAAAAAAAATAAAAGCTTTGGAAGCCAACGACAACAGGGTATGAATATTTGTCAATTCACACTTCAATCTCCTTGGTCTTTTGGGGGGAAGAAGCAGAAGAATCAACAGTAAAACAAATGAACATGTGAAAGTGTGGCAAGAGTTCAAGTGAAATGAAATTTAAAAGCCACTAGAATATCTGGTCACTTTAATTTTAAGCCGAAACACTGAAATAATCTTGAGACTCGACCAGAATAAATCAAATTAAAGTCGAATCAAAGTAAGAACCGAAATAAGTCAAAAATCATTGTGAAATAAAGCTTTCGCTTTCCCTCTCTCTCTCTCTCTCTCTCTATGAGCTTAAGAATTTCATCTTGAAAACATTGAAGGGATTATCTGGTTCATTCTCGATGAGAAAGCGGAAGTGGAAGCGGGTCTCTTTGGCCCGTTCGTGACATTGCCCAAAATGCCATTCCGAGGCACTTAGACAGGGTCACCTAATCAAATGGCATTATCCGCCTGCCTGCCTGACTGACTCACTAAGCTGCTCTTCCATGCTCCATAAAAATGTCATGTTTATTTTATTTTTTCCCCAAAAAAAAAATATGCCAAAGAGTTACTCATTTTTTTTTTATTTGTTTCATTTCGTTGACATTTTCAACTAATTAACAATTCAACTGTGGGCTAATTTATGGCATTGATTTCATTGATAGATTATCCATTTAAGCGTATGAAATGTTTAAGCTTCAAATAAAAAAACTCATGAATAAACATACAAATAAATAAGCCAAAAATAAAATACAATTCAAGTTAAAAAATCAATAAGATAATCATAAAAATGTTAAGAGAAAAAAGTTAAAAAAAAAAATATATAAAAAAGAATCAAATCCATCTTTGGTTTAACTCAGTTTTTTTTTATAAATCGCCCGATTTGGATTGATATCATAGCTATATAATGTAATGATTTGATCCTTTAATTTATAGCTATATAATATAATGATTTGATCCTTATATTCTTTATTTTATCTGAGGGTTTAAATCGGATGGGATGGATTCTTAAATCTCTCAGTCATTTCTAAGACCAATTTAGGTCCTTCAGACAGCTATATGATATAGTCCATCTGTTCCATTCAGGTTCCTCAAATGTGTAGCTTTATAAGTGGGAAAGTGGGAAGGAACTGGTCTACCCAGTATGCTTCTGAGCTCATTTCTAAGAATGATTTGGGTTCTTCAGATATAGTCCAACTGATCCGTCAAGGTTCCAATGTAGCTATATAAGTGGGAACAGAAGGACGAACCTGGCTCAACTTCTCGGGGTCTACCAAGTCTGCTTCTCAGCTGAATAAATTTAAATAAATTAAATTCTTAAAGGTTTGCTAAAAAACTAGTCCAGACTATCAGATTTCTGGGAAAAGATATATGATCTGGCAAAAATATTTTCCAAATAAACACAAGTTTTCATTGAAAAATAAAATCATTATTAAAACAACCAAAATGAATAGTTGCTCTCTCGCCTTTACCAAAAAAAAAACTGTCAATTAGAGAGTCTAAAAATAATAATAATGTTTGATTGTATAGAATTGCAAAGGCCCACACACAAGCTGGCTTCAAACGAGTTATCAAATTTCAAATACGAATAAATTCACTCACTAATTATTTTGCACTACTTAAAATTTTTATTTTCCACATCACAAAACACTATTTTGAACTAATTAGACTATTTGTAAGCCACAGAAATGTCAGCCACAATTTTAGTTTGTAATCATTTCTTTGTCTAAAATATTCACAATTTTTTTTTTCAAATATGGAAAAAGGAAGTGTGGGAAAATGTCTCGATTAAAGCGTTCTTGGCTGTTAATTTGATTGATTGGGCAGTCGGCGTGAGAAATGCATTAATATTTTCTCTGCAATTCTCATAAAGGTGCTGGAGTCTTGAATAACTGCAGTTGTGTTTATTAATTGAATTGGTGTAATTAAATTTAATGTTCTAGGGGAAATTGTGATGGCTTTGAAAATGCTTTCGATTCGTAAGAGTTCGACTGGGGCTTTCTGTATCAACAGACCAGACCAGGCTCGGCCAGCCCAGTAAATTAAATCAAAATAAAGAAGAAAAATTTTTGTGCTGGGAAAAATTGGAATTTAAGCCTTTTGCCTAATTGAATGAATGAAAATATTTTGAAAGCCCTTTTGGAAAAGTATTCAAACAAATATTTTCAATTAAAAATACAGTCTCGCTGGCCCTGGGCTATGAGGCTGTACCTGATAACTGTACCCACGCAGCTATGCCAAGCTTTTCGAAGCTTTTGCTCAAGCTTTTAGCTGCAAGTTCAGTTAGCCAAGACACCAGAGCTTTTTGAGCTTAACAAGTTTGTTCTTTAGCCACAAAATAAAGCTCTTTCTTTAAAGCTTTGCAGACTTGGTCTCTGCATTTCGTTGTGTCGTAGGTCAATGGAAAAGCTCGCCAAAAAGTCAAGACAATGACTATGGGAGAATGGGCTAAATAAATCCCAAAGGCTCCAATCTGCTCTCTCATTTGGGAGCCTTAATTAAAACTTAAGTACCACTGAAAACATAATTGATTTTGGGTCAACTAGTTGAATTTATGATGCTCTTGAATTTGCGCTGGGCGAGAAAAGCTTTTTGCCCCCACCACTAAAACATAAACAGGCGTATAAATTTATAAATCGGATGCTTTAATTGTTCTCGTTTGTGCCCAAGCCGGAAAAGCAATCAATTTTAAAGCAAATTAATTATTTTTTCTCAAATAATTCTGATTTTGAAATGGCACAAAATTATTTCGTTTAATAAAATCTCCCTTTACTTCCTCCTGCTCAATTATATAGAAATTTTATTCAGATCATTTTAAATCAGAAATCGACTGAGATTATTATAAATGTTGGGGCAGTCCTGAGATATCTCTGAGACTTGCCTAACTTCTATTCCATTCTTCGATCTTTAAAGACTTATTTGAGCACCTTTCTTAGCTTAAGAATCGCTTCAGACTCTAATGAAATCTGTTGCTTATAGACGCTCTTAG
Source organism: Scaptodrosophila latifasciaeformis (assembly GCA_037075145.1). Taxonomy (NCBI): domain Eukaryota; kingdom Metazoa; phylum Arthropoda; class Insecta; order Diptera; family Drosophilidae; genus Scaptodrosophila; species Scaptodrosophila latifasciaeformis. The sequence continues at coordinate 6,093,298 of JBAMCM010000073.1, forward strand.
AGTTCTGAGAATTTTCCCAAGAATCGATAAGGACTTTTAAAATTTTTAGAGATCTCTCAAAAGCTCTCAAGTCTTTAGTTTCTTGAGCTCAGAAATACAACGAGTTCTGAGTTTTAAGCACCTCAAAGGCTTATCAACTTTCACTTCCCTAGCTCAGGAATCATATGAGACTTTTGTGATTTCTGATTCTTGTGAGACTTGTTAAGACTCCTATTAAATTTGTGTCTCTAAAGCATATGAATCGGCTTGGCTTATAATAAATTCTGTACCCTAAAGACTTGCTTTCAGCTCTATCAAGCTTCAGGTTCTTAGCTGAGGAATTGCTTTAAGTTGCTTATAGATTTGTCTTCAGTTCTATCAAGTTACAGATTCCTGAGCTCAGATATTGGCTTAGATTTTAAAGTATTTTTCAAGACCTTTTAAGTTCCCAGTTTCTTGAGCTTAGATATTGGCTGGCTCTATAATGATTACTGAACCTCAAAGGCTTCTTTCAAAACCTTTGGAAATTGAGGGATCTCCCGACATCATAAGTTCCCAAGTCTTGACCTTAGATATTAGCTGGCTCTATAATGAATGCTGGACCTCAAAAGCTTCTTTTCAAACCTTTGGAAATTGGCTTAAGTTCAAGTTCCCAGTTTCTTGAGCTTAGGTAATGGCTGGCTCTATAATGATTACTGAACCTCAAAGGTTTCTTTCCCAACCTTTGGAAATTGGCTTAAGTTTGAGGAATCTCAGGTTCCCAGTTTCTAGAGCTTAGATATTGGCTGGCTCTATAATGATTACTGAACCTCAAAGGCTTCTTTCCAAGCCTTTGGAAATTGGCTTAAGTTTGAGGAATCTCAAGTTCCCTGTTTCTTGAGCTTAGATATTGGCTCATAAGTTCCCAGTTTCTTGAGCTTAGATATTGGCTGGCTCTATAATGATTACTGAACCTTAAAGGCTTCTTTCCAAACCTTTGAAATTTGGCTTAAGTTTGAGGATTCCATAGCTTATCTATATCGAGAATCGATGGGGATTAAATTGAATTATGAAATACTTGTAAATCTTTAGGATTATTCTTATTCGATTTTTAATAGATTAATCATTATCCTAAAATATTTTCGATATTTTGAAAAGGCATAAAACTATTTAGATTTACATTTGATATTTTTTCTAAACATTTTTTCGTCTAAAATTGAGACCAAGTATTTTTTTCCAGGATTTTTTTTTTTATTTTATTTTCTAGAATTTCAAAGAATGCTTAACCCGATTATTTATGAATTTTCATAATTAAAAGTCGGAAAATTCTTGAACTAATCTGAAACAATTTTTTTAAATTTATTTTTTTCTCTCTTCTCTGTTTTTTTTTACAGGTAAGTTGAATGGGAATTTTGCGCACTGATTATGTTTGGTATTTTGTATTGCACTTTGGTAAGCAAAGAAGAATATTTTTGTTATTTCATTTTTCCTTTTTTTTCGTTTTAATTAGTAAAAAATGTTTGTCTGGCAAGCAGATTCTTTGCCAAGCAAAGCAAAAAAAAAAAACTGTGAAATAAAATGAGTTGCGCTGCGATGAAAATGTTTAAAGTTGCCAGCGAAGGGTTTTCAGCGACACGCCCCCTTTTTTAATATATGTACTATATGTTATGAGGACAGGGCTGCCCCGCCTCCGACATCCAGCAGAGTGCTAATAATATTGCTGTATTCTCAATCAATAGGCCAAAAGGGAAAGCCAACCCAACTTGCCTGTGACTAAATATAAATGATGGTGAACGGGGGTGGTGAACGGGGGGGGGTGAGGGGGGTGGTTGGTGGGTGTGAGTATGGATTCTGTTGTAAACGCTAAGAATGATGGCGGTCTGCGGTCGGGCTGGTACAGGGAATAAAAATGCGTTTCGCAATTTTTAAAAGTGAATTGCGTATACGCAACGTGGCCCAACCACAAGTGGGAGTAAAGTGAAAAAAGAAAACAATCAGCAACACGTTGAACTTTAACATTTGTTGTTCTTATTTTTTTCTTCTTCTTGTTGTTGTTGTTGTTTCCAGGAGCTTTGCATTTTTATGATTAACTTTTGCGCCAAACCTCCAACGACTTTTGTTGACGATGTTGTGGGCAAGCAGCAAGGCATCTCACGATTCCTGCTTATTGCCCTGATCCGAGGGCGACACAATGAGCTCACGCATAAAAAAAAAATAAAGAAAAAAACGCCCTCAAACAAGACTGGCTTTCTGATTGCAATTTTCACCTCGGCTTGGTCAACTCTTTCATTTTGACCAAAACTGCACCTGGGCAGGAGCAAGTTCAAAAGCCCGTGAAATCCAAAAAGTCTATTCAAAAAGTATAGCAAAAAATTTTGTTACTTTAAGGCAAAGACAAAAGCACAACAAGAACAACAAGAAAAGAAGGGAGACAAGGCAAAGTGAAAAAAGAGTCATGAGGTCGACTCCATCAAATGCCTCTTGGGTGCCATAGCCCATCCATTATTTAGGGTTCTCCAAGAGGCTGCCACAAAAATAAGAACAAATAAAATAAGAAGAAGAAAAACAACGACAACTGAATCAACTGAAGGAAAAACAAAAAGCTCTAAGCAAAGCGAAAACAAAACAAAACAAAATACAAAACCAAATCAAGTTCAACAAGAAAATTCGTGGACTATTTTTTTGTATTTTTTTTTTTTTTGTTTTTTTGGTTGGTCCCTCCCCCTTGGCTCCTTGGACAAATAGCCTGATGATTTTATAGATTTGTTTAGTGTAAATAAATCAGTGTATTCTTAGCAGCAATTGCCCATAAGAGAGTCCGGAATGAAAAGCCGAAAAGCAGCTTAACTGAGTCCCTGGGATCTTGAAATACTTCAACCAAAATCACCGAAAATATTTCCAACCAATTGAAATAGCTAAGAGCAGTTCTTGGGATCTTCAAAAAACTTCAAAGGAAATAGAAGTGAAATAGTTAGAAGACCTTTTACTCTTCATCAAGAGTCCTTGGGATCTTGAAATATTTCAAACCAAATAGCCAAAAATACTTCCATTAAATTGAAATAGTTGGGAGATTTTTTCTTCCTAATTAGAAGTACTTGGGATCTTGAAATACTTCAAAGAAATTAGCTGAAAATATTTCTATTAAATTGAAATAGTTAGGAACCCTTTTAGTCTTCATCAAGATTCCTGGGGAACTTGAAATACTTCAAAGAAAATATACGAAAATATTTTCAACAAATTGAAATAGCTAGGAACCTTTTCCAAGTCGTTGAGATCTTGAAATACTTCAAGGAAAATAGGCAAAATTATTGCCCTTATATTGAAGTAGTTAAAAGACTTGTTAATTTTCATTATGAGTCCTTGAGATCTTGAAATATTTCAAATAGTTAAGAGACTTTTTACTCTTTATCAGGAGTCCTTGGGATCTTGAAATACTTCAAAGAAAATAGCTGAAAATATTTCCAACAAATTGATATAGTTAAGAGACTTCTTTCTCTATAGTAGGAGTTCCTGGTAATCTTGAAATACTTTAGGTAAAATGAAATAGTTGGGATACCTTCTTCCTCTTTATCAGGAGTCCCTGAGATCTCGAGAAACTTTGGAGATAGGATACTTTTTTTTCTCATCAGGAGGAATCTAGGAATAAGTCAGAGCTTAGAGTCTCAGGAGTCCTTGAGATCTCGGGAAACTTCGGAGAAGGGATACTTTTTTTCTCATCAGGAGCAATCTAGGAATACGTCAGAGTTTAGAGACCTTTTTCTTACCAACAGATTTCCTTGGGACTCCCAGAATTCCTTGAAATAATTCTGATTTCTATAAAAAAAAAAAAAATTATTCAAAAGTTTTCTTTTTCCTTTGATTCACCCCAACTTCGAATAGAAAGAATTTCTGATTCTTTAAGTCGTTTTCATTATTTTCTTAAGCCCCTCAAATATCTGAGAAGATTTTCAATTTTGCTCAACAGTCTGAAACTTTAGCCCACTCTCTCTCAGCTGCCGTAGCCTCGGAAATTAAGCAAATTTTCTAGGAATTATTAAAAAAATTCTTGGCCAATTGTCTCAGCTTGAGCCAAGTCAAGGCATTTCTCATTATTTCTAATTCTTGGTTATCCGTTCCACGCGCCTTGTGCCCACTTAAAGAGAGTGGCTTATACATTTTAGCTTTGCCTTCAAGCAAAATGAAAAAAAAAGCAACGCCACGATTATGGTTCATTTTCATGACCAACTTGACCAGTCGGGCCACCTGGTAACGCAACGCCCCCTATTGGCCACTGGGCAAGAGTGTAGGCAGAATGTAATAAAACGCACCGTTATCATTGCTAACCGTTATTATTGCGTATCCAGTCACCAGCTGCAACTTGCACAACAATCGTTACTAATGGAACATTTCTGGAATCTGCTCTACTCTGCTCTACTCTGCTCGCCATGGCTCCTGCTCCTCTTGGCCAAGTCACATAAAAATTTTGCCATTTGCCAGCCTGAAAACACGGCCATTGGGCAGCCTACCAACAACAATAACAACAACAAAGACAACAGCAATGACAACAACAAAAAGCAAATGCCACTCCATGGACTTGGTCGGTGCCGGAGGGGTAGTTGAAATGGGTGTAGGTGGGGGGTGGGGGGAGTGAGGGTGTGTCAAAACGGTGTCCAATGGTTCATTGCTGATGTAACACCAAAAAGCAAATAGCCAAAGCGCAAATGGCTAAAAAGAAATGTGCTCCCCCAACGAAAATGAAAACAAAACAAAACTGTTAGAATGAAAAGCTGAGACTGGGTGACCTTTAAATGCCCTTTAAAATTTTCCTAAGTGGACAAAAGCCAAGTCAGGGAGGAAATAAAATTAAAAAAAAAAAAAAAAATTGGTATTTTTTTTTGGTATTTAAAAAATATATTTTTTTGGTATTTTTTTTTAATTCACAAACCTCTCAACAAGACTTTTTAAGAACAAAAGACAAGTCAGAGTGGTAAAAAAAGTTTGGTATTTTTTTGGTATTTAAAAATTTTATTTTTTTCTGGTATTTTTTTTTAAATTCGCAAACCTTTTAACGAGATTTCTTTAAAACGAAAGACAAGTCAGGTTGGGACAAATAAAAAGTTTGGTATTTTTTTGGTATTTAAAAATTATTTTTTCAAATTTCGCAAAATTTAAGCAAAGTTACAAATACAGTTTTGAACTTTTTTATATTTTGGTATTTTTGAGTGTTTTTTTTAAATGTGTGATTTCTATTTCAATTTTGGTTTTGGTATTTTATTTGATATCTCAAAACGAAAGCAAACAAAATAAAAGGAACCATTGAGATGTACTCCCTTAAATACCTTAGATTTGGTATTTTAATAGGTTTCTGATTAGAACTTCTGCAGACTGGAAATCTGGGTTCTTTTATTGGATTTCTTTTGGTTTCCTGAATTTTAAAAGCTTTGCAAGTCTGAAGCACATTTCCAATATGTTTCCTGATTTACTTCAGTTTTCTCAGTTTATTTTAGTATTTTAGAAATATTTTTAATAGGCTTACGACTAAATTATATATATATGGGACTTGGGAATATTTTGATTTGCCTTTTTATTGGCTTTCCTTTTTCTCACCTTGTCAAAGCTCTCTTCCAGATTTCCTTTGGTAACTCCGGTCTTTCCAATAAAATGAGGTCTTGACTTTAACCTCCTTCGAGATTCCAGAACCTTATAGATCTGTGTATTTTATTATTCCTTTAAAATCTGAAGATCTTGAAGAGTCCAGAAGGCTTTTGAGATTCCAAAATTTTATAGATCTCTGATTCTTTGTATCCCTGCAGATCCTGAAGAGCCCAGAAGGCCAGGAGATCCCAAAGACTCTTTCAGTATATTCCATATCTCCTTCTTCTTTTTCCTCTTGCCCATGTAGATCTTCTTCTTCTTTCCGAAAATCTCGGCTTTCCCTAATTTCACAAACCAAAACTCCGATGACTCTGAAACTTTGAAGATAGTTCCAGTTTGCCCATTTCACTTATCCACTAGTCTCAAATACTCTCAATATCTCTATAAAATAAAGTTAGAGAATAAAAAAAAAATAAATATATAAAAAAAGAAGAAGAAAAAAATGCAAACAGCAAAACGACGCCAAAAATGGAGACGCCTCCCTCAATATTCCTGCCAGGCATTGTTATTGCTCTTCTTGTTGTTGTTATTCTTGTTGTTGTTGTTGTTGTCAACGCATCTTTGTCATTGCCAACATTTTCATTTAGAAAAGTGTGAATGCCGACTTCGTCCCTGTAATACATTTCCTTTTTTTTTGTAGCCCAAAAAACTCCGCATAGCCAAAGAGCTCAGCTGACTGACTGCCTATAGATGGGTGCAAGGGGTGGGGGGGTGGGAGGGGTAGGGGGGTAAGGTATATAGGCTGGACTGAGAGCAAAGTAATGGGCATTTCGTTTTGACTCAAGTGGTGAAACTTGCCCCTCCCCCTCCCCCACCCCTCTCCATCGGCAGTTCTATGCTCTTTAAGTGTATTTAAGTTATGGCTTAGTGTGCTTCTTCTTCTTCATCGTCTTGGTTGAATGTTGGCCTGGCCGACGACAGCATCATCAGAGCGCGCTGTTGTCGTCAAGTTGTGTCTCATTGATGGATAACAGGAGGTGATATGTGTGGCCTCGTTCCCAAACAGCAAAACTCAGCATCAAAAGCCGCCACCATCATCATCATCACTATAGTCATCATCATCATCATTATCATTGTCAGTCTTGGTCTTTAGCTTCGTCATTCCATTCATATTTACATTCAGCGAGCTTCTTTATCATCATCGTCATAGCCAGCTCAATGGGCACTTGTCGGCGGCGTGGCTATGGTGACAAGGCCAAATCTTTGGCTTGGCGGGCGACGTGGCAAGGGTGGAGTAGGCGGCAAGCCTTCAATTACGCTGACGCGCTTTTTAGCACTAGCCGGAGGGGTCTCTTTCCACGGTGGAGGAAGCTGAAACCTGGATAAGTGAAGCGAGTAGGTGTGTGGGGGGGAAGAAAACATCTCGAGATAATTGCAATGCGAGACCGCAGGTTAGCATCTCTTTCACTATAAAACAGGTCGAAGGTGAGAGCCCAACTTAAAACTTATCCTCATCTTCATCGTCATCTTCGTCGTCGTCGTCGTCGTTGTCGTCAAGTGGCCAAGTGATGGACGCACCTGTTTGCCAACGGGCCAGGCCATCAACTTGGCTAGTGCGGCATTCAATTTCATCTCGACACTCTGGAAGTGTCTCCAGTTTTATTGGTTGGCATACCAAAGCGAATTTCAAGTATCTTACGACTTTAATACCCACTCCATCTCCCTTGATATATAATATTCCTGATAGCTTCAAATTGTCCAGTTGGAAGTTTCTTTGGGAATCTCTCATATGCCAAAGTATCTGGAAGTTTAGGGATAACTTATCCAACGCTCTAACTGAATAGACATAATATCTGGATATGGTTAAATATATCTGAATCTGGGAATTATCTAGAGTTTCTTTTCCTTTAAGATTTTATCGTATTCTTCAGGGAAAAGTATATCCATAATTCTCATTCGATTTACTTATCCATTCCCACATATATTGCGAAATCCCCTGGTATTTTATCCACCGATTTTCAGGAAAGTATTATCCATAGCCTAATGGGGAATTGCTTATCCGATTGCCTTTTCAGGATAAGCTTGAGCTTAAAGCTTATCTAGATAGATTCCCACATATATGTATTGTGATATCCCCTGGTATTTTATCCACCGATTTTCAAGAAAGTATTATCCATATCTTAATGGGAAATCGCTTATCCAATGACCTTTTCCGTATAAGCTTGAGCTTAAAGCTTCGTTTATTCCTGACAACCACAAATATGATTGACCTAATCGAAGCTGATTACCCATTATCCTATATCCAATATTTAATATTTATAACTTACTCAAGACCTGCTTGGAACCACTCCAAACCTAAGGTTTTCTTATCCTAAACTATTCGAAAAGTTCTGAGATAATACATCTTAACTGGTCCCATCAATTGCCCAGAGAAATGAGGCGCTTTTTTAATCCACTGATTGGTGGGCATGTCGAAGATAACGGTACTCCCTCATCGCCCATAAGTGGCAACAGATGCAATAACGATTCCCATACCACCATGTGTGCGTGTGTGTGTGTGTTGGTTTAGCTAGCAACATGCAAATCTATGCCCACCACTTGACCCAGCTGTGTGGCGCGTAATTGACAAAATGCCGTTGGTAAGGGGCTCACAGAGAGAGATAGAGAGAGAGTGAGAGGGGAAAGTGGAGGGGAGAATGCCAGAAGGCTTAAGAAGCGGTTCAATAACAAATTGCAAATAAACCAAAGAGAGAAAAATGACAGAAAAATCTTGCAATTCTCGAATGAAGTTGTCAAAGGCAAACACACTCACACACATACACACACACATGCATGCATAGTCGTACACTTAAGAATAACAAAATAGGAATTGCTTCAGGCATGCATACAAGCTAACAATACCAACAAATACAATTGATAAGTTTCTTAAGAGTCTTGAAGAGCGAATGTAAAGAGAATTAACTTTCAAGCAGTTTGCGCAAGTCCAGCAAGTTAAGAGTAAAAAACGAAATAAACAACACTGCTTTTGGTAAATAAAAATAAAAACAACACAACACACAGCCAGGCCCTCTTTATCACAATTCCAAACTAATAAAAAAACAAAACAAAAATAAATAAATAAATAAAACAGGAAAACGAAGAAGCTAGAATCAACCATAAATGGTCAGAATTTTCAAATAAAAGTACAAAATTAAAATAAACAGACCACAATACCGTTATCAGAATGCAGCGCTGCCCAAGCAGAGGCAGCGGCGTGACCGACCGACTGTTCCTCCAAAAGAGTACAAAGAGCGCTCTTTCAGCATTCACTACGCATGCGGTCGAGCTCAGAGTTTGGCGGTGAATCAAAATAATCATAGAAAATTACAATAATAATAAAAAAATAAACTAAACAAAACACAGTTTTATGTTTATGTTAAATAATAAAAAAATTAAAAAAATATTTTAGAATATTATAAAATAAATAAATAAATTACTCTCTTCCTCTCAGTTAATTTTGCTCTCATTATTTTATGACTCTCTTTTTGACTGGCTGACGCCGCTTTGGCTACTGCTATTTTATTTAGTGAGGGGAGTCTGCCTTTGCTTACATGTGGGTGCCTCTGTGTGTGTTTGTGTGTGTGAGAGAGTTTTGCCTATTTCGTCTACTACTATTTTGCGCATACAGAAGAGTTTCTTTCTTTCTTTCTTTTTTTTGTGTGTGATAATTTCATTCAAATGTGCGCGTCAAAAGAGCGCACGACAAAAAAAAAAAAGTAGATAGAAGAAGACGATAACAAAACCAGCAGCTGAGAGCAAAGCAATGCAAAAGCAACGCTGCGTTCGTATAGTCTCCACGCAGCTTCCGTTAGAACGACGCTTGTTGTTTTTGTTTTTTTTTTCGTCTTTTCTGCAGACACACACGCACGCCGTATGACTCACACACACACACACACACACACACGACGAAACGCCGACGCCTCCCACCCGCAAGCCGCCCCCCAAACAGACCTCGTCAAGAGGCCGGCCAAGCAGCCAGCCAGCCAGGCAGGCAGGCAGGCAGTCAAACAGTTAGTTTAGTCTGCGTCGTCTCTCGGCAGTGTTGTGCGGTCGCTGCAGCTGTAAGCATCGCGAGAGTTGCGACGAGACGCCGCAACGTGTTCCAAACGTGTGTGTCCAACAATAAAAAAAAGCAAAAAAAAATTTAACCCGGTCTTCTGTTTGGCTTGCTACCCGGCGAAATTTAAATAAATAAAATCAAGAGGGAAAAAGCTACAAAAAAAAAAAAAAACAAACGCTCCAAATTTTTAAATCGTCTAAAAAAAAAAAAAATAATAAATTTTAAATATTCTTTTTATTTTTTTTTTTTTGGTGAGCAGTGCGTGTGTTTGTTGCTATTTGTTTCGATTGTTGTGATAATATTTTTTTTTTTGATTCAAACAAAGAAGTGCAAGTGAAAGAAAGAAATGAGAAACACAACAAAGAAATAAAAAAATAAGAAGAAGAAGAAGAAGAAGAATAAGCAGAACATAAATTGCCAAACGCATCCCAAAACAGAAGCAGCGGCGGCAGCCAAAGCAGTATGCTCTGCCAGCCAAGCAGAGCAAAGCAGAGCAGAATACTCCCTCACGTGTTCCAATACCGGCCAAGACAACAACAACAACAACAACAAAATAACAAGAAAAAGAAGCAGACGACAATTAAGAAGAATTGTAAAGTCAACCAGCGGTCTCATTGGCGTCTAACGACGGCCACGGTGGCTGCAATCAGCGAAAGGCGTGCACAAAACGAAATTACATAAAATAAGCAAAGAGGCAAAAACAACAACAACAAAAAAATAAAGCAGACGACATTCTTTGATAAACGGCGTGGGTAAAGCAATTTGCATACATATAGACACGGACAGACACACTCACGCACGCACGCCACGCACATGTAAAATCAAACAACAACAACAACAAAAGCAACAGTGAGATAAAGCTAGAAAGGGGAAATCAAAAACCAAAACATAAAACAACAACAACAAAAAAACTTGTGAAAATTTAAATTAAAATCGTAAATCAACGCGTCCAAGTTTTACCCTCAACCCGCCCAACACCTTACCCAGCCACACGACAAATAAAAATACGCCTACAAAACAGAGTAGAAAACGAAGAAGAAGAAGACGAAGCAAAAGAAGCAGTGCTGTCAGCGTTATCAAATGCGGCCGCAGCTGCGGAAAACGCTGCTGCGCTGCCCACAAAAAGAGCCAAGAACGCGAATGCCCAAAGAAAGCGAAAACAAAGCTGAGCAGCACAAATAAAAAGTAAAGAAAAACTTAAAAAAAAAAAAAACTAAACATAAAAAAGGAACTAGGCAAAAATAAGTTTTTTTTTCGGTGCGTGCGTGTGTGTGTGTGTGTGTGTGTGTGGGTGTGCATTTAAATAATTGAACTGGCGGCCAAAGGTGGCCAGGCAGCGGCGCGTCCATTGGCAGCGCGTCAAAGGCGAAGTCAAAGTTTGACAACAACAACACTAAGGACAACAACAACAACAACTGTAGCGCTAGCCTCGACAACAACAACAGCAACAGCAACTGGAGTATCAGCCACCTCCTCCAGGACATGTCAACTGCCAGGCTTCACCAAGCCAATTAGAAAGCAGGAACAACAACAACAACAACAAAAAGAAGAAGCTAACAAACAACAGACGCCGCCCACCACACCGCCCGCGACAACAACTACAGCAACAACAGCCACCGCCGCCACACAGACACCAAAATTTAGATCCCGACAATTGCTCAAGGCAACGGCCAAAGTGAAGAAGAAGAAGAAGTGGAAGCAAATCACATTTTTGGATAGTCAAGAGCTAAATGAAAATGCCACAGCAACAACAACAGGAACAATTACTGCTCAGCCGCAGGCCACATTAGCTACAACAGCAACAACAACGCAGCCGCGTAAAAGATCGTCAACAGGTTCGATTTCTCTGCCGCTCACCCACCCGCCGCCGCCGCAGCCGGCGCAGCCAACAAGTGCAGCCAGCAGCGCTGCTCGCCGACTGACCAAATTTCTCAAGCAAACCACCCGAGCCAGCAGTTCGCACCACCACCATCATCCGCACCACCACCACCACCAGCACCACCAACAACAACAACAACAACACACACACCAGTGCAGTGGTGCCACGGGCACAAGACGAAAATCATCGGCTGCCTCGATCATAGTTGAGACCGCATTGAACGCTGCCGCCGGCATTGATCTCTGCTCCCTGGGCCGGGGGGACAAGGATAAGGATTCATCCTATAGCTGTGCCGGTGGCACAGGCCTGGGCAGCGGCAGTGGCAGTGGCAACGTCACCAATAGTCGGCATAGCAGTTGCACCACAGCCCCCACCGAAGAGGGCGGTGCCGGTGCCAACACCAACACCACAACAACAACAACAGCAAACAATAATAATACAGCTGGCACGCCCACTGCATCCGCCTCGACATCGACGTGGTGCGGCAGCATCAACTTTCTGGTGTATATGGTTTGCTCGTTCTGCTGTTGCTGCTATAATTTTCGCAATTCACCCACAAGGTAAGCGATTTTCCATTCGATTTATTTTTTCCCAAATTTCCGGGAAAAAAGCTCCTAAAATTTCTGTGGAAAAAGGACTAAATTAGTTTTTGGGGAAATTTGGTATAAGAAATTCCTGAAATTTCGGAAACTTCTGGGAAGGCAAAACCTAAATTAATTAGGGTTCCGTTAGGGCTTCTCGAGAACTTTGCGGTTCCGGGGAAACCTTTGAAATTCAAAACAATTTTTCCAACTTTCAATTTTTTCGAAAATTCCTGAATTTATTTGGAGAATTTCCGTAGGGGTTTTTTTCGGAATTCTTTGGAAGCTTTGGACTCTTTAATGATTCTGTGAGGTTTCCAATGGAATAATTCCAATAGGAATTGTGAGTCCCTAGATAGTAAGGGTTCTTGAGATTCTCTTAGGATTCTGGGAGGTTTCTAATGAAATAATTCCAATAGGAATTCTGAGTCCCTAGATAGTCAGGGTTCCTAAGATTCTCTTATGATTCTGTGAGGTTTCCAATGAAATAATTCCAATAGGTGAGCTCCAAGATAGTCAGGATTTTTTAGACTTTCTTATGATTCTGGGAGGTTCTCAATTAAATCTTTGCCGGAATAAGGTCCACTTTCCTATCGTTCCTTAAAATATCTGAGAGGCCCAAGATTTTCTATCAAATTTCTTCTGAGATTCCTTGGACATTTCCAGCTACTCAAATTCTTCGATTATCTTCAATTTTCTTTCATTTTAATAAAGCCTCGAAATCTCTAAGATTCCCAAGGTATTTCCAACCCAGCTTAAGCTGAGCTTCTTGAAATATCCTCAAGTTTTTAGAGTACCAATAGGAGCTGAGGGCCCTTAAAAATTTCTAAGACTTTTAATAAAGCTTTTACTAGATTCCCAAAAGGTTTCTGGTTTTTCTAACATTCCCTTAGAATCCTGAGAGTTTTAAGATATTTTAATAATTCTAATCGAAATTTTAAATTCAGAATTTCTGAGGTCCCCAGATTTGATAGAACTCGATCTAGGCGAAAAGGACTATTAAGTTTCGAAATCTATTAAAATGCTTAAAAAATTCCTATCTATTTTTTATCTTGAAAATTTCTGGGGTCTCTAAAACAATATCCCAGATTTGATATAACTTGGCCTAGGCTCAAAAATCTGCTAGGTTTCTGGTACTAATATGAGCCTTAAAGAATTGAAATCTGAGATCTCCCTAGGCCTCCCTAGGTTAACGATAGACCACAGTACTTTTCTGTAATAACTAAAAGACCCCAATAATTTCTGGGTCTCCCAAAAATCTGCAAACTCTTCAGATTCCCTAGAATTCTGCAGTTGACCAATTAACTCCAAGTCCCCCCGAATATCTCAGAACCCTGAGTATTTCCACGACTCCAAAGAAATCAGAAAAGCAGATTTTTTTTTTTTGAAAATTGAAAAGTCCCATAAAACTGAAGCCAAGGAAAGAAAGTGTAATTGAAACAATTTTGCTGTTTTAATAACTCGTTAAACAAAAAGAGAGAGAAAATATATATATATACATAGTATCTATTCATAAATTTTATTTTATGCTTGTTGGGTTCCCGTTAACTTTGCTGCCTTCCCCCCTTCTGCCCCTGCCGGCCCCCATCGCTATAGTCTTTTGATTTTTATTCCGTTCTGCCGTTTTAATAAAACGTTGTGCCATTTGTTTAATAAACCGTGACTACCACAGTCCAGAGGGAGACCCAACCAGCCAGTCATCCAGCCAGTCACCCAGTCACCCAGCCCTGGTGGATGGAATGGAGACGGTCAGTTTGGTGTCTCTATTAGGGGTTAGCTGCTTTTGTTGGGGGGCCTGATGGGGGCACTCATGTGATTAGCTTTGCTGAATGAATTTGAATGGATTAATAGCAACAAAAACAAATACAAAACATAAAAATAAAACCAACAACTGAAATGATTATCATCTGATTGAGATATTAACAAGTTTGGATTTTGCCATGAAATCAAAAATTACCTAGGGTGGTAAATTCCTAATGTCTCGCGAATTAAATAAAAAAAAAAAAAAATACCTCACGAATTATAAATGCCCTAAGAATCTTAAGAGTTAATTGGAGTTTCCCCAAAAAAATATATAGATATATCTGGCTACCTGATTAATCTGGTTAATTCCCCCCCCCCCCCCCCCCAACCTACGATAATTGCAGAGTAAATAATTTACGACTTTATAGTCGAGTGATTGTGTTAAAAAGTCTTTAAATGCTTTATAATTTGCTAATGACTTTATATTTATATATGAAATCAGAATCTCTTTGGTCTGGTTGGATCTCATTTCAAAATAAAAATGAATACATTCAAGTTTTCAGAAAAACAGAATTGATACTTCTATTTTGGTGGAGCTTTCGGGTTCCTTAAAATTCCTTGGTTTATCAAGCTACTCTCTGGAATCTTGGGTTGACTCCAACATTCGGAAAGGACTTCAAGCTACTTGGAACTCCAAGCAACTTGATAATATTCCTAAAAGATCTCCAGACTTTTTTTTACCACTGAGATGCTTTGTAAATCCTGAACCTTCTCATATTTGCTTATCAGCATTCCAAAAAGATCTCAAGACCTTTGGGACTTACAAAAAGGACTTAAGATTCTAAGATCCCCGAAACTATCCACGGCTTTCTTTCATTGAACTTGGGCTTCTGGGTCCCCTCACATTCTTTAAGTTTTCCAAACAAACTTGTCCCTAGATTTGCTTATCAGCATTTCAGAAAGGTCTCAAGACCTTTGGCTTTGCCTTGAGATTCTTAGGAGCTATCCATGATTTCCTTTCATTAGGCTTCTGGGTCTCCTCACATTCTTTAAGTTTACCAATCAAACTTGTCCCTAGATTTTCGATATATCCTCAAGCTTTTATCTTTCATTTAAGGCCTTCAGATATCTGGCTTATCCACTCAAGATAAACCCAAAAATATCTCTAAAGGATTTTGAAAATTCCGAGAGCTTTGAGGTTCCTTAAGATTCCTCATTAAGCTGCTTTGTAATTCCTTAAAATAACTACAATTTTCTAGCTAAACATTATTCCACTGGAATCTTAAGGATTTACCTTCCCCCCCCCCCCCCCCTCCGCCACCCTTCACCAAGGCGAGAGCCCCTCTCTCTCTCTCTCCGAGAGAAACTTAAAAATTCTCCAAGCTACTCCAAATCCAAAATCCCACAAATTGCTTGGGCATTTCCCTTTGTTTTTTTTCCATTTATTTTGTTTTTTTTCCACTATGTTGTCATGTTTCTTGTACTTTCCCTTCGCTCCTCCCCCGCCTCCTAAGCAATGGACAATGTTTTGGCTTAATGGTGAAGAGAGCAGCTTAAATGCTCTAGGTGGGCTCACCACTGACCAAGCCAATCAGCCAAGTAAAAGATACTAAACCTAGAACAAGAAGAAGAAGCACTACACAATAAGAAGAAAGTATAAGAAGATGAAGAAGAAGAAGATAATGAAGAAGTAGCTCGTTGCTATGAAACCCACTTGGGACTAATTATTACATTGGCAATGCTCCTCTTGTTGTGTGTCGAAAATGTTGTCCACTCAAGAATGCCAAAGGACAAGCACACCAACACACACCAACACACACCAACACACACACACACACACACACACACACACACACACATTTATATATAAACATATACTTTCAAACAAAAGAGTAGGAGGATTGACCAAGGGTGGGGGGAGGGGAGCGAAGGCGAGAGAGGCTAAGCTGTCGTCACACATCAAGTGCTGACAACAACAACAACAACAACAACAACAACAACAACAAGAACAGGCGCCGCCAAAGCTAACGGTTACAGGTGCAGAATCAGTATTTAGAAGCAGAGCAAAAGAGACCCAAAGAAAGAAAGAGAGAGAGGGGGAGAGTAAGAGTGTGAGTGCGAGTGAGAGAGATGATTTTCTAGTACACTAGGACGACTGCCTTGGCAATCAAATTTTAGGCATAGATTAGTGAGCACACACACACACGCACACACACAGAGACACATATACGAACGCAAGCACGCACACAGCTGCCTTTTACTTTTTTCTTTTTTGGAGGCATCCGTTGTTGATGGCTTACTCAAAAGCGAGGTCAAAGTTCAAGGTTGTCACTCACACACTCACATAGGAGTTCTTGTTGTTGTTGTTGTATTTGTTGTGAGGGTTCCCTTGAGGGTATTGAGTGTGCTGTTTTCGTCTTCTTGTTTCACAGTTTTTGGCAATTAGCATTTGCCGCCCAAGTTTTTCTCCTACTCTAATTTTTTTTTTTTTTTGTCTAAATCAAACTTCTGCGTATTAATTGCGTAAAATGTAAATCTGCTTGACTTGTCAAACACAAAACAACAACAAGAACAAAACCATTTAAACAGCTTCACAACTCGCCCAACCAAATCAACACTCTAAATAGGAGTAGCTTTATTTTTTCGGCCACCGCCACCACCACCACGGCAACACTTTAAATAGCAGCAGCCACTCTTGACAGCGCGCTCTCTTTTTTTTTTTTTTGCACTCTCTTTTGTCTTTTTTTTTTTGCTCCGGTAAACCGCGGCGGCAGCAGCGGTAAAGCTGCAGTTTTTTTTCATTCTTTCTTTTTTTTTTTTTAAATTGTTTGTTTAGTTGTTTGTTCGATTGTGTGTGTGTGTGTGTGTGTGTGGTTACTGGCGATAAGCTCGTGGACATGTGCAGCAGTCACGATCGCCTAGCTAGCAGCTGATAAGCCTATGGAAAAAAAATTCACCCACCGCAGAGTTTCCCGCCTCAGACAATGAGGTTGCTCGACCGCGGCAAGCTTTGAAAAATAATCACACATCATAGTGTGTGGGGGGTGGAGGGGGGATATTGTAGATAAAAACAACAACAACAAAAACAAGCTGGCTTATCAAGACTTTGACCGGTTGACTGCCTGGCTTCTTGTTTAGCGGATTAGCAGACTAACGGTACTAATTCACATATATACATGTATGTGTGTGTGTGTGTGTGTGTGTGTATTTGAAAGTGAGTACTCAAGTTCATTCGCATTTCTTGGCATTTCGATTGCTCAAGTCTTTTATTAGGAAGAACTTTTAGTAATTGAATTTCCGCAGCTCTGCGCGCATTTAACTGTTTACCAGAGAGAGAGCGAGAACGACAATCACAGAAAGAAAGAGAGAGAGAGAGAAATATATATTGTATATGCCTTGGCCAGTCAAAAATTCTTAAGCTAAGCAATGAATAATAACAACAACCCAAAAGCAACCATATAACAAAAAATAAATATACACACACACACACATATACGCATACGACGCAACGGAACGCAACGCACGCACACATTTTACAACTTTCAATTTCAATTGCCGTGTGCGCCTGGCTGGGTGGGCAAGGTAAGCCAGCCAGTCCAAGCAAGCAAGCAAGCAAGCAAGCACATGGTTGCTGACTTCGTTGGCTGCTGACTGCGGCTTCTGCTGCTGCGACTGCGGCTGATGTCTCTGCTATTGATGACTGCGGGTGCTTTAACGATTGCTCTCGCTAAGCTCTTCTCGTCTTGTATGCTTTAATGGCTGGCCACCCAAAACGCCACCCACTTGACAGCAAGACAGCATGGCAAAGTCAAATGCTTGCTTGCTTACTCTCTTCCTCTTACTATAACTCTCTCTCTCGCTCTCGCTCTGTCTTTCTCTTTATTTTTTTTTTTATTTTTCGTTAATGGTGTTGCTCTCTGAATTGGCATTGCTTGCTTGCGTCAGTGTCAGTGCAATTTTGACTGCTATTGCTGTCGTTGTTGTTGTTGTTATTATTATTCTTGCTTTTGAGTGTTCGGTTCGTTCGTTTTCGTTCAGTTCGGTTCGCGAGTTCGGTTCTGGCACCCAATGTAATAATGCTGCTTGCTTCTACTGCTTGCTTGCTTGCTTGCTGCTGCTGCTGCTGCTGGGTAGTTCTTCTTCTTCGTCTGGTGCTTTGCTTTGCTTTGCTTTGCTCACATTCGGTTGGGTTGGCTTTGCTTTTTTGCCTCTCTCGTTGTTATGTTGAACGCGTTTCGCAGTCGCCGTCGCCGTCTATGTTTCGTTTTCATCATATAACCAACTTCGGTTGTGCGGCGGGTTCGTGATTTTTTCTTAATAATAATAATAATAAATATATACATATATATATATATATATAGAAATAAATCAAAAAAACTTAAAAAAAATATAAAAAAATTTAAACAAATAAATTATATTTTGAATAATTGTTAAACGTTTGTGAGTTTTTTTTCAATGCGGTGCTGCTTCGCCGCCTTAAAAAATAAAAAAAAATACCGCTGCTCACGGCAACCGACACACACACACACACATACATATACGGCGTGTCAAAAAATATAAAATAGCCGCGGGTTAACTAAAATAAAAAAAAAATATGCAAGCGTTTTCGCTCTGCACAAAATAATTAAACAGCAAAACTAATTAAAAATAACAACAGCAACAACAACAACAGAAAATGCCAATAAAAATTATCTGGGCGACTTAATTTTTACAGCGTATTTACCAATTGAAAAGTGCAAAAAAAAAAACTAAAAAAAAAAAATGTAAGGCAAACCAAAAACAAGTGAAATAGACAAATAAACAAAGTGCAGCAACAGCTAAACAAAAAGAGTGCGAGAAGCAGTGCAATTTGCTAGTGCAAACTAGCCGAGCAATCAAAGAGCGAAAGAGAGAGAGAGAGAGAGAGAGAGAGTTAGGGTGAGCTAGTCTGCATTAGGCTATGACCGAGTGAGAGGGAGAGGGCGTGATGGAGAGGGTAAACAAAACAAAACTAAATCATTGCCAAGAGTAGAAATAGAAGAAGAAGAAGAAGCGGTGAAGGAAGCGGCTAAGCCACACGCACCCAAAGAATCAAAAAACAAAAACAAAACTAAAAAAAAAATTATTTTATTTTTGCCAAACTTGGTTAGATTTTGTCTACTTTTTTTTGACCGGCAGCGAAAGTTAATTAAAAATTATTTGCCTCTTACGCACGCTTGAACACACACACACACACACACACATGTACATGCATAGGCCTGCGGTCCCCAAGCAGTTTTAATGCTTTAAATTAATTGTGGTCGATAAAGCAAACGACGCGTTGTGATGTGATAATGAAAGAAAAGTAAAGCAACGGCGAAAATAAGTGCCAAAGCCGCCGACATGACCAAATTTCAATGCACACCAATTTTTTTTTATTTGATTTTTTTTTCAAGTGTTGATTTTTTCTTCTTCTTTTTTTTTTGAGTGAAAAACGACATAAAATAAATCGCACACACACACACAAACACACACGTACACACAAAAAAGCTAAAAAAAAAAAATGTACGTATGTCTCTGCCTGTTTTAATATATAAAAAAATATATATGTATATACATTTAGCAACAACTAAAAACAAAAACAAAAAAAAATCAAGAAAAAAAAACGAAGAAGAAGAAGACGCAGAACTAAGCAAGCGTGCGAGTGGGTGGACAAGGGAAAACGCCGGCGTAGCAAAAACAGCGACTGTTGCGTGTGACGGCGACGCCGATGACGACGACGACGACGGTGGCAGAGACCGTGGCGGCGAGGGCTATGGCAACTTCTTGTCCTCTTCTGCTTGTGGCCCCCAAGAGGGTAATATGGTTTTGGGTGTGGACTTTGGCCAGAACGGGGGCAACAGGGCAGCAGGGCAACCAGGCTGGCGTTGACTTTGGGGAAACTTCTGTTCTTCCTTCTGTTTGTACCTGAGAATTTATTTGCACTTCAAATTATATGCACACATTCACATAATCACCAAACGTGATACAAATACACATACACACACACACACACACCCGCACACAGAAGCAACGAAACTTATTTAGAGCGAACAAGAGGAAGAACAAGCAGAGCAATAACAATTTCTAGGCGCACCAAACAATTCACAGTGGTGCGAGGTGCGATGAAAATTTAAATAAATTTTGCCTTGAAGGTTTTTTGAAAAAACAAATATTTCAATCATTTCATATTTCATAACTGGAAAGAAATTTAATTTGCAAATTTCTTCAAAATTTTCGGAAAAAAAATAAAAAAATCCAAATATTTTCAACAAATGCTCTAAAAATTTATAAAAAAAAAAATACTTGAATTTTAATAAGATTTGTTTTTTTCAAAATTATTCCAATATTTTTTTTAACAAAAAAAAAAAAAAAAAAAAAACATTAAACCGAAGTCGAAGAAATTAATCAAATAAATTTTATATAGTCTCAGAAATAGTTTTTATAAGAAAAACATAGGAATATAATATGTTTGCATTAAAAGTTTTTTTTTTCAAAATTTATGGAAAATAAAAAAAAAAATTAATTTCATTCATTTCAAATTTAAATTAATTCCTAAAATTAGTAAAAAAAAATTTTTGAAATAACCAAAAATTAATATGAAAATATCTGCTTGACCTTAAGGATTTTTTTTCAAAATTATTCCATTATATTTTTGTCCCATTTTCAACTAAAAATATTCTTGAAAAAAAGAAGCAACAGAATAGAATAAAATTGTTCAAATTGGTTTTAAGAATATTTTTAATCAAAAAAAAAAAAAAAAAAATCTCAGAAATAAAATTGTCCAATTTGAACAATTTTAGAAATATTTTTAGCCCAAAAAAAATCTCAGGAATAATATATATGCTCTTTTTCAAAATTATCCCAATATAATGCCAATATTATTTTGTTGTCATTTTTTTTACTAAAAAAATTCTCAAAAAAACAAAAAAAAAAAACTGTAGCAGAAGAAATTGTTCAAATTAATTTTATATAGTCTCAGGAATATTTTTAACCCAAAAAAAAAAAAAATCTGAAAAAATATTTTTGCATAATTTCATTGAGCTTTGTTCCACTGTGCCAGGTGCTGTGCTGCTGGACGCTTGCAAACTGCACATTGGTTCCGGGATGCTAAAGTCATTTGCCACTGATAAAACACATATAAACTGTGTGACTGCTTCTCTATGTGAGTGTGTGTGTATGTGTGTGCGTTAGTGTACGATGTGCAGTCAGTTAGGACGACACGTGCGGCGTTACTTTTCAAGACGACGTGCGTTATCTGCATACCACTATGGGGCCGGCCCCCGTTACACCTCTCTCCTCCCCCTCAAAAGGTTTCTCATTTTGCTATTGCCACTGCCACTGCTACCGCTGTCGCTGCCACTGCCACTGCTATTGTCAACGTCACCGTCACCATCTCCGTTGGCGTCTGCGTCTGCGTCGCTGTCGGCGTCAGCCTCTTAGTTCGGGCGATGATTCTTTCTTGGCTTGCAATTTTGCGTATTTTGAGGCTGCGCGCCTTAAATTGTGTCATGTTGATGTTTTAGTTTTTCACTTCCCCCCTCCTATACCCCCATCCCCCGCCCATTTCCATCACTCGCACTGTCTCTATTTTGCTTTGGTCCCTTTTTGCCTATTCCCAATTGCAAGGCTTGACACGGCCCACTGCTTTCGCATTTGCCGTTAGTTGCTTTGATTCGGTTTGCAAAAAAAAAAAACTAACTGTTATTTCAAAGCAAAGCCAAATGCCTTTTAGGGTGGTCCCAAAAATGCCCAAGCCCACACAAATTCTTATCTCAAATCAATCGAAACGGTTTGCGCTTGAATTAACTAGAAATTTTAAGTAGCTTAAAAATTTTGATAGACGATTTATTGGCAAAGCATTGGGAAATATTTTAGGGTGGGTCTGAAAATTGAAAATGCGCTAGGGTGGTTCAAAAAATATACAAAATTTCTATCTTGAAAGTTGACTTGATCAGATCGGAGATTAGGGTGATCCTTAAAAAGAAAAGTTATATGATTAGTTCGGGAATTAGGGTGCTCCCTAAATATGACAAGTCTCATGAAAATTTGATCTGATGAGAAATTAGAGTGCTCCCCTGAAATAAGAGTGATCATGCAAATAAAGTTGATCAGGTCAGAGATTAGGGTGTTCCTTAAAAAGGCCTATGATTATTAAATAAATAAATCGATCGGATCGGAGATTAGGGTATTTCTTAAAAATACCAATGATCATAAAATTAAAGTCAAACGAATCAGAAATTAGAGTGTTCCTTAAAAATTACTATGATCATAAAATCAAAGTCAATCATAACAGAAATTAGAGTGTTCCTTAAAAGTGAGAAATATTATAAACATTTATTTGATCAGCTTAGAAATTAGAGTGATCCTTAAAAATAAGAATGATCATGAAAAATTTATTTGATCAAAAATTAGAGTGGTCCTTAAAAATGCCAATGATCATAATACTGAAGTCAATCAGAATCAGAAATTAGAGTGTTCCTTAAAAAGAAAAATTAACCTAAAATTGATTTGATCATTTCAGAGATTAGAGTGATCCTTAAAAATAGGAAATTTCCCTTGAAAAATAATCGAATCGAACTAAAAATCCTAAATCGCCCTTATCCCTGGTTGGATCCAAAACAGTTGAGGTCACAAATATAATACCCATTTGAATGCAAATTCAAATTTGACAAGCTACACGTATCCCAATAGTTTGCATATTATTTTTACCGTTAACCTGAAATGTTAGGCGAAATAGGGCTCTCTGCCCCCGCCCCTTTTTTGGATGGCGAATACACATTTTTCATTTTCTATTTCAACTAATTTGATATCTTTGCTTTTGCTGTGATATAAAATTTTATTCTTCCTCTTCTTCTTCTTCTTCTTCATCTCTTTGCTTGCTTTTTATCCTCGCTTTGTGTGTGGCTGGTGAGCACGATGCTGTGCATTCAAATGAAAACGAGAACGAAAATCAAATCAAATCAAATTGAATTTTCAACACAGTAAAACGTTTGCTCCCCCTCTCCCCCCTTGCCCCCTCACCACCCCCCTCTCCTCTCTTTCTTGCCTATTGCAAAGAATGAATGAAGAGTTTGCCACACCCACAAAATTCTGACTGCCTTTAAAACTGTTTTATTTTTTCCCCCCCAACTTCTTCTTCTTCTTCTTCTTGTTCTTCTTCTTCTTGTTACTTTGTCTTGTCCCTGGTCTGGCTGAGGAGAGTCTGAATGGATCAGTGGCTTGGTGCTTGGCACAGTGTCTGATTGACTGGCCTGGCTGACTGGCTGGCTGCTTGGCTGCACGATGTTCACTCAACAAGCCATAATTTGCGCGCTGTTGCCGCTCTTCACTCTTTTACTTTTCCACCGCCCCCGCAGGCTTTGTTGTTGTCAAGTCGAATCGAGTTGAGTTGAGAGCCAAGTCGTGCCGGTGTAATCAGTTTAACTCTATCAGCGTTGGCCTGGCCGCATTGCTACGTGCCCATAAAGCTTCCACATTGATATGGCCACGGTTACGGCTATTTGCCTTGGGTCTACTCTTCTTCTTCTCCGTCTCCATCTTCTTCTTCTTCTTCTTGTTTGGAGAAGCTGTGCTGTCCGGCGTTGATTTCAAAAATGTAATTTACCAGCCAGCTGCCCGGCTTTCCGAACCCGCCCACTCAGCCCCCTGTCCTTGCCCATTTGGGGTAGGTTGTTCCGGGTAGTTGGTGGGTGGGGTGGGGAGGGGTAGGGGGGGAGCATTTATTTTTATTTATTTACAAGCTAAATTCTATTTGACTGCCTTTCTCCCCCGCCTCCCCACACTCTGTCAGTTGTCGTGTAAATCAAAGTAAAAATAGTAAACAAACAAAATGCCGGACAGACTCATACACCCCCTCTCCCCTCCCAACCACCCACCCCTCCTGAAGGGTGTTGAAGGCCTGCTTAACTTTTTAGCTAAACTAATCAAAAAACTTCTTGTGTTAGATTCTGGTCTTAGTGAAGTGTGGCAACGTTGCCTAAATTCTAAGCCATTCACCCCCCCACCCCCTTCCCCCTTTGGGGCCTAGGCAACTGCAATCGGAGCCTAGGTGTAATTCCTTTTGGCCTGCATTTAGCTACAATTACCCCGAATATAATTTGATTTTTCAAACTGTCCCAAGCGACACCCCCCCCCCCCCCCCACTCAAGGTCCTCTTCTTCTTCTTCTTACTTAATTAAGTTAGTTAGATAGTTTTCAGATTTAAATCTCTGTGGAAAAAAAAATGAAATATATTTCCGTGTCAGCCAAGAGAGATAATGAATATCCAACTCAACGTGTCAGGCATATTGAATTATCTGAACAAAAAAAAAAAAAAATTAGCACATTTTTTGAACAAAAAAAAAATAAATACAGTTCAGGTTAAAATTAATCAGATTGTTGGAAAATTAAGAACCTCTCACAAATAAATCAACTCAAAGTGTTATAAATTAATTAGAAAGTTTTCGTTTCAAACAATAAAAAAAAAACAGCAAAACAAATGGCATCAATTTGGTATAGGAAAATTCCAAAGCGAGCAAATCTACGTCACAAAGTTCGAGTGATTTGACCACTTTTGAAACTATCGAAACACGGCGCCAATGACACATTATCTTTTGATTTATGACAAATGCACACAGACCTGTGTCTCAAGTGGTCATATTTATTTGCCTTTGATTGTAGCAGTTTTTTTTTTTCTACCTGCACATAAATCATTCTCACTCGCTATGAACGTGTCAAGCTTCCAAGAGAGTCGAACACAAATAGAGAGAGAGCAAAAAGTTGAGAGCGTACAAAGCAGTTGAAAAGAAGGGCGCGCAAGCGGGCAAAGCAGTCAATGTGAAAAGAGGGGCGCGCAAGCGCTGCTTATTCATTCATTCCTTCTTTCATTCCTTTTACAGTTAGAATTTTTACTGCTTTACCAAACAAACCTAGAGTTTCGCTTGTTTAAAATTCAATTTGAAAAATTTCAATTAAAAGCAATTTTGAGCGTCTCTTCAATCAACTCGTTAAAAATTATTGCAATTTTCTTGTTATTTATTGTTTTTTTTTCTGTCTCTTTTTATCGCTTTTTATTTATAATTTGATGGATGGTTTAATTTGATTGACTGATTGTTGCAGCTCATCAAATTGAATTATTTCTGTGAAACAGAGTGTGCTTATGTATGTGTGTGTGTGTGTGGATTGCAACATTTTTTGGCCAATTGCATTAAAATGACGAAAGCTGCACTTTTTTTTGAAAAGCCTGGAAAATATTTATTGGATTTCGTTTACGCGGTTATTTTTTTTCGCATAGTTTGGTCCACTCAACGCTTTTGACAAAAGGCAATGAAATAAACGAGCGGGCGAAGGGGCGAAGGGGGGTGAAAAAAAAAACAAACACACACAGAGCCTCTCAGTTTATACCAAAGTGGTTGGGGTACGACCAGTCAAGCAGTCCATGTATGCGTGTGTGTATGTGTGTGTGTGTTTATTTTAACCGCGCATTTTCATTGCAGGCTGGGCAATTTAGTATTTTGGGCTGGCTCGTTCCGGGTTGCATATTTTTGCCTGATCAAATTTGTATTTATTGATTTTCCTTTATGGGAAGCATTTTCTGGCCACGCAGCTGCCAAACAAAATCTATTCCAAACAGCTTCCCATCCCGCCCCCTCTTCCACCCATCGCATCCTCCGTCATAACCAATTCAAACGGCCTATTTCGGCTCACCTTTTCTCTTATGTATTTTTCACTCTCTCTCTCTCTCTCTCTCTTACACACTCACTAGCTGTGTCTCCCTCTCACTATGCATCTCTGTTGGTTGGTTAGACAACAGCTGGTCTATTTTATGGCCCTTGTGCTTGTGCATATTTTTCTTTTTTTTTTGGCCAAAATACATTTCAATACATTAAATCAATTTCGCCTTTCCCTAGAGATGTGATCGTGAGTTTTTATACTCCTGCCCCCCACCCCCCCTCACTTTTTTTTTTTTTTGTAAAATTAAAAAATAAAAAAAATATTTGAAAAATTAAGAAATTTTGTTTCGTGACTTTCGTGACACGATCGTGATTTTATTTCTTTTTTTTGTAAAATTAAAAAAAAAATGCATTTGAAAAATTCCGTAAAAAATTATCGAGTTTTTTTTCTTTCGTGACTTGCGTGACACGATCGTGAATATCGTCACTGTTTTTTTTATAAAATTTAAAAAAAAAATAAATATTTAAAAAATTCAGAAAATTTTACGTTTCTTTTCTTTCGTGACTTGCGTGACACGATCGTGAGTCTTACCCCTCCCCCTCTCGTGACTTTTTATTTTTTTGTAAAATTAAAAAAAAATGAATTTGAAATATTCTGAAAAAAAATTTATTAAGGTTTTTTTCTTTCGTGACTTGCGTGACACGATCGTGAGTCTCGTGACTTGATTTTTTTTTTGTAATTTCGAAATAATTTCACAAATTCAATTTTTCTAAATTGAGTTTTTTGTTTACTTTCGTGACTTGCGTGACACGTAAGTATTGTATGTGACTGGGTGACCATCACCGATCGGCGGAGGCCTCGCAAATTATGTGGTTAAAAGTTTAATATGAACAGCTGTTTCAACAAATTTACGTTTATGGTTACACTTGCCGTTTTACCGTTACACAAATACCGTTATAATTTTACCCAATCAGATTATTTGCCATGCACACATATTTTTTTTTCATTCATTTTTGTTGTTTTTGTTGTTTTTTTTTTTTGCTTTTGCAGAATTTTTCTAATAATAATTGCTAAAGATGTTCCATCTCACTCTCACACAGTGTCTCTCCCTCCCTCTCTCTCTCGCTCTCTCTTTCTATCTGTGTTTTGTGTTGGATAAAATAAAAGTGAGGTTAGATATGATGGAGGCTTTTGATTATGTTATGCGTACATTTTTAGAGTCCACACAGTGAAATTTATGTAATTGGAAAAAATGAAATTAAAAATAGCTAAAAATCCGCAAATGGCCGAGATGGCTGGGTGAGGAGGGGAGGGGGGCGTGGGTAGATATGGTCGGTCTCTCTAGTCGATTGGCAAAGGTCGTGTGGTCGGTCAACTGGCCTGTTGTGCCCAGCCTATATGGACTAGGGTGGTGGTGGTGTGCTGGGTAAGGGGGTGGGGGAAGGGGGGGGGGGGGGTATGGAACTTTTGGCTTGGCCTGTTTGTGGAAATTTATGCCGCTTCCGTGGTTGCTTTTCATGTGAAAAGTTTCTCCTTCATCGCTTTGGTAGCCTAGGTGAGGCGGGGACTAACTGAGGGATTGCTCTTCTCTTCTTCTTCTTCTTCTTCCTCTTCTCTCTTCTTTTTTTCCCATAATTATGAATGGGACATTTGCCTGAATAAGGGGAAGGAGGGTGGGGCAGAGTGGTTCGCTTGGTCGGTCACTTTCATGTGAGAACTTTTGTGGGCTCTCACACGTGGACTAGCTATCCCCCTCCCCCCGCCCCGCTCCCCTCCATCCACTCAAACAACTTGCCAAGTTTCGAGTAGTCGAAAAAATTCATAAAATTTCACTTGACATTTTTTTTTGAGGATATTTTATCATTTTAATTATTTCTCAAGTTGAAAGTAGCTGCTTCCTCTTCTTCTTCTTCTTCTTTTTTATTGTCTTTGTCACTAACTGAAAGCGATATAACTTTCTCTTTTTGATAGACTTAAAAAAATTTAGCTTGGATTATTTTTTTTTGAAGAACCAAGAAAATCTTGGTTATGCGTGAAACGGTTATTTTAACCGATTTGATGAGCTTTAAAAAAAAAAAAATCAATTGAAATTTTCTTAATTTTTAAAGGGGTGAAAAAAGTGGAAATAATTCCAAATTGAAAGAATCTTGTTGAACCGGTTAGGAATCGGTTAAGTGATTTATCAAATTGGCTAGACAAAGGTCTAAAAATTTTGAACCGTTTCGGGGGTCGGTTAAAAGAAAGGTTGAAACTGTTTGGCATAGACCTAAAAATGTTGAACCGGTTGGGTATCGGTTAAGAGAAATCTTGAAACGGTTAAAAAAAATTTGTGTATAGCCAAAAACAAGTTGAATTGGTAAATAGTCGAATCGGATCTGTTTCGCATAAGTCCAAAAATGTTGAACCGGTTATTTATCGGTTAAGAGAGATTTTGAAAAGTTTGTTCGGTTCTGAAAAGATGAGGGAAAATCTTGAACCGGTTAAAAAAGGTTTCATTTGAAAAAGAAATCTTCTAACGGGCAAAACCAGATTGAACCGGCTCAAGAAATTGACTCCCCCTTTTGATCAAGGAAAGTTTACATCAATCGGTTCAATGTGGAAAACTTCAAACCCCCCAAGTAAAATCTGAGTCTGAGAATGAAAGCTCAAAATTTACCCCTCCCCTCTTCACCCCCCCCCCCCCCCCCCGCAATTTTCCTATGAAATTTTCTTGATTAAAGTTGAGTCATGTCTGTGATTTTTTTGGGGAACTTTTTTTCGTTTTCATTTGGCTTTCATCTTTGAGTTTCTCTGAGTGAGTTTCTTTTGTCGAGTGGGGCACGGTGCTCGGTGTTTTGGGTGGTCGAGCCAGGTCTGGTGTCGGTGTGGCTGCGTATGGATTTTAATTTCCGTTTTCCGTTACATGGCGATGTGTCCGACGAGGATGTTCAGGGCCATGTTCCATGTCATGGCAGCCGGGATGGTTTTTTGTGTCCTTTGTCGGTTCTGTCCATTGTCAGAGTCCTGTCAGCGTCATCGTCACCATTGTGGCGGCACTCTTCTTCTTCCTCCTCCTCCTCCTCCTCCTGAGAGAAAAATCAAAAGCCAAATCATCTCGGCCTTAGAACGGGCTGAGCTACTTTCAATGGTCCACGGTCCTTTAGATCCTTTTCTTTCCTCCTTCCTATTTTATTGTGAGAATATTTTTTAGTCCTGTCAGGGACAACGAGGTCGGCTTAGGTGTCTCCATGGATCAATGGGAAACAGAAATCTTCCGACAATTCTTGGGTTTTTTGTTTTCTTTGAGATAAACGGTTAGTTCGGCTAATCTAGACAACAGGCCAGACGACAACCCCAAAACTGGGCAATTCAAATTGTAAAACAAAACCATAAATTCCCAACAATCAACAAGAATTTTGTTTTTTTTTTTTTTTTTTTTGATAAAAATAACCAAATTCATAAAAAGTAAACAACAATAAAAAACTGTCTGACCCGGCCCCTTTTATAGATCGACTAGAGGGCCCTATTTGGGTTTTTTAGGGTTTCCTGTTTTTTCGATTTTTATAGTTGAAAAACCCCTTTGATATATGCCGAAGACTACTGGTCAAAATCTTGGACCCTATGATATGGGCTCTCGCTGCCTTATACTATATTATTTGTTTGATTTGGTTCCATAAATGTTGGAGATTATCTTAAGACAGTTTGAGGTTGGCATAGTGCCTATAGGATATGGGGACTTTTGATATAATTGGGTCTAACCCAAAGTAGCCTAATATGGAATATAAATATGTCTTTGTTAAGAAAGGTTGCTCCATAATTCTTGGAGATTTCCTGGGAATAAATTTGGACCTAGATGACAGCTATGCCCAATCAAAGGCATTTTCTTTTGGGTTCCTATAAAGAAATAGGAAGTCTGAATATCAAATTTATATCGGGTCGGCTGCAAAATATTCTGGAGATCTCCAAGTTCGATAGTTCTAAGTCCGATCATATGTATATACTGACTACCAAATTGATATAGGATAGGCTTAAAGGTATTCTGGAGACCCTCAGGTCCGATAGTCCTATCATAAGTTAAGGTCTTTACAGATATAGGATTTGGTAGTCCGATTAAACTTATATTTGCTATATATATAGACTATATATTGTCTTTAAAATTGAAATAGAATCGGCTTCAAAATACTCTGGAGACCCTCAGGTCTGATAGTCCTATCATAAGTTCAGGTCTCTACAGATATAGGATTTGGTAGTCCGACTAAACTTATATTTGCTATATATATAGACTATATATTGTCTTTAAAATTGAAATAGGATCGGCTTCAAAATATTCTGAAGACCCCCAAGTCCAAGTCTCTATATTCAATATTCATTAAAGCCAATTTAAATGGGATTGGCTTATAGATCCAAGAGTTCTTCATAGAACTAATAAAAGCTAAAAGAAAATGTGATCCGATCCAAATGAAACTTGGTAAAACTATAAACCAACATTTGAATTTTCATAGTGCCCAATTTGAATGAGATCCCTTAAGGCATAAAGGGAATTTCCGTAGAACCCATTTCACACTGGTTCCAGTTGTATGTGGAGGGCGGCCATAAATGCTTATAGTGAAGGTGGAGTCTTGAAATTTTGCACAAAATTTTTATTAATTTATAGTAGGATAATGTATAAAAATCAGACGGATCGGACCACTATATCATATAGCTGTCATACGAACCTAAATCGATTTAGGGGATAACTCGCAGATTTCAGGTTTTTTTAGTTCTCAAATCAGATAAATCAGAACTTTTTCTTTGGGTTCCAAAAAATATTGAAAGCGTAAATTTTAAATTTGATTTATTTTATTTTTCCGAGTTTTTCCTAAAAATTTTCTTGACATTTTTGCTGTCGTTTTCTTTCGATTTTGACGGTTTGAATGGTTTGGCCAGCTGTTCCTTTTTTTTGACTTGAAAGTTAAGGAAACTTTTCACAGAGTGAAAGAGACAGACAGCGAGTGAGTGAGAGAGAGGGAGAGAGAGAGAATTTTGCACTTTTGCTGGCTGAGATTTCAATTAAACTTTTTCGGTGTTGGCCAAAACCGAGGAAGCACCAACGAAGCCATGACTGATTGCTTGTCTAATAAAAATAAAACAAGGCTTCATTTTTTTCTTCTTCTTCTTGTTCTTGTTTTTTCAAATATGAAATCCACCCTTGGCAGTCATAAAAGCCACACGCCAAGCCAAATTGAGTATCTTTGAGATACTTTGTCAAATAGACTGACTGCCTTGACTAACTGGTTGAGCAACTAAGTAAGAGTCTTTTCTTCTCTTTCTATTTAATATTCGCTTTCTCTTTCCTTTTCCTTTGGCTTGGTCTTGCTCCTTAGTTTCGTTGCTTTTGTCTAGGCCAAAATGGCCGACTCTTTTGTGTTATTAACGACGTGCGAACTTATTGAAAAAGCAAAATTTTTCGGGTCGTGCCAGCCAGTTGGACCAGTTGACCACCACTGGTAAAAATGTCTGTCCATCCCCGCCATCCCCTCCCCCGCAATTCGCGTTTCGGACGTGCGTGCCAGGCCAGTCTTAGCCTGGCTGCCTCTTCGGGTTTCTGGCCCAAAGCAGAGATCTCTAAGTAAATAAAAACGTGTCCTGCATGCATTAAACTTGATCTAATGACTGACTACGTGAGTTGACTCACCAAACTCACACACACACACACACACACACACACCTACACACACACACACACACACACCTACACACACGCACCGAGGCCTCTTTCATCGACAGGCTTCTTCTTTTTCTTCTGGTTCAGAAAGGGGGGGGGGGGTGCTGCGGGGGGTGGAGACAAGCATTCTCTTATTTTTATGGCCACAAAAGCATAACATATTTAAATGAATTAGACAAAACATGGCCAACTGTTCGGACTGCCTTGGCCTGGCCGGCCAACTGATCAACTGACCAAAAAAACAAAAAAAGATACAAATCCATCTTTTTGTTTTGTGTGTTTTCTTCTGGATTCTTCGGGGCTTTCACAACAAGTTGTGCACTTTTTGATTAAAAGTAAAAAAAAAAACAGTTCATAACTATTGAAAGAGAGAGAGGGAGAGAGAGAGAGAGAGAGAGAGAGAGAGAGAGAGTGTGTGTGTAAGTGAGAGGGAAGAGGTAAAGGTAAAGCAGACCAACAAGTCGGAAAAAAAAGAAATTGTTTCAAAAAAAAAAAAAAAAAAAAATGCAAGCTAACGAATTTTGCTCTTCTTCTTTTTCTCGGAAAAAAATGAAGAAAATTAAAAATTCACAAGCAAAACAAAATAGGAAATTCCGGTGTTAAATTATTTATATATTTTCTCTTCTTCTTCTTCTTCAAGTTTAGGAAATTCAAAGAAAAACCTTTTTTTTTAATTGGAGAAAATTTAAGAAAAATTTTAAGAAAAAGAACTAAAATAAATAAATATAAGTTAATACAAAAAATTTTAATTAAAA
This sequence comes from Scaptodrosophila latifasciaeformis, assembly GCA_037075145.1. Lineage (NCBI taxonomy): Eukaryota > Metazoa > Arthropoda > Insecta > Diptera > Drosophilidae > Scaptodrosophila > Scaptodrosophila latifasciaeformis. The sequence goes on from JBAMCM010000073.1 coordinate 6,125,222, forward strand.
AATATCAAAAATAGGAAAAAAAAAATTATTTTTGTTTAAATAGAAAAACAAAAAATAAAATTAAGAAAATTACAAAAAAAAAATAATTAAAACTATGAAAAAAACTGGTTTAAAATTAAGGAAAATAAAAAAAAAACTTTTTTTGTTTAAAATAGAAAAAAATCATAAAAAAAAACAAAAAATAAAATAAGAAAATTAAAAAAAAAAATAAATAAAAATATGAAAAAAATCTTGTTTAAGGAAAATTAAAAAAAAAAAACATTTTTTGTTTCTACAAAAATATTAAAATTGAGAAAATTTTTTAAAGCAAATAAAAAGTTAAAAATTAAAGAAAACAAAGCAAAAGAAAAATATGGGAATTTTTTTTTGCTTAAACAAAAATAATAATAAATAAATAAAAATTTAAAAATCAAGGAAAAAAAAAATAAATCAAATTAAAAATATGAGAATTTTTTTTTTTTTGCTTAAATAAAAATTTTAAAATTCAAAGAATTTTTTAAAGCAAATAAAAAGTTAAAAATTAAGGAAAAATAAAAAAATATGATAAAACAAATTAAAAAAATATGGGAAATTTTTTTTTGTTTAAACAAAAGAATTTTTAAAAGCAAACAAAAAGTTAAAAATTAATCAAAAATAAAAATAAATAAAAAATATGAGAAAAAAATATATTTTTTTTACAAAAATCTTAAACTTCAAAGAATTTTTTAAAGCAAATATAAAAGGAAAAAAAATCTTGAAATTATTTTTGTTTTTAATTTAAAGATGTTTTTTATTTTTTTTTTCTTGTTTTATATAAAATTAATTTTTTAACCTTAAAGCAGAAGAATTAGCGAAAAGAAAAATTTATTTATTTTGTTTCAATTTTTTATCAGTTTTTTTTTTATGTGATAATAATAATTATTTTTAGAATTTATTTTTATTGAAAAGAAAAAAAAATTTATTTAATTTATTTTTTATCAGTTTTTTTTTTTATTTAATAATAATTATTTTTATAATTTATTTTAATTCAAAATAATTTTTTTTTTTATTAAAAATAATTTTTAAAATTTTAAAGAAAATTTTTGAAGTCAAAAGAATTTTTTTTAATTATTAAAATAGCATAAAAAAATAATAAAAAAAATGAGAAGAAAATAATTAAAATTTATTTTTGTTTTTAGGCAAAACCATAATTTTTTTTCCGTATTAAAAAAAAAATTAAATGAATTTTATAAATTTATCAGTAATTTTCTATTTCTTTTTAATTTTTTTTTTCTAATTTTTTTTATTTTTATTTCATGTTTTTTCCCAGTGAATTTTTTTTTTCACTTGAAAAAAGAAATTGTGAATGTTTCATTTGTGAAATTGCTAAATTCCGATTCCACCAACTTAAATCAAACAGATTCCCAGCGGGGCGGGTGGGGGGAGTGAGTGAGAGCCAAGCTTGTTCGAAATAAGAAGAAGAAGAAGACTGAGAGAGAGTGGGACAGCCTCTGTTTATGGGGAGGGGGGGGGGGGGGGAATAAAGCTGAAGCACTTATAAAAAGTTCATTGCATATATTAAAATTACACACACACACACACACACATACACACATGCACAGCTGGAAATAAAAATGCTTTACTGTTTTTGTTTTTGCATTCGTATGTGTGTGTGTGTGTGTGTGTGTGTGTGTGTGAATATTCCTTTTGCATAAATATTAATAAAGACATCAAAAATTGATTGAAATGAAAAATAAAGTAAAAACGAAGAAGAAGAAGAAACGGAAAAAAATTATATATGCATTTATCTCTTTCTAACAATTTACCGTTATATACATATACATACATATATTTTTCGCATAGTCTACTTATGGGCCTTGAGATTTTAATGAATTTCTCGTTGCTTCAAAAAAAAAAAAAAAAAAAAAAAAACCGAGAAAAAAATAATGAAAAAAAAATTTTATTCAATTTGAAAATTTTTTTTACTAAAAATAAACCCACACACACAAACACACACACAAACACACACGCATACAGAGAGGCAGGCGGGCCAGCCACGCAGAATGCGTGAAAGTTTTGCGGTCTGGGCGAACGGACGGACAGACAGACAGACAAAGAGAAACGGAAAGCAGTCAGAACACTCAGACATTTCTGAATGTGTCTGTGTGTGTGTGTGAGCGAGTGTGTGTGTGTGTGTGTTGTGGGTTGCCTCTTTTAATGGCATTCTTGGTCTGATGTTGATTAGTCGTCGTCATTGCCGCCTGTCTTCCAGCCGCTCAACCCCTTTCATCAACCTACTCCCCCCCCCCCCCCCCATCCCCTTCTCGATCAGACATTGCTCTGTGTGTGTGTGTGTGTGCTATTGCCACGCCTTCCACTCATTTACCAGACAAGAATTTTTTCGCAACTTCTGCTTCTTGCTCTTTCCTCTTCTTCGCAACGTTTTGTCTTTTTCATATGGAAATTTATGACGTCAAAAAAAAGAAAGAAAGAAGGAAAACAACAAAAACAAACGAGGAGAAACCAAACAAAAGGAGAATAAAAATGAGAAGCGCAAAACTTTTTGGCACAAATATTTTTATGTAAATTGTTTTGGCATTCATTCATTTAAATGCCTCGATGTGTGTGTGTATGTGTGTATGTGTGTGTGTGTGCTGACAAATCAACGCAGTTCATTTGAGGACAACAGCACAACGACATGTCCCTGCATGCCTGTGTCTGTATGTGTGTGTGGGTGCCTGGCATTTTCATATTTAAACTTTTTCCTTTTTTTTTTTTTTAATTTTGTATTTTTTTTTTTCATTTTTTTTCACTTGTTCAGTTCATTTGTCTGAGTTGATTAGTGACTAACTTCATTTCAAGCAAAACACACAAGAAAGAAGAAGAGAAAAGACAACAGTTCATTCACTGTCTCCCTCTCTCCTTACCTAAACTCAAGCCTTGCTTCACCATGAAGAAGAAGAAGAAGAAGCAGAAAAAAGACAACAGTTCATTCACTGTCTCGCTTGCTCTTTACACCGGCACTCAAGCCTGCCTTCACAGCACAGCACAGAAGAAGAAGAAGAAGCAGAAATAAGACAACAGTTCATTCACTGTCTCGCTTGCTCTTTACACCGGCACTCAAGCCTGCCTTCACAGCACAGAAAAAGAAGAAGAAGAAGCAGAAAAAAGACAACGGTTCTTTTGTATATTTTTAGAATTGTGATTCTCCATCTCGCTCGCTCCGTACCTGAACTCAAGCCTTGCTTCGTTTGCTTCATTAAGAGAAATGACAAAATCAAGAGGCTCAACAAAAACAAGAAGAAGAAGAAGAAGAAGAAGAGCTAAAAAAATACAAATGCAAAAACGAAGCAGAAGAAGAAGAAGAAGAGCAAAATAGACGAAAGAGTCCAACTGGCCGAATGAAGAGTGCCCAAAAGAATGCTCAAGAATGCAAGTTGTTTTCTCTCTTCTTCTTCTTCTTCGTTTGCTTCTTCTTTTATTTTTGTGCATTTGGTTAATGAGACTGCTACGCACACAAGTGCAAAACTTATGCAAAAAAAAAAAAAAAAAACTTCTGAGAGAAACGAAAAAGAGAAAAGGAAAAAAAATGGCACATAAGAGCGACCGAGCCGCTTGTCTCGAAACTTGCCAACAACAACAACAAAGACAACAGGTCGAAAGTGAAAGGGCGTCTATGTCTGTTTGTACTTTAGCAACCAGTCTATACTCTTTTTGTAAGAAAAAATTTATTACCCAAAAAAACTGAGACCTGTTAACCCATCTATTTAGAACTCGGGGACTGTAAGAGTTAGAGCCATCAAATTTGGGATTTGGACTGCTCTGGCTTCATACTATAAGGGTTTGGGTTTTTCATAGCCCTGCCCCCTTTCACCACTACTCTTCTACTAAATCTTGAGCCCTAGATTTGATACGAATTTCTGATTAGTTTATTGCTAAATTCCTAGAAAATGTTGGAAATCAAAAATACCCAAACAAGACCTAAATCGGACAAGAATGAGGGGTTATATATATATGCAACCCTGGCCACTCATATAAAACCTCCAATTCAATCTGAACTGAAAATAGTGATAAGCTAAAGCTTTGCTAGGCGTGCCATCTAAGAGACCCATAAGACAGCTGGTATCCCAGGGGTATCAGTTCAGATTGAAATGAAGGTTTTATATGAGTGGCCAGGGTTGCCACCTGCTTCAAAGAATATAGTGAAAAAGTGTATTCAAATTATATTTTTTTGTGAGACCAAGAAAAGAGGGAAAAGCAAATACACATATACAACCACACCCACACCCACACACACACACACACACACCCACACACACACAGTTGGAGAGAACTTTTTTAATGTTGCATACTTTTTGAGGTCCTTGTGCTAGTAACGTTTCCGTTCATTCTACTTTTACACTTCTTTGAGTCCAAACACACACACACATACACACACACAGAGACACCACACACACACACCCACATATTTACATACCTGGGCCACAAGTGTGCTTGAATCTCTCATTTCTTTGAGGCGGTTTTGGGTGTGAGGGGGGGGGGGGTCCTTTCGGGTTGACATAGAATTTTATTCTTTTTGGCTGCGCATTTTTTGGGTAACGAATTTTCTCTATTTTTCCTTTTTTTTTATATGAGAAAATCTTAGAGGTGTGCGGCTTATTGGCTTAGAACCCATCTGGTCGGATGGGCTGTGATTTCTTCTTCTTCTTTCAAAGATTTGTTTATGCCAATTTGCAAGAAAAGCACAAATGCCAAATAGATTGAATTGATTTTTCGTTTGATGGGAAATTTTCGATAATTTTTTTCCCCTTTTTTTTGAACTCAGCTGAAGTCTCCAAATTGAGCAATGATCTTCTGATTTTTTGTCTCTTTCTTTTCTCTTCTTCTTGCCGGATTTTGGGTCTGTTTTATTTTTTATTCTTTCTTAATTTGTTTTGTGTTCTTCTCCTTTTTTCTTTTGAGTTGTTTTTTGTCCTTTTTTTATTTTCCCTCTTTTTTTTTCTTTTCTTCTTCTGATTTTTTGTCTCTTTCTTTTCTCTTCTTCTTGGCGGATTTTGTGTCTGTTTTATTTTTTATTCTTTCTTAATTTGTTTTGTGTTCTTTTCTTTTTTTTTTGAGTTGTTTTTTTTGTGCTTTTTTTATTTTTCCTCTCTTTTATTTTTTTCTTTTCTTCTTCTGATTTTTTGTCTCTTTCTTTTCTCTTCTTCTTGGCGGATTTTGGGTCTGCTTTATTTTTTATTCTTTCTTAATTTGTTTTGTGTTCTTTTCTTTTTTTTTTGAGTTATTTTTTCTCTCCTTCAAATTTTTTTTTGTCCTTTTTTTATCTTCCCTCTCTTTCACTCTTTTTCTTTTCTTCTTTTTCTGTCTTCTTCTTCCTTTTTTTTTACCTTATTTTATCTTTTTATTTTGTTTATCATTTATGCCCTTTTTTGTCTCATTTTTGCTTAGTTTTTGGTGAAATTTATTTTTGCTATTTTTGTGATTTTCTTTTCTCTGGTTTTGCTGTCGTTCAGAAGGAATTTCCTCGATTTGCTGTCATCATCAAAGAATTTCTTTTGTCATTCGCCTTATTGCACTGACTTTTCCTCTATTTTCTAGCATACTCTCTCTCTCCCACTCTCTCTCTCTCTTTCTGTCTCTTTCTCTGTCTCTTTCCGTTTGAATTGCACAATCATTTTCTTACCTTATTACACATCCGCTTTGGCAATATCTTCAATTTGTTTGGCTCGCTTTATTTTTAACACTTCTCCCCCGACCCCCCCCCCCCCCCTTCCACCACCCCTGAACCACCTCGCTACCACAGCCTTTGTCTCTCTGCTTTCCACTCATTTCCTTTGCCAGGGCAGAACATGAACAAACTTGTCGCCATGGCGCCTAAAACTATGCTAAGATTTTTGCTCTCTCTCTCTCTCTCTCTCTCTCTGCCTCTTCCCTCTCGCTCTCAGACTTGGCTATACAGTTAGTTGTTGTTTTCTTTTGATGCTTCTTCCTCTTGTTGTTTAGCACTTCTTCGGCTTGTTAGTTTGCCTGTCTTCCTTTTGTTTTAGTCTCCTTTCCACTTGAGGCCGCTACGTGGCTGTCACTTCATTTGCTGCGGCGCTTTATGCGTTTTTGACTATCAAACCAGACCAGTCCACCTTACCCCTGCCCCTGGCCACCTCACCCCTTCCCCCACCCCACCCACCTTTATGCTTTCACAGTGCATTCTGTGGCCAACGTCATCGCCATGATATCGTCGGACTCACTCCCAACTCCCCCTCCCCCCGTCAGGGTAGATGAGGCTGGCGCCTTTAGAGACTTGGCAATGCCTTTAGGGGGCTCTTTTGTATTATCTCTTTCTCTTTATATTTTTTATTTTGCTGGTTTCTGTTGCCAAACAGTTGGCTTTGGGGGACTTAAAACACCAAACAAACTGTGCAAGAAAGAGATGCAAACACACACACCAACACACACACACCAACACACACACACACACATGCACACTTATCTTTATTTATAGTAGCATCAAAAAAAAAAAAAACAGAATCCTTTCAGCCAAAAGGCCTTTCAAATATATAAAAAAAACCAAAACAAATTTATATATACACAAATACACACAAACACACAGACACACAGACACAGACAAACGCACACAAACACAGACAAACACACACACATATACACACATACACATACACATACACATACATATATATATTTATATTAATATACCTCAATGTGACCGCATTTTGAATTTGCTGCTGCTACTGCTGCTTCCTCTTCTTCACTCACTTGCCATGTCATTCTCTGGCCCACACACACACACACACACAGGCACACGCTCACCTACGCAATGTGTGCTTGTGAATTTGCATTTGTATTAAAAACGCTTAAAGTGGAATTTTATTTCCTGTTTCTGTTACACCCCCCCCCCCCCCCCCTCACCACCTCACCCTCTCTCCACCTTCTACCACCCCCGACCCCACGCCTCCCTCCCCCCAAACACTCGACTCTTCTTTCCACCATTAATTTTACCCCTTTCTAAACAATTTTTATATATTTTTTCTTTTTTTAATATTTCTCTTCTTCTTCTTCTTCTTCTTCTTGTTCGTTTTTTATTCTCATTTATTGCTTTGGCTTTTGTGTATTTCTAATACCGTTTTTATATATGTATTTACTTTGCTTCCGCCAATGTGATGCCATCTCTTTCTTTCTTTTTTTGAATAACGGTAAACATAAAATAAATCATCAGTTTGATTTTGTTGAAGCTTCAACAAGCTTGACCCACGCTTTCCCTCACGCCTTTTTCACTTTATCAATATTTTTCCTTCTTGGAAATGTTTTCAAATTTTTTTTTTTATTTTTGGTTTTTCCTTTTCAACTTTTCCTTCTTATTCTGTTTGGAGAATATAATAGCGATTTTTTTGATCAAAAATGATTTGATTATTTTCAAAAAGAAATTTTTATTTTAAGAATTCTTGGAAAACAAATTTTCTATTGAAAAAAATTAGGAAACTTTGAAAATATAATTTTTAATCTGATATAAAAATAATACCCTCTGTCAGACCTTCCCTGGAAGGAACTATATATACCTTCTCGTTTCCCATAGATCAGACTAGTTTAAGATTGATTGGATATACCCTCTCGTTTCTAGATATATCTCAAATACCCATTGCTCGATCTTAAGAAATTTTGGGACTAGGAAAATATATATAAGGATAGCTTAATGTATCAAGTTTTATCTTGTCAAATATCTGATTAATACACAAAATGGTTCTAGGGTTATCACCGGAATTTATTGAGAAATCGTGCACACTGAACTGATATATTTTGTCATATAAATCTTCCTAGTTTCATCTCTATCTGTTGATTATATTATAAGGCTTAATCGGCTTTAGCGTTAACTCTCAAATTTCATTGTTAAATAGTCAAAATTCATAGATTTAAGGGGTTCAAGTTTCACCTTGCTCTGATCATTATATCATATAGCTAAGTGCCGGATTCATAGACCGATCTTAATCCTTAATAGATTTTTAGAAGCTGTACGTATTCGATATATCTAACAAGTTTCATCTTGATTAGATGCTTAAGTCATTTAGCTTAAACTGGCTGTAAATATCTTATACCTATTTGATATTAATGTGGTATATATATCATTAGATTTGTCTATTAAGTTTCATCTTGATTAGATGCTAAAATCGGCTTTAGGGTTATCTCGAGTAATCGTAGACCGATCTTATCCCTATTTGATATTAATGTGGTATATATATCATTAGATTTGTCTATTAAGTTTCATCTTGATTAGGTGATTCATTCATATAGCTAAAATGGGCTCTCGATTATCTCGAGTAATCGTAGACCGATCTTATCCCTATTTGACATTAATGAGGTTAATATATTTTTAGATATATCCACCAAGTTTCATCTTGATTAAGTCATTTAACTATAAGTGGCTCTAGGGATACCTCGAGTACCTCTAGACCGAATCTTCTCAAATCAAAGACTTGGCATACTTCGAAGGATATAAACATGCTTGCCTAGTTTCACTTAGATCGAACTACTATATCCTTGCTTAATTTTCTCTAGCAATTCCTCTCCATTTGACTTAAAGTATTTCCATTTTATTAAATCTTTCAAAAAAGATTTTTATTTCATTTGCAAAAAAAGAAAACAAAAAACGCCCTCTTTGGGGAATTATTTTCTTAATAATTGGCAAGAAGGTAATGCGATATTAATTAGTTTTAATGATCACACCACTTTCCACCATGAATTGTATTCAATTACATAATGTATATTTTTTTTTTATTATTATTCTGATTATTTTTTGTTCTGCTTTTGTGGTCTCTTTTTTTATTCCTTTGTTCGGGTTTCTTTTAATTTTTTTTTTGCAGTATTTAATCAGGCTGCTCAACTTCATGGAGCCGAGGTCATTCAGAGGCCATAGGATTGATTGTACTGTTAGTCTATTGACCTTTTCTTGGTTTCACTCTCTCGCGCTGTCTCGCTCGCTCTTGCAGACTCTGTCTATGCTTTCTCTTTTTTCTGGAATCATTCAGAAGAAACATCGATAAAAAGCTCGAATTTTTATTTTACTTTCTGTTTGATTTTTTTTTTTTTTTTTGAGCCCGCATCCTACACAACGGTATTTTCCTCACTGGCCCCTCCCCCCCACCTGGTGTTTGGGGGGCCTTCCTCTTTCTATTGCCGTTCGATTGCTACCGCTCTGGTAAAATTCCAATTTTATTTATTTAATTTTTGCCTTTCTTGTGGCTGCTTTCAATGGATCTTTTCTCTTCTTTTCTTTTTTTTTCATTTTTTTTTTTTGGTATTTTCTTTTTATTTTTATTATTGCGGTGGTGGTGGCGGCTGGCGGGCCAAAAGAATGATAGAGTCTCGTTGGGTGGAGAATATCCTGAGCTGGTTTGTTGCCAGCAATCAACGTGCTATAAAAAGCCATAAGTAAAACACATTTACTGTCACTCCCGACCACACAAAGGCGCAGCTACACTCGGACGAAAAATTGGGCCAATCTGCTCGTAGGCCTTGTCAAAAGCAGACGCCAAATCCTCCAGTCCAAATGACAATTCTCAAGACAAAAAGCTAAAGACAAAGATAATTGGATAGTTAGAGAGAGAGAGAGAGAGAGAGAGAAATAGATGGATAGAGATAGATAGATATAGATAGATAGATAGATAGATAGATAGATAGATAGATAGATAGATAGATAGATAGATAGATAGATAGATAGATAGATAGATAGATAGATAGATAGATAGATAGATAGATAGATAGATAGATAGATAGATAGATAGATAGATAGATAGATAAATAAATAAGGATATAGTATTGAGAGATATAGATAGATGGATCGATGAATAAATGTATAGATGGATAGATGGATAGATGGATAGATGGATAGATGGATAGATAGATAGATGGATAGATAGATAGATAGATATATAGATAGATAGATAGATAGATAAATAAGAATAGAGAGATATAGATAGATAGATCGATAGATAGATGGATAGATAGATAGATAGATAGATAGATAGATAGATAGATAGATAGATAGATAGATAGATAGATAGATAGATAGATGGATGGATGGATAGTTTGATAGATAGAGATAGATAGATAGATGGATGGATAGAGGGATATATAGATAGATGAATGGATAGGTAAATAAAGCTATATGGATGGAGAGAGATAGATGGATAGTTGGATATATAGATAGATAGATAGGTAGGTAGATAGATAAAGATCGATGAATTGAGAGATAGAGATAGATAGTTAGGTAGATAGATATAGATAGATGGATTGAGAGAGAGAGAGAGAGATACAGATCGAAAGGTAGGTACATAGATGAAGATAGACGGATAGAAAGGGATAGATAGATAAATAGATGGTCAGTTTTATTTATAGATGGATACATCCATGTTTCAGATATAAAAATAGATTTGTATATATCCAGATAAAGATAGATGGAAAGAGAGAAAGAGAAAGAGAGAGAATATATAAATCCTTCTAGTCAATTAAATTGTTAAATTTTTTATCAATTCTTCATAGCAAATTTTCTTAAAAAAAAATTCCCCTAACCAATTTGTATATTCCAGACTTCTTATTATTCCACATAGCCTTGACTTTTTCTCTCAGTGTATGAAAGAGAGCGCGCGCGAGAGAGAGAGAGAGGGATGGACGTACAAGTGTGCCGACTGTGCTTATTGTGCCTGTTAACGGATTTTGCGTTAAGCAGTCGTCAAACGAAAGTCAATGAACGGGAGTTGTTTTCCTCTCTCTCTCTCTCTCTCTCTCTCTCTTCCTCTCTCCTCTTCTCCTTTTTTTTATATTTTTTGAAGCACACGGACAAGACTGAAAAGCCACAAGATGATAGAAGAAAACAGCAGAAAATGAGCTAAACTGTATGAGAGTCTGCCAGCCAGCCTGCCTACATGTGTGTGTGTGTGTGTGTGTGTGTGTGTGTGAAAAGAGAAGAGCTCAAGAATAACGGACCAATGCTTTGCATACTTTCAGTCATTCATTCAATTTACTTTTGTGTGCTGTGTGTGATGAGATTCGTCGTTGCCTGCCAACTGTACTGCGACTAACGGCACAATTAACGCTACAAACCAACTCGGCCTCCTTCTCTTTCTCTCTCTCTCTCGCTCTGTCTATCTGTCTGGCTGGAAGCTGCCTTTAGGCAAGCTTGCCAATGCCTCTGATATTGCAATTTAAATGCCTCTCAACTTTTCATTCTCTCCCTCTCTCTCTCTCTCTCTCTCTCTCTCACTCACTCACTCAGTCAGTCAGTCAGTTAGTCCTTCTCGCTTTGGCCTGTTCAGCTTAAGAGTGTTGCTGTTTGTATGGTTGGAGGCTTTTTAATTTTAATAAATGTTCACAGCGTTCAACTGTTTACAGATAAGCAGGAAAACTGAATGAATGAGTTATAAAAAGAAAAAAGAAATAAGCGAACCGACCAAGTCAAGGCTGCCTGAGTTGGCCCGGATTGGATTGGATTGGACTGGGCTGGGTTTGGCCATATGGCAATGTCTGGTTAAGCCGAGCCATGCATGTGGCCAGTTTTAAATTGTTCTCTATAATTTCTCAAACTTTTTCACTATTGATTTTCTTGAGAATTCAAAAATTCCCAAGTTTACTTTGCCGCTCTCTCATTTTAATTATGCTTCTGGTTAAATTAAATATGGGTTAACTCGACTAATTGTGTCCTTATGGGACTGTCAGACAGTCTAGAACCCATTCACCTGGTCACCCACTCAACTAGTCAGTTCTCTCTTCTTCTTCTTCTTCTTCTCTGTATAATTCATCATTTAAGAGTTTAATTTTAATTTAATTTATGCGCACACAGCTGTTCTCGGTCTGTGTGTGTGTGTGTGTGTGTGTGTGTGTGCTCTGTATTTTTTTTTTTTTTTTGGGGCTCGGTTCCGAGAGAGAGATTCCCGCTGCTGGCACCTGGTCGACCAGTTGGTTGCCTGGCTCGCTCTGTGTCGTCCTTCTTCATAATTTTTGCAAAAAAAAAAACATTAAATTGTCATAAACTAATTAGTTTAGTGCCTTGGCTGGGCATCGCTTTTAGCCACTTTTGCCTTCATGCCTAATTGGTTAATTTGCTTTATGCGAAAATTAAATAAAAATGCCCATGAAAATTTTCAAATTTTATTAAAACTGAAGCAGTTCTTCTAAATTATTCAAAAAAATTTGAAATTTAAAAAAAAAGGTTGATAATAAATTTTAAAAAATTTCTAGAGTTCCCCAAAAAAAGGTAAAAATATTTTGAGGTCTCTGTAATCCCGTAAAACTGGTAAGCAGATTTTGAAGGTCCCCTTAATTCCCTTAAAATTGGGGAGCATTATTTGGAGATACCTAAAATTCCCAGATACCCTTGAGCTTGCCAGAGTAGGTAAATATCTTTCTTGGGCTCCTAAAAATTCACAAGATTTCTTGCATATTCCAGAATATATAAGAATATTTCTAGGTCTCCAAATGTTCTCAGATTTCTTGTACATTCGAGAATAGGTGAGAAAATTTCAAGGTCCCCAAAGTTCGAAGATTTCTTGAATATGCCAGAAGAGGTAAAAATATATATCGTTCCCCAAATTATTCTCAGATTTCTTGTGTGTTGCAGAACAGGTAGAAAGATTTCTGGGGTCCAAAAAGTAACAAGACTTCTTGTATATTCTAGAATATATATAAGAATATTTGTGGGGTTCCAAATGTTCTCAGATTTCTTGTACATTCGAGAATAGGTGAGCAAGTCTTAAGGTCACCAAAATTCGAAGATTTCTGGAAAATATATCTCGGATTCCAAAGAGTTCGCAGATTTCTATATAAAACTATTTCTAGGCTCCCAAATGCTGTCAGATTTCCTGTAAATTCCAGAATAGGTGAAAATATTTGAAGGTCCCCAAAATTCCCAACTTTCTTGATTTACTTTAAATGGGTAAAAATATTTTTGAAGGCCTTCAAAATGTTCAGATTTTTCGTATGTTCCAGAAGAGCTCAAGATATTTTTAGGGTGCCAAAAATTCCCATATTCCTTGTATATTCAGAAGAGGTAAAAATATTTCTAGGGTCCGAAAAATTACGAGACGTCTTGTATATTCCAGAAGAGCTCAAGATATTTCTAGGGTGCCAAAAATTCTCATATTCCTTGTATATTCCAGAAAAGCTCAAGATATTTCTGGGGTACCAAAAAAAAAAACAAGATTTTCTCCATATTCCAGAGTATATTAAAATATTTCTAGGGTTCCAAAAATTCTCAGATTTCTTGTATATAAATAAAAATATTCTAAGATCTTTCTTGAGTCTTCCAAATTGATAAGCGTATTTTTTGAAGGTGCCTGAGATTCCCAGTTTACATTAAATTCTTGAAAATTGTCAAGTCAATTTCCCTTTTGGTTCATTGGGCGCTCTGCCTGGTCATTTCTCACTTTAGAAAGTCATTAATCCATTTAAAGATTTTCCAAAAATCTTTGAACACAACCAAAAAAAAAAAAAAAAGTCAATTTAGATTCTCTGGATTAAGGTGGGCTGTGCCATTGACAAGGGGGGCGGGTAGGGCGGTGTTATACAAAAAGAAAATTGCTTTTCTTTCTATCGGGTGAAAGAAAGAGAGAGAGAGGGAGAAAGAGAGAGAGAGAGACTCGCCTAATCCAGACAGACGGGGACAAAAGGCTCTGGTGTATCGTTCGACTTACCTTTCCCCCTTTTGTTTTCTTAGACGAAAAGCGAGCAGGAAGAAAGGGTTAAGAAAAAAAAACGAAGAAGGGGAAGGGGAGAGTGCCACTTCGGTAAATGCTCCCCCGGGCAAAAACCACTTACTCGGCATGATGGATGGCTGGGCAGACCAAAGGAATGGTGAAAGAAAGATCAAGAAAAGCTAAGGAAAACCCGAAATGGAAAAGGTGAGGCAGGCTCTGCCAGAGGCACTTTTTTTTCTTCTGTGGTTCCTTGGAACCGCCATTGGCAGTTTAAAGCATCACAAGTGCTGTAAATGTGCCATAAGCACTCACACACTCACACACACATTCACACATACCATGAATTTTTTCGTAGGACATTAGCTGGCAACAAAAATAGAAAGAAGAAGAAAAGAAAAAAAAAAGAAATATGAAAGCAGAATGAATATTATTGCTGTTGTTGTTGTTGTTGTTGTTGTCATTGTCGCCATATGTAGCAATGCTCGCCCCCTCCCGTCCACACCCCATCATGCTTCATCTTCTTCTTCTTTTTCTTGGCACATTTATGTGTACTTACAAGCATAATCGTTGCTTATTGGCAGCTGCTGCCATCAGCCAGAAAGGGAGAGGGGAAGAGGGAGAGGGAAACAAAACGGCAACGTTAATAAAGTTCAAAAATCTAGCAAAATTGTGTGTGTGTGGGGGAGGGGGGAGAGGGGGATGGGGTGAGAACAACAGCACCAAGAAAAGGAGTGCTGAGTGCAGGGAGAAGTGTGCGAAAGAGAGGGATTAAAGGGGGGGGGGGGGGGTATGGCCTAACTAACGAGTCGGCACCTGTCGCCGTTTCGTTTTTTTTTTTTTTGTCTTTGCTCTGAATTTGTTTGCGCGTTTGTTTTCGCCCACTTCGGCTTGCAATTAAAAAAAGGCAACAAATTAGGCAAGCTAAACCGAAAGTTGGTTACTCTTTTTATGTTGAATATTTTTGTTTCACCTGATCTTAGGAATATCTGAGAAATGTAAGGGAATTGATGTACTCTTCAGGAGTATCTGAAAAAAATATATGGGATTTCTTTAACGCCATCTATTGGCTTAACTATAAAACTGATCATCAAAAACATCAAATTTTTTGAGAAAAAATTTTATTTTTTTTTTAAGACTTAAATTAAAGGCCCTAGAATTTATTTATATAGAGTAATATAAATCTGAAAATTATATATAGATTCTATCAAGGAATCTGAATATCTGAAGAATATATGGAAACTCTATCACGCCATCTATTGGTTTATTTATGAAATTGAAGATCAAAAGCATCCAATATAAATTTCTTTAAGGCTCTCAAATCAAAGGACCCTAGAAATTATTTATATAGAAAATGATATATAGATTCTATCATGGAATCTATTGGGCTAACTGTGAGAGAGAAACCGTATACTATTGTCCAAAATTGTTTAACCCAAAGTCTTGCGGAACTTGGGATCTGGGAAAGATGTATATATGTATATGGAAATATCTGAAAAATATATAGGAATATTAACACTTTCCCTATCACGAAATTAAAGCTCAAGGATAACAAATTTTGTGAAAAGAATCTTGTTCTTTTAAGATCCAGAAAAATATATATAGAAATTCTATCTCGTCATCTATGAAATTGAAGCTCAGAAAAATATTTATCCTGCTGTCTTTCAAATCAAATAGGATCTAGAAAAGATCTATACAAATATGGAAATATCTGAAAAAAGGTCTCAGAAATTCTATGAAAGCCGAAAGGTATCAAAAAATCTTCTTTCTTTAAGCCTTTCAACTCACGACGACCTAGAAATGGTTTGGGTGACAACTCAACCTGAATTTCTCTTCTGACAAATCAATTTTATCAAATTAACCTTGCTGAATGCTTTTCAAATATTCACCTTAAATTTCGAATGAAAAATTGAAGACCTTGAAAAAGTCTTTCCTTAATAATTCCCATTTCCTAGCCAGTCCAATCAGCACCATCTCTCTCACCTCTCTTGGTCTTGTTGCGTGTTCTAGTCCCCCTCCTACCCCCACACCTCCACCCACAACCTTCACTACCAACACTTTTCATGCTTTCCATCTATGGTTCTATAAATATTCTCACTCTCACACTCCCCAGTCAGATGCATGTGCTCGTCACTCTATTCTGAAAGTCATCACCATCGACATCGTCACATTTAATTGAGTTTCATTTCCACTTAGCCGGCGTCGATGTTTTCTGCCTTTAATGCTAAAAGCGCACTCAATATATATCTATATATATATATATATTTATATATGTGTATACCGTTATGTGTATATATAAAAATGGAAAATATCTAGCTTGACTTTTAAAAGGCGCATACATTTTTCAAATACCTCAGACGGGATGACAAAACTCTCTCATCTCACCCTCTTTCTCTTCTGCCTCTCTCTCTCTCTCTCTCTTCTCCCTCTCTTCATCATCTCCTCCATTCTCTTCTCCCTCTCTTTCTCTTCTCCCTCTTTCTCTTCTCCCTCTTTCTCTTCTGCTACTCTCTCTTCTCCCTCTTTCTCTTCTCCCTCTCTTCATCATGTCCGCCAGTCTCTTCTCCCTCTCTCTCTCTCTCTTCTCCCTCTTTCTTTCTCTTCTCCCTCTCTTCATCATTTCCTCCATTCTCTTCTGCCTCTTTCTCTACTCCCTCTTTCTCTTTCATTTCTTTTTCCTTAGTCTGTCATCCCCCCTTAAATTGACTTCCTTTTGTTGTGTCACCCACACACACACACACACATGCAAGCACAAAGTCACAGATTTTTTTTTGTCTTTGTCTTTTGTCTCCCTGGTGCCTTTGTTGCTGCCCTGGTTCGGTCATTGAGCGCATCATTTAATTGTCAAAAAAAAAGAATAAAGAAAACGGAATGAGAAGAAGTCAAAGTCAGGCTTAAACGAATTTTAAATGCGCTTTAAGCAAATTTTTTTTTTTCACAAATATTTTAAATTCGATTAAAATTGAAATTAAATTATTTTCGGACTTTTTTTTTTTTGTTTTGACGTCATTCCAGCTGGTCGGGTCGGGCCAGGTTGTTTGAGGGGGGTGGTATGGCAGTCACCGGCGCCGGCAGAGGTTGTGCGGAAGTCCGGCCTGCCGGATCGTCGTCCTGCAATTCTGCCGCTCAATTTGTGCCCAGAGTCCTTGGCACAATAGGAATTACACTTATAAAGATGAAAGCAAATGGCGGAGGGGGAGTGAGGTGGAGGGGGGGAGAGGGGTGGCGGTAGGTGAACAGAATAAAACAAAGAAAAAAAGAAACTTACATATTTTTTTTCTTGTAGTCCTTTTTCGTTTGATTATTTTCCTTTTGTTTCTTCTTACATATTTTTTCGTTTTTGTACTTTTTTCTCTTTATTGAATTCCACTTTGATTTCATTTGACAATTGCCAAAAAAAATATATGCCAGACCGAAGAAGCTTTAAAGTTTTTAAGGGGAAAACTTGCCAGAAATATTCGAAAAGATTTTGTAAGAAATTTAAGAAAATTAAGTAAAATTTGAGAATATATTTTTTTTTTTCTTCACTCAAAGCAAACCAAAATGAGAAATTTTTCAATAATTAAGAAAATATCAAATGGAATTCCATTCACACATGAAAACATTCACACAAAGTGAAGACAATTAAAATGAGTTGTTTTTGTTGTTGTTGTTGTTGTTATTTTCCTTTTTGAGGTTTTGTAAAAGCGGCGATGGAAATTCTTTATTTTTGTCGATATTCTCGAGAATTCAAAATTGGCTTGCCCAATGAGTCTGGGCGGGTAAGCAACAAGGAAGGTGTAGAGGGGGGGGGGGGGTGCTCTGTGTGTTGGTGCAAAAGGTGCAAATTGCTGGGCTAATGGGAAGGGTGGGGGGGGGGGGGGGTGAAAAGGGTCGCCATTTGTAGTTGACACCAATGTTCACTCACTCACACACTTACACACACACACACACACACACACACGCACAGGCATGCATACTGAGAGGCTCTGATGAGTGTGTTTGTTGGTAAACTCAGCTTGACACAAATTGACTTTTTCTGCTTTTAACCCACACACACACACACATACACACAGGCACACACATACACTCTTTCGTTGAATCTGAGTATATATAAAATTTAGAAATTTGAGGAATTTCTTTGACTCACACTTTGAGCCAATGACAAAGTCCTTGGTCTTATTATTATCCTTATTCATTTTAGAGCAAAAAATATTCTCATTCAAGTTGAGTTAATTAATTTTTCTCCTTTTTTTCGTATTTAATTGAATTTGCACAATTGCAACTTATTCATTAAATTTTCATATTTAAGCCTATTAAACAGTAAACCATAAACTATCCCATATATATAAAGAGTAAGAGAGGGAGAGAATGGAAGTGGACGAGCTGAGAGGCTTTGAAAATGTGGGTTAAGCTCATTTTTAGTCCGATTTTGTTTGGACGTATGGCAAAATGCAAATTGCTTTTCACTACAAATGAAAAAAAATATTAAACAAAAAAAAAAAATCCCCTTCAACTTGAAACATTTTATCCATCAACTGAATAAATTAAATCCACTACCAATGAAATACAATTTAAAACGGAACAAGAAAAAATAAATAAAATAAAAATAAAATAAAAAATAATTTTTTTTATTATTTATTTAAAGCAAACAATTTGATGATTAAAACATAAATATAAATATTTTAATTCCGATAAGTCTGACAGCTTGATTTTGGTCTTAAAATATTTACTAGACTTTAAGGCGACTCAAACAAGTCGAGCACAATTGACCAAATTAATTTCAAAGATTTTAGAATGCTTGAAAGCTAGGTTAGCATTTTGGCGCCCAGATTGGGGCACAAACTCACTGCAAATTGTAAGTAGAGATGTAAGGTCTAAGAAGTATTTGGGTCTGTATATTCCTAAAGTGGGTATTTTGGCACCTAGCTTAGGCCACAATTTTTAGCTGTTATCGTATAAGACTTTCATGAAATAATTCAGCCTCTTTTTTGCTCAAATTGAGTAATTCTACCGGGGGGAATATTTTGGCGCCCAGTTAAGGGCACAACTTTAGGGAACCAGTGCCTTAAAGCAAGTGTCTTTGCTCAGCTTGGCTGATTCTCTCTCAGGGAGCATATTGGCGCCCAATCAGGGGCACCTTTGACTTACAGCAAGTATATTTGCTCAGCTTGGGTGATTCTCTCAAAGGGAGCACATTGGCGCCCAATCAAGGGCACAACTTTACGTAGCCTTTGCCTTAAAGCAAGTTTCATAACAGACTAAAAGATTGAATGATTTTCTTGCTAGAGTACATTGGCGCCCAATGTGGGGCTATACTTTCCCATAAACGATGAGAGTGTCTATTTTAATTTACCTTATTTTTATTTACACAAGAACTAAAGACCCTTTAAAAATTCACATTTAAATTGAAAAAAAGAAGAAGAAGGAGCAGAAGAAGAAGAAGGAGAAGCAGATTATCCATTATGTCATGAATTTCGCCTAATGTGATGAAGACAATTTTTATTTATTTTTTTGCTCTTAACTCGCACTCTGCCACTCTGCACTCATTTGCCCTACCATCTGAGCCTCTCAGTTATTCCGTTTTGTAGCCAAGAAATAGTAAATGAAAATGTTTGTTGTCATATTTGAGGCATTAGCATTCTTCCTGTCCTTGTCACCCGCCCCCATTCATCCCTTTGCCACTCAAGCTCCTTGGGCCGCCGACTCACGGCTCTTTATCTTCCTCCATAAGCCTAGGGTTTGCCAAACTATGCTCATGTATAAAACATGTTTGCATTAATCGCATTTTGAGGCACATTATTTATGAAGCTCTACCGACTACCGACAGCATCAACAACAACAATAACAACAACAACAACAACAATACCATTGAGCAAAACTACTTTGAGACCATCAGGCTGATGACGATGACGATGATGATGATGATGAAGATGATGATGATTATTTCGCTGATGTTGCATTTAAGTGCAGGCAAATACACACACAAAGGCCAAGATAAACACAACCAAACAAACACACACACACATACACATACACATGGAAGCTTGGAGACTTGCTTACATGGTTGCACAGATATACAGATACAGATACACTGGACAGGGATACAGATACAGATACATTCCGAGGCAGCTTGCTTGCCTTTAAAAACAGCTTTAACTTCAATTTTGTGGCAGAGTCAACCTTGCCGCTTGACTGACTGACTGCCTGACTGCCTGGCACCCTGTCGACCTGTTTGACGTCATCTGCTGGGGGAAATAGACAAAAAAAAAAAAAATATAGAAAGCTTTGGTAAACCATTAAAGCGCTTACTTCAATTGCTCGTTAGCCTCACAAACAAACACACAGACACACACACACAGACACACTCATGCCCATGCACATGCACATGCACTCTCTTATTAAAATTAAAAGTTTTTTTACTTGTCAGACTTCGCATTCAATTTGCCCCAAAAATGTTGCAATTTTAATCAAACCAATTAATGGGCAAAAATGGAAAGGCTTTTACTGAAATTATTCACCTTTAAATCATTACATAATGAACTCAGCCAATGTGTGTGCGTGTGTGTGTGTGTGTGTATTTTAAAAAGGCTTTTGAGGGATCCATTTTAATTTGCTTAATCCAAATTTACCTTTTTTTACGCACTTTGAAGAGGCACAAAGTGATGATGACCCCTACAGATTGTTTATTACCATTAAGGAAATTTATATGGCCAAGGCAGTTCAGTTTACATACGAACTAGTTCCTCAGCTGGGGACTTGACTGGCATCCGATGGATTGAACTGAAGAAATCCAAAGGGGTCGAGTTACACCAATTTCCATTTCGATCAGACCACTCTTAGTTGCCATATAAAAATCAACCTTAGAAATATCTCCTGTATTTATTGACCTATCTGAAACAAATCATATATGTATAATGTCTATATACAGCCAAGTTTCATCTGAATCAAACTGCAAAATCCTTCTCACACACCCAAAATGAGTACTGAGAATATCTCAAATATTCATGGACCGATTTCTCTCAAATTTGATATAGGGAATATTAATATAGAGATAAACCCATGTGCCTAGTTTCATCTGAATCCAATCTTCAGATTTTAAGAAATATCTCCAGAATTTTTGGACAGATTTTAAGCTAAACTAATATTTAGAATGTCTATATGAAGGTATTTTGATGTACCCAATTTCATCTAGAACAAACTGCTAAATCTTGAGTTCTGAGTTCTAGGAATATCTCAAATATTCATTGACCGATTTCTCTCAAATTTGATATAGGGAATATTAATATAAAGATAGACCCATGTGCCTAGTTTCATCTTAATCCAATCTTCAGATTATTAAAAATATATCGAGTATTTTTGGATTGATTTTAAGCTAAACTAATATTTAGAATGTCTATATAAAGGTATTTTAATATACCTGAGAATATCTGAGAATATCTCAAATATTCATGGACCGATTTCTCTCAAATTTGATAGATAGAACTTATATATAGAGATAACCCCATGTACCTAGTTTCATCTGAATCCATTACCTTGGGTAAACAAAAATGACTCAGGAACATGTTGACTAAAAATTTGATATTTGAAAATAATTATCAAAATGCTTAATGGATTTTTCGTCGCCCTAAAGACAAGCTGCCCCACTGATATCAATGATTACGTAAAGTTTCAGCTTGAACGCTGTCGTTTTAGTAGTTTTTGTTGCACTTTTTAGTTGCAACAAAGTTGCACATTTTTTGTTTTTAGACCAACTTTGTAGTTTAATTTTGCACAATTTTTATGAAGTTTGTTTTTTTTTTTTTTTTTGTTCGAAAAAAAAGTTTTATTTATTTTGTCGGTAGCTTGCTTTCATCTGTCTTGGTCACTTTGTTTTCGAAAAGGGGGCGATGAAAAGAGACAAGAGACTGCCCGATTTAGTGGCGTCGGTTTGGCTGGGTTGTGGGCTTTGGGGGAAAAAAAGCATTGCCTACTTTTTTGGGCGCAACACATTTTTGGCACGCTCCACGGAACTCGCTACTCTCCTCTTCAGTCTGGCAGGCATTATTAATGAACATGACACGCCAAGTGTCAACAGACAACAAACTCTTTAAAAAAACACACACAAACAAAAAAAGAAAGAGAGGGAAAGAATAAATGTATATGAAAAAGGAAAAGTGGAAAGCTGAAGAAAGAATGAAAATAATCAACACACAAAGAAAGCAAGGCAAAAGTAGAATGTATAAATATTATGTAAACACGCAAACAATGAAGTGATTTGTTGCTACTTAAATTTAGCCCCCGAGAGGAAAGTGCGATAAAGCACAAGCTGAGACTAACGGTACGGTACCAGAACCAGAGCCAGAGCGAGAGAGAGAGAGAGCTAGTGAAATGGGATATAAGAGCGAGCTAGCCTGGGCGAGGGCGTGCTGTGGTCCGCTGATGCTGCAACTTAAAGAAGTATTTCTTATATTCTTCTTCTTCTTGCTTCTTTCCACTTCTTTCTTTTTTTTTTTATATGTTTTTCTTTTTTGTTTGGTTCATGTTCTACTTTTACTTGCCTTTCAGCCCGAGAGTCTGCCTTACTTTTCCTTTTTGTGTTGCGTTATTTTATTTCAGATTCTTTTTCTTCTTTTACTCTTTTCTCGTTGGTTTTTTTTCTCGTTTTCTTTTCTTTGTTTGCTTCTTTTATTTTCTACTTTGAGCTATATAGAAATGTGGAATTAGTTGCCAAAAGGGGTGGCTAAGACCCAAAGAAAAATCAAAGGTAACAAAAGCCCTGAAAATAGAGAAACCAAATTAACCCAGACAACATTTTCAAAACAACACGAAAAAAAATTGAGAGGGAAATTTTTCACCAACAAAAAAAAAAAAACCTTTTGGAAAATCTCAAAATTATCTCAATGAATTCTGAAGTAAAAATTTGAAGTCTTCCAAGTTGGAAATTCTGAAATTTTTTTTTGAATTCAATAGAAATTTTTTTAAATGACATTTTTGAAGCTTTCCTCATATTTTGAGGATTCTTAAAACTAAAAATTTCTTATTGAAAAAAAATATTTATTTTTCTGTCCAAATTTTCTAAGAAGTCTCTGAGATATTTCAAGGTGTTTTTAATTATTCTTTGGTTTCAAGATAACTTAAGACCTTCCGTTTTTTTTGGGAGAGTAAATTTCTCTCTCTGAAAATTTCCTTTGAAAGATTTTTTTCTGAGTGCTCTCGAAACTTTTCCCTTTTCTATTTGAGCTAAGAAATTGCCGTCTACTTTGAGGGTTCTCTGGCGTCCAAATTCTTATGAATTTCTCTACTCTTTTTGAGAATTTCTTTTAGCTTTGATTTGAAAGATTTCCCTGGTAAAAATTCCCTGTTCGTTTTTTTTTTTCTTTTTGATTTCATCAACGTTTGCTGGCATATTTAGTAAGTAAATATTTCATTTTATATAGTAAGTAGGAAAGTAATGTGGCCAGAATCAGCTTAGTGTGGCCAGCATCTAACGGTACTGCGGACCAAACAAAAACTAGAAAACGAAAATGAAACAAACCAAAAACAAAAAAAAAAAACGGGCGCAGTCGCTGTGAAAATGGCCGAAATTGCGGCCAAGTTTGCAGTTACCAAAAGCGAAATTTGTGTGTTTGTGAGTATTTTTTTTTCTTCTTTCTTACTATTCAGTCATGTGTGGCAAAGTGTATATGTGTGTGTGTGTGAGTTGTTTACCAACACTTAAGTAGAAGCAAGTCAGGTAAAGATGAAGATGAAGAAAAGCTTGCTCAACAAAATATATGAAATGAAGAAGAAGAAAAAGAAAAAGAAAGAAAGAAAAAAAGTGAAACGAAAACCTTTGCTTTTGCCTTTTTCAACATGCACTTTGTCGCACACACACACACACACACACACACACACACATACACATAGAAAATTTGTCTAGCAAAGTGGATAAAAAGCAAGGCAAAAGTCTGTTTTGTGTTGACGCTTAATTCACTTTATTCTTGGCTTCACCAGACTCTCTTCTTCTTCTTCTTGCTTCTTGCTCTATCAACTTGGCTCTTCTTCTTGTTTCT
Source organism: Scaptodrosophila latifasciaeformis (assembly GCA_037075145.1). Taxonomy (NCBI): domain Eukaryota; kingdom Metazoa; phylum Arthropoda; class Insecta; order Diptera; family Drosophilidae; genus Scaptodrosophila; species Scaptodrosophila latifasciaeformis. The sequence goes on from JBAMCM010000073.1 coordinate 6,148,887, forward strand.
GTACTTTTTGTTAGTTGCCTTTGTAATGCAATTTTAACAAATTAAAACTTCTACAAATACCTGAAAAGTGCCCAGACCACCCCCTTCCCCTCCCCCCTCTCCCAGTCACTCTCTCTCTCATCGCTCTCTCTAGCTTTGTCTCTCTCACTCTGTCTTGCTGTCTCTTTCTCAGTCACACAACTTTTGCCAAGGGGGGGCTGTGTGTGGTGGCTGGGAGAGGGGTGTGTGGGGGGGGTTGGGTGAGGGGGAGGGGTGGGGGAGCCCCTGGTCATTGTGGTTAGCCAGCGACTAATAAAATCTGCGTGCCTCGAGACTTTTCCCTCTGGTGGCTGCGGTCTGCCAGTAAAATCAGCACTTTTGCTTTATTCTTAAATTTCAGGCATATTTTTTTTTTTAATTAAAACTTTTTTTTTATTGTTTAAGACAAATAAAACTTTAGTTAACCTGGCACAAATTGGCTAGTAAAACATAGCAAACGTTGTGCAAATCTGATGGAGAAAATTATTTAAAATTTTCCAAGTCTTAAAGACGATTTTCTTCTTCTTCTTCTTTTACATCTTCTGTGATTTTTCCTTCCATCATAAACGAATCAATTCAATTATCCTTTTTAACCATCTAACTAGACATTTTTGTTGTTGTTGTTATTGCTTTCACTCTTGTTGTTGTTGTTGCTACTCTTCCTATTATTGTTGTTGCCATTGTTGCTATTGTTGTTGTTATTGTTGTGTCGTGGCCTTTTGTGTAGGTAAAGGTCATGTCCAAATCAATTTAGTCCTGTTCAACTTGGGCCACTCAATTTCTATTAAACTTGAATTAATGCGATTATTATTATTATTTTCCTGTTGTTGTTGTTGTTATCGGTCTATATATACTATATAGTATATATTGTAAGCTTTATTGTTTTCTAGAAAAACATTTTCCAGCAATTTAATAAAAATTTCACTTTTTCTTTTTTATTTTTTAAATTAGAAAAATAAGAAGAAGAAGAAAAAATTACCTTTAATCTGATTAAAGTTGCATTTTTTTTATTCTTACGTTTTTTCTTTTTTTCTGCTGCTGCCTTCACTGCCAACTAACTTGATGTAATTGATATACAACAACAACAACAACAAAAAATAACGAGACAGTAATAAGAAATGCGCTTGGCTTATAAAAAAGGAAGAGCCACGACTCTGCCAGAGTGCATATTTTCCAAGGGGACTTGTTGGGGGAGGGGGGGGGGGCGATAGGTGAGGCAGCCCAGAAGAGGCATTGGTTATGTTTGAGCTTGTAGGAGTCGTGGCAAAAAAGGTAACATGTTGCCCTTGTTGTTGTTGTTGCTGTTGGTCCTCTTGACTGTAATCCTGTATTTCCCAGGCGTTTCAGATTTTGCGTCGAGACCGTGAAACAAATTGGAATAAAAGTTGAGAGTCCAAGGTTTGGATCAAGGAGCCGACATGGGGGCGGGGTAAAGGCAATGCTAGTTACCTGCCCGGCTCATTGCTAAATCATATCAATTTTAATTGAACTTAACAATCCAACAATGCAACAGCAACAAGAAAGCGGAATGAAAGGAAATAATTTGTTTATCGGAAGTGACTTTTGAATACTTTTAAGAGGCTTACCCACCCACCTGATCTGGTCTAATTATTTATTTAGATTTTGAGGTGGAAAATTTCGGGGAATCTGTGAATCAATCAAAATCATGTGACAAAAGATTCCAAGGAAAACCGAAGAGTGAGTTCCTTCACTGTTCTAAGAGACTCCAGGGATCTGAGTAGGTAGTTTCTTTCAAGTCCTGAGAGATGTAAGGACTCAATTCCTTCTATATCCCAAGAGATTCCAATGAACTGAAGAATGAATTCCTTTCATATCCTAAGAAGTTTGAGTAGTGAGTTCCTTTCATGCACTAAAAAAATTCAAGGGAGCTGAGTGATGAGTTCTAGAGGTTAGAGAGGCTAGTTCCTTCTAAGTCCTAAGTTATTCATTGAGTTGTGAGTTCCTTTTATATCCTAAGAGATTCCAAGGATCATAGTAGTGATTTCCTTCCAAGCCTAAGAAATTCCACAGATCTGCAGAGTCAGCTTGAGATATGAAAAGTGAGTTCCTTCCAAATGCTAAGAAATTCAAGGGATCTGGGTAGTGAGTTCCTTCCATATCCTAACAGATTCTAGAGGTTAGAGAGGCTATATCCTTCGAAGTGCTAAGTTATTCATTGAGTCGTGAGTTCCTTCTATATCCTAAGAGATTCCAAGAATCTGAGTAGTGTGTAAGAGATTCCTAGGATCTGAGTCGTAAATTTCCTTCCAAGTCCTAAGAAATTCAAGAAATCTGAGTTGTGAGTTTCCTACATAACCTAAACGGTCTCACAGATCTGAAGAATGAACTTCTTCCATATCCTAAGAGAATAGAGAAGTGAATTCCTTTCATATCTTATGAGATTCAATGGATCCAAATATAAAGTTCCCTTCTTAAAGATATGAAGATTTTAATGGTTTATGAGGCTAGTTCCTTTCAAGTCCTAAGAGATTAAAGGGTCCTGAATCGCGAGTTCCTTCCACAACCTAAGAGATTCCATAGGTCTGAGTAGTCAGTTCCTTCCATGTCCTAAGAGATTCCACATATTCGAAGAGTGAGCTTCTTCCGTATACTAAGAGATCTGAGAAGTCTTAAGAGATACAAGAAATGTATCCCTTCCAGATTCTAAGAGATTCCACAGATCTAAGAAATCTGAGAAGTGAGTTCCTTCCATGTCCTAAAAAAAATTCAGATAAGTAAAAAGTGACCTCCCAAACCCCCTCAAAAAAAACTATATATTTCCGATTTAATAAGAAGTTTGCAGTACAAAGTCTTCACAACCTTGGATAGATCCTTATGATGCTGAGCAGAATCATTAAAGCGAGACAAGCTTGAAATTTTCGAATTTTCTATGACTGCAACAATATTGGCAAATTTTTCTGTAGCCCAAGTGCACTTGGCTAACTGGGTGGATTGGTTGGTTGGCTGACTGACAGTTCTGACCCTTGCTCACACTTGAGCCCGGTCAAGCAGCTCAGCTGGTTGGGGGCACTGTGCGGTCTGCTGGGGGGATGCGAGCAACAGTTGAGCTTGTGCTGCCTCAAAGGATGTGGGCAAATATCAAGTAAAAAGTAAACGAAACTTTCGCAGTAAGGATATCGCTTTGGTGTATTAGTCGATTGGGCATACACTTCATCCTTGAACTGGTCAAGGAGGCTCGTGTGTATCGTTGGCAAATTTAGCCGAAAAGGGCGTGCCATACGCTTCGCTGGCTCTTCAAGTGAGCGAAGGAGGCCTTCGGGGCGTGGTCTTTGGTTTTGGGATCTGACTGTAGCTTTGGCTTTGGCTCAGTCTCGGGACCGTGTGCGTTATAATTGTGCATTGATTATCATAATGTTGGTATCGAAATTGTGCAAAATCATGTGGGAGACAAGGCAAGCTCTGATAAACAGAACCCAGAAGCAGCCACGCAATCATCGACTGCCTCAGTCAGCCATTCACTTAGTCAGTCAGTCACTCAGTCAGTCAGTCATCTCAACTCGACTCGAATAAACGAAGCGTGCAAATTTGTAGCAGGAGACGATACCACAGTGTGGTAAATTAAATACAATATGTTGAATTGATTGTGGGGGGATTTTTTAAGACTCCATTTCTTTTCTTTTTAAGATAAGTAAAAAAAAACAAACTGTATAATCCTGGGAATATTGAGGCAGGTTCCAAGAGGCAAAGTTGTCAACTTGAGCAATCGAGAGAAATATGCTGGGCAAAACTGAGTGGAAGAAGATGAAATTATTGACCCATTTGATTCGATTGATTTTTTATTCGAATATTTTCCAAATCCTTGAAGAAATCATCTGAAAGCTGAGAAATTATAATTTCTTACAATTCTTACTATTGATTTTTTAATTGAAAAAATATTTAATATTTGAATCAGATTGACAAAAAAAAAATAAATAAAAATAAAATTAATAATAATTTTTAATTATTTCTGAAACATTTTTAAAACATAATTTTTGGGAATTTCCATAAATTAAAATACTTTTGTAAAAATTTTAAAGGTTAATAAGATTTTATAAGATCGAAAAAAATAATAATTTTGAGGATTTCTGAAATATAATTTTAATATCAAAAATATAATGATTTTTAGGGTTTCTGGAATATGTTTTAAGTATAATTTTTAATATATTTTTTTATTTTTTTTTTGTAATTCAGCAATAATTTTTTTTTTTTTAGTATAAAAATTTTTAAGACCTTCAAACATTTTTTTAAGAAGTTCCAGAGATTCCCCAAAATTCTAAAATAATTTATTTTTGTTTTACTTGAGAAGAGGAAATATAAATGTTTTTTAAATTGTTGGATATTTAATCGAGATTAAAAAAAAAATATTATTTAGTTATTGGAAAAAATTATTCAAGACTGGAATTTTTTTTTTTTTTTTGATATGAATTAAAATTTTTTTTTTTGTATTTTTTTGATTTGAAAATTTTGAAATTGACATTTGTTTGGGTTTTTCAGAAATTCCTCTTACTCTTTCAGGTTTAACAATTTTAAAAATTTATTTATTTGGGATTTTAGAATTTTTCTTAAATTATTTTGGTATTCTCCAAGAATTTCAGAATTTATTTAAAATTAAAAGGAGAGCGTACACAAATATGAACCAGGCCTTTCTGCTCTTCTTGATCTCATTTCAAATAAATATTTCAATTGACTTTTATTTTGTTATTAAATTTTTTTTTTATAATTTTTTTTTTAATTTTTATTAAATTTTATTTATCAAAAAATTTATTTTTATCATATATTTTTTGTCTTTGAAATATCAAAATCAGTTTGCCTGGGCTTCGGGTTTTTGTAATTTATATTTTGTTTGTTAGACTGGCTGTTTGGTTATTTGTCTGCCTTTCTCAAATAACAGGGACTCTGCCATTTTCTCGATTTATTTATTTATTTTTATTTTTTTTTTTTTGTTCCCATAATGTGCACATGTATGTGTTCCCGAGTGCCAGTGTCCGTGTCAATGTGTGAGTGAGTGTGTGTGTGTTTGTGTTTTGCTGTTAACTTGTCGGCTACACATCCGTTTCCGGAGCAGCAGCAGCAGCTGCTCTTCCAGTTTCTCCAAACTTTTCTCCTCGCACACAAAACCCCAACCCCAACACACACTCTCCCCCCCCCCCCTCCTCTCTCTCTCTCTCTCTCTCTCTCTCTCTCTTGCTCTTTCGGTCTGTTTGATTGTTTCTCTGCTTTGCTGTGGATAATAAACTCACATGTGAACCTCCTCGATTTAGATTTGCATAAAAATGTGAAAGAATTGAACGAAGATGAAAATAAACAAATAAAATAAAAAACAAGAAGAAGAAAAGAAAACGATGATGATAAAAGCGATTTGCCAAATCGCGCATAACAAAGCAACAACAACAACAACAACAACAAACAGAAACAATTTCATACAATTGAATTGACAATAAAAACAACAACAAGAACAACAACAACAAACAAGAAAATAGAAGCAAACTTTTAATATATTTAAAATGTTTAAGCATGCAAAGTGTATTCAAATAAATTACAAAAATTAAAAACAAACAAACTTGACGAATTTAAAAAAAAAACACACACAAAAAAAAAAGAAAAACAGTGCAAAAAGTGAAAAAAAAAAAACAAAACAGAAATTAAAATCAACAAAGAGGCTCTTTGGCCGCAAATTACGGGCATCATCAATGCCATTGTGGCTGCTGCGGTTGCATTGCTGCCTGCCTGCCTCCCAGACAGACAGACAGACAACTACAACAACAACAACAATTACAACAATAAAGAGTAAATAGAGAAGAACCATGATCGCCACGTTGTTCATCATCTTTGCATTTATACGGGCCTTTCCCTGGAGCCGTCACCATGGCCGGGATAGGCCGCAGCCACTGGCTCTGACATTGATGCCGGCCGCAGCCAACGAGGAGCAACAACAAGAGCTAGCAAACAACAGCGGCCACAACAACAACAACAGTACCACCAATGCCATTGGCAGCCAAGGTAACCAGCAAGGTAACCAAGACAGCAACCACATTCAACAACAACAACAACAACAACAACAACAACAGCAATATGAACAGAACCAGCATCGCTCCTCATTAAGCAATGGTGTGAGTGGTAATGGTGAAGCTGCCATTCTGCCACGTCCACGACGTAAATCCTCAAAATTCCATGAGGTCACCTTCAGCGGCAGCGTGGGTGGCGGCGAAAGCGATGCCGATGCCGATGGCGATGCCGAAAATGCTATTCCACCACACACAGAACTGACCATCCTCCAACCAAAAAGGCATTCACTCAGTCCCAGTGGCAGTACGGCCACCACATCCTACACCACAACGGGTGGCGCGGGCGGTGGTGGCCAGTATCGTACACTTAGCAGCCGTTCACGGGGCTCACGCACGGCCAGTGATTATGAGACGGCCCTGAGTTCGGAGTACTATCAACTGCAGCCATTGCAAAGGTCCAGCAATGGCCATCATCATCATCAGCGGCTGACGCAGCGCAGCGACACCATGGCCACCGAGGCCGAGGAGTTCGAGGACGAGGAACGCGGACCCCTCGACGATGACGACGATGACCATGAATATGATCGGGATACCGAAGAGTTCTATAGCAATATTCAAGATGCCACCGGCACCTCCAGCAGTCGGGGCAGCAAACGATCCTCGCTCTTCTCCCGCTCGGACAGCTCAGCCACCACCACATCGTCCAGTGGTGGTGGCACCTTCACCGGCGGCAAGCGACGTTCCGCCGCCTCCATTATGTCCTCGTCCATGTGTTCCGATGTCATACCCATTGACAGGCGCAGCTCCACAGCCACCGAATACAGTGTGCGCTCTGCCACTCATCGGCGCTCGAGTGGACGCATACGTCGGTATATTTCTCGCATGACCATCGCGGGAGCCAGACGTCGCACCACGGGCAGGTAGGACCATATACAGTCAAGGATGTCAGGGGTCTAGATTTCATATTCCCGGCTTATGGGCACATAAATCCTAAGCAATTATAATGCTCGTGTCCGGGCCGATTTGGTCTTGTTCAGTGGATTTTTTATGGTCGTCGATACACTCACTCAAAGTAGAGCTTATTGGGTATTCTGAAAAACTAGAAAAAAAAAAATATATCAAAAGAATCCAGGTTGAACAAAGGCAAACAAAGAAACGTAGAAATTGCTATCCCTTTTTTTTTATAAAAAAAATAAATTTTCCTTTAATTAAAACAAAATACTAAAGAGTCAAGCTGTTAGGAACAGAAAATTCCCGAACTCTGTGAATTAATACAAAGAGAAATCTCTTTTTTTATCTTTATTTTATAATTCAATGGAAAATAAAATTCATATAAATAAAGATGAATTCATCAAACAAATGCAAAAAGCAAAGCGACAACAATATTTCCAATTAATTATGACTTTCCATAGAATTTAATAAATACTAAAAGAAATAAATCACCCCAGGAGAGAAGAATTTTTCAAAAGAGTTTATTTTATCAAAGGATTTCAGAAATACCAATGAAAAAAAAAATACCATTTAAATCAAAGACAAAGCAATAAAAATTAAAAAAAAAATACTAAAATATACTAAACTAAAAAATATGTATATGACCCAAAAATTGTAGTGAAAAAAACGAGGAAAGAGGAAAGTAAAAAGAGAATTTTAAAAATACCAAATTCATTTAGGACAAAAAAATACCAAAAAAAAACCGGAGACAAGAATTTTTTAAAAGAGTCTATTTTTTCAAAGAATTTCAGAAATACCAATGAAAAAAAAAATACCATTTAAATCAAAGACAAAGCAATAAAAGCACACAAAATATTAAAAAAAAAAATACTAAAATATACTGAACTAAAAAATATGTATATGACCCAAAAATTGTAGTTAAAAAGAAACGAAGAAAGTTAAAACTAAAAACAGAATTTTAAAAATACCAAATTCATTTAGAACAAAAAAAAAATACCAAAAAAAAAAAAACAAACAGGAGTGAAAAGCAAATTTCTTTTAGAGTATTTAACAGCCTCTCTCAAATGTCAACTATATCGTTCTCGATTTCAGATGTATAATTTTTTTTTTTTTTCAAAATATTTTATGCTCTCACCTCTTGCCCCTTGGCCCCGGGCTTTCGGTTTTGCCTGATGTTGTCTATCTCATATTTCCAGAGTTGACATGCTTGCAGTCCGCACAACCGCCCGGCCCCGCCCAATTCAACCGTCAATAACACGGCTAACATGCTCGTTTTGGCATTTATTTCCACTCGTTCTTTTGGCTCCACCCACCTCCTCCCCTGCTCCTTTCATTTCTGATATTCTTGTTTTTGTTTTCTCTCTGTGTTTGTGTGTGTGTGTGTGTTTTTTTTTTATGGCAAATTGACAGATTTTATGTCACATATGTCGTTGGTGGTCCGTCGATTTCGGCCTCGCTCCAAATGGCAGCATCTCCTCCCCCGCCCCCCCCCCCCCCGCGATTTTCCGTCTCACTCCCCCCTCACATCAACGCAACCAAATAACTTTTGCTCCCTATGCCGCTGCATATCAATGTAAAACGCATCAATGCATAAATTTCCTTTGACATTTTTCGAAACCACCATGGCCATTGGTAGGCGTTTTTCTCTACTGTTTTTTTTTTTTTTATTTCCACACTCAAACCTCCCCCAACCTTTCTGTATCAGACTGTCAGCGCCACCACTACAAGTTTTCGTACATTTCTCATATTTCCATGGCAACGAAAGCAAACAAAATTTTCAAGTGTGAAAAAAGCAAACCTGAGGCGGGCATAAAAAACAGGATCCGCCTTGTTTGGTTGTTAAATCAAAATGAAACAAAACGTTGAAAACCCACACAAAAATGCATATTGAAATTTGCTGTTCTTCTTTTTTTCTCTTTTTTTTTTGAAGTGAAGCAAACGATTTAAAGTGATTAGTGGCGTTATCAGTGATAGTCGATTGGTAGCAATATTTTGGACTTTCAAAAATTGCTGTGAGACATTTTTGTAGAGTTTTTGTGTTACTCTGAAAAACTATTCAAATTTTGTTACTTCTTTCAATTATTATGCGTTGGAATTTTGAGCTGACATTTAGAAAGATTTTGAGTACTGCAGCTGCTCTCTGTTTGTCTATGGAACAAGGTGTTGACTGTACTTGAACAATTGCAAGTTACATCATTTTTTGTGCTGGTGCAGTCCTGTGTCTACGTCAAAGTCGTAACTGTACTTGACACAAAGTTGAGCTGAATAAAGTCATGACTTTACTTCAAACTATTTAACAGATATGAGAAAGCTAAAGTGGTGACTGTACTTCAATCAAGCTAGTCGAGCTATTCAATTTTTCGGTTAGATGTGAATCAGCCAAAGTCATGAAAGTAATTCAAAGAATCTGAAGCTTTTGAATTTTTCAGTTAGATATGTGACTAACCGTATGAACAGTACAGTCCCGTAGGTAATTCTGCTGTGACTGTACCTAAGTACTTAAAAGAATCGGAGGCTTTCAGTTAGATATATGACTAACCGTATGAAGAGTACAGTCTCGTACTTAACTCTGCAGTGACTGTACCTAAGACAGAAGCTCTTTGGCTGAAGACTACCTGGACTATTCAGTCCAAAGAATATGCCTCATTTAGACTTTAATTCTTATTCAGACTCAGTTTAGATGGAGTTCCTTATTATTTGTGATAAAACCCGGAAAGCTTGATATTTCTGCTGTGGCATTTTAAATATTTTATTTCTTTATTATTATTATTTTTTACCTTCAATCAAATTCATTTTCTATTTAAATAAGACCTACTTTAAAATCTTACAATAAATCCCATATGGAAAAAAAAATTTCTCTTAAAAAAAAATCGATTGAATTGCCCCTTGGCCCACAGCAGCTGTTTTATTTTTGTTTTAGAGGAATGAATTCCTTAAGAACCATTTTCTTGTTGCCAGAGCTCATGGCGGCCCAAGAGCTTCTGGCCCAACGGTCGTACTTGCTTGAAGGCCTGCATCACATTGTTCTCCTGGACAGCCTGGGATTCCTTGTGATGACCGAGGTTCTTGCGTGTGACCCGTCGAATACTCTCCATGCTGATTTCCTTGCAGGCTAGACGTATCTCATCTCCGGTGAAATGGTCGGATAATTGCACCAGATGATCCAATAGCTTCTGATTTAGACTGCACGAGGCTCCCAAATATTTGGCTATCATCTTGGCTCGATCCTGGGCAGTGGGCAATTGGATGAGTACTTTCTTTTCAAAGCGCCGCAGAAAGGCCTCGTCTATGTCCCAGGGTAGATTGGTGCTGGCCAGCACAAAGACCCCGTTCAGAGTGTGCTCCATGCCGTCGAGCAGCTGCAGAAGTTCGTTCTTAAAGCGCTTGGAGGACTCGTGATCCGTGGAACGGTCTCGCTTTGAGGTGAGACTCTCAATCTCATCGAAAAATATCACCGATGGAGCCCGACGTGAGGCCATGTGAAACAGCACCCTCAAAATTTTCTCCGACTCGCCGCGCCACTTGGAGACCATAATGCTGGCCGTGATATTGAAGAAAGTCACCTGGCCCTGGGTCTCGGCATAGAGGGCCTTGGCCAGAAAGGTCTTGCCGCTGCCCGGTGGTCCGTGCAGCAATACGGAACGCCAGGGCTTCAGACCATGGGCAAAGAGCTGAGGATATTGTATGGGAGTGACCACAGCCTCTTTGATCAACTCAATGGCCTGCTGATTGCCACAGACATCGGACCAATTCAGCTTGACATCCTCCCGCATAATGGTGGTCTTGACCAGCTCGGCCAGGGCCTGCCAGTCCAGCGAGGCAAAGAGAGCATCGTCTCCGCCATGTCCATGGTCGATTTCATTCATCAGTACGTTGCTAGTGAGGCTCTGACTAGACTCCGGGGTCTCCAGTTTCTTGACATGCAATTGCAGCTTGCCCGCCTGCAACTGAGCGGGCGGCTGCTGGGCTGCCTGTGACGTGGCCTCATTGGCCAGGCTGGCAGCTGCTGCGGCCGTGGCTGCTCCAACGCCCGCATGCCAGGTGGCTATAGTCTCGCCTGTGCGTTGATCCGCCTGCGAGGCTTGCATCTTAGCTGGCTTAGGCTTGCTGCCAGCTCCGGCCACGGCCAAGCCGCCGGGATTAAAACTGCTGGCCGTGGATGAATTGCCAGAATTATTGGACTGACTGGCTGGCGGCAGGCCGCCTGGATTTCCTTTCACGGTCACGTTGGCATTACCCGAATTGCCACTATTCACCTCCAGTTTGACGCGTGTGGCCGCCTTTTTGAGTATCCTCGGATACTTGCCAAATTTCATATTGAAGAAACTGGCATACTCCAGGTAAATGCCATCCAAGTCCACATTGTCGCAGAGCTCAAACTCATCGGAGAGACGGCCCTCGCCCTTGAGAGCCTCGGCGCTGCTATAGTAGCCGTTCTCGAGCAAATAACGGTGCATCAGATAGAGCAGATTGCGGCGTCGTGTGGTGAAATTCCTAACATCTTCACAGAGTGCTGTGGCAGCCACCGTGGCTGCCACACCATATTTAGTTTGAGTCTTAATTTTGACTTGTTCTTGGAAACCCAAAGAATTGGTAAATTTTTAAGCTTGACACTGTCCGTCGGTATTCCCTAGATGCCTCAAAACCGGTATGCCTATCGTTCGGTATTCCTATTTTTAAAACAGAATTATTATTTTTTTTTTGTTTGGGAAATTTCCCTTAAAATTTCTAAGTTGTTGTTTTCAAAGTTCAAACTGTTTTCAATGTTTCCATGGCAAGTGTCGATGACGACGGAATCGGCTGTTTGCCTTCGTCTCAAACGTCGCCCAAAAAAGGTCTGGCAAACAACACACCCCCACCGGGTTGTCAGAACTGTCAGAAGTTTTGCGGCATCCACAAGCAGTTTTTGGTTTCGAGTCGGGCCAAAAAAAGAGACTGCAAGCCGCCTTCAATTTGTCAGGTAGAGAGGCTTGCTTCGGCCATGCCAGAGCCAGAAGTCTTTCCTGGACCCTGGAGTTGACAAGTTGGAAGACATATTTTTCTTTCCCACGCAAAACACGCTTCTCAATTTGGTTAAAATTTGAATAAATTTTCATTAAATTTGTTCACTAACTGGAAGATTCTAAAAAAATTTCGAATGCTTAAAAGGGAATGAAGAATATACCTTTTCAGGGTTCTCTAGGATTATAATGAAGAAGTCGTCTTGTTGCTTCGCTTAATTAGGGAATCTGGTAATTCTTTTCTCTATTAGTCTAGATGGTATCTAGGTTCGTTATATCTCAAATCGGAACCATTCAAATATGAACAAGATCGACTTACCTTATCATATAATCTATATTCGACAAGGCTGATTCAATTGGTTATATCATATATATATCTCTGATATATCATTAATCATAAGAAATATCGTAGACATTTCGATAGTTGAAAGAGAGGAGATCTTAAATGGTTTGGTTGATTATATCATATAGTAATTCCCAAAAGGAGAATCTGTCTTTATTTTCTACTTAAGCGATTAGCTTCATATAATTTTATAATGCAAAATAGGAAGGATTTTAAAGATCTTTAAATACTCCATAAAATTTTCGTAAAGTCTAAGTAAATGGTAAAGGAATTTGTACGGTCCCGTCAAAGTGAAAGCGATTAGAGACCTTAAGTTCCCATGGAATTACAAAGTGAGGCAATGTCTAGGAATGTCTTCATGGTATCGAAGGTTCTTTCCTGATTTTGCGAGCATCGTGAAACCCATGGCTCAACTTTTGAAGAAAGGTGTAAAGGAAAAGAGAAACTCTTCCTTCTACTTATTCAATATAAATCTCAGATTTGCTGAAACGCTTAAAAATTTCGAGTTGCTTTTTCAAGCTCTTCCAAAGCAAATTTCAAGCTCTCAGTTTTTTGTAGGAAATCGTGAAATATTTTTCCAGACTTTTGCAAATTTTTACAAGCTTTTTTCAAACCAGAATATATTCAATATTACAAGAACCTTTTCAATATTTCATCTCCTCTCATTTTTGCTCTATTTCGATTTCAAATCTCAAAACAAAAAAAAATCAAAGAAAGCTGGAAAAAAAAAATTATCGATTACCCCTTCAAATCAAGTTGAATTTCAGAACAATCAACGCCTGCAGCTTGGACATAATGACAGGCATTCTTCAGCACATTCTCTACTGTCAATAACTGTCAACATTTTAATACAATTATGGGCATTTTCTTTCAGCAGATTAACTCGAAAATTCATGTATGCCTGTTGGGCGCTTTTCTTTTTTGCATTTCTGATGAGCTTGATGGGTCTGAGTGTGTGCATGAATGAATGCATCTGTCCATGTGGTGTGTGTGTGTGTGAGTGTGGGTAAGAAGCTAATTCTGAACTAATTAAAAATCCACCAAGGCAACTCATCCGCATCATCATCATCATCGGCATCATCGGCATCATCGGCATCAGCAGCAACGCCGTTAGTCACATTGGCAATGTCATAGGAATTTGCATTCTCCGCATTGACTGCGCCTTCGGCATCGTCTCATCATCTCAGCTATCGTTGACAGTTGTCAGTTTGCTTGAGGCTACTCGACTATATGAAAAGAAAAGAAAAAAACCCAAAAAAAATGAAAAGAGAAGACAAACCTAAAATGCAATTTGGCTGATTCATGGGGCTTTCAGGGCCTCCGCCCCGCGCTACCCTTTGGCACCACTGAACCGACCTAGCCAATGACGATGATGAGGGCAGCTGCCAAAAGTTGCATGCTCAATTTGTGCCCGGACAACAAACCCACACAAAATGCCACCAACAAGATGGACCCAAGCCCAAGAGGGTCAAAGGGGGATGAGATGGGCCGAGTTGGCCGGGTTGGCTGGGTTGGGACTTGCAGCTGCTGCAGTTGTTAATCAAATGCACGGAGGCGTAATGAAATGAAAATCAGCGGGTCTCACATTTTTTTTATATTCTCTTTCTGTTTGGTTCTGTTTTTTTTTTTGGTCGCCGAAGCCTTTGAGCCTGCTGGCGCTGTTGCAGTTAAAATTATAAAATATGCACATTTCTGGCAGAGCTTGGCTCTGTTTGATTTCACATATGGAGAGCCCGGGCTCTGCCAGTGAAAAGAAAGAAAAGCCATAAAGCCATTAATGGCCACCATGGTTGCCCGCGCCAAAAAGGCAACAAAAAGCCTTCGACTACATTAGCAACAGAGGCGCTTGTCGAAGGGAGAGGGGGGTAGGGGAGACTCAGAGGGTGGCCATAGTTTTGCACCGTGTTGAGCTGACTCTGCCATTTTTTCTTATTTTTTTTTGAATGGGTTGAGGGGAGCCTATCCATTTCATTTGGCTGTCTGGCAGCCCCGTTCGCACATTTTATTCGTACTGCTCGATTGGAGAGAGAGAGAGAGAAAGAGAGGGAGAGCTTTTTTATGTTTACGACTTTTTCACTTTAGATTAATACACTTTTTTTTTTTTTATGCAAAGAAAGAAAATAATTCCATCATTGGAATTCTGGTACAAAGAAAAAAGTTGCCAAGTCAATTTTTAATAAATTTTTTAAATATAAAATTTATTTTTTTCCCCCGAGAAAAGTTTTTTTTAAATAAATTTTTTAAATATAAAATAAATTTTTTTGCGAAAAAAAATTTTGGGAAAAATTCCTAGTCAATTTGATCAGCAGAGGAAAGGACCCCAAAATTTTCACTAAAGAAAAAATAGAAAGATCCCAAGTCTTGGCAAATGGCAACATTGGCTTTGGTTAATGGCCTTGTGACATTTTTGTTGTTGTTGTTATATATATTCTGCCTTCCCAACCCCCTCTCCACCCCTACTAGTCGACCCCTTTGAATTTGCTTCGCACATGTTTTGGTGGAAGACTCAAGGTCCTTGGACGGCAGGAGTCTCTCTTTCGATTTTTTTTCTATTTTAACTAATGCGGCGACTCTTTTCTCTCCCCACCCAAACCGCCCCTTCCCTCTTGCTGGGTGTCACTTGATTCTTTTAGGCTCAACTATTTTCGAAAGCCACGCTGTGGGAAGCCTTGCTTTGTCTCTTCTTCTTCTTCGTCTTCTTCTTCATAGTCTTCTTAGTCTTGTTGTTGTTTGGCTTAGTGCTGGCCTATTTGGTTAGATTTGTGTTGTTTACCCAAAAAGCCGATGACCGACCTCCATTTTGTTTTGATGGCATTTGCTGCTGTTGTTGTCAGCAACAACAATAACAAAGACTAAATAAAAACAAAACAAAAACAAAAAAAAATAAAAAAACTAATAACAAAGAAGAAAAATGAAAGAAAGAAAAAGGAAAACAACTTTCAATACGCTCATTCACACTCGCCTTCTTAGAAGGCATCCAGACAACAGAGGCCGCGAGTGTCCATCAAGAGTGTTGTCTACTTTCCACCCACACACTCACACACACACACATGAACAAACATATACATATAGAAATGCTAAAGTGTTTGAGTGCATCGGGCAGAAAACGCATCACAGCCTTTGGTGGCTTTTGTCCCCAAGGATATTTTGCGGTGACAACGCCCAGGAAACGGGGGCTTGGTAGGGGCGTCAAAGTTGAAGGGCTTCAGGCTTAAATGGGTTGATGAAGAGGGTGACAATGGCGATGATGACGTTGACGATGGTAAAGGTGGCTAGGTGGTTAGCTGGTTAGTTGGTTAGCCGAGAGTACTTAAAGCACAAAGACCGCACAAAGTCAAAAGCATGAAATTAAATACCTTCAATGAAAACGCTCCAAGATAAACAAACCCCAAGCAATCAAAAGGAATAACTACTATAAAAACAAAAACAAAAACGAAAAACGAAGAAAAAAAACTAAAAGTGTAAAAAGCTTTTAGCCAAACGCTTGGCAAACATTTTGCAGAAAGGTCTCTCCATTGCTTTTCCCGATCCTTCGAGATATACCTTGAGACTGGCTTTTGTCCTAACAAAAATTTATCTTAATATATAAAAACTTTCTCATTACTTTTTTTTTAATAAAATGAAGAAACTGTTTTCTTTGAATTTCAAAGGGTTAGCTGAGTCCTATTCTGGGTTATCCTTTAATCTTTCGCTAAAGTGAATAAAATATATATATTTTTTATGTCTGAAAATAGTTAACCCTGACTAGTCAGGTGCTCTTACGAGATAGTGAGCTATTCAAAGAATTTATGGTATTTTATTTTTAGTCCTTCTTGATTGTGATAAATATGTTTCTTTCCTTGTGGACTCTTGAGATTTTCTATAACTTTTAAGTACTTAAATATCTTGTAGATTCTAGGAATTCTATATAAATAATTATTTGATAATTCAAGGAGTTTAATTCAAAGACTTTTTCTTGGGTTCCTCTGGTTGCTATAAGCAAGGACCACTCCTTTGTTTTGGATTCTTAAAAGTTCCGCTTCGTCATTTCTTGGGTTCCTCTGGTTGCTATAAACCAGGACCACTCCTTTGCTTTGGACTCTTAAGAATTCCGCTTACTTCAAAATGGAAGATTATCTTGTAGATCTTAAGGTTTCAATATAAATAAAAATATAGGAAATTCATTTGTCTCCGGTCATTGTTTTAGTTCCTCTGGTCTTTTGCTGGAATGATAAAAAAAAAATATATTCCATAAAACTCTTGGTATTTTCTTTATCATTAAAATCGATTCTATTCCTTTAAAATTTTAATGAAAATCTAAGATCTTCGAATTTTTTATATATTAATTCTAAATACTTACCTTTGGTCTCTCAGGGACTTATGGTCCCTAACGCTATAGTGATGAAAACTTTGAACTCTTGAGACTTTCATTAATTTTGAAAATAGCTTTGTTTATCCTTAAGTTCTCTAGATTTACTAAGACCCATTTGAGCATCGACTGACCTTAGAAAAAAATAAAAGGTGATCCCAATTTTTTTGGGCCTAAAAAATCTATTCTCTATTTAGTTGAATTTAATTCAATTTGTGCTGGCTTATTTCAATTTTGAACAACTTATTTTCACTCCTGACTATTTTATGAGACTCACATGATTTAACTTTAAGATCATTAACATCTTGATTACTGAAGGAGGCCCAGTCATAGTGTTGGAGTGAGCCTGAGAGGATTAAACAAAGTGAAATGCAGACATAGACCAAGAGAGGACTAGGGCGGGTGGGTTGATGAGGGGGCCAAGATATTTATGAGTCGAAAAGTTTGCTGCCAAGCTTTCTAGTGGTTGTTTTGTATATGGTTTTTTGGGTAGTTTGTATGTGTGTCCGGGTGGGGATGGTGGATGAGGGATGAGGTGGGAATTCCAATTAAGTGCATACTTGGAATATATTACGAATCATCTCCGCCTACCCAAACTAACGGTAAACATAGTGAATGAGGTGCTAACTCAGACCTTTCTTTGTATGTGTATGTGTGTGTGAGTGTGTGTGAGTGTGTGTATGTGTTGATGTCGACAACAAAGCGGCTCAGACAAGCAAAGAAAAAGAGGACAAACCCAAACTCATCATCATTGCTGTTGTTTTGCTATTGTCTTATAGCTCAGGAAGTAGGCGAGAGCAAGCGAGATAGAAGGACTGAATAAGAGTTATGAGTGTATGTGTGTGTGTGTGTTGGTGTGTGTGTATGGCCCAAGGCGGCAGCTGTTGTGCGCCTAATTATATGTGCAAATAAATGAACGACGTATGCTGATTGTTTTACTTTGACGTACTTGGCTCAAACTCTATAATTTGTGGGGTTAGACAAAGACAGTGAGAATGAGAGAGGAAGAGACAGAGAGAGAGAGGGAGGGAGAGAGCAATGTCTCAGTCAGTCAAAATGACAGAAACTTTCAATTAGGCACGAAGAGACGACTAGGAATATTTGAAAAGACTAAAGGCAAAACGAGAGAGGGAGAGAGAGAGAGAGCGAAGGAGATAGCTGAGACTAGCTTAGTGCTTCTTTTCCTAGAGATTCCATTTGGTTTGAAGGCAAGAGAATATGTGGAATTTGCATTCACATATGCAGATAGTTTCGGGAAATTCCTCAAACTATTTTTCACTTGTCTCATAGGTTCTCTTGTTGCTGATTAAAAAGTTGGCAACACTGGTTAAAGCAGACCCAAACAGGTGGCCCAAGGCAAATTTCCAAAGCTCAGCAATTTTGAGTGAAAAGCAACTTTGAAACATCACCAACTTTTGATGGTAACTCAATTATGGCCAAAACTGAGCTGCCTTTTCTTTTTTTTTGCCTCCCATATTTACACACTGAATCAAACAGAAAGAGAGAAAGAGAGAGTATCCTCAACTTTGTAGAAGAGTGTAAAATTCTTGAAAAACTCAAAAAAAAAAGAAAATGAAGGAGAATGAAGAAAACGGAAAAGCGGCACTTCACTTAAAAAGGCAGCAGATGGCCGATGTGGCCGAAATGCCAATAACCAAGACCAAGAGTATAAAACTGGTAAGAGTGCCGACCATGATAAGCACAAAACAAGACCAAAAGAGAGAATGAGTGAGTGAGTGAGAAAGTGAAACATTGTTGCTTCGTTTGGCTCGGTTGGCGCGTCAACTTTGTTCTAAGTTTATTTAATGACCCTGATATAAATTTTACTTAAAACATCATTTTTCTTTACGACTTCCTGTCAAACTCGGCCTTCCAAAATAACCCAAAAAAAACAAAAAACACACTCCCAACAACAACAACAACAGCAATTACAACAACAAGAAACACACAAAGTGTCCTGTCTTTGTCATTTCTTTTTCTTATAAATTTTCTTCTTCTTCTTCCACTTCTTTGTTGTTGTTTTTGTATTTTTTTTGGTTGTCTGCAGCTGGGCCATTGGCCAAGTTGGACAACTTGCCTTTGGTTATGACATTTTTTAATTATGAAAACAGGGCTTACATAGATTCCTCTTTACGCAATTCTTCAGTTTGGCAGACTTGCCACATTTTCCATATGTGCCTTTTTTTTTGGGGTGGGGGAAAACCCCACCGTTTTGTCTTTGTTAGAGCTGTCATTTATTTTTTTCTTTCTGAGTTGGCTTAAAGGCTCAGAAAAGTTACTCAACTGGCATTGAAGTCGTTGAACTTCAGGCATTCCCAATGCCTAATCAAAAGTAGAGAAATTATTGCCCCAAGCAGACAGCAACTTGGGGAAAATTTACAACAATTTCTAGGATTTTTTTTTTGGAAAGATATTTTCTATTAAGATTTCTGTCAGAGTCAAGGCAACAAATATTGGCTTTTCAGAGGGAGACAGACTGAGAGTTTAAGATTCTGTCAAGTCCAGTGGGGCTCAGACCCTGCTGAAAAGTCTGAATGAAATCCGATTTCAATATGAAGCAAAGTCAGGCCCAGAGAGTAGAATGAATCATGACTAAGACAAGCTTCAGACAGCAGAAGAGACTCAGAGAGCAGAGAGCGCTTAGCTTAAGAGAGAGTAGATCAGGCTGACGTCACAAAGATCTGATTTTAGTAGTGAACGATCTCAATAGAGGTCCAGGCCCAGAGTGTAGAATAAAACAAGACAAAGGAAATATTCAGACAGTAGAAGAGACTCAGAGAGCAGAGAGCGCTTAGCTTAAGAGAGAGTAGATCAGGCTGACGTCACAAAGTTCTGGCTTAAAGGAATAATGTATCCTGATTTTAGTAGGGAACAAATCAATGGAGACTCAAAGAGTAGAGTGAATCATGATAAATACAAGCTTCAGGCACTACAAGAGACTCTGAGAGCAGAGAGCGCTTAGCTTAAGAGAGAGTAGATCAGGCTGACGTCACAAAGATCTGGCTAAAGATCTGATTTGAGTAAAGAACAAAGTCCAGAGAGGTCCAGGCCCAGAGTGTAGAATAAATCAAGACAAAGAAAATATTCAGACAGCAGAAGAGACTCTGAGAGCAGAGGGCGCTTAGCTTAAGAAAGAGTAGATCAGGCTGACGTCACAAAGAGCCAATAAAGATAGCAAGAGAAACTGAGAGAGACAGATAACCTATTCCATATTTTTCAAATAAATCCAAATTAAGTTTTCTTTCCAACGAATGCGAGTGAAAAGGTTGAGCAAGCTTTAGGAGAAAAATAAGTTAATAGAGGATCCCCCTGTAGGTGGAGTCTATGTCAGATAATGTAATCACAGCCGCCCTAGTTTCCGCCTCAGTCAACTCCATCATATCCATCAGTCAAGGGTTCGTGGAAGATACACCAAAACGGGTCTGGGGCCGCGGGCCTTAGCCTTGTTGAAATTTGAGCAAAGCTTGGCAAAAAACTTTTCATAAACGTTGCTACCGCTGTGGCAGTGTGGCAATGTGGCAATGTGGCAGTGTGGTAGTGTGGCAGTGGCAGAAGTAAAAATGTTTAACGAATTGAAAAACTTTAAAAGCGCCTTGTTAGGCGCGCTTCCGTTTCCGCTTTTTTTTCATTTTTGGTGGGCGTCATTGGACTCCTCTTGATTTTTTGGTTGTAAAAAACTTTTCCCTAAGCGTGCGTGTATGTGTGTGAAAAGGACGAAAGGCGAAACATCATCAAGCGAGTTCAAGTCAAAAAGTCAACTTGCCTGCCAGCGAGGGCAAACATATTTTTAACATAGTTAAACTTTTACTTTTCCCCCAATTCTGTCTGAGGGGATGAGAGGGTGAGGGGGGGAGTAAAAACATAACTGTCAAATATTTCACATCATAATTAAGATTTATATATATATATACATATGTGTATTAATAATTTTTTGTTTTTTGTTTTCTTTACAGTTTCGATGTAGAAAATGGCCAAGGCGCTCGATCACCGCTTGAGGGCGGTTCACCCAGCGCTGGTCTGGTTCTACAGAATTTACCGCAACGTCGTGAATCATTTTTATATCGCTCCGATTCCGATTTTGAAATGTCACCCAAATCGATGTCCAGAAATTCAAGCATTGCTAGCGAAAGGTATGTCAATTTATTCAATTCACTCAATTTTTTTTTTTTTTTTACAAGTCAACGCAAAATTTTACTAAATATTTTTTTTTTTTTTTTTTTGAGTTGAACTAAATTTTTCAAGCTCTTCTTTTGTCATAAGAAAAAAAAAATGGAAAAATTTCAATTTTCAAAAGTCTTGATTCAGTTTTAAGAAGCTTTTTGTATTGTTTTTTTTTCCATCAAACATGAAACATTATCCAAATCATTATCATCATTATCATCATCATTGCTCAGACTCTAGAAAAGAAATACTCTGGATTTCACCTGAATTTTTACAGAAGAAATATTCCGAATTTTTGCCCATTAGAAAAAACAAAAAAAGTACAGTCTCAAATAATCAAAGCCTCAGAGTTTTAGGTTGTTTGTTTTTCTTTTTTTTTTTTTTTTTTTTTTTGTTAGAATTTTTGCATTTCTCTCTAACTCTGAGATCGGATTGCCAGAATGCGGATTGAGAGAAATTTTTACAATTTTGCAGCTGGTGTGGCGCCGTTAGGAATGCCCAAAATATTTGAACCATTCAAAGATTTTTCATGCCGCCTGAACGAACGCATACACGCACAGACATGCACAGACATGCACAGACATGCATAGGCATGCAGAGAAATGCACAATTCAGTCCACATCCTGACCAAACAGTTTTCACTCTGCATATTTTTCCTTTTTGCCCCACCTTCGCCCCGAACTCAACCCAATCCAACCCAACCCGACCCGACTCGACCGGACCCACCCAACCCAACATCTCATTTACCGCTCTGATGGGCAATGAAACATCATCAGAAGCCTCATCAGCATGGCTAACGGCTGCCAGCCGTCGTCCAATACATTTTTTCCCAAACCAAAACCACAACTCGAATTGCACCAGTTTTTGAGATTGGAAAAAAGAACCGCAAGAATATGAGTCCTGCCTCATTGTCCGTCCTCATCGAGCCAGAAGAAGAAGAAAATTTTGCACACCATTTTCGAAAGATATTTGCGGCGAACGTTCTGTAGCTCCTCTTATTGGTCTTATATTGGTCTTTTTGGTCTTTGACTTCCTCAATCTGGGCAAACCGGTAGAGCATATTCTGTTTATGTAATAACCAATGCACTCAGCCAGACCGAAGCCTCACAGAGACAGTGAGTGACTCGGGCGGAAATGTTATTTTAGCCATTTTTATTTTCCTATGCACTCATTTCATATGCTTCCTGTTTAACCACAAAAATATAAAGGGGCTAAAACAATAACAACAACAACAATTATTATTATTATTTTTTTTTTTTATTGTAAAATGAAAACACAACAACTAATTACACTGGCCAAAGCCACAACAACAACAACAACAACGATCAAAGCCATCCGGTAATTTGTAAGCCCCGCCCCCAACCAACCTTGGGCACTATTTTTACAAGTTGCTCGCTCCTCTATCTCCCTCTCTCTCCCTCTCTCTCTGTCTCTCTTCGCCTCAACCTGCTCACTTTTTCTATGTCGCGCTGGCGGCTTGTTCATTTAGCGCGCAAAAATAATAAAAATAACACAAAAATTCTAATGAATTATGGCAAAAAAAAAAAAAACGAAAAGAAATATATTAAACCAAACCAAAAAAAAAAAACCGAAAGAAAAATTAAAAATAAATATAAAAATATTTATGGGCAGAGGTGAGCCGAATGCGGTGGGCTGGGGCCTGGGAGGAGGCCCAAACCCAAACAAATCTATGAAATCTACTATGAAAAACACTTAAGTCGTTAAAATACAAAACATACCAACAACAACAACAACAACAACAACAACCAAAGTACTTAATTATAAAAATCTGAAATCAGTAGCACAAAACAAATGGAAAGAGATGCAAAATCGAACAAGAAAAATGATTTTTTTTTTCGTTGTAAAATAATTTTCGGTATTTTTGTTTTTTTTTTGATGGATCACAAAAATGCTCACATATGTGTTTCAATTTTGGTATTTGCTGTTGTTGTTGTTGTTGTCTTTGGCAAGCCCATGAAAATGAGATGTTGTTTTGGTTATTGGCAATTTTCGTTTAATTGAATTGTTGGCGGCATATTTACACCCACCGGACGAATGATTCATCGAAATGAAAAACGGCGCTTTTAAGGCAAGAGAGGGAGGAGGGGGGTAGCTCTTCAGCTTTCTCAATTTCAATTGCCCATCAGTTTATCAGCTTGAAGCAGTTTATTTAAAAATAAGACCAAAAGCCCAAGGCTTTCTCTAGACTGCCAAAGGCCAGAGACTCTTTTCGGATATAATCTGACTTACTTGTTTGACTTTCTCAAGACAAATTAAAATGGAGTCTTTCAAAATATATTGTAGATATTCTTTATACAGATATAAGTCTATATAATATAGCTGTCTGATCCTAATAAAGTGTGGTAACCATTTAAGCTATACTATGAAGTATCCAAGTCTTAAATATGAGTAACATCCATCAATCAATGTCGTAGGGTTCCTTAACTCTATGTTAAAGTTAGCCGATCCAAATGAAAATTGGTAGAAATATTTACTCATATATCAAAGTGCCACCCAACAAATATTAATGATATCAAACCATACATGTCGGAGATATTCTTAGAACCGTTTTAGATGTAACTCACCATTAAATGATATACAGATCTATGGTATAAAGTATCCAATTCTTAAATATCAATAAATGTCTTAGATCACCGATTTAGGGTGGTATTAAATCTATGTTATAGTGACCCAATCCAAATGAAATTTGGTAGAAATATGTTATCCTATATAAGAAAGAAACCCACTAAATATTAATGATATCAGTCCACACATGTCGGAGATATACCTGGAACCGATTTGGGTGTATCTCAAAGTTAAATGATATACAGATCTATGGTATAAAGTATCTGAGCCTTAAATATGCTTAGCATCCATCAATAAATGTCCTAGGTCACCGATTTGGGGTGGTATTAAATCTATGTTATAGTGACCCAATCCAAATGAAATTTGGTAAAAATATGTACTCCTATATAAGAAAGAAACCCAACAAATATTCATGATATCAAACCATATATGCCAGAGATATTCCTGGAACCGATTTGGGTATATCTCACAGTTCAATTATATAGAGATCGAAACCGATTAGCTTGAAGACTGAGGGACCTGACAACCATAAAAACCGACCTACACACCAGCCTGGCTCAATCAAATAATCCACCGACTTAATACGAGTTAACCTTCTAAGTTCTCCAATGCCTCATTCCTTGTCTTAGAAGCCTTGGCATCGAATAAGTGTACTCTTTTTTTTATTTGAAAAGTGTATTAAAAGAAAATATCATCAACAGATAAAACAAAAAAGAAGCATTTCTAAATTGGTAGTTGTTGTTTTCATTTCAACCTGACAAATAAACCATTTCAAGTTTCTCTCCGATGCCACTTGCAAAACAATGTTGTTGATGAGCTGTCAAATCCACACACACACACAAATACACACACATACTAACTGAGACAAAGTGTAGACGTAAATTTAAGTCCAAATATCCGTATCTTGTAGATACTCATAAGCATTGACTGCTTGCTTAGCCTGTCAGTCCCTTGTTGTTTTGTTTTTTTTTATTTTATTTTTCGTTTTGTTTTTGAGTGAAAATCATCATAAAGAGTGGAACATTAATGGCAAATAATTAACCGACTGACTCCCTCAGTGGGCTCAGCTCTGTCAGCTTGTCAGTCAGTCAGTTGGGCTGGGTAGGCTTTTGTTTTCCTGAATTAGTCAGGTAGTGCCTCAAGCAGACTAGGAAATAATTGAAAATGGTTTTAGGAATTTGCCAAATTTTCGAGAATTTCAAGCAAATCAATCAATAAGGTATACATAATTTTACCGTTATTGATCAGAAAATTTATATATATCAAATCAAATTCTCTAGGTTCTTTAGAGCTGAGTTGATTGCATGTAAATGGGCCAAGTTGTTGTTTTTAGTTGAGTTCTATAAATTTTAAGCCCCTACAAAAGTTGCCAGACACACAAAACCCAGAGAGCCTTACGCTTGGAATGGGGTCAGCCAATCTGCAAAATTGAAGGGTGCCCCAGAGAGGCCAGATAAGTTGGGTCTGAACGGGTCTGAGGGATGGAGACCTCATTAAAGTCACAATAACAACAAGAACTCTGTGACAACAAAAGCCGATTAGTTAAGCGCCTAAAACTTGTGCCAGCCCACGCCCCCCGCTCCCGCCACCGCCCCACACTCTTTAGCAGGCAAAAGCTCTACATCAAATTGGTGCTTCTTACAGTTCGTTTCATAGGCAAATGGCATTTGGTGAAAGTTTAAAATGCAAGTCAGACAGTCAACAGAAAAAAACAATGAGAAAAACGATGCCACTTACCAAACGCCCCCTGTCGGCCGGAGCCCAGACACTGGCGCCATGTTGCCTTAAATGTCAACACTTCAACTTCGACTTTTGTGAGCGCCATTAAAAAAAGAAGAAGAAGAAGACGAACTGAAATGAACACACACACAAAAAACCAAGCTGGCCCTGACATTGTGACGTGGGCAAGCCAATGACGTCATTCCTGTCACACACACACGCACACATATAAACGGAGACTACAATCGAGTAAGCTAAACCGCCCCATCATATCGCCTGCTCAATTGGCCCAATCGCTTATCTTTGGGGCGTTGCAGCTCTGCAATTATGTGTACGTGTGTGAGTGTGTGTGAGTGTGTGTAGACTACCAGACCGACTTGGCTTACAAATTAGTGTCTAGGGCAGACGTCAGCAGTATGCATCGATGACGAACTCCACGCCCTTTTCGGGGCTCGCTTTTCCAAAAGTTTGTCTTCGCTTCGTCTTTTAATAATAAATTGATTATGAAATTTTCGCTTTACAAACTAACTAAAATTGAAGAGACTGTACCTACCACTTGTATGAAAGTCTAAAGTTCAATTTTATAACTTCAAAGTAGCCGCAAATCAATCAAGCCAATCAGACAAACTTTTATAATAAAATTTCCAGATTCTAATTCAGAGTTTATCAGTCAATATAAAAAAAAAATAAAGCAAACACTTTCAAAGAATTATTCAGTAATATTTGGATGGAAAAAAATATGCTGAACTTATGCAGTTTCTCGATAAGAAGAGTATTCCCCAATATTTTCTTAGAATCTGTCGGGTAAAGCCTTGAAAGCAATCTACTGCATTATCTGTTTCAAGGGGTTCCGAAACTTCTTACATTCTGAGATATATTTTCTGATCCCAGCAAAATCTGTTTCGAAACTGTCTGAGAAAATTAGCAAAAACTTTTGAAGCTTCTTTCATGCAGCTCAGGCAATAAGTATTTACCTATCCTGGCTATATATTTTTGAGATTTCTCTGTCAAAAAATATATCGCAATATATTCTCCTTACTTCTCTTTATTTTAAACTTAGATTCTTTACTCAAGTCTGAAAAAAAAATCTCCTAAAAAAACATTCAACTTCTTCTTCAAAAAGTTTGATCAATAATTAGTTTCCCATACAGACAATTTCAATTAGGCTTTTCTCCAGAGACATTTCTTCATTATATTCCACATACTCAAAATTAATAGATTCAAGTATTCATATATTCACTCATTCATTCATTTAATTATTGCAAATAATCTGAAGAGACTCTTAAGATTAGCCAAGATTAAAGCTAATTTGAGAGCTAAGCATTTCAGTGATATAAAATTCAGAGATTCATTCACAGTTTCATATTCATTCACTCAATTCAAAAATCTGCCATATACACAAATTTTTTTTTATTTTTTTTTAAGAGTTTTTTTTGGGATCAAGAAAACACCTGGTTTCACCGATTCACCGATTCACTCACTCAACTCGAACACTTTACAGATTCACTGGCAAGATTTTTCATTTAATTTAACTCATTGGCAAGCTCTACTCTACATTTCAATTTCGATTCATTTAATTATTTTTATTTTTAATTATATTTTTTTCTTTTTTACAATAAAATATGCGTCAATTATTTTTCCACAGCATTTTTTGGCAATATTTTTGCAAAAAAAAATCAAGAAAAAAATTGAAAAAATTCTTTGAGCTTGCGTTATGCAAATTGTTACTTCCTTCCGTCCCCCCGCCCCCCACATCCCATCATCAGTTATTCATAAAAGGAAAATAAATGGCTTTCACTTTTGAGATCATCAAATAAAAATTTCATAAATTCATTATAATTGTTATAATTGTTGTTTGTTGCTGGTGTTTTTCTTTTAATTTTTTTATTTTCATAAAAAAAATTTTTAATTATTTATTTATTTTGTTTTTATTAAAAATATTTTGTGTTGTCGCTTTTTGGGTTTTGCTGCATATTTTTAAATGGAAAAGTGTAACTTTTGTGGCTACCTTTTCTCTCTCTGTTTGAACGCTTTCAATTCTATTCTATTCTATTGTATTCTGCTCTATTCTCGATTCTATTCTATTCTATTCTTATGATTGTTATTTGTATTATCGTTGTTTTTTTTTTATTATTGTAACCCTTACAGGTTTAAAGAACAGGAGGCCTCTATACTCATTGACAGATCGTACGTATGCCTAGCTATCTTTCTCGCTCACTCTCTCTCTCTCTATCTATCTATATCTCATACTACTCTATTCACTCTACCTCACTTAACTC
Source organism: Scaptodrosophila latifasciaeformis (assembly GCA_037075145.1). Classification (NCBI taxonomy): domain Eukaryota; kingdom Metazoa; phylum Arthropoda; class Insecta; order Diptera; family Drosophilidae; genus Scaptodrosophila; species Scaptodrosophila latifasciaeformis. Next base: position 6,176,297 of record JBAMCM010000073.1, read on the forward strand.
TCTCTCTCTCTCTCTATCTCTCTCGCTCTGTCTAACTAACTATCTAACTCTTTCGCTTGATGGCTTTATTGTAAATTTCAAGCTAAGAAAAAATCTGTCTCATTCACTGAAAATGAAAATCAGCTCGATCGATCTCGATTTTCCTTTCTATATCTATCTCGCTCTCGCTCTTGCTCTCTGCTTAAAACGCACGCCTTTTGAACAAACCAGTTCAACTAGTAATTTAAATTGTATCTATTGTATAGTCAACTTAAAAACTTAACTTAATAATCATAATAAGAATATTCAAATAATCAAAAAAAAATTTACTCAGCCGAAAAAAAAAAAACGAAAACAATTTTGCTTTGATTTTGATTTGCTCCCGTTTTAATTATTCTTTCATTTTTCTGTTTTATTTTTTATTGTTGTTGTTGTTTTTGTCTTTGTTAATTATTTGGAAAAATTTTCTTTTGCAGCAATTTTGTGTAGCTAACAATTCTGTGTTTATGCATGTCTCAAATTGAATTGGCCTCCTCTGGTTACCAATTCCGCTTTAGTCACACTTTCAAAAATATTTACAAATATAAAAAAAAAAAAATCACACAAATCCAAAACAAGTTGCTAGGCCTTTGTTTTCAAAGGCAAAAAATTATGAATAATTTTGTAAAAAAAAAATTTAATCAATAATTTGACGCTATTTTTTGTACAAATATTCTCAAAAAAATAAAAGTAAATATATAAATTTTTTTTTTTTTTTTTGAATTAGAAAATTTGTTTTTAATAATTCCGCCCTGCATGTGGCTAGACAATTGCTTATTTACTTTTGAAATTGGGTAGATTAGATATATAAAATCTTATAGATACATTTGGTAATTACAAAGTAGCCTAAATGTTCAAATTGGCAAATCTCTCATTTGCGAGAACACAGAAATTATATAATATTTGCCGTTATGCTTTAATGAGTGTGTATGAGAATTAATGATCTATAAAGGACTCGAGACTATATGGCCGTGAGCCAGATGGCTTGTCTATATGTCGAATCGAATCGAATCGAACCAGGTGAACAATGTAATCGCTACCATAAAAATTTACAAACTATTTCCTCATCACAAAAAAAAAAAATAAATAAATAAAGAGTATGAAAATTTTGTCACATAGCTAAGTGAACTTTGATATTTTAGGAATTTATTTTTGGCAAAAGGGCAGGTTTGCGTTTGTCAAAATATGTCGCCAAAGACTCAATTAACATGGCGTATACGTAATGTTGGCAGAGCTCTGCATACAATTTGCCTTGGCATATTATTCATACGCAGAAATTTTTGTAAATTCACAACATCAATTGATTGTGTGTGGCCCAAAAAAGAAGAGTTTTGTCATGTTTTTCTCTTACTAATTTGTTTTTCATTTTTGGAAGCGGATTCGTTGGGCCCTGTGAAATGCGACTAAAATTGAGTGTTAAATTATGCTGGAGTCTTTGTGTTTTTTTTTGTCTAGTGTTTTGACTGGAGTCATCTTTTATCTTGGCTTGGCATTTATCAACTGGCGAGACAGTAGTCATTAAAATAAGTTAAGTGCCATGACGGCTGGCCTCGACTCGCCTCGCCTGGGTTGGCCTGGTCTGCCAGATTTACATCCTTTTGAAGGGCATAGTTGAACTGACTCAGTTTTTTTTTCTGAAATAATAAAGAGAAACTAATTAATTTAATGGAAATATTTTGTAGAATTTTTTAATTTTATTGCAAGAATTTTTTTTGCCTCTTCCGAATAAGTTTTTTTTTTGCTCTGGTTTCATATATCAAATTACAAGAAGACAAAAGGAAATCAAGAATGAATGAAAGCAGTAGGTGGAATTTGAAATTCTACTCATCTAGGCAAATTTGAACGTTTTGCAAATTTTAAATATCTCAAACATTTTCTGCTATTTTATTACTTCCGCAAGAATAGCTTTTGACTCACCGGAGACCTCAATAAAAAAAAACACCAGTATAAAATTTAAAGATATATATATTTAATCTAGGAGATTGTTTTATTTCGTATCTACTTTCTCTGTCTTTCCTTTTGTTTTATTTATTTATTTTTTTGATGATTTGCCATGGAAATCAAGTCGAGGTTGCTGGCTCAGCTAGAAAACTCTGACAAAATTACAACGACAACAACAAAAGCAAATATATATATATTTTAACATTTGTATAACCTGGTCGTAACATTAGGTGAGGAGTGGAGGGGGGGGAGGAGGTAGATATGAAATGCTTATTAAAGATGCGCACGCTGCGTATGAGTAATGTCTTAAAAGTCTTTTGCTCTCCAGACCTACTCAAAGCCCGCCATATACTCTCTCTCTCTTTTTTGCTCTTTTTATAAATGTCAATGTATGTGTGTGTGTGTGTGTGTGTGTGTTGTAATCAGTGTGCTCGTCGTTGCACAGCAAAACAAAATACTCAACAGCTTAACTAAGTGGCGAGCAGGCAGACAACAACAACAACAACAAGGCACACACAAGTAGGTTAGCTAAATTAAAAATTGCTTTAAGAAATTATTATTAGAATTGCAGACAGCCGCAGGCAGACTAAAAAAAAAAAAAACAAATAAAACCGTGTAATTGCCAGCAAATCAAAAGTAGAGGCAAAAGAATTGCTCAAAAGTCAAGTCGAAAGTTATAAATAATTGTAGTTAATTTGTTTAGTTTTTTTTTTTTTTTTTTTTTTTATATTTCCAAAGGCACAGACCCTTTTGCCTATCGGTAATGAGACAATCAATAGAACCAGGAGCCCTGACATTGGCAAAGAGCTCGGTAATTTCGAGCAGAGACGGGGAATTTTATTAGACATTAACGTAGGTAAGTGAATTGAAATAGAAACTAAAGATGACCAGGCCAACAGATATGTAGATGGAAACGTTAAGACAAGACAAGACAGACAGACAAGCTGGAAGACAGACAGACAGACAGAAAGAAAGACAGAACAGCAGCGGCCATAGCAGGCCAAGCTGAAGGCAGCAACTGTTTTAGTTTTGTTAAAGCACATGAAAATGAAATTAATTTACACACACACACACACAGACACACACTCTTTGACAGATAGACAAACAGTTGGAACAGAAACAGCATACATAAAAGTGGGCAGAAGCTGGAAGAGAATGACAGACCGACAAACATGGAATTGAACGAGGCGAACAAGTCGAACAAGGCGAAAGCAAGAAAGCAAATCAACGACAGCAGCAACAGCATCATCTGGACCCTGATTGGTGGTATTGGGGGTAGTGAGTGGGGCAGATGGGGTTCATTTGATTTGTTTTTAGTGATGTTTTGGCACTGCTCACTCGAAGATGTTGTCCAAGCTGATGATAATGATGATGAACAAAATAATTGAGATAAAGCAATGGCAGGGAGAGGGGGATATCACATAATAATAATGAAGGACCCAAGCATTATGATGGTAGGTGAAATTTTTTTTGCACTTGATTTGCAACAAGATGAAACTTGAAGTTATAAAGAAATCTTAGAGTTGATATGTTCCAAGGAGGAAGGTGAAACAAATCCAAATGAAATTAATAAATACATATGTCCTAGAGAATTGATAAATGATATAATGATTGAGAATAATTAAGATCACAAGAACTATTGGGTTAGAAATGGCTTAAGCTCAAGGTGATATCGAATTAGATGGGGATCAGGGGACCTTAAGGGTTCAAGGTGATATCGATTTGGATGGGGATCAGGGGACCTTGAGGTGATATCGAATTAGATGAGGATCAATTTTTCCCGAAGAAGATGAGAGGATTATAATTTGAGGTAGAAATGGCTTATGCTCAAGGTGATATCGAATTAGATGGGGATAAATTTTTCCTAAAGAAGATGAGAGGATTATTAATTTGAGGTAGAGATGGCTTATGCTCAAGATGATATCGAATTAGATGGGGATCAATTTGTTCTAAACAAGATGAGAGGACTATAAAAAATTAATAATATAATGATTATTTCAAGCCTTAAATTGGGTATTATATTGACAGAGAAGAAGAAGAGTTGAGCCAGTGACTGAAACAAGATAATTTAGCAAGCCATTTAACCAGGCTTTTTATAGGGCTTCCTGAGATTTTTCACAAGATTGTCTTACCGACTAATTTGAAAAAAAAATTTAAGCTTTCTGAAATATTCTAAGGTTTTCATAAGATTTAAAACATATTAAGCTTTTTAGGAATTAGAAAGCTTCCTCAGAATATGACTAATCGAAGTTATGGAATTTCTTTTATCAGAATTATAGAGTTCTCACAAATTTTAGAACTTCACAATAATTACAGAGCTCCTGAAACTTTGCAGAACCCTTTGAGTATCACAGATCTCTTGAGTATCTCAGAGCTCATCAGTATTACAGAGATCTTCAGTATCACAGAACTCTTGAGTATCTAAGAGCTCATCAGTATCACAGAACTCTTGAGTATCCCAGAGCTCTTCAGTATCACAGAGCTCATCAGTATCAGAGAACTATTGTGTACCACAGAACTCTTGACTATCACAGAACTCTTGGCTATCACCGAACTTCTGAGCCTTTCAAAGGTCTTGAAGTTTACAGAACTCTTGGAATTTTCAGAACTCTTGGAATTTTCAGAACTCTTGGCTATACCAGAACTCTCTGAAATTTCTGGTATATCTTTCTGAATTAGGGATGATTCAGCTGTTCTTATCTTCTTCAAATCGAATCGGAAGTTTGGATCCTTTAAGATTATTTAGATAACAAACAATATCTTCTTCGTCCTAAAGCCTGCCTTATACTTAAGAATTCCCTTAAATGTTGAAGTGGGTTAAACTTATCTAAATGGTTGGCTCTACTCTAGTCGAAAAGAGTATAAAAATTAGTTTCTATTTTCGGAACCATTTTGAAGACAACTTTTCTAGCGATTGTGAAACCCTGTATAAATTTCAAAGAGTACAGTTTTCTTAGTTCCACTTATTCTTGTTGTTGTTGCTTTCGTTGTTGTTGTTGCTCATATTGATAAAGCTGAAAAACCAAGGGGGGAAAAAAATCAAAAATTTTTACTCTCTAAAATGATGAAAACGAAATGACACAAACACAAGCAGAACCGCTCAAAATCTCAGAGACACACACACACGCACACTAAGCAGCTGTTCCGTGTGCTTGTGTGTGTGTGTGTGAGTGTCTGCCGTGGCCAAAGCAGTGCGACGCAAAATTTTTTTCTTCTTCTTCTTCTTAAGTTGAATATAATTTGTTTCTTACGTTACGTTTGATGGGTGGGTAGGCATGGCAGGGAGGGAAAGGCAAGTCTCATCGTCTCAGCCCCTCCTCCTGAACCGTAGAGGAGAGGGTGAGAGTCTCAGCTGTGATCGTCGCCGTCGTCGGTTTTCTATAATTTTTCTTTTCATTTCTGCCGTTTTAAATCGCTGGCACGGCATTTTGTTGTACAATTCGAAAAAAAACTGTCTGCCGGCGTGTTCACTCTCGGTCAACGCGAGTTTTTGTGGAAAATTAAAAAAAAAAAATTATTATTATTCGTTATTTTTTTATTTTGTTGTTTTTGTTTTAGTGAAAAAAAAACGAAATATGAAAGCAAAATGATTTTAATTTACCAATTAAATAAATTCGTAATTAATCAATAAGTCGCAGGACGACTCAAAAAAAAAAAAAGAAAAATTTCAACCCCCAAAAAAAATATTCAAAACATTTTCAAATTTTATTGGGACTTTTGAGTGAGTGTGTGTGTGTGTGTGTTGGTGAAAATGTTGAATAAAAATTCGGGCTCGTCGCAGTCGCTGCCGCGAGTTCATAGCTTTTTCAATATGATACCATCGATAATGCAGGATGATTTGGCCGTGGCCATAATGGCCGATCGTGATAACATGTTCTCAATCAAATCGCAACGCAGGTAAACTAAAACCAAACCATTTTTGGTAATTCCAACTTGAATAGTTTTTTTTGTCATCATCGAGGTTGTTGTTGTTGTTATTGTTGTTGTGGGTGATGAAATTCGCAGGGGGAAAATATAGATATATTATATCGAGAGAGAGAGATATATATACATATTTTAACGACTATGTTTATTTTTATTCAATTTAATGACACCAAACAAACAGTCAAAATTTTAACAAAAAAAAAAAAAAAACAACAACAACAACAAAGTTGAGAAGCCTCTTGGCGTTTCCAATGATTTTCATCAGCATCATCAACATGTTCGGCCTGCCAATTGACCCCCTGTGCCTCTAGACCCCAACCAAGGCGAAATAACCATATCAACAACAACAACAGCAAGAAATACAACAACAACACAAGTGGCAGGCAGCTCGCATTTCCATCATTTTTTTCGAATTTTTCAGCTGCTTCTTCTTCTTTTGCTTTTTTTGGTAGGCTCTTTTGTTGTTTTTATAGAAAGACAAGTGTGTGTGTGTGTGTGTGTGTATATTTTCACTTTCGCATTTTGCGTATTTCTATTAATTATGATCTATGTTTATGACTTTGGTTATCGAACAGAAACAAAAATCTAGCCCCAGCACAATGCCGGTTGACTAAATAGAAACATCAAATTTTTTAAGGCCTTCAAAAATATTGGAACCCATTTGAAAATCTAGGAAATTTTGGTAACAAATTCGACTTGAGAGAAATTTGATTATTCACCGAAATATCCGAAGAAGTGTGTGAAAGTCTTGAAGAGGTGTCAAGGCCCTTTGAGAGTCGTAATTCTCTTTCTGCATAAATTGAACCCATTTGAATATCCAGAAAATACAGAAAGACTTCAAAACAAACTCGATGTGACGGAAATGAAATTATTCCCCGAAATAACCGAAAAAATGTCTGAAAGTCTTGAAGAGGTTCCAAGACCCTTTGAGAGTCGTAATTCTCTTTCTCCATAAATTGAACCCATTTGAAAATACAGAAAATCCAGAAAATCTTCATAACAAACTCGATTAGAGAGAAGTTGAATTATTCCCCGAAATATCCGAAGAACCGTCTGAAAGTCTTTGAGAGGTTTCAAGGCCCTTTGAGAGTCGTAATTCTCTTTCTGCATAAATTGAACCCATTTGAAAATCCAGAAAATCTTCATAACAAACTCGATTTGAGAGATGTTGAATTATTCCCTGAAATACCTGCAAAATTGTCAGCAAACCTTGAAGAGATTTCAAGGCCCTTTCGAACAAGTCGGTGAGAGTATTTGTCATCACTAAACTTAAATCTCTTTCATCATAAATTGCATTTTCGATTTGCAAGCCAATTCATCTTGGTTCTGCAAAACAGTAAACAAATTATATAAAAACAAATTCAAATCACATGACATTTTGTTGGTAGAGAATTCTGAATAGAATAAATAATCATAATTCATAGATCAAAAGATTTAGATGCCAAGCTCTTTTTTTCGATAGATTCTTATATTGTTTTTGTTTTAATTAAAAATGTAAGGAATGCCAATGGTGATCACAATCATCGTCTAGATAAATCAATTCCATTTGGATATATCTTGATTTTTTATTTAATTTTTATTAAATTTTTTATAAATCAAAATCTTCTCGGAGGCAAAGTTCGAAAAAAGGAATTTTATTGATTTGATTAAGAAATAATGGAAAAGAGTTCTCAAATGGAGGAGTTATCACAAACTGACTGTCTCAACTCGGCGAATCGGGAAGACTTCTCTTGTCCACAACTATAAATATATCCTATATATACTTATATACTTATATATCGGTCCGAAAGACTTATCAGTTAATAAAGAGACTCAAAGCGGTTACTTCAAGTCAACTGATAGAAATTGAAACTCGTCAAATTGGTTTAGTCTACATGATGGATCAAGAAGATTTATACATAATATTATTGGTTTTGAATTGGTTATGTCAGCTCTATTGAGCGGGGATATAATCTCAAATCGGTTATAGGCATCGACCACGACTTAAGTGGTCTTAATTTGGTTATACCAACTAAATTGATTCAGAAGACTTTTCAAGATTCGAAAAGCCTCGTATCCATCATTTCCATACTACTGAGCAAGAAGATATAACTATGATTAGAAGATATAACTATGAAACTAGTCTCAAATCGGTCTACTTGCTAGATTAATCTGAGGGATATCTAAAATTAAATAGTCTTGAATTGGTTGTACTAAAAAGAAGAAGAAGAAGCAAGAAGACTCTTTCGAAATTTCAAGAGTCTTAAATCGTTTATATCAACTTTATAGACTGGGAAAATTTAAGAGCCTCAAATCACTTATATCAAGTCTATATAATGTGAAACTAAACACGACTTGAACCACCACGAAACAGATATGCCAATTCGACAAATAAGGAAACTGATCACGACTTGAATAGCCTCGGATCGTGTCTAACAACTCGACTGATTCAGAAGACTTATCAATAATTAGTCTAGCTTAGGTTAGTCACGACTTGTCACGATCTTAATTAACTCAAGTCATCTAACCCAGAACGATTATGATGACTTATATGTAGCTTTGAATAGACTGTACCAACTCGACAGTTAAAGAAAGTGAATACGAATTGAATAGCCTAATAACTCGACTGGTCAGGAAGAAGTAAAAGAGGATTTAATAATTACACCAAAGACTGATCAGAAAGACTTGACATTATCCTTATAGTCTCTGGGATAGACAATCCCAGAACGATTCGAGTAGGTTATCTCAGTTCCACTTATCAAGAAGATTTCCTCACGAATCAAACCAGATTGATTAGGAAAAGAGTAGTCCAGGTTTCATCACAAATCAAAGCAGCCCAAATCGTCAGATTGATTAGGAAAAGAGTAGTCCTGGTTGTAATACCGTTTGCCCTAAAATCTGCTTCAATTCCAATAGAATATTTTACCAATCATTTGGAATTAATTGTGAATTGAATTCATCTTGTTACACTTAATCGAGCATGAATCGATTTAATAATTTCCTCTACTTTTATTTACCCAACTTGAAAAAACACACAGACAAAATTACCTCAATTATTATTGACACAAGCTAAACAAATAATGGCAAAAAAAAAATATAGAAAAATATATAAAAAACATTTAATTTAGTGTGAATTTCACAAATGAATTGTGAATTTTAATTTGTGAAACAAAAGAACAAATGAATTTATTATTGAACAAAAAAAAAAAAGAAAAATTTACTCAATTATTTATTAACTCTTTACATGAATGAATCAAATGCTTAGTGACACACACACACACACACACACACACACATACACAAATCTGATAGAAAAAACAACAAAGAAAATTCTATTAAATGAGTCATTATTTTTGGGTTTTTGTTTTGTCGGAAATGGCGTAGTGAAATTATCAACTATTTATGAAAAGTGCAAAAGCCGACTGAAGCAAAGCCAAAGCGGTTTCTCTTTTCACTTTGGAAAGATAAAAAAAATATAAAAATGCACAAAAGAATTCCAAGCCTATTCAACTGGATGTAAGTGTGTGTGTGTGTGTGTGTGTGAGTCTTATATGGTTTACCTATTTAAATGACCGCAAGTGTGGAAAACACATAAAATTTATAATTTCTTTTTTTTTTTTGCATTTTTTTTTGCTTTTGGTTGGACAAGTGTTTCATTTTGTGGTCTATGTCGTCTAGATCGATAGAAGTGGACTGGTTTTGGGTTGGGTTGGGTTGGGGTGAGGTTAGGGGGGAATTTGTTGTGTTGGTCGTGACTGTGTTTTTATATCACGGACGTGGCATCCATAGCCACCGCCACTTTGGCCAAAAAAAAAAAAACAAAAAAAAAAACAAAACTACGAATATAAATCTATTTCATATCAAAGCCTGTGTATGTGTGTGTAGGTACAACAAAAATGAGTTGTTTTTGTTTTTCTCATATTTTTGGTTGAATTTGACTGACCAAGCGAGCAGGCGAACGGGCCACCAATTGGCCCATCGCATTGCCAAACGACGTGCCAAAAATCAGGCAAACAAATCCAAATATCAAAACACACACACACATACACATACACACACACATACATATATATATATACTATATGAGAGCAGCCCCAGTGAAAAGTGGCACAAATTATAAATTTGTATTGTTTTTTGTTGTTTTTGGGCCGTGATTGCCATACTTGCCAACCACTCGTTGTGGCACTCTAAGGAGGTCAATTTTACATGTGTCAAAAATTCATTGAGATTTGCACCAAAAACAACAACAAATCCAAAAAGAAAAATTCAGAAAATTTATTTTTGACTGAATGAAAACAAAAAAAAAACTGGTAAGACTCGATTAGAACTGAAACAAATTGGCAGCCATTTTTATAGTTGACCGTGTCAACGATTTTCCCCAAATTAATAAGCCAAAACAGAAAAATAAAAAACAAGAGCAAAAACACAACCACAAAAATGAGTAGAAGAAATTAATTTTAATTTGGCCCGGCCCGGCCCAGCCCAGCCCAGCCCGGTCCATTCGGCTTTGCATTTTATGACGTCACTGATTGATGCTGGCCCAAAAGCATTTTTCTGTTGTGGTCAAAAAGACTCGACTAATTTTATGGCCATTTCCACGAAGATTCCAAGTGATTTGTCATCAACTTTGTCACCCAGGCCAAAATGAAAAATGCCACACTGCCCGTTGGCTTTGCCAGCGGCGGCGGGGCTGGGTTAGGGGAAAGCCTAGACAAATTTTCTTTTTACTAAGCTTTTTAGTCTTTTGTGCATTTTCCAATGAAAAATAATTTCCCATTAAATTAAGAATTATTTGCTTTGATTTTCAAAAAGAATTTGTTGTCTCTCAAAAAAAAAAAAATATTTCAGGTTTTTCGAAAAAAAAAATTAAACTTTAGTTAAGCCCTTGAAATGAAATAATTCTCAAAAAAAAAAAAAAAATCTTAAAAAAATCGGCTATAAATATTTGCTCTTTATTTGCTCGTAAATATTTATAGGCAATTTGGAAATTCTCACATGCCTCAAATAAAATCCAAAAACTACAATTTTATCGCATTTTCCAAATGGTTTTCACGGTTTTATTCGATTTTTTTTTTTTTTTTTATTAATTTTGAACGTTCTTAAAATTAAGCAAATAAATAATTGATCAAATTAAATAAGCAAAAATTATAGTTGAAATTAATTTCCAATAAGAAAAAAATAATAAATAAATAAATCTCAAATTCATAGAAAATTGGAAATTTAATTAAAAATAAAAAGAGGAAATTTCAAAATCATCGTCAAAGAGTCGAAGACCCTGGACTCTTTTGCTAGTTATTTTCTGCCCTAAATCACATACGAAAGGCCCTAATCAAATCTTGGCATATCCATTTGATATTGTAGTTTGATCCAATGAAATTTGGTATACCTTTTTACTTTGATATAAAAAGTCAAAGTGCCAAGTTTGAATGAGTTTGGTCAATAAATGCCAGAGATATCCCTTCAAGCCTATTTGGGTTTTAATGTTTCGATCAAGATGAAAATTGGTACACTTAGTTGCTATCTCGTAAATATTCCAAGTATTAAAAAAGCATGAGGCTAGTCAAGGAATATCGGAAATATCCGGTCTTAAGCCTATATCAGCTAGAATATACTTTGCTTCCAATATTAACCAGCATTTTAATTACCAAAATAGAATGAAATTAGTCAGCAAATGTCCGAGATAGCCTAGAACTCTTACAGGTCAACTATATAATAGTCTGATCAGGATAGTTCAGAGAAATCTTCTATATACCAATAAAGCTTTTAAAGGGGTAAAGGAAACTCTGTTTTAGCTTATGAAACAAGCTATGGATCCAAGGCTTCTCAGATATATTTTTAATAGATCAAGGCTAGTGCATCGATTGACGTGCAAGTTCATCGACTGCCTTTTCAACTCTGTTTATGTTTATGAAACAAGCTATAGAAGGCAAGGCTTCTGGTCAGCTTTATCTGCTCAGACATATTCTTGATAGATCAAGGCTTGTGGACCGACTTAGCTACCGGTTCATGGAGTGCCTTTTCAACTCTGTTTTAGTTTATGAAACAAGCTGAAGATCCAAGTCTTCTGGTCAGGCTTATCTGCTCAGATATATTCTTGATAGATCAGGGCGTGTAGACCGACTTAGCTACCGGTCCATCGACTGCCTTTTCAGGTCTGAGTAAACAAATAAATATACAAATTTTTGTCTTATATTTTTCTTTTACTTTACGACTTTAAAAAAGCAAGAGCAAACTCTGCTATGGATCCCAGGCTTCTCAGATATATTCATGATAGATCAAGGCTTGTGGACCGATTGAGCTGCAGGTTCATTGACTGCCGTTTCAGTTTGAATTTTTGAGATGAAATTTTCAGACATATTTTTTATTTAAATGAATTAAAAATCTTAAATGGGATTTTGTAAATTGTTTATAATAAAATTTTGATTTAAGTCTGATAATTCGCGCCAGTTTAAAAGCCATAAAGAAGAGCATTTCCATTTCGAGGAAATATATTTTTGGTTTTACGCAAAATTTTCATTTGATTATTATAAATTTATACAATTTTCTTTTTTTGTCAACTTTCGTTGTGACAGTGGGACTGGGGTTGTGTGGGAGCTGCGGGGGCAGCTTTCAATATTTTTATATTTTTTTTGTTTCCCCCATTTAATTTTTATTTTTGGCACAAAAATTTCAAGCAAAGTGGACCGCTCGTCGGCACTATGAATAACATTTTATATATATATAAAAGTATCGATATATATATATATATACCTGAGTGTGTATATATATATATATTTTCTACAATTCTATGGAATTTGGACTAGAAAGAAAGAAGAAAAAAAAGTTTGGCATGGCAAAAAGTTGGCCAACAAGCGAGGTTTCTGTGGGCTCGGTTCTGGCCAGGCCAACTTGGCTTGGCGGTGTGCTTTCAAGGCACTCTCAAAGTGAATTGTTAGCGTCCTAGAATCGTGGCCAAAGACTCTTGTTTTTTATTATTTGCTGCTGACTAGGTCAGTTTGGCTGGCTAGCGAATTTTATGATTTTCTTATAAAACACACAAAGAAAAGTCCCAAAACAAGCCATTCAAATGGCCATAAATTCGAGGTAGAAAAAAAATCAATATAACGATCGCCGTAGAGTTGCCAAGGCTTCAGACAATTTGGGAAAGCCAAAAAAATAAGTTGACTGTTTTTAATTTTTGACTGGAAAAACTTTTGAATTTTTATCAAAAAAAAAAAAAATTTTAAGTTAAAAAAAAAATTTATTAAATAGAAAAAACTTTAAAGTCACAAAAACACACACTCACACACACAGACAGAGTCAGACAGAAAGAGACACTCGGAGAAGCACTCATTCATTGTTGGCACTTGGCTGGTGTGTGGATTTTCCTTGGGGAATGTGTCCATGTGTCTGCTTGTGATGGATTATACAATCGATGGATGGTTTGATTGATTGATTGATTGATTAACTGATTATTAGACTTGACACAAAAAGTTTAACTTGTACAATTCGTCTACTAAATTTTCTACTTATCTTTTGCATGCAACTTTGCCACCTTTTTTTTTCCTCTTCCAAAAAAAAAAAAAAAACAAAACAAAAAAAAAAAGAGAGAGAGATTTTTGTAAATAAATAAAACAAATTACAAAACTTTCACTTTTGTAAATAATGTAAAAATCAAAAAAAAAAAAAAAAAACAAAAAAATTTATGATTTTAATAAAAAAAAATATATATAAAGAATTATTTAAATTTTGATTAACGAAAAAAATTATTTATTTTATTTTCACAGCCACGGCGAGGATCTCATTGTGACACCGTTTGCCCAAATTTTAGCCAGTTTACGTTCAGTGCGCAACAATTTATTAAGTCTGACAAATGTTCCAGCATCAAACAAGTAAGTTTTTTTTTTGTTTCAAAAAAAGAAAAATAGTTTTTTTTTTTTATTAAGAAGAAAAAACCAAATAAATAACAACAAAATGAGAGAATATATGAAATGTTGTCTGCCTGATATTTTTGTTGTTTGTTGTTGTTTATTTTGTTTGATTGTTGGCTTGTTTAGCAAAAGCTATTTGACCCATACCCCCCTGACCACCCCCCCCCCCCCACCCCTTTTTGCCCTGAATTTTGCACCACTTCAATCGCCCCCGAAATGCAAAACAAGAAATGTTTGCTGTGTGTGTGTTTTTTTTTCTGTTTTCTTCTTCTCTCTTTTTTTTTGTTGTCTGCTCAATCCTTTTGCTCTCTCTTTCTCTCTCTCTCTCTCTCTTTGTGTCTCTTTTACTTATTTACTAATGCTCTAACAAAGTTGTTGTTGTTTTTATGGCAAATATTTCTCTTAATCCAACCCCTCCCCCCCCCACTCTTTCTCTGTCTGTCTCGTATTTTTTTTTTTTTTTTTCAAAATTAATTTTTCCCAATAAAACTTTAATTGCCTCCTTCGAAATAAACTTGTTTTTAAAAATACCAAAAATGCGTTGAAATATTTAAAAAAAAAAGATACAAAAACACACATACAAACCAAGAAAGGGTGAAGGCCCATTCGAATAGACAGGCGGTCGATGTGCCAAAAATATCTCAAAAAAAAAAATGAAATATTTTTAATATTTATTTTTAACACTCAAAACAAAAAACACAAAAAAAAACAGAGAACTTTCAAACTGAGCATTGCTCTTTCTCTGTGTGGAACCGAGACTACATAAATAATAATTAAAAACAAAAAGTCGTGGGAGTTGAGCACGAGGCGTATACGCAATGTTTTTAACCTTTTTTTAACTCTGCTAACCCAGAAAAGTATTCCCTGTGTGTGTGTGTGTGTGTGTGGTGTAAGTGTATAGCCTGGACCCTCCCCCCCCCCCCCCCATGCCTCTCCCAGTCAGTTAAGCCCATTCACCCTGTCCCCCCCCCCCTCCACCCCTTCGAAACCGGTCGAACCAAATAAGAATTCATTTAATGATGATGATGACGACCTACTTAATTGTTGTACCAGCAAATTTTTGAAATATTGTTTATTTTTTTTTATCTCTTTCTCTCTCTCTCTCTCTCTCTCTTTCTCGCTCTGTCTCTTCCTATAATAAATGTGTCTTATTGTTTTCTCCTCGATGTGTCAAAACCAAAACAAAAAAATTCACACAAAAAATAAATTAAAATTTTCTCTTTCTCTATGCAATTTTGTGTGTGTGTATGTGTGTGTGTGTAAATCTCTGAATGTTGTAAATGACTCAATGTATTGTTGTTCTTTTTATCTCACTCTCACTCTCTCTCTCTCTCTTTCTCTTACCCTCTACACTTTTTTCACTTCCATTTCTTTCTCCACCTCCTCCTCCTCCTCTTGGTTCCACTCCTCCATTGTCTTCCACTCTTTTTATCGTTTCCTTTGTCTTGTCTTGTCTTGATTTGTTATTTTGCTTTTTGGAATAACAAAAAAAAAAAAAAAAACAAAAATGCATTTAAAAAATCAACTCACTTGGCATATTTGTAAAAATGAAATTTTGTTTTAATTTAAAATTTTTTTTTTCATTTGCTCCTTTTTTTCTCTTCTTTATGTTTTTCTTCTTTCTACTTTTTATTTTTCTTTTAATTTAATTTTTGTTTTTCTTTGCCTTTCATTTCATGTTTTTCATTTTTTTGTTTGTCTTTACTTTTCACATTTTCCGTTACCTTTTCCTTATTCTTTTTTTTGCTCTTTTTGGTGTACCTATTTTTCTCTACTCTTGTTGTTGTTGTTGTTAATTGTTTTTATTGTAATTTTCTTGGGTGTTCGTTGTTTTATACATATACTTTTTTTTCCTGTACTTTCACAACAAACTTTGGTTTTTTTTTGTATTCCCCCCTAACCCTCCCCTCCCAACACCGCAAATCCTTTCCCCACACTCCCTTACACGGTCTGTTGTTTTCCTTACCCTTTATGGCTATCTCTTTCCCTCTTGCTTTCTTTCTCTTTGTCTCTCTCTCTCTCTCTGTCTCTCTCTATCTCTCTGTCTGTGCTGTGCTGTGTTTCTCGCTGTTTTTTGTTTGTGTGGAAATCATTTATTAATCAAACAAGATCCAGGCGGCCAGCTCAATCATCATCAGTCGGACGGAACGCCAGCGGCGTTCAACTGGCCCAAGGCGATGAGGCCTACACACGTTTAGCCACCGATACAATTGAAGAGTTAGACTGGTGTTTGGATCAGCTCGAAACCATACAAACACATCGCAGTGTCTCCGATATGGCATCTTTGAAAGTGAGTACAAATCCAAAAAAAAAAAAAAATTCAGATTAAAAAAACTTCTTCTTCTTCTTCTTCACAGTTCAAACGTATGCTGAACAAAGAGCTCTCACATTTTAGCGAGTCCAGCAGATCAGGAAATCAAATTTCCGAATATATATGCTCGACATTTTTGGGTAAGTTGAAGCTTTCAATCGAAAACCCAAAAAGTACAGTTGCCTCATCTTTGAGAATTTGAAGATTTATAATGAACTCAAAAATCTATTCAATTTGTTACAAAGTACAGTTGCCTCAACTAAATCAAACAAAGGAGACTGATAGATAGAAAAGGTTTCCTTATTTAAGCTACTTTCTCATATTAATTTGTACTGAAAATTCCCAAGTTTATTTTAGTTTGAATTAGAATCAATTAAAAGAGCTTTGCCACTTCAATTAACAAGGCCTCACTCATATTCAAATAACTGTAAATAAAGTACAGTTGCCTCATCTAAATCAAATAATGAAGGCTTAAATTCTTTGATAGAATGAAAGCTCCTTTAAAACCTTGATTCCCTTTCAAATTGGAAGGGGCATCTCAGTTTGATTAAGAATTTCATTTTTAGGTAAAGCCAGGTACAGTTGCTTCAATTATATTCAAATAAGCCTAAATGAATTCTAAATTTGACTATGAATAAAGTACAGTTGCCTCATCTGAATCAAATAGTACAGTTGACACACTTCAAAAATCATTGCAAAAGTAATTTACTTCACTTCCTCCAAGGAATCTGATATAGCCTGGGGGGACTTTGAAAATAAATAAATAAATTGATGGCCTATAAAAATTCGAGTCAAAGCGAGCCTACGGGTTTCTCTCCAACAAAATTCCAACTCGAAGATACTCAAAGGTAATCAGCTGGCTCATTCTTTATGTTTGTTAATAAAGTGAAATTTTTCTCCAATTCAAAAAAAGAGAGAAACTGAAAAATCTAAATGGAAATTCAAAATGCAAATGGAAATGCAATGAAAAGTTAGTCAGGCACTTGGGGGCTTCAATTGCAGTCGTTTTCGGTTGGCATTGTTTGCCAGCACAAAACTATGCAATAAAATCGCATTACTCGACACACTTTAGTTCTACTCAGGACCCCAAAACACCCCTACCCCACCCCACCCTCCCACCCACTCGCCTTGTTCAGCTGGCGGGGGAATTTTATTTTTTTTTTTTCTTTTTTTCTTTGGACTTTGGACTTGGCTGAGAATTTGCAAGTGGCGAAGCCAAATTAGAATATCAATGTAAATTTCCTCAGTGTATTTGTGTGTGTGTGTGTGTAAAAGCCACAGTGAAAAAAAAAGCCGGGAAAAACTTTCTTGAAATTCGAGACGTGTAAACTAAAAGCGAAAGAGCGAAAAGAAAAGTAGGAAAATAAAAAATTTTATACAGCAAAAAACAGAAAATAGAATTCAAAAATTCACAAAGAACTTCAAAGAGACAAATTTGTTATACTCTTTTTATTATAGTTTAAATAGAATTAAATAGGCAACTGTACCTCTGTGCAGCTTTGTACCGAACTGTACCTCTCTTCCTACCTTTTCCTCAAGAACGCCGAACGAGAATGTCCGATTGGCTTGTCAAATCTATCAAAAAGAGTATTTGAAAGACAGCTAAGTTTAGATTGAGAAAACCCAGAAGAAGTTGACCGAGTAGGTTGATGATGATGATGATGATGGCAGAGGTTCGACCGGTAGCCAAGCCGAGCGAATTGAAAGTGCAAAATTAAATTATCCAAAGCAGCATAAAAGCAGATGAAGTGGAAATTTCATTGTTTTACCCCGCCAATGACAAAAAATATATATATATATTTCTGTCCTCGTCAGCCACATCAGCCAACCGCGTCCTTGTACAGCAACAACAACAAGAACAACAGTTTTCCCATGATGATGCCACGCACAAAAGTGTGGAAGGCTTAGCAAAATCGAAAGTAGGAAGAAAATGTAGATAAACCTGTGGGTTGGCTTTTTTGTTTAGAGCTTTTTCGATTTGATCGGCATTCTGTTGGTGGGACCAAACTGGGCCGGTTCACATATTTGCACACTTGTCTGGATTTCTACTTCACTGAGCCAACCAAGCTCAGGCTAGGCCGACCCGTCGGACGGTTGGTCATATGGTCTATTCAACTGATGATTTGAGGGCTTTAATTTTTCGGGCCTACTTTTTTTTTTTTTGTTTTTAGTTGTGTCCAAAACAGTTGTTGTCGCCTCAGTGTTGTTGTTGTTGTTGTAGTTTGTCAAGCATAAAATCGCATTCATGTTGAGGCAAGTTGGCCACCTTTGCCGCCTCTTTCATCAACTGATTTGGCTAGCTGCTGCAAGCTTGCACCGCCTGCCGCACTCGCCTAATGTCTATTTGTGACACTTCATTTAAACAACAACAACTACAGCAACAACAACAACAACAAAATGGCCAAGAAGTCAAAGCGGACATTGCTCTGTTTTCAAGCCAACGAGAGGGCAATGCCATGCCAGACCGAAGAGGCTGTTAAATGGCAAACACACCAGGGACACACATACACACACACACACACAGACAAACACTCAGGAAATTAGTATAAAAGATACAACACTTAAGGGAAACAACTGGAAAGAGTGTAGAGAGAAAAACAAAACAACAAGAAACGCCAAAAGCCATTTGCATTCAGACAACGAGGCGTATACGTATTATGCCCTGTCATTATAATTGAAAGTGCTTGCACACACACACACACACACAGAGACATAATCAAAAGCTTGCATTTTCACATAGATAAATACAATTTTTTCATTTGCCTCTTTGCTATTTTTCCTGGAGAATTTTCACAAAAAAAAATCATTGTAAGCGAGGGGGAATTAATAATGAAAGAGCATTTCTCAAAAGTTGACTAAACTGAATGATCAAATTGATTTATTTATTTTAATTTTTCCTTGAAAAAAAAAGAAACTTTTTAACTCCCCCCCCCCTCGCCTAGGGGAATTATTTGGGCAAAAAAAGTCTCAAAGTCAAAGTCTCCCAGGATTTGTTGTGGTCTCAGTCGCTCTCGTTTTTTTATTCCGAGAGAAAAAAATAAAAAAAAATAAAAACGGATTTAAGCAGTCAAAAACATATGCAAAATATGTTGATATATATATATATGTGTATATGTGTGTGTATGTGTGTGTGTGTGAATTCAAATTGAGCAAGCTTGGTAAAAAAAAAAAAAAGTTGATAAAGCTGGGCCAGAGGAAATCTCTGACTCCTTCAGGCTTAAAGTCATGCAAATTTTGTAAGCAAAAAAAAAGAGACGAGGAAAGTAATTTTGATTTAGAGAATATTGAATATACTTTTTTCCATGTGAAACTTAATCTTAAAGTAAATCTCTTAAATCTCTTCTACTTATTTTGAACAGATTTCTATCGATTATTTTTTTTTTTAATTTTTCTCCAATTTGAGAAATTAATTTATGCAAAAGAAAAGTAGAGAAAAAAATATATGGGAAATTCTCCAATGGCTTTAATGTTTTCATTTTCTATTTGATTTTGATATTGCGCCAAAGGGTAAACTCCCAATGGCTGATATCACCACCACCCCAACCCCCCTCAGCCCCCTCATTGAACCCATCAAAACTAGGCAATGAATTTTGCAAGCCGTTCAAGTCGGGAATTGTACTGGCTTCTGGCTTCGAGTTTTGGGCTCTTGGTTCGGTGGGCTTTTCAACTTAACTTGTCTTAAATATTTATGCATGTTTAAGCAACAAGACATGACTTTGAAGTGCCACACACACACACACGCACACACACACACGCACGCAAAATAAAAACAAAAAAGAAACCAACTCGATACGCATTGCCACATATGTGTATGTAAGTGTGCGTGTGCATGTGTGTGTGTTTGAGTATTTTGCCTGCGGTTCATATTCTTCAGCCAATAAAAACAAAATCCCGAAAAAAGCAAAAAAATAAAAAAAAAGAAATTCAACTGGAAAAGAAAATATCTGGCTGCATATTTTATTTAACAAGTCTCTCTGTGTGTGTGTGTGTGTTTGTGTGTGTGTGTAAGTGTTCAGAGATTTCAAATATTGAAACATGTGTCTGGCCTGGATTTACTCACGTTATCCAAGGGGTTCAAATGTGTCTCTCTATATAAGCGAGTGTGTGTGTGTGTGTGTGTGTTTGTCTGATTTGCCTTGTTCGGTATTTTTCTATTTATTTTTTCTTTTTTTCTATTTGCTATTCGATACTATAATTACCTTGCTTACAATTCCACAACAAGCCCAATTCTAGTTGCTTTTTCTAAAGTAAAAAAAAATGTGAAAGAGTAAATAAATAAAAATAAAATTGTTAAAGAAGCTTAATGCTTTCACCCACAAATCCGTCTACTGTCAATCACTCACGAAATAAAAATACTCAAATAGACTTGCAATTACTTCTTGAGTCTTACAAAGACTTAAGATCTGTGCTACTCAATTATTTTTGTGAAATTTTCTATTATTTATGAGGAATCAAAGGTCTTCTAAAACGATTTGATTGGATAGTTTTATTCACCTTTAAAACTCACATTTAATCTGGAAAAATTCTCCACATTTTAAAGAAGCTTGGAATGAGTTTGATTAGACTTGAGCAACTGTACTTAATTTAGCTTTGAAGCCTTGAAGATATTTTTGAAAAATATTCCCTGCCTTAAGATTTTCCAGGGGCATCTAGGATTACCGCCAAAGATTTGATTCGATAGTTTGATTCACCTTTGAAACTCACGTTTATTCTTGAAAAATTCTCCACATTTTGAGTCTGGAATGATCTTGATTAAACTTGAGCAACTGTACTCAATTTAGTTTTAAAGCAATTCTATATATTCTTCAGAAAATCTAGGATGTTCGCCAAAGTTTTGATTTGATTTGATTCACTTTAAAAACTCAGGTTTATCTCTTCCAATATTTCTTAGAATTTAGAATGAGCTTATTTCAGCTTAAGTAGCTTTAAAGGAATTAAAGATATTTAAAGACAATCTTATGGGTTAACCTGGACATTGCCTCGGGTAACAAGGCTCTCCCACAAAGATTCAATTCGCCTTGATACATCGAGTATATCGTTCTGAATTTTCTGAAAAAAATTGTCAATATTTTGAAACTAGAATAAGCTTGATTTGGCTTGAGTAACGGTAGAATTTAGAATTTAGCCTTGAAGAAATTCTAGATATTTTCTAGGGGAATCTAGGATTTCTCCCAAAGATTTGATTTGAATCAAAAGTTCAATTAGCCTTCATTCTGAATTTCTTGAAAAATTCTCCACATTTTTTAATCAAGAATGAGTTTGAATAGACTTAACCAATCGTCTTCATTGAGCTTTAAAGGAACTCTGATATTTTTTATAAGACTTCCCGTTGACTAACCTTGACATTGGTTAGGAGTATCAAGGGTCTCCCACAAAGATTTGACTTGATAGTTCAATTCACCTTGAAAACTCAGACTTAGAGTTCAGAATTTCTTGAATAAACCTCAAGATCTTAAGTCTTAAAAGGAATTGATAAAATCTCTTGATTAGTAAAAGCTGAGGATTTCTATGTTACATATAAGTCAACTTCTGAGTTTCCTTATCCAAAAACTAAAATCGTTTTTGTTTTGATTTAAATAGATAAACAGCAGGAATTCGATTTGCCATCATTGCGGGTGGACGAGAATCCCGAGCATGCACCGGTGCCGGCCAATCCCCAGTATGCCCGTTGCCGTTCGCCACGCGGTCCGCCCATGTCCCAGATCAGCGGGGTGAAGCGTCCACTATCGCATACAAACAGCTTCACCGGCGAGCGTCTGCCCACCTTTGGGGTGGAGACGGCACGTGAAAATGAGCTAGGCACTCTATTGACCGAACTGGACACCTGGGGCATTGAGATATTCAAAATTGGCGATCTGAGTGGCAATCGTCCGCTTACTTGTGTGGCCTACACCATTTTTCAGGCAAGTTGAAATTCGGAAATGCCCTTTTGATAAATAATTAACAATTTGATTTCATTTGGATATTATAGAGTAGAGATCTATTGACCAGTCTTATGATACCACCGAAAACTTTTCTTAACTTTATGACTACTCTGGAGGACCACTACGTCAAAGACAATCCCTTTCACAATTCTTTGCATGCAGCCGATGTTACACAGAGCACGAATGTTTTATTGAATACACCGGCTCTCGAGGGTGTATTCACGCCTCTCGAAGTGGGCGGGGCCCTGTTCGCCGCTTGTATACACGATGTTGATCATCCTGGCTTAACCAATCAATTTTTGGTTAATTCAAGTGAGCTCTGAATTCATTTTTCAAATCTTATTGAATAAATTTGCTAAAATGATTTTTTTGATTTTTTTTATACCGATTTAGGTTCCGAACTAGCAATAATGTATAATGACGAATCTGTTTTGGAAAATCATCATTTAGCTGTTGCCTTTAAATTATTGCAAAATCAAGGATGTGATATATTCTGTAATATGCAAAAGTAAGTGACAAATATTTATCCATCAATTTGGAAATAAAATATATAATTCTTTATTTTAGGAAACAACGCCAAACTTTAAGGAAAATGGTAATTGATATTGTGCTCTCCACGGACATGTCAAAGCACATGAGTCTGTTGGCCGATCTTAAGACAATGGTGGAAACCAAAAAGGTGGCCGGTTCCGGTGTTTTACTGCTGGACAATTACACTGATCGTATACAGGTAAGAATCACAGATTAACTTTAACGGAACCAACATGGATTTCTGATAACTTTCAGTGAGCTAGAACTGAGTTTGGTTAGGTAGAACCTATTGACTCCCAGGAAGGGTTGATTAAACTGGTAGAGCAAATATCTATAGACTATATAGAATATATATTTATATATAGGTTCACTATAGGATCTACTTCTAACCACAAAAGAAGAAAAGTTGTTATTTATTTAAGTTTAAAGACAGACTAGCTGAGCTGTAGAGGCCTAAGGAAATGGTTGAAGGAATCATATCTCAGATAATAATTATATGCCATGTATATATATATAGATAGATTTAAATTATGATTAATAAAAATTAAACCTTGATAGAGAAATTGAGGGATCAGGAATGGGATATAGATTTTATATCTGTTATATCTCAATCATAGTACAAATAGTTCAATGGAGCCAGAGATACGCAAGAAATATTTATACATTATTTCAAAGATATATGACGGCGATATATATGAAAAAATGTATAAATATTTCTCGAATATCTCTGACATATATGAGATATATGATGAGGATATACCTATATGATTTATGATTAGTTAAAGTCAAACTTTAATAGAAAAGTTGAGGGATTGATGAAGCACTTTTCTATGGTCTAAAATATAGATTTTCTATCTGTCTCAAAGATAGCACAAATAGTTCAAGGGAGCCAGAGATATTCAAGAAATATTTATACATTCTTTCAAAGATATATGATGAATATATATTTGATTTATGACTAGCAAAAATCAAACCTTGATTGAGTACTTAAAGGATTGATAAAGCACTTTTCTATAGTCTAAGATATAGATTTTCTATCTGTTAAATCTAACCCAAACACAGATCAAACAAAGTCTCAAACAGACCAGAGAAATCAGAGTTTTTAAAAAGAATTTGCAACATTCTTTCCAAATATTTAAAGGAACCTTTTAATGAGCTAGTCAGATCGTATTTCAGATTAATCTGAAACAGTAAAGATATAGATTAGATTAGTTATATTAAATAGAAAAATGGATAGATTGATGAGATACTTTTCTTTTCCATTGATCCTTTCTTGAACAGTTCAGAGAATCCAGAGATATTCAGAAAATAAGTTTATGTTCAGCTAGCTTGAAATTCTTTTGAGACTTTAAAGAACTTGAGCTATTAGTCCTTCAAGTTCTCTTAGACAAATTAGATGAATTCCTGAGTGAATTTGATAATATTTGCCTTGATCTTTTAGGTGCTTGAAAATCTGGTGCATTGCGCTGATTTGAGCAATCCCACCAAACCATTGACTCTCTACAAACGTTGGGTGGCTCTACTTATGGAGGAGTTCTTCCTGCAAGGCGACAAGGAGCGCGAGTCGGGCATGGACATAAGTCCGATGTGCGATCGTCACAATGCCACCATTGAGAAGTCACAGGTTGGCTTCATCGACTACATTGTGCATCCGCTATGGGAGACCTGGGCTGATTTGGTGCATCCGGATGCACAGGAAATACTCGATACGCTTGAAGAGAACAGAGACTACTATCAAAGTATGATACCGCCATCGCCGCCCCCATCGGCAGCCGATGACTTGCAGCAGGATGACAAAATACGCTTCCAGGTAAATTCAAAAATTCATATTCAAAATTCAAAAAGCCACAGGAAATGAACACTCTCTCTCTCTCTTTCAGGTGACCCTGGAAGAGTCCGATCAGGAGAATTTAGCCGAACTCGAGGAATGCGACGAGACCGATAGCAAGGGTGAGCCCGGCTCGACGGCCACCTCCACCAACACAGCTATTGGCGGCGGTGGCGGCGGCAATAAGCCGTCAGGGAGTCAAAATCAGTCACCCCACACTGGAATGTGACGGAGAGTCGTGGGAATTTATCGCAAATTAACGGAAAAGGCCCAAAACTTTTTCCTACTACGTTAGTGACTATTCTTAAAACCAAAAACCAAAACAAAAAAAAAACAAAAAACTTAAAAAAAAAAAAAAAGAAAATGTTAAAAAAAAAAAAATCTAAAAAAACCCAAACAGCAATAGGAAAGTACCATTTAACTTATAAAGCATATAGAGAAAGAAAAGCTAAAAGGAAAAGTTGAAACGGAGGAAAATACTAAAAAAAAAAAAAAAATTTATAAAGTAAATTTTGAATTTACTTAAATGAAAAAAATTAAATAATAAAACTAAAAAAAATATATATATATATATACATACATACATATATAAATATATGAGATCGATGTTGAATAACCTGAAACACACACAAAAAAATAATAATAATGATAATCTGATATATTAATCCTGACTCAAGAACCCCTCCAAAAAGAAACCAAGACACACGAAAGAGCAGAGCAAAATAAAAATTAAATAAATAAAAAGATGAAGAAGAAGAAGAATTTTAATAATATTTTTAAAACGTTGACTTGCTAAATTTTAATTGTTTTTAATTTGATTAATGAAATTTCTATTTTAATATTGACAAATCGCTGGCCAAGAAGGCTGAGAAAAAAAAAATAAAATTAACTCAATTTTTTTTTTTTTTTGCTTTGTCTCTTCCTTTTTTGACATATATAAATATGATTTTTTTTTTTTAGTATTAAGTTAAATTATAATTAACGAAATTGTTGCTTATTTTGCATGCTTTTAAAATGATTTCGAAAAGGATTTTCTTTTTCTTCCTAACAAAACAAAAAAAATTAAAAAAAAAATAAAATAAAATGAAAGCGAAAGAAACCAAAAACAAAAAGTAAATAGACATAAATATTTTATGAAGTTTGACAAGGCAAATAATCACTCAATGTAAAACCTAAAAATTTAAGCACAAAAACCGAAACCAATGAACCCAACAAATTGTCTAAAACAAATAAAAAATTAATTGCATTGACCCAAAAAAAAAAAAAGAAAAGCTTGAAGCGCGCAATAAAAAAAAAATAAATAAAAAAAAATTTTAAATATTAAAACAAATATAGAAAAAAAAGGATCTGTTTTGATTTTAATTTTTTTTTTTTTTATAAAATTGAAAAAACCCCCCCAGACAGATCCTAAATGACTATATAAATATATTATTATTTTTTTTTTTAATAATTTGTATATAATTTTAAATGTTGGACTCGAATTTAAAAAAAAAAAACAGACAAAATTATAATTATTATTATTATTTTTTTTTAATTAAGCCAAAAATATGTTTGCGCTCTTGTAAGAAACTTCCAAAGATTTGAGAAAGAAAAGATTGTAAACGCTGTCTTCGCAAAATTTCTGAAAGATTGATTAGATCAGTCGGGTGAGAGGAGGAGGAGGGGCACTTCACCGCCCCCGCCCACCCCCCTCGCCCATCGCACAAGCTTCTTTCCGCCTTCTCAGCACGAAAGCAAGCGAGACGAAAAAAAAAGCCACACCAAAAAAAATCAAATTGGCAAACTCAGAAAATTTCAACCCAAACTAAAAAAAGTCATTTAATTTTTAATTTAAAAAGGAGAGAAAAAAAAAATGGCAGGCCAAAAAATTAAACAAAAAAAAGCGCATAATTTATTGTTTCTTGTTTATGATTTTAATGTTAATTGTTATTAATTTATTGAATTGTTTGTTAATATATACATTCACACACAAACAACAAATTTATATAAACAAAAAAAAAAAAGAAAAAAAGAAAAATTTTATTTAAAATTATTTTATTTTTTTTTTTTTTTTTTGTTTCAAGCGGGCAGGATCCGCTTTATTAATATTTTTTTTTTTTGTCTTGTAATTAAAAATATATAAAAAAAAAAAACTATATATAAATATATAAATAAATTGAAATGAACCTTGATGGTCTAAAATATCATTAAAAATTATTATTATATGCATATGCACTATTTATAAATAAATAAATGAAAATTGGATTCACCCAGAATCAAGAAAATACAAAAAAAAAAAAAATTGTCTCAGAGCAAAAGGAAAAATTGTAAAAAAAAAAATGCTCATAACAAAAAGCAGAAAGAAGAAGAAAAAAGAAAATAATTTTTTTTGTCGCATTTTTAAAATGTGCAAATTCAGATTTACTTTTCGAGCAAAAAAAAAAAAAAGAAAAATACCAAAACCCATTTTAAGCATTAAGCTTATTATTAATTAAGAGAAAAAAAAAACAAAAAACAATTGAGTGAAATAAATAAATAAATAAATCAAATAAATACAACATTTTTTCTCGGAATTCTCAAGAATTTATCAAATCGTCTGACATTCGATTATTGCAGTCGTTAAAAATAAAATAAGCCTAAATAATTTCATGTTAGTGATGTGTAAAAAACAAAAAAAAATACAATATATATATATAGATATATACAGACAGACCCCTTCGGATCTATATCAATTTAATTATGCGTGTGTAGTTCAAACAAAAATTAAATAAAAGTTGACAAGCAAAAAAAAAATATTTACCCAAGCAGAACAAAAAACCATAAATCAAATATATATATATACATATATTTACACATACAATAAAACATAAACCTATATATATATATATACATATATATATGGTATATACAAAGTTATTTACTTTTACAAAAAAAAAAACAAAAAAAAAATACCAGAAAATACTAATGTGTGTGTCAGTGTAATTGATGAATTTAAACAAAAAAAACAAAAAAAAAAAAATAAGCTAATATAGCACGATTATATATAAAGATAAAGATAAAGATAATCTGAAAAACTCATAGGCAGAGAAAGAGAGGGAAGAACTTAGTCAAAACGGAAATCGATTTAGGCTTGTGTAATTTTTTCGTAGGTTAAATTCTCATTAGCTTAGATCTGCTAGGGCTTTACTTTCTCAATAAAATAAAAAAAAAAAAACTAACTCCAACTTCTTCCAAAGCTCTGCAATTGCCCTCAGTTTGAACTGAAATTGAAGCGATTCCCCTCCACCCTTTTTGATTTAAGCATTTCAGTGTATATAAAAAAAAATTAATAAGAAATCATATGAGCTCTAATATATATCGTCTATATAGTATATTAAATATATAGAAATATATAATTTTTTTTTTTTTTTGGTAGACTTGATAAGTATTTAATGAAAGAGAAACTATTGATTAAATCAGAGAGCAGAGAAGGGAAAAAAAGTGTTAAGCTGGTGTTAGGGGAAAATTGTTTTTGTTGAGATCCAGATCCAGTTCCAGATCCAAAAAATATATATATACAAATTTTTTTTTTCCAAGGAAAAAAAAAATATAAAGAAAAACAAAGGCAAGTTTTGTACTACATTTTGAAATGTAAAACACCAAAAAAAAAAAAGAAAATATTTCATATGAAAAAAAAAAAAAAAAATGTTAAGGAAAGAAACAAAAGCAACTTATAAAATGTGCGCAGGCGACGGTTGTTAAAATAAAACAAAAAAAGGAAAACCTTGAAATAATTGGCAAATCGCGGGAAGTAGCCAATTTCAAGAATTTAAGACGTATTTATAAATAAATATATATAAATTAATATGGATAAAAATATTAATTATTATAATAATGGAACGCTGGCGTTACCAGAAAAACAAAAAGAAAAAAACCCGAGACATGTTTTTTTTTTTTTTTGTTTTTGTTAAAAACATGTTGACTCTTAAGAAACGGCCACGCCCACACACACACACACACACGCACACACACAGCCAAAGAAAAACTGGAAGTGAGTGGGTGAGTGAGTAGTTGGGTTGGTTCGTAATAGGAAAAACTTAACGAATTGAGCCATTAAATGCCAAGTGACAAACATGACAAACTATTTAAAAAAAAAAAATCAGAAAACAAATAAATATATTAATTAAATATATATAAAAAAATGGTATATTTAAAAATACATAAGTAATCGTTAAAAAAAAAACTACCACTGAATTTCATCAGGCATATTAAGGGTGTAAAAAAAAAATTAAGAAACAAAAAAAAATCGAAAAAAGAAAACTAAAGCATACATTCAGCAATTAATAGTGTTTTTTTCTCTCTCTCAAATAAATAAGAAAAACGTGAAGAACAAAAAAAAAAATATATATATACAAATATATACAAAATAAAAAATAAAGAACAAAAAAAAAATCATATATGCATATACATATATGTATAATTCTATGTATATATATGTAGCTATGTATGTCAACTAAGCATAATGAGTAAAATTTATGATAAATGAAAAGAGCGACTAAAAAAAAAAACAAACAAAAAAAAAAATGAGAATCATGAAAGCAAATCTACCTAAATGCACGCAAATCAAATCAATTTACTTGTAATCCAAAAACCAAACACACAATTTATTCCCAAATTGAGAGCCAAACGCAAAAGCTCTTCAGTCAAACACACAACAACAACAACAGCAAAAACAACAGCAAGAAGAAGCCGAAACATTTGAAAGCAAATGCAAAAGCAAAACTGTATTTCGAAAATATCAGAAAACCAAATGCAAAGAAATAAAATTGTGGAAGGTGTTTAGGGTAGCGAAAATGGCAGTAAATAAAAAGAAGAGATGAAAAGAAATGGTAAATGGAGAAATGAAATAAAATTAATAAATCTAAATAAATGAAAAATGAAAATTAAAAAATAAAATAATTGAAATGAGTTTTATTTGAACTGGGAAATGGTAATCGCCGAGTTGCTCACATAAATTTATAGATCGGATGTCCCCGGCTCGGAATCTCCTGTAGAAAATTTCCTGCTATGGGATTTTCTTTCTGAGTAAGGGTTTTTTTAGCATATTACTGGTCCGTCTGGTGGGAAAAGGACAGCACGGCTTGTGTGATTTGTATAAAATATGATCGGGTGTGCTTTTTGACCATGACACAGGATTTCTGCCTTCATGGGATGCCTGGAAAGCCTACAGTTGGCAAATGAATGGCCCTTGATCAATTGTAAGGCAGACAGGATGTCTGGGATGAGCTTGATCAAGACGGAAGTGTGAATATTTGCAGAATTTACAAAAATCAAAAAAAAAGAAAAAGAAATCGCACAAAAACAGAAAGAAAAGTTTTTTGCTTTTATATTTTTGACTTTGGCGGCGGGTTTTGTTCTCCCCTTCTTGTTTGTCTTTGCTGCTTGCATTGAATACAAGGGGAGAGAGATCTTTCGATTAGTAATTGACAGATGGTGTGTGGTGGTGGGGTGGGTTGGGAGGTCCGGGGGGGGGGGGTGGGAGTGTGTGTGGTTGTAATTTGACTGACTCTGATTCCTACTAACCGCCTCCCGTCGCACCTTTTTTCTTTTAAACCGCCACCCTTCTTCCTTACTTCTCCCCCCCACACCCCACCAAAGTAAGCATGTTTTTTTATTCATCTCATATAGAACATGGAGGACACACATGTGTTAAAATTTATTATTAATGTAAATGTAAATACTTATAATTTAACTTATATTTATTACATTAGAAGAAACTCCACCCACCTCCGTCGAGATTCGAACCTAGGACTTCTCTGCGATCACAAACATCCACGCTAGCCACTGCTCCATAAGACAAGTACATTATCGCTTGGTGTATTGAATAGTTAAAGGTAAAGAAAGAACATTTCCCTCTAACAAACTTTACTTAGTGCCGGGCGCCGTCGATCGTGGGATTTGAACCCTGGACCATTGTCTTTCAAAAGCACCCACGCTAGCCATCAGGCCACAGACCAGTCAAGCCAAGCTTGACAAATAGCGCACTTAAGATGAAGCAGCTTTCGCTCACACTTTGACTTGAAGAAAGCTTAGCCGACGAGTGAGAGCAAGAGTAAGGCTTTCGATCAACTACTCTCTCTGAGCAATGAAGACCATTAAAACACTGTCAAGCAATTCGTAGTCAATAATTTATTATGAGCTTTCAATCTTAAATTGCTAAAGTTTCTAAATAAATGTTGATCGTTTTAGCGATTTTGACATTTTTATCGTCTTGTGATTTACTTCTTTTTTTTATATTTTAATTTAGTTTAAATAATTTTTCAATCTTGTATAATTGCCCTCAAATTTTATTTCTTCCTCGTTTTTTTTTTTTTTTAATACAATAAATTTGTATATTGTTATATGGTTTTTTTTTTTAATAATCCTTTTGTATCGGCTTGTCTGTGTACATGAATAATTGTTTAACTATATATATATATAATTTTTTTTTTATATAATTATGCTTGTTTTTTTTTTTTCTTATGTACGCTTAATTGATTTATTAATTTTAAAATAAATTCATTAACAATTTTATTCAACAAAATAGGTTTTATTTTTTTTTATAATAAGTTATAATATTAATTGTAATAAAAAATTGAAAATACTTGAAAAATTTTCCAAGTCAAAAAAAAAAAACAAATTATTTTACAATGAAAAAGAAGAAGAAGAGAAAAAGCCAGTGATATGATTGGAATGAAAAATGAAAATTTCAAAATTCACAAATGGTTTTTTTTTTTTTTGCTACTCAAACTTTGGTATGATGCATTTTTGTGTGTGTTTTAGATGTGAGCTTAGGTTGTGACGTCACTGCCAGAATCGAAGAATTATTGAGAGGGCCTTGCCTAATTTTGTTTGGCTTTAAATTGGTGCTACTATTTTTATTTGTTTATAAATATTCTTTTTTTTATTTTATGAGTAATACTTTTTTATTTTTATTTATTTTTTGAATTTAATTTTGGTGTTTTTTTGTTTGAATATTTGTTCTTTTATTAGTGAAAATTTCGAGGCTTATATAAAAAATTTCAAAATTGATTGATTTTTATTTATTCGATTTTTTTTTAATTAGAAATTTTTATTAAAAAAAAAAAAGTTTTTGTTTTTTTTATTTATATAATTTTTGGTTGGTCTGCTTAAAAATTCGCTAATACCGCTCGTTGTTTTTTTTTTTTTTAATTTTAGTTTCGAAAACTAACAAGGAAAAAGATTATTGAAATAAAAAATAATAATAATAATAATAATAATAAAAAAAATTCTAGTTTATAAATTCAACAAAATATTTGTTGTAATAAGTTTCCCCCGCTACTTTTTGGTAGTGCTAGGCAAATGCCAGGAGGATCCTGGCCCGATTTAGACATCGATGACGCTGTCGTTCTTTTTCATTTCCATGAGATGCGTCTGCTTGAGCTTCTCCTGCATTTGGGTGAGCATATCCTGCATGCGTCGTATCTCCTCGTCCTTCTGGAGGAGCAGGCGATCGGTTTCCGAAATGGCCGCATCGAAGCCGTTGGTGGAGCTGATCGAGTCACGCTTCAACTTGCCGCGCTCACGCAGCGCATGCTGCGAAATCTGTGAGATGCACTGCGCCCGGAAGTTCTCATAGTGAACATCCTAAAGGATCAAAAAAGTTCAAAAATAATAAAAACTCTCAGAGAAGCTTGTGTCTGGCTTACCTGTGTGGTATCCTTCAAGTCCTGCATGTGTGTGGATATCAGGAAGGTGCGCAACTTGATAAAGTCACTGTGCTCGGGATCTTCGACATTGACCACGCCCCAGGGATACTGACGACCGCGCACCTTCTTGCCGGCCACCTCCAGGATGGTGTTGCTCCCGACCACGGCAAAGGGTATCGAGGCCTTGAGCTCGCGATCCTGCTGCTTGAACTCTTCGTCCTCATCGGAATCACATTCGGGAAACTGATACAGTTGGATGTGATTGTCCTCGAGGTCCTGCAGGATGCGCTCCTTCAGCTTGCGCACCTCCGTCTTGTTCAGACAGTCGGCCTTGCCAATTACCAAGACAATGTTGACCTTGCGATGCAAACGCCTAATCAAATCCAAGTCCATTTGACGCAAGCTGGAAAAAAGAAAATGAATTTTAGTTTGAATGAGTAGTTCAAAGGGATGACGCACCTGTGGCCCCAGGGTGGGACAAAGTAGAGACAACAGTGTACACGATTGTCCTGTATGTTGCGTCGATTGAGTCCGCTCTCGTCGGTGAAATACTGACGGAACTGCTCATCAATATACTGGGTGCAGACACGCCAGCTGTCCTCACAGTTGATGGCATCCCCAAAGCCGGGCGTGTCCACGACGGTGAGTCGCAGGCGCACACCACGCTCCTCAATGTCCATGGTCTTCTTCTCCACCCGCGTGGTCTTCTCTATGCGCTCCTCCACATTGGGCATCTGGCGGTTCTTGTAGAGATCGCCCAGAAACAAGCTAGTGATCAGCGTTGACTTGCCCAGGCCGGACTCACCCACCACCATCAGGGTGAACTCGAAGCCCCGCTTCACCGACTTTCGATGCACCTGCTCGGGCAAAGTGGCAAAGCCAATGTAGTCCCGGTCCTTGTCAAACGACGGAGTCTTCGCTGCAAGCAAAACAAAAAAAATCGTCAGCAAACACAAACACTTCCGGTCCAAAGCAATGGGGGGAAGTAGGGGGGAAGGGGGTCTGGCACGTGGATTGAGCACTCTTCAAGTGACTCAAAGCTGCACTCATTAGCTTTTTTTGCAAGGCAAAAACAGATTGCAACCGTTTAGGCTCGAGTGCCAACACAACTGCCACTCTAACTGGGCGCCATGGGGTGGGGTTGGTTAATAAGAAGTAAGAAAAAAAAGAGTATCTCAACTCACACATGATAACAAGAGTTTTGGGCCTCCTCTTGGCGATCCTACTGCCTGCTCCTTGCTACCAATTGTGGGTACGTTCTGGCGTGTGTATACTCAACAACAACAACAACAACAATACTAACAACAACTAGAATAATTTCAACTAAAATGAAAACACTCCCCTTGAGTCAAATTCTGCTCGGAAGGTAGAGAGATTTCTTTGGTTGCAATTTAATTTGTTATTCAAATTATTTTAAGTCGGCTTAACTTTTTAGTCTATTTTCGGTATTTGTTGTTGTTTTTTTATTTATGTAATTATTGTTTTTGTGTGTGAAAAATCCCCGAGTTTATTGAACACTTTTTATTGTTGTGAGGCGCGCACAGTGCGAATAAAAAAAAAATAGAAACAGCCACACTCAAGTGAATGAATGAATGAATGAAAACTGAGAGAGCTGAGAGAGTAAAAAGAGCTTTTGTTATTCACCGCTGCCCGAAAGGACAAAAGAGTGGCAACTCTTTGGCTTGGCCTATGCTTCGACTCTCTTTGCTAGTGCGCTTGCGCTGCCATTTGCGCCCTCAAGAAATTTATGCCGCTGGCATCCTGCTTGGCTGGTAAGCAGGTCAATTTTGTGCTCGGCCATGGAGTTGCCAGACTCGCAGCAAATCGCTTAGTCATTTGGTATATTTTTTTTTTTTATTTGAGAAGTTTTTTTAAATAAAAGAAATTTTTTAAAGCAAGAAAAAAAAAACGGAGAATTTAAAATAAAATTTTTAAAGAATATGGCAACACTGTGCTAACACCATCACCACCCACACACAGAAGCACTCTCTCTAGCTCTCATTTGCACTGGCACCCACCCTTCAACAGAAGAGATGGCACACTCCTTTGTGGTGGCTCTGCCTGGGCCAAAAACAATGGGAGACACCTAAATCAACGCCGACGTTGTCACTGCCTGACAGCGTCATGTGTGCCAAGGATTTAATTGTGCTTAGGCACGTTAAGTAGGCAGAGTCCAACTCCGGCTCACTCCGACCACCCCTATACCCGGGGTGTGCGCGTGCGTTCGTCCAACTCAGCACACCCTCAGCCCGTGGCCATCAGCCGGCTGAGTGCGACAACAACCCTTAAGCAGGCAAACTCGCACTTGGCTGCACTCCACTTCACTTATCGATAACAGCATTGCAGCACGAACAATGTGCGAGTCAGAAAAGTGACAATAAACAGGAAATCAAAACGCCCCCCCCCCCCTCCGGGGTGGAGTGGGGGGAGTGCAGCCATCTGGTTTTGTTCCTGTTTATTACACATTTTGAAATCATAAACGATTTTCGTTGTGCCTTTTTTTTTGCTTTTGCTTTTAATTTGCAATTTTCATTTCTCTCTTGTTTTTTAATTGTTGCGCCTTCACGCTTTGCGTGTAAACAAATAAACGCGACGGCGCAGCTGGCTGCGTTGTTTACACAAAAAGCCAACCCGAAGCCAAACACAAATGAAATGGAAAAGAAAAAAGTGCTTCACTTAGGGATTTCGCACCAATGTGCATTCCCCACTGAACTGGGGGGGAGAGGGGAGACTATGGCAAATCTCTCGGGCAAATATTAAATACATTGTTGCCACCAAGAGTAAACTGATCCAAACTCTCAGTCAGACATGAGCGTAGACTTAACTCTTATTTGAATGGCATTTTACTCAACGATCCAAGGGAATGTTAAAGCCACCTTCGAAGATCTACGATGAGTCCAAGCAACGCAGTCAAGAATATTGAAACAGGCTTTACCCCGATCCGGCTTGAATTTTCTACAAATTTTAATTTTCATACAATAATAATTTGATTGAAATCGTACAAAAAGTCTATGGCATATTCCCAAGAATGATTTAGGTTAGTCTGAGATTTTATGAGAAACGTATTTCGCGAATTTCAAAGAGATCGGTCAGTAAAAGTAAGAGTTAAACGTATGACCGATTTAGGTTAGTCTGAAAACTAATCCTAAGAAAGTATACCAAATTTCATTACGATAGCTTTAAAACTAAAATTGATAGAAACAGAGGAACAGACCGACCGACATTTCTCAAGCGATTTGCTTATTCTAGAGGTATCTTTTGGGGGTCTATAAACAGAGCAAACTATATATATATATATTCATAGTCTGAATCCTAGGGCCTACTGCCTTTCATGGAAGTAAAAGAACTAAGAAGTAGCCAATCGATCAGGGGAGCTCCGGAAGCCTCAACACTCTAACCAATATTTTAGGCAACTCAACTAATCTGAAGCAATTCCGAATTTTAGAAATCACCGACTTATATGCCTGGCTAATGTGGAATTTTTTAAGAAGCGGCCAATAATAATTCAATTCTCAGAAAATAAACATTTCCTTAAAAAGAGCAGAACCATAAGGGTATGAGCGTATTTAGCTTGTGCAAATGAGACGGAGAAGAGGAGAGAGGCTCGCAATATAGTCAGGGTGATCATGTTAAGATAATCTAGTCAGGTCCGTCCATCCGTATCAAAGCCAAGATCTTCAAACTTTAAGATTATACCAGAACTTGGAATCGATTCATACCAAACATGACTGGAGTCGAACCATAAATTCAGACGAAATTCTAAAATTGAATTCCCCCCCTCGCCTTATTTCCCAAAAAAAATATTTTGTTGATTTCAAAGGAATTTCTGTTTCTGTGAACGTAGCAGTTTATGGTCACCGTCAGGCCAGGGCTTCCGCCTTTTTCTTTTTGAATTCTGGCTACTCTGGGCACAGGCTAAAGATGACAAATATTTGAAATTAATGAAACCTATGATTGATAGCTTACGGCCAAAAGCTAAATGATAGAAATGAATTATTTTTGAAATCGGGTTAAGTAATCGAAGTGTGTTATCGATATCAAAAAGATTTTGCTGCTTATGGAAAAGTCTAGAACAATCAATTCATATTTTTTATTCCAATTCAACAAATCAGATACATTTTGGGATTCGAGACCTCAGATAATATTGCAAATACATCTGGAGTCAATCAACAAGGAAAAAAGAAGGTAAGCCGTCATGTTTGGACTTGCAAAGTGAAGCTTTGAAGAAACCACTGTGCTTTCTGCGAATAAAAAGAAGGAACCTGAAAACTGTAGTGCCTCGAGAGGAGGAGTCCAGAAATCAAAGGGGCAACCTTCATACTTCCGAGACACTTCAAAAGGAGCCAGAAATATCACATCATTTCCGCCCGAATTGAAGAGCTACCCGAGACCCCATCTACGGATAAATATGGAGAAATTATCTGACGAAACCCACTATCCAAAACCAATGAATTTCCTGTTATTAGAAGATATGACAGAAGAAGTGGTAATGTCGACTTTTCCGAAAAACAAAATTCACTTCGATATGCCTTTTGAGCAGTACAAATATTGTCAGATTACCAAAAACCATATAAGCATTGGAGACATGGAAGTTATTGGAAATTGCATATTGATACGACATGAGCAAGCCAATTGCCGCTGGGCATATTGTAAGACAACAGAAATAAGCTAAGAACTCTCCTGGATATACCCGAAGATTGGTCAATAAAAAAATCAACTTGTATCCATTGGGTCACCTTTCTATAATGGGTCCAAATGTCTGAAGTTTTTTGTAATAAAATTACAGACTCTTTTTGAAGTGTTTTTTTTTTGGGTTGATGAATCAGAGCCGAAGATATTCGTAGAACTGGCCAGATCGATCCAACTTGGATTCAGTACGCATTTAAGGATTCAAGAATCCTTAATACCAAATTTGAATGAGATGGGATAGTAAGCATTGCCATTTTTTAAACTTGTAACACAGAGAAAGACATCTTGAGAGCGTGATCAGGAAGACTAGGAAAATGGATCTAACTATGTCATTCTGTCTGTAAAGGCTAATAGATACATAGATTTTTTCCACAAAAACTGGTAGATTAAAGATTTGAGGGAAATTCACAAAGGCTTGTCTGCTCATTTTACCGATCGTTCGAAAATACCGATAGGAGGAAATATTGACTTTTTCACGATTTAGTTGAACTTCTCTATTGAGTTTTGGTCAAAACTGAACTGAGTACACTAAAATTAAAAGGATACCAAAGAGTATGAAATTGGTTCTTGAAAAAAGATAGAAATTAAAATGTCAAGATAGCCGTAGATTTTTTTGTGTTCTGAATAATCTAAAAAAGGATCCTAAGATCCTTTTATTTTTCTTTTTTGCACACACTAGAAATATCCGCACTGATTAACCGACACAGTGGACTTTTAATTCCACAATAACTCAATCTAAGCGATTGTCTGCCCAATATATAGCAAAATGAAAGGGGACCTCTCAAATATTGAATGAGACAGCAATGAGTGTTAGTCACATGCTTCGATTATTAAAGAACAAATGTCTATAAAGAAATGGGTAATTACAATAAGTACGGAAATATCTCACCAGTGTCTGCAAAAATAAAGGAAACAATAATGAATGAATAATCTGATTACTCTTGGTTCGAAATCAATGAGATTGGTTCTCAAATTCCTTGACAAAATTGACGCAATCGTAGAACTTATGAAAAGGCCTTTCCATATTATCATCTAATACATTCTAATCTCTTATAAGATCTTGATTCATCTAAAGAAGAGGATAGTCCCAATAATTAACATAATGAATTTATCTAGAAAAATAAATAATACATTGACATGAGTTTTTCTTTCCTAAACAAGAACAAAAAAAATAAAAATGTACGGGGGCGTTTTTACAGCTAGTTGGGATGTCCCCCCCCCCTCGCCTTAGCCCTTTCATTTGATATCTGTGGAAAAACACGCCCACGCTTGACAATATTTATGGAGATATGTCAGGCATGTTAGGGCCGATTTGAACTCGTAAGTTCAGACTGTTTGTGTGTGTGTTCTGGCCCCATCGCCCCCCTCTTTAATAGTTCAAGACTGTTAGACACATTTGGTGGGGTTCAAAGTGTCAAACACTTTAGACGCCGTCCGTGCGTCTGTCTGGTCGGGCCCCCGTCGACTGTCTCAATTGTTTCACATGACCATTTGAGCTTGTTCTCCGACTCGTTTCTAGTTTTGTCGGGATTCTCGCTTCCCCACCCCCAACAATTCCCTTTGTCTTTCTTCAGCCCGATCGTTATATGACAGAGCACTTAGCAGACTATCAAACTCCCACCAGCTCAATCAGTCCCAGGCCAGACCAGGCCAAGTGAGCGGGAGCGGATCCATTTCAATAAATCTCAGCCTCAATTCGTCTTGATTCAGTTTCCATTTCAATTAAATTCAATTGAATGAGAATTCTTGAAACGGTTTATGCGTCGGTCGAAAACTGACACAGTTGTGAAATCAAATTAAATTTAATATGAACAAATAATAATTAACAAAAAAAAAAACAGATTTCCTCAGATCGTCGTGTAATAAGCTGAGCAATTTTTCAACCAATTAAATGAAAATCAGTTTGAATTTGCCATTAAAAATTTATGAGTCGAAAATCATTTTACACTTTCTCTCAACCAACTCGTTGGCTATCAATGAAAAGTTTCAATTAAAAATTTCATAATCCAATAAAAAAAAATGCATGTCAAGAATTTCAGTGTTCCCCTTCTTGAGTTTTTTTCTTGAGACTCTTGAGAGATGTTGAAAAATTCTCAGGCATAAACCCACTAGAAACTGTATGCAACTTTATTTTATATGTCAATGTTTTGGAATTGCCACATCTCAGCTCTGGCATATAGCTCACTTTTTGCATCACACACACACATGCACATTGTGTAGGGGAGGCACTTGAGAGGAGCTAGAGTTCCATTCCCAATGCTCCTGCCCAGCCAGAGTTCGAGTGGCTTGTTGAACGCACGAGTGTATGCTGCTCTCTCCCTCACTCTCTCTCTCCAAATGTATCTGAAAAGTGCTCTGCAGAGGAGTGGAGGGCTGGAATGCTTTGCCAGTTGCCAGTTTCTCTAGTCTCTTTACCTGCCACACAGTCAGTCATTGAACGTGGATCGGATTTTTATTTTCTTTGTCGACCAGACCAGACCGGCAAGAAGCAGCATAAATGAAACCCAAGGCACAAAACAAATAAACAAAAGGCAGTCACATCAGTCCGGCGAGCGAAGCGAAGCGGCGGCGGCAACTGCTCAACCACCGTCAACTTCACCAACTCGCCGCCAGCAGCCAAAGCAACCAAAGCATCCACATCAACTTCATCAGCAGCGCCGACATCGACATCGACACCGATGATACCGGCAGCCATCAAGGGCAGTTGGAGTCGTTTGCGGCCGCTGCAGAGTATTCCATAAATAGCTGGGGCATGCTTCAGATACGGACTACTCTGCTGCCACTGCCACTGCCACAGCCAAATGCTTTGACTTAAAAATGCCAATCGGTTGCTGCATTTCCAAAACAATTGACGGCATTTGAAGTAGCTCACCAGCACCAGCGGCATTCGATTTCAGCCACCCTACCCCCCAACCCTCTATCCAACTCCTCCTACCCCCCTTCTTTTTTTTTGGTCTTAATCAGGTCCAGTGCTGCTTGCTTCGTGCTGCGTGAAATGTTTAATGTGAAATTCTCGAGTTGCATTTTAACACATTTCGTAAGTTGAGAATAAACAATTTTCCAGAATTTCCAAAGTGTAAAAAAGCAATTCAAATTAATTCTTTTAGATCTCTTTCGCCTTCAATGGGGGAAATACACTTTTTTTTTTTTTGGTTACCCAAAATAAATTGAAAATTTTCTTTTGAAATTTGTAAATTGTTTTTTTTAGAATTTAATTGGGATTGGGTAAGAAATATCCTAGATAAGCCTTAAAATCGATTTGGTTTGGACGGAGACTATAATAATCTTAAAATTGAAAACTCATTGAGATCGGTTCAGATATACCCGAGATATGTCCTGGTTAGGATTTAAATCGGATACGATTGGTTTTGGTGAGTCCAGAAAGGTCTTATACCAAGTTTAAATGGAAAAGCCTTAAGCAAAGGGACGGATATATCTACTATCGAATCTCCAAATGATAGAAGAAAAAAAGAGTATTAAAAAATTGTATACTCAATTCATTTACCCCTTTTGTTTACATAATAATGCAGCATATAAAAATCTTTATGCTCTCTTTTATTTCCTAAGAACTTTAACCATAAAAACCACATAATTAGAACATAAATTTCCTATAGGCCAGGCGAGAGGGAGAACGAAAGGGGAAAGACAACCAAACATGATTTAGGGAATTTTGGACAATCGACAAATTTGAGTGGGCGGATCTTCTCTGGTAAAATCTTTTAAGATAATCGTTCAGAAAGTTTATTTGAAAGCAAAACAAAATCCAAAAGACAAGAAAATTAAAAACCCAACAAAGTCGAGAAGAGAAAATAGTCTGAGGAAACTCTGTTTCCATATTAGGGAACCATGATTCTTTGGGATTCCTTTGGTTCCTCTGGTTTCAAGAGTCTCTAGGAAAGAGTCAGGTTCCCTCCCAAGTTCTCTTTTTATCAGAAAAGGTCTAAGCCAATTCCAGTACTTCAGATTACTAGCGGGTGAGACCTCTGATTGGTTTGACCCAAATAAGCAAATCCGTTGAATTTATCCAAACAATTTTTTTTTTTTAAGTTTCCCCAGTTTCCGTCTGGCTTGTTTTGTAGGAATTCCCCTTTTTCAAATCCACCGTTTAATGAGCTAGTCTGTTTTTGTGATCCTATTACAACCAACAACAACAACAACAAGGCCATTATAATCATTTCCCTTTGAGCACTACTTTCAATGCCTCACTGCCTCCCCAACTGTCAACGGGTATTATGAGGCACACACAATCATTTGCCAAAGTCAAATCAAAACTACTGAGTGGAAGCAATTTTAATTACCCACTGGAGTGACCAAAGAATAATAGACTCGACTCGGAAGTGGAAGCTCAGTTGAGGCATAGTAAATTTTGCAATTATAAGCCGACTCTGCAAATGGACAACTAACTCTCCGTTGTCAACGGAGTGGAGCTCATTGAGCACAAACATTCACCAAAACATAAAAATGATGAAGCAATTTTAGTTCATTTTGCAAACACTTTTTTTTGCCAAACGATAATGGTCTGGGAAATAAGAGACCCCATTAGCCTTGGCTCTGAGATTTTCGGAAATTTGATCTACCAAGGGCATAAGTATTTCAGGCAAGACCAAGAGTGAACATAGACTGAACTGTCCTCTATCGGCTAGACAATGGGTATACCTTTTTTCTTTATACTTTTAGAGAGTTCTGGCCCGACGTGATCATATATGCTAATCCTACTGTAGAGAGAAAAAGATCTCAGGGAGCCCCAAAGTCAAAGTCGATAGTCCTCTAAGGGGAGTTCCGTCTCGAGAGATAGTCAAGTGAGAAATCTAATCATATATGATAATCCTACTGTATGGAGAAAAGGACCTCAGAGACCCCCAAAGTCAAAGTCGATATACTCTTAAAGAGAGCTCTGGCCCGAGAGATAGTCAAGTGAGAAATGTAATCATATATGATAATCCTACTGTTTGGAGAAGAGGACCTCAGGGACCACCAAAGTTAAAATCAACAGGCCCTTAAAGGGAGCTCCGGGCCGAGGGCTAGTCAAGTGAACAATATATATATGATAATCCTACTGTATAGAGAAGAGGACCTCATGGACTCTTAAAGTCGATAGGCTTTTTATCTGTCTTTAAAAATTCTACTGATTTTTGATACAATAAGATCTATTGATATAGATTCGAGTTGGGATTTAAGTCCGGACCAATACTCTATATTCCCGAAGGCAGGCAAGCAATAATAAACCTTCCATAAATAAAAGAGGATCTCAGAGAGACAAAGGATCTCAAAAGGTATTCTATCTGTCAAAAGAATTCTAGAGTTTTAGC
This sequence comes from Scaptodrosophila latifasciaeformis, assembly GCA_037075145.1. Classification (NCBI taxonomy): domain Eukaryota; kingdom Metazoa; phylum Arthropoda; class Insecta; order Diptera; family Drosophilidae; genus Scaptodrosophila; species Scaptodrosophila latifasciaeformis. Next base: position 6,218,328 of record JBAMCM010000073.1, read on the forward strand.
TAATTTAAAATCTAGATTAAACCAACTTTGGACTAGGAATTATTTTAAGAGACTTAGAGGTCCCTGGAAGGAGCTACTCGGAGTAAGGAAGTAAGACTCTTCTCAAGAATCTATAAGCTGATTCAGCTTGGGTCTATTTACCTATACAATCTGTTACCTGATCATTGCAATTATCGTTAGAAATTGTAATTGTTGTTGAATAATATTACGCCCTAAGTGGGTATGAGCAGATTACTCAAGTTGCTTGGTTGGGCAATTAGAATTCTTGAGTTTTGTTAGAAATAAAAAAAAAAGAAAATGATTAAACTAGCGCAACACATTTTCGATAGGGTAAATATAATGTTGGTCTTATTCAATTTTATCTTATCACGTTTCTGTCGATTTATTTTGTGCCGTTTCACCATTTCTGGCTAGGCTAAGCTAGGCTACTCCCTTCCTCCCTCCCTCCCCGGCCAATTGTAGACCTGAGCGAATTTATTTTTGGAGCGTCAACTAAAAGTTTTGTTGGCTCTGTTTGGTCGGTCGGTTGGATCAGTTTGGCATGGTTTGGCTTGCTGGCTTGGCCATCATGGGGCCACCACAGCTATGCCGAGGTAGCCATTTAAGGCGACCCAACAACAACATCGACACAAATGCTCGTCGAACGTTAACGACATGTCAACTACTGTTAGCTGCGGTCACGTTGCAAGCGCTCCGCTTAGGGTGGGCCTGGATCTGGGCTTGAAGTTTTCGAGAGACATTTGGGTGCGGCTGCCGCAGGCGAGAGAAAGACAAGCAAATGCAACTCTGCAAACGCTAAAGTCGTTGTACTCTAAGCCAAAGGTCAAGGGCGGAATTCGAAATTGATTGGTTTTTTCTCAACATTAGGGTGACCCCTAAAATGTAAAGTCTTGCCAATATTTTGATTCAGAAAAAACAAAGCGTGTCTTTTGCCATGACGTCACACTCGCTTGGGAAACCGATGGGCTCATAATTCTAACAACACAACTGGCAAATGGAAAGTGTATAGAAAAAAGTGGCAGCACTGCTACGCCCACCAAAAATGGGCAGGCACAACAACAACAGGCCTGACTGAAACCACAATGATGACGGTAATGGCCATGGCTAGCGAAAGCGGCCAATACACTGCTGACCAAACTGGCCAGCTTGTTTTGCTTTGGGGTTTGGACAAAAAAAAATTCACTTACGTTTTGGTAATAAAGGTGGCCGACATTTTCCCGCCGCCGCCGAGACGTTGTGGCTGTTGTTGTTGTTCCCATTGAGACTGTTGATGGCATTGGCCACCACACTGCCACCGCCGCCGCCGCTGTTGCCGTTGCCTGATCCAACGATGCTGCCAATGCCACTGACATGGTTGGTGGTCGGTGGCTGTGGTGGCAAATGTGGCGGCGGCTGCAACGGTATCGGTGGCGGTTGCTGTTTCATGCCACTGCCGATGCTGCTTTTGTTGTTGGTGACATTAACGCCAGCGCCGCTGCCACCGCCGCCGCCACCAAATGGGCGACGCTGCTCTAGAAACGCCGTTTTGTTGTTGGTTTTGCTTGTTTGCTTTGCAAAAAAAAAAAAAAACAATATGAAGCAAATATTACATACGCAGCTTTTGTTGCCGTTACTTTTTTACACTGCAGTCGAGCTTTTGTTTTTCTTGTTGCTCTTCTTCTCCTTGCTTGCCCATCAACTTTGAATGTTTACTTGTTGTTCTTGTTGTTGCTGTTCTGGTGGGATTTGCTGGCTGGCTTTACTATATAATTATTTACTTATGATCACACACACACACACGCACACATGCGCATTCACTTTTACAAAAGCAGCAAAGAGGCTGAAGAACAATTAACGGTTATTTGTGCTTATCTTAGTCTACTTCAGACCCATGATAAATGATGTGCTATTGTGGAATGCGTGGTGCCGGCAAGGCAGGGGAGGAAGGGGGGGAAAGGTTAAAAACTACACTAATGAAAATCGCATACATTAGCAAGTCTACGCTTAGCCAAATGTTGGTCATGCTCGTTGTGAAATAACAAGAGAGAGAGAGGGGGGAAGAAATAAATTCAATAGACTAGACCGTTTTAAGGTTTCATTCAAATCAAATTGCTCCCCTCCCCACCGACTTCCCTCCGTTATTCAAACAATTCAATTGCAACTCTACAAAATTCTCTTTTATTTCTCTTTGTGGCTTATTTGTCTGGTTTGTATGTTATGGGGCGTATTATGTGCTGTCCTGGTGACACCGTTTTTTGAGTAATTGAAAAATGCATATTTAATGAAGAAACAAAAAAAAAAAAAACAGAAACACACACACATACAATTCACTTAGTGGTGCAGTTTGTCAACAGAGTCAAAAGAACACCCAAAAACAACAACAACAGCAACAGAAACAAGCAAGTACAAACCAATTTAATGAGAGCTGCCAACGACTATTAAATGCTCTTTACCCAATTTCCCCAGTCTTCTCTTTCTGGGAATTTCAAATTTGTATTCTCTCTCTCACTGATTCTAATTACTTTCGCTTCGTCAAACTGGAAATGCTTAATTGGAATTTTCATATTCACTTGAATATTAAAATTCTGTTTTACTTTGCCTCGGCCTTTTCTTGATAAATATTCCCTTCCCTCTTGTCACGATCATCATCATCGACGGACACAAGAAAAACAAAGCATAATTCACAAAAAACTAACGGTGCCTAGGCAGCTCCTTGGTATTCTCTTGTAGTTGTTGCTGCTGCTGTTCTTGTTGTTGTTTTGTGCTCTGCTTGGTTGCATCTGCTGCTGTATTAAGGCACTGCTTCTTCACCTTGACCTACACGAACGACTAACCAACCAAACACACACTTACACTCACACAAAAATGCACACACCCATGCAGCCTACGGTGGAACAGGCTGTGGCTTGAATATTGTTTTGATTTTCTAAAAAAAAAAAAAACAAAATCTGTTTTTTGCATAGATAAGATAGGGCCTTGCCTAAAATATTGCATATAGAAAATGCAGGCGCGGCAGGCGCAAAATGCAATACACACACACACAGCCAGGCAGTCAACCACCCACACGCACAATCATTTTATAAAACTGATGACATATGGAAGATTAAAACACTCAAACAACCACACACATTAGAACAAAAAAACATAAAAAAAAATTGTCACAAAAAAAAATTGTTTTATTATTATTAACAATTTCCGTTGCACTAAACACTCTACCGAAATAATATTTGGTTGCTTTGACGGAACACACACGCGGAGTTTATTTACCGTTCCGAAACTCAATGCGCCGCGCTCGAAAATTCGTTAGTTTTGCAGTTCAAATCTTTTTTTTCCCGGCTTTTCTAGCATTTTTTAGCTTTTTTTTTGGTCGTTTTGAGATTGAGATTTTTTGAGATGAATTTTTTCGTTCAACTAATGAATTTTGTTATTTTAAGTTTTTTATTTTTTATGATTAGGAATCGTGAAACTTTTGGAAATTAATTTATAATAATTTAATTTAATAGCAAATATATTGTTCCTTAGTAATTAAAGTCGTTGCCTAAATAAATATTAATTTTCTTCCATTTTAATTTTATGGAATAAACTTTAGTATTTATAAACAAATGCTTAAAAAACTAAAATATTTTAATTCCAATTTTAATTTAAAATGATAAAAAAAAAATACAATTTACAATTCACAATTTACGCACACCAGCAAGACGTTCGTAAGAGACCAGGCAAACGAATTGAAATTCGTTGACAGCAACAGGGAGCTCAACAAGAGAGCAAGCCAAGCCACACGAATCATTATTTTCTGTTATGTTATGAGAGAGAGAGGGCAGTACTTTCTAATTCGTGCTCAATTTGCTCTCTTAAAAAGTACCCTCTACTCTCTTAAAAAGTACCCTCTACTCTCTTAAAAAGTATCCTCTACTCTCTTAAAAAGTATACTCTCTTAAAAAGTATCCTCTACTCTCTTAAATTCTCTTGAAGTCCAAAAAGAGAGAAAATGTCCAAAAAGAGAGAAAATAGCCAAAAATAGCCAAAAATGACGAGCCTGCCAACTCTCTTGTTTTAGATTCAGCGCCATCTAGCTGTTGCAAGCTCAAGCCACGAGTTGGTTCAACAGGACGCCCCTAGATGGCGGTAGCCGAAAAGCTCGACAGCAGAGCTGACAGGCCAGTTTTTAGTAATCAAGACGGCAGCCCTGTCAATGCAAATGCGCCCTTTTTAAATTTATTGAAAAACAAAACGGTTTTGAATAATTATCAAATAATTAGGTGACAATTGATTTGCCCAGGGCTTTTGTGTGCTTATATTTTTGCTGCCTGGTGCATTGATAAATCTTAAAGTAATAAATTGATTTATTTACGAGTCTTTCTTCTGCCTTGATGCCACCACTGCCATTGTCATTGCCACTGCCATTGCCATTGCCGCTGTGATTGCTTTGCCGCTTTTACCGTGGCTGCTGGCGTCGATGCCAACACGTTGACGTCAGAGCCAGTGTCTCTGATTCTGGCTCAAAGCGCGCCACCGCCAGTCGAACTTTAACGGCGCTGGCAAACGGACGCGTTTTTGAGTTGCTTTCAAAACAATCGTCAAACGTCAACCGTCTTCAGTTTCATTTTTACTGTTTGTTCAGTTCGAAAGTAAGCCAAACATTTATTGGCCCTGGCCGAAAGTCAAATTAAAGCCGTTAGTTTGTTATTTATATTTATATTTATTTTTATTTTTTTTTTTCTGGCTTTGTGCTCCACCGAAATTCCTTTAAGTGCTCATTGGCGTTGCTGTTGTTGTTGTTGTTGTTTTTATTGTGCGTGTCCCGTCTTGTTAATTAAAACGTTACGCGTAGGCGGCAAAGAGAAACTTTTTGTTGTTGTTGTTGTTGTTGTTGCTGCTGACGATGATTGTTTGATTTGTTTGTTGTCATTTCTACGCACAAAAAAAATTTGCGTGTTTGCCTGCCCTCCTGCCTGTGTGTGTGTGTGAGTGCTTTTTTTTGGCATCGAAAGTGTGCAAAATTGAAGCCCCTAAAAAAAAAAAAAAAGATAAAGTATTCTTTTTGTATTGTTTCTGGCATGAATGAAAGTCTTTTGTATTTTTTTTCTGTATTTTTTTATGCAAATTTTTTTTTATTTGCATTTGTTTCATGTGTGTGTGTGTGTTTTTTTTTTTACTTTTGCAGTTTCAACAATAACAACAACAAAGAAGCAAAACTCAACAAATCAACCTAAATACAAAAAAAAAAAAAAATAAAAATAAAAAAATAATAAAAAAATTAATAAATTATTAAAAATAAATAAATAAGGTAATGTCTAATTATTTTTGTATATACAAAATTAATTTTTATTTCTAAGAAAAATAACAACAACAAAAGAAAAAAAGGCCAGCCACTTGCACGTGCAAGTTTAAGATCAAGGCTGCACACACACACACACACACACACACACACACACATGTCCTAGTCGTTTGAAAATTCCAAAAAAGAAGAAGAAGAAGAAATGGCCTTGCTTTTGGCAATGTTGATGGTGGTGGTGGCCAAGGTGAAGGTCATTGCGAACAACAACAACAACAGCGCACATAGCGGCTGCTGTTGGAAACTGCATTGAGTGAGGCTCTTCCTCTTCTTCTTCATTTTGTGCTTCTGCCAGGCAACTGCAGTTTTGTTGTTATATAAACCAACCCACCAATACACACACACTTACACACTCACACCACCACTCACACTACTAACCTAGTAAGCCAAGGCGCAGGCCCGTCATTCTCTCTCAGTCTAGCAAGCTATGTAGCGCTCTCTCTTTCACTCTCTCTCGCCTAGGCTGGGCATTTCCGTAACATTGCCTGGCTTGAGTCCTTTGGCTGCTTTCGTCACAGTCACTGCCATGGCCAAAGCGGCCAGCATTGAACTTGACAAGAAGGCGCACTTTCAATGCCAACGATTCAGCTCCATTCAAATGGGAAGCCCTGGCTAATCTGGCCAAGTGCTCACTGCCGACTGCCCACTGCCAGTCTGAGCCATTGTAACAAGGTTAGTGGGTTAACTTTGGCTTTTGGCTTGGTGCAGCTCGGCGAGGGGCAAAGAGGGGGTGAAACGGGCCTAAACTGGCCTGGTCGGTTTGGTCTCTTTCTCCTACGCTTGCGTTTGGCCGGATTTAAAGCAAAACCCGTTATAAAGTGCTGCTTACACCGGCTGCTCCCCCCCCCCCCCCCCCTTCCCTCTTTCTTTTCATTCGAAAGATTTCAAGATTTCATCTGGTCTTTGTTGTTGTTGTTGTTGCGAATGCAACGTCTCAACTGTCTTTCGATTACTTTCCATATTCATAAAAATTGAAAACCCATTCAAGCATTTTTTTTTCATAGCAAATTCTCACACACACACAAATGCATAAAGTGGCACAAAATAATCGTATAGAATGAGAGAATGAGAGGGGTAAAAAGAAACAGGAAAAACAACAAATAAAATTGAAAGATTTATGCACTTTTTGAAAAAAGATAAAAAAAAGCCTTGATTCATCAATTTGACTGCGTTTCCAAAAATGCTTCAATCAAATCAAAAATTCAATTTCCTCAAATTTTTATTTATTTTGTTGAAATTATTTCAAATAAACCTGAGATATATTTTTTTCAGAATCAGAATTAGTTTTTTTTTTTTGCCCCTCTGAAAAAGAGTGAACTGAAATTTTTTTGCGAAAAATAATTCACGTGCCGCTGAAACCTTTCAAATATATCAATTATATATTTGATAATTATCAGGCATATTGTGGGGTTCCCCTCTTCGCCCCGCGCCCACCCCCGCCTCGGACCTAAGCATTTTCATTTGATTCAAGTGAGAATTTATTTAGATTAAAATGATTAATTATTAACTTGGCTGGCTCATTTTTATTTTTAGTTTCGTGGGAGATTCCGGCATTTGCTGAAATTTATTTATTTAATTTGACTTTGGGCAGAGACACCCTCATGTTGGCCAGAACCTTAAGTGGCTTTCGGATTTTAGTGAATCACTTTTTTCTTCTCTCTCTTTTTTTCTTGTGATTCGATTGGGGTCAGTCACAAAGTCACTTGAAATTCAAGACGCACTGCGGTCTGGTTCCCTTGCATATGAATACGGAGTGGGCCAGACCATTTGGAATGCCTAACCAAAAGACCTGAGAGGATGAGGGTTGAGGGCTGAGGAGTTGGGAGTTGCCCAGTGCCCAAAGTTCGACGACTCTGCAATGGCAACTGCAGTTGAAACTGCTTTTCACACTTGGCTGATGGACTAACAAATAACAAAAAAAAAAAGTAACAATAAAAAAAAAATAATAATAAACAAAAAAGAAAATTAAAAAAAAAAAAAAAATGAGTGAGGCGAAGCAAGCCAAATTCAGTTGGAGTTGCCACGCCAGACCACTTCACGTAATTGCAGGCAACCGCGCTCACTCACTCATTCGCTCTCTCCCCCTCACCCCCCTTTCTCTCTCTCTCTCTCTGTCTCGATCGTGTTGTGGCTCTCTCTTTCGGTGTCTCTTTATCTGGCTGATAAAAAAAAAACTTCCCAAAGCAATTGAAGACATGAAAAGCAAATAATCAAAGCCACATTCAAAAATGTGAGACGAGCTTCAAACAAAAAAAATAATCCACGACGAAGTCATTAAACGCTGCAAGATGACAGACTGAAGTGGCTTAAACTGAGCTCGGTGTGTGAGGCGAGAGGAAGTTGGCTAAGTGGCTGGAAAACGGAAAATAACTGAAAATCATTTAAGCTGTTTTTGAGGTGATTTTCATTTCACTTTCACTGCTTTTGTGGCACAAAAAAACCAAAAAAAAAATAAGTGGCACAAGGGTTACCAATGGGTTAATGGCTAAGCACTTTTTCAGCCACACAGAACAAGCCATCAACCAAATTTTGAAACTAGGTTAGACCTTTGTTTTTTTTTTTTTTGGGAAAACGGCAATTTAACCCCGAATGGGCACGCTCTGATAAATCATTGAGATTATCTCCAGATCGACGGATTTCAAACGCTTTTCTAGTTTTCGTTTCGAAATGAATCATACGATTGGCTTGAAATTCGGTATACATAAACATCTAATTGGATTTAAAATACATGTTAAATTACATCGAGATTGCTCTAGAAGGAAGAGAGATATGGCTTAAGCCGATTTGGAATTCTTTGATAAAGGATTTCCATTTGGATCACCTATCAATCGGGTTTGCTTAAGCTATATGCTAGCTAAATCCAATAAAGAGATACGGCTCTCTTTGGCTATATCAACTGCTAAGCCGTTTCGGATTAGCCATTATCTATATTCAATCGAGAAAGGCCAGCTTAGTCTTCCGATCCAGCTGAGTCCGTTAAAGAGTATCTTTCAGACAGAAGCAGATCTCATTGGCTATATCAAATCTATTGAACTTCCTCTTCCAATTCAAATCGTTCATTATCCCAAATATGCTATCAGGTTTGGCTAATAGCAGTGAAAGGCCCAGGAAGAGATCAATGGTAAAGTCTTTCTATCCACTTCTGATTATCACACAATTTCTATCGAGAAAACGTAAGTAGGTCCAGCTATAGCCCAGCTGAATGATATAGTATACCGATCCAGCTGAATCCGATGAAGAGTATCTCTCCCTCCGACTTCTTTGAGACCTAGAGCTTCCTACCAATTCCAGATAAGACCATAAACACAGATTCATATAATGCCATAGGATAAATTTAGTTTTCGATTTGTAAAATTAGGAAAAAAAAAGGTTTTAGGTTATGCCAGTGTCGACTTCAAGGTTTCTCGGTTTGCTCAGTTAGCATTGGTGGCCACCCAGTTTCTGAGACGGGAGATGCGGGCAAATCCATCGGGAGATGATGTGGCACAGGTTTGTATCACAAAACTGGTCACACCAACCAGAGTATTCCGATAGACAGCTGGACCACCAGAGTCGCCATAGCAAATGCCACGATTGGCGGGACGGCTAAGGCAGATGGTGGTGTCTGCTAGGAAACTTATATCATTTTTACAGACATTTCGATCGGTCACCGTCATGTGCAGATAGAGCAGGTTTGTGGAAATAGGATCGCTGGCTCCTGTCTGACCCCAGCCCGAGGTGGTCACTCTGGCCCCATTGGGTGGATCTCTGCTGGCCAGGGCAATGGGTCGTATGTTGTTGTTAAAAGTGAGTCGGGTGGCCAGACGCAGTAGGGAAATATCATTGGCAAAGGTGTCGTCCCGGTAGCCCGGATGGTTGCGGATATGAGACACACCCACTACCACTCCGTTGCGATTGTTCTCAATACTGCCAGCACGTACGGTCAGGCGGGAGGCAGCAACACTAGCAAAAAGAAGAAGAGGATTTCAGTTAAGGGAGAGGTCTGAGAGTCTGGGTTTAGTGTGATTTACTTTTGCCAGCAGTGGGCCGCGCTGATCACATAGTTGGCAGAGTAAATGGAACCACCACAATTGTGACTGCCATCAATCATGATCGAGACCTGATGGGGGAACTGACCCAAGCGAGCCCGAGTGCCACCCACAATGCGTGGCGAGGGATCTTCATTGGGCTCTGTGCTCTGCGCCAGGACACTAACCAAGGCTAGCCAGATAAGAAATAAGCTTGAATACATATTGTCAACTTCTCTGGTGGCTCAGAGCTTGGCACCAGCATTTTATAGACCCGGAAGAAACCAAGTAAACTAATGACTTTTGCTTATCTTAATTAGTCCCAACCTCAAGCAATTAGATTCGCATTTGAATTGGCAGTGAGTTTATTTACAAACGTCCATTCTCAATGATCCAGTCGCGATAGGTGAAGACCTTGCCATAGCCATCGGGCAGGACAGCGCCGCATTGGCCCATAATGAAACCGGCAATGCCCACGACCTCACCATTGTAGACGGCAGGGCCGCCGGAGTCACCGAAGCAGGCTCCGTAGCCGAAGCTGTGGGAGAGACACATCACTGTCGAGGTGGCTGTTAAAATTTGACAGCGTGTATCCGACATGGTGCTTAGTCTATTATAGAGCAGATAACGTGGTATATCTCCGCTATGGGAGGTACGGCCCCAGCCAGAGATGACCACCTCACTAGAGGAGGGTGTGGCTTCGGTAGCCAGAGGAATGGCAGACAATTGGGCTGAGAAATATAAGGGTGCTTCCAAATGCATGACAGCCACATCATAGGTAACCCCACTATAGTTGGCATGGTAAATAACCTCGGCCACGTTAATAAGCATGCCTCCGGAGAAACGATCCACAGAGCCAGCCCGTATGCTTAGGTACTCGGCGGGGGTGCTAGAAAAAAGATGCTAGCTTATAAAGAGACTCTCGGGTCTTTGAAAACTCTCCACTTACGGCGTGATCTCGCCAGTCTCCTCATTGGTGGTGGTAACACAATGAGCCGCGGTCAGGATTACCGTTTTGGCAATTATAGTGCCACCGCAAATATGACTACCCAAATATCTCAGAGATATCTGATAGGGGAACTGACCCAAAACGGCCACTGAACCGCCCACAATGCGTCCCTCTGGGGCACCTGTGGTAGTTGTCAGGACCGCTAGGGTAGCAGCTAACAGCAGCAGCGTTCTCAGCATGTTCTCAGTATTTGAACTGTTTTACTAACTAAAAACAACTGGTCTTTTATTAGCCGCGAATTCCCAAAGAATTTCGTATCTTATCTATAAATCTATACACATGATCGGGTCCACTGATTTTATTAAATAATTTATTGCCCCAAGTAATGAAAGGTAAACGTAGGAAATAGTGGGTCTACAGAAAGTCGGTGTCTTCAATGATTCCCGAGAGATACCTGAAAAACTCTGTAAGTGAAAGAAAAGAGCTTATAGATCGATTTCACGAATTTGTCTCAAGATCAAAAAGAACAGAGACCAGATTCCTATTCATCTTTGAAATATTTCTGAAATTCATCATAATAAAAACTTTGGGAATCCCTATGAAGCATCTGCGTTTGGACTCGTTAGTTGAATGAAATTATTCATTGTTATAATCTGGGAAATCCCAATTCAACTCGAAAGTCTTATTATTTCCCTCTCCGCCTCATTTGGTCTTGAACCTTGGAATGGTGAAATTAAATATTTTTTTTGACCATAAAAAAAAAACAACAACTGCCTTGGCAAATTTGAGGTTTCATAACTTGGGCAATATCGGGCAAAAATGATCTTATCATGGGCGGTCTAATCAGCGATTTGAGTCAGCCCAGTGGCAGCTTTTATTGACGTCTATTAAACATGGTATAGACCCATTTAACCCAAGTACAGAGCCATAAATTTAAGTAGTTGCTTGGATAATTTAATGCTGATAGTTTACAAATATTTTACAATTGCTCAGTAATCCAAGCGCTGTAGGGAGCGAGACGGACAAAGACATTCGGATAGCGAGAACCACAGGCGCCCACCACAAAGTTGGTGATACCGATAAGCTTGTTGTCATAGACGACACCATCGCCGCCATCACCAAAGCAAATGCCCTCCTTGAGCTCATGGGAGAGACAGAAGGACTTCTCGTTGTGTCCACTGTAGGCATCTAGGCAGGCACTCTCCTCAGACATCTTCAGGTTGATAATGCGAATCTTAAAGGAGGATGTTCCCTCGACGGTGTGTCCCCAGCCGGCCACACTGATTTCCGTGTTGACAGCTGGCAGATCTTCGCTGCCAGAGACAAGTGTAATGGGCTGAATACGCTCTGTCCACTCCAGGGAGCTACTCAGTGTCAGCACGGCCAGATTGTTGAGCAGCTGATCGTAGTCGGGATGTGGGGTGACTTCCGAGACGCTCACGATTTTGCCACCAGCATACTGGTTGGTGCTGCCCACACGCACTGAGAGGCGCGTGGCCTCCAGCCTTTGAGAGGTAATGAGAAGTTAGACTGAGAGATCGGTTTGGGTATCGGTTTGAAGGCCTACTCACAGTTTGCTATTCTGGTAGACACAGTGGGCGCCGGTGAGAATCTTGTTGGCGGCTATGATGTTGCCCCCGCAAACATGGGAATTATCCACTCTCAGAGAGGCGGCATAGGGTGTGGCCGAGGTGGAAGCCTCTTCTCCACCGAGTATATAGTTTGAGATGCCCAACCTGGCTGCAAATACGGTTGAGCAATGGAGAGCACAGATTAGGGCCAGGAGGACTTCCGATTTTTGGGAAATAATGGCTACCATTTTTTTTGGAATTTACGTTTCTTATTAATGGTTGTGGTTGACTGAACTACTGGCCAAAGTCGTTTTGAGAGCACGGCGCAAATGTCTGAAATATATGGGAGCTTTACAATGGCAAGCTTATCGGCAAGGCGTTGGACTTAATCTTATCGAAAAATACCAAAACGTTTCGATCGTTTCTATAGCCCCGAAATTGCCTATTCGATGGCAAATAAAACATACTAGATGACTAAGTGATAGAATGCCAGGGAAGGCGGGGCCAGGCTGGCAGAGAGAAGAATAGACAATTCCCAATTTGACATAGCGATGAGTAAGCCATAAACTGATAATTTGAAAAGCTTCAGATCTCTAATTCAAGAGCTTTATTTAGTGGATATATTTTTATGGGATTTGTAAAAAAGGAGAGCCTCACAAACCAGAAGAAGACCATACTCAAGAAGTCCTTAGACCACTGAGAAGATACTCCAGATTAAACAAACAAATCGTTAGATTCTATATAATTCTTTATGCTTTTAAAGATTCCGAATTTTATTTAAAAGAATTTTGAAATATTAAGAGCTAGGAATGGGGGAAAAAAGATTATATTATTTGGAATTGTTTATTATCCAATTGCGTAGGTAAGAGATACGGGCAAATCCATCGGGATTTTCCAGGGCACAGGCCTGGATAAGGAAGCTGGTCACACCGACCAGGGTGTTCTGATAGACAGCCGGTCCACCAGAGTCGCCATAGCAAACACCACGATTACGAGGATGGGAGAAGCAGATGACAGAATCCGACAGGCTTCGGATGCGGCTCTGGCAGGTATTACGCGAAATCGTTGTCAAATCAACATGAAGTAGCTCTGTGGCCAAGGGGCCATTGTTGCTAGTACGGCCCCAGCCAGAGGTTGTGACCTTGGCTCCATTGGGTGGATCACTGGTGGCCAAGGCAATGGGTAGAATGTTTCGATTGAAAGTCAGCGAACTCCGCAAACGTAGTAGAGAAATATCATAGACATTTCTATTGCTTCTATAATTTGGATGATTCTTAATCTCAGCCACACCCACCACAACACCACCACTGTTGCTTTTCAAGCTGCCGGCACGTATGGACACTCTCGAGGCGGCATACCTAAGCAAACCAAAAAGAAATTCATACTCGCAAAACAAAAATCACAGAGTTTGTCTTTGGTCTTACGGAGAGTTTCCGTTTATCACGCAATGGGCGGCAGTGACCACATAGTTGGGTGAAATGATCGAACCCCCGCAAACGTGCCTGCCATTCAAACGCAGCGACACCTGATGCGGGAACTGGCCCAAGGTGGCACGTTCACCACCCACAATCCGTACTGTGGGCTCCTCATCCGGATCATACTCGGTCACCTGTGCCGCTGCACAAACCAGAAAGAGCCAAATCAGAACCCAAGCTGAATGCATTTTGCAATTCTCTGTGACACTAGACAAACTCTCCGACCCTTTTATGGGCTTAGGCAAAAAAGTCATGTAATGACCTGAACCAGCTAACTGGGTGGGTAGTCTTATCTTAATGACACACACGGCCTCTCCCACTAATTGCAAAGACAGCGCGTGAACCCAATCAATAGTTTCGATTTTGGAATAATTTCAAATGCCCTCAAATTCTCAGAAACGGACAGACTAAAAAAACTAACAAGAAGTTTCGGAAATTGTTAAAGAAATACGAGATTCTTAATAAGGTTTTCATATAATATTTCTATGAAGATCCTCAGATAATGAGGAGATTATTTAAGATCCAGTTTATGAGATTTCTTCAGAGTTTTCTAGATAACTAGAGAGTAATATAAGAAGAGATTTTTAGAGGAAACAATTTAGTATTCATTATACCTATAATACTAACTCTGTAAAACTGTAGGAACCTAAAGAGGAGGAACCTTATATAGGACGTTCCCAAAGACCTCTAGAAAACTTTGCTTATAGAGCCTTCATTATATAAGATTAGCTAAAATCGAAAGCCTTAAGACACCATTGGAATCTAAGGAATATTACATCAGATAAAAAAGACCCAAAGATTTTGAGAAACTATCGAAAAATGATTATTTACAAATTCTTAAAAAGTCTTTAGGAAACTATTTACTCAAAAGACGAATAGTTTCAAAAATTATAGAGCTCTCATCATAAAGATTTCTTAAGTAAACCCTTTGAGAACTTTAAGAAATTATAGATATAAATAGAATGAGAAATTCTGATAGATCTAACTTGTGGAAATAAGCTTGAGAAGGCTTCAAGGGATCTCAAGAGACTGGAAAATATTTCTTCAATATTCTGTGAGATGATCACTTCTAAAGTCTTGAAATTTTCTTATCCTGCCAAGGACTAATCAAAGTTTGCAAAGATGATATAATGATGGATCTAAACTTGGAGTTCTTATGGGCTTTTTTGCCGAAAAGTGTATTTCGCCTTCGTGATATGGTAGGAGTACGAAGCTCATATCAAATTGAGTTAAAGGTGTATAAATAAAAATACCTACGACTCATTTGTCTGCCTCAAGTGTTTTTCAAAGAAACAATAAAAAAAAAATATCTTAGAATTATTTATAATTGTTTGGTTAATTCGGTTATCTTTGAGAGAAAACAAAGAAAGCAACTTTCTTTCTTTCGCTTTCGTTGCACATTTTTCGTTTTTTTTTTTTGGCAAATTTTGTTCATTACTTTTGGGATTACACAATTTACGAAGATTATTGATCATAAATTTGTTTTGTATTTTTTCAAAAGAATTTCACACTTTATGACCACTCGATTATTTTTGATATGAAAATCTTTACAACTATTCATAAATCCATAAATCACGTAATAATAACATAAAAAAAAAACAGGCACACAAAAAAAAAAAGTATAGATTGAATCCTTCTTTACTGGGTATTATTTTCAATCCAAGTCAAATAGTAATAGATGCGGGAGGCAATATCGGGATATTTGGTGCCGCAATTGCCAAAGAAGAAGCTGACTATGCCCTGGAGAACCTTCTGATCGTCGATGACCGGATTGCCGGCATCGCCACGGCAGACTCCCTGGTTTTCGGCGCTGGTCAGACAGAGGACCGAGTCGTAGCCATAGCCGGATTCCAGTTCGCAGTAGCGGGAGCTGAGTGTGTTGAAGCCTGACTTTTGCTGCTTGTAGGGTACATTGCCATCCTCTAGCTCGCCCCAGCCAGCCACATAGACCGGTGTGCCATTGGGCAGTTCCGTGTCCTCATCCTCAGAGCCCTCTTCCTCACCACTGCCCAGCTCGACAGGCTCCGGCAGTTCAATCTTATTGATCTTTTCTGTGAAAGTCAGAGGGGATTGGAGAGTGATAATGGCCAAATCGTGCAGGAAGTTGCCGTAGGAGGAATGAATCAAAATTTGCTCGACACCGACCAAACTGCCACCGGCATACTGATTGGTGCTGCCCACACGCACATTCACCAAGCTCGTGGCTAGACTGGCGAATCAAAAGAAAAGAGAATTTTAATTTCGGTGATTTCCACAAAAGGAGGCAAACTCACGGAGTGGTTCCCACATCGGAGACACAGTGGGCAGCAGTGAGCAGATGGCGTTGAGTAATAATGACGGCACCGCAGACATGGGCATTTTTCACCCGCAACGAGGCCAGCCAAGGCTGGTCCCCGCTGCTGGACTCTTCGCCGCCCAAGATCCGTCCATTGGGCACGGCACCAGCGAAGGCCACCACCACCACTAGCAGACCGATAAAGGCAAGCGTTACACGTTTGGCCAACATTGCTTCTGGATTGTAACTGGCTGAAATTCCGATCGGTTGGTCAGGTTATTTTTATTTGTGGTCCGCTGGTATCGCTCGATAGAACGAATGCGTGGCCTAATCTCGAGGCCAAAGAGTCCAGTGATAAGCAAACCCACTACCGGACGGTCTCACGAATGTCAGGGCGGGCGGAGGAGGAGTGCAGCATTTATAATGCCGATCCCGATTAGGATCGGCTGTGGACGATATCAGATTAGATTTTTAGGGCTCCAATTAGGCCAATTTATAAATTGGCAACGTGCAGTTCCCAACTATTTTAGTTGATTTGCTGAACGATATGAAAGCGGTTGTAGTCTTTATTTTGGGTCTGGTCTATGTGACTGCCTCCCCCAGTGGTCGTCTGGTAGGCGGGGAAAATGTGGATGTGGCCAGCACACCCTATGCAGTCTCCGTGCAATGGGCTGCCGATAGCAGTCATCGTTGCGGTGGCATCATTATCAATTCCCGTTATATACTGACCACTGCCCAATGCGTGACCGTGGGTAAGGGTAATTTGCCGTAGGTATTCCAAAGTTGCCACACGAACAATTCCGGCTAAGTTTTTGCACTCTTTCCATAGCTATCCGCCGCGAACTTTCCAGATACGCGCTGGCAGCATTTACCGCCAGTTGGGCGGTCAACTGAAAGTGCCCAGTCGCATCATAGTCCACAGTGGCTACAATGGCATCTTCAATAATCTGGCCCTCTTGGAACTCACCAGCTCCCTCACCCTCAATGACAATACCAAGGCCATTTCTTTGGCCAGTGCTCAGCCTGATGCCGAGAGCCATATAACCGTCAGTGGTTGGGGTGCCAGCACCAAGAACGGACCACCTCAGCAACGTCTGCAAGTGGCCACACTAAGCAGTCTCAGTCAATCCGAATGCCGCAGCCAAATCCTGGTGACCGATGACAGTCTCATTTGCCTCACCCCCACCATTGAATCGCCTCTTCGTGGCATATGCTCCTATGATTTCGGCGCCCCAGCCGTCTATAACAATGAGCTGGTGGGCATGGGTAGCTTTTTCTGGGGATCCTGTGCCAGCGGTCTGCCAGATGGCTTTGTCAACATAGTCTTTTACAGGGACTGGATCGTGGCAAATGCCGTTTAAGTTAAGTTCTTGGGGAAAATAAAAACAAAACTATAACCAAGAATTCAATTATTTCGAACTTGAGATAGGCCTAGAGAATAATGAGATCCGATCTGTTTTCTGAGAGAAAGCTCTTTCGAATGAATTCTCTTAGAATCAATAGAAAAAATAGTTGAATGAATACCCGGTTTGTCTATAACGGAGAGAGCTTTTTATGGATCCAAAAAGCTCATTTTCAAAACCCCAAAACCTCGATGGATTTGAAAGAAATTTCGTACTTAATTCGTCTCAAGTTATCAAAGCCTGAAGAGTTAAAAAAATAAAGGAATATGCTGCCCTCACTATAAAAACCTCAAGATCGATTTTCAAAACCTCAAAATCTCTATGGATTTGAAAGAAATTTCGTACTTAATTTGTCTCAAGTTATCAAAGCCTGAAGAGTTCAAAAAAATAAAGGAAATAAAACCTCAAGATTGATTTTCGAAACCCCAAAATCTCGATGGATTTGAAAGAAATTTCAATAATAATTTCTTCAGATTCTTGTCAAAAGTGTATGAAAACTTCGTATTTCTTTCGAGTCTTATTAAATTTCCAAGAATAGCCAAATAATACTGATAAGAACCAAGTGGAAAATGTCTTGATTTTAACTATTTAAAATCAATGGGATTTTTATATCAACTGTCAAAGATATTTACTATATCACAATAATAATTCCAATAATCTATTTATTAGATGTAAATAAAAAAAAAAATACAAACCATTCCGCATTGATTGAGACTTTTTATAAATTATTATATAAAATATAAAGATAAGGTTATATTTTTTTTAGGCCCTTAAAAAAATAGCAGATTCTTTTAATCGGTTTTCTGCAAAATTCTTGAAAAAATATTCTTAGGTTATTTTTTGTGGTCTTTCAGAAAATAGAAAATTCTTTTAGCATAATTTCAGGCTTTATGGTATTATTC
Source organism: Scaptodrosophila latifasciaeformis (assembly GCA_037075145.1). NCBI lineage: Eukaryota > Metazoa > Arthropoda > Insecta > Diptera > Drosophilidae > Scaptodrosophila > Scaptodrosophila latifasciaeformis. The sequence goes on from JBAMCM010000073.1 coordinate 6,236,224, forward strand.
CATTTGATCAAGTATTTCTTTTGGAATCCTCAAGATTTGTCAGTATTGAGAAAGATTGTGAATTAATCACAAAATGAATGACAAATTCTCAGAGATAATAATAAATATATTTGAAGCCAATCAAGTGGCCTTACTTTAAGATAAGATAAAATATTTTTCTTTTTTCGTTGGATAGTAAGATTTTTATTTTACACCCCCAAGGGAAAATTAAATTAAGGCAAGTGTCAAGGGCTGATGTTCCAGAAATAGTCTCTTTATTTAGGCAATTTGCTCGAGTAGCCAGTCACGATAGGAAACCACATTGATGAAGACATCGGGCAAGAGGCTACCGCACTCGCCCAGCTCCTTGGAGGCAATGCCAACGAGGGTGCCCTTGTAGACAGCCGGGCCACCGTGGTCACCCAGGCAGATGCCATTCTTGCGGGCATGACCCAGGCAGAGTACCTGATCGTTGAGCTCACTCAGAGAGCCATCGGCTTCGGTCTCACGGCACTCACGTTCGGCCAGGACTGTGGCCGAGTTCAGTTGGAGGGTGCGGTACATATTCTCATCGCCGGACTTGAGACGACCCCAGCCGGAAATTTCGATATCAGCACCTAGAGGGGGAGACTCCACAGCCAGAGGAATGGGGCTGAGGTTATCGTTAAAGACAAAGGCCTCACTCAAACGCAAAAGGGCCAGGCCAGTTTCCAGATCATTGAACTGAGGGCTGATGGTAATTTCCTCCACGCGTATTTTCTGACCACCCGAGTAGAGATCCACACTACCACCGGTCACCATGAAAAGTTGTGGTGGCCAACTGAAAAAGGGAAAGCTCACTTTAAGCCCAAACAAAATAACCAAGACCTTTGAGGACTCACGGATTGCTGCTGCCAGCAGAGCACACACAGAGCAAGGCAGTCAGGGCGAATCTCTCGGCCAAGATGACGGCTCCGCAGTTGTAGGAGCCTCCGATGCTTAGCGAAGCCTGGTAGGGCAATTGCCCAGCCACGGCATCATCACCGCCCACAATACGACCCTCCGGGGCACACTTGGCCAAACCGAGAACGGCCAACGAAATAGCTATGATTAGGCAGAACTTCATGGTCACGAGACAAGAGAACTTTGACTATTTACAAAGGCAAAGTTTGTGATCGTTTTTATAGTCGGAAATGGGTGTGATTTTGATTATTTAAAAAGGTATCTTATCATTTGTCCACTATGATAAGACTGGATGGTCAGAATACTTGGAAACAATGGTTTTGTTTTCAGACTTTATCATAATGAGAGGATGAGGGGCTTGTTGAGTTTCTAAGAATCCAAGTCGAAAGACAACGTACAAGCAAATCAATGAACTTTGATTAAGTTGGTAATTGCTGGGGGAACACGTTTATGGCCAAAACATTTCCGCCTTGATCTTGGCCTGGGTTTGGTTCGAATTGATTTGGATTGCCGGGTCTGAGATGAGTGCCGCGTCCAGGTGTCTGAGTAAGCCATCCATCTCAAATGTTCATTTTGTTGTGGTTCATTGAGCAGGCAGCAATTACCAGGGTCTGCCCGTTGTCCTCACCTCGCTGCACTCTCACTGCTGCCACGGCCAATGCACCTCAGGCCAGTAAAATATCAAATGAAGCACGTACTTCCACCAAGAGTAGGAGGCCGTGGCAGGGGTACGGGGTAGCGGGGCAATTTCATTAGTTACCGCATATTTGGTCAGCCAAACAACAGGTTAAGCTTGAGCTTGATGCTCTTTCTGCCGATTTGATTCCCCCTCGAATATAACTCTGATGCCTGGGCATTTTTTTGTCCACTTGCAGACTTGACGTCACGGGCAACGGTTGTCGATCCCCAGAGAGTCAGAGACTCAGATAATTGAGACATCAGCTAGAGACTTTGACAATTGCCATGATTTTGCGAAAGACAATCGCTGGTGTGATCCTGATCTTGGTCTATGCTGGCCAGACACTGCTCGCCAAGACTGTGGGCAGTGATCAGCTGGAGGCAGCCTTGCCGGAACCACGTGCCTATATACCGGACTCGCAGTATCTCGATTTTGTTTATCATGATCACGAGGATCTCACCAGATTTCTGAGGTAAGTTGTTTGGTTGGACTGAAACAACTGAATAAAATGTTCTTTGCAGAGCCACGAGTGCAAGGTATCCGAATCTGACGGCCCTCTACTCCATTGGCAAGTCTATACAGGGACGTGATCTGTGGGTTATGGTGGTGAGTTCGTCGCCGTATGAGCATATGGTGGGCAAACCGGATGTTAAATATGTGGGAAACATACACGGCAATGAGCCAGTGGGTCGCGAAATGCTGCTCCATTTGATTCAGTACTTTGTGACCAGCTATAACACGGATCAGTATGTCAAGTGGCTGTTGGATAATACCAGGATACACATTTTGCCCACTATGAATCCGGATGGTTATGCCGTTTCCAAGGAAGGCACTTGCGATGGCGGTCAAGGCAGGTGAGTTTCCACATTCAGAGGCTTCCTGCTTTAATCGAGTTGACAGATAATGCCATTGCTTTCAGATATAATGCTCGTGGCTTTGATTTGAATCGAAACTTTCCGGATTACTTTAAGCAAAACAATAAACGTGGTCAGCCGGAAACGGATGCTGTCAAGGATTGGATCTCAAAGATACAGTTTGTGCTGAGCGGCAGTCTGCATGGTGGTGCCTTGGTGGCCAGTTATCCCTACGATAATGCACCCAATTCCAGTAAGTAGGCTCAAGAGTTTATCAACAACGAGCACAACTGTACCCGAATTAGTTTAGCCTAGCTTGAGACATTTCTCGCTCTGTAAGAGATCTTTTGCGGGTTCCGATTTATAAAGTTTATCTCCTCCTTTATTGCTCTCTCTGTTTGAACTTTACTCCTTTCATTCGCACCAATATGGCTGCTTAAAGGAATTTGCCGTTCGTCCGCCTTGTGCGCCAGTGAGTAAAAATTAGCTTCCAATTCAAATTGTTTGCCCTGTTTTTATTTCGCTATTTTCGAGTGGAGTTGATTTTGTACTCTTTTTCGGTTGACTAGTCTAATCCGTTGGTTTCGAATGTTCCTTTCTTTCTGTGTCACATGTCCTTTGGGCGCAGTGTTCCAGACCTATTCGGCGGCGCCGTCGCTGACGCCAGACGACGATGTCTTTAAGCATTTGTCATTGGTCTATGCCCGAAACCATGCCAAAATGTCACGTGGCGTGGCCTGCAAATCGGCCACTCCGGCCTTTGAGAATGGCATCACCAATGGTGCTGCCTGGTATCCCCTGACTGGAGGCATGCAGGACTATAATTATGTTTGGTATGGCTGCATGGAGATCACCCTAGAGATATCCTGCTGCAAGTTTCCCCCAGCCTATGAACTCAAAAAGTACTGGGAAGACAATCAATTGGTGAGTCAAGCTGAAAATGTTTTTTTCTTTTCATGACTAAGTTCTTTGTCTCAGTCGATGATCAAATTCTTGGCGGAGGCTCATCGGGGTGTCCAAGGTTTTGTCTTTGATCCAGCGGGTATGCCCATTGAACGAGCCTCGCTCAAGGTCAAGGGGCGGGATGTGGGCTTCCAGACCACCAAATATGGAGAATTCTGGCGCATACTCTTGCCAGGCTATTACAAAGTTGAGGTAAGATTCGATTTTAAAATCCTTGAAAATTTTTTGTTTAAAATTGAAATATTATCTTAGGTCTTTGCCGAGGGGTATGCTCCGCGTGAGGTGGAATTCGTTATTGTGGAACAGCATCCCACATTGCTCAATGTGACCCTGCAGCCATCCAAGGTGAGTGCCTTTAGTTCTTCTTTTTGGTTTCGGTGTTGGTCTGACTAACTAATTCAATTCTTGTACTACTCCGAACCACTCGATGGTGGCTGTATTTTTTTGTATATACAAATCAGTACTTTGTTCCCAACAAACCCAAGACCATCTCCACCACCACCACAAGCACCACCACTACCACCTCAACACAGGCCAGCGTTCCGACTAGCACGCATGCTCAGCGTGACTCCATCGATGACAGAATCTACTTCCCCACAGACTAAGGCGGTCAGATCAACGGAGGCTTTCGTTATTCATGTGTATGTGTGTGAGTGTGTGGGTGTGTATGTGCATGTGTGCCTATATAAATATATATACTGTGAGAGTATGCCAGTGAGTGTAAATATATTTACAGTTGTGCTTTGTAGCTCTAAGGCGGGATCGGGACCCAAGCCACTAACACTAGCCCAGTAGTTCTAAATAAAAAAAAAAATCAAACTAAATTTTTATTTGCAACCTAAAGAGTTCAAAATTCAGAAAAAATATATATATATTTTTTTTTTTAATTAATAAATTCAAATTAACCAGAATAATAAATTTTTAAATAGAAAAAAAAACAATTCAGCTAATAAAATAATAATAAAAAAAAAACTGCCCATAAAATGTAACTTCCAAATTCTCTGCCAAAATTCCGCATGACTCTGAACTAAATTATATCGATTGCACATAAGCTTAAGTGTTATATTCGTTGTTGTTGCTGTAGCGCCTGTAAATTTATTGTAAAAAAAAAAAAAAAAAAACAAAAATAGAGAAACTCCAAATAAACGGTTAATGGACAATAAATTTTCTTGCCAAAAAAAAAAAAACAACATTTTTAATTTATCTGATGAAAATCTTAAATTCACTTAGCGCATTGAGGGCATCGGAGCTGGCGGACCATCCTTTTATAGGCCCATGCAAGGACCTCAAGGACATTATCGGCCTGTACCGCCCTACGCGGCTGCCTCTTCCAATGATAACGGTATCTTCTCAACCATCAGCAATGGCCTGAACAGTTTGTACTCAAACATCTTTGGTTGATCATTTGAATATCGAATTAATTATAAGATTTTTTGTTTTAGTAGTTATAAAAAAAAAAGAAAAAGAAAAAAAAATAGTCTATAGTTTTTTATATTTGTAACTATTTATTTGTAATTTAACTATCGAGTGCAATTTAATTACGTATATTTTTGATAACCTCGGCAAAATAAAATGAAATGAACAAATTGAGTTTTGATTTTCTTAAGGGGAAAATAAAAGGAGAGAAAGAAAAAGCTACACCACCGAAACTAAGATCAAGGCAAGAGCATAAAGATCAAATGTTTTTCAAATAAAATTAAACTTACCTTTGTCTTGGTGATTATGTTGAAGCATTTTTGAAAAATCAAAGCGAGGAGCACAAATTTTCACAAAAAAAAAAAATCATTTTCTTAGGATTTAAATTTTCCAAATATTATTAACCACACTTGCGCGTATATATTTCTCACTCTTTCTCTCACACTAAGTCTGGCCCTGCTCAGTTAAATTTCTGCATTTTCGAGCTAACGGTTTGCTATTTAAGCTAGCCAGCAGACACTTCTTTAACAAATAAAATCAATTTCATGCTGTTTTTAAATTTATTGAAATTATTAAATTTAATCACACTTAACCGTTAATTGCAAATTACTTTCGTTAAAATATTTTTCTCGGCACCGGAGACGCGCAAATCGTCAATTAAATGTAAAATGTTCCAAGAACGCTTCCAAAGGCTGAACTAGCGCGAGCGAGACAAAGAGAGTCCAACTTTGCTTCTTTGCCTTTCGAGATCACACGTAAACTCTCTCAGCAGGATGAGAGTCAAAAGAGAAGCAAGAAAACGAGAGCAAGACTCTTGCGGTTTATGCGAGTGTGCCAGATTCCGTCTATGCTATGGACAAAAGGAGTGAACAAATTTTACAGTGGTACAAAACTGTTGAAAATTACAAAATAAAAACAAATATTATTTGTTGTTTTGTTGTTATTATTTATTTACGACAAAATACACAAAATTTTTAGTTTTAATTTATTTAATTTTCTTACAATTTGTTGTTTATTATTTATATTTATATTTTTCTTTTGCTGTTGATCTTTTGTTGCTGACATTCATTGCATTTGGATCTAATTTACTTGCACTTAATTTACAATAGAAAAAAATATATACATTTATATATATATATAGATCTTTATTTATATATATGCAAATGCGTGTTTGTTCTCAAATTTGTTTTCTTATTTTTATAAAAATGTGTTCAAATTGTTAAGTGTTTTTTTTTTAGATTTCATAAACAAATTATTTAAAAACTAATACATAATTTATGAAAAAAAAACTTAATATATAAAAGAACAATAACGATACAAATGAGTAAAATGTAAAAAAAAATTATTGCGTTTCAAAATAAAAGTAAACGAATTTCTTCTTCTTTCACTTTGTTTCCCCATAGAGAACTTTTTGTGGGAGAGAAGCTCAACGGTAATTTAAGCTTGACTTTTATTTCGACTGCTTTCGTTTGCTTGTGTGTGTGTGTGTATGCGTTTTGTATATGAGATTATATATATAAAAAAAATAATTGCATTAACTAAAATGACTAATAACTTGTCATTTATACTAAATGAAGTCATTAAGCTTGTCAAAAATAATTAAAATAGTGACAAAGAAATTATTTATTTATGCAATGTTTAATTAAGCAATTAATTGATTCTTTAATTTTTTTTCGTGTCGATTTTTTTAATTTTTTTTTTTTTTAGAGCTTTTGAATGGTTGGTGTGGAAGAGCTGCGACTGTGGCGTTTTTGAATGCAGAAGACAATCAAAAAAAAGTAATAATAATATATATGAAATAAATAGTTTTTGTTTGAGGCAACTGTACTGATATATACATAAATGCAGAATAGAGTGCCATTTTCTTTTTGTAGTTTTATAATTTTTTTTTTGGCACAATAGGACGTAGTTGTTTAACGGTCGGAAAATAGTTGTGGTGTTAATTAAATTGGCAGTGTTGCAAAATGCCAGAAACTAGTTTAGTTTTTAGATTTTTCTCTTCTTGGAGGGTTTTTTTGTGCGTTTAGTTTGCTTTTTCATTTGATCAGTTTAGTTGAGAAAAAAATCGCAGCATTTTCAAAACAAAAATACAATTTTCTTTTTTCTTTGTTAATGAATATACGAAAATTACTCAGAATACAATAAATTAATGGTAATTTAATACATTTATGAGTTGTGTATTTTTTTTTTCTGTGCTTAATTTTGATAGTTTTTTTTTTCTTAATTTTTTTTTTTTTTTTTTATTCGAGAAAAAGGCCACAAAATGTGATTTGTTTGTTTCTGTGCGATTTTTTTTTTTTGATTTTTTGTTTTTGTTTTTTTCCACACACATACATATACACATACACTTAATATCGGAGTACATTTTGCTATAGATTTGTTGTTCATTTTTTTTGTATTTTCATTTATGCTCTTGATTAATTTTCTCTCAGATTTGTTCAAAGCCTTCTTCGGTCTGCCTTCTCCTTTTGCCAGCTCTTCAGCTCTTTTCGTCAGTTGAAAAATAAAAAGAAAGAAATATGCTTGCCTTCTTCTTCTTTACTGCTCTACTCGTTGCCTCTCTTTCTGTTTCATTATTTTTACTTTTTTTTTTCTTTTGGTTTTCTTTTCTAACATTCTTCTCTCTCTCTCTTTTATGCTTTAAACCATCATTGTCGTCGTCGTCGTCGTCGTAACCCTCTTTCTCTTCTTCTTCTTCGTCGTTTTGTTGATTGTGCTATAATTAAAAGCTTTTGTTGTTGTCCTCATCCCGTTAGCCGTTTCCAATTCCTTCGCGTTACGTCATCATGCCGAGTTGCTGCAGCTCCCAGTCCAATAGGTTTCACGCCTTGGCTCCCGGTATTTTCGACAAAACCTTGGACAGATCCACACCAGTCAAAGCATTGATCGATGGCGGCAATTGGGCCACCAGACGCGTGACGTCATTGGTCACATTATCATTCCCACCAATCAAGACAATCTCCTCGGTCTTGGCCAACGGGGCGGCCACCTCGGCAGCAATCTAACCAAAAAACAAAATAAACCAAATTAACCAATTTCAAATAAATCCAAGAATTTCAGCCCCTTTCCACTCACCTTGGGCAGTGACTCCAGGACTATATTCATAATGGCCGCATCGCCGTACTGCTTATAGACATGAGCCTTCATACGCATACGCTCGGCCTCGGCCTTGCCCACCAGCTCAATGGCATGAGCCTCCGCCGAACCGATCTTTCGTATGCGCTCGGCCTCCGCCCGAGCACTCTCTATGGTCTGGCATCTGCAAGAGAGAAAGAGAAAGCATGAGAATCTTCCACAAGGGAGAAGCTGGTCAAACTTACTGTTTGCCCTGGGCTATGGTCTGCACCCGATAGGATTCGGCCTCGGCTGGCAGCTTCACAGTGCCGATGAGTTCCCGATCCTTGCGCTGCACCTCCTGAGATTCGATTTCAATTTGCTTGCGCCGCTCCACCACATCGATTTGGATCTCCTCGTTACGAATCTTTTGACGTATCTTGGCCGCCTGCAGCTCATAGGCCAACTGCGACTCGGCCTTGGCCGTATTGATCTCCTGATCGAAATTGGCCTTCTGCAGCTTGTACATGCGCGTGTTGTCCTCGATTTTGGTGTCTGTTGAGTATTTCACATCCATGGCACTCTTCTCGCATTCGGCCTCCCGGATGCCGGCATCTCGATTGGCCTCGGCCACACCGGCATCGGCATCACGCTTCACTATCGCCGTCTGTGCCTTGCCCAATGAGGCCAGATACTGCACATCATCGTACACATCCTTGATGGTGAACGAGAGTATCTCGATGCCCATGCGCCCGACATCCGGGGCGGCCACCTCGCGCACCAGAGCCGCGAACTGGTCGCGGTCTTTGTACACCTCTTCGACTGTAAGAGTTCCTATAAGGCAAAAAAAAAAAAAGAAACAACAACAATCGATTTAATACAAATCAATAAATTCGAAAGAGGCAGAAGAGGAAAAAGAAGAAGGAGGAAATAATATATTTTTACCTGCGCACCATCAAATAGGTGACCCCCACAGTCATGGCCACCTTAAAGGTGCCCAGCCAGACCATTGACATAATCAAAGGCCAAACGAATAACGAAAGTCGAGAACCCAATTTGTATTTCAGCACCTTCGAAGACCACAAAAGCCGTGAGACTAACCAGCTTAGTTGTACTTTTTTTTACAAATTCTGTTGGACTAACTTTTTGACACTTGTTTATATCTTGATATTATTTCCAGTTGACGTCACTATTGTTGCCGCCGCAGTCTTATCTTGGACTAGGCAAAAAGATTGGGATGGGCGATAAGGGGGGAAGAGGTCGACACTGAAAAGTTGATAAGATTGTGACGCAAAAGAGACACGCGACAAATGCCCGAACCACTTGCAAATCACTTGAATTGAAAGCGGAACACTTTTCAAAATCTTGTAGAAATTTCCGGGAAAAATGTGTAAGACACTTGATAAGTCCTTTCCTTATTTCTCCAAGTGGTTGGGAAGTGTCTGAAATCATCTTTGGTTGGTTTCATTTTTGGGGTTTCTAAGTATTCCCAAGTTTCCTTAAGCTCTTTTATGTTCAGGGAATATATAGACTCATTCTTTCAAGTTATATGTGGGAACTGTTCTGAAATCCCCTTTGGTTGGAGTCTAATTATTCCTAAATATTTCTCCTTAGAGATTGGTAAACTCTTTTATAAATCAGGAATATATAGACCTATTCTTTCAAGTTCTACCTGGGAACTGTCTAAAATTCTCTTTGGCTGGAATCTTATTTTGGTTGAGTCTTATTCTTGGGGTTCCCAAATAAACTTTTAAAAGTCCGGAATATGTAGACCTATTCTTTCAAGATCTGCCTGGGAACTGTCTAAATTTCTCTTTGGTTGGAGTCTTATTTTTGGGGTTTCTAAGTATTTCTCCTTAGAGATTGGTAAACTCTTTTATAAATCAGGAATACATAGACCTATTCTTTCAAGTTCTGTCTTGGAACTGTCTAAATTTCTCTTTGCTTGGAGTCTTATTTTTGGGGTTTCTAAGTATTTCTCCTTAGAGATTGGTAAACTCTATTATAAATCAGGAATATATAGACCTATTCTTTCAAGATCTGCCTGGGAACTGTCTAAATTTCTCTTTGGTTGGAGTCTTATTTTTGGGGTTCCTAAGTATTTCTCCTTAGAGATTGGTAAACTCTTTTATAAATCAGGAATATATAGACCTATTCTTTCAAGTTCTACTGGATCCGTCTAAAATTCTCTTTGGTCGGAGTCTAATTTTTGGGGTTCCTAAATATTTCTCCTTAGAGATTGGTAAACTCTTTTATAAATCAGGAATAAATAGACCTATTCTTTCAAGTTCTACCTGGGAACTGTCTAAAATTCTCTTTGGCTGGAATCTTATTTTGGTTGAGTCTTATTCTTGGGGTTCCCAAGTAAACTTTTAAGAGTCAGGAATATGTAGACCTATTCTTTCAAGATCTGCCTGGGAACTGTCTAAATTTCTCTTTGGTTGGAGTCTAATTTTTGGGGTTCCTAAATATTTCTCCTTAGAGTTGGTAAACTCTTTTATAAATCAGGAATATATAGACCTATTCTTTCAAGTTCTATCTTGGAACTGTCTAAACTTCTCTTTGGTTGGAGTCTTATTTAAAGGTTCCCAAGTATTTCCCTTTAAGGCTGGGAAAACTCTTCTAAATCACAGGATTATACAGATTAATTCTTTCAAGTTTTCACAACTTTTTCAAATCCTTCTCAAAGTCTTAAAAGATATTTCTCTATTACCCAAAACTTGAGATCTCCAAGGCAAAGTGGGTTCTCTTTATACCAACAAGTTACTGGCTAATCTATAGAATCCAAATTGAATCTATAGAATTATATGAGTTTTATTAGCCCCCCCAACCAGAAGTCTTCCACTCGGGTACGGTCAAGGTCAATTGAAAATTATTAGAAATATCAAAATGCCCCTAGTCTGTCTTTATTCACACGCTTGTTGTGTGGGTTATGATTACATTTGTTTTTGTTATTGTTGTTGTTGTTGAATTTGTTATAGTCAATTAAATTCAAGACAGTCGGGAGGCGTACTAGAAACTAAAGCCGCTCGGTAGCTGGCTCAAGTGACTCGACTCTCGGATATTTAATCGATTCGAAACAAATTCCGATTACGACTGAAGCGTGCCGTGTCGCGGATTCAACTGACAAAAAGCTGAGACGATAATGCCCGACAAACCTAACTACTTACGGAGGAGACCTGGATAGACAGACAGACCGACAGACAGACCAATGGACGGATGGACAGAAGCAGGCATATTGCTAAAGCGACAAACATCGTCAACCTTTATTCAAATTGAAATTGAAATTGTTTTTTTTTTTTTTGTTTTTTGTTTTTTAATGTGCGAATAAATGAAAATCGCCTTGAAGTGTTTTTCTGTATTGATCTATGCAGAAGTAGTGCAAGGGGGACGGGGGGAGACGAGCAAGGTTGGCCCTTTAAGCAATTGAAAGCTCACAAGTGCCATAAAACAATCATAAACACAAAACAAAATCAAAAGACCAAGACAAACTCAAGCCATACTGAACTTGGACTACCCTTTTTCCTGAGCATATTTGGATAGTTTCATGACTTCAATCAGAATAACGATTAGCTTGAAACTTAAGAGAACTTTAAAGGAATCCCTGAGATAGCATTGTATCAAGTCTGAAGAATTTTATGGTTAAGGAAAACGTACAATGAACCGATAACCCATTTAAAGAGAGGTCAAGGAATTTGGAATATGGTAAATACTCAGGAGTTCTCAAGACTTCTTGAGAAACATTCTTGGCGGTTTTTGATCTAAGCGAAATTCTTTGACCTGAGGCTTGGACAAATCTAGATTAGAGATCTTCAGAGGGTATAGGGCTTGGAAAGGTAAATCTACCATATAATTTATGGGGTCTTCAAGTAGAAAAAGTGTAGCAAATATTTTTCCATTTTAAATGGAAATTTACATAGAAATGGCAAGAAATATTTGAAATTCCTCAGATACTCAGAGAATACTTCGAACAAAAAGACTCTTTGAAATACTCGCTTAAATATTCTCTCAACCGAAAAGAGCATAAAAATGGAAGCATCGTCTTAGATAAGAGACAAACAAGATTCTAGACTGGCGACTCTTGCTTGGTTCAATGTTCCCATTAAAGTGCTCAAGTCTAGTTTAATTAACAGCAGAGAATATGGCCCCCTGGAAGGTCATAAAGGCGTGGCAAGACCAAGCTTTAATATTAACTTCTAAATATAATTAAATCGACTTGAAAAGATTGATTGTTATTTTGTTTATTTAGCAGGCGTCGACTTAAACAATTTTATTTTTCCCAACTGTCATAGAAGAAATCCATAGAAAGTGCTCAGTATTACTTTATAAGTCTAACATAAAACACCTTCAAACGATATCAGAAATATCTAAAAAAAAAATCAAAACTTTTCTTTGAAGTTTCAAAAATATATTTGCCTCAAACAAAGCTTGCAAAACAAAAAACTAATATACAAAAAAGTTCGAATACGCTTTAGTTTTTATTATATATTTTTTTTTCTATTCGAATCATGTCGTTCCATCGCGGACCCGGTCGTGATTTTCTACGCGAGAACAAGGCCAACGTGCGCTTCTGGGAGACCAATGGACGCGTGGCCGCAGCTGCTCTGGCTCGCCAGGCTCCGCGCTGGCGTCCCGTGGTTTTACACTATCCGGAAAAACTAAGAGCACTCGGTGGGTCGACCCGACCAGGCTATGGCAAGATCACAGAAGAGAAAGGAGCGGCCCGGTGCGGCTTGGTCAAAGATGAACGTGAGTTGCCCAAGTCCTGCCGCTGTCGTTGCAGGCACAAGCCACAGGTGAAGCCCAAGGCAGAGCCGCGTCAACTTGGCGGTAGATCCTCGAATCAGGTGTGTAACAACTCCCAGACTGATGACATCAAGGATACCAAGTTCTTGAATAAGGCTCTGAGTAAGTGTAAGGATTGTGGGAATGGGGATGTCCATTCCCAAGGCTCAACCAAAGGTCAAGCTACCAAAGAGAAAGCTGAGCCAGAACCGGAGCAACCCTTAAGTGCTCGCAGTTCCTGCAGCCTGGCTTCGGTGGCCACAGTCAAGTCCCAGATGAGCTCCGTCTCCAAGTGCTCGAAGATTTCAAACAAATCCAGTGCCACTGTCTGTTCCAAGAAGTCCCGGGCCTCCCAGGCCTCCAACACTTCTAAAGAGACTCTCAAGGTAGAGGACACCCAGTCTATCCAGGGCCAGCCCACCAAGTCTATTCATTCCGAACAGTGCATTCGCGGAGCACCCAATCAAGATGGCTTCGTTCTACTAACTTCCGACGAGCGTCAGGTGGCCCTGAAGAATGCCAACGCTCGCTATGCCCAACTTATCGATGAATACAACCGTCTACCGGTCTCGGCAGCCACTCTCCGTGTTCGCAATCAGAGAATTGCCATTGAACGTGAACTGGATGAAATCGATTATACCATTCACATGTTCGATCATCCCAATCTTTATATGCGTCGGAATTGAGTTACCGATTTTCCAAAGGAGAGCTCAATTGAGAGACCCCACAAACCTTTTCGTCAATTTTAGTTAATTATATAGTTTCATCAAAATTAATCTGTTTACTCTGAAAACTTTAATCAAAATCAGCTCAGATAACACCTTGTGTTGATCATGTCAATCACAAAACAAACCATCAAGTGTAAAAATATTCAACAAAAATTGAGTAAATAGAGACGAGCAACAGAAATTGTCTAGATTATTGGGTATACATATTATCAAGGGAGAGAAAGTTAAGAGGTTTCTTTAATAATCGATAATGATTCGATTAGTAGAGGAGTTCTTGGCCACGGAAGAAGATGATGCCAGAAGAGTCCAATGAAGTCCTAGTCCCAGCGATAATAATAATTTAATCGATTAGTAGAGGAGCTCTTGGCCAAGGAAGAAGATGATGCCAGAAGAAACCAGTAAAGTCCTAGTCCCAGCGATAATAATATTAATAGTAAATCGTCATGAAAATCTTATGTATACCAAATTTTCACCAGGTAGTTTGTGAATTATCAGAGATCTGTTCATACCTTAAAGGCAACTTCAGCACAACTGTACTTTAATACAAAATTTTACCCTTGAGCTTGTAAATTACCATAAGCCTCTCAAGCCTCCAATCCTTTCAAGAGAAACAAGCTCCTAGATTAACTTTCATAATTGTCTTCTAATCTAGGCGCAACTGTACCTATTTCACCCTAGATCCTGTGAATTTGTGCCAACTGTACCAATTTCATTATAGATCATGTAAATTGCCATAAGCCTCTCAAGCTTTCAACCCTTTTAAGAGAAACAAGCACCTAGATTAGCATGAAAGTTAATCTTCTAATCAAGGCGCAACTGTACCTATTTCACTCTAGATCTTCTGATTTGTGCCAACTGTACCTATTTCACCCTAGATCTTGTACCTATTTTACCCTAGATCCCTAGATCTTCAGAATTTGTACCAATTTCACCCTAGATCCTGTGAATTTTCATAGGTCTATCAGGCCTTTCAATCTTCGATAAAAAGAGGCTCGCTTATTAATTTTCAACCGAGCTAAGAAACTCTGCAGCAACTGTACCTCTTAAGGGATTAAGCGAAAGACTTTCATAAGACAAAGTTTTGTCAGCTAGCTTCTTAGTTTCTAGTTTGGAGCACAACTGTACTTAAATTATCAACTTACCCAATATGGCGCGCAAATGACCCTCGAGAGTCTGCAAAATGGTTTGCTTGATTTCCTTGACGCTCTTGCCTAGAAATTGTTCACTGGCCGTGCCCAGGAGCTCGTCGGCCTGATGATGAAAATAATAAACATTCATCATCTGTGAGTGTGTGTGCGTGTTTGTGTGTGTGTGTGTGGGTATGTATGTGTTTTTTGTATTGGAAATTTGAGGTTATGTTTGGGAAAATTTCAAATGTGTATGGGGGTGGGTGTGTATGTGAGTGTGTGTGTGTGTTGAAATTGTTTATGTTAGTTGTTGTTAGCGATAATTTGTAGTTGTTTTTGTTGTTGTTTTACAGGGCACAGAACGAGCAGCGCAGCAGTTTCAAAACCAAAAGCCACAGCCAAAAACACATGAGAGACAGAGAGAGAGATAGTGAGAGTATTTTGTTGTTGTTGTTGTTGTTGTTTTTTGTTGTTGTTGTTGTGTTAATTGTTGTTATTGTTTATATTATGATAATTGTATATTTGATAGCCACACACACGCACGCACATACATAGCCACACACACACATACACACACACACACACACACACACACACACAAATATACATTTAAATAGATTTTTAAAAATAATTTTATATTTTAATTTTTATATTTGTTTTTTTTTTTCAAAAGGCGCAATTAAATTCAAAAAGATGTTTTGGCGATATTTTTTTTTTTTTTTGTCGATTTGTTGATTTTTTTGTATTTGATTATTGTTTTTTTTTTATATATTTTTTACAATTTTGCGGATTAGTTTGATGAGTCGAGTCGAGGGCGAGCGAACGAGCGCAGGATAAGTAGAGTGGTTGGTGGTGAAAAGAAAGTAGAAAAAAGTAGAACACAATTTGTCAACAAATTTCGAAATTGTAAATTCATTTTTTTTTTTTTTTTTTTTTTTTGGTAATGTTAATTTTAAATAGTCTCTAAAAAAAAAAAAAATTAAAAGAAAAAAAAAATGATAACTGCTGACCGAAGTTTTACGGAGAGTTGAATCGAGTGCTGGACCAAAAATGAAAACAATTTCGAAAAAAAAATATTAATAATTTTTTTAAGTGCTGTCGACAATTTTTAGTTGTTGTTGTTTTGGATATGAGGCAAAATAAAAAGGAAGAAAAAAAAACTAAGTCATGCAGACAAAAGGCAAAAATCATAAGAATCTGTGGGGTACAGTCAACGACAAAGGCAAATGAGGCAACTAGCACGGACATGAAAAACAAAATGGCTGACTAAAAAAAAAAAAAAAAACAAAATCAAAAATTAAATATATATATATTTTTTTATTTATACAATTTTTTTTTTTTATTGTTATATTTGTGTGTGTGTGTGTGTTGTTGTTGTTGTTGGTTTTTATATTTTATATAAGCTTAAAAAAAATATATAGAAAAATAATAAATTAGCCCGTTTAAATTATACAAAAAAAAAATTAATAATAATTAAATAAAAAATTATAACAAATCAAAACCCAAAAAAAGCTGTTGTTTTTCTCGAAAGTGAAATCTACTTAAGAGGAATGAAATAAATGAAAATCGGATCGAAAACATACCTCGTCGTTAGTATAATCTTTATTTTTATACGAAGATGACTGCAAAAATCAATTGAAATAATTTTAAGTAAGAAAAATAATCCATTGATTGCTTTCACAGTGAAAAAAAATGTCTTTTTTTTTGTTTTGTGCTTTCGGCGCAATCAGTAAAATCAGAAAAGAAAATAAAAAAAAAACGAAAAAAAATAGGAAAAACAAGAAGAAGAAGAAGAAGAAAAAGAGTAAGGTAAAAAAAAAAAGCATTTGATTTGATTGAAATGTTTGATTGATTGAGTGCCTTGAACAATGGAATAAAACATATTTCACGGTGCTTTCGATAGTTTTTTGTTTTGGTTTTTTTTTATCGAAAATGGAATAAAAAGCTAGACATCGAGTGATTTGAATATTTTTTGATTAAGAAATATAACTAAAACTTACTTTTGATTGGGCTGTTCTAACACCCTTGCAAGGCTAAATACGAATTGAGTTTTGAAAAAATGATTTCGAAAGAAACTCGAGAAAATCACACCAAATCAAAATCAAAAAAACGCAATCAAATCATAAATCAAAAAATAAATCATTATAGATTTCTTTCGAATAATTTAAGAAAAAAAAAATAAGAAGAAGAAGAATTGCAATCAACTTGACTACTTTTTCATAAGACTACAAAAATTTTTACTTTGGATTTTTATTAATATTTTTGCATGCTCTAAAATTTTTTTTGGGGCTATAAGAGGGCATAAAAGGATTAATTCAATTTGTATAATATATATATTTATAGATACATACAAGCTTACATGGTTTATATATATAAAAAAAATATAATTTATTTTTTTGAAATATTTATGATATATTTGAAGTGCGATTAAATCAAATTGGATAAGGGAAAAGTAGGGGGAGGGGATTTTTTTTTTTTGTTTATCAGAACTGCAAATGTTGATCTCAAATGGAAGCTACTTCCACTGTATCACTAGGATTTGTCTATATAGCCGGTTCGGTCTGTTTGGCTAGTCGATTGGTTCTGGTGAAATGCTCCGGTAGGTTTCGATTGTTCTATAAAAATCTTCCAAGTTGATTGACCTATCCCATTCAAATTTGTTAAATTGAATATTTATGAAGAGAGGCGGAGGTATGCCAAATTTCACCTGGATCGAACTACTTTATCCCAATTTATATGTCACTTAAGTCTCAACAATTTGCAGTTCTGCTTATTTACAAAAAAATTAAAATAAAAATTTTGGAAATTCTTTGGAAAGGACTAAATAGGATAACTTAAAAATCAAGCATAATTTATTATTTACTTTGAGTGTTGTCAAATTTTTTGGGGGGGATTCTAAAAAATGTGCTTTGTTGTATAGAAAAATGAATTGAGCAGAAAGAGAAAGAGAGAAAGAGCGCGAGAGAGAGAGGGAAAGAGGGAGTGTAGCACATACCTTCATGATCTTACACTGGGCGACACCGGTGACAGTTAAGGGCACACCCTGGGCAGTCTCCACATTTTCGCACATGGGATTTAGGGTCATCACGTTGAGGGAGAGACGTTGGACATCTGTGACCAGCCACCAGGCCCAGGCCCAACCGCCGACAATGGTACGCTTCTTTGTGGAGCCGCAGCAGCCACCTGTAGAGACGAGACAGAAAGAGATAGACAAAAATTAAGTGACGTCATTAACAAGACTTAAACGGCTGAAAATCACTTTTGGCACACACACACACAGACACGCGCGCACGTAAGAGTGAAAGCATTTCTTTCGGCAATTGTGTGAGTGTGTCTACGTGCCGGCAAACACATCCAACTCGGCCAGACCAGACCAGACCAGGCCAGGCCAGACCAGAGCTCAAGTCAAGTGTCAACATATCATCAACAGGAAACAAATACTCAAAGGGTCTTCAAAAAAAAAAGGCACAAAACTTCAAAGATCAGGTGAGTGTAAAAGAAAAAACAGTACTTTAAGCTTGCTCGCCCAATCAAGAGAGAGAGAGAGAGAGGCCCAAGCCTTTGCAGACAGTTACAGAGAGCGACAGCCGAAAGAGCAATAGAAAGATAGAGTGAGAGAGCTGTGCGTGGCTGGTACTGCTTACCATCTCCACCTCCTCTTTCACCTGACTCTCTTTCTTTACGTTTTCAGCCAGTGCTGCTCGCTTAGCCTTTTTCCGGATAGATCTAGCTTTTTTTGAGGGTTTTAGCCAATTTTTATCATTTTTAAGTTTTTACTAAAATTGTTGACGAAATAGATATAAGGGGTAGTGGGGATGACTCTTCATTCATATTCTAAGCAAAGACAACATTACCTAAATTATTAAAAAACGTACAGGCTCCACCTACTGGTCCACTTAAATAATGAGGAGGATGAGGTCTCACAACGATTGTGGGGAGTTCTAGGCAACAATGTTTATTATCACTTTTTGTTAATAATATTCGGTCCAAGCTTGGTTGTTCTATCATTGAGGTATTCACAATTATTTAATTTAAGCTTTTCCCGAGGGGACGGTATAAGCTTTCCTCCGCATTGCATAACTCTAGCTTTTGTGGTTTCTTAGATCCATGCGTTCATACAGACAGATATGGCCAGATCAAATTCTCAAGTTACCCAGATCACTGAAGTACTGAAGTATGCAGCTTTACGGTACAGAGTATAAAATAGTTTAGTCTTTTTTTTTTTTTTGGCAGTTTTTTGAATTCCATCTAGCATTTTTTTTTTTTGTTGTAAATGAGTCGCGGGCAACACTGACTGTCTTAGCCCTGTTGCTCTGTTCATTTCTTATTGGCCTTTCTTCGCTCAGTTAGTTTAGCGAACGTTGCAGCGTGCGGCTGCCAAAAGCGGAAAGAAAGTCGTCGTGCGCAAAGAAAGCCGCCAAGAAAGTGCAAAAAATAAATAAATAATTCAGTCACTAAAAAATTCAAAAAAAAATTTAATAGATAAACAAAAACTAAATAAAAGTGTGAAAAGCTAAGCCATTAATTAATTCGATTATTTTTTTAATTTATCTGTAAAAGTAAGTAAAATTGTGTCTGCTTGAAAAATACAAAAAAAAAGCTTTTTAAACACCCACAAATTTAAGAATAACAACAACAACAACAAAGACGATATCAAAAATAATACGGAAAAAGTGTGCCAACGGCATTTGCCGCCGCTTGCCTTACTGTCGATCATCCCATCAACCAAAGAGTACACAGAGTAAAAAGAAATCAAAAAAAAAAAAAACAACAAAAAATTAAACGCACAACCAAAAAGGTTCTTAACGCCTGCGCAACGGCAGCGACAACGACAGCGACAGCGACAGCAGCAGCTGCTTTGGTCAGCAACAACAAATAAGCAAAGAGACGAAAAGTTATTGGCGTCGACGTCGACGCAGAAGCTTTCTACGCGTGTTCGTTAAATGTTAATGGGTCGGCCGCTTGTTGTTGGGTCAATGTGTGTGTGTGTGTGTGTCACATACCAATGAAAGTGATTCATATGGTTCACTTGTAGTTTGCCTATTTTTTTTTTTTATTTATTCTCTTTCTGTACTTTTTTTTTGGAAGTGAAATTCTTATAACGGTTATTTTGGGTAATTTCAATGAAAGAAATCCTTGTTTAATTGGGGAAATATTTTTTTGTATTTTGAACTCTTTTGAATTGCTATTTTTTTGTCGTGTTGTTGTTGTTGTTGTCGTTGTACCTTGAACTTGATCAGACGACTCGCTGATGCTGTCTTCGGCAGGTGGACAGAGTGTGGCGCACATTCAACCCAAGACAAGCAACCAGTTTTGTTTTTTTTTTTTTGTTTTTTTCTCCCTGCTTGACCAAAGCTAGTTTGTAATTGTTGGCTGAGTACGGTTAGTCCGACAAAGATTATGCAAAGCAAGCACGGGGCCAGGAAATGCTTAGGCCTGGCAAATAGCCCAAGAGGGGCAGGCCGGTGTTGTCTTGGGAACTGCACCAACTAACAGTCAGCAAGACGGGCTTAGACAAAGCTAAAAAACAAAAAACAAAATTGCTAGTCGAGGCTGTTTAACCAGTTGCCTGGGGAGCAGGAGCATGGGGAATATGCAGGTGGCGGCTAAATGCAGACAGCATTTATAAGACGGGCTAGAGAGGGGGTGGGAGGTATAATTCGATAATCGCCGCCATCTAGCGGCAACTCTTGTCACCAAAGATTTCACTTTTAAGTGGACAATAAACAAACCAAGACAGGCCCAAAGGAGACAGCCAGACCAAGACAGAGAAGTGACTGCATTTGCCGGTACAAAAAAAAAAAAAAAATAAAATAAATTGCTCACAATTATTAAAAATAAAATAAATCCAAATCAATATGAAAAGATTAAATAAGAGAAAGAAAAACAAAAATTCACAATTTTCAAAGAAGAAGACAAAAAAAAAAAAAAATCCCACAAGTTACGAAATCCCAGAGAATTCGTGATTGAAATTCAAAGTGTGAAAAGTGTAAATTCCCTTTCAGGTTACTCTCTCCCCCCTTTGCCCAGCCAGCCAACCAGCCTTTCTTTTAGAGTGACCGGATGGCGATATATATCAAAAATTTAACCCGATTACAATTTAAAACTCACGACACGAATTTTCATGACACCAAGCAACGAATCAAGCCAACTTTAAACAAGACTTAACCAACTTATCCAACTTTATCCACTTCAATTTTTTTTTATTATTTTCAATTTCAGGCACGTTCAGTCTGTTTGGGTCTTCATATCCGTTGACATTTCAAAGAAAAAGTACAGTTGAGTCCAAAGCAAAGAAGCGAAAAAAAATGAGTTCGGCCATTGTGGGTGCCGCCACGGCCATAGGTGGCGCTGTAACAGCGGCCACCAGCAACAGCTGGTTCATACCCATGCTAATGGCAGCGGTGGCCTATTTCCAATATGAGGAGATCATGGATCCCGAGTCGAAGCCCAATGATCTGAGCAGTGATGAGATACTGGATCATTATGATTTCATAGTGATAGGGGCGGGCTCGGCCGGGGCCGTGGTAGCCAATCGTTTGACAGAAGTGGAGAACTGGAATGTCCTCTTGCTGGAGGCCGGAGGTGATGAGACCGAGCTGACAGATGTACCACTAATGGCTGGTTATCTGCAGTTATCGAAAATCGATTGGCAATACAAGACGGAACCCTCGGGCACAGCCTGTCTAGGTGAGCAACAATCCAGCTTGAGATCTTTTTCGAAAAAAAAAAAAAAAAAATACAAAATTCCTGATTTTTTTTTAGCCATGCAAAATGGACGATGCAATTGGCCACGCGGCAAAGTCTTGGGCGGCTCTTCGGTGCTTAATTATATGCTCTATTTGCGTGGCTCCAAGCATGACTATGACAACTGGGAGGCCCTGGGCAATCCGTCTTGGTCATATCGAGATGCCCTCTACTATTTCAAAAAATCGGAGGATAATACAAATCCGTATTTGGCCAGCACACCCTATCATGCTACTGGCGGTTATTTGACCGTGGGCGAGGCCCCATACCACACGCCGCTGGCAGCCAGCTTTGTGGAAGCTGGCGTGGAAATGGGCTATGACAATCGCGACTTGAATGGGGAGAAAATGACTGGCTTTATGATTGCCCAGGGTACCACACGACGTGGCTCGCGCTGCTCCACCTCCAAGGCCTTTCTGCGTCCTGCCAGACTGAGACCCAATTTGCATATATCCATGAACTCTCAGGTCACGCGCATTATGATCGATCCGGTAACCAAGTTGGCCTTTGGCGTCGAATTTGTCAAGGAGCAGAAAATGTATCATGTTCGAGCCACCAAGGAGGTGATTGTCAGCGGCGGATCGGTCAACAGTCCGCAACTGCTCATGCTGAGTGGGGTGGGTCCGCGCAAGGAATTGGCCAAACATCGCATACCCCTGATCAAGGAGCTGAGTGTGGGCGAGAATCTCCAGGATCATATTGGCCTGGGCGGTCTCACCTTTCTGGTCAATCAGCCCGTTTCCATAGTCGAGAATCGTTTTCATACCATGTCCACGGTCCTCCAATATGCCGTTTTTGGCCAGGGACCACTCACTATTCTGGGCGGCGTAGAGGGTCTGGCCTATGTGAATACCAAATATGCCAACAGCACCCTGGACTGGCCGGATATAGAGTTCCATTTCGTCAGCGGCTCCACCAATTCCGATGGCGGTGCCCAATTGCGCAAGGCGCATGGTCTGACCGATGCCTTCTATCGTTCGGTCTTTGAGAAGATCAACAATCGAGATGCCTGGAGCATCATACCCATGCTTTTGAGACCACGCAGCGTGGGCAGCATACGGCTGAGAAGTGGCAATCCCTTTGACTATCCCTATATATTTCCGAATTATCTATCCGATGAGATGGACATGAAGACTCTCATCGAGGGCGTCAAAATCGCTGTAGCCCTTTCCCGCACCAAGGCCATGCAGAGATTCGGCTCTCGTCTCTCCACCATACGCTGGCCCGGCTGTGAGCACATCCAGCTCTTTACCGATGCCTACTGGGAGTGCATGATCCGGCGTTATACTTCCACCATCTACCACCCCGTGGGCACCTGCAAAATGGGTCCCTACTGGGACAAGGATGCGGTGGTCGACTCCAAGCTGCGAGTCTATGGCATTCGAGGCCTGCGTGTGATCGATGCCAGCATCATGCCGAAGCTGGTCTCGGCAAATACGAATGCCCCGGTTATCATGATAGCCGAGAAGGGCAGCGACATGATCAAGGAGTTTTGGATCAAAAACTCCGTGGTGCGTTAGAAGTTCTCCCCCCTCGCCCCTTCTGTCCAAACTGTTTGTAAGATTTTTTTTTTTGTGTCCGAATTCTGTGCATGTTTGTGTTTGTGTGTGTGTATGAGTTAGTTTGTGTTTGTATCTATAATCTATTTATTATTTTGACTGTGTACCATATAATGAAAACGATTTCGAGATTTCGATCTATAAACAATATAAGACTAAGACAAGAAGTACTTTTAAATATGAACAAGTTTTGTACTTAGACTATATAAATATACATTTTTTTTTTTTTATTTTGATGTAATAATTTTAAGTTGGCAAATCCTTAATTTATTGTATTTTATTTATAAACTATTCAAAACAAGAAAAAGAAAACCATCAATTTATTTATTGAAAGAGACAGACAACAACAAACTTTGTAGACCTCATAAAAGCTGCTCTTTTTTTCGTTCAAAATACTTTTACTTATTTTCCAGTGGAGATTTTTTCTTTTCGCCCCTCTCAATTAATTAGGCATTAAACAAAACAAAATAAAACAAAAACTTGTTAAATATGAAAAATAAAAAACTTTAAATTGACCGGTTCAATGACCGAAAATGGTTGTAAGCCTTGCTAAGCTTTTTCGGTTTTCGGTGCGAAAGCTCTACTCTGCCATCAGTTAAACTTTCAATGCAGCAGAGAGTTCAACACACTGTCACGATAAAGCAACAACAACAACCACGGAGATTGTCACAATAAAGCAACAACAGCAACAACAACAACAACCACAGAGGATGTTGTAAATATTTTTGGGCAGGTTTAAGTAAAGTTGTTGTTGTTGTTGATTTTATTGTATTATAAAAATATCTAGATAACAAGAAATCAGTTTGATAAGCCAGCCAGTAAAGACAAGTGAAAACGACTGCACTACCTGACCAAAAATGCCGAATGCGTTCACTGATTTAGTCAGCTTCCATCGATCATTGCGAAATGTCTTCTCATCCGCAGTCGAGACACAAACCCTGGTGGCGATTTTTGCTAATTTTATTGCTATTTCTGGTGGAGTCGAATGTGGCGCAGGAGCAGTGTCAGGCACCCAGCAGTGGAGTGGCCGATGCCCTAGTGGATAGTGTGATTCAGAGATTGGAGGCAGCAAAATGTCGGCTGACAGATACGCAGGCCTGGGCCCGGCGTGGGGATCTGAGTGATATGTTTTTTGATTATATTGTGGTGGGTGCCGGTAGTGCTGGTTCCATAGTGGCCAGCCGCCTCAGTGAGAATCCAAAGATTAGAGTACTTTTGCTGGAAAGTGGAATGGAGCCCCCCTTGGAGTCGGAGATTTTCAAGCTAAGTCCCACCTTGCACAGTGATCCTCGCTATATGTGGCTGTATGAAGGTGCGCCCAATGCTCAATGCTGCCAGGCCATGGCTCCGGGTCGTGGCTGTCGCTGGCTGCAGGGACGCATGCTGGGCGGCACCGGGGCCATTAATGGCAATATGTTTTTGCCCGGCAGTCAGGCCGACTTTGATCGCTGGTCGCAGGAGTTAGGTCTCCAGAATTGGTCCTGGCCTGAGGTGAAACCCATCTTTCAGCATTTGATGACTGATAAACTGAGTCTCAGCTATAATCGACTGTTGCCTGAGCATGAGCGTCTGGCCCAGCTGATCTACGACTCTGCAGCTGAGCTGGGTGTGGGCCGTGTGCCTCAGCCGCTAACCGAAGGCACTCGCTGCGGCTACACCCACCGCGTGGCCATGACCATAGAGCAGGGCCGGCGGGCTAGCAGTGCTCGAAAGTATTTGGCCGGACCCGGTCTGAATGAGCGACGGAACCTGCATGTCGTGCGCGGGGCTTTGGTGGATTATGTCTCCATTCACGTATTTAATAAACTGGACCTCCCCAGGGCCTACGGTGTGAGATATCAGCTGCTAGGAACAAATCGGACATTCGAAGCCAGGGCAAAGGAAGTCATACTCTCAGCTGGGACCTTTAACTCCGCCAAAGTGCTGCTTAAATCGGGCGTTGCCAAAACCGAATTCATGCCGAGACCTTTGGTGAATCTGCCCGTGGGTGAGAATCTGCATGATCATGGCATGTTGCCGTTGTTCTATGAGTTTGGAAAGTCGTGTCCGGCCAATGCACCCGTGCCTGGCAGTCGCAGCAGGCCCTTTGATCTCTCGGCCATAGCCGAGTATCTATTGGACAAACAGAGCGGTCCCTTGAGCACGGATCTCACCATGACAGGCTTTATAAATACCAGAAATCTTTCGGATACTGGCAATCAACCGGACGTCCAAATGGTGGCCCACACTTTTATACCGCGCGGTAGTGCCGGCTCTTTCGACTATTTAGGCTTTCGACCGGAACTCATAGCCGCTCAAATGGCTATTTTGAATAAGACCGATCTGTTGCAGATCACCGGCTCTCTGATGCAACCACGTTCTCGAGGTCGGGTGACTTTGGCCAGAGTGGGCCATGATAAGAACCCACCGCACATTGAGAACAACTTTGCCACAGCTCCAGAGGATCAGGCCACCCTGCTCCGTATGATACGCTATGTCCAGAGTTTGGCCAACACACGAGCCTTTAGGCGTTGCGGCTTGAAGATGTGGCAGCCGGCCTTGCCGGAATGTGATGGCCTGGATGCACAGAGAAACTCAGATGCCTATTGGCTTTGCTATCTGCGCTACTTCTATGTGAGTTCTTGGCATGCCGTGGGCACTTGTCGGATGGGCTCACCCAATGATCCCAGGGCAGTGGTAGATGGCAATCTACGGGTCCGGGGAATCAATGGGTTACGGGTAATAGATGCCAGTGTCATACCATATATCACAACGGGCAATACAAATGCCCCCACCATGATGATAGCAGAGAAAGGAGCACGTATGATTTTAGAGGATTATGAAAAAAACTATTCAAATTAAGCTTGAAGGAAACCATGAAGTAAACCTCTGGAGACTATGAAAATCTCAATAATCATAAACTCAAACACGGAAGACAAAACAGTCTTGGACACTCAGGTGGACTTGGACTTCTTTTTTTTTTGTTTATGTCAAAAAAAAATATATTGTATAATCAAGTTTTTTGTTGCAATAAAAATCGAATGGGTTCTTGAAACCTTAAAGAATTCTCTATGCTCTATAAGAAGTGGAGATATAGGGAAAATATTTGATCTGTTTATATGAAAGGCAACATATAAGTTGTCTTTGAGAGTTCAACTTAGATTCAGAAATAGATTAGCCAGTTAAAACTTAAACAGTTTATGATTTCTATCAACCTTTTCAGAGACGATACTATAGTCTTTTTTCTAACTTCAAAAGAAATTGATTAGCTTATAACTTTAGTTAAGTGCAAAGTATACCGATGGCATAAGATTATAGATTCCTTTGCTCAGGAACTCGTTAACTTATGTCTCATTCTGGCTACCAAAATGAATATACCCATTTTTTCTATTCCAATGTGAAGCACACGTGGGCTTAGGTTTCACATGTTTTGGATTGGAAAATACAGAGCAATGTACTCTCTTAGAAATTGTAGAGTTCAGCAATTTTGGGGAAATTTTTTTGGTAAAGTTTGCAGTTTTTTTGTTTACTCCAAATTTGGCCAAATTTGTGGCCAATCAGTCTGTGAGTGACCGGCCTCGAAATGACAGTGATGCATTCATTTGTCACTCTGTGGCGTTTCTTTCTGACCCTTGGCCCCTCGGCCATGGTAATATTGCTCTTGAATGGCGGAATTTTGAGACAACGTCCGGATATTGTGGATGAAGCGAATCGTGTGCGGACTATTTTCATTGAGAAGCTGCGGGAGAGTTACGATTTTATTGTGGTGGGCGGGGGTTCGGCAGGTTGTGCCTTGGCCTCGCGTCTCTCGGAGAATCCGGACTGGAGTGTTCTGCTGCTCGAGGCGGGGGGAGATGAGCCGCTGTTAATGGATTTGCCTATGTTGTATCCGGTATTTCAGAGAAGTCCGTGGGACTGGAAGTACCTGACAGAACGGTCGGATAGGTATTGCCTGGCCATGGAGGATGAGCAGTGCTTCTGGCCCAGGGGAAAGGTGCTTGGGGGCAGCAGTTCCATTAATGCCATGATGTATATACGAGGCAATCGCCGTGACTTTGATCACTGGGCCGAGCTGGGCAATACGGGCTGGAACTATGAGAATATCTTTCGATATTTCGTCAAGGCCGAGGACATGCGTGTGCCTGGCTATGAGCAGAATCCCTATCATGGTCATGGTGGACCCATTAGCGTAGAAGGCTATCGATTTGCCTCACCCCTGCGGGATATCTTTATGCTGGCAGCCCAGGACTTGGGTGTACAGCATCCCGATGGTGACTTCAATGGACGCACTCAGACAGGATTTGCCCCGCCCCATGGCACCTTACGTGATGGCCTGCGCTGCAGTGCCAACAAGGGCTACATCAGACGCAGCTGGCGGCGTCCCAATCTGGATATTGTACTGAAGGCTTTTGTGGAGAAGGTGCACATTGATCCTAGAAGTAGGCGTACCATGGGCGTGAGCTTTGAGCATGACCTGCTTAAGTACCAGGTGCTGGCTAAGCGGGAGGTAATACTAGCCGCCGGGGCTCTGGCCAGTCCCCAGCTGCTGATGGTCAGTGGAGTTGGACCCAGGGAGCAGCTGCAGCCTCTGGGGATTCCAGTCATACAGCATTTGCCCGGTGTGGGTGGTAATCTTCAGGACCACATCAGCACCAGCGGAGCCATCTATACACTCAATTCGGGTTCACCCGATCGGCGCTTGTCTTTTGTGGTGCCCGAAATGCTGAACACCGAGTCGGTGGATTTGTTTCTCCAGGGCCGGGAGAGCTTCTTCTATGCGATGCCCGTGAGCGAGGTTATGGGTTTCATTAGCACCAAATATCAGGATCCTTCCCAGGACTGGCCAGATGTTCAGCTCTTCATGGGCGCCTACAGCTATGACTCCGATGGCGGCCTAATCGGTAGGCGGGGTGCAGCCATCACCCTGGACAACTATGCCGACACATTTGAGCCGAATCTGTATAAGGATTCCTTTGTGATTGCTCCGCTGGTGATGCGTCCCAAGTCGCGTGGCTTCCTTCAGCTAATCTCGCCCAATCCCCGAGTCCATCCACGCATACATGCCAACTACTACGACCATCCCCTGGACATGGCCGTGATGGTGGAGGGCCTCAAGTTTGCCCATCAGCTCACCCAGACCCCAGTTATGCAGCGACTCAATGCCACCATGAATATCTACGAGTGGCGCAATTGCCCGGAAGTGGAATACCTAAGCGATGCCTTCTGGGAGTGCCTGGCCCGTTTCTACTCCCAGACCATTTATCATCCTGTCGGCACCTGCAAAATGTCACCCGACAATGATCCCATGGGCGTGGTGGATCCCCGTCTCCGGGTACGCGGCATTAGCGGCCTTCGGGTGATTGATGCCAGCATCATGCCCACAATTACCACCGGAAACACAAATGCCCCCACCTATATGATAGCCGAACGCGGGGCCGATATGATCAAAGAGGATTGGCGCCACTACGAGGCAGGTGGTTGGTCTTAAAACTGTCACATCAGACTCACTTAATTATACTTGGGAGTTTTTTTTTTTTTATTGAATTATTAAAGGGAAATAATTTTTTCAACTTTTACAAAAAAACAGAATGCGAAAACCAGTTGAGAATTTTTTTTTTTTTTTTGGCACAACGAATTTATAATACACTTTTTCAGTGGCTTTGGAGGAGGCACCTGGCATCAAAATTCTGTTTAATTAATAAAAAAAAAAATGTTCTTAAATAAATAAAAATAAGTCTTTTTTATTATGAAAAAATAAAATAAATATGATAAAAAAATAAAGCTATTTTATTTATGTTTTTTTTTTCTTTTATGAGAAATAATAAATTTATTTTTTTAAGCTTTTTAGAAAAAAGAAAATATTTATTTAACCAGGCAAACTAAGCCCTCAGCAATTTGGTAATTCTTTTTTTGTTTGCAAAAATCACAAGACAATTTTTAGTGAACAAAAGAAATGAAAGCAAAGAAAAAAAAAAGCTTGGCAGATTGAAAGCTCTTTTTTGGTCTCCAACTTGCAAGCTCAAAGAATTCTTGCAAATGAGAATGCAACTATTTGCCTAAAAGTTTTCTTTTCTTTTTGAAATATTTCAACCGCTTTAATAAAAAAAAATGAATTATTAATTTTTATTCTTATTTTTCAAACAAAGAAAAGCTCATAAATTTTCTTTTGACTATTGGATTTTCTGAGCCCATTAAGATTAATTAAAACTGACTTAATTATATTAATTATCTGTCTAATTTTGCTCTAAAAAAAAAAACAGCAGACTCTTTTCTTAGGAAAAGTGTAACGTGTCAATTTCTGATTGATTTATAATTTCATTTGACTTGTCTCTATGAGTCAAGCACATGGTCGAGATTGCTGGAGTCGACCTTTTCCAATTGGCATTTCGTAATCGAAACCTTTTGCCTTGCAAATATTTCACACACACAGAGAGAGAGACTCATTGGTGTGGGCCGTCAATGTCGGCAAATGGCAAAGGCGGCAGTGTCGGTGTCGATGACTGCGCCAAAGCGGTTGCCGCAAAATGCTTACGAGTTTGACCAGTTTCCAGCGGTTTTTAGTGTGTGGCCAGTGTGGCACAGTTGGAATCAGAGAAGCATTACTTCTCGACACTTCACACAGTTCACAGTTCAGTTTTGCTCAGTCTCGCCACTCAAACGGAACATGACACGCCAGATTCGAATCCTCATCACTTTGGCCCTGCCATTGGCCCTGTTGCTTCTGCCCTCAAGGGTCTTGGCTTATCCGCAGGAATTTGTATTCTCCTCCGATTTGGATCAAACCATTTCGAATATAGCAGAAGCCACCTCTTCGCCGCCAGTTGCCGTGCCAAATTTTCAGGATCCTTCGGGTAAGTCAAAAGGAATAATAATAATCAAAAATCCTAAAACCTGCTTCTGATCTTAAAGATCTCAGTAGTGGCCTAAATCTCTTGCCTGTGAGCAACTTAATTGCCGCCTCCGCAAATGCCGTGCCCCCAGCCCCCATTCAATTCGTACGAAATGCCATGAACAGCGGCTTGTGAATTCCAAAAAATAAAAAAATAAAAATATCGAATCCAAAATGTGCTCAATTAGTTGAATATTATTATTATAATTATTATTTTTTTTATAGCCAATAATGGGTTAAGCTTTTCATCACCTGTGCTAAATAAATAAATTAAATTTATAAAATTAAATGTTTTTTTTTCCAATACAAATGAAATCTCGGTGATAACCTTAATAATATGCGATTTGTCAAGTAAATATAAAAAATATTAGAGAAAAAATCATGAGCAATTTGTTATAATCTTTGAAAGTTTCAGGCACAAAAAAGTTGGCTACGAAAGGTCCCAGGAATCGGGGCACTCGGTCCCAGGAATCGGGCCACTCGATGGCCTTGACTTCCAGGGTGATCAAATAATTTTATTGAATTTCTTTGAGACTAAAAGTGATTAAAATGTGTTTGGATTTTTTTAAGGAAACTTGGCTTAGCCATGGGAATTTTTAAGCACCCAAAAACTCCCGTTTACCCCGATTCGCCAGGAAGAGACCATTCATAACTCCAATATTTATAGGGCAATCTTGATGAAATTTAATATTTAGAATGTTTTTTTATCGACACAAAAAAGTACCAAGTTTCATTCGGATCGTACCGTTTTTCATTCTCAAAGCCTTTCTCAAAAGGACAGACTCAAAATGAACGACTTGGGCATATCTTGCTTACTAATCAATCAATTCTTATAGGCTTAAGTAGTCGAGATTAATAATTAATAATATAATCTATAAAGTACTAAGAATCATTAGTAAACCTACGATAGCTTGGGCGTAAGTCTTTCCTAAGAAACTTGGGAGCCCATAGGAAAGCTTTGTTCAATCAGCCTTTTCCCTTTCATTTTGTAGGCCTTCTTTTTTTTTTGCATGAATCGAAAAGATTAAAAAAAAAAAGTTGAATAACTCTTGAAATCAACGGTTTCAAAATTAATGGGAACACTGACAAAAGGTTCAATAATAAAGACTCTGAGTCTCTGGCTACCACAAAGGAAAACTATTTACAATTGTTGGGTTTGACTTGCCTTGGCTTGTTCGATTCAATATCGTGTAATCGAAATTAATATAATCAATTACCTATATCGTATAGGTTCTGCCACGAAAGTTGCTTAAATAGTGGATAATTTAATATTTCACTAGAATGCATTGAAAAGACCAGGTGTACTTTGTGTATTTTTCATAAGAGTTGAGAGAATTGAACAGCTGTTCGACACAGGCTAATGATGATAATAATTTTGTAAATGTGGCATTAACTTCGTTATATATTGAGGACATAGCCGACTGAGCCGAAAGGGGGAAATTAAAAATTTTTTGAAATGAAATCAAGTGGTTTGGTGAAGTTTGATATGAATCGCTTGTAATTTGATGATGCATTCAACGGCCTAAAAACCAAACCGGTGAGCAGAAGGCGGGGTCAAAATAAATCATCAAAAAGGCTGATAATCCACTCGAAGCTTATCACCTCGTCTCAAATGCTGACGCTCTTCTGACTTGTCTGTCCTATAAAACCCCAAAACCCGATCGACTCTCGCTCAAATAAAGGCAAATAATCATGCTGGAAACACTCCCAGCGAATCTTAGCAGTGCCAGCAGTGCGGCTGCCCTGGGACAATGCAGTGTTCCGGCCATTGGGATTTTAGGGGGACTGGTCAGCACTCTGGTTCAGGCCCTGCTGGCCGCCCAGTGTGCTGTGGCACCTTCGACATATTGGCCACCCGATTATGGAGAGACTGCTATCCGAGAGGGTCTGAGTGAGCCCTTTGATTTTGTGGTCATTGGCTCGGGTTCGGCCGGTTCGGTGGTGGCCTCAAGATTGAGTGAGAATCCCAATTGGCGTGTCTTGGTCTTGGAGGCAGGCGGTGATCCACCCGTCGAATCTGAGGTGAGTTCTAAACAATTTCAAGTGAGAGTGATCAGTGAATCGTAATGGAATTTCTCAAACGTAAAGTAAATATTTTTGAATACAAAAACAAATCATAAATAAATTGGTAAACTGATCGAAGAGATTAGACAAACCGAACGGGTTCATAAAATTAATCAGAATTTGTAAGTTCGATAAGAAAAACATAATTAAAAACGTAATAAAAAAATGCATAATAAGAAATTTGTTAATCGAAAGAAATTGTTAAAAATGTGAGGAGAAAACTTCAGGAACCCTGAGAAGCCATGAAGGAGCTTTTCTAAATTGAAAGATAGAAAATCGAAGCATTTTTTAAGATTCTCTTAGGTTCCGATTTTCTTAGGATTATTCGACTCCAATCCAAGGATTATTTTGATTAATAAATTATTTCCTCATCCCCAGCTACCCTCACTTTTCTTTGCCCTGCAAC
The DNA here is from genome assembly GCA_037075145.1 of Scaptodrosophila latifasciaeformis. Lineage (NCBI taxonomy): Eukaryota > Metazoa > Arthropoda > Insecta > Diptera > Drosophilidae > Scaptodrosophila > Scaptodrosophila latifasciaeformis. The sequence goes on from JBAMCM010000073.1 coordinate 6,268,395, forward strand.
ACACGAAGTTCTTTTGGAATTACTACACCGAGCCGAGTGATACGGCCTGCCAGGCCATGAAGAATGGAAGATGCTACTGGCCAAGGGGACGCATGATTGGCGGAAGCAGTGGAGCCAATGCCATGCTCTATATCCGTGGCAATCGCGGGGACTTTGATCGTTGGTCAGAGGCGGGAAATGTGGGCTGGTCCTGGGATGAAGTGCTGCCGTTCTTTGAGAAGTCAGTGCGACCGGTTGGGAATGCCACACATCCGCAAGGCTATGTGACACTGAATGATTTCGAGTATCGGGATGGTGCAGTGCAGCGCATGATTCTGGAGGGAGCTGCCGAGCTGGGTGTACCCCAGGTTGAGCGTTTTGAGGAGGGCAGCTTTGTGGGCTATGCCAATGTGCCGGGTACAGTGAAGCAGGGTCAGCGCATGAGCCTGGGCAAGGGCCACCTGGGCCGTGTGGGTGAGCGTTCCAATTTGAAGGTGATCAAGAATGCCCAGGTCACCCGTATCAATTTTGATGAGTCCGGCCAGGTGGCGGAGTCGGTGAGTTTTGTCTTGCGCGGCAATGAGAAGAAGCCCCTTACGGTGACTGTGGCCAAGGAGGTGGTGGTGTCAGCGGGCTCGATTGATTCTCCCGCCCTACTCATGCGCTCGGGCATGGGACCAAGAGAGCATCTGAAGCAGCTGAACATACCTGTGGTGCAGGATCTGCCTGGCGTGGGTGGAAACCTACAGGATCATGTAGTGGTGCCCATCTTTGTCAAGCTGGACGAGGGCGCAAAACCCCCGCTTTTCACAGAAAAGGATACCCTGGACAGTGTCTATGACTTTCTGATACACAGACGCGGTGGCCTGGCCAGTCATGGTAGCGTCTCCCTGGTGGGCTTTGTCAATACAAACGGGAGTAGTCTACGTAACCTGTATCCCGACGTGGAATATCATCACATTTATTTCCAACGTGGCCAGTCCGATGCCCTGGGTTTCCTGCTCACTGGCATCAGCCTAGATGATTCCTATGCCAGCCACCTGCAAATGGAGCTGCAAAAGGCCAACATGCTCTGCTACTTTGTCCTGCTCTCCCATCCCGAGTCCACGGGCAGACTTAGTCTCCGAAGTTCTAAGTACACAGACCCGCCACTCATCCATTCCGGTTACCTCACCCAAGAGTCGGATGTGGCCACCCTAATGCGCGGCATCAGCTTTTTGGAGTCCCTCACCAAGACCAAGGCCTATCGGGCCCACTCCGCCGACTTCGTTCATGTGCCCATTCGCGAGTGCGACGCCCTCAAGTACCGCAGTGAGGCCTACTGGCGTTGCTATGCAAAATACTTCACGGTCACCTGCTACCACCACACGGGCACTGTGAAAATGGGGCCCGGCAGCGATCCCAAGGCCTGTGTTAATCCCCAGCTGCAGCTACGGGGTGTGGAGAATCTAAGGGTAATTGATGCCAGTATTATGCCGGCAGTGGTCAGTGCGAATACAAATGCAGCCACGGTGATGATCGGTGAACGGGGAGCTGAGTTCATCAAAGAGTTCTGGGGTAATAAGGCAACCGACAAGGTGGTGGAAGATGTTACGGTTCCACTTCGTCAACATGATGGACATGATGGACTATGAGAATGCAACGAAATTCATTCGATTAATTGACATGCAAACAAAGTCAAAGGGGTGCAGTTTTCAATTTATTTCCACACGCGGTTGGGTGGTGGTGGTGTTGACAACCCAGAGTCAACCACTTTGCAAATATTATACAAAAATAATAAAAAACTATATCTAAGTGAATTTAGACACTCTTCTTTTTTTAAATGGGGAGCTACCTAATTACCCGAAAACATCAGATAGAATAGTCCCAAGCAAAATGTTTCGATCAAAAGTCCAAAGAAATATTTTCCACCATGCAAAAAGCGTGTGACTAAAGAATAGGGCACAAAAACTTGGACACACTTATAGGCACACACACCATCATATCTACATTATATGTACTAGGTCTAGTGTATTGTCAGCTGATTACTAAATATTCAGAATATTTATTCGCTATATTTATAAATTGGTTGACTTTCCATAAAAGAAAGGAAAGGAAAATTACCAATAAGTCAAGGTGATTAGTCAATGCCAGCCCCAGCGAAACTATTCAACTTGAAAATATTATCAAAAATGCTAAAAGGTTTTCGATTTGAAATCATAAATTTGGAACTCTCGAAACTGAGAACCAAAAACCAAAGCTCTTAACTGAGGGATTTCGTTGAGAAAGTAGATAATTAGAAATAAGAAATTTCGAAGTTTTTGTTATGGAACCACTTAGGGTAGTCTGATTAGAGTCTTTATCAAAACAATTACAATTAAATGGCTACTGGTCGGAGGAAGAAAACTTCAATTCAGTTGGATTTCTATTTAGAGACAACAAAGTCTTATAAGACTTATAAGGTCCTCAACTTGATGACTTCTAGTCAGAAGGAATTACTTTACATAAGAGTAACTTCAATTCAAAAGATTCCATACCAGAATTCTGATTTAGAGTTCTTAAGTCGAAGATTTTGATATTGGTTACTTGCAAGGGCTGTAAACTAGAAATTTCGTTTCAAGCGGATCCCAACAGAAGGTTTTCAGTTCAGTGACTTGTGAATTTGTTTCGAAGAAATAAATAGAGGAACCCAAGTTGAGATGCTCTAAAGTGTAAGATTTTACTCAGCTCAGAGGTTTCATATTAAAGACTTTGCTTAAATCTCTCGCTTTAAGTCTTCAAAGTAAAAGTTTCTTTTTAATATAGAGATATCAATATTAAAGCTTGGGCTCAAATGGATCATAATTCTCCAATTTGGTCAGGTCAATTCAGAGGACTCAAGTTGAGCTGGTCTAAGCCGGAATCAGCTTGAGGGTTCGGTTCAATTGGATTATTTGAGAACTCTAAAATCAGGGGCTTGAATATGGAAACACTAATTCAGTTGCCTTAATCTGAAGTTGACAAGACTAGAAACTCTGGTATAGTTGACTTAACTCAGAGTCCCCAAGTCAGAGAATCCCAGGCTCTGTGATTATATCGAGTGCAGATAGAGTGTACTTTCTTTGGGTCGCGAAACCTGTAAGCTCTTCGTAATTTGCTAAGAAAGGGTATATCATGTTTTATCAAGACATTAGGGCTAGTATAATTTTGTATGCACTCGATGAGCCAAGTAAGAAACTATTGATTGACAGACGGGGAAGAGGCTTGTTCGAATGATAATCTAAGCCAAAGTAAACAGAATTTTAATCAACTTAATGCAGCTTATCGAATTGTTTTTGTTTTTGTTGCTGTTATAATTTTTTTTGTTTTTATTTTTTAGCTGGCACAGAACGTGTATGTTTGATATTTCTCTTATCACTTGACTTTTAGTTTTGGGGAGCTCTTTGCTGTCACCTAGGCATTCTCTCGTCTTTTTTTTTTTTCTTTTATTGTTTATTTTGTTTTTATTATTCTATTTTTTTTTATGAGCTTTTGTTAGTTAATCTTTAGTAAAAATATTCCATATTCCTCTACGAGGAGAGCCAATACAATTCAATTCAGAGAGTGCCGGGTATGGCTTCCTAGGTGTGGTTGCTTTTGACTTATAAAAACAGAATGCAAATGGGAATAATTTATGGTTGGCAGTTTTGAAAAAAAATTTTGCCGAGTGTTTGCCGTACAAAGATCGACGGTACGGCCCGGAGCAGTTTAGTTTCAGACAAGTGTTTGAACGAGTTGGATGGTTGTTTTCGTGTTTTGAGAATGGAATTTCTGAGCGCTCAGTGTGCGGCCCGTTCGGCGGGACCAGCGAATACTTTGATGTCCCTGTTGCTGACCACGTTGATAAGCAAGTATTGTGAGCTTAGTGGACAGCAGCAATGGCCGGAGGATCGGGGTGATTGGTTGGACAGGAATGGAGGTTTCCAGGAGGACTATGATTTTATTGTTGTGGGCGCGGGTTCGTCGGGAGCCGTGGTGGCTGGACGTTTGGCGGAGGTGAGCGAGTGGCGTGTGCTTTTGCTAGAGGCCGGTGGGGATCCGCCGATTGAAACGGAATTCGTGGCCTGGCATATGGCGACTCAGTTCTCGAAGTGGGACTGGCAGTATCATACAGAGCCGAATGGTCGGGCCTGTATGGCCATGGAGGGGGAGAGCTGCCATTGGCCACGCGGCAAGATGCTGGGTGGCACCAATGGCATGAATGCCATGATCTATGCCCGAGGCACACGTGAGGACTTTGATGACTGGGAACGTCGTGGCAATCCTGGCTGGGGCTTCGATCAGGTGATGACACATTTCCGCAAGGCCGAGGATTTGCGCTCTACCCGAACCGACTATAAGGAGGGTGACCATGGCGTGGGTGGTCCCATGGGTCTGAATAACTACGTGTCGGACAATGAGTTCCGCTCGACCATCAGAGCTGGTATGGCTGAAATGGGCTATGGCAGTGCTCCCGACTTTACCGAGGGCTCTTGGGTGGGTCAAATGGATATTCTGGGCACCCAGGATGGTGGCAGGAGAATTACCACAGCACGCTCGCATCTGCACAAGGACACACCGAATCTGCATATAGTGCGACATGCCCATGTCAAGCGGGTCAATCTGGATGACCAGAAGAGGGCGGAGAGTGTGACCTTTGTGCATCGCGACGGCAAGGAGTACACAGTGCGAGCCGCCAAGGAAGTGATACTTTCGGGTGGTGCCATAGGCACACCCCAAATGCTCATGCTGTCGGGTAAGTCAAAGGGGAGACACAGAGAGAAGTTTGCAAGGCATCTAAGCCATCTTTTGTTTCCAGGCATTGGACCAGCTGCCCATCTAAGGTCTTTGGACATACCGGTGGTATTGGATCTACCTGTGGGCCAGAATCTGAAGGATCATGCCAGTTTGCCTGTGATCTTCCAGATTGACAAGTCCACGGCCCGCAAGCCCACCGAGGAGGAGCTGGTGGATGCCATGTTCAATCTGCTGATGGGCAGGTACAGCAAATTGCTGCATCACGAGGCCACCGCCCTGACCGGCTTCATTAATACCACCTCCTTGCATGGCCCCAATCCGGATATACAGACCACCAACTTTTTCAGCCTCATGCAGAGTCCCGAGCTGCGTGGCTATGTGGCTGCCACCGGCTTCAATGAGCGCGTGGCGAAGAGCATCTTGTCGGCTAATCAGAACTCCAACACTTACATCACCTATCTGCTGCACCTGAAGCCCTTCTCGGCGGGCCACCTGGAATTGCAGAGCGACAACTATTTGGATGCGCCACTGATTCATCCCGGCTACATGACCGATCAGCGTGATGTGGACACATATATTCGGGCTCTCAATATTTACAAGAATCTACCGAAGACCAAGGCCTTCCGGGAGCGCGAGGCTGCCCTGCATAAAGTGGATCTGGCGGCCTGCAATGATTTAACCTATCAGTCGGATGATTATTGGCGTTGCTATATCAGGCACATGACCACCACGGTCTACCATCCAGTGGGTACGGCTCGCATGGGACCGGCCAATGATCCGACAGCAGTGGTGGATGCCCGCTTGCGTGTTCATGGGGCGCAGGGCCTGAGGGTTATTGATGCCAGTATAATGCCCGATATTGTGGCGGCCAATACAAATGCCGCTTGCATAATGATTGGCGAGAAGGGTGCAGACATGATCAAGGAAGACCATCTTAAGGGCTACCAACAGCATACGGAGCTTTAGATTTAAAAAAAAATAAATAAACGTCAAACATGAATTTATTTTAGGTTATCTTTTTTTTTTTTTTTTGGTGTGAACAATGAACAAATATTTCTTTTTCTATGCAATTTGAATTAAATACATATTAAAATATTCGAATTATTAAAAGCTTTCTTTTTTATTTTAACCGCACAAGTGCAAAGCTTTGCGCTAGTGGCATCTACAGTTTTCAGCCCAAAGCTCTCAAGAGCGGCGCATTGTCTACCAACAGATGACGCCAGCGTTACATTCGCAACAATGCTTGTCAAACTGTGCCGAAGAACGCGGAAATTTTCAAACTTTGGTAATTAAAATTTGTTGTTTAAATTCAAGCCAACTTTATAATAGATTTTTTTTTTTTTTTTTGGAGTCCACAATTTTGTTAGAAAGCAGGCTTTGAAATAACACTCAATTCAAGTTTTTTTTTTTTTACTTAATAAAATATTTAAAAATAATCATTCAGTTGAACTCCACACTCCAACCGAAACACATCTAATAATACAAAAAAAAAAAATAATAATAAAGTAGAAATATATTTCTGGCAGATAAATTTGTAAAATTTTAAGTGAAAAAAAATAAAAAAAAGTAAGTAAATTTAAATTAAAAAAATTAAATTAAACAATTTTTTTCTTTTAGATATTCACAAAACATTCCAACTAAACTGAGCCCAGAGCAGAGAGAAAAAAAAACAATAATTTATTTATGAAATAAATCCAAATTTTTAAGTGATTAATGAAGACAAGAAAAATGAAATGATAATGATTAAACGAAATCGGTAAGTCCAAGATTTCCTAACCTTAAAACCAACATAATTCTTTTTTCATTTAGTTTCCAAGAGAAATGATTTCGTACCGACATGGCTTTTCCAAGCCAAACACTTGAGATGCAAACATTTCAATACAAATTTTAATGAACACTTAACTCGACCTAGACTAAGCCCACGCCGTTGCCCTGCAAAGTGAGTTGAGCGAATTACCAAAGTCTTCCCAATAAAATTCTAAAAAAAAAAAAAAAATATTACTTTTTCAGTACACTTGAATGCGACATGACACAAACACAAATTGATTTCACTTGCATAATTCGCAAAACCGATTTATTTTACACAGTAAGTTAAGATCTTCAGATTCTTGAGATTCTTGGATTGATTTACTCCCTCCTCCTCCCCCTCCGTACTACGGTTTTAGGTGTTCGGTATTACACATTCTGCTGTAACTGCTAGATTGCCTCGGTAAGCCTTGGAGAGGTCTTCTTTTCAATTTAAATAGATTTCAATAATTTTTGGATTCTTTTTAGCCCCCATGTTATTATTTGCTTTTCAATAAATCAATGAACAAATCGAGTGAGTCCTTTGCGAATGGCATAAATCATTGAAAATAATTAATTTCCTTTAATTTTAGTAGTTACTCATTTATTCTCAAACACATGTAAGCTTATATTATATTTATTTATTCTTTTACAAAAAAAAAAAATAATAATAATTTATTCCTTTTTTCTTTATATTTTCAGTTCAAACACTTCGGAATTGAAATCAAGAATGGTTGTTATTTCGTACACATTTTTCATAAATGGCAACCTCCTCGTCCGATTTCAATTCATTTGGAATCCACCTTTTTCGATATTTATTGCTGGATCAAATGGTTGGATGACTGCTTGCTTGGATACCGTCATATCCAATTCATTCATTACCTGCACAAATTTTTTTAATACTAACTAAAAATTTTAACACTCAATAAAAACTTTACGATTGCGCAAAATTTTGACATTTTTCTTTTAGTTCTTTCAAAATGGAAGATGTCAAGGCAAGGAGCTAATTTCAGGAATCTCTAAGCCGAGAAATAACTATCTATATATAGTTGGACATAATAGATAGATGGTTAGATACAAAGATGGACCGATCGATAGATAAAAAGATAGATAGATGGATTGGTGGATAGTCAGGAAGATAGATAGATGCATGGATAGATCAAAAGATAGATAGAATGAAAGTAAGATGGATAAATAGGTAAATAGAAGAATAGATGCATCGAAAGATAGAAAAAAGATTCTATCTGATGAGAGATTATGATGATGATGAGATGTATTATAAGGAGCCAATTTAAGGAATCTTTAAGCCGAGAAATATCTATCCATATATAAAATATAAATAAGTTGGATAGATACATAAATAGGTAAAAGAATGGAAAGATAGATTTGTCGGAACCATTTGGATCGGACCACTCTATCATTTATAACTCTTTTAAGGATATCTCCTAGAATTCTTAACCAATCTTAGCCAAATTTGGTATATAAATTCTTAAATGGTATTAAGACCCACTTGTATTGGATTGCTATATTATATAGCCGTCATGCCAGTCCTAAGGTGGTTCAAGTACAGTACCTAGGTCTATCAAACCAATCTAAATCTGTTTTGCCCTGTCCAATAAATTGAAATGAAAAAGAAATGTTTATAAATTGTTATTTGTTTTTATTTTGTTTGGTTGGCCTTGGTTTGGGTAGAGAGTGCTCATATGACTTTTGGCCCGTTTCTCTTTCCCTTCCGCTTCCTTTATTTTTTTTATTGGTATCTTCTGCTGTTTGTCTTGGTTACTTTCACTTTTGTTGTGGGCACATAATTTCGGCTGTTTAAGTACATAATTGAACTTGTTTGTCCCAAAAAAATTCAAAATTATTTGAAATTGAAAAATTTCGGCTTATTGATATGCCGGACCAGGGTTACCCAGAGAAATGAGCAAGCAAGCAGTCACCTGACGACAGGGAAAGGGGAAAGATGGCCAGGGCACTTAAGACTTTGACGCAACCATTGGCGCCGGAGAGCGTGCCAAGAGCCTTCAAAACCCACATCGAATCATATCGAAGCATTTATCTAACTCTTTCGGCTTGCATACCAACCAACCATAATTGACCTGGTCTGAATGGCTAAGTGGGCTAAAAGGGAAGCAGTCCGATTTTTTCTTCAGGTTCAAGGAGATCTCGCCATAGGATTCAGCTTGACAAAGATGGGCAGAGATCTCGCAATGAAATGTTTCAGCTATTAGCTAAATTTGAAAATAAAAAAATATATAATTTTGATTATGTTTCCTGGGCCACAAATCAAAGAAATCGTGGCGAACGTGCCGTTAATCATGTTCAGGTGTTTAATTTTGTGACATCTCTCTAATTGTCTTTAAAATTGGGCAATTGGCCAAAACGGCGCTTACCACTTGACTAGGCCAGGCCAAGACACTCTACAAATGAAATTAAATTAATTTTAAGTAACTACAAAAATAATAATAATAAACAAACAAACAAACAAAATAAAATGAAATCACACTTTGCACGCACTCCTCGCTCTAATGTAGCGAGATGCGCTCAGAGATTGCGGCACTTGGAAATGAATTACGTTGTCTGAGGTCGCCAACAAAATCACTCAGATGAGCCAACTGAAACAGATAGAGAGCGCACAGACAGAGATGGCCAGATGACTTGCAGAAAATAGCAATGGCAATAATCTCGACGATCGCACACAATCTAACCGACAATTTGAATAGTTTACAAGCGATGCTCTGGCTGTGGCTGTGGTCTCTTTGGTGGCACTGCTAACCTAGATCTCCAGCCGGCAAGCGAGATGACTTCCAATTTGCCACTGCCACAGCAGCCTCCTCACCACCGCAAACAAAAAGAAAAAAAAAGAAGCAGCCTAAAGCAGCCCGTGCCCAGCCCCGACTCGAGGCCAGCCAAGCAGCACGAAACGCACTCTCGTTCAGATATTTGTCAAGTCAGACATAGCACACAAGCCGACTCAGACAAAGACACCTCCAAAGAGAGAGAGAGAGAGAGAGAGAGCGGGAGAGATAGGGAGAAATCTAGGCAATAATTAAATGTCTGAATACTCTATAAGCTAAAACCAAAAGAGCTCCCTCAGGCAAACTCTTGGAAGAGAAGGAAATATTTTCTTTCATCTTGGAAAGATTTTTTGAGATCTGGAAAATTATAGTTTATATTGAGAGAGATTCTCATAAAGAAGATTTATATATGTGGGATAAGAAATAGGTGAAATGCAGCTTACTGGAACTAACAAGGTCTGATCTGAACATGATGTGATCATATGCCAGAATCAACTCGTTTAAAAGGAAAATATGAAGGATCCCAACAATAGAGAAGACTAAGCAGCACTATTCTGAATATAAAAGATCTCCACTCAAAAAAGTTGAGGAAAAAGTTCACGAAAGAGGTGAGAAAACAGGGGAAACAAACTAGTCTTATTTGAAAATGTTTCGGCTAATTTTCAGAATCTCTTTCAAAGTCATGAAAAACTTCAAGAAAAGCGTTACTAAGATCTAAGAAAATGAATAGATTCCAAACTGAAAATCCGTTGGAACAGAAACGAAAATGTTTTACCTGGTTACCAATATTCTTTAGTTCTTGAAAGACCCAAAAGAAAAGGAAATATGATAGAACTAAAATGGAAATTTCTAACTAGAAAATAAACACTGAAATTCAAAGAGTTTTTCGTTTAAGAATTGAAGAGGTCTCAAATCGGAGTTAAAGCCAAATATATACATGATCTGATCAATATATACTTGATTCTTTAAAGATCTAATAAGCAGGGGAAATCTATATAGGAGATGTAAACTGGAAAGCTTTGGAATTTGGGAACGATAAGAAATGGATTACTTAACGGATTCACAATAGATCTCAGCTCGAAATGATTCAGAAAAGAGCTCGGAAAATATAGTCGAATCAGTCTGACAAAAACCCAAGAGTCTTTCGAATTGTCGAAATGCCGCTTTTTTTTAGTCCAAATTGAAATAGAGTAAAAAAACTATTTAGCTCTATGGAGATGGAGATGGATTAACCCCAAGTATGCATATGGAGACCAGCGACAGACATCAGACAATCGTTTAGTACTCCACTTGGAAGCTGATTACTTCATATAGTTTTTTTGTTTTTTTTTTTATTATTTTTCATTTTTCATTTTATAATTTTTTCATTTCCTTAGACTTGCAGTAACTCTCATTGTTAATGAAGTTCATTTTCAATTTTTGTTATTATTTCTTTCTTTTTTTTTTCTTACTTTTATTTTGCTGGCTTTGGTCTTATTTTTGTTTATATGATTGCATATGATTTTGTGGTTATGACTTTCCCATGATAAAAGATCGCATTATGTCACTTGGCCAGTAAACCATTGCCACTTCCACTCTGGCATAAAAAAAAAAAAACAGAAGGCAAAAGAGGCAGAGAGAACCGCTTGGAAAGTGCTCAAATTGTTTTCAAGTGTTTTTGAATTGGGAAATTTTTGTTAACTTGGCAAATACCGGAAATGCTATGAGAGCGGAAATAAGTGAAATTTGAAATTAAATTATAATTGGGCTTGGACTTGCTGGAGAATTCCTAAAAGAAAAGGTTTTCTAGGATCTCGGGACTTCAAATTACTTTGAGAAAATCTCTGTATGCTTGGGATAATCGAAAAGACCCAACTTGAAATTCTTTATAATCGGAAAAGATTAAATTGGGAAAACTTTTAAGATCTTAATAGAATTTATGGTGATGTAAAACGAAATTTAAGATTACAAGACTCTGTCAAGGTCGGAATGAAAGAGTCTGCATTGTGGTCTCTTGGAATTTGACAAATTATCAAAGCCGATTTGACGGAGAGTCGGGGGGCCCTTGGAGTGAAGTTGGTTGGTCAAAAAAAAAAAAAAAAAATTGTCAAATGAAATCGTTGGCTGACATTGGCCCATTGCAAGGGCTCTGGACGAGGACGGCACGTCAGGGCAGTTAGCAGTTAGATGGGCCTTAGCCAGACCATAAGTTGATTGGCCAACTGAGTTTATGATTTGTTGATGGCCCTGCTAAATGGCCAAAACGAAATATAATAAAATAATCATAAAACAAAGTAAAAAAAAATTTAAAAATCTTCATTCAAATAGTCGGGGCGGTTGGCAAAAAAAAAAAATTATAATTGACGGGGAGTTCACGGGGAGCTGGGAGGTTGTTTATATTTTCGCATGAAAAACTAAAGAAAAACGTTCGACAAATAAAATCCCAAATGTGTATATCAAAATCGTTTGGTTTTTAATTTATTTGCTGACCTTGGCTCATAATAATAAAAACAACAACAACAAAGGCAACATTATTAATTTTTTTATACAACTTTTTCTTGTCGTCACATTTTTTTTTTTTTTTTTTTTTTTTTTGCTAATTTTCGGGCTTTTTATTTTGTGCAGCTTTCCGTTGCCATAGTTTTTTTTTTTCTCTTTTTCGGTGGGAGTGGAATTCATTAGACAAATTAATCAACCTGTCAAATGATTTTTAATTTGATGCTAAATAATATTGAATTTTCGTTGACAATTGGACAATTGAGTTATTGAGTCCAATTGGGACATTTGGTCACACAACACTGCCCAACTAAAGACCAAAACAGACGAAATAAGAAATATCATCGCATTTACTATTGATTTGCTCTCTTGGGTATTTCCAAGCCACCTTCAACCTCACCTTTGTCAGAGGCCATTATCGATCCTCTCCCGAGAGTAAGTGCAAAGGGAGAGAGCGTTACAGAGAGAGAGAGTGAGTGAGTCAAAGCAAAGTGTGTACGTGTGTACTGAAGAGTCCACTGCACAATCGCATAACTGTTAAATGAGCATGAAGGTCGTTGGGTAAGTGACTAAAAATCCGAAAAGCCAACAAAAACAACACAAGCAGCAGCACAGCGGCAATAAAAAAAAGACCTGAGAAATAAATAAGAAACCGGCAAAGCCATCAGCACAGGAGGAATCAGCACAGCCAGCAGCTGCGCACCTCAGCAGCAGAGCAGCAGCGCAGCCAAGCGGTGTCTGCGCAACTGTCGAACAACAACAAATGACATTTGCCAAACGGTTAAACAGGGTGATCCTTTTATTTTCTTTTTCATTTCTTGTTTGCAAAACGAATATTAGTTGATTTTGATTGGGATTGTTTTACAAATTTACTGAGCTTTCAAGGAAATGTGGAAATGTTTTAAATAAGAAATTTTGATATTTTGGTAATTTCTTTAAAAATAATAAAAGAGAATATGCGGAATATCTTTCTTTTATTTGACATTTTTTTTTAAGACTCGTATAATGATTTTAAAATTGATAAATATATTTCCACTTGACATAACATTATTATTGATAACACAGTACTTTTTAGAATTCATAATAAAACTATAGTTACCTATTTATAGGAACGGATTGGCATATATTTAAAATAATTTTAATAAAATAAATAGATAAATAATTCCTAATAAATAAGAGTTATGCTAATAAAAGGTGTCTACTCTATAAGAGTTTGAATGATCCAAACTATTACTTTTTAGAGTTTTAAGAATCAAGCAATATATATTTCACAGTGAGCCCAACTATTATTTTTGAGAGTCTTAAGAATCAAGCTATATGTATTTCACAAAATCAAGACTTATATTTTCCAACCCAAAACCCTTAAAAGAAGTACGAAATAAAATAATTGATTATATTTTTATTAGTTTCGTTCCATTTTACACGGTTTGATTAATATGCAGAGCCAAATATATCGTGTTTATATATATTTTGTATATTTTTACATAATTTATTTTAATACATTTTTTTTTTATTTTATTTTGCTTTGCATTTTTCTTTTTTTTTGAGAGGCGTGTAATGACTTTAAAATTGATTAATAAAATTCAACTTGATTTAACATTTTCTTTTTATAACGGCTCCAATTAATTTGAATATATATTTTCTTCAACCAAAAAATTTTCATTAAAATCAAATAGTATTTTTTTTTCACACTTTTGGTAAAATTAAAAAGCAAATTGACTACTTAAATGGGATTTGCCAAATTACACAACGAATTGGAATAAAATCTTTTTTTTTTAATTTTAATTAATAAAATTGTTTTACTTCCTGTTTGACCGTTTGCAACCCTACAATTAGGGCACCCTGTACAGGAGCTGTCTGGCTGGCAAGTGTAAAAGTATAAATGAAAACCGTTTCGCAATGGAAGCGCACACAAGCACACACACACACACATACACATACATGGAGACAGCACTCACTGCAAAGGAATCAACTACTTAAAATAGAGGGAATGAAAAAGTAAAACTACATAAATGCATGCCTGACTGGTTGCACTCACTTGGGCGAGTGTGTCTCGTCGCTCACGAAAAGCAGGCTGAGCGCATGCGCAACTTTGCTCGTAAGCCGACAAGCGGCGTCGGCTGCGCTAACTGCCTTAAGCTTTGCTTGGCACAACTGAACTGAACTCAACTCTGTCTTTTTGAACTGCGCTGCTTGGAGGAACGTGTGCTATTTGCTGTTGTTGTTATTGGTTTTTTTTTTGGGGCCGAGTACGGTGGCAACGCTTGCAACAAGAAAAAGCCACAAACTCAACAAAACGTCGCAGACGAGTTAGTTTTGTGGCTCAGAAACGCAACGGCTGCCAAACGAGGCGGATGCCTACCACCGTCACTGCCACAAACAAAGCTAACACTAATACACATGCAGACGTCGACATTTACGCACGTACTCACAAAATAACGGACAATCGCTAAAAGTAGTCAGAGTCGTTGTTGTTATTGTGATTGTTATTGTTGTTGTTGTCGTTATCGTGTTCGTCCGTCTTTGGCCTCATCGTCAATTGTTATTTTGTCTGCGCGGCGGTGATCGCGTCGATTGAAAACCAACTAAACAATTTCTTGGCTTTTTTTTCTGTTTTTTTTTTTTTTGTTAAATGAAAGTGCAATAACAACAAGTGAAATGAACAAGTGCTGAAAGAAGAAGAAGAAAAAAAACAGGCAACGTTACGCTTGATTGACAATTTCCCCAAGCCATCCCCTCCCCGCCCCCTCCGTGCACACCTGTTGGGCATTCTTCTTTTTGTTCAGTGTGTGGGCAGTTAGAAATTTTGAAAATCTATAAAAAAAAGAAGAAGACAGAGCGAGAAAGAGAGAGAGGGAAGGAGAAAAAAAATAACTGTTCAGTGCTCTTTTTTTTTTTTGAGTGAACCACATTCTTGAAAAGAAATTACAAAAAACAACAAAAATGTTTTAAGCAAAAAAAAAAACAACTCGTTAAAAAATAAATTAGAAAATTAATTATGAATAATTGAAAATAATTTTTGAAACAAGCAAAAAAAAAAAAAAAGAAATCGGGAACAAACTCAACCGAACAAAGGAATCGACTTCTTCTTCTTCTTCAAGTGGAATTTGTGCTCATCATGGTTTTGGGTGCCGCCGCCGCCTCTGTAGGCGGTCTACTGTTCAAGGCCAGTGCCGCCTCTAAGGCAGCCGTAGCTGCCGGGGCCGTGGCTGTGGGTGCCTCCAAATTGGGCGTGGCCATTGCCGGCGCTATCAAATTGGCCACCGCCGTAATTGGCGTGGGCAAACTCACAATTCTGCCCTTTCTGATCGCAGCCATTGCCTATTACAATTACGATCTCTTCGACCCGGAGAATCGTCCCTTCAATGTGAAGCAAGTGGATCTTGCCTATGATTTCATAGTGATTGGCGGCGGTTCGGCGGGCACCGTCCTGGCCTCAAGACTCTCGGAAATACCTCACTGGAAAATTCTCCTGCTCGAGGCCGGTGGCCATGAGACGGAAATTTCGGATGTTCCCCTTTTATCGCTCTATTTGCATAAAAGCAAAATGGACTGGAAATATCGGTGAGTAATTCTAAAAAAAAACTATATATTTTTTTTGTTTGGAATGAAAACTAGAGCAACCTTCACTGTGACATTGTTGGTGTTGTTGTTGTTGTTTTTGGGCTCCGTTTCCTAACCTTTTTTTTTGCATTTTCATGTGACTTTCGTTATTGTTTGAAACATAAAAAAAAAATATTTATTTTTTTTTTTTTGTCAACTTTGGGTCAAAACAAACATACACACACACACATACCCAAAGGGGTGAAGACATATCAGCTAGGGCCGCACAAATATTGACCCAACCGTTCACCAGTTTAATGAGGGAACCGATTCAACTGATGCCCTCTCAATTATGCTGGTCACCTCTTCTCATCTAGGTGCGAAATTTGAAAACTCTTCTCTCTTTATTTAATGACTTTGGTTTTCCTACACTTCTTTTTCATGCCAGCCAAAAAAAAACAAAAACCATAAAAATATTTTGCAATCTCTTCCATTTTTCACATACAAATATTACTCAGATCATTGCATTTCATAAGTCTGAAGACCTCGGCAAAGCTTGAATCTGGTAGATTCCAGAAAGGTGAGATACGATTTCGGATACTTTTGAGGACTTTTATGGGGTTCTGTCCAGCTCTCACTTTGGAGGGATTCTGTGTGCCTCAAAAGGATTCACTTGGCTTTATCAATCTTTCATATCGAAAAGATAATAATGAGTCTGGGTTTTTTTCAGAGAGTATTAAGGATTTACTAGGCTTTATAAAAGATCTGAAAATGTCTGCCAAATTGCAAAAACTTATTTGAGATTTCAAGAATCATTTGAGCTTTGTCAATCTTTCATATAGAAAAAAACCAAATAGTGCCTGGTAACTCAGAAACTGTTAAGGATCTGCTAGGCTTTATCAAGCTTTCATATACAAAAGATCCAAACTAGTCTTGGTATATTAGAAACTAATAAGGATTTCCTAAGCTTTAACAAACAAAAGCTCTGAATAGATCTGAATATCTCAAAGAATGGTAAGGACTTTCTGGGCCTTATTAAGCTTCTAAAACTCTAGGTAATTGAGTATATAGTGAGGATTTTCTGGACCTTAACAAGCTTTCCTATTTTTAATAAGGATATTCTGAGCTCCATCAAGCTTTCATAATGAAAAGATCTAAATATGTTTGAGAGGATTTTCTGGACCTTAATAACCTTTTCTATTGATAAGATAGTTTTTAATGTCTCGGAAAATAATCAGAATATTCTGAGCTCCATCAAGCTTTCACAACGAAAAGATCTAAATATATCTGTATCTGGTCTTATAGATCTTTAATTTTGTATATAACCAAATATATTTCAGATTTACTAAAACTATTAATTTGGACCTTTTAGACTTTTATGGAAGGCTTCAATAATCTGAAGACTTAGTTAAGACTTTATTAAGCTTCATTAAAGTTCTTTAAAAATCAGAGAACTCCTCAGGATTTACTGGATCATTTCATATATTTTTAGCAGTCTTCAAGGGTTCCTTGGGCCTTTCAGTTCTTCATTAAAAAGAACCCAGAAATTATTCTTAAAGATTTTCTTGAGTATTTTTTAAGCTTTCCTGATTAATATCAAGAGTTCCTTGGGCCTTTCACTTCTTCATTTAAAAGAACCCAGAAATTATTCTTAAAGATTTTCTCGACGTTTTTCTTGAGTATTTTCCTGGTTAATATTTTTCTTAAACTTTTTGAAAGAAAAAAATCAATTCTTTTATTTTAATTTGTTTATCAAATTATCTAAATGCTTTAATGGATCATTATGTTAATTTGGTTGAATTGTGAATTGTGTGCTTTCCCCTTAAAAGAATTCATTTCGAGTCTTTTGATTGTTTTGTTTTCTTTTGTGATTTTATTTGAGTTTGATCTTGTTGATCTTGAGCTACTTCAAAAGTCAAGTGATTCACAGCGAAACAGGTCACAAGACTTTGTCTTTTCTCCGTTGCGGCCTACGTGACAATTTTATGGGCCAGATTTTTCCTATACCCCCGCACACTCTCTCTCTCTCTCTCTCTCTCTCTCTCTCTCTGGCTAAGTGAGAGGAGGCGTGGCGGGGTGGCAGATGTTTTCCAATCAGAACGGGCTACCGTTAAGCCTAACAAGCTGGGCAGAGAGTCGAACAATTTATTAGATTTGGCTACTTCATTAGAAGGGTCTTGGGAGGCGGGATGGAGGGGTGCTGGATCATTAGTTTTGGATCACCTGTTCTGCCAACCTGGTTGGGAGACCTTTTCTCTGACTTGGCATTTTCTGAATTTCTTTTGTTTAATTTTTGTTTTTGGTCAATACCGTAATCGACTTAACTGTTTAGGCAAAAAGGGCTTGGCCCTGGCCCAGCAAATTGATCGCTTGAATGGGTGCGAAAGAGAAGGCAAGTGATTTGGTTTTTATTTAATTTTAAAAGAAATTTCACTTTTCTATAGGCCGGCTTGAGCCAGAATTCCATTCCATTTCATTTGATTTTTTTTTTTTTTTTTTTTTGTAAAGTTTGAGTGAATCGACTGGTGGGTTTGCTTTTTGGCTTACCAATGCTCCGCCGGCATTAATAAAATATACACACAACACACGCACACACACACACACGCACGCACACAGATGCATACAATTGAATGTAGTGTGGCAATTCCGAGGGGATTGCAACATTTCGGCTAGCAGTCTTGCCAGATTGTGAATCCGGTCAGAAAGGCGAATCAAAAACTGAAAAGCATTCCCAGTGGTTTTGGTTCGGCAGAACCAAATCAGCATTGGAGTCGATCAGTCTGGCAACACTGGCCGTGGCATGCCGCGCATTGCACATGCACAAGCCTTCAAGATTGGCTAAAAGCTTTTTTCGTTTTATGAAAAACAAAACAAAAACAATGAGCAAGTCGCGATACTAAGGCGCTAAGTATCTGGCCAATAACGATTAAAATCTCGCGGAAGACCTCAACAAAAATTTGGTCATAAAAATACATATTTTTACTTTTATCACTCTAAGCCAAACCAAGTCAAGCCAAACCCGTCAAAATGTTTAGCCTAAGGCGTTTCTTTGCCCCCCTCTCTCCCGTCACTCTTTCGCTTAGGACTTATGAAACCAAATAGATGATGATGGCTGGAACGACCCCAGCGAATGGCTGACTATCAATGTCCAATGGTATAGACCTTTTTGGGAAAAATATGAACCATTGCCGAGACTTACACACCCTGACAAATGCATTTTGCATTTGACCAGCAGGCCAAATCTTCTCACACAGATTACCCCGGCCAAGACAACAACCAACAGGGGCGCCTACCAACCGGATGCCAACAGACAGAAGTGGGTTAAACGGTAACGGTAACAAAAATCAAAACTAAAAGAAAAAAAAATAATAATAATAATAAATTGGGTGGCTCCACTCTCTGGCAAATGCAATAAAATAACAACAGTGGCCAATTGCATTGAGTGCAATTGGCAAACAAAAACAAAAGAAAGAAAAAAAAAATACAGGCCAGGCTTAGCCAGTCTGTTGAGCGGTCTCTACACTTCACTGACTCGTTGAAAGTCATGATGAAGTGACACCAGCATTGCCACTCCAAGGGGGAATCAATGACGAAGCCACTCAGAAAGAGAGAGAAAGAGAGAGAGAGATCCACAGAGTCATACAGTGAAAAAAGAGAAGTCAGCCGGTTAAGATATGTGTCAACGGGTTTTTTGTTTTTTTTTTTTTTTAAGATTACAAAAAGCTGGCAAAAATTTGCCTGATATAAATCGGTTAAAATTGAAAAAGACTTAAGACACAAACTTGGCCAGAGTTTCACAGATAATTAAGTCGAAACGGACTAATTAAATAAGAATTAAGAAATGGTAACAGTCCTGAGCTTCTCCAAAATCAAACATCTTAAAAGACTGATTAGTTCCAAGGAATCACATGGTTAGTTCCAAGCCAAAATGGTTGAATATAATGAGGAACGAAAAATAGGAATTCAGAAAAGAAATCAGAGCAAGACCTGAACTTCTTCAATACCTAAGAGCTTGAGAGACTGATTAGTTCCAAGGAATCGCACGGCTAGTTCCAAGCCAAAATGGGTGAATATAATCAGGAACGAAAAATAAGAATTCAGAAATGAAATCAGAGCAAGACCTGAACTTCTCCAGTATCGAGGAGCTTGAGAGACTCATTAGTTCCCAAGAATCGCATGGCTAAGCCAAGCCAGTATCGAGGATCTTGAGATACTTATTAGTTTCATATAATCCTGGGATTGGTTCAGTGCTAAGGTAGTTACACTACAGCCAGGACATTCAATCTCTCGAAGTCTTATCTTATGGGCTGGATGGTCTCATAGACTGGTTCCATGCTAAGCCCGTACGATATGTACAGCACTTGAGATCTCTCGAAGGCTTATGTTATGAGCTAAAGAGTAATCTATTACCATAGTCTCGGTAATAGTTTTAGCCGGTTCAACCTAATCTAATCGAAGACATAACAATTTGAGGAACATATTCAAAAATGCTGGACTACATATTTCTGATTTTAAACAAATTTGTAATAGACTTCAAGACCTCCTAGAAATTTCTGGAAATTCCCTATAATTTCGAACTCTCAATTATATAAAAGTCTTATACAAATATTTATGAGATTTTCAATTTAATTCAGCTTATTTTCGTATGGAACCCTCAATCTTTTTATGGCAAGAAACATATGCCTCAATTTTGGGGGAAACTGAAACTCATTACCAAAGCCAAATTATTACCTGCAATAAAAAGTGCATTTGGCATAGACAACTTCAAATTATCAAGCCAAATTGCAAGGTAAGACTTTCCGACATTTTTGTGCCCTCAAAAGTTTTGAGTGACTTGAGCCTTGTCGGCTTTAATTCCATTCAAAGTTTCCATGGTTCACATACCTGCAAGTAAAAAGAAGATGAAAATTATTGCACAAAAATTATAAATAATAAAATATTGTAAATCCATAAACATGTTTTGTTTTTTTTTTTTTCTTACTTGAAGCTTAAAAATTATCTGAGGATGTCGTTTTAATTAACACTAACCAAACCGAGGTGTAATTTTTTTTTGGGAATGCCAAAAAAAAAAAAAAAAATATTGAAATAGGTTTCGTTTAATTTCGTTTTGGGCCATGTGCAAATTAGTTTTTACCACCCAAAAAAAAAAAAAAAAATAGCAGCAACAGCATAGGCAAAAAATAAAAATTGGCCACAAAAATTAGCTAATAATAATTTGTTACGATTATGTGAGTCAACTGTTTAATGGCTAATAAAAACCAGCACCCAAAATTGCGTCAGTCCAAAAGAAACGCATATGTAAGCGAAAGTTATTTTGTTTTCTTACTACTGTAGTTGTTGTTGTTGTTGTTGTTGTTGTTGTTGCATATACCCCACAAAATTCCAACTTGGAGTGGAAGTTGACCGAGTGACTAATGAGAAGTCAAGGCATCTCAATGAGATTCCAAATAATTCAGACAGCGTAGCGCCTACAGTGTTTCTTTTTTAATAAAAAGAAAATCACAGCTCAGCTCTGAAATGGTGAATAATTTATACACTTTTTGTGGGAAAATATTTAAGAGAATTGATTTCCAGAAAATAGAGAAAATCTGACTTGATAACTCTTAGAAACTTTAGGAGGGGTTTTGATTTTCTAAGCAAAAATATCTTTGGTATTCAGAAGTTTTGTCTTCTAAGAAGACTAAGAGACCTTAATTTATATATCCTCTGTGGAATCAAATATCTATAAAGATTAAAGGAATCTAATGTGAGTTAGTCCCAAGACATAACTCAGATAGGTCAGCTTCAATAAAGAGGAATATACTGATGGACTTATGACTAAAATAAAAATAGATAGAATATAGTTACAGATCGGAATATAATCAAGGATTTATAGAAATAGTTAGAATATGGATATATATACCCTGACTATATAATTAGTCTAATTAAGCCTAAGAATTTATTATATATTTATTGCTTAGTTCTCTCAAATTAAAACAAAAGATAATTCCCAAAAAAATATCTCAAAGATTCTTAAAAAAAAACTTTATATAAATTCCAAATTATCTAAGCCAAAAACATAATCAGAAAACCCCAAGGAATCAGTCCCGGAATCTGTCAGTCTTATGAAAGGTCGGACCTATCAATTTTATGCCAGAGCAGGTCAAATAAATTTGCATAACATAAAACAAGACCAGATGTAATTTTTCAAAAAACCCGGGAAAATGGAATCGACTAGAAAGGCAAACCGTTTGGTTTTCATGGAAAGTCAGCAAGTCAAGTAGCGCTTGGGGACTGGTGGCACGACAGATTTATCAACCGATCAACTGTCAAAGTGTCAAAACACTATTTTACAATAGGCCAAAAGCGAGAGCAGAGCACTCAGCTCAAATCCCTGCCCATCTGTCATATGCTAATGCCAAAAATAGACAAAAATGAGGGGGGAACACAAAAAAATTGACCATGGGGTGATGAGGTTTGATGGTGTTGAATGGCGTGAAGCACATTAAAAACAAAACACATGTTAAAGGAAATGGACAGTAAATAAATAAAACAACTGATATGAATCAATACAGACAGAAAATTTTTAAAATAAAATAAACAAAACAAGTTAAAAGAGAAAAAAAATGCCGCCCTCAATTTCAACTATTTGCACTTTCGATTTGATTTTGAAAAAAAAATACTTCAAACTCGTTAATTATTGAATTTATATAATTTTTGGGGGAAAGAAACAAAAACAAAATTGCTTTTATTTCGATTTGAATTAATTTCAATAAAGAAATAAACAAATTCAAAAGTAATCATCATAAATCACTGACAAAAAGGTTTGAAAAAAAAAATAAGTGTGAGCTTCTTTTGTTTTTATGACTGCCCTTTTGATGGCTAAATTTCCACCGATCTCAACCCACACTCTCGAAATTTGAATGAAACAAGCTCATATAAACTGCTCATCTTTATTAACTTTGATCGATGTGCTTTGGTTTTTATCTCTAGGTTTTTCACAAAAGATATATATGGGTATTAGATATGCTTAACTTCTTCCAATTGATCATATATCTGTTGATATTTATATAATCTCATTTTGAATAAAACCAGCTCAAATTAGCTGCTCATCTTTATTAACTGTGATGGATGCCTTTTGGCTTTTATCTGATTATAATATTGATTAGGTTTTTCACAAAAGATATAATGATCAGACTGTTCCTCTTATAGACCCTGTCAAGTCTCTTGTGATACTTGTCAGAATTTCCTTCTTTATTTAAGAATGATTTGGGTAAGAAAAGATCATTCTTTTGCCGGAATACATTTTAGATAGTTAAAGAGCTCCTGAATATTGCTATATATTTCTATATTCCTGAGCTATACCCAACTTTGCTTAGACTCGGTTAAATGATAAAAACCGATTGTCTCTTAGTCTTTTTTGTGGAACCCACAAAGTTCTTTATTCTTCAAAGGATTCATTTTCCTTCTTCTTTGAACTAAGGAAACTTGAGAGTTATTTCTTTATTATTTTCTTAATGAATCTCAATTGATTTGGTAATATTTAAATTACCCAAAAAAAAAACTTTAAAAAAATCCATTTTGATTTAAGTTTCTTTAATTACTTGAGAGTCCCTAGGATGGTTGGCGGCTTTTTTCTAATCAGTGTAAATTGTCTTTCTTTGGCTAAGTATTTTTTTTATTGGCCTTAAAAATTTTTTATCTTGTTCAACATTTTGTTAATTACAAAAACAAAATGTATTTGTTGCTGGTGTTTTGTAAGTTTACCATTAGGTTGTTTTTTTTTCTATTGTTGTTAAAAGGCAGAAATTAGCTGGCAAGTTTTCCGCAACTGACATTTCTTTCCGTTTTGTATTTTGTTTTCAATTTGTCATGTTGAGTTGAGAGATTTGTTGTTGTTGTTGTTGTTGTTGTTGTTGTTGTCAGAGTAGTATGGTGGCTTATAATTTGTGTTTAATGTAGTCTTAAGCTTCCTGTATGTTTAAGCTTCGGCCACAAATAACAATCATGCAAGTCGTAGAAAAAGTAAGCAAGGAAGAAAGGCCGAAAGCGACAGGCTTAAGCGTGTTGTAAGCGCTTGGCTTAGCACGTGACCCTTTTGGAGGCAACTGTACCTGTACAGAGAAAACATTACAAAACCAAGAAACTAGATAAAACAATTGAACCAATTTAATGGCAAATGTTTACAAAACGTATTAGGTCAAGGCAGAGAAATGCCAGACCGATTCGATTGATAGCTCCGCCCAAGTACTGCTGACCCCCTCCGTCAGTCGGTTACACTCAAATTAGCACAGTCAGAGAAGGCAGCACTCAAAAGTATCTCAGCTGGATTACGTGAGCTGCCACATGTGGTTCCTAATGATTGTTTAACAATTCGTTTACCAAAGTAACACACGGGCAATGTTGTAATTAAGTCGATGGGTCTGTTGGTCTGTTGGTCGATTGGTCTCTCGACTCTGCCACTTTGCCTCATCATGCCCAATGGTCAATGGCACAGAGACAAAGCCAAATAAAGCGTGTCATAAATGGCAATAGTAATTTTTTGTTTTTTTTGGCCCGAGGGCTTCAAGAAATATATACATTTTGTTTTTCTTTCTCGATGGGGAGGAGTGCCACCGTTGAGCATTCAACTAATTCACTTTCATTGTCAGACAAAACGAGCAGAGTTTCTTGCGGTTACCGAGAGATTAATGATGAAAGTTTTTTTTCTTTCTTTCTTTGTTTCTTTTTTTTGCCAACAAAGCCAGCCAATTGCCAAAAATTAAACAACTTTATTGTTATGATAATTTTTTTTTCTTTTTTAACAATAAAACCAACTTTCCTATAATAAAAAAAATATGCCTCTGTAAAGCCAGTTAAATTTTCTAAAAAAAAAAAAAACGAACAAATTTTGATTGGGTTATCGGAGAATTCCTTTCTGAATTTTATTCAGTTTTCTAGCAAGTTCTGGAAGTGGAACTGGATAGTTAATCTACTCATATCTACCTTTCAAAGCTAAGTTGAGGATATTAGATTAATTCTGGTATTTCTTTTCAGAACACAACCCCAGCCCACAGCCTGTCAGGCCATGAAGGACAAGCGTTGCTGTTGGACCCGAGGCAAGGTCCTGGGCGGCAGTTCAGTGCTCAATACTATGCTCTATATACGTGGCAATCGTCGTGATTTTGATCAATGGGCCTCGTTTGGTAATCCAGGCTGGTCTTTTGAGGAAATTCTACCCTACTTCCGCAAATCCGAGGACCAGCGGAATCCGTATCTAGCCCGGAACAAGAGATACCATGGCACTGGTGAGTGACAGTCTTTTATCGTTTGACTCAAATATTTATGTGTATCTGCTCTGTTTAAGGTGGTCTCTGGACTGTGCAGGATTCGCCTTATAATACGCCCATTGGCCCGGCCTTTCTGCAGGCTGGCGAGGAGATGGGCTATGACATTGTGGATGTTAATGGACCCCAGCAGACCGGTTTCGGATTCTACCAGTTCAATATGCGGCGTGGCTCACGTAGCTCCACGGCCAAGTCCTTCCTGAGGCCGGCCAGATTACGCCCCAATCTGCATGTGGCACTCTTCTCGCACGTCACAAAAGTGCTCACCGATCCACACACCAAGCGCGCCACCGGTGTGCAATTCATACGTGATGGACGTCTGCAGAATGTCTATGCCACACGAGAGGTGATCTTGGCAGCCGGAGCCATTGGCTCACCACATCTTATGATGCTCTCGGGCATAGGACCAGGCGAGGAACTGAGCCGTGTGGGCATACCTCTGGTTCAGCACTCACCTGGTGTGGGTCAGAATCTACAGGATCACATTGCCGTGGGCGGCATTGCCTTTCTCATTGATTATCCCATTTCGATTGTTATGAAGCGCATGGTGAATATCAATACAGCCCTGCGCTATGCCATCACTGAAGATGGCCCTCTGACCTCGAGCATAGGTCTGGAGGCAGTGGCCTTTATTAATACCAAATATGCCAATTCCAGTGATGATTGGCCCGATATGAACTTTATGATGACCTCGGCCTCGGTGATGTCCGATGGCGGGACTCAGGTGAAGACAGCCCACGGTCTTACAGATGAGTTCTATCAGGAGGTGTTTGGTGAGGTCAACAACCGCGATGTCTTTGGCATTTTCCCCATGATGTTGAGGCCCAAGAGTCGCGGCTATATTAAGCTGGCCTCCAAGAACCCCCTCCGCTATCCCTTGCTCTATCACAACTACCTCACCCATCCCGATGATGTGAATGTCCTACGCGAAGGCGTCAAGGCAGCCGTGGCCATGGGTGAAACCCAGGCAATGAAGCGTTTCGGAGCCCGTTTCTGGAGCAAACCTCTGCCCAACTGCAAGCATCTGCCGCCCTATACCGACGATTACTGGAACTGTTTCATACGCCAGTACACCATGACCATTTATCACATGTCGGGCACCACCAAGATGGGCCCACCCTCTGATCCCTGGGCAGTGGTAGATCCCCAGCTAAGAGTCTATGGCGTGCCGGGGCTACGTGTTATCGATGCCAGTATTATGCCGACCATCACCAACGGAAATATCCATGCTCCCGTTGTTATGATAGCCGAAAAGGGTGCCGATCTCATCAAGCAGCTTTGGCTGACACCGAGCACGGGTCCGATTATTAAACAATGGCGCACCAAGCGTTCATTCAATACAACAAAACGTTCAATTTCCAACAATGCTACTTTGGCGCCCAACAGGGGGCGTACGATAAGAGTTGAGCAGTGGCCACTGCCCGCGTGGCTTTCGTAGCGACTTTACCAAATTAGTTTTTGGGGCTTTTTCCAAATGGGTATCGCTTTATATATTGGGTAGCGTTTAGTTAGACAATCACTAGAGAGCTTCGGCTCTCCTTACCTCCTCCTTCTCTCCCCTCTGAATCTGTTCTCTTTCTTTCGCTTGCAGGGACTATTAATTTATTAAGCTTAAGTGCTTTGATCCCACTCATTTTGCTCCTCCATCTTGCGCTTTTTTTCCCCAGCTTTGTTTTTAGTCACTTAAGCGCTTCATGTAAATATCGAGTCATTTATTTTATTTGTAATAACTTTTTTTTTGTTTTTTTTTTTTTAATAGAATTTTAAACTCTTGTTGTTTTATTTGTTGTTGTGTTCGGCGCGTACAGTTGAGTACCTCAATTAGTTTGTAAGTTGGATACGAGCAATACAAATACGAAGCAAGCCTTATTAAATTTTAATCATAGAATTTATGTATTTGATGTATGCGAAAAGAAATGTAAGTCAAGTACATTTAAATATGCTATATGAATAAATGAAACGAAATGGATTATTGTATTAAACAAATTATGAAAATGTCTTTTCTTTATTCAGAATGGAAAATATTTATTTTATTTTTTTAATAAAGATCAACATAAACACGAATCGAAGACTATCGGTCTTTTTATCTCTGCACTTAGCCAAGACACAAACCTTCGAACAGTTTTACATTCATAGGTAAAAAACCGCAGCTTATACAGCGGCCAAGGCGCACTCTCTTTCTCCGATTGTAATTTCGAATGAAGCTTAGAAATTTTAATTAAAAAGCTTTTTTCCAAACTTTTAATTACAGAAAAAAAATGAAATAAACTTTTTCCAAATATTGAAAACTTTTAAAAGCTGAGAATTTAATTAATTTAATTGGTATTTCTTTATTTATTTTTCTCTCCTTTTTACTGGGCTGAAAGGATATGTTAAGGTTGTTCCAAGGCGACATTGGAGTTACGCAAGGGTGAGAATGTGAAATGGGTGGAAGCCATAGTTTAAGGGAAAAGGTATACAAGAAAGCTTTGCCTATGTGTGATATTCCAAAGAAGGCATTCAGAGTTACTAAAACTATGTTCAGAGTGCCTGAAAAAGTCCATTTGGACTCTTCTGACCGTCTGTATGACCACAGAGATCCCGGTAACTATGCAAGTAAGAGTAATCAAATTTGGTAAAGTAAATCTACAAGACATGAACAAGGACAAGCTTATAAATTTATCCCCTCTTTCAGCGGAAATGTGTATAGCTTTTGGTATAGCTTACCTCAACCCTCTAAGCACCATAACTTAAGGATAATGTATCTTAATAAGAATTAAAATAAGCGAATTGGTTTGCTCTAGCATATTGAAATATTTTGATCAATACCAAGCTTGGATCCTATCAAATAGAACCATGGAAACCGGAGCTTTCCTCAACTATTTTTTGCTGTCTCCCAGATTTTCACAAGCACTTCAAAATTTGTTCTCTTGGAAAATGAATAGATTAAGGACTTTATCACTCGAATATGTTCAGAAGTTTGGCACTCTTGGCGTATGCTTAATTTTTTACAATCTGGGAAGCCTGTATTCGTAAACTGTTATTTATTTTTCAGTACTCAAACAGTTCAAGCAGCTCAAATAAATCATTCGTTCGCTTGATTCAAACAAATAGTTTCAATTTACGTAAATTTTTATAGTGAGAAATTTTCATTAATTCTTTGTTATTATTTTTGTCGTGTGTGATTTTTCAAAGAACATGGACCGAACCAATGATTTCATACAAAATACAGAAATCCCTATATTGATAAGCAAAACAATCGAGATACCAAAAATACACGTTAGGAAGATAGTGAAAGGCTCACTCAATCGAGAGATTATATAAAATCTCAAGGTATTCTCACTACAGAATACTTATTGGAACTTGGCCATCTGGGATGTGAACAAGCAGATAGAAGAGACAATTAAGTCTCTAAAATTGTCCCCAGTAAGTCTGGCAATTGGTAGCATAAAGTAATACTCAATGAACTGACCAATGAATTACAATTTTTCAGGCTTCAACAAAAGACCAACCGGTTATCAAGAAGATGCGACCTTCTATTAAGCGTGTGCCTAAAAAAAATAAGTTTGGCAGGGAATCTATAAGCCGGCAACATGCCAAAGTATGCGACACATAATCAGGTTAAAAATAAAAAAAACCTGACAATGACAAGGCGCGCCAGAAAGGTGTAGACGGAATTCCCCGACAAATCGAGTATGCCCATAGGAAGCCACTAGTCACTCAACTAAATAGACGAGAACACAAAGCCAAAATACCATCTGAATTCCTGAAACCACATATAAACAAAGTTTCAAAGTCTTTATAATGATTTGTTAATGAAAGCTCAAGTTAAACTAAGTCGACCTCCAACTTGAGTCCCAGACTTGAACCGTCTTGCTGCAAGGTCTTCAAATAAGAAATTCTCAAGAAACCAAAACGGACCAGACAAGCCATGAATGGATTCAAAAATCATCAAGAAATTATAAGTAATTAATTATCATTATCAACTTGAATTAATCATCTCCTTAAAAAGGCCCACAACACTCTCAAGCTGTCTCGGACTCGACTCGGACAGACAGCCCACGCATTTGTGGTTTTTCTGAGTGGACTCGTATCATTTCCACTTGAGAGTTAAGTAATTGGATAGTTCCTCATTGTACGCATTTTCAATGGCTAAGCGGTTTAGGTTAGAAACCCCAACAATCAGCGAACCAGCTAACAATTACGGACTAGCCGAGTCTAAAGTCCCCTCATCATACCTCTTGCTTTCAATCTTTCAACCGCTCAACCGAGCCCACCAAAAGTGTTGAGCTGCATCCAAAGAGAAGCAATTAATGAAAATCCAATTACACCTGATTGAAATTGATTGAAATGGAATTGGTTGAATATTAGAAATTTCCAACGGCCCCCAATGAGCTGCCATTCAGATTAACAGCCCATTAATAAACCTACCGGTGCGTATAGTGTGGGCATTCGGGGTACTTTTGACCAAAAATTAATGAATAATGGATTTTTGGCTGGGGCCCACCCCCTTCTACGTCTTGTCTAGCCAATGGCCAGAGAGTGTGGCCAATGATTTGTTAACAAAACGCATTACAAACTGCAATCGCACAAGTCAAAATAATTAGCTGAAAAAAAGCGTATCGTACATTTTTTCAATCATTTCTTTTTGCCCTAAGAAAATCACGTAAGGCATATGAGCTTCGGTAACTATATAGATGGAGTGTTCGACTTAAGAAGTTTGGAAACAAAAAGGAATACCTTAAGTCCAGAAAATACTAAAGAAGCGAAGGAGAACAAAAAAAAATTATGTAAAAAAAATCAAACCACAAAAAAAAAATACTCAGTCTAGGAAAATGAAATATTAAACTAAAAAAGAAGGGAAGCTAAAACAAAATTTTAAGTAATCTAAAAAAATTGTTAATACCGTTAAAAACTATTTAAAAAATTAAAAAAAAATGAAATTGAAAAAAAATATATTGAAAAAAAAAAAAAATATTCCATAAAGAAAGACTATGAATTTCCAAGGAAGGTCTCAAACTTTACAGGTTATAGAAAAGTCGGCTAGGCCTGAGTCACTAATACTTCTCACTTTGAAGACTTTTTATACCCTTTATCTAGAGGTTAAGGGTATCCTAAGCCGGTGACCATTTATGAGACAAAGAGAACGAAGTGATGGGAAGGAATCCCCGAAAATACCCCCATAGGATCAAGGCTTATAGAAAAGTAGATAGATCTCTGCGTATGAATGTTTAGACAATACTGGACATGTCAGGATCTAGAGCTATCAAACTTGAGATTTGGACCCTTTCCAAGCTTTATCTCCCTTATACACTTTCCTCTTCCTCCCCACTTTTAAAAGAACCTGTTTATTTCTATAGCTCTTAAGTTAGATTCTATTGATTTAAAGCCTTAGCCCATAGGTCTGCCAGAATTGTACAATAGATGGCGCTCTTTACTTTGAGCAAGCTGGTATCAAAGTAATATTCGAATGATAATTTTTATGTGGGTCCAAGGTAAGAGCTGATATTTTGGAATCCTATTTCATTTGCAGAGTATTCCCAGCTCGACCAAGCTCGATTTTGGGCGTCGTGTTGATTTGTTGAAAATTTCTTTATTTTAGGGCCAATAACAAATTGCGGAAATGGCCATAAAAATTACGCACAATAGTACGAGTCTACCAAGAGACCAGCTCTCTCAAGTGCAACGCATAAATATTTATGTTAACCAAAAAAAAAATGGAATCGAAAGACCGAATGAGCGCAATGACCGTCCAAAAATTAAACATTAAAAACGAAAGTTGCATTGGCCGGGCCAAGACAGTCAGCGAACCAGTCTAGGAGGCGGATAGCCCCCCAAAAAGACTTTGCCAAGACTTTGTGCCGGTCGGCTCAGCTGGGTCTCGGCCAGATGGTATAGTCGATTTCATGGCCAAGAGGCTTTAAGCCAACTTCTCCAGCACTTGTTAGCTGTCGGAAGAAGAAGACATTAGAGCCAAAAAATATATACATTTTTTTCTGTTTCTTTTGCGGAACAAAAGCTTTTTTTTTTTTTGGTTTGTTTGTTTAATTTATTTGCTGCTCGTTTCAACCAAGCAATAGTGCCCCCCCCCCCCCCCCCCCCCCCACCTCTTCCATTTGAGAGTGCCACTTGATAAATGATGATACCGCAGATATGTTTTTCAAGTTGTTTGTTTTTGTTGTTGTTGTTGTGGTGACTTTGTGAATTTGCAAGTAAATAGAGTTCAACAGTTTTGCAGCAATTTCAACAATTTTTTTTCATCCTATTCAAATGAAGATTTCTTGGATAAAAACTATGGCTGGGAACTTTGAAACCGAAAGGTGACAAAAGCTAAAGAAAATGTTAATTATTTTATTTTTTATCTTGAAAATTTTAATTTCTTTATTTTGAATGGGAAAATAAAGATTTTCTTATCTTAAAAATAAACTAAAAAAACAAAAGAAGAAAAGTTCAAAAAATAATTTTCATTTTAATTAAAAAAAAGAAGAAGAAGAACAGCTCAGGACTTCTTGCATAATATCGAAAAAAAATTTGGTACAACTTAAAATACCTGAGAGCTTATCTCTTAATCAAACTTTACACACACACAAACACACATGCACACACCAACAGAGAAATGCCGAAAGCTCAGCTTGGAAGTTAACGCAAATCGTAGCACGTAGGCAACGCTCAGGCCAGACGAAACAGGGAATAAGAAGAATTGCCAACTCATGTAAAATGACGTAAAATGTGCAAAGAGATCTTCGAGAAGAAAAAACAGCAAAAGCAAAGAAAAGCTTTACAAAAACAAACAACAGTTTGCTCATCGATGATGAGCGAAACGAAACTGAAACGAAAACGAAAGTGCCAAGAAGCGAGCAGCGCTGACTGCGTCGTCGGCAGCGTCGATGGCAGCGACTTTTACAGTGGTTGTGACCGTGGCCATGGTTAAAAATTTTTCTTCTTGCTTTTGCTTTTTGTTTTTGCTTTTGTTGTCTGTGGATTTCCGATGCCGCTTAGCTTTCATCACGCATTCACTGGAAAGCTTTCTTGAGCCTCACAAAACCAACACCAAAAGCAAAAAAAAAAAGAAAAAAAATAGACCCAAGCTGAGTTTTTACCAGCATTTCTTCATTTCATTGAGCAAAACGAGCTCGTGGCGTGCGTATCAAGCGCAGAGAGCGACGCGTCGCCCAACAAAAAAATCAAATAATCCAATCAATTTGACAAAAGAAAAAAACAAATTTCAAAGTGTTTGAAAAAAGAAAGAGAAGAATAAAAAAAAAAGAATTTTGAAATTTTCTAAAACTTTTGTTAAAGTGTCTATGAGCTCTTCTTCTTCTTATTATTATTATTGTTTTTTTTTTTAACTATTTGTTTTTGTTTGAGTAAGAAAGAAAGAAAAAAAAAGTGGCCACAAAAAAAAAAATATTACAATATTACAATAACAACAACAATAAGAGTGAGCAAAAATGTCTGCCTTAAAGGAAAGTGCCAGACCGTTGCAATCGAAGTGAACAAGGAGAAAGAAAAGGTGAGAGCAAATCAAAAAAATATATATATAAAACAAACTGAGCGAAAGGAAGACAAGCCATAAAAAAGAAAGAGCGCGTAATAGAAAGAGACAGATAGACAGAGAGATGGAGAAAGAGAGGGAAAGAGTGTAAGAGAGGCTTTGCCATGATAAAGAAAAAATTAAGTAAATAAAAGCACAAGCAACTCCTGTTTGAGGCACATCACCCCCCCCCTCCCCCCACTCCACCCCCTTTCACATCAGCCACCGCACCAGAGCAAACCAGCCTTCAATTGCATTTTTATTTACTCCGCTTTTTGAGTGCGCATGCGTATGTGCCTGTGCCTGTGTGTGTGTGTGTGTGTGCGTTTGTTTTTGTGTGCTAATTTTCACTTTTTGGAAAGTATTTCAATTGCTTATATAACCGGACGCCTTCCTCCTCAAAGACTCCGATACCGACACCGATACCGCCCCCTCACCCCACCCCAACCCAACCCAACCCAACCCGGCCAAGACGCGTGCGTGAATTGCATTCGGCTTAAATTCTTGCGTAAGTGACAATTTTTTTGCTCTCACAAAAAACAGACCGACCAAACCAGCTGAGAGAGCCAAATCAAAAAAATTTATATTCCTGGCTTCCTTAAGTTTTATAGAGCCGCCCCAAGCCGCCACCACAGGGAGCTACTTAGTTTGGGAGCACGCTTCACACTTTCTACTGATTCGTTGATGGGGCCCGCCCAGTTTCAGACAGCCCCCAGAAAAGTTCACACCTTTCTGCCAAAAAAAAAAAAAAATCAACTCACACTAAATAAATAAAAAATAAAAACTATTATACATTTTGTGCACGTCTTGGCCATTAAATAACAACAAATACAACAACAACAAAAGCGAAAATAAAAATTATTATAATAGAAATAAAATGGCAACAACAAATTATCAATCATTTGCCGTAAAAATAAAACAATTAAAAGCTAAAAAAAAAAAATATACAAATTTTTTTTTGGAGACCAGAAAATAATTTAACCCTTCAGCCGACCCATCTGGCATTTTTGATGACACTCAGCTTCGCTTTTGGTTGTAGCTAAAAATTTAACCCATTTTTTAGACTCTTTTCGAAGAAAAAGGAGTCTATTCACTTTGCTCTGATGTTTGTAACGCACAGAACCAAACATCGTAGACCCACAAAAGTTACATCTAGAATACTTAGAATCACTAGAGGAGTCGATATAGCCATGTCCGTCTGTCCGTCTGTCCGTCTGTCCGTCTGTTTCTATGCGATTTACTCCGTCGTCTTAAAAGCTATATTGCTGAAACTTGGTATTTAGCCTTCTTTTTTACCTAGGTAGTACACTAGTTTGAATCGGTCGGATCGGACCACTATATCATATAGCTGTCATACGAACCTAAATCGGTTTAGGCAATAACTTCCACATTTATTATCCGATCCTTTTGAAATTCGGCATGCGTATGTTTTATATAACGATAGATAATTGTACCAAATTTTGCCCGGATCGGATGACTATATCTTATAGCTGTCATACGAACCTAAATCGGTTTAGGCAATAACTCCCACATTTATTATCCGATCCTGTTCAAATTAAGCACGCATATGTTTTTTATAGCAATTAATATATTTACCAAATTTCGTAAGGATCGGACTACTATATCATATAGCTGCCATACGAACCTAAATCGGTTTAGGGAATAACTCGCACATTTATTGACTGATCTTTTCAAAACTCGGCCAACACGTTTTCTACATAAATATACGCGTTTGTACTCAATTTTATTAAAATCGGACTACTATATCATATAGCTGTCATACAAATCGAAATCGGCCCTATTAACTGACCAACACCGTTCATGTGATTTACAGCAGAAACAACTTCGAAAAGAGTCTGTAATCTTCGGCACCCCGAAGATAACGTTGGGATTTTTTTTTTTTAAGAAATTATTAGAAATAATTTAAGCTTGGTTTGATTTCATTGAAGGCTAAAAGGGACCCTGGGAAACTTGTGAGTTGAGACGATCCTTTTGGCGTAGAGCGTGACTGTACTTCTGACTAGCTGGAGCTCTTCAATTTATTCGAGAGTTGGCCTCATCTTGATATATATTTCATATTTTATCACCGAAAATATTGTCAAAAATCCAATTTTGAAATCAGTAAATAATCCTTTATTTGACTGGTATAAAATCGGTCTTTATGCTTGCGGAAAATTGCAAACTAGATTTACTTAGGTCTCAATCAGACTTTATATTGTTTACATATTTGGAAGAAGAAAATCATTCAGAAATTTTAATGAATTATTTATTTTTACCTTAATTTAAAAAGTAATAAGAATCTATACTTATTTCATAACGATTCAATTTTTTTTAAGGAGTTTTTTAAATATTTTTTTTTTTTATTTTGGAAAAGTCAAATTTTTCATAATTTGCAAAAATGCTCTTAATTATCGACTCAATTCTTATTAGGAATTAAAAAAAAAAAATTTTATTTTGGAAAAGTTAATATTTTCATAATTTGGAAAATCCATTTAACTATCCACTCAATTCTTTTTATGAATTTTTTAAAGATTTTTTTTTTTTTGTAAATTGAAAAAGTCAATTTTTCATAATTTGGAAAATGCTCTTATTTTTTGAAAAAATTATTTTTTTTTAAATATTTTTTTATAAATTCAATTGAGTTTCTTTTTTATAGATTTTTAATTAAAATATTAATTTTCATTATTTAAAATTTATTAATTATTTTTCATCTGTCAATAATTATTTTCTAACCAAATCTTTACAAATTATTTCAAATAATTTCGATCCCAAAAACAAATTAAGTAATAAGAAGAAAAAAACCTGAGCCCATAGAGGGTTAAAGCCATTCAGTTAAACTTGTTACATTTCAAATCAGATGGAATCTTTGTGGCAATTTTCTTACTTCATTTTTTTGGCTAAGCAAAAAAAAAAAACAAAAAAAAAAAAATAGAGAGACGGAAATGCCATAATCTCAGATCGTTTTTATTTAATTCCATTTCCGTTTCGAAGATATTAAGAAAACTAAATGAATATCGACAGACTTTCCAAGCCTCGGGCATGACTAAACACTCTAGGGAAAGTGACAAAATGATTAACTGGTTTGCTCTAAAAATAAAAAAAAAATAAAAATTATAAAAACAACCAAAAAAAAAAAAAAAAAATGTAAGACAACCCAATTTAAATTACACAAAAAAAATAAAATGAACAAATAAATAAACAAATATGAGAAATATGTAAAATCTTGAATCGTAAATCTAAAAGATCTCAAAGTGATTATAATATTTTTCATATTTTCCAAAGGCTAAAACAAGCCATGAAAAATCATAATTAAAACCTGCCAAATTTTTTAATTGTCTCTCATAAAACCAAAGCAAGCAACCCAGAAAGAAGAAGAAGAAGAAGAAGCCAACCGCGCATAACAATGGGCAAATAAAAAATTTCTCAGCACAAGTGTAAATTGCATAATAATTATAATAATGAATAACAAACAAAATGTACAAACAACTCAACAACAACAACAACAACCAAAAAAGATCAACTCGATTGCAGCAACAAAAAAAAAATAATAATAAAATAAAAAATATTCAACCCAAAACCAAAATGATGTAAAGTGAGAAAAAAAAGAAGGCAAATAAAACCGAGCAGACCGAGCAAACCGGGCGAACCAACGAGTCGTCCAAATAAATGAAAATCCAAAGCAAAACCAACCCGGTCAACATTTCAGGTCTTCTCCGCTTTTTGGCCCTTTTTTTATTATCATTTCTTTATTTTTTCTTTTTAATTCCCACTTGTGCGGATCTTCAACGGTTTGTCAAGCACATAAAGAGCCCAACAAGTGCGGAGGCTGTGTACCAAACGACTCACGACTTTTTAATACTCTTCACAAGAAATTGGAGACTACTCTCTTTTCAAGATTTCATTGAAAAAATAAAAAAATTATTTTGTTCTTGTCAAAGCAAAAGTATTTTTCCTAAAATTCTCCTAAAATTTCTCACAAAAAAAAATAATAATAATTTTTTGAAAGAAGAGATGCATTTTTTTTTATATTTCTCCTTAAATTTCTCAAAAATAAAAATAAATGATTTAAAAATAATTTTTATTATTTTTCAAAGAAAACTATTTTTTTTTATATATTTCTCCTTAAATTTCTCAAAAAAAAAAAAAATTATAAAAATTATTTTTAAATCATTTATTTTTATTTTATATTTTGTTAAAATTTGTAAGTGATTTTTTGTTTCTTTCAGGTTTTTTTTTTGTTTTTTATTTGTCCTTAGAAATATTATTATTTTGTTAAATTTGAAATATTTATGTTGTGTATCAATTCTTCATTAATTAATTATTTTTGATTAATTTGAAATATTAAAATTATTTATTAATTCTTTGTGGGTTTTATATTAATTGCATTTTTAACTTATTTTCTTAGAATATTTGTATTAAGCAGAATGCTAAGCTATTTTTTATATAAATTAGTTTAAGCTTATTTTTTTATTTCTTTTAACGAATAATTAGTTACTTTTAGATATTATTTTTTCATGTTATTAATATGTCATGTTTTTTTTTTTATTAATTTAAAAATGTAATTAATTTATTTTTTTAATTTCTGCTAAATTTTCTTTTTATTTATAATTTTATTTTGTATTTTTTTCTTTTTTTATAATTATTATTTTTATTATTTCTGCTCAAATTAATTTTCTTTTGTATTTTATTCTATGCATTTTTTAACTATTATTTTATATTATTTTTATAATTATTATTATTATTATTATTAGTATTATTTATATAAACTTTGTATTATATTTAACTGCATTATTTGTTATCATTAATTTTTTTATATATTTATCGAGCTATTTCTTTTTTTTTAACTATTTTAATTTTAAACGAATCTTTCGCTCATATCTTTTTGTTTATATTATTTTAAATTATTTTAATTTCTTTTTTTAGTCTTATAAAATTTTTAATATATTTTTTTTTCATATAAAAAATATTTTTTTATTTCGTTTGCTTATTTTTTTTTTTAATAATTTATTTTTTTCCCGCTTTTTTTTAATATAATTTTGTATAATTAATTAGTTACTTGTTTCATATATTTGATCTTAATCAAAATATTTGATTTCAAGTAAAACAACAATAATTATTCAAAAAATAAATCCCAAGACTCCCAGTAATTGCGAGATACTCTAAGCTGCCCAAAATTCACAGGGTAAATAAAACAAAAATCGAATCAAAATTGAAAACGTTAGTTTGCTTTGATTACGTCAAAAGGCCGCACCGCTAGTTGGGCTAAATTTTGTTATTTCTTTATAAAATGCATATGGCATTGTTGTTGTTGTATCTCATTTTTATTTTGGTATTGATCTGCCCTAAATCAGAGATGGACAGGCACCGTCAATCGGCCAAGAGCCCGAGGGCTCTTTTTTTTGAGGGGTTTTTTGTTTTGCCATCGATGATTTTTGATTACGGCTCTCTGCGTGGTTGGATTAGCGTTGCATTTTTTGGGAAGTTGTTCAAATTGTTGTTGTTGTTGTTGTAGTTAGTGGTTTGATTGTTGCTTTAGTGGTTTCTGGCTGGCGTTGGCAAACGTTTTAGGCACCGTTGGAGTGTCTCGCATCGACGTCGTCGCCGCAGCCGCCGCCGCCGTTGTTGTCGTTGTTGTCTTCGTTGTTGTCGTCGTCATTTTTGTGTTGATGTTTGTTGTTAACGGTTGTAAAAATCTGTATTTGTTTTTATGTTTTTATATATATATACAGATAATATATATGGTATATAATTTTTTTTTGTTTGGCCGCCATTCAGTTAGATGGCAACCGTCAAACCGTTGAAACGCGCTACAAAAATCATTATTGGTGACCAACATAAAATCGGCCAAATTGATTTTTTATTATTTGCACGCGTTTATCAAATATTATTTTCGGGTAATTAAATAATAATAATAAAAAAAGAAAATATCTATTTAAATAAAAAATTAATATTCCAACGAAAAAAGATTTTTAATTTGAAAAAAAAATTTTTTTTTTGTTAAAAGTGTTTTTAATTTTTTATATGAAATTTAAAAAGTGTTCAAAAGGAAGAGCAGAGATCAATTTAAATGCCAGCTCCCGGACTAAACTGTCTGAGACTTCCTCCACCCCGTGTATCGTGCATTTTGGCTTTCACTCATTGCAACAGACCAAATGTGTGTGTGTGTGTGTGTCTCTGTGTGTGTAAGAGTTGATTTAAGCCACGACAAAAAAAAAAGCGACAGAAACTATTGGAAAATCCGCCAAGCCATTGGGCAATTAAAGGCAAACAAAACAGAGCAAAACCAGGCAATATTGCAACAAACTTAACAAAACAACAACAACAACAACAAAAGCAACAACAGCTTAAAAAAAAAAACATCACCAGCTGCCACAACAAAAAATAACAAAAATTGCATTTACAGAAAATTGCCCACTTGTAAAGTTTATGTTTTTTTTCTGACTGAGTTGGACTTGGTTTGCAGGAGGAGGATGAGGAGGAGAGGGAGGAGAGGAGAACGAAATGTCCACTAGTTTTCCGGCCAGGCGATGTTATGGCATTGAACTTGAAAAACTTGAAAAACTCAAGCCCAACTTCCACTTTTACTCTAACCGGCTGCTCTGACTATTTCTCAGCCAGTCTAATGAGATGCATTTTTTTTTTTATGGCCAAAATAAACATGTGTCTCTGTGTGTGTGTGTGTGTGATTTGTTAGAGACATAAATGTTGACATCATTTGTGTTCGTCCATTACGATTTGATAACGTTTTATTTATTTAATTTGTGTGCGTGTGTGTGTGTGTGTGTGTTGTGGGGGCCGCCGACAACTTGCGAAAAAATGTAAACAAGTTCGTTGCCTAAGTCTTTTGTTTTGCCCAACCGTGTGTGAGAGCCTCTTCAACGTGGTCTTTCTGTACAAATGTCTGCGTGCGTGTGTGTGTGTGTGTGTGTGTGTGTGTTGTAAATCATTAAAAGACAAATTTTTGGCATTGTCTAAGCTGACAGGTGCGCCGCTTAGCTATGCAAATTGCGCCTGCCCAATTGGTCAATTCTCTTTTAAAATTGATTAAACTGTTTTCGTTGTTGCCGCTACTGATCGATTGCCACAGACTTGTCATAAAGGCGGGGGCTGCTGCTGCCGCTAAATTCATCTGTTTTTTTTTTATCTGTCTGTGTGTGTGTGTGTGTGTGTGTGTGTGTGTTAGTGGTTTTTGAGTTGCTTCCGCAAAGCGCTCGAGCGTCTCAAATTGCTGCAAGCATTTTTCATTTGTTGCTGCAATTTAACAACAGCTCGAGCAACTGTTTTGGGCGGAACAATGGACACGTTTTTGCTTTGTCTGTATGTGTGTGTATTTTTTTAAGCTTTTCTGCATTAGACAAATTTTCAAACAATCAAAACTCATTTATTTCAAACCAATTTGCTCATTCATCTAACTATAGTCTCGTCTTCTTCTTCCTCTTTTCACATGATCTTTATCTGATTATATAGATACAACCACTTAGCACCATGAAGACATGAAGATCTTGTTTTTTTTTTTTTTTTTTGGACGAAAAGTTAAGCCAATGTTAAATTGATTTTGTTGGCAGAAACTTCGAGAGAAACTTTCCAGGAGGTCTCTGATTTCGACCTATATGATTCAGGAATGAATCGGCTAAGTAATCCCTAAGCTTCCATAGACCTAGGAAGCTTACAACTCTTATTCCGTGTCTCAGGTTCTGAAATTTCTCGACTCCCCAGGAGGTCTCTGGATTTGGCTGGGGACTTAAAATTCTTTATGGAACAGGAACGACCTACATGCTTTTTTTTTTTGTTTTGATGAAGAATTAAACAGTTTTTTTCTGTTTCGAAATTTTAAACTGATTTCGTTGGCAGAAACTTCGAGATTTTTCGAGGATGTTTATGAATTTTGGCAGGCTTTAGTTGCTTTATGGTTCGGGAATGAATCGGCTAAGTAATCCCTAGGCTTCCATAGACCTAGGAAGCTTATTCCGAGTCTCAGGTTCAGAAATTTCTCGACTCCCCAGGAGGTCTCTGGACTTGGCTGGGGACTTAAGGTTCCTTATGGTTCCAGGAATGATTTGCTTATAGTTTAGTTATTTTAAATATCTAAGAAAGCTTTTGAATTTAACTCAATCATTCCGAATATAAAAATATTCATATATATATTTTTTAAATTTCCCAGAAAATATCTCAATTTGACTAGTTTGAGTATTTGATTCTCTTGTTGCTCAGATATGACATGGCAAGTGCTTGACTATATAGAAAGTATAAGAAACTTTCAGATCTTTAAAGCTTCTCGATTTTACTTGGATCTATTCGAATTGCCAGTTTTGGCTTAAGAAGTTTTAAAGAAATCTCAGGGCTAGGTTAGGAACTTCTTGCTCTAAGAATTAGTTCCTTAATGGCTCCGGCCTTCCTTTTTTTAGAACTGGTTCTCTGGAGATTATCTAAGAAATTTAAAGAACTTGAAACTTAAAAACTAAAACTTTTTTCACCATTTCTGTATCTTTTTGCAGTTTTCCCATATTGTGACGCCGTCTTAGGTGAAATATGGGCCAAGAGATATCTCAGCAACAACAACAACAGCAACAGCAAAATCATCAGAATAAATGCAACAGGCGACCACAACAGCAGCTGCCACATCGTAAAGGCTATATACCCGGCCAGACCAGCACCCACACCCACCAGCACAACAAAGACCACCTTGTCTATACATCCTCGAATATATCCACCAGTTCCTGTTCCACCGACGACTACGAAAATCACAACTATCGCTTGCGCCACAAATACAATCTGAGCAAACAGACCTACGAGAGAACCAAAATTCTATCCAATACCAGCGGTTCCAGCACCAGCACCACTAACTCCTCCAACCAGGCACACGCCCAATCGCACTCGGATACTGATTCGCATTACGCCAAGATACAGGGCATCGGCGGTGGAATCGGCAATACTGGTAAATTCCTGCAACGTCACAGTTACGCCAGTCCACGTTCCCAGAGCTCCGATAGCGGCATCTATAATTCCTCCTGTCATTGTTCCTCACTGTCTTCGTTGTCGGCGGTTTCCAGCTCCTCCGCCAGCTCGACCAGCGGTTGTCCCTCTTCCCTGCTGTCGAACAAGTCGAGTCGCTCGCTGGACAAACAGAAGCACTATCTGAGTCATCATTTGTATATTAAATCCTATCTGGACATATTGGAGGAAGACGAACGGGCCCGGGCCCACTTCAAGTCGGCACGTCCCGGTGGCATACGAAATTATACCCCAAAGATTTTGGCCGGCGGCTCGGGTGAGTCCACCACTAGTTCGACTCTTTCGGCTAGTGCTCCGGCTGGTGGCTACGCTGGATATTCCAGTAAGCAGGCCCAACAACAACAACAGCAACATTTGCGTAAACATTATCACGAAGATCCCTGGATTTGACAATTACTGAAACATGGCGTTTGGAACAATGACGTCTTTACTTGGCATGATACCACTGTTGGCGATAGGCATGAACTATTATCGCTATCAAAGCGTCGATCCCGAGAACAAGGTTCAGGAGCCCACAGTCGTGAGTATCAAATCATTAATAAAAAAAAATATATATAGTCTGATTTATGCCTTTCCAGATACGTCGCCAGTATGATTTTGTGGTAGTGGGAGGCGGTTCAGCCGGAGCTGTGGTGGCCAATCGTTTGAGTGAGGTGCGGAATTGGACTGTACTCCTGCTGGAGGCTGGCGGTGATGAGACTGAAATTTCCGATGTGCCAGCCCTGGCTGGTTACTTGCAGCTAACCGAATTGGATTGGAAGTATCAGACCACGCCCTCGTCCACCCGTCAATACTGTCAGGCCATGAAGGGTGATCGTTGCTTCTGGCCCAGGGGCAAGGTCTTAGGTGGCAGTTCTGTCCTCAATGCCATGGTCTATGTGCGGGGCTCTCGTAATGACTACGATCACTGGGCCGAGCTGGGCAATCCGGGTTGGTCCTACCGAGAGATACTCAAGTATTTTCTCAAATCCGAAGATGTGCGAAATCCGTATTTGGCCAAGACACCCTATCACGAAACTGGCGGCTATTTGACCGTTCAGGAGGCACCTTGGCGCACCCCACTCTCCATAGCCTTCCTCCAGGCCGGCATGGAAATGGGCTATGAGAATCGAGATATCAATGGGGCCCAGCAGACTGGATTTATGCTAACCCAAAGCACCATACGACGCGGAGCTCGTTGCAGCACTGGCAAGGCCTTTATACGTCCGGTCAGACTGCGAAAGAATCTGGATGTCTTGCTTCATGCCGAGGCCACACGCATTATCATAGACAAGGATAAGCGCGCCATTGGCGTGGAGTATCTCAAGTCTGGACGCAAGCAGGTGGTCTTTGTCAGACGCGAAGTCATCGCCAGCGCCGGGGCCCTCAACACACCGAAGCTGCTCATGCTGAGCGGCATTGGCCCGGCCGAGCATTTGCAAGAGCATAATATACCAGTGATTTCCGATCTGCCCGTGGGCAATAACATGCAAGATCATGTGGGCCTTGGCGGTCTCACATTTGTGGTAGATGCCCCGCTAACCGTGACACGAAACCGCTTCCAGACCATACCCGTCTCCATGGAATACATTTTGCGCGAACGCGGACCCATGACCTTTTCCGGAGTGGAGGGCGTGGCCTTTGTCAATACCAAATTCCAAGATCCCTCCGTGGATTGGCCCGATGTTCAGTTTCATTTCTGCCCCAGCTCTATCAATTCGGATGGCGGCGAGCAGATCCGCAAGATACTCAATCTGCGCGATGGCTTTTATAATACTGTCTATAAGCCTCTGCACAACAGCGAGACTTGGTCGATACTGCCCCTGCTCCTGAGACCGAAGAGCACGGGCTGGGTGCGTCTCAATTCGAGAAATCCCCAGCAACCGCCCAAAATCATACCCAACTATTTTGCCCATCAGGAAGACATCGATGTCCTGGTCGAGGGCATCAAGCTGGCCATTAATGTTTCCAACACCCAGGCCTTTCAACGTTTCGGCTCACGGTTGCACAATATACCCCTACCCGGCTGTCGTCATTTGACCTTCCAATCGGATGCCTATTGGGCCTGTTGCATCAAACAGTTCACCTTCACCATTTACCATCCGGCTGGGACCTGTCGTATGGGTCCCAGCTGGGATGTCACCGCTGTGGTGGATCCCCGCCTTAGGGTCTATGGTGTCTCGGGTATACGTGTGGTCGATGCTAGCATCATGCCGACCATTGTAAATGGCAATCCTAATGCTCCGGTAATTGCCATAGGCGAGAAGGCTTCCGATATGATCAAAGAAGATTGGGGAGCTCGAAAAGTGCCCGCACCTGCGGCTGGTTAGATCAACCACCAGAAACAGCAATTCTAAAACGCCAGGCTAACGAATCTTTCAAGCTTATGGAAAAACCCTAAGCCCCTGCCCTGCTCGTGGCGAGGAAATGCGCGCCAGTCTTTCACCACCATAATGACGTTAGTTAGTTTTGCTCAATGTCTTTCGCTAATTTCAACTAGTCAAATGTTACATTTTTTTTTATCACACTCTGTATTTTATTTATATTATACTTATGATTATTTTTA
The DNA here is from genome assembly GCA_037075145.1 of Scaptodrosophila latifasciaeformis. Taxonomy (NCBI): domain Eukaryota; kingdom Metazoa; phylum Arthropoda; class Insecta; order Diptera; family Drosophilidae; genus Scaptodrosophila; species Scaptodrosophila latifasciaeformis. The sequence goes on from JBAMCM010000073.1 coordinate 6,312,084, forward strand.
ATATAATTTTTTTTTTTTTTTGCCTAATTTCTTTGTAAGTGTAAAATATGTTTAACAGTTTTGTTATTTTTAGCTTATATATTTTTTTTTTTATGTATTTGAAAATATAAATAATTTATTTTGTTTAAATAATTATTGTATGATATATATAAAAAAAAACCAAGAAGATTAAATAAAAGAAAAGCTAATTTTTTTTTTTTGAAGCAGCCCAAAAGTAGACTTCAATTTATTTTAAATGATCAAAACTATTTAGCCAAGACACAAACCAGCAGAGGTGAAGCACAAAGCTCACCCAAAATGGACTTGAAAACTTTAACCCTTTCGGTGAGGTGAAAGTTGATTTGCGAATTGCGTGAATTTTTGCCCAGTCATTTCATTTAGTCAGGCAAGTCATTTTGCTTAGTTAGTTGGACCCCACAGTCCAGCATGATCGATGAGCTGTCAACGCTTTGAGCTCATTTGACAGCTGACGTCGCTGTTGCTGTTTCTGCCACTGCCGCTGCTTTGGGCCCTCTTTTCGCTTTGGCATATATATTTATTTAGTTATGAGATTTTGGGCTCTCCTTTGTTGGCTTATTTTTATGTTATGGCCAGCTCTTTGTTGCACTGATTGCGGCGCAAAGCTTAACCCCTTTCAATCGAGAAGTCAATCGATTAAGGCTTTTTGCAGAAATTGGTTTTGTTAATCTCAATTTTCAGAGAGTTTATCTCACAGGATTAATTTTTTAATAAAAAAAATATTTATGAATTCATTTTTTTTTATGATAGTTTTTTTATAGCTTTGTTATATATTTAGGAAAAAAACGGTAAGAGGAAATTTAACTTTTTATTTATGAGAAAAAAAAATCAAAGAAAATTACAAAAAAAAAAAATTATTTTTTATAAATTCTGCCAAGGTTAAATATATCTTGAATTGGTCTTGAATATATCTTGCATATATCCTGAATATATCTTAACTTGTAATTTGAATATTCCTGTTAATTTTAAGAAACTTTACCAATGTGTTTAGCTCAAGGCACAAATTTGCTTACCTGAAAAGAAAATAGAGTAAAAAAATTATAAGTAAAATTTTGGAAAATTTTTTTAAAAAGTTTTAATTATTTATATTGCCTAAAAATAATGAATTTGTTAAAAATAAATAGTTTTTGAAAAAAAAAAATTCCAAGGTCTTTGAAAGAAGTTCAAGTTGGGTTAACATGGCGATTTCTGTTGGGGTCTTTAGGAGATTTTTGTTTTTTGCGATTGTCGAGTCGCTGGGTTGCTTCCGTAATTCAACACTCATAACGACAACAATAACAACAACAACAACAACAAAACGCGCACAGCAGTAGCCACAAATTGAGGCAGTCACGAGTTTGAGGCAAAGATTTGATGACGTTGACTGAGGCGCTGAGCCGCTGAGTCGCCGTGGCCGGTGGCAGTTGGCTAAGACGGTGTCTATTGGCCTGGCCTGGTCCATGCCCCCAAAAAGTGATTTGACTTGATTATGGCTTCCATCGAGGGCGTTGGTAGACTTTTGGTGTTAAGGGGGCGTGGCAGTTGAAATTATTCTCTTCCGTGATATTTACTGTATATTTTTTTTATGCAATTGACTTCTTCTTTTTTTGTTGTTATTTTTTGGGTTGTCTCGTAATTATGCCAAGGTTAAAAACACATTTAACCAATTTGGATTTGCACATTTCGTTCGACAAGGCACGTTTTCTTTCGTAGGTGCCAAAAAGCAATTGACCAAACCAGCCGTCCGCCTTCGAGTCCACACACGTCCAGCTGAATTAACAACACACGGCTAATCCGTTTGATCAACAATACAAAGATTATTTGTAATTTTTTTTTGCAATATTACAATTTGACATGGTAAAGATACGAATACATCGATTGCCCGATTCGCATCGAGTAATAAAATCAAATATCGTTTGCCATTGTTTATTTTGGTCGTTGGTCTCGTTTTGTTTCTTTTCGAAGTCATAAAGCACCCAAAGTGTCTGGGGATTATATAAATGTTAACTCCCTCCCTCACTTCATTCCTCTGGACAAATATTTGATTTGATTTTAACGAAAATAGCAAGTCATACCTGGCCATGCTGATAGTCCAGCCATCGATCACCCCACAGCCAAGACCAAAACGAAATTGAAACGATGACGACAGTTTTATATATTTCTTTTTTTTCTTATGCGTACGTGCCACATTGAAATGGAAAGTGTTATGCGAAACACACAAACACACAAAACAAATAAAAGCTAAAGCCAAACCAAAGTCAAATAAACACACACACACACACAGACAGATAGATCGGAGTGCCTATGACAAAGAGTTCCCCACATGGAGACAAACCGAAACCGTTGATACCGCCGAGATGATGACACACTAAAAATACAAAGACAGTATAGGGGGAACTGTCAAGTGCCTGTGGTCAGTGCAACCAAATGGAGAGACAGAGACCGCCTCAACCGGGCTGGCAAACGAATTTAGGTCATTAATCGACTTACGGCACGCTGAGTTGTTTGTTTTTTGTTACGGGGGAGAGTGAAGTCAAAGCAATGAACCAACATATAAAATAGTCCATTACAATTTGTGGGCCAAATGACTGACCAACTTAAAGGTATACCTTTTGTCAGACAAAGCCAAAGACAAATTATAGTTAATCGTTCTCACATTTGCACAATTCAAATAACCCAAAGGCATATGGGAATATGAGACTATGAAGAACCCAAAAGAGTAACTGAACTAAGCAATTTGGAAATAAACTTTTTGTCAGGGAAAGACAAAGAAAACTTATCGTTAATCGATGGGGAAAATGGGCCATTTGAAACGATTAAAATAATCGAAATATCTGTGGAGATTTGAGGCCAAAAGAGTTCGATACTTAAACGTCAAAAATAGACAAGGAAAAATATCGTTAATCAGTGGGAATATGTTCCATTTTTAACGATTCAAATTATCCAAAGATCGGTGGGAATTTGAGTCCATAAGGAGCCCAAAGGAGTAACCGATCTAAGCAATTTAAAAATATACTTTTCGTCAGGGAAAAACAAAGAAAACTTATCGTTAATCGATGGGGAAAATGGGCCATTTGAAACGATTACAGTAATCGAAATATCAGTGGAGATTTGAGGCCAAAAGAGTTCGATAATTAAACGTCAAAAATAGACAAGGAAAAAATATCGTTAATCAGTGAGAAGATGTTCCATTTTTAACAATTAAAATAGTCCAAAGATCGGTGGGAATTTGAGTCTATAAGGGGCCCAAAAGAGTAACTGAACTAAGCAATTTGGAATTAAACTTTTTGTCAGAGAAAGACAAAGAAAACTTATCGCATATCGATGAGAAGATGCTTCATTTTCAATGTTTAAAATTATCGAAATATCAGTGGAGATTGAAAGCTTTTTGCCAGAGAATGACAAAGAAAACTTATCGTTAATCGATGAGAAGATTCTCTATTTTCAACAATTAAAATAATCTAAGATTCTGTGGAAATTAGAGTAACCGATCCAAGCGATAGGTATAAGGAAAAACCTATTGTTAATCGATGAGAAGATACTCCATTTGGAGCTGATAAAATAACCCAAAGGCCTGTAAGAATTTGAGGCTCGGAATCGAACAAAGCCTCATTGTATTTATCGATAATTTCTAAAGCAACTCAGGAGGCAACTGTACTTTATTTTAGTTATTTTAAATACTCCAATGGAAGCGTTCATTTAATAATACTTTTTTTATCCCAAAAGTTATGAAGTCTCCAGAAATAAAAAACCAAGAAAAGGGCATTCGAAATTTCTGTCCATTTATTAACCAAAAGAGGAAAACTTGGGTTAGGCCTGTGTCAGATATGTAAAGAGATGCATTGTTTTTGTAACAAAATGTATAAAAAAAAATGTTATAACAAAAGGCCTGAAATTGCCAAGCCAAAGTCCACAGGTTTTAATGATGGTGGTTACACGTTTATTAACTCGATAGATACTCGAGTATCTTTTGGGAGAGTCAAGTGCTTTGAGCCTATATATATTACATATAAATCAACTCAACTCAACTGAAATCAAGCCCAACCTCAACTCAATTCGGTTTTGACTGAATTTGAGTGGAATCGAAATGGACTAAGCCAAACCAAAGCCAAATAGCCAACGTGATGTCGAACACATCACCCATTTCAGTCAAGTCAACTCGACCAAACTGGCGATGGTTATTTCGTTGAATAGTATAAAAAAAAAAAAAAGAAACAAGAGATGGCGACGATTGCCTGAGATTGAATAATGTCTCTTTAATTTCGGTTAATTATGCCCCAGCACTCAACTCGGTCTCAAAATCGAATCGAATCCAACCATTCCAACCATTCAGCCAGTCAGCCACTGAGCCATGTAATTTCAATTGCAATCATCGATGGTCTCTGGTGTGGGTAAGTGACTGACTGACTGGCTGGCTGACTAACTGACTGGCGGGGTGGGGCTCTCTTTGAGTCTGACATTGTCAAAATTCAAGCCGTTGCAAACGTTTACGTCATAGGCAGCTAAATTTTTCTGCCCGTCCAAGAAGGTGTTGGCTTGTCATACAATTTTGGCAGCTTGGATTTTTTCTTTTCTTTTCTTTTAATTTTTTATTATTTTGACTGTTTAGTTTTTTTGAGTGTCTGGTGGGGCCTCACGTAGGCCAGTCACTTCCTAAGACTTTGCTTAAATCGGTTCAAGTTGACCCCAAAAATGAATGGGCAGAAGTGTTAAAATCTTTCTAAGACTTTGCTTTTGTTTTTTCGCTAGTTCGGATTGCCCAATTAGTGGTCAATGAACTCGGACAAGTAACGCTTCAGTTAGCTAATTTTTTCTCCCCTCATTTTTATTTTGAGGCGCGCGAAAATTAACCCATCGTCGAGATGTGGAGGTCTTAAGAGAGATGTCAGGGAAGCTGTAAAGATAAGGAGAGGAATACCACAAACTGATTGGGGAGGTCTTAAAAGAGATCTCAGGAAGTTAGGAAATCTTTTTGGATTATAGAATCTATATTTATCTGAAGCTATATAGATAAGGAGAGGAATACCTCATGTCGTCTTAAGAGAGATATCAGGGGAGCCAAGGGAACTCCTTTGATTATATGTAGTATCTATGTTTATCTGAAGCTGTAAAGACTTTGGAGGGCTTAAGAGAGATGTCAGAGGAATCAAGGGAGCTCATTGGTTTATAGAATCTATATTTATCTGAAGCTATATAGATAAGTAGAGGAATACCCCATGTCGTCCTAAGAGGTCTTAAGAGAAATATCAGGGGAAACAAGAGAACTCTTTGGATTATATAATCTATGTTTATCTGAAGTTGTAAAGATTTTGGAGCACTTAAGAGAGATGTCTGAGGAATCAAGGGAACTCTTTGGATTATAGAATCTATATTTATCTGAAGCTATATAGATAAGGAGAGGAAACCCTCAAATTGATTGGGAAAATGAATAACTTATTTTGTTCTGTTTTCTATTTCTATCTTGTAGATCTAGAAAATACCACTAAGCTAATGGAGTTTACCCAGATTTTTATATTAATAATGTTTCTAAGTCTTACTTGATCAGATTGTGAAAATTTTGGGAAATATTTTTGCGCAAACTTTTAAATGACCAAAATAAATTTTCTCTAAAATTTCAGCTTGAAGAAGTATCAATCAAAATCTTTGGAATCTTTATGGGGTTAACTGTGAATATAAGTTAAAAGTTGTCATTAAATTGAAAGAAAAACAACACCAACAACAACAGCAACAACAAATGGATTACAAGTTTTTTTTGCTCATTTTGGGCTGCCCTAAACGACATTTCGATTTGGCTAGTTTGGTCTGGTTTGCTGGGTTATTTACAAGGTTTCCTGGCCTTGCCAAGACGCTTTATTTCCTGCTATCCCCCGCCACCTCCACCTTCTGCAGCTTCAAACAAATTGCTTAAAGTCTAAAAGAGGGAAATCTTGAAAGGAAACCAACAACAACAACAACAACAACAGTTACTACGGACTCAACAGGCACTTGAATTTTTAAATTGTGTACTACAAAAACAACAACAACAGCAACAAACAAAAAAAGTCGATCCAACCAAAATCCAAAAAAATAAAAAAAATTGCCAAAGCGAAAGCATTTTTTCAAGCAGAGCAGTTGCCTTTTTTCGCTGCATTTCACATTTCTTTTTTTTTTTTTAATTTGCTGCAAAAATGAAATGGTAAAATAATTTTTATTTTTTGAAGTACCCAAAAATCCCTCTCCCAGTTGAGCACTAATTGCACTTTAACACCAAAAAAAAAAAAAAAATGCGAGGTAAAAAGTTTCAACAGACTTTTTGGTCAGCGCACCTGCCGCAGCTCTTTTGTCCCTCCAGCTCAAAATCATTCAGTTTACTCTTTTCGAAAGGTAAGAGTATATTCACTATATTCTCCTGTCTGAAGGGGACCTAAAAGATCTCCTCAGATTGATTCGAATCGGGAAAGGGTCGAAGTATTTGGCATCTGGCCAGATCGGTTCATATATAAATTTAGTTGGTAACTGGCCAGATCGGTTGATATATATATTTAGTTGGTATGTATCCAGATCGGTTCATATATGTGTAGTTAACAAAGGGTTATATATCCCTGACATTTATGGACCAATACCAAAGGGAGTTGACATATCATACCATATCAAGGTTAGCTGGATTGAGGCTAGGGATTATGGGGTTATCTCCAGGATTTTTAGACCGATCTTTTCAATAAATAATCTATAGAATATCTATGAAGAGAAAGCTACATATCATAGATATAACATATCATATAGTTTTCACAGATTCACAAAACGATTTAACCAAAATAGCTCCAATATTTTTCGTCTGATCTCAATCAAATCGGCTACCAAAATTACTAATACATAGGCACATCATTATGTCCAGTTTCACCTGGATCGAATTAATATATGGTGAACCCAATTTAGTCTTTGGGATAACTTGGGTACTTACATTCCATTTATTAACAAATAAGGAGAACTTCGAAAAGAGTCTGTGATTTTCGGCACAAAAGAAGATATCAAATCCCTCTTTTTTTTTTTTGGGATTTTCGGCTCATGATTACATAAATTATATAAGATGACAACAACAACAACAACAACAACAGCAACAGTAACTACGAAAAATATTTAAGCATTTCTGCAATTTTCAAAGACGTTTACAATTGCAAAAAAAAAAAAAAAAAAAGAGATTATTATTTTTTTCTCAGCCTCACTCCCTCAGCTCTTTGCCACTTAATAAGTTAATAACTCTATTTTTTTTAGTAGTTGTTGTTGTTGTCTTAAGCCTGAGACCAAAACTTAGAGGGAGAAGGAAAGAAAAAATGAAAGAGTGAGAGAGGTAGAGCTACGCATTTCTCACCAAGTTATTTTTTGGTCCAAACGGTTGAAGCTTTTTTTTTAATTTTTTTTTTTTTTTGGCGGTTGCGCGTTTACATTTTTGTCGTCATCGTTGGTGGATTCGGAATGCGGTCACGCAAGCGTAATGCAAAAACAACAAACACTATTTAACAACAACAACAACAACAATTTCTCTATCACTCTGTGAGAGATATGTCATTTCTAAAAATAATAAATGAGATTTTTAATTTGAGCCGGTGAATTGGAAAAACAAAATGAGAGGAAACCGAAACAACTTAAATCAACTTAAAATTTATGGCTAGTTTTTATTTTAATTAAATCAATTTGTTTTATTCATTAAATTTGATATTCTTTGAAAAAAAAATATAGGAAAATAAATGGAGATATAAATAAGGTTTTAACTGGGTCAAAATAAAAGGTTTTCCATCGCATATTTTTAACTTGATCTGAAAATATCTATAATGGAGGAGGAAGCTTGGGACTAAAACCTAATGATATTGATTAAACCGGAGAATAAGAGAGGAGAATCTAATTTCCAAACTTCTTGGAAATCTTCTTGAGAGAAATTATAAATTCCGAGCTCCTTCAGAATCTCTTTTTTTTCAGAGGAGAATAAAAGCTCCCAGCTTCTTTCTTCTTTCAAGAGGTGAAAATAAATTCCAAACTTCTTGACAATCTTTTGTTAAGAGGAGAATCTCAGCTCCGAACTTCTTGAATATCCTCTTTTAAGAGGAGAATCTAAGCTCCGAACTTCTCGAAAATCTTCCTTTAAGAACTCCGAGCTTCTTGAGAATCTCCTTTTAAAAGGAAAATATAAGATCCGAACTTCTTGACAATCTTCTTTTAAGAGGAGAATCTAAGCTCCAAGCCTCTTCAATATCTTCTTCTAGGAGAAGAATAAAAGACTTAAGCTCCTTGAACATCTTCTTTCTATACGAATATATAATCTGAGAACTTCTTGAAAATCTTCTTCTAGGAGAAGAATATAAGCTTCGAACTTCTGGACAATTTTCTTTGAAGAGGAGAATACAACTTCTTGAATCCCCTTTGAAGAGGAGAATATAAGTTCCGAACTTCTTGACAATCTTCTTTGAAAAAGAGAATACAAGTTCTTGAGAATCTCAATTTAAAAGGAGAATCTAAGCTCCGAACTTATTGAAACCCCTTTTAAGAGGGGAATATAAGATTAAAGCTACTTGAAAATCTTCTTTTAAGAGGAGAATATAAATTCTGAACTTCTTGTAAGCTCACTTTTATGGGGAGAATCTAAGCTCCGAACTTCTTGAAAATCTTCTTTCCAAAGGAAATTATAAATTCGAAAGAGAGAGGAATCCCAAGCTTCTTGACAATCTCCTTTCAAGAGGAGAAGGGAAAGTCCGAACTTCTTGAACATTTTCTTTTAAGAGGAAAATCTAAGCTCCGAACTTCTTGAAAACATTTCTTAAAGAGGAGCATACAAATTCCTTTAAGAATCTTCAGTTTTCTTTTAATATTCCCAGGAATGCCAGAATTTCTTTGGTCTACAAAAAAAAAAAAAGAAAATCGATTATCCCAAAGATCTTGGGTAATTATTTGCCAAGTCCCAACAAATTACTCGACCATTTCTGACCCACTTTGGCTGCAACTCTTCCTCATGATGTTTATAATTTATTATACAATTCGAGACACTTCAGCCAGTTTAATTAACAATTGGCCAAAAACTAAAGAGCTAATTAAATTGCATTTGTAAAGAAACCCGAAATAACAATGATGAAAATCAAATAAAATTAAATAAACCCAAAAATGGGTTAAACCAATTTTTAACCTTGACTTTCATTAGCAACTCGAAGATTACACACTTTTTTTTTTGGGCTATAATTAAATTGGCATTTAAGTGGCCAGCTACTTCAGGGCTTAATTTTCTTTCAAATTTATTAGCTTTTTTTTTTTCTTTGGTAAAAAAAAAAAGAGTGACAAGCTGAATGAGTTGACGAGGTGCGACCTCCCCCTCTCTCATCATCCTGGGGGTCTCAGCTCATTTGGGCCAAGCTCTCGGCCTGGCTTATCAGCGAGTCAAACATGTTGGCTTCGAACAAGTTTGCCGCTTTTTTTTATAAACAATTTTTTTTTTCTTGTGTTTTTTTTTTGTTACTTCTCTCAATCTCTCTAAGTTTTTTTTTTTTTTATTTTTGGCGCCGATGTGCCAATAAAATATGCAACAGCTGCTGGCAGTGTGACTTGATTGCTGTTGTTGCTTTTGTTGTTGTTGTTGCTTTTGTTGGCCGAACTGCGGCGGGCGAAGCTTTGAGCTTGTGGACGCTGCTCCATTCAGTCGTTTGCACGAATTTGCGGTACTTTGCGTTCAGTTTAAAACGTGCAACGCAGCCGCACTGACACGGCCAACGGCAAAAAAAAAAAAAAAAAATCATTTTCATCAAAACTAAAAGAAACTATTTTTTTTTTTTATTTTATTTCATACGAAAAAAAATTTAAAAATTATCCTGTTTTTAAGTGTGTGTGAATAAGTTGTTATTGTTATTGTTTTTTTTTGTTTGTTGTTGTCAACCTACGCATAATATTTTTGAATTTTTTGTGCCGTGGCTAAATAAAACGTGTTGGCCTAGAATAAAACGTAAGCGAAACCAGAGAGAAAATCAAGAGAAAAACTTTAGTTTTTAGAACAAAAAAACGAAGAGACTGTCTGAGAAAGTCCCAGCTAGAAAAAAAAAATATTGTGAATTGAAGTGATGAAAATAATAATTAAATAAATAATTAAAATAATATAAAAAGAATAAAAATAAAAACAGTAAAAATAATAAAAAAAAAATTGTTTAAATAAAAAAATAAAATTAATTAAATAGATTAAAATAATAATATAAGAGAATGTAAAAAAAAAGAAAATAAAATTAAATAAACAACAAATTTATTTGTACAAAAAAAAATAATAATAAAATAAATAAATGAAAATCATAATATAAAAAAATAATAATAAAATATAAATTAACAGACAAGAATAATAACAACACAAAAAAATATAAATAAATATAAGAATAAATTAAAATTAAAATAATAATACTAAAAAAGAATATTTTGTAAAAAACAAATAAAAATATACAAAAAAAAATAAATAAATGAAATAAAAGAATAAAAAATATTTGACTTATATAAAAAAAAATTATAATAAAAATAAATATTTTTTACAAAATAATAATAATATTAAATAATAAAAAAAGTTAATTTAAATAAAAGAAATTATAATAAATAAATGAAAATAAAAATAAATATTTTTTACAAAATACTAAAAAAATATATATATAAATAATAAACATAAAAAATAAATGTATTAAAAATAAACAAATATATTTAAATAAAAAAGAAAATAAGAAATAAATAAAAAATATAGTAGAAAAAAATATTGATAAAAAAATATAATTTTTTTTTTTTTAATTAAAAATATTTGAAAATAAAAAAAATAAAAATATTTTTTTTGTCAATATTTTTTGTCTACTTTTTTTTTTAAGAAAGAAAAATTTTAGCAACAAAATAAGTTTCTGAAATTTGAAGTCTTCCCTCATGTTTTTTTTTTTGGTTTTCCTCCCCCCTTAAAAAAAAGTGTGAAGCCGGCAGTTTTTGTGTGCTTTTTATTTTTTGTTGACATTTAGCAAATATTTTGTAATAGATTGCCAGGTTTTATGCTTTGTTTGTTAACCTGTCTTGTCAACAGTTCCCCCAGACAGACTGGGAAACCGCCGCGTAGGCAGGCAAGCAGGCAAGCAGGCAGGCAGGCAGGCAGGCATTCAGGCAAGTGGGTGAAAATCAAAATGCACTCAAGTGCAGAGAGAAAAACCACACTTGCCTCTAAAGAAAAAAAAAATAAAATAAATAAACCAATGTTTGCACAAGAGTTTGGCAACAACGCAATCGCCAAATAACAACAACAACAACAACAAAAGATACATTTGAAGATTAGTAAAAGCCAAAGAAAAGCCACCAAACCAAACATTAAAAAAAAAATATCAGCCTGGCTGATGATGAAGAAGAAGAAGCAGCAGAAGAGTCAGCATTAAGTAGGCTGAAAACCAATACACACACACATACATACACACAGATGTATTTGTATGCACTCATTCAATGGAGGAGCGCATAATACAGGCAGAGCACATGGCCAGGTTAACGGTATGTTCGATGGTTCGGTGATTCAGTGGCTGCTATTGATGTTGTTGTTGTAACATGTGCCATCGCCTTAACGAAATTCACGTTGTTTTTTTTTTATAGTTTCTTCAAAATTCGTATTCAGTCTTTATTTTTTTTAATATTCGAAAGAAAGAAAGAAGAAGAAGAAGAAAAAACAAAGGCCTCTTCTGAAACTAAAAAAGACATTGTCACCAGTATCAGACTAAAACTACAACAACAACAACAACAACAGAGAAAACACTCACTGAAAACAATGGCAACTGTAACAATTTTTTTTTATTTTTTTTTTTTTTGATGTCATTTTTTTTTGTCTGTCGCAGATTAGGCAATATATGATTTTTTGTTGTTGTTTAATATGCAAACGATGTTATCCGACATTAGAGATTCAAAGGCATTCACTCATCTCTCTCTCTCTCTCCCGGTCTTTGTTTATCTAAAACTAACGTAACAACATTTCAGAGAGACTAAAAAAATGTGACCATAAAAATAATACAATTTTGCACGCTTCCAAATTGCTGGCGGGAAAAAAACATAAATAAATACAAACAATAAATTAATAAAAGGAATAAATTTCATATGAAATTGAATCCATGGGAAAAATGCTTGCAAATAAAATCATTTTGATATTAACCCGAGTGTTAAGCGAGATCAAATTGAATAATAAATAAATATTTAGTTAAATGAAAGCTGAAAGAATTTATTTAATTAAAAATAATATAAAATTAATTTTTAAAAAATAATTGAAATAAAAAAAAAAAATAAAATAAAATATAAACTAAAAACAAATTAAATACAAAAAAAAAATTAATAAAATTTTAAAAATTTCTATAATATATTAAAAAAAAAAAAAACAATAATTCAAATAAAAACAATATAAATAATAAAATATTTTTTAATTAAAGAAATTTGAAAATAAGAAAAAAATATAAAAACAAAAAAAAATAATAAATAACTCAATAAAAGAAAAGGTAAAAATTATATTTTAATGTAAATAAAATGAAAACAATTTTAATAAATAAATAAAATCATAACTCAAATATTTATAAAAAAAAATAAAATAAAATATAATAATATAATTAAAACTATAAAAAAAAATTTTAAATAAATAAAATAAATATCAGAATGAATTTCAGTTCAAATTAATTTAAGTGAATTTACAAATAATTCAAATGCCAGAAAAATTAATAAAAAAACGATTATTTAGAGAATTTATAAATAAAAAAAATTAATTTAAAAAAAATAAGATTATAGTTTAATTTGAAATAAAAAAATATAATATAAAAGAGAGAGAAAGAGAGTGGGGGGGGGAATATTTATAACATTTAAGATGCCAAGACAATCAGTTTCAAATAGATTGAATATTGAAAGAAAATACAAACTAAGAAGAACTCGCCGAATCATGGATTCCAAGTTGATAAAATGACAAATCGATAAATTCGAAGAAAAGGAAAAAACAATTTCATAAAATAAAGAAAAAGTAATTGCAAAATATTTTTGAGGCACAAAAATTTCATCTCCCTCAGAATAAACCGGCAAATTAAATATGACAACCAAAAACATATAAAATTCTAAGCCAAATAAAAAAGTTTCAAAAAAAAAAAACGAACATTTTTTTAATGAAAAATTTCGAAATTACCAAGAAAAACTTTTCCAAAAAAAAAAATGGCAAAAAAAAAATAGTAATAAATTTTCCACATTTGAGTAGACTTAAAAGGCAACGGTAGTTTTCAGAAGTTAATTCAACTTTACTGCGCGCCAAAGCGAACCAGCCAAATCAAGAAACAAAAAAAAAAAAAACAAAAGACTTAAGACACAAACTTGTTTTATTTATGGGGAATTTTCTGATACGCTTGCATTTTTATTATTCCTATTTTTTTTGCCAAATGCAATTTGAATTTAACAAACACACACACATAGACACACACAAACAGACAGGTGAATCTACACAAATATTTAATGAGCATTAAGCACGCAAATACAACAACAACAACAAATGAAAAAAAGCAATGTACATTCGCCACTTTGGTTAATTTTCTTGGGTGTTGTTGCATTTAAATGGAATTTGCCGCTACGCATTTTACTTTTTAATTTAATTTAATTGTTTATGCTTGTGTTTTTTTTTTTTTTTATAAAAATTTTTTCAAACATATTTTTAATATGTATTCAAATCGGTTTCCATTAAAAAATTGGTCAGACCGCTTGCATGTTGGCCGGCCATTTAGAGTTATTTGTATTAACTGTTAACGGTAAATATTTTTTAATTTGCAAATTTTTTTTTTTTTTCGACTATTAAAAAATTAAAAATTATTTAATTTATTTTTATTATTTTTTTTTTTTTTTGCATTTTTTGGCTTAGTCAAATTGTTCCTTTTTTTATAACGGTAAATTTGTTGTAATTTTTTATGCCTGAATTCCAAGCTTAATTTAATTTTGAATTTTTTTTTTTCATTGAGCTTTAACATTTTGCCAAGTGCTTTGGCCCGTTTTGAGCCAAATTAACTTTGAACTTCGCGCTTTGTCAGCCAGCCTCATTGTCTACAAATTGTCGAGTACTCAAAAGAAAAAAAAGAAAAAATTATAAATAAAAGAAAAGATTTATGCACAGCCAAGGTGAGTGACACTTGCCTGTCAAATGGCTTTGAACCGTCGTCTTCACCTTTTAAGTTGACAGTGACACGGTCAAAGATTTGGAACATGTGCAAGTGTGCATGCAAGTGTATCTGTGTGTGTGTGTGTATCTGTGTGTGTTTACATCAAATTAGCGAAGAAAATGATTTTAATGGACCGAAATTATCAAGTACCTCGAAAATGTTGTACGTGGGTTTTTTTTTTTTTGGCCGAGTCATTTAACTTTAAACTTGACATTTGACCAATCAAAGAGACAACGAACTAAATTGTCTTGGCTGAATTAGCCACTATTTAGGACCAGGCGTGTAGGCCAACTATCTTTACCAATCAATCAGTCATTCAACCGATTTTACTGCCTAGTTTTTTACACTTTTTGTTTGGCCTTCAAAAAGAGACAAAATGAAACAAAAAGAAATTAAAACTAACAAAGCAAAATGATGGACAGGAAATTGAAAGCCCAAACTTGATTGGCCAGATGGCTGGCAGATAGCCCGATTCATTTTTTTTTTTCTTTTTGGGCTTGGTCTTTTGAGCCGTCTCCGGGCCCATAATAAATATAATAACAATAATGGTAAAGATTGCCAATATAAATATAACTGAAATCACCGCACAACACCAACAACAACAAATCACATTTAATGCGGCTGCTGCAGAAACAAGAAGAAGAAGAAGAAAATGAAGCAGAGGCAGAGGCAGCGAGGGAGCAACTGGTTTGCTTGTTTTAAACTGGGAAACTCGTTTCTCGTTTGCTTTTGCTGACCCAATTTTGTGCAACTTTTTTTCGACATTTTTACAGTTGATTTTTTTTGAGTTTTTTTAGTTTTATTTGCCTTCTTATTTTAATTTATCTGTTCAAAAATCATAACAAAATGTATATATCGATTTGTATATATATATGCGACGCACCCACTCAGCTATTTTTGGATATAAAAGAGACGAGGAAAGATAATGACCAAAATAAAAAATAGACAAAAATTGCGATTTGGTAATCAGGTGAAAAAAATAAATAAAAATAAAAATTGAAAACAAAGCTACCAATTTTTATCGAAAATTCAGGAAAACAGATTCAACAGATTTGAAAAAAAAAATAATAATAATAAAAAAGCTTTAAAGACTTTTTAATCGAATAATATAAAAAATCAAATATATAGAAAAAAAATTGCAATAATTAAAAGATCATTAAAAAAAACTAAAATATATAATAAAATAGAGATTAGACTAAACAAAATATTTATAAAAAATAAAATTAAAACTTTCTCATCAAATTCTAAAGGCTTTATATTAATAATATATAATAATCATATAAAAAATATAATAAAAAAAAAATAAATAAAATCAAAAATATAAATTAAAAAAAAAACTAAATAATACAATAAAAATATAATTAAAAAAAATAAAAATATAATTAAAAAAAAATAAAAATTTAATAAAAAAAAATAAATACATAAATAACAAAAAAATATATAATTAAAAAAATAAATAAAAAAAAAATTAATAAAAAAAAAATAAATAACAAAATTTTCATCCAAAACAAAAAGTCAACAACTTGCAGCATTTTATTGATCTTGTGTATAAATTCTCCCCCATAGATGGCGCTTTAAGCTAATTGAATGACTCCTTTGAGTTAAAGTCATTTGCATATTCTAACCGATAGATGGCACTAAATAAGGCAACATCGATAAATTTCCTTGAACAAACTAAGCCACCTGCTGTCAAATTTGGGCAGACTTTAGAGCCTTTCACTCCGTCAGCCAGTCAAGCGGCACAGTTGCATTTTTTTTTTCTTCTTCTTCTTGTTATTATTATTATTTTTTGGAATATTGCATCTTTTGTCTTTCGGTGATTGTTGCATTTACAGTGGGCCAAATTGAGCAAGAATTTGATGCAATTTAAGTTTGCATCATGCCCAAAAAAAAAAAAAAATACAAATAAAATAAAATACAAAATAAATTTACAGGGCAATAATTAAATTAGCGTCAAGGCCAAATAACTTTAAAACTAATTAGATATTTATAGGCAGTAAGCAACAACAACAACGGCAGCAACACCAAATCGAATTGTAATTTGATACAAATCAAAAGTGTAAACAAAAACGCATTTCCTCCTCCCTCAATCATTTTGTTGAAGTAGCTCAAAGAGCGCCAAAAACACACACACACACACACACACACACACACACACACAGAGACAGAAAATTTTATTTTGTTTAATATTTACCAATCCGGCATGCAACGCAACTACAACAAAAACAACAACAGCAACAGTGGCCAACAACAATCAAATGAATAATCTTTTTGTTTTGTTGTTACGTCAGCAGCGGTGGCGGTGGCGGCGGCGGCGTCTTCGGTATCGCTTGACGCTGACAGCAGACACACACACACAGGCACACAGACAAGAGCACACGACATGGTTAACGGCAATTTGTGTGACGACGTTTTGGCTTACATTTTCAATAATGTTAACGGTCTTTTGCCCAAAACCGTCCGGTCTTTTACTTTTTGTACACGCTCTTTTCTCAAGGTCGTTGATGGGTTTTTTTTTAATGGCCTTGCCTCTCTTTCTGTTGTTGTTGTTGTTGTGATGGTGGTTGCCCAAAAAAA
This sequence comes from Scaptodrosophila latifasciaeformis, assembly GCA_037075145.1. Taxonomy (NCBI): domain Eukaryota; kingdom Metazoa; phylum Arthropoda; class Insecta; order Diptera; family Drosophilidae; genus Scaptodrosophila; species Scaptodrosophila latifasciaeformis. The sequence goes on from JBAMCM010000073.1 coordinate 6,328,829, forward strand.
AAATATATATACAATCTAAAATGCATTTCAAATTTAATTGCCGCAATATTGTTAACACATTTACAATTGTTCAAATGATTAATTGCCAAATTAAATACTGAAATTATTTCAAAATGCATTCGGAAGGGGCTCATATTTTTTTCTTCTCTTTTCTTTTCTTGAAAATTACAAACATGTGAAGCATACAGAATAATCTTTAAGTAAAAGGATGAAAGAGAGAGCGAGAGAGCAAGAGTGAGAGTCAAGAACAATGAGAGTAAAGCTCTTTGCTTGCTCTCTCAACTCAAAGTTCCCTAAAAGTTGTTCAAGGCTTAAGACAATAGATGGCGCTGTATGAAAGTTGTTGCAATTTGCAGGATGAGTGAAAGACAGGGAAAGGAAATCATTTCTAATTTCTATTTTTTTATTATAATTTTTTTTTTTTTTTTTTTTTTGGAATATTGAAAATATATTTTATTTTTTTTAATTATTTCTCTTTTCATTTTGGAAAATTCCAGAATTCCAAGTTTTTTCGATCTTCAGCTTATTTCTTTTTTATTTTAACTCTATTATTTATTTTATTTTGTTTTCCTTTCTTTGTCTGGTTTCGTCTTAATTAATTATAGGAAATTTTTTTTTTGCATATTTTTTTAAACCTAATTTAAGGTTTCAGCGAATCAAAAATAGATTTGATTAACCAAACCGGTTGCTGGTTTCTTTTTTTTTTTTTAAAGATCTCAATTAAATTGCTATTTACTTTTTTTCTTTTACAGAAAAAGTGCGACAGAGACAGAGAGAGAGAGAGAGAGTAAATCAGAGCGAAAGGTCAACCTAGCTAAGCCATGCACAAAAGAAAGAAACACTAGCAAAGAGCGAGAGAGCGAGCAAAGGAAAGGAATCATTCCCCACCCCCCTCAAAATTCAAAAACAAAAAAAAAACAAAAAAATTGGATAAAACGAAGAAATTTTTCAAAATAGAAAAATGGTACTCAATTTGCTGTTTATAACGACGGTAATCAAGTCCACCTTTGGCGTGGTAACCACCGGTCTCTGGCTGATACCTCTGATGCTGGCGGCCATTACCTATTATCGATATGATGCTGTAGATCCCGAGTCGAGACCGCTGGATCAATTGAATCTCTGGCCGGAATATGATTTTATAGTGGTGGGCAGCGGTTCGGCGGGGGCGGTGGTGGCCAATCGCCTGAGTGAGATACGCAAATGGAAAGTGCTCCTGATCGAGGCCGGACCGGATGAGAATGAGATATCGGATGTGCCCTCTTTGGCTGCCTATTTGCAGCTAAGTAAACTGGATTGGGGCTATAAGACGGAACCCTCGAACAAGGCCTGCCTGGGCATGCAGAATAATCGCTGCAATTGGCCAAGAGGACGAGTGCTGGGCGGCAGCTCGGTGCTCAACTATATGCTCTATGTGAGGGGCAATCGCAATGACTACGACCATTGGGAATCTCTGGGCAATCCGGGCTGGGGCTATGACCAGGTTTTGCACTACTTCAAGAAATCCGAGGACAATCGGAATCCCTATTTGGCCAATAATAAATACCATGGACGGGGTGGACTCTTGACTGTACAGGAATCACCTTGGCACTCGCCGCTGGTGGCGGCCTTTGTGGAGGCAGGCACTCAGCTGGGCTACGAGAATCGAGACATCAATGGGGCCAAGCAGGCGGGCTTTATGATAGCCCAGGGCACCATCCGGCGTGGTTCGCGCTGCTCCACGGCCAAGGCCTTTTTGCGTCCCATTAGGCTGCGCAAGAATTTCCATCTGTCCATGAACTCGCATGTGACCCGGGTGATTATAGAGCCGGGCACCATGCGTGCCAAGGCTGTGGAGTTTGTGAAGCATGGCAAGGTCTATCGCATAGCAGCTCGTCGGGAGGTGATCCTTTCGGCCGGTGCCATCAATACTCCTCAACTGATGATGCTGTCGGGCCTGGGACCAAGGGAGCACTTGGAGCAGCTAGGCATACGGGTGCTGCAGGATTTACCGGTGGGCGAGAATATGCAGGATCATGTGGGCATGGGTGGGCTATCGTTTCTGGTGGACAAACCGGTAGCCATAGTCCAGGATCGCTTCAATCCCACGGCCGTGACCTTTCAATATGTGCTGAGGGAACGTGGACCCATGACCACCCTGGGCGGAGTGGAGGGTCTGGCCTTTGTACACACACCCTACTCGAATCGCAGCATCGACTGGCCCGACATACAGTTCCATATGGCCCCGGCCTCTATCAATTCGGACAACGGGGCCAGGGTCAAGAAGGTTCTCGGCCTGAAGGAGTCACTCTACCAGGAGGTCTACCATCCCATTGCCAATAAGGACACCTGGACAATTATGCCGCTACTGCTGAGACCACGTTCCCGTGGCACTGTGCGTCTACGCACATCCAATCCCTTCCACTATCCACTCATCAATGCCAACTACTTCGATGATCCCCTGGATGCCAAGACCCTGGTGGAGGGAGCCAAGATAGCCTTACGCGTGGCCGAGGCCAAAGTGTTCAAGCAATTCGGCTCCAGATTATGGAGGAAACCATTGCCAAACTGCAAACAGCACAAATATTTGTCGGATGCCTATTTGGAGTGTCATGCCCGAACCATTTCCATGACCATCTATCATCCCTGTGGCACAGCGAAAATGGGACCAGCCTGGGATGCCGAGGCGGTGGTTGATCCACGCCTTAGGGTCTACGGGGTGAGGGGCCTGCGTGTGATTGATGCCAGCATTATGCCCACCATTAGCAGTGGCAATACCAATGCACCGGTCATTATGATAGCCGAAAAGGGTGCCGATCTAATCAAGGAGGATTGGCTCAAAAATCCCGAGTACAAAGTGAAAAGGCAGAGCAGCTCCAGTGGATTTGTTGCCAGCCAAAATCAAACAGAACAAATCTCAGAGACGATTAGTTAGGCAAAAATCAATAAAGAAAAGTAACTAAAACTTAAGTCAATCAAACAATTAGTCAATCAGCCTGCTCAGGGTGTCTCAAAAAAAAAAAATAAAGCTTTAGAAAAACAACAACAACAAACCCATTCACACACGCACACACACCATTTGTACAGTCACAAAGAGCCTCCGAGGCGCCCCCTCCAGCCCCCCGCCACAGTTTTCTTACTGGCCAGCATGAAATCGAGTCATAGATTAATTAAAATAATTATATTATTTTATTATTTTTTTTTTAATTTTTCTTAGTATTTTCTTTCTTCTGTATTGTAATTTTATGTATATTTATAAATATTTAATTTAATTTCTTTCATCAATTTGCATTAGTTTAATTCTTGTTTTTATTATTTAAATTAATTATTAATTATGTATATTTTTTGACTATTTATAAGTTCAATTCATTTAGTTAAGAAAGCATTAAATAAATTATATATAAATATATTTTATTTTATTGGTTTTTTTTTTCCTCAATTAAATTCGCAGCCGCAAAGTAGGCAACAAAATATTTTTCCGCCAAGGCAAAAAAAGAAGCCTAACATTTTGGCGCACCCAAAAAAGATGAAACAAAAATAAATAAATTTTTATAGGTTTTCCAAACGAGCCACAAACATGCAAATGAGATATTTTTAAGGTCACAAATTTAACACAAATTGCCAACAGCAACAACAACAGACTAATAAAATATGACATATTTATGCTCTAAGAAGAATACATAAATATTCGCATAGAATAAACAAGGAATTTTTTTTTTTTTTTAATTAATTCGACAAACATTGAAGGGGGTTCAAGACACCCAGAATTTTTTTTAAAGGTCTACCCAAAATATAAACAATATAGTATATACATTTTTTATGCCAAATACAGTTAGTTTTCAAGTATACAAAAAAAGCAAGGGAATTAAAATGCCTGACAACGCCCCATAAAATGTTAAATACCTTTAAAAATCGTACAAAATCAAAACCAAAACGGAATTCATTAGCAAAAGGCAAAATGACAAAAAAAAAAAAATAAATCTGAAATAAGAATAAGCTAATGAGCAAAACCAAACCGGCCTTGTCCAATAATTTTCATGTCTATTAAACGGAAGCCGGAACTAACACAAATCGGAGAAACCAAAACCAAAAAAAAGGAAAAAAAAAATCTTTTTTTTTTTTTTTTGTTTTAGAAAAATGCAAATTGACTTAATTATTTTTCCGGCTGACCACAAAAAGTGCTAAAAGTCAAATTTTATTTTTTATTTGTAAAAATCAAAACTGGCTTTGTAAACCCAATGGAAATTTATCGAAAACAAAAAAAACTGTCTTTAATTTTACAATTCAAATGATGAAACGGTGCGTTAACATTTCACACGTTTTTTATTTTAAATTTTTTTGGTATTTCAATATTTTTTTTTTTTTTTTGTTTTTGTTTCTGTTAACGAGATCAAGCAAGTTCAAGGTTAGCGTTTTTTACAAAAATTGAAAAGCTAACAGATTAAATGCCTAATTGACTTGACAGATTTATAATATTGCCAAAATCAGCCACGTGCCTCTTCCATTTGCCAAAAAGAAAAAAACGCAAAGAAGAGAGCTCAAATTAATAAAGATGTCTACGTGACCCAAGTCCATTGCTTATATAAGAAAATTTTCAAAAAAACACTCTGAGAGAGAGGGTGTGTGTCCAAAAAAAAATCACAGAAAGAGAGAGAGAGAGAGAGAAGTTTGGTTAATTTTGAAAAAAAAAAACAAAATGCAAAATATTTTAGCAACCTCAAAAACTGGGTCAATGGTGGCCGGAAGTGTCAGCTGCTGCTTCCTTCTATCTTTTGGTTTACCGCTAGACAAAACCAAAATAGAAAAAAAAAAAAACAAAACACTAGTCTTTTAAGATTAAAGGTTAATAAACTTGTTATGCTCTACAAGCTGAGAGATATTCAAAATGGTTTAGAAATATTCGTGAGCCGAGCGGGTAAAGTCAACCGTTAGTCACAATCACATCTAACTTTGACCCAGACCCAGTGAACTTGAGCTTATGCTTTAGATTTGGGCTTGACTTGCCTTCTTGACTCACTTAAATCATGGCTAAGAAGTTTCATTTATTTCGCTTACCAATTTGTATGTAAATCTTTCTTAGACTCTCCCATTATTCAATATTTGTTAGCGACTCACCTGTAACATAAAAATAAAACAAAGCAATTGAAAAGGTGTATAAATCTTATATATATTTCTTTTAACAATATCAACAATAAAATAGGCATTCATTAAATAATGGAAATCTTTATATTTACGACAAGACTATGACCCGGTCGAACCAACCTGTCTCTATGGATGACTTGGCGGAAATGATGGGCCCAACCGGTTCCAGAGACTAGGGAGATGTTGCTGTAACTGTTCTTGTTTTGGTCTTATTAATTGGCTTCTCTCATTAATTTTTTTTTTACTGTGACGAGGTCAACTGCCTTTCCCAAATATAAAAATCAATTTCAGGTTTTCTTTGTTGCGGGCAAAAAAGGGGGGAAGATTCTAAGTCTTAACCTTGACTGAATTAACAGTTTTCAAATTGATCAATTAAGTATTACAAGGTCTGGTATATCACACCTTAAACGATAAGCCTCTGACTCAAACCAGGGCTACCTTAATTCACGAGAATACTAAAGGCATCCCCAGCACATCAGAATCTGAATTGATCTAAGCTTTAACCTTGACTGAATTGATAGATTACAAATAAACCTTAGTCGAAATTAATATTCCAGGGTCCAGTAGAACGACTCGATTACTCCTTCATTTATAATTCCCTGATTAAAGCCAGGGTTGCCTTATGGCACAAAGAATACTAAAGACATCCCCAGCACATCAGATTCTGAGTTGATCTAAGCTTTAAGCTGGGCTAAATCAACAGATTACAAATAAACCTTAGTCGAAATTAATATTACAGGGTCCAGTATAACGACTCGATCACTCCTCCACCTATAATTCCCTGATTAAAGCCAGGGTTGCCTTGTCGCACAAAGAATACTAAAGACATCCCCAGCACATCAGATTCTGAGTTGATCTAAGCTTTAACCTCGACGGACTTAACAGTTTTCGAATTGACCTTAGCCCAAATAAAAGATTACATGATCTGTAACAATGACTCGATCACTCCTGAAACGATAAGCCTCTGGGTCAAGCATTTCACAAGAATACTGAAGGCATTCAAAGCACAACCAATTCTGAGTTGATCTAAGTATTTAGGCAGAGCACTCAAAATATTTTCGTATTATTCAGTCAATCAACGGCATATTTACTTCCCATTTGGTATTCATAAAAGAGACAAATCAGCTTTGCATTAACCATGACAAAGCACAAAACCAAAGAAACATGAACAAAGAAGTTGAATAACATTTCAAAAGAAAAAAAAAAGAAAAAAAAATACTAATAATAATAAATAGTACAAATAATTAAGTATTTTAAGTGCATAATGATTATTTGGAATTATTTGGAATTTGATTCAAGCCGATTGTGAGTGTTTCAATTTTAATAAGGAAATAATACAAAATACAAATTGGAATCCAAGGTTTTTTCTTAACAAGTCGCTTCAACATTTTCGCCCTACGCATCGCTAGTGGTCAACAATTCCAAGTCCAGTTGGAGTTTATTGCCATCGACTTTGGTTTCGGCCAAGAAAGTCATTTTAGGATTTTCGGATTTAGCTGTAAGTTCCAGATCTTCGCCAATTACTTCAATTTCAGGATTCCTGGCCTCAAATGGGACTGATGAATCCTCTGTTGTTGTTGTTGTTGTTGTTGCCATCAATTCAGGATCCTTGAACTGATCTGTAGTAGCTGACGAATCTAAATTCTTAGCATCATCTGTGCCAATCATTATTTCAGGATCCTGGAAGTTGGCTGTCATTAAGTGAGGATCTTGAAATACTTCGGTGTTATAGTGCAACATGGTGGGCATGACCAAATCACTAAGCCTTGGTCGGGGTCCCCAGCAATATTTATACCAATTGCCCTGACCTCTACCCATGCCACAGAACCCGGTAAGACGACCGAACATCTGCTGTAAGCCACATACCAAAGTTTTCAGGAATCTATCACGAGCAGCCTTGGTTGCGTTTCCACTCCCGGAGGGGGTTGTATACTCTTCTGGGTCCAGTTCGAAGACACCATCAGAATTATCCGAATCAATATCCTCATCGTCTACCCTGGCCACGGGCTTAGGGTCTTCGAAAATATTTAGCGCCCTTGGAGACTCTCGTCTCAAATATTTTGCGATTTCAGGATGCATTTCACAGGCTTTTTAAATTAGTTAATTTTTTGGAAATTTTTTTTTTTCAAAACAGAATAATTATTATTTATGAGAATTTGTTTACTGAAACGTGTCCAATTTGAAACTGAAATGAATTTGTCGAATTTACTTTTTGAAATCGAAAAGAGGAAAAACTCAAAGCTTACTTTGTTTTTTTCTTTTTTTTTTCAATTTTCTGACCTTCGAAATTCCCAGCATATTTTTTATGGTTTGTTTTGTTTAACTCTAAAGGTCTTTATCTTCTTCTTCTCTTTCTTTTTTGCTAGGTACTGTTTGTCCATTAAAAAAAAAATATATATATATATTTATCTATGAGATGCGAGCGATCGAGACTAAAATGATTTTGAGTAAGCAAACCTGAAACTGTATCAACACAGTTGATGACCATCGAGTCCAGCCGTATTATTTATTCCAGAATTTACAATAAAAACAACAAAAATTGTACGACTTGGCACAGAATAAAATAAAAATATAAATTTTGAAACAGGTCGCTAAAAACCAATCAAGAATTTTTTTCTTTTTTTTTTTTTTTTGTTGAAGCCATCAACCAGTTCAACTCTTTCCATCCAAGAATTAAAACAAAAGCACACAAACACACACAGATACACTCAGACAAATAAACAAGAATTTAAGTAGAAGAAAAAACAAGAAACCGAAGAAGATGAAGAACATTTTAGCGACAGATTTTTTTTAAGATTTTAATTTGCCGGTATTTTTCTGTCTGGTCGGCTAGACCAAATGTGCCAAGTCATTTCGGCAGCTGTCATAACTCTCTTGGCCAAATGGATTTAAAGCTTTTTATGATTCAGCAACATCTAAAAAAACAAGCAATTCTAAATTGAAGATTTGCATAATACAAAAGCAAACCAGGGACAGGTTAGACCCACTAAGCCGAACAATACAAACTCTTTACCAAGTTCGAGGGTAATTTCAAATTACTTTGTAACTATTCCTATTGATTTATGTAGAATTTTAAACTACCATTAGGCTTGGGTAATGACTAGCTAAACTAACTCATTTGGTTCTCCGAGGCAGTTATATGTTATAGCAATTCGATCCAGGTGAAACTTGGTGGGCGGGTTGGTCGGCCTTCAAATAACTTCAACATTGAATTTGACTATGATTTTTCAGCTTGGGTTATATTTAGCTGGAATAAGCTATATCATATAGTAGATCGATCCAAATGAAACTTGAGGTACTGACGGATCTGTCTGTAAGTATTTTAATCAGTGAATTTGATTAAGATTCCCAAAAAAGTATGCCTCTACCAGCTTGGGTCATATGTAGCTGGAATAAGCTATATCATATAGTAAATCGATCCTTATAAAACTTGAAAGACTGGTGGGTCTATCTTTAAGTATTCAAAGCAGTCAATTTATTTAGGATCCGGATTTATTCTGAAAATTGTTTGACTGCCTTATAAAGTAATCATTTAATTTACAGATAGCTCAATTAATGTTGGAGACATCTTATATTATATAGTGGTCCCATCAGGGTGAAACTATACGCAGATATACAAGCTCACTTTAAGCATCAAATTTGATTGTGATCTTTTAATATAAACTGAAAATATCCTTAAAAAGGAAAGTCATATACCAGTCGATATGTTATGATATGATAATCTCAAGACTGAGGGAGAAACAAAGCTACGTTTTTTGCTAACTCGGAGGATTTTTCCATGTCTTCTCTAAGAGACTCGTTTAGCTTTAAAAAGAGCATTAACAAAAAACCTACACAATCTAACATTCGAAATAAAAATCTTATGGAAATGTCAAGAAGACAACAAATTAAACCTAAAAAATAAAAAGAGCCAAGAAATAAATATATATATTTCTGTATATTTCTCCAACTCTGGGGAACTCCCCAGGCTCATCGCATTAATTTTAGATCTGTAAAAAATCTTAACTGCCTTTTTGATTTAAATTAAAAAAAAAAAAAAGCCAAGTCATTTTTACAAAATGTAACAAAATTTATTTATTTTCTTTCAAAATTTATATAACTTTTTTTTTTGGGAAGATTTCTTTCAACCGGTTTTACCTGTATAGATTTAGGACTTTCCAAAGAAAGATTTGTTGGCCAAGTTTTCAGAACATTCAAATTGATTTTGAAGACTTTGAAAAAAGCCTTGAAAGCTAAGCAGATAATAACATTAATTTTTTTTTTGGCGACCTGCGTCAATGCAAAATCTCAAGAATTTTTACAAAACAAATGTTCAATCTACCAAAATAAAGTTTAGCAACAACAAATTCAAATAATTTCGATTCGCTTGCTTTGAAAAACTCGGTCAAAGACAACAACTAGCAAAATTCTTGACTATATAGTCAATCATCAAAGCGTATTGCCAAAACCAACCAACCAACCAACCAAGCCACAGCTTTGGGCCCAACTAACTCATCGATGAGAAAAATACATATGAAAAAAAAAAGAAAAAACAAAACAACAACAATGCAACTTTAATTGCCGTTAGACGAGGCAAGCACACGTAGGCCAACTTTATTGGAAAATTGGCCAACAAAACAATTTGCCTTGACTTGAAAACTGTTTGCCGCTAGACTTGCCACATGTGGCAAACGGCTTGAATGTCACCAAGTGCAGAAAGGCAATTAGCCGACCGACCTTGGCTGAGCCGAAGGTGTGTAGTCAATTTTTATAGTTCTTGCATAATGCCCAACCAGATTTGATGGCCAAGAACCAGACTTGACTCTTATTATTATTCAAAAAGAAAAGAAACTTAGTTCTAGCTCTTAGGCAAGAAAGATCTTTATGGAGTCAAACAGGTTTTTATTTTAAAACTTATTAAACATTAGCTGTTTTTTTTCCAGATCATCTAGGGCTCGAAAGATCTTACCCATCTCACCCTCGTACCCAAACAAAGTCGTATTATTTCCAGATGAATGCCTATTTGAAATGGAATATTATGGGTTTAAGTTCCAGAGATTGTAGTTCCCCGCCTACCGGTTTTAATTCAAAGCTTATTAAATTACCCAAGAGATCTTACCTACCAAATGCCCTCATATACCCCTTATGGAATTAGACAACACTTGTACTTTTTTCCAGATGAATGCCTATTCGGAATGGAATATTAAGAGTGCTATATAATCTTCTGGAATCAAATCTTAGTTCAAATCTTATTAAATTTGACAAAGCTGTTTATTTAGGGAGGCTCTGAAGTATAATCTTCCAGGGTTCTAAGTCCCGAAAGATTGTATTCCTTTGCTATTGAAAGCCTATTGAATTTGACCCAGTATTCACATCAGTGCACAATTGGAATGAAATGGAATAGAACATAAATCTTCCAGGGTTCTAGGGACTCAAAAATCGTATCCACTCAAGTCGGATAATCTAAGCTGCGAGCTTCTTTTATATTAGAATTAATTAGTAGTCTGATAGACAATCTTCTAGGGTCCCTTAGATCTTACCCAATCAAGCCCTTCTCTATTCAAACATCATTGAGTTAGACAAAGTTGCAGAAATACAATCTCTTAGATTCCCCAGACCTCAGAGTTCTTACTAACCCCGGAGTGCCTCTAATTAGTAACTCGCTGATAGACAATCTTCTAGGGTCCCTAAGATCTTACCCAATCAAGCCCTTCTCTATTCAAACATCATTGAATTAGACAAAGTTGCTGAAATACAATCTCTTAGGTTCCCCAGACCTCAGAGTTCTTGCTTACCCCGGAGTGCCTCTAATTTATGGTAGATATTTTATCAAGAGTCTTATTTTTCTGGTATTAAGTTTGTTTACAATCATAATTATAGTTTTTGTTTTTTTGTATTTCAAGAAAACTTTGTGGTCATTTTCGAAAGGCCTTAATCATGTCCGACAGATATCGCAGTCTATTCAAGTGTTATTATTGTACAAATAATTCACATGCAAACGGAAATAATTACGACAACTTCCAACACACACAAAACTGACTGAATGATTAAAGCATTGTGATTTTTTGTTTTTGTTTTTTTTTTTTTTTTGGGAACCTTACTAAGAATGTTTGGAAATATTGAATATGCAAGTAAGAAAGATGTCACGATTTTAGTGAGATATTTGAATCTCACCCTGCTTCTACTTGGAAATGTTTTGGAAAAATCATTATGAAAAATTTATATATATTTTTTTTTTTGTATATATTTAAAAATTCTAAAACAGTATCCGCAATGCTGAAGAATATTATTTTTTAGTAACTTAAAAGTAATAAATCTGGAAAAAAAAGCACTTATCTGACCAGCATATGAACAAATTTAATTGCACAAAACACTTGTCATTAATGTCGTGTGTGCGGTGTAGGGGAGGAAAGGGATGTGTCGACATCTGAGAGGAGTCTATAATTTGTTTAGACATTCGAACGGCCGTTGCAGTCTCTCAAATAAGCACAAAGCCATCTAATTTCACTCATTCGAAATTGTGACCCCAATGATCAGTGGGTATATAAAATTATAGCAATCGGTATTATAAATGATCGGTACCTGACAAAGCGCCTTTCGCCTAAACAACCTGAAATTTCTATTCAGAATTTGTCTTTCATTTAAGATCTTAATTACCGCTTTTCAATTATTGCATTACGAATAGTTTTACCGATAGTTCGGAGAATACAGATTACAATTAATCCCAGTGAGGTTCAGTCATGTGTTGGCAGTTCTGCTCTTAGGTTGTCTGGAAATGTATGGGCCTGGGTATATTTTTCAAGTTCTTTCCTGGATCTTGATCTATGCCGGCTATGCCTTTGGTCAGAGTGAATATGGTAATGCCTTGGGTGATGTCCTTGAGCTGCTACGCCGCGGACAGTATTATATGGACCTGGAGGCCCTCGATGATCGTGTGCAAAAACTCAGATCCTACGATTTCATAGTGGTGGGGGCCGGCACAGCTGGCTGTGCTCTGGCCGCCCGTCTCAGTGAGAATCGCCAGTGGAAGGTCCTGCTTGTGGAAGCTGGTGGACCCGAGAACTATATCATGGATATGCCCCTGGTGGCTCACTATCTGCAACTGGGTGAGATGAACTGGAAATATCGAACAGAGCCATCTCCCAATTATTGCCTGGCTATGAAGCAGCAGCGCTGCAATTGGCCACGCGGCAAGGTGATGGGCGGCAGTTCGGTGCTCAACTATATGATGTATACCCGTGGTCATCGACGTGACTATGATCAGTGGGCTGCCCTAGGTAATCCGGGCTGGTCGTTCGAGGAGGTTCTGCCGTATTTCAAGAAATACGAAGGCTCCACTATCCCAGATGCCGAAGAGGATATGGTAGGTCGAGAGGGGCCTGTGAAAATTTCCTATACGGAACCGAGGACTAAAATAGCCGATGCCTTTGTGGAGGCCTTTCAGCAGGCTGGATTTCAGACTGGCGACTATAATGGACGCCAGCAATTGGGCGTGTCGTATCTGCAGGCCAATGTCTACAATGAAACACGCTGGAGTGCCAATCGAGCCTATCTCTATCCACTGAAGGGTAAGCGTAAGAATCTGCATATTTGGAAACGGGCTCTGGTCACCAAGGTGCTCATTGAGCCGAGTACAAAAACTGCACTTGGTGTGGTGGTGCGCTGGCATGGCAAGGATATAGAAATCCGAGCTCGCAAAGAGGTCATTCTCTCGGCTGGGGCCATCAACTCCCCGCAACTTTTAATGCTGTCCGGCGTGGGACCGGCGAAGCATTTGCGCAGCTTAGGCATCAAGCCACTGGTTGATCTGGCCGTAGGCTTTAATCTCCAGGATCATATAGCCCCGGGTGTGCATGTCCTCACGAATGCCACTTCCCTCCAGTACAGCAATATTCTGAGAGTGGAACAAGTGGGCGAATTCTTTCGGGGTCGTGGAAAATTGCGTATACCCGGTGGAGTGGAGACCATTGCTTTTCAGGCTCTCGACAATCCCACAGATAAAGATGCCTGGTCGGACATGGAGTACTTTATGGCCAGCGGTGGTCTACATGTCAATGCGGCCCTACGTCTTGGCTTTGGCATCTCGGCCGACATGTATGAGACCATCTACAAGGATATTGAACGTAAGAAATCGCATGGCTTTATGATTTTCCCCATGATCCTGAGACCCAAAAGTCGTGGTCGCCTCAAACTGCGCAGCAGCAATCCCGAAGATCATCCACTCATCTATCCCAACTATTTCGATCATCCCTATGACATGAATATCACAGTCCGTGGCATAGAGCAGGCTGTCAAGCTATTGGAACAGCCCGCCTTCAAGGCAATTAATGCCAGACTCCTGACCACCCAGCCACCAGCTTGTCGACGCTTTGGCTGGCAGACAAGTGAGTATTGGGCCTGTCATGCCCGACACTTTACCTATACGATCTATCACTATTCGGGGACGGCTAAAATGGGTCCCGCCCGGGATCGTACGGCCGTGGTGGATGCTCGTCTACGTGTCCATGGCATAGCCAGGCTGAGAGTGGTGGATGCCAGCATTATGCCATATCTAATAGCTGGACATCCGAATGGCCCGATCTATATGATAGCCGAAAAGGCAGCCGACATGATCAAAGAGGATCATAATTTCGCCTGATCTAGCGAAAGATTTGGAAAGCCTAAAAAAACCAAGAAGATCTCGGATCAATGGTTTCTTTATTTATGAGTTGAGATCATAAAAATTCTGGTTGTTAAGATTATCAAGAGAATTATAAATTTCAGGGACCATAAAATTAACTCTTTTTTTTTATATAACATTAAAAAGGCCTTTGTCTATGAGAAATTTATTTGGCTACCATTATTTTTTTTTTGTGAGGTTCTTGAAAAATTCCCAATACGATCTGTGTGTTGGCTTTGAAACCTTTTTTAAAAAATTATCTAGGTTCTGCTAATTTATAGAAGCTAAAACCTGAACCTGACCTGTCTCAAGACCGGTCAAACAAAAGTGAATTGTCTGGTTTAATTAAGAAATTGAGAACTCATTAAGCCATTTTTGGTACTCTTTCTAAGCCAATAAACCCTTAAGGTATCGACGCCCTTCTAACTTCTTCCGCATTCAGACAGACAGACTGACTGACCAAGACAACGAGAGAGGGAGAGACAGAGAGAGAGAGAAATCGCTTTTAGTTTCAATTCAATGTCAGTGGGTCTTAGCCAGAGGGGGGGCCTACGTTTATTCAAAACTCAACTCAATTCGAACGTGTCCACAGTCATGCCAGTTTTTGAAGATTCTGTCTTCTTGGAGTATTTTTCGTCTCATTTCATGAGTAATCGACAAACGCTCTATCGTTTCTTGCTCTGACAAGTTCACAAGCACCTTTTATTTTTATTTTTTGTATATGTCTGAAATGTATTTACGTTATTGCCGTCGATTTTGTTGACCGAACCAAGTCAAGCCAGATTCGCAACACGAAGCTAAGCAAAGGCAAAAGCAAAGGCAAAGCGCGACTGCGACTGCGCCAAGCGTTAAGCGCTTTCAAAATTTAATATTAAATTGAACTTGGCCAGAGTGGTTGTCAGCATTTCTAGTTACGAATTCGATTGGGCAAGACGACACCACGGAACGGTCCAACTCAGTCGTCGGCCAAAATCAAGAACCTTACGAACTCTGCGCCGTGGCAAAAACTACAAATTTTGTGATTGATTTTTTTAATTTTTTTTTAAGAATTTTTTTTTCAAGTGCTTTAAAAATTTATACAACAAATAAAGAAAAGAACAAAGTGGTGCAGTGATCAAAAAAAAAATAAAAATAAAAATAAAAGACAATAAAAATGAGAATTCTAAAATATCTGAGACTCTTCCTTTTGGCCAGTCTCTGGGCCACGGGTAGGGTGCAAGCCCAGAGCGGCAATGTTCTGCTGGAGACCATCAGTTTCCTGCAACGCGGCCAGGCCGATGCAGATCTAGAGAGCTATGACAATGGCCTAATCATGGATACGGAATATGATTTCATAGTGGTGGGTGCCGGCACAGCTGGCTGCACTCTGGCTGCCCGCCTCTCCGAAAATCCCAAATGGAAGGTCTTGCTGCTCGAAGCCGGTGGCCCCGAACGCCTGATTATGGATGTGCCCATAGTGGCCCATTTCCTGCAGTTGGGTGAAATGAACTGGAAGTACCGAACTCAGCCCTCGGATCATGCCTGCCTGGCCATGAACGACAATCGCTGCAATTGGCCACGCGGCAAGGTGATGGGCGGCAGTTCGGTGCTCAACTATATGATGTATACCCGAGGCAATCGCAAGGACTACGATCGCTGGGCAGAGCTGGGCAATCCGGGCTGGTCCTTCAAGGAAGTCCTGCCTTATTTCAAGAAATACGAGGGCAGCAGTGTGCCCGATGCCGATGAGGATCTGGTGGGCCGAGATGGTCCTGTCAAGATTAGCTATGTCAATTGGCGTTCGAAAATTGCCGAGGCCTTTGTGGAGTCCGCCCAGCAGGATGGTCTCAAATATCGCGACTACAATGGGCACATACAGAATGGCGTAGCCTTCCTACACACCACCACCCGCAACTCCACCAGATGGAGCTCCAATCGGGCCTATCTGTATCCTCTGAAGGGCAAGCGTCCGAACTTGCATGTAAAGAAATTGGCTTTGGTCACCAAGATTCTGATCGATCCACAGACCAAGACAGCCTATGGCATAATGGTTCAGGCCGATGGACGAATGCACAAGATTCTAGCACGCAAAGAGGTGATTGTCTCGGCCGGAGCCATCAATACGCCGCAATTGCTGATGTTGTCGGGCGTGGGGCCAGCCAAGCATTTGCGCGAGGTGGGCATCAAGCCTATTGCCGATCTGGCTGTGGGCTATAATCTGCAGGATCATACAGCACCGGCGGTGACTTTCACCACAAATGCCACCTCCTTGAAATTTGAAGACTTTGCTGATCCCACTTTGGTCACCAGATTCAATCGTCAGGAGGGCCCCTACGGCTCACCGGGAGGCTGTGAGGCCATGGCCTTTTGGGACTTGGATCATCCCGATCTGAAAGTGGGTTGGCCAGATATTGAACTGTTTCTGGTAGGCGGCTCTATGTCTTCGAATCCAGCCATTTCTCGGGCCTTTGGCCTAAAGAAATCCATCTATGACTCGGTCTTTGCCGAGATTGAGGACAAATCATTGAATGCCTTTATGATTTTCCCCATGATTTTGCGTCCCAAGAGCCGTGGTCGCATCATGCTCAAGAGCAGTGATCCCTTTAAATATCCCCTCATACATGCCAACTACTTTGCCGATCCCTATGATGTGGATATTTCTGTGCGCGGCCTACTCAAGGCTGTCAGTCTGATGGACCAGCGCGGCTTCAAGAAGATCAATGCCAAGTTGTGGGAACGTAAAATTCCCACCTGCAAGCAACATCCCTACAAGTCATGGGCCTATTGGGGCTGCTATGTTCGTCACTTCACCTTCACCATTTACCATTACTCGGGCACAGCTAAGATGGGTCCCAAGACCGACAGAGCCGCTGTGGTGGATGCCCGTCTACGGGTCTATGGTATTAAGAATCTACGTGTGGCCGATGCCAGCATTATGCCCGAGATTATGTCCGGTCATCCGAATGGACCTGTTTTCATGATTGCCGAAAAGGCAGCCGATATGATCAAACAGGATCATGGCTTTATCAAGTAGACAAAAGTCAGAGATCTCAAAGGTTGCTGTCTTTCCTATCCCCTAGCCCAAGTCTTGCATCAGGTATCAACACTTAAGGATCCAGGATCCAGGATCGCCTCATTTCTTAGAACTGTTTTATTTTTTTTTTTTACTTTTCTATAACGAACTGATTCTTTTTTAGTCTTAGTCTTTAGTCTTTAGCTTTTTAAGTCAATAAAATGTTTAAGTATAAATTTGCTACGATTCATTATTTTTCTGGGTCTTATGAAAAGGGGTCTGAAGATATTGAAATCTTAAAGGAAATGAGCTAAAGATAAGCTAGAGAACTGAAGATAATCAAAATGGGTTCTTTGGCTTTTCATTAATTTCTACTTTGATCCAACTTGATCTCTGGTAATTTGAAAGAGTTTCCTAAATCAATTGGTTCTATTTCAGATTTGAAACGCCCATTAAATAATTCGAATCAAATTTTCCAGTTTGAAGTTTTAAAGAAATCATCAATCAAATGCAGACGAAATGGCCGAGGAAGTGGTCAAATATTTTATTCTGTCTTTTCTCTTGGCCTTGGAGTTTATTCAACCCATCCACGCCCGATTGGATCATGCATATAATTTGAACAATTTGGTGGTGAATGCTATCGATTTTCTTGTCTTTGGTTTCAATGGCACCCTAACAGCTCCGAATGATGAGGCGGAACTGTTAGAGGAATATGATTTCATTGTGGTGGGTGCCGGCACAGCTGGCTGCACTCTGGCTGCTCGTCTCTCGGAGAATCCCAAATGGAAGATCTTGCTTATCGAAGCCGGTGGACCGGAAAGTGCTCTCATGGATGTGCCACTCATGGCCCATTTCTTGCAATTGGCCAAGACCAGCACCAGGTATCGAACCCAACCCTCGGATCTGGCCTGTCTGGCCATGAAAGATAATCGCTGCAATTGGCCACGCGGCAAGGTGATGGGCGGCAGTTCGGTGCTCAACTATATGATGTATACCAGGGGCAATCACAGGGACTACGATCGCTGGGCAGAGCTGGGTAATACGGGCTGGTCGTTTGAGGATGTTCTGCCGTATTTCAAGAAATATGAGGGTAGCAGTGTGCCCGATGCCGATGAGGATCTGGTGGGCCGAGATGGTCCTGTCAAGATTAGCTATCCGGATTGGCACACCCAAATAGCCGACTCCTTTATCAAGGCCGCCGTGGAAGATGGCCTGGAACAACGTGACTATAATGGCCACAGCCAAAGGGGTGTCTCTTATCTTCAGACTACCTCTAGAAATTCCACCCGCTGGAGCTCCAATCGTGCCTACATTCAGCCACTCAGGGGCAAATCTAAAAATCTATATGTCAAGAAATTTGCATATGTCACCAAGGTTCTCATCGATCCCGAAACCAAGAAGGCCTACGGTGTTCGTCTAAAGACCAACAATCGCTGGTTCACCGTGAAGGCCAAACGAGAGGTGATTCTTTCGGCGGGGGCCATCAGCACTCCACAATTGCTGATGTTGTCGGGTGTGGGCCCAGCCGAGCATCTCTTGGATATGAAAATTACTCCAATTGTGGATTTAGCTGTCGGCTACAATCTTCAAGATCATACTGCTCCGGCTCTGACCTTCACCACAAATGCCACATCCATGAAATTCGATATGCTTGTGACCAACAAATGGTCCTCGAAATATGGCATGCAGGCAGGACCTTATGGCTTGACAGGAGGCAGCGAGGCAATTGGCTTCTGGAATGTTGCCAATCCTCGGGATACGGAGGGCTATCCCGATATGGAATTATTTGTGGTAAGCGGTGCAATGAGTGCCAATCCAGCCACCCATGAGGCCTTTGGTCTTAGTGAATATAATCTGCATGCCCTTTTCGATAATTTCGATAAAAATCAAAATGGTTTCACCATCTTTCCCATGTCACTGCGACCCAAAAGTCGTGGCCGCATAATGCTCAAGAGCAAGAATCCCTTTGAGTTTCCTCTCATCTATGCCAATTACCTAACGCATCCCTATGATCTAGAGCTGTCCGTGCGTGGGATCCTAAAAGCAATCAGCCTAATCGAAACGCCAGCCTTCAAAGCCATCGATGTTAAACTCTGGGATGCTCAGATCCCCGGCTGCAAGATATATCCATACAAATCCTGGGCCTATTGGGAGTGCTATGTACGCCACATGACACTCACCATCTATCATGCTTCTGGGGCGGCCAAAATGGGACCAGCAACGGACAGATCCGCTGTGGTCGATCCACGACTCAGAGTCTATGGCATCAAGAATTTGCGAGTGGTCGATGTCAGTATTATGCCCAATTTAATTTCAGGACATCCCAATGGACCTGTCTTTATGATAGCGGAAAAAGCGGCCGATATGATTAAGGAAGATAATGGTTTCAAGATCTCACAAAATTCATAATAATTCGAATTTTATCCGTAACAGAAATTATATAACAAAAAAAATTAAATTAATATCTCAGTTATTTAAGTGGAACCGATAGATCTATATCATTGAAGCCTCTAAGATAATTATATGATTTGGATAGCTGTAAACCTCGACTATTTAAAAATATATAAAGAAACCAACAGGATAGCTCAGGATAGATATAAAGATATATAGAAATAATCTGGTGAGATCATAACTCATTGTAATATCTATATAGAAAAATATATAGTAACAATCTAGTAAGATCAAAATCTCAGGTCAGACGGACAGATAGACATGGCTATATCGACTCCTCTGGAGATTCTAAGGATTCTAGAGGTAACTTTTGGGGGTCTACGATAAGTGGTTCTTTGGGTTACAAATCTCAGATTTTTTTCTTCGGAAAGAATATAACAATCTGGTTAAATCATTATTCCAGACATTTAAAAGATATAATATATACGATAGATAGGAATAATCTGGATCGATTGAAATCCAAAGATATATGGAAACAATTTGGATAGATGCAGATAGTTTCAGCTATTTATAAAGATATATAAAAAGAATCTGGTGAAATATTCAAAAGATATAATATATACGATAGATAGATAGGATAGATAGATCTGGATCGATTAAGATCCAAAGATATATAGAAACAATTTGGATAATTTAGATCAGATAGTTTAGTTGACTAGATCAAAGTCTCAAATATATTAGCATCATTTTCAGCCTGGATAGATCAAAATTTAAAAAGCCATTTAGAAACATTATAGTGAGCTCAAGATGTCATATAATTCTCATATACTTATAGCAATCTGTATAGATTTGAATAGCTCAAAAGATCCTATTAAAAATAAATCTAACTATAATCAATTGTATTATAACAAAATAATAATAAATTTTAAACAAATAATGTATACCATATTCGACTGACTAAAGATAAAAATAAAAAAAATAAAAAATACATCTTTTCAATTCAATAAAATTTTTTGGTGGCTTAACGGAGTCTTCGACAGTTGCGTGAATTTGGCATTGACTTTGAATTTTGAAGCCAAGACAAGTCAAAAATTTGTACCCTTATGATTATTTGGTTGTCAGGTTTTTATCTTCTGTCTTCTGTCTTTTTTTTTTTTTTGTGTTTATTGTGTTGACTGATTTTGCTTCATTTGGTTTGCCTCTTTTTCTTAACCAATTTGTATGGCAATCAATTGCAACAACAACAACAACAAATATAATAGTGACAAAATAACAACAACATAATTAAATTACAAAGAAACACAAAAAACAAAAAAATTGGCAATAGATTTATACACTTTAATTAAAGAGGGGCTTATCGAAATTTGAGGAGGCACGAAAAAACTGGATTAAATTTGTGAGACTCATCAATTTTTTAAATTAAATTTAATAAAAACTAAAACAAAAAAAAAAATGGTTATAAAAAAAACTAATTTTATTCGTTTGGCACTTTGACTGAGTTCAAGACTCTAGAGTATTTGAAAGTCTTCACAATTCTATAAAAAGTTTTACCTTTTATTTTTTATCCATTTTTTTTTTTTAGTTTTTTTAGTTTTTTAGTTTTTATTGTTTTAGTATTTTGATTTATTAAACTTGTGCTTTTGTTTTGTGCATTTTTTATTGTTGCGGAAATGATTTTTTTTCTTCTGTTTTTAGCGGCATTCAGTCAAAATTTTGTTGCTGCTTTTGTTATTCATTTTTGGCTGTTTTATTTTTATTTATTTTTTATTGTTAATGTGTGAATTTGTATAAGCCAAAGTCTAATATGCTTAACATTCGACCAGATTTGTATATTATAAGTAATCTAATTAATATTGCTGAGGCCATAAAGTCAATCTTTTTGAAACACCAAAAAAATCTAAATTTGAATTATTGATGAATTTGATTAAATCAAAAATAAATCCTAGCTCATTTTAAGAAGATAAAAATAATTTTTTTAAATTAAAAAATTAATGAATTTAAAAAAAAAATATATATATATATTTTTTTTTTAATTTTTAATTTTTATTTTTAGCAATTTTTTAAACGAAAATGTTTTTTGTAAAAAAAATTCAGGTATTAAATTGAAGCGCCTAAAAGATGCCACAAAAATAAAATTTTCCATTGAATTTTGAAGAGGGTTCGTGTCTCGACTAAACTGGCTGGGGGATTAGCAAAATAAATAAAACCAAATAATAAAAGAAAGCAAAGACTGCGAGAATCTGAAAGAATGAGTGAAATTCTCATTGCAATGATGTAATTGTCTGACCAAAACATGGAACATGCCTCATGGCTCACGGCTCATGGCGCATGGCGTTCCCCTTAAGCCGCCGCTCTCCATTGGGGGTTAACGTCTTTTTTGTGGGTGAATTGTTGAATGAATGGCTGGCTGAATCGGTATGGGTATGGGCATTGGCTGTGCGTGTAGGTGTGGGTACGTGGTTCTGTGGTGTAGTGGGTGTGTTATGAAAAGAATACATTTTTTGGTCGATGGCAGGAGTGAAACTCCTTGCCTTGCATACTTATTATCAATATGCTGGCCCGACCACGCAAAGAAGGGTGATGCCCCCTTTGCCAGAGAGACTGGGTTTTTATTTTTTCTATACGAGTACTTTTTGGATCTTTGGGGTTGGTTGGCGGTGCACACGCGCCAGCGATTTGTTACGCTGCATTGACACCGGCAGTTGCTCTGGCAACCCTCTCGGGTTTTGCCGGTCATCACAGGGTTGATGATGGCCCGGCTGGCTCAGCTCTTCGGCTTAAGCCATTTAATATGGCCAGAGTAATGTTCGATATATACATTTTTTTTTTTTTTTTGGAATTTCTTTTTTTTTTGTAATTATGTTTTGCTTGTGAATGTGGAAAATTCGTTATGGGAAAAAACAAAGCATTTCTTTTGGGGGTGGTTTTTTTTCATACCCCCTCCCCGCCCGACCAAGGCGGAGGAAGCAGGCTGAGAGCTGCTTAAATGCTTAGATCTGCTTGATAGTTTCCGGTTGCGATTGTGATTCTAATGGAATTACCGTGTTGAAAACCATTCAGCAAAACAAGACGGAATGCGATAAAAAAAAAATAAAGAGCGAAGAGTGTGAGCGGTGGAGAGAGAGCATTGCAAAAGCCTAGCCAGGTGGAAAAGTGGTGTTAATCTGGTGGGAAGTGAAGTCAACTTCAAAGTCAGGTTAAGCTAGTTGAGAAAAAGATAAAAAGAAAGAGAGAGAGTGAGAGAGAGAGAGAGAGAGAGAGTTTGTATCAGGTAAATGACCCAAAAGAACATCAAACCACCGCCACTTACAACAAGAAAATCAAAGCCAAAAGAAGAAGAAGCAAATTAGCAAGTGGTTATAAAAAAAAAAAGTATTATTGAACCAGCCAAGCCAAGCATCTCAAACCAAACTGGCCAAGCAAAGAAGACAAAACCGAAACAGATTAAAATGAGTCAAGCTGGCAGTCTCAAGATCACAGTCGTCCGGGATCGAACCCAACGAGCAGTACAATGAATTTTTCCAGCTTCTTGGGCCTCAAGCTGCTGTTACTGATTATTTCAGGATTAAAAATAAATGCCTGGATAATACAAAATCACCGAGCAGCCCCACCGGAATTCAAGGCCCTGCAAGATCTTGGCTTGGGAAATTTATTTCATGTACCATTTTATAGCGATGGTAAGTTCTTAACCTATCAAGTGATCAACTCTGGATAACTCTGGCAAAGTGAAGTGGTCAAAATGTATCAAACAAAAGACAAAAAAATACCAAGAAATAAGTCAAGGCATATGTAAATACATAAATATTCCCAAGGCTCATCTAAACCTCAAAAAAATATTAATTTTTACCCTATACCTACATAAAGCCTAGTCAATCTCCGAGATATTTAAAGCCAGAGCCCTGAAATTTGGTATATGGATTAATTATTGCAGATCCTAACCAGTTTTCAACTTTGAAAAGAATCCCAAAATAAACATAAGAGAAATCTTAATTTATAACAAATTTCAATGCTTTCACTCAGCTAAATTAGAAAGCAATTATATTTAAATATATATTTTATTCTATAGAAATAAATAAAATATAAAAAATAAATATGCGAATTTGAGAGCATTTTTAACAAGTTTGAAACTCATTTATTTTCTTCTTTTTTTTACAGTTCCAAAACAGTTGAGAACCTATGATTTTATTGTGGTGGGAGCCGGAGCTGCTGGCTGTACTTTGGCCGCCCGACTTTCGGAGAATCCCAATTGGACGGTCTATTTAATTGAAGCCGGTGGTGTGGAAAATATAATCCATCAGATACCAGTGCTGGCCAATACCCTACAAGTCTCGGCCTCCAATTGGGGCTACAAGTCGCAGCCACAACGTGAGGCCTGCCAGGGCATGCGAGAGAATCGTTGTGCCCTGCCCAGGGGCAAGATTCTGGGCGGCACCAGTTCCATTAATTTTATGATCTATAATCGTGGTAATCGCAGGGATTTTGATGCCTGGTCAGAGGCTGGCAATACTGGCTGGAGTTATGAGGAGGTCTTACCCTATTTTCTACGCAGCGAGAATGCCCAGCTGCAGGGTCTGGAGGACTCGCCATATCACAATAGCAGTGGACCCCTGAGTGTGGAGTATGTGAAAAAGAGATCGGCCTTGGCACGAGCCTATGTGAGAGCTGCCCAAGAGGCTGGCCATCCTTCAGTCGACTACAATGGCGAGTCCCAAATTGGGGTTTCCTATGTTCAGGCCAATACCCTGAAGGGTCGTCGGCATAGTGCCTTTCGGGCCTATATCGAGCCCATACGGGTCCAACGCCGCAATCTACACATTGTGACCCTGGCCCGGGTGACACGGGTGCTCTTGGATCCGATCACCAAGTCGGCCTACGGAGTGGAACTGCTCTATGGTGGCCAGCGCTATGAAATACGCGCTCGCAAGGAGGTGATACTTTCGGCGGGGGCCTTCAACTCACCACAGCTGCTGATGTTATCGGGCATTGGGCCCGAGGATAATCTCAAGGCCATAGGCATACCCATAGTCCAGCCCCTGCCGGTGGGTCGGGAACTCTACGATCACATGAGCCATTTTGGACCCACCTTTGTGACCAACACCACGGGTGAAACGGCCTTCCTTTCGAGACTCACACCCGACCAGATCAAGCTCTTCCTGCTGGGTCGCTCAGACACGTTTCTCTCTCTGATTGGTGGTGTGGAGGCCCTCACCTTTGCCAAGGTACCTCGGTCCGAGGCCCCAGCCTCTCAGCCCGACATTGAGCTGATCATGGTGGGCGGGAGTCTGGCCTCGGATCAGGGCTCTGGTCTAAACAGAGGGGCCAATTTCAAGCCGGAGATCTATGAGCAAATGTACAGCGAGTTGGCGCGTAGGGAACAGGATCACTTTAGCATCCTTGTGATGCACTTTAATCCAGCCTCGGTGGGTCGCTTGTGGCTGCACAATCGTAATCCCCTGGAATGGCCACGCATTGATCCGAAATACTTTAGGGCCAGCGAGGATGTCGAATATCTTTTGGAGGGTATCAAAGTGGCCCTGCGCATAGCCGAGATGCCGGCCCTGAAAGCCATAGGAGCTCGTCTCCTCGACAAACGTGTCCCTGGTTGTGAGAAATATGAATTCGCCTCGGATGATTATTGGCGTTGCTCGATAAGAACTCTCTCCTACACACTCCACCATCAGGTGGCCACCTGTCGCATGGGTCCGGCTGAGGATCCCAAGGCAGTGGTCAGTCCCCAGCTCAAGGTGCATGGAGTGCGGAAATTGCGGGTGGTGGACACCAGCATCATACCAAAGCCACCCACGGCCCATACCAATGCAGCCGCCTTTATGATTGGCGAGAAGGCGGCGGATTTAATTAAGAGCGAATGGAATATTTGAGTGAGACTGGATTTGAGTGAATTGATTGCATATGTAAATGGGTCAATAAATATATAGAAAGGGCAAAGAAAGTTTTTATTTTTATTTATAATTTATTTTATTTTTTTTTTTCATTCTCATTCTCGTTCTGTGTCGTCATCGTGACCTAACTTAATAACTCTTTTATATGCATAAGCTGAGACGTGCCCGTAGTTTATGGACAGTTACGATAAACTGGTTATGGATATTCCTTTTCACCATACTCTTTTCACAGTGAAAAGAGTCTAATTAATTTGTGATTGGATAGTGGGAATTATCAAGGAAATTCGAAAGCTCTTTTCTCAGCTAAAATCTATATCTATATCGAATATCTAGTTCAGAACAAGTCAATATATATTTCATATCACAAAATGATTCCAATTCCGCTTTGGTTGGAATCATTTGAACCCTTGAAAATTCCCTAAAAAGAGCATTCGATCTTCAGTTAACTCGAGGCGAACTTTTCTCTTCGAAATTTCGTTTAATTTTTTTCCAGGAAATTTGCATTTAGCTGGAGTTAACAGGGTTCATTATAATTTAGAAAGAGACAAAAAATGTGATATTAAAAAGTTTTTTAATAGATCCTTTTTATTGCGGAAATCTTAAAAAAAACACTCATTCAAAATATTTTGGGTTATTCATAAAAAAAAAGCATTTAAACTTGAAATATTATTTAAAAAATATTTGGTTCCCAAATTTTTGAAAAAAATATTGGTATAACTTTTTATACAAAAAAAAATATACCCGAAATAAAAAAAATATATTGGAATACTTAAAATGGTTTACCAATTTAAAAAAAAAAAAAACTAGAAATATTTTTAAAAATTTTATGAAAAAAAATTATGTTTCCATATTTTTGCGAAATTAATAAAAAAAAAGGGGTATAATAGAAATGGTTCCCCAATAAAAATAAAATGGGAATATCTGAATAAAAATAGGAACTACCAATTTTTTTTAACTTCTTAGAATATTTTTATAAAAGAAAAAAATTTAGGTTTCCAAATTGTTGAAAAAGTCTTGAAATAATTTTATATAAAAATAAAAACATGAGGTTTCCAAATTTTTTAAAAATTTTATGAAAAAAAAATTTAGTTTCAAAATTAAAAAAAAAACTGGGAATTTTTCATTTTAAATAAATGGGATTTCTTCAATTTCTTCGAATATTTCCAAATAAAAAAAATTGGGTTCCCAAAATTTTTAAAATCATTTTTATATAAAAAAAATAATAATTAGTTTCAAACTAAAAAAAATTGAAATATTTTAATAAAAAAAAAAATGGGATTTCCAAATTTTTATAAATTTCTTCGAATATTTCTATTTAAAAAACTATTGGTTCTCGAAATTTTTCGAAAATTTTTAAAATATTTTTATATAAAAAAAAAAACAATAATTATGTTTTCAAATTTTTGAAAATTTTTTTGAATATTTCCATATAAACCAAAATTCGAATATTTCCAAGCATCCAAATTTTTCAAAATTTGTTCGAATATATAAAAAAACAACAGATTCCCAAAATTTTTCGAAAATATTTTTCAAATATTTTTATAAAGAAAAAAATATTAAGTTTTCAAATTTTAGAAAATTTCTTCGAATTTCTATATGAAAAAAAAAAACAGTTACCAAAATTTTCAAAAAAATTGAATATTTTTATAAAAAAAAAATAACGTTTAAGTTTCAAAATTTTTCAAAATTTGTTTTTTTTTTTTTTCTATAAAAAAAAGGGTTCCCAAAATTTTTCGAAATTTTTTTTTTTAATATTTTTATATACAATTTTTTAATGTTTAAAAAAAAATAATAATAATTAAGTTTTCAAATTTTTGAAAATTTCTCTCATAATTAAAATGAGGTAAATCATTTCAAATTTTTATTTGCTTCCGTTCCGATTTTCAATTTTTTATTTAAATAATTTTTTGAAATTTATTTATGAGAATTTCATATCAATTTAATCTTAACCCGTTTAATTTTTTAAGACCTTTTCGACACCTTTTTTTTCTCAGAGTTTGAGGGAATTTTTTTTTTTCTCCCTCAAAAAGGAGTGGAATTTTTTTTTTTTTTTTGTTAATTTTATATTTCTCATCATATCTAAAAATGATGACTGCATTATATAATCACATTTAATTTATTAAAATAATTATTTCAAAACAAAAAAAAATATGCAATTTTCTGGCTATCAAAAAAATAACCTGTCTTTTCTTTTTTTTTTGTAATTAAACCGGTCAGATAATTTTTGATTTTATATTCTTTGGGAGTTCTCACTTTTTGAGTTGGCAACATTTGAAAAATAAAAAAATAAAAACAAAAAACCGTAACTGGAAGTACTTTTCAGTGTTGTTGTGAAAGTTAAATGAACTCGGTAACAAAACAAAAACAAATTGGAATGTAATTGAGCAGTAAATGAATAAAACAAAAATTTGCAATGCAATTCAGAGTCGAAACAATTGTTCGTCTTCCATTTGACTCAACTCAACTCGATTTGACTCGAGTCCAGAGAAATGCCGCCATTTATGGCCAAAGCCTTTGTAATTGAGCACCGAAAGTGTGTGAGCTGATTCAGAATTAGCAATAAGCCAGTTGAGAAATGATTCTTGATGAATTTGTCCAAGCCGACTTAAAAGCGCCAACAATCAAGCCAGGCATTTTAGTTGCCCAAACGAAACAAACAAAGCCAAAACCAAAAATTATTATTATTTTTTTTTAATTTTGAATATGAATTTTTTGTTAATTTTGACAACAGTTTTGGTTTTAATTGAAGCCCAACAGCCGAAATTGGGCTTTATCAGTCAATTGCAAAAACTTGGCCTGGTCAATCTTTTCGAGAATGTGGCACGTCCAAATGGTGAATCTGAAAATTCTTAAACAATCTCAAGAAATTTTGTGAACTAATTGTGATTTTGTTTTTTTTTTTTTTTTTAGTGCCGCGAAATCAGGCTGTCTATGATTTTATTGTGGTGGGGGCCGGGGCAGCCGGCTGCAGTTTGGCCGCCCGACTTTCGGAGAATCCCAATTGGAAGGTGGCTCTGATTGAGGCCGGAGGTGTTGAGAATATAGCCCATTTTACACCCTTGCTGGCTGGCCAGCTCCAGCTGACAGCCTCGAATTGGAATTATCGCTCGACACCACAGAAACATTCTTGCCTGGGCATGCATAATCGAGAGTGTGCCCTGCCCAGGGGCAAGGTTCTGGGAGGGACCAGTTCCATCAATTATATGATCTATAATCGTGGTAATCGCAGGGATTTTGATGAGTGGTCCGAGGCTGGCAATACTGGCTGGAGTTATGCGGAGGTCTTACCCTATTTTCTACGCAGCGAGAATGCCCAGTTGCAGGGTCTGGAGAATTCACCCTATCATAATCATAGTGGTCCTCTCAGTGTTCAATATGTACGATATCATACTCAGATGGTGAGAGCCTTTGTTGATGCCTCGGTTGAGGCGGGTCATCCGCGTACGGATTATAATGGTGAATCGCAAATGGGCGTGTCTTATGTCCAGACAACCACACAGAATGGCAGGCGGCATAGTGCCTATAGTGCCTACATAAGACCGGTGCGGGATTATCGACCTAATCTGGATATATTTGCCTTTTCGCTGGTGCGCAAGGTACTGATCGATGAGGAGAGCAAATCCGCCCTGGGCATTGAGTTTGAATATAAAGGCAAGATTTATCAGTTCAAGGCCCGCAAGGAGGTGATACTCTCAGCCGGAGCCTTTAACTCACCGCAGCTACTGATGCTCTCGGGCATTGGGCCCGAGGATAATCTCAAGGCCATAGGTGTACCATTGGTTCAGGCCCTGCCTGTGGGTCAGACCATGTACGATCATATGTGCCATTTTGGACCCACCTTTATAACGAATACCACGGGTCAGACCATATTTCCCACACGAATTGGCCTGGCCGATATTGTCTCCTATTATCTGGCCGGCAATCCCAATACCATGATCTCCTCCATAGGCGGTGTGGAGGCTTTGGGTTTTCTCAAAGTGCCCAGATCAAAGTTACCAAGCGATTGGCCAGACATTGAACTAATCATGGTGGCCGGCAGTCTGGCCTCGGATGAGGGCACAGCTCTCAAGCGTGGTGCCAATATCAAAGATGAGATCTACAATGCCCTCTATAGGAATTTAGAGCTTACCCAGCAGGATCATTTCACTCTGCTGGTCATGCAGTTCCATCCGAAATCTGTGGGTCGTCTTTGGTTGCGCGATCGTAATCCCCAGCATTGGCCAAAGATTGATCCGAAATATTTCGTCGAAGACGATGACGTCGAGTTTCTACTCGAAGGCATTAAGGCAGCTCTGCATATAGGCGAAATGCCGGCCCTAAAAGCCATAGGAGCTCGTCTCCTAGAGAATCGTGTCCCTGGTTGTGAGAAGTTCGAATTTGCCTCGGATGATTATTGGCGTTGCTCGATAAGAACTCTCTCCTACACACTCCACCATCAGGTGGCCACCTGTCGCATGGGTCCGGCAGAGGATCCCAAGGCAGTGGTCAGTCCCCAGCTCAAAGTGCATGGAGTGCGGAAACTTCGGGTGGTGGACACCAGCATCATACCCAAGCCACCTACGGCCCATACCAATGCTGCCGCCTTTATGATTGGCGAGAAGGCGGCGGATATGATAAAAAACGATTGGCAAGAAAGATAGCAAAAATAAAAAAAAAAAAACACTGAAGTATTCTCTAACAAGTTGGCAGGGGGGAAGGGGGGTGGGGGGAAGGGGGGAGTCAAACATCACAGAGTTAATTAAATGAAATTGTCCAACGAGCGCTCTTCGAAGTTTGCCAAGAGGACAAGGCAAACACTGTGAAAAGGATATCAAGGGGGTTGCAGAGCAAAGAAAGAGAGAGAAAGAGAGAGAGAGAGAGAGAGGGGGGTAGCCCCAGAGTGCATTAACCCAAAATTGTATGCCGGCAAGTCGGCTTTTGGTACAGCCTAAGCAAGAGGGTTGAAAACTTTCAGCTAGAAAACTTTTTTCACAAACACACAAACACACACACACACACACATACACATACAAGCAAGCATGTACAGGCCGGCGCCCCCAGCCAAAACAGACAAGGTGGAAATAAAGTGACGTCAAAACTTTTTGGGGGTGGTTTCAATTTTTTGCCTGAGAAAAAAAAGAAACAAAGTGGAATAGTCAAAACAAGAAACACGAGACCAGGCAAAAACAACAACAACAACAAAAAGTAATAATAAAAATAAAATACTCCTCTTACGAGGATGCTGTCAGCCTAGTTGGTTTCAGCTTTATCGATAAAAAAAAATAAATGCAAACAACTAAAGGATGAGGGAAAGGGGTGAACGCGTAGCTAGGGGAGGGAGGAGGGGTGGAGAAAGGATGACAGGGTGCAAAAGCTTACAAGTGGTTATCAAAGTCTGAAAGAGACAAAAACCAAACAAAACAAATTCAATATGCATTTAGCCGAGCGAGACAAAAGCAACAGCCGAACAATAAGAATTAATGACAAGTCTTCTTCTCTGTCTCTGTCATTGTCTCTGTCTTTGTCTCCCTGTCTGTTTTGAGGGCTGTCATCATGTGGTTTCTAATTGCTGCATTTCAAATTACAGACAACAACAGCAACAAGAACAAAGGCGATAGAAATGCTCATCAAAAGGGTCTACACTCCTTTCAATGCAAACCTAAGCCATATGGGTCATTTGTATGTGTGTATGTGTGTTTGTGTGTGTGAGTTAATCACGCCATAAAGCGGTTCCCGTGTACGTGTGAACGTTAAACGGCAATTGAAATGTCCTCGCCGCTTTTTTAGCTGAGAGCTTCAAGGCACGGCGAAGCTTTTTCTTTTTTTAGGGTGTTCTTAATTTTTCTTAAACAATAATGCAAAAGTCGAAAAAAAAATTTATAAAATTATAGAAACCCCCTGAGAAATCAGATAGAAATAAAAATAAGACAATAAAAAAATCACAAATAATTTTAATTTATTTTAAATAAAAGAAATAAAAAATTGAAATACATAAATAAAAAAAAATATAGTTTAAATAACAAAAAATTATAAAATTAATTTTTAATATCAAATACAAATTAATAAAATTTTGAAATCAATTAAAAAGTAAACAAAGACAAAGAAAATCAAAAATATGAAAAAGAGTATATTTAATTTATTAAATAAAAAATAATAATAAAGCAAATAAATAAAAAATATATATTAAAAACAAAAACAATATATATAACAAAAAAAAATTATAAAATTATAAAAAAAAGACAAGAAAAAACCTTTAAAACAATTAATATAAAAAAGAGTATAATAAATATTTATATTTAATTTATTAAAATCAAAATAAAAATTAAGTAAATAAATAAAAACAACAAAAATAAAAAAAAAATGTTGCTTATATTAAAAAAAAAATTAATAAAATTATAGAAACCCCCTAAAAGAGATCAATTAAAAATAAAAATAAGACAAAAAAAAAGTTCAAAAATATTTAAAAAAAATTACAACAAAAATATAATAATTAAATAAATAAATAATATATGTTAAATAATAAAAAACTAAATAAAAATAATTATTTACATTAAAAAATTAATAAAATTATAGAAATAACCTAAGAAATCGCATCAAAAAAATATTCAAAAATATAAAAAAAGAGTAAAACAAAAATAAATATTTATATTTAATTTATTAAAAAAAAAAAAAATACATACACAAAAAATATACTTATTAAATAACAGAAATCTATCAAAAAATTATTATTCATATTTGGTTTTAAAAATTTAATTTTCAAAATAATTTCATTTAAAACAAAATAAAATGCAAATAAAACTTTTTCAAAAAAAAAAAAAATTAATAAATGATTTATTAGAGTTGAATCAAATTTCGACCAATCAACCCATTTTTTTCAAAAATTTCATTGACCATCATTTTCTTTTGTTCTCTTTCAAAGAAATAAAAAGAGAATTCCCAAAATAAAAATGTCGAAAAAATTCGAAATAAAAATTAATGATTTAATTAGCAATAAGAAGAAGAAAAAAAAACAAATTTATTACAATTAGTCAATCAATTGAAGCGTGTATAACTTGATGACCTTTATGAAATATCTTTATGACAAAAGTAACAAGAAGAAGAAGAAAATCAATATTTCCTAAACTCCACCAAAGACAAAGAGAAAGGCATTTTTAAGGACCACCCTAAAGTTTGCCGTGTTATATTTCCCTAGGGCAGCTTAATTGCATATATGCATGTGTTTATAAAATTATAATTATAATTTTTTTTTTTTTTTTTTTTTTTTTTGAACTCACCTGAAACAATTAATGCCTCATTCGGACCAGTTGTGTGTATATTTCCCATTTGGCTGCTTGTTTTTTTTTTTAATTCGTTTCGCTTGTCGTTAAAATTTTTCGTTTTTTATTAAAATTTTTTTTATTCGATTTATTTAAATTTTTTTGTTTTATTTACTTTTGCTAAATATTTATTCTTTGTCTATATTGCACGTAAATTCTGCAGAAATAAATAAAAATTATGATTGAGGGAAATTGAATTTTTTAATGGCGCGTAAAAGTATGCTACACTTTATTTCCAACAAAGAAAAAGAATTAATTTAAATTGTTTATCAGTTGCATTTTATTGTTAAACAAACTTTATTTCACAATTACCAGTATATATATTTTTTTAACCGCAAATAAATTCCCTAGAAAAATATATTTTTATCTCACTTGTTGGGGCTTTTTTTTTTAATTTTATTTGCTTTGCCTTTTAGATTGCAGTGCACTGTTGCCTATGCCGGTATTTTTTGTGGGGTAAAACACACTCGCTCACTCACACACACACACACACACACACATATGCAACAACATGTATTCAACTTGTTCTTGTTTCGTTTGGTTTGGTGTTTTTTTTTTCAATTCTAATTAAATTCAATGTTGATAAATATTTTCTTGAAGAGCGATTAAAACAATTGCAAAAACTGTTTGAAATTTATAAATACTTTTTTACTGACTCAGAAAATGATAAAAAATAAATAAAATCGTGATAAGTAATTTTTAGTGTTTTATTGGGGATTACAAATCTGAAGTACTTGAAGTATGCGACTACTTAATAAACAAAGGAATTACCGACTAAACATTTGTGATTTTTTTTTTTCTTTAATCTTTTTGATTTTTTACAAAAATAATTTTATCATTTTTTTTTTTTTTAGTATAGACTTTTTTTGCCGTTTTATTCACCGAGAAATTAAAAATATTCTAAATATCCCGATTTGATACAAATGCTTGTGTGCGTGTGTGTGTGTGTGTGTGTTCCATAAACATGGCCCGGCAGAATGACGTAAACTTTTGAGAGTAAAAACAGTCGCCACAACAACAAAGCGACGTCAACATTAGGGTGGGGATGGTACTCTACTGTTATGTTTATACGTATACACACACACACATACACACATATATATATACACATATTTTAACATGTGCATTTGTGTGCTTGAATTTGCGTGCATGAGAATAAAAATATATTGAATGAAGAAGAAGAAGAAGGCGAAGCGGAGGAGGAGGAGGAGGAAGAGAAAGAGAGAGAGAGAGAGGGAACGAGAGAGCGGATTAAATGCTCTGTATTCAGTGTATCTTATCAATGAGCTCATCATCGGCGTTGGGTGGTAAATGAAACCCAATTTTTTTTTTGTTTTGTTAATTTATTTCATTTCATTTATATCCAAAGGCACGGCAATTTGGTACAACGCAAACGCCACAATAGACACAACAACACTACAAACAAAAAAAAATATATAACACAAAATATTGTACACAAAATAACCCCCGCTATCGTTGTGCTCCGTTTCTCTCATTCGTTTGTTGGTTGGTTTCACGGGGGTTGGGAAATGTTTTGCTCGAATTCTTATTTGAAATAAACACAGTTCTATCGTCTTGTGAATTAATGCTGAAATTTCTTTAAAAAAACAAATAATAACAAAGCCACATTGGCCCCGGCAATTGGCAATGCTTGGAATAGGCCCCTTTAAGTCGTTAATCAACCGGCCCGCGCAAAATGCAACGGTATTGGATTTGCACGGCTTTTGCTTTGGTTTGTTTGCGCGCACTGGTCAGGCACTTTCAATTGTTTCACTTGAAAAAAAAATTAACAAACAATTAAGGCGGGCAATCGTTGTAGCCTCTTTTCACATCGGCACCAAAGTCCACGATTCATAAACGATGTTTTGCGCTTTTATTAATTGATTTAGAATTAAACATTCACGATGCAATTCACCTTCTTTCTCTTCTACTTTACCGCACAAGAAACTCGCACTAGAGCTGCAAAAACATCGATGTGAAAACCGATTGGATAAATTCCCATTTCAGTAAATCGATGAATCGGCAAAAAAAAGCGTGAGGAACAAAACCAACGAATCAGGAACAACAGCCACCTTCGTCTGGAACTAGTAATTCGTGAACACAAATTCAAAATTCGCGCCCTCGACTTGATTGCACATTCTTTTATTTCAAAAGTCCATAATATAATTTGAACACTAAAATTTTCAAAAACCAAAGAAAAATTAGTTAATTTTTAACAAAAATTTACCAATAGCTATAAAATTTATGACAATTAAGAAACTTACAAAAAATATCAGATTTGTTGCGCCTGTGTAGCCATGCATTTCTAAAATCCTCTGAAGTTTAATATTAGGTAAAAATATAATTTCAGCTGATATAGGCTTAATAAATGAATAAAGCCGGAATCTAAGATTTTCTTGTCATACCCATTTCAAGTTGCTTATCATAAACCATACCATATTCATTTATGTAATAAACAAACACCGTGTCAACCCTGTCAAGTACAAAAACAGTACGTAAGAAAAGAGGAAGATTTGTAAGTGAATTTCAATTTAAAAACAGCAAATTTCTCATAAATCTGTAAACTATTTATGAATAGCATTCAGCAAAATGAATCGGATTGCTCAAATTTTACGTCCAATGTGCCAACGTGCCATTAACAGCAGCAGCATTGGCCACCAGCATAGCCAACTCGTGAGACCTACAATATTACCGGCTTTATCACGTTGGTACAGCGCCGATGCAGCCCCACCAGAAGTCGTGGACAAGGAGACACTAGACAAACTGGTGCGCACCAATAAGGTGGTCATCTTTATGAAAGGCAATCCACAGGCACCACGTTGCGGCTTCAGCAATGCCGTAGTACAGATTCTACGCATGCATGGCGTGCAATACGATGCCCACGATGTACTCCAGAATGAGGCACTGCGACAGGGTAAATACCAAAATCCACAGCTAATTGACATATTTGATTTATTTGTATTGGCCATAGGTGTCAAAGATTATACCGATTGGCCGACCATACCGCAGGTCTTTATCAATGGCGAATTTGTTGGTGGCTGTGATATTCTTTTGCAAATGCATCAAAGTGGCGATCTAATCGAGGAGCTCAAAAAGGTCGGCATTGTGTCCGAACTGCTGCAGGCCGAACAGGCCAAGCAAGCAGCCGAGGAGAAAAAGAAATAATCAATATAAAAATACAGTTTAGTTAGGAGACCAAATAAATCAACAAGATGAAGTTTTATTGTTAAATTATGTTTTTATTGTTTATTAGATTAAATGTTTAACAATTTTTGTTTATTAAGGAAAAACGAAAGAGCTAAATTAATTTGTACTTGCCTCACGGTTCTTTTTTTGTTCACTCCGCTCTTTGCGTTGGCGTGCCTTCAACTCGCGCAGCTCACGTTCGGCATCGATTTCCTCGAGGGCCAGCAAGATCTTCACGTGGGCATGTGTCAGATCTTTGACCTGCAGACATTCACGGCATTTCTCCTTCAAATCTGTATTCACCATATTCACCACAATTTGTGTGACACTGCGGGCTATTGAATTCCGTATCATCTCATCGGGGGGCATGGGAAAACGACTTGGACCACGTTTTCCTTTTGTTGCCTCCTGCGTAGATTTGGAAAAGGTGGCCTTAGATGATGTTGAGGGCTGTTCCATTTTTGTTTGATAAATGAACAAATTATTTCTTTTTTTCTTTTCATTTGCTTCGACTTTCAAACGGCACAATTTACCGTTATGTGAGAGCAAGACATTTGAGCGTTTGTTCCAGGTTTGGTTTGGTTTTTATTTGTGTTTCTCTACCTTTCATTCCCTTCGACTCTAAAACGGCACATTTACCGTTATGTGAGAGCAACACATTTGAGCGTTTGTTCCAGGTTTTTTTCACTCGTTGCGAAAAGAAATTCAAATTTTTGGTTTCGTTTAATTTTGATTTGTATTTTGTTTTTTCTGTATTTTTTATATTTGATTTATTTTAAAAATAAATATACATATTGTTTCAACATTATTGTTATTACAATTGTTATTATTATTTATATTACTGTAATATTACATACATAT
This sequence comes from Scaptodrosophila latifasciaeformis, assembly GCA_037075145.1. NCBI lineage: Eukaryota > Metazoa > Arthropoda > Insecta > Diptera > Drosophilidae > Scaptodrosophila > Scaptodrosophila latifasciaeformis. Next base: position 6,365,210 of record JBAMCM010000073.1, read on the forward strand.
TTAAACAAAGAAAAATATTGTTTTATTATTAAATTATATTTATATATATATATATAATTTTATAGTTTGCTCCTGCAATTCGAACAAAAACAAAACTTAGGGAATATATTTTCTTATTAGTACAAAATAAACAATATTCAAAAGTAGTTGAATTTCCACAAAAATAATAATAATTAAATAAAAAAAGATGATGTAATTAAAAAACAAAAAAATAATTAAAAAATCAAAACTCTACAAAACACACACAAATTAATTTTTTTTTTTTTTTTAATACTTTGAAAGTTTTAAGATTGTGCGGGCTAAATAAAAAGAAACTTTCACCCATTTCACAACATGGAGGATTTGTCCAAAATCGAGGAAGTCTCCAGAGCCTCGGTACTTTCGCTGAGTATGTGGAACAGTTGATGGGGTGCCTCGCCAGCAATGGGATTGCCAAATGGGAAAAAAGACGACAATGTGGATAATTGCAGAGGACTGGTCACTGAGCCAAGACCATTCGCTGCCGAGTTGGCAGCAGTATTGGGTAGGGATTTGCGACGACGCTCCACACCATCCACATACTCGATTTCCGGCTCTACCGATTCCTCGGTCTCAGCCTGGTCTTTTTTGGGACGCTGCTGGCCCAGCGACTCGTAGTAGGCATCCGGCAGGTCATCAAAGTTTTGCAGCTCCAGGCAGCGCTGGATTTTTGATATATTACTCAGAAGCATACGATGAAAGAGATCCACCTGAGGCTGGCCACCACCACGTATGTCGAGGACAGGTAACCAGCGGTAATAGCATTGCTCCCACACAGAGAGATCGCAGATATGATGGGCCGGCACCAGGAAGCGATCCTGGGGCACTGTCGATTGGGTGGAAAACAGATTGGTGTTGAGAGTGTAGCGCTGGCCGGAGCCGGCCACCGAGCCGGGTAGGGTGAGCTTCTGTTGACCCAGAGCCAGGGAGCGACGCTGATGGGCCTGGGTAGTTTCAGTGCGTTGTCGCTGGTAGAGAGGATTGGAGAAGAACATTTTATCCTTCTCGGAGAACTGCTCACCCCAGTCCCAGACGGGCCGGCAGATGAGACCCACACTGACGGCCTCCTTCCGCTGGGCTGCGGTATCAAATTGGAACGTATCAAAAATGGGCATGAAACAGGCATCCCAAAGTGTGGTAAGGTAGGTTTGTGAGAACTCGAACTCGCTGGGGAACTGTTGCAGCAATTGCCAGACGCAGTCCAGGAAGAGCAAGAAGACGGGACTCTGTTCATTGCCCTGGCCATTCAGACTCTGGCCATAGACATGGCCCAGACGCCGCTGGAATGGATGCTCCAGGGCCACCCATTCCTTCTGGATTAGCGACTGAAAGCCATCGATGGTGCGAAAATGCGGGTCCAAAACCAATTGAGTGAGGCTGGAGATCACACAGCACAAGTCCCGTCCATTGGTCTCCTGGAGAACACAAGTGGTATCGGCACGCAAGTGGCCCGCCGCCTCATTCGTATACCGCAGGCAGAGCGATACATAAAACAACCAATTTGTCTTATCCAACATGGTCAGGTACTTGTCATCTTGCAGCATGAACTTCTCCGGTGTCTCGGGTGTGCAGAGACGCCGTAACTTCTGGTACGACCTCAAGACGTCCTGAGTGCTGGGCAGGCATTCGGTCAGGTTCATCAGATGGAGCAGCTTCTTCTCATTACACTTGCGCACCAGCTCCAGGGTGACATTCTCCAGGGTCAGATCCTGCTGGGCAGCCGGCCTCAGCTCGGCCAGCCGCACCAGAGACGCTCCCCGGCTGCCATAGCTGTAGACCCAAAAGGCAAAACGACAATCACAAAATGCCTGCGAGAGGACCAGGAATTTGTCCACCGTACAGGTATTGGGTATGACAAAGTGCGGCGGCAGGGTGTATTTGTTTCGAGGCATTGAGATGCTCTCAGTGCTGATGACTTGCCACTTGGTGGCACCACAGCGTATCAGCTCGCGGGCCCAGTCGTTTTTGGTGGCATACATGCTGACCAAACCACCGCCAGAGCTGCTCGACTTGCCCAGAGATGAGTAATAGTTCTCCCGGTAGACATAGGCAAAGCTGAGGTCGTGTCGCGTGGGATAGGCGAAGCGGACTAGGGCGGAAGCGATGAGCTTGCCATAATCACTGGCTCCATTCAGCTTGGAGTCCTGCTGCTGGAAGGCGAATTTCAGGAGTCGAAAGTTTTTACAGATCACATGGAGGGCGGCTATACGACCGGGTATGGTCTGCTGCTTGGAGGGCTCAAGCTTTTTGCGTTTACTGCCGGCCACACGGACGGCCTGAAAGGCACTGGCCGTACGGCCCAGTTCGGCCACCGTATAGATTTGATCGATGTTGTTGAGGGTGACCTCGTTACGTCCCAGTAGATAGTTTTCCTGGTAGAGATCGGAGAGTGGTGGTGGTGGCGAGACCACTGCTGCCGGTGTTGAGGCCGTGGAACGGGGCTGTAAAGGCACAAAGGCCAACTTAAAGTTGGTCACGCTGAGCAGGCCAAATGTGGCCTCTTTGGGTTCCGGCTGCCGGTTGCTATTCCCGGCGGCCACACTGTCCATATCCATGGGGGCAATGGGCGAGTACATGTAGGCTGGGGCCGATGCCACGATTTGTTCGCTGGGCAGGAGGCGCGGTCGCGCCTGATGAACTTCTCGCCCATCGCTGGGTAGGCACCATTCATCAGATGCGGCACGTAGGTCGCCCGGTAGGGGTGCTACATAGCTGGTGAAGGTGTTCCGTTTGCGATGGTCCGGCATTTCTCTGCCACCAGTGGCCATTGTTCTTTATTGGCAGACAGAGTGTGGACGGTGTTGAGGGTGGAGGTGGCGTGCTTGTTTTAGGACCGCCAATATGATTTAATTCTGGGTTTTATATTATTTCAAATTTGCTTTCGTCACCGCATCCGCCAGCAGCAGCCGCCGCGTTTTACTGTTGTTGCTCTTTGTACGTACACTGAATATTCAATTATTTGTGGTTTCCGGTCTGGTGTTCGATGTTGGCGTTCGTTGTTAGTTGAAATTATTTTTTATTTATTTATTTTTCTTTTTCTTTTCTTTATTTTTGGCTGCCCGTCTGGTAGTGGGCGCACTTGCAATTGGACAATTTTGCACCTGGCAGCGTTACACCTATACAGTTGCCTATAATCGACACCGTCAGCGACACCTCCAATGAATTAAAACTGTTGTTGGACAGCAGCAGCAGCAGCATAAAAAAAAAAGAAAACACAAACACAGCAGAGCCACCGCCGCAGACGTACACACATACACATGCAAAGACAAGAAACCGTGTTAGAATTATCGTTGTGTGATAAGTTTATCAGTTGATTAAGTTTTTGTGGGAGGGGGCTATGCTCACCTTCGTTTTCTTTTGCGCTGATGAAAAATCATCCAGTTTTTGTTGCTAATTCTATCATATTTTTTTTCTTTTCCCCTCGACAACGATAACAGAAACTTATTTTTGACAAGACAGCGCCATAGCGATAAAAGGCTCACTGAAACGAGCTATCGTGTTATCGATATGTTTTCAGCAAGAGTCCTAGCAACTCTGCCGTTGGTGGCTGGAAAATTCGTGGTAAATATTTGATTTTCGAACATGGTCTTTTGATTTATTATATTGACACAGCTGTTAACCAAGTCAATCAAATTCGAATCTACCAAGAAATAAGATTTGTCCAGTCGCTGTGTTCATACCTCAATCTGACCCAAAATAATTTTTTTAACGATTCGTTCCGGAACAACATCACTTAGCGCCACGCAGGTGGGCGACGCTGTCATATAAAATTTCATTTGAAACAAAACCATTTTCGAGTCGGACGTAAGGCAAACTATTTTGAATTTAGAAAATCACATACATTAAATATGTCGGAAACTGTTACATATCTCGAAATACCCGATAAATCGGAGAACGACAAAAAGGTCTACAAGTAAGTAAACCACACATTATATTGGTACAATACCATAATTCGTTTCTGTCCTAGAACTTTGCGTTTAGAAAATGGTGCAACAGCTCTTATAATCTCAGATCCCAGTCCCATACCACATGACGGTTTCACCACCTCCGAGTCTTCCATGGATGATGAGGCCTCCGGGGAAGGTGATTCTGGCTCTTCATCTTCGGGATCGTCTAGCGATGAGCCCTCCAGCTCATCCACTACCGGCACTACCTCGAATTCTTCCGATTCCGACAGCGAAGAGGGTGATGAAAAACTCGCCGCCTGTGCCATTCTCATTGACTATGGCTCCTTTGCCGAGCCACAAAACTACCAAGGCCTAGCCCATTTCCTCGAGCACATGATTTTCATGGGCTCCGAAAAATATCCCGAAGAGAATGCCTTCGATGCTCATATTAAAAAATGCGGTGGCTTCAGCAATGCCAACACCGACTGCGAAGACACGCTCTTCTACTTCGAGGTGGCCGAACAGCATTTGGACTCCAGTCTAGACTATTTCACCGCCCTGATGAAGCATCCCCTTATGAAACAAGAGGCCATGCAACGCGAACGCTGCTCTGTGGAATCCGAATTCCAGCAAATCGCCCAAGACGACGAGACTCGTCGCGATCAACTCTTGGCCAGCTTAGCCACCGAAGGCTATCCCCATGGCACCTTCGCCTGGGGCAATATGAAATCTCTCAACGAAAATGTCGATGACAACGAGCTACACAAATTACTCCATGAAATACGCCAAAAGCACTATGGCGCCAATCGCATGTACATCTGCCTGCAGGCTCGCCAGCCCATTGACGAACTGGAGGCCCTTGTGGTGCGTCACTTCTCTGGCATACCCAAGACCGAGTTCAAGGCTCCCGATCTCAGTAAGCATCATTACAGCAAGGCCTTTCGCCCCGAATTCCATGAGCAGGTCTTTTTCGTCAAGCCCGTCGAAAATGAATGCAAACTGGAACTGACCTGGATACTGCCACCGTCGCTGCCTTATTATCGCTCCAAGCCAGATCAATTTCTATCCTACCTGATGGGCCATGAGAGCAATGGCAGTCTCTGTGCCTATTTACGCGGCCGCCTTTGGGGCCTTCAGCTGATAGCCGGCATAGACGAGAATGGCTTTGACATGAACTCGATGTACTCTCTGTTCAACATTTGCATTTATCTGACTGACGAGGGCTTTAAGCATATCGATGAGGTCCTGGCCGCCACTTTTGCCTATGTCAAGCTATTGAACAATTTGGAAGCCTTACGTTCGGTCTATGACGAACAGCAATTGATTGAGGCCACCGGCTTTCGTTTTCAATCGCAGCGACCGGCCTTTGACAATGTCCAGGATCTTGTGGTGAATACCAAGTATTTCCCATCCAAGGACATACTCACCGGCCATGATCTGTACTATGAGTACAATGAGGAGCATCTCAAGTTATTCATCGAACATTTAAATCAATTCAATTTCAATTTAATGATCACCTCGAAACAGAAATACGAAGGCATCACCTATGACAAGCAGGAGACTTGGTTTGGCACCCAATACACCACCATACCCATGCCGGAGAAATGGAAAAAGCTATGGCAAGAGTCCAAGCCAATGGATGAATTGTATTTGCCTAAGCCAAGTCGCTTCATTACCACAGATTTCCGCATATTCTGGCATGAGCAGGGCAAGCCGGAGGTACCGTTAGCCCCCAAACGGCTACGTAAAACCGATATTTGCGAATTGTGGTTCCGTCTCGATGATAAATTCGAACTTCCCGAAGCAAATATGTGCTTTCATTTCATTTCTCCGCTCCAACGACAAAGTGCCAAAAAGTAAGTAAACAATCTGATACAAAATTATATTCATCTTTATTTTGATATCTTCTTCTTCTCCTAGTGATGCCATGTGTGCTTTATACGAGCAATTGGTGAAATTCCAAGTCTGCAAGGATCTATATCCGGCAGTCACGGCTGGTCTGTCCTACCAGTTTAATGCCAGCGAGAAGGGTCTGGTCCTGAAGGTCTCTGGCTATAATGAGAAGTTGCATTTGATTGTGGAGGCCATCGTTCAGAGCATGACGACCGTTCATAGCTCATTGGATAAGAACATTGTTGAAGCCTTTCTCAAATATCAGCGTAAGACTTTCTTCAATACGCTTATCAAGCCCAGGGCCCTAAATCGGTAAATATTTTTTTAATCGGAAACTTAATCGGTTTTGCGAATAACTCCCACATTTATTGACTGCTCCTTTACAAATTGGGAACAATGGTTCTCTATATAGGAGTACACATATGTATCAAATTTCGTTAGGATCGAGCTACTGTATCAATTAGAACCTAAATCGGTCTTGGGAATAACTCTTAGATTTATTGAGCGATCTCTTTCAAATTGGGAACAATGGTTCTCTATATAGGAGTACACATATGTATCAAATTTCTTTAGGATCGAGCTACTATATCAATTAGCCTCCTTAAGAACCTAAATCGGTCTCGGGAATAACTCTCACATTTATTGACTGATCTTTTACAAATTGGGGACACAGGTTGCCTATATAGAGGTACACATATATATCAAATTTCGTTAGGATCGAACAGCTATATCAATTAGCCTCCTTAAGAACCTAAATTGGTCTTGGGAATATCTCATTTATAGACCGATCTCTTTCAAATTGGGGACACAGGTTGCCTATATAAATTCAATTTCATTAAGATTGAAATACTATATTTAGATTTCTTTCAAATTGAGCATAAGAATCGGATCTGACTATATCATATATCTGTTTAGATTGGATGGATTTTGTTTTCTCTTATTTAATTGATTTTTTTTGCCTCCTTTTAGCGATATACGTTTGAGTGTGGTGGAGCATATACGCTGGCCCATGATTGATAAATACAAGTGCCTGAATGAGATCACTTTGGATGATATGGTTAACTTTGCCAAAGAATTCCCGAAGCAATTGTATATACAGTCGCTTATCCAGGGCAATTACACCGAAGAGGCAGCCCACAATGTGATGAACTCTGTGCTCAAAATACTCGATTGCAGTGCAGTTAGGGATCGTTATTATATCCAAGATCGGACAGTTCAATTACCAAGGGGCTCCCATTATATACGCTGTCATGCCCTTAACGATCAGGACACAAATTCTGTGATTACAAATTTCTATCAGATCGGACCCTGCACTGTCCGTGTGGAGAGTATTTTGCATTTATTGATGATGTTCGTGGAGGAGCCGCTATTCGATCATTTGCGTACCAAAGAGCAACTTGGCTATCATGTGGATGCGACGGTGCGTGCGAATTATGGCATTGCTGGCTATTCGATCAAGGTGAACTCGCAGGAGACCAAGGCCCAGGCCGGTTATGTGGAGTCGCGGATTGAGGTGTTCCGTGGCAAAATGTTGCAGATTTTGGAGGAAATGTCGCAGGACGACTACGAACATACACGCGATTCATTGATCAAATTGAAAATGGTGGCCGATACGTCTCTGGAAACGGAAGTGGAACGCAATTGGGAGGAGATTATCAATGAGAATTACTTGTTCGATCGTCGACGCAAGCAAATCGATGTTCTGCGTCAGTTGAGCAAAAGCGAGATTATTGCCTTCCTTTTGGAAAATGAAATGAGCAATTTGCGCAAGCTCTCTGTTCAGGTAATTGGTCATCGTCCACCGGGCATGCCCGAACCCAAGCCCACACTCACACCCACCGGTGAGTTAATCAAATCCGAAGATGCCATGGATGAAAACGAATATAATGGTCAGTGTGGCAATAATGATGATGATGACGATGTGGAAATGAAAGATTCAGCTGTCGAGGATGATGAGCTCTTTACTAATTTGGCCAATAAGGTCAATGTGGTCTTTATACCCCAGGAGGGTGATGAGACCACAATTGTGAATATTAATCAATTTAAAGAGAATCTGGATATATTCCAAACCTTGCCCGCTGAGAGTTTACAATGAGCAGCGAACTTGAAAAATTCAACACTAATTAAAAACTGTTACAATTTCATTAGAAAAGAATTAATAGTTTTAGCAATTAAAAAAATAAAATACAACTCGACACACGAATACATTCAGATCAAAAAAAAAAAAAAGAAGAAAAAATGGATATTCAGGCGATTTAATATAACTTTAATCAAATCATTAACTAGATTTTAAAAATTTAGAACTGCTTGAACCAAATAAAACAATTTAAAACCATAAATCCTTTGAATAATTTTTCCTTTGAGTGATTTGGGACATGGACAAGAGCGAGAGGCCCGATGTGCTCTTTTCATTTCGTTTGCTGACTATGAAGCAAGACACTCTAGTTGTCTCGCTCTTTCTCGTTCTTGTTTGGGGCTGATCTGTTCTAGTTCGATTCAGTTCAAGGTTAAATTTTTGCCGGAGAAAAAAAAAACACTTATTTTCGTAAAATTTACTTTGATTTATTTCAGCCGGTATGGGTTCAACTTTAACTGAAACAAAAAGCTTCGTTTTTATTTTATATTGTTTTTATTTATGATTTTTTTTACTTTTTTTTATGAATATTATAAAAAAAAAAAATGATAAATGTTCTGTCTTTTATTTGCATTGGTGTGACACCAGTTTTAACTTAAATTTAGTTTATCAATGATTTTTTTTTTTTCGTTTTCTTGTTTTTTTTTTATATACTAAGTAACAAAATGTATATTTTCTCTCTCTCACTTTCGATTCTGTTTGTTTTGTTTTTTTTTTTTCGTTCCAAATGAACCTAAAATTAAGCATTATTTTTAATAATTACAAGCTCATTTAATACAATATTTATAGTTTTAGATTATATACATAAATTTTTATAACAATATTTTGATTGCATGTCAAAAAAAAAAGGTTTATCTAATTTCAATTAATTTCTTTTCTTTTTTTCTGCGGAGAAAAAATAAAACAAAAATACCCTCAAAAATAACAAGAAGAAGACAGCTTCGATTTAAAAAAAATATAGATATATATATATATGTATGATCGTTTCTTTTTAAGATACTTGAATTTTAAACAATTTTTATATGCATAACATTTTTTATGCCTTAAAAGTCAATTAACAGGATTCTTAAATTTTGTATGTGTGTGTGTTTTTCACTGATTTATAAATTTAGTTGTTTTTTGGTCCCAATTGAGAGTTTAGTTTTTTTTTTTTTTTTTTAGAGCTTCTGCAATTCGGTACTGTCACTGAGATACTTGGTCTTGACAATTTTCGGATTCCTATAGATGGAGTGTTCGTCATCGGCATTTAGTAGGCCCTCTTCGTGTTTGGAAGCACCCATGACGTTGCCATTGCTGCCGAGAAAGATCCTTGAAATGAGTGATGTATTGGAGCGCTTCAAATTGATGCGACTGCCGGCTGGTGTGGGCAGATCATCGATGCCGCGATGCAGTGAGAGGCTGTCCATTTTGGATTCGGAATGGCGTCGAGCTCGCTCCTTGGCCAGGTGGGCTTCGTATTCGGGTGTGCGTAGAGACTTCATGGTGGGCTTCTTGTACAGCTTGAGCAATAGAGATGAGCAGACCACACTCACTGAACTGGCTGCCATGGCCACCGAAGCCATCCAGGGCTGTAGAGTGAAGCCGAAGGGGGCAAAGAGACCCGAGGCCAGCGGTATGCCCAGGAGATTGTACATGCTGGCAAATAGGAAATTATAACGTATGCGACGGACTGTAGACCGCGACAGATCCAAACAGGCCACCACATCCAACAGATCATTACGCATGAGCACGATGTCCGAGGCCTCGGCAGCCACATCAGTGCCGGCGGCTATGGTGATGCCCACATCGGCCTGGGCTAAGGCAGGACTGTCGTTGACACCATCGCCCACCATGGCCACACGCACGCCATTCTCTTGAATGCGCTGAATCTTGGCCACTTTGTGCGAGGGCAGAACCTCAGCGTAGACATTGCGTATGCCCACCTGTGGCAAACAAGAAAAGACAAATTAGTTTTGCATTGAGTTGGAAAACTAAAATGAACTTACCTCTCTGGCAATGCTGGCCGCTGTGTTTTTATTGTCACCAGTAAGCAGGACCACATTAATGCCCATACGCTTGAGTGTGTAGACGGCTAGATGAGCCTCCGGTTTGACCATATCCGAAACAGCAAACATGCAAACCAACTGACCATTGAGAGCGCACAGCACGGCCGTATGACCCTTGTCCTCTTCCTCTGTCATACAATTACTAATGGCCAGGGGCACTTCAATGGCATTACGATGCATCCACTCACGATTGCCGATGAGAACACGTATCTCCTTGCCATCGATTAACTGTTCGGATGAGAGCAATTTTCCAGCATTCGTAGAATGATCGACTGGTTCCAATTGTAGCAATTGCTGTTGCTGGGCCAATTCCAGAGATTTGTAGAGATCTGCCGGTGGTATCAGTTCATCAATTGTGGCACCATTGTCCACATGGACGGCAGTGTTCGGATGTGTGCGCCAAAGATTCTCATAGTTGATGATGCGTTCGGCATTGCAGGCCTGTCGCAGAGTCTGCTCGTAATTGGAAACGGTGACGCGTATGCCACAGCCAGGCACCGCCTGGAAATGTGAGGATTTGCCAAAGTTATTCACATCGAGCATATCCTTGGCAAAGTGCACAATAGCCGAGGCAATCGGATGTTCACTATTCTGTTCGGCAGCTCCGATAATGGTTAGGGCACGGGCCAGACTGCAGATCTGGGGCTTTACAAACATGGTGACCTTCGAGGTCATGGGAGTGCCATGGGTGATGGTGCCAGTCTTGTCAAATACCACTGTCTTGACCTAAACAAGAAGCAATTAAAAAAAAGTCAGTTTTATTTAAAAAGTATCGATGCCTTGCGGAACCAATGAACAAACTGCTTCACTAGTTCACTGGTTGACACTGTAACGAACCTTTCAGCTCGCCAGTTATAAGCTGGGCTGCTCGGCCGGTTTCTGTGGGTTCGGTGCAACAAATTTATAACTTTTTGTGATCTTATAGTCTTGAAATGATAAAACTGATTTGATTTCGTTTCACAGGTTTATTTTCCTTGCCTTCTCGGCTTTGCTTATAATAATTACAGACTTTCCTATGAGGTCCTCCGGTTGGAGGCTCCTCTCACAAAGTTCCTCGTTCTCGCCTAGATTTTCCTCGCCTGGGTCACGCCGAAACGCGCTGCGAGTGCTCTGGGCAGTATGCGACCTGGCGTCCGCCAAGATCTTCTGCTTATCCCACTCGAGACTGATGGTTTGGCTCACACCGGCCTCAAATCTGGCTCTCGTCTAGCTGTGTGCAGTTTTGTGTGGTTCGTTAAATGCCGTGTCCCGCTCTGCGATTCCCGCCTAACACACTCGCCGAGTCCGCCTGGATCAATTCCAAGTCAGAATAGTGCCTCGATTTGGCTCCCGCCTAAATCACGCGACTATTCTGTTTTTGGATCGCGATCTGGCTTATGCTGGCCCAGTGATGGCTTATCGTCGCACGGGGATTCGCCTCGAAAGTTGAGGATCGCCTGCGGATCCTTGATGGATGCGCCTGGTTCGCTGCAGAGAAATTGGGCAAGGTTTGGTATTTGGCGTCCGCCTGATTTCTCTGAGTCTGATGATCCGGCTTTATCCAATCAGTAGATTTGCGGCTTGCCAACTTATGGGCTAACGCGGCACTTTGACACGATTTTAAGTTCACTTGTTGAATTCCACTTGTTACACTTCACTGTTCCGTATTTTCCTAGTCGCACTTCACTTGCTAATCTCTCGTCGCTTTGTTACTGCCTTGTGATCCTCGTCTTTGGTAATCTGGGTTCCCTGCCTTGAATAACATAGGCAGGGCTGAATCTAGTACTTGCGGCGACACTGGTGTTTACTGCCAGTTGGATTTCCGGTAGGGCTTCGTCCCAGTTTCGTTGGTCCGGTCCAGTGAATTGGGCGATCATCGTTTTCACTATCCTGTTGGCTCGTTCTGTTGGGTTTTCCTGGGGCGTATATGGTGCTGTGAATTGTTGCTTCACGCCTAGTTTCTCTAGAAATTTTGTGAATATTTTGCTTGTGAATTGTTTTCCGTTGTCTGTTATAACCAATTTTGGTGTTCCGAATCTGGACAGGATCCTTTCTCGGAAGGATTTTTGTAGGGTCGTTGCCGTTCCCACTCTCAGTGGTATTAATTCTGTTCATTTCGAAAATCGGTCGAACAGGACTAATAGCATTGTATTTCCGTGTTTTGACCTGGGTAGTGGTCCGACGAAATCTGCACATACTGTGTCCCATGGTTCTTCCGGGATTTGTGTTAGCATGTTTCCCGCTGCTGCCATCTGACATGGCTTATATCTCTGGCAGGTTTCGCATTTTTGTACATAGACCCGTATCTCCCTGTACATTCCTGGCCAGTAATACCTGGCTGCAACCCTGGCAATGGTTTTTCTACTGCCGGTGTGCCCTGCTGTAGTTGAGTCGTGGTTTTCGTGTAGCACTCGTGCTCTTTGTTCATTTGGGACACAAAGTTTCCATGCCATGACTTCTTCGTCGCCTGCTCGGTGTGGTATGTGTCTGTAAAGGTTATTCTCCTTTACTCTGTAGTCCCGGTATTTTTCTGGGCGCTGCTGAATTTTTATTTTCATATCTTCTATCCATTTGCACTTTTGGTTTATTTCTGGCTGTGTTTTTGTGATTTTGCATTTTTCCTCCAGGGGCTGTCTTGAAAGTGCATCTGCTACCACATTTAGTTTTCCTCTGGAAGTCGTATTGTTGTAATTCTAATGCCCATCTGGCTATTCTTCCTGAAGGGCTTTCAATTGAATTTAGCCACTTCAATGCCATGTGATCCGTGATTACTTGAAATTTGTACCCTTCCAAGTATGGCCTTAATTTCCTTACGGCCCACACGATCGCCAAGCATTCTTTCTCTGTGGCCGAATAATTCTTTTCTGCCCCATTTAATGATCGGCTGGCGTAGGCTATTACTTGTTCTCCGTTTTCTGCCATTTGGGTTAAAATTGCTCCAAGTCCGTGATTAGTTGCGTCGGTTTGCAAAATTAACTGTTTTTCGAAATCTGGGCATGTGAGTATTGGTGACTTTGCCAGTTTCTCCTTGATGGAGTCGAATGCCTTTTGCCTTTCATTAGTCCACTCCCATTTGTACCCTTTTTTAAGCAGTTCATTTAGCGGGTGGACTGTTGAGGCGAAGTTTGGTACAAATCTTCTGTACCATGAGGCTACTCCCAAGAATTGTCGCAGTTCCTTAACATTTGTAGCTGGTTTTAGGCTGGTTATGGCCAACACTTTGTCTGGGTCTGTTTTGATCCCCATGTCGGTTACCACGTGACCAAGATATTTCAGTTCCTTTTTGCAGAACTCGCACTTATCTACATTGATTCTTAGATTTGCTGTGCGAAGGCGGCGTAGAACTTCCTTTAAATTTGCGAGGTGTTCTTCCAAGGTTTTTCCTATGACAATGATGTCATCCAAGTATGCGAAAGCATAGGGCATCATTTCTGGGCCTATCACCCTATCCAGTGTTCTCTGAAATGTGGCTGGTGCTGAGTGCAGACCAAATGGCATGACTTTCCAATGGTAGAGGCCTCTTCCCGGCACCGTGAAAGCTGTCATTGGGCGGCTTTCCTTTTCCATGGGTATTTGCCAATACCCGTCCTTGAGGTCTAAGCTTGTTATGTACTTAGCCTCTTTTTGAGTTGGTCCAAAATGTCTTGGACTTTTGGTATCGGATATGCGTCTTTTACTGATCGGTTGTTCAGTTGTCGAAAGTCCACGCAGAGTCTCCATTTGCACTGTGGGGGCTGTTGGATGGCTCTATGCACCCCTGCCTTAATAGCTCGTCCACTTGTAAATTTATTTCCGTTTGCATTTTTGGGTTCCGTGAGAAGTATCTCTGTTTTATTGGCTTGTCGTCTTTCATGACAATTTTGTGTTCAGCTAGAGTTGTTGTGCCGTGCATGTTTTCGAATTGTGATAATTCGGCCTTAAGAAATTCCTGTATAGTTTCTTCTGCCAACAAAATATAATGCTTTGATTTTGGCATTCTCGTGTCCAGTGGCCTATCTGCCCACATCTCCGGCATGCCCGTGCGGGGTCTGTCACATGGGTCCTTTGAGATCTGGGTGCTGGTTGTGGTGTTCTCTGTTGTGAATAGTATCCCCTTTGTGTATTTTTTCTTTCGTTGGCACCTGTTGTCGTGCCATACTGAGCTCGAAAAGGTCGTGACTGGCTTCTCAGTCTATCCCGGTCGCGTTCGAGTTCTTCGAACTCATCTGCCAGCTGCATCAATTCTCTCAAGTTTGTGAATTGGTAAGGCCGTGCGTAAGCACGTAGATCGGGCAGACTGTTATCGAAGATGCGTTGCAATTCTTCCTCCTCTGTGACACGTAACGGTCTCATTAGAGATTGGACATCGACCATGTATAATTTGAAGGGTTCGCCAAGTCTTTGTTTTTTTCTGGAAATTTCTTCCCTCAACTTTTGGAAGTAGTCTCTTGGCAGAAAAAATTCCTGAAAGCTTTGTGCGAAGGTCGTCCATTCTCGCCAATGTTTATTGTTGGCTATGTACCACTTGAGAGCCATTCCCGTCAAGAGTTCGGGCATTGCCCTGGGTACCAGATTTAGGTCGAGGCCGTAGGAAAAAAAATAAACTTGACCAGCGTACACACATAAGGAGTCCGAATCCCAAGTTTTGTTATCCTAGCTCTTATAGTCTCTAAGATCTAGGCGTACGCGCGGACAGACGGACGGACATGGCTATATCAATTTCTCTAGTCACCCTGATCATATTGTGGGTAACTTTGGGGAGTCTCCGACGTCTCCTTCTCTATGTTACATACATTTGCACAAACTTAATATACCCTTGTACCTTTTTAGGTACAGGGTATAAAAAGATCGGTAATTGGAAATTTAAATTTTAACTTACCTTATGGGCATTTTCGAGAGCTGTGGCTCCTTTGACCAGGACGCCATTGACCGCTCCAGTGCCAGTGGCCACCATTACTGCCGTGGGCGTGGCCAGACCCAAGGCACAGGGGCAGGCTATGGCCAAGACACTTAGGGCACATTTAAAGGCATAACTCACAATGATTGTATTCTTGTCCATATGCATTTTGTGCTCCATAGCCACTGGCACCAGATTCGGATTGGCAAAGCCGGCTATAATCCAGCCAATCAACGTAATACTGGATATGACCACCACAAAGGGTACAAAATAACCGGCAATACGATCGGCCAATTGCTGAATGGGAGCCTTCGATGTCTGAGCCTCTTCAACCAGACGAACAATCTGAGCCAATGTGGTATTCTCCCCAGTATGGGTGGCCTCCACCAGGAGCACACCATTCTGATTGATAGAGCCACCAATCACAACGGCACCCTTGCGTTTGGCCACCGGCATCGATTCGCCGGTAATGAGAGACTCATCGCAAGTGGAATGACCGTAAAGTACTTTGCCATCGACGGGCACCTTGGCGCCCGGTATAACCTTAAGTATATCGCCGCGCTGTACATAATCCACAGAGATCACCTTTTCACTGATTATATCAAAGTCATCGGATATTTCCACCAGCAACGCATCGGCTGCCTTCAATGAGAGTAATTTGGACAAAGATTCCGAGGTCTTGCCCTTGGCAATATGTTCCAGCCAGCGTCCCAGTGAGATGAATATGAGCAGCATCGGTGGCGTATCAAAGAAGGTCAACGGCGATGAGTTCTGTTCCATGAGAACCGCTGCTATAACCACTGCCACCGAATACACATACGAAATGGTGGTTACCATCGATATCAGTACATCCATATTGGTGGTGCCATGTTTGATGGCACGATACGACTGGACATAGAAATGAAAGCCACCAAAGAACTGGACCGGTGTTGAGAGTAAAAACATAACAAGATTCTCCATTGATAGGCCTGGGACGAGGCAGCACATATTCGCATGTCCCTTGTCGCTCATCTCGAACATGAAATAGATCATGGCCACCATGCAGGGTCCACCGAAGATCAATGAAACCAGAAAGGCATTACGCCATTTTCGTATTTCCTCTTTGTGCTCCAGATAATTATGGGCCATCTTATCGCGTCCGGTTAATAATTTGGCCTGAAAGCCAAGTCCTTCGATGGCCTCACATATGCTCCTTGGGCCCGTATCTTCAGTGGTGTAACGGAATTTACCTACAAAGAAATAAACATTTTTCCCAATGACTCTCAAACTGTAAAATTTGCATGCATGCATGCTATGTGGCTGTGTGAGTGAGTGTTTTTCCCCCAAGTTGAAAACAATTAAAAACAGATGTGCAAACTTATTGAAAGCGTGATTGCATTTTGTGTTTTTTACCAAAACCCCAATTTGAAGGCCTATCGCATTTTCGGGCTCTGACAAGCTGCACATATATATATTTATTTTTTTTTTTTTGTTTAATTTATTCGTTTAGCTAAAATAAAAAGGCATGTGATGACTTAATTGGGTTTAAGAAATTCATTCGAAATTCTTTTCAAATTCAAGTCGATAAAAAGAAAAACAATTTTAAATTTGCAAAAGAAACTATTTGAGAAGCATTGGAAATTCACGGTTCCACTTTTCAAGGTGAACACCAAAGAGTTATCGAAATTGCCCAAATTTATCGATTACACAAAATGCAAGCAAGTCGAATGAAACAAATTACAAATTACAAAATAATTTTGTAAATTTTCATTTAAGACTCGATTCGACTTGATTGCATTCCGCACATTTTCCATTCCAATTTATCAATGAAAATTTTGTCTGGGCGCTAAGCCAGATAAAAGAAAAAAAAAAAAACTTTGTCCGACTTTGTGTCTCCTTTTGAATTTGAACATTTGATTTCTTTGGCTTGGCCTGAGTTGGATATGAAATTGGACAAGATTAATCAATGAATAGAAAGAGCACAACCGGTTCGCTGGCCTGACATGGATTTCTTGCGAAACCAGCGCAAGGCAGACTTGAAAATAATTTGCAAAAAAAAAGACAACAAAAACAACAATTTTTTTTTTATAAGGCGACAAAACAATTAAAATAAAGAAAAAAAAATAGCGCAATATGCACAAAAATCAGCATAAGTAATAATTTATAGACCAGCAAAATTATACAATAAACAATCACGCACATACACACACACACACATAGACAGACACTCGCGCGCACACAGATAAAGGCAAAGAAAAATATATGCAAGCACATGTTAAGTCAATGAGTCTGGCATTTAGTCGAGTTATGTCACTCATATGGGGCCCAGCTGTCCCAGACGAATGCCCCCAAATGGGTGTTTTGTTAGTTTTTTCAAAAGATAAGATAATCATTTCTTTCACAGGCCGACTCAAAAATTCTATTGAAACGTTTCTATTGACTCGGCCGTGACTGTACATTTTTTTGTTGTTGTTAACGGGAATTTTTATTCAAATGACACGGAATAATCATATCTCACAAATTCGTGGGTGTATTTCAACAGACTTATCAGAAAAGTTTGGAATACTTGCAACCGAGTTTCGAGGGCATTGGAAATATCTATGACGTCACATGGGCTCCTTTGTCTACCCCCACTCTCCCTCTTCTTCTTCCTCCGATTGTGAAATTTATCAGACTTTATTTTCTTTGTTTAAGTTTCAATGTTTTCTTTTGTGTTTTATTAAACAAAAGAAGAAAAAAAATCCCCAATTTAGTTGAAATAAATCAAGTCAAGGGGATTTAATCATAACCTAGAATTCAAAGATCCCCAATTGTTTTTTTTTTTTTTTCTTTTTTTTTCATGGGATTTTTGCTTTGAAAAACTATGATGAAATTCTGGAATGAGTCAACAGAAAAATTAAAAGAATTCTTTGTGATAAAACTATCCTAATTTGATAACGATACCAAAGATTAAATCAGGTTGATCCCATTGTATAAGAGGCTATATAAATATATAAGATATAATTAATTCGAATTTATAGATTTTATGAGTCCAATTTGAGAGTATCTGAAAATGATTTTCGTGTTTTCAAATCTATAGATTATATGGGTCTTATTTCGAAGGAACCTGGGGTGAAGTTCCTGAAGTTCTTTTACCCAATACGTAGGGAACTGAATAGTTTATAGAATTCAACTTAACAGGAACTTGGAGTGAATTCTGTAGGTCTCCTTTGGGTTGCAACCAGAAGACCTTTAACCCAATGACCAGGGTCTTCATAGTTTGGGATATTTAAATTTATAGATCGGGTCTAATTTTAAAGTAGCTTTAAGCCTTCCATAAAGCCTTCATAGATGATTCAAATTTATAGATTAAATTTCTAATTTTGAAGGATCTTATAAGGGTTCCTAAAAGAAATTTTAACCAATGCTTGGGTTCTTCAGAGTTCTGAGGTTTCTTTATTTATAGATCGGGTCTAAATTTAAAAGAAATTTGGAGAGGTTTCTAGAGTTCTTTTAGCCAATTCATAGATGATTGAAATTCATAAATAAAATGGTTCTTATACTAAAGGAACTTATGAGGGTTCCTGAAGAACTGTTAACCAATTTCTAGGGCAAAAATTTAAAGATTATATGAGTCTAATATTGAAGGAACCCTATTCGTAGGTCTTTTAAGGTGTCTCAAGGGCCTTGAAGAACTTGTAAGCCCTTCAAGGCGTCCCCCAATCGAATGCCCTGACAATCTGGAAACGTGTGCAAAAAAGGTCTTATGATTTCGGCTCAATTTGAAGTGAACGGAAACGATCGATCTTATGAAACAATTAATAATATTTCCATATGATTTTGCCATAAGCCCACTTTTTTTCTGTCTATCAATCGATGGATTATTATATCTCTCTTATCATAGAAATTGTTTGAAATTCTTTTTTGTTTAACATATTTTCAATTTGTTGAGTTGACAGATTTTTATCTCAAAGTTCTGTCTGATAAGGAGGGGAACAAGTTAAACATATGTTTTTTACTACTGTTCCCTCCAACTTATAACTATCTTTTTTTTCAGTTTTTAATTGAACATAAAAATGAAAGTACAAAAAAAAAAGAAGTGAGTTTCACAAAGTGAAAACCAGTTTCAGGTACATTCGATTTTGTATTTCTTTTTTTTTATATAAAAAAAACTCCATTCACATTTGAAAAGAGTGAAGGCCTCTCACAATTCCAAAGTGAATGGTAGCGGGGTCTTGAACGAAATTGTTTCGGTAGAGGTACAGGGTGGTCCTCTCTTTTGTTTTGAGTTTTAAATTTCAATTGGAAGGAAAAGGTCTGTCTATATATATATCTTTGTTGGGTTTAATTGAACGTGTAAAAGCAAGCAATATTTGTGAAATCATAACAATTCGAAAAGCCAATTGAAATGTTACTATTCTTGGCTATCAGAATATTGATTTCATCAGAATCGTCATTGAATTCTACAACTTAATTTCCTTTCTCAATGCAACTGAGACATTTTGCGCTTTGGTTTAATTAACATTTTTCTTCTTCTTCTTTCTAGATTTTCCTCGATTTGTGTTTTTCTTATTTATTTGCTCTTTGCATGATTCAGAAACTTAAATATTTTGTGGTTGAGGCCAATGATCTAGCCAAAAAAAAAAAAAAACAAAAAATAATGTCTTGCTTGCTCTCGACGTTTGTGCCCCAGATTACTATTTGTATATACTTACTATATATTTATATAAATTTAATCAAATCTATTGTTGTTGTTGTTATTGTTGAAACATATTGCTAGGCTAGATTCGTTATCGCTTCGGTAAAATATAAAATTATATCAGTTTAAATAAAGCATTGTAAACAACTTGAATTGAAATAGATTATCAGCCAGTTAAGAAGCAATCTCATAATCAAGAGAATTAGATTTTTTCGAAAAAAGTTTGGTTAGCTTTAACCATTCCTCGTATAGCCCATGAATTTATTATTCTCTTTGGGTATCGATGGATAACTGAGTATTACTTAGTGGGTTGTTTTCATCCATCTGAATTTCTAGTTCTTTAGAGATCTTTGGATAAACTTCTTGGATGGGTTTGTTCTCTCTGAATTTCTAGTTTTTTGGGGATCTCTTGGATTACTTATTGGGTTCTTTTTATCCATCTGAATTCCTAGTTTTTTAGAGATCTTTGGATAAACTTCTTGGGTTGCCTAAATCCCTCACAATTCCTAGTTCTCTTGGTGGCTTTGGGTAAATTTCTTAGACTGGTTTGGTCCCTCTAAATTTCTAGTTTTTTGGGGATATTCGAATTAGTTATTGGTTCTTTTTATCCCTCAGAATTCCTAGTTTTCGGGGTACCTTTGGATTATATCTTAGTCCTCTGAATTTCCAGTTTTTTAGGTATCTTTGAATTTATTTATAGGCTTGTTTTATTACTCGTAATTCCTAGTTCTTTTGAGGATCTTTTGGATTATATCTTGGGTTGATTTTAGCCCTCTGTATATTTAGTTTTTTTGAGGAAGAATTGATTATTCTTAGGCTTGTTTTATTCCACTAAATTTCTATTTTTTTTTTGGCACCTTAGGATCACTTTTTGGCTTGCTTTTATCCCTCAGAATTTCTAGTTTCTTGGGTATCTTTGGATCACTTTTTGGGTTGGCTTAATCCCTCAGAATTCCTAGTTCTCTGGGTGCCTTTGGATTATACCTTGGGTTGGTTTGATCCCTCTGAATTTATAGTTCATTCCAGGATCTCTGAATAATATCTTCGATTGATTTGAACCCTGGGTATTTCGTTTTTTTTGAGGAGCTTTGAATCAATTCTTAGGCTTGTTTTATTCCTCCGAATTTCTAGTTCTTGGAGGGTCTTTTGGATCACTTTTTGAGTTGCTTTTATTCCTCAGAATTCCTAGTTGCTTGCGTATCTTAAGATCACTTCTTGGGTTATGTTTATCCCTCTGAATTTCTAGTTCTTCGAGCATCTCTGGATTACTTCTTAGGTTGGTTTGATATCTCTGAATTTCTAGTTCTTTGAAAATCTTTTGGATAACTTCTTGGGTGGGTATAAGAAGTTGGGAAGTTTGGCACTTCCTTACAAATTGAAAGAGTCTAGACTATAATGATCCTGCTGGATCCCTTGAAAGAATTCACCCAAACTAATCAAGTCAACCAAAAAGATGAGTTTGAATTCCTATAAATCTCAGTTTCCCGTAATGAAAGTGACCCAATCACACTGGGGACTCGATAATTAAATATAAACAAAAGAATACTGCAGGTGCTGAGGCGATGATGTTAACAGGTGCAGATAAGGCCTCGTAAGGCCCACTCAATAATTCTGTCCACACTTTCTTATTGCAAAACCAAAAGCAAAAGCGTAAAAAAAAAAAAAATATTGTTTATATTTTTTTTTTTGTTGGATATTACTTTCTGAGGTGGTTGACATTGTCATATAATATGGTTTATTGTTTTGGCTTACCTCGTTTGGTGAGGAGCGTGACGGAGGCAGCCGTCACTCCACGCAATTTAAGCACATGATTCTCGATTTTGTTGACACAGGAGGCGCAGGTCATGCCGAGAATTTCCAATTCGACTTCGGCCTCACCGTTGTCGGGTTCATCGATGAGGTCGGTGGGGAAGCCCAATTCGGTTATGGATTTTGCTATATTCTCGGCGGTGACCACATTTGCATTATATTTGACTTCGGCCTTGGCTGCCAGCAGAGCCACCAGGATGCTGTCCAGGCCGTAGATCTTACGGCAATGCTTTTCGATGGTGGCCACACAGCTGGCACAGGTCATGCCGCGTATATGGAGGAAGCATTTGGTTAGCATTTCCTGTTCCACAGGCACGAGGGTGGCACCGTTGGGTACGGTTTTCTGTTTGGCGGGCGAGTGGGGTTTTTTGGTTGTGACCACCTGTTGTTTGGCATGCGCAGGACTGCCTGGCTGTGTGGGTGGTGATGGTGTGACTGAGGGTGTTGTGTTAATGGTCTGGCCATCTGCCACGTTGGCCTCGAAGCCCATGTCATCTATCATTTCGGCTATGGCGGCTGGCGTTAGCTGGTTGGGATCGTATTCTACGTGAGCATTTTTGGCTGCCAGTTGGACTTCGATTTTGTGTATGCCTGGCTTGGTGCCTATGTTGCCTTCGATGTTGCGCACACAGGATTGGCAGGTCATGCCGAGGACACGGATTTGGGTAATGGCCGGATTGGGTTGGGTGGTGTCGGCTTCGGTTTCGTAGGTGCATTCGAAACCCATTTCATCGATCTCATGGGCAATTTGTTTGGGACTTGTGATATTGGGATCGTAGTCGAAATAGCCAGCGTTCTCGTGGAGAACCACTCGGGTCTGGAGTACTCCCGGTTTTTGGCCAATATTGGTCTCAATATTGCGTACGCATGATTGGCAGGTCATGCCAACAATGGGCAAACGTATGGACATTTTCGTTGTGGCTGGCGGCTGTGGTGGAGATCTATTAGTCAGCTGTTGGTTGGCTGCTGTGGGCATCGACACATTCTTTCCATTTTCCTCGTCATTCATTTTGCATTTGCATTTGCATTGCACTTGTTGTTGTTGTTGTTATTAATTCGTTTTTTTTTTTTTATTTAACTTTATCAACATTCACCATAAAGTGTGTGGGTGTATGCGTGTGTGTGTGTGTGTGGCAAAGTACTTGCGCGTGAACAAACGAAGGCGTATAAAAAAAAATTCAAAAAAAAAATCGTAATAAAAATAAAAAAAAATTCCGAAAAATTACACTATCAGAGAACTAAGTCAATTGCAACACAATGAATTTTGCTTGAATTTTTGCCTGTCTGTGGGACAAACAAGTTTGGATTTCACTATTCAACTAGATATCCGTGAGCTCTCATATCCAGTTTTATAATTTGGCCGTATCAATTACTTTTCAATTTGGTTTTCTTTTTTTCACACGAAACTAATGTTTTCGCATATTTGGATTTTATATTATTATATTCAGTATAATTTTTATTTTTTTTTTTAATTATTCGCCTAATTAACACACACTCACAGCTGGTTTGTTCGCACGGCCCGCAGCAACTGTAAAAGTTATCGTTGGCGCCAGTGCTGCCAACTCCATAGCTGGGAAACTATCGATGGTGCTATCAAGGTATCGAGTTTTCGCCCTGAGCATATCGAATGGCGCCACTCTTCGATAGTTTTCCAGCTGTAATTCGCAAAGAGAGCCGAGAGAGTGTTTGGGTTAATTTTCGTTGACGCTCTCTTCTGCTCGACTCGCAACTTCGAAACTGCAAAAACGTACTTAGTACTTTCGCTTAAAGGTTATCGCTGGCGCTATCGGGATTGTCGATAAATGTGTAAATTGCGAAGCTTCTACCATCACTAAATAAGGCGCCGTTTTCATTAAGCGTAATTTTTGAGAATTGTGAAATTATTAAAACAAAAATGGATACAGAATTTCAACCACGTACTTGCGTAAATGGAGCCCTACTCAAATCGCATACCGCCGAAACTGTTACCATCATGGTCTGTGTGGTCAGCTCTGCGGGCACTACTCTAATGGCACGGACTACAGATAACCGGGAACTGGTCATAAGTCTGCCCAGTGAACTGCAACTTGAGACCGGTAGCTGGGTGGAAGTCATAGGCGTAGCCGAATCTGCCACCAACATACGCGCCAAAGACGTGAGTATAATCATCAAATTACACCAACAAATTAAATAACTAAAATTCTCCTTGCCAGGTGATTCAATTTGGCGGCGAAAAAATCGACTTTGATACCGAAGGCTATAATGGCATGGTGCACGTATGGAATAATGTGAAAAATTTCTATCGTTATGGTTAAAATTCCCAAGAACATAAATATATATAATTTTTCCTATTTAAAATAAAAATTTTTTTTCGCCCATTGAAAAACATAATTGAATATCAACATTTATAATTTATTATCAACTGACTTCAAACGTAATGATGTGCCAACTTTTTTTCTTAATAACTTTAAACTTCATGATGCTGACTAAAAAATACAAAATTAAATTGGGACTAGTCTGACTGAGAGAGGAGAGGTGGAGGGGGGAGATAAAATCCAATAAAAAAAAATATATAAATACAAAAATTTGTCCTATTGCAAAACGGCTGCATTGGCCACCACACTTGGATTGTTAACTTCCTCGCCGAGAGCATCCAGCACCTCCTTGCGATAATCATCAAATTCACCATCAATTTCATTGATATTCTGATCCTCAATCACATACAGAGTACAGCCGGTCTCACGTATCAAACGTTCGTCGTGAGACACAATAATCACGCCACCCTCGTACTCATTAATGGCCTCGGCCAGGGCATCAATCGATTCAATGTCCAGATTATTGGTCGGCTCATCCAAAATCAAAACATCGGGAGCACTCAAACAGAGCTCGGCCAGAGCCACTCGAGCCTTCTGACCACCCGACAGATCTTTCATTTTAATGGTATGAGCATGGCTAATCAGACCAAACGACCCGAGAGCCTTGCGCGCCTTCTCATGCGGCAAGTTAAAAAGACGCTGAAGATATTCCGCTGCCGATTCCTCGGCCGTGAGATGCTCACCCGAATGCTGATCGAAGCGACCCACACGCAGACGATGATTCTTGCGCTGCTCACCCTGCTGGGGCTGGAGTTCACCCAGTAGCAGCTTCAAGAACGTCGACTTGCCCACACCATTGGGACCCACAATGGCCACACGACTGGACAGATCTATACCAAAATCAGCCTTGATAAACAAAGGCGGCTGACCCTCGAAATTGAAGGTGACATTGTGCAGACCCAGAATCGGCGGCTGCAGCTGAGAGGGTTCCGGAAATCGGAATTTCACTATATACTCCTTGGGCCGGGCCAAGAGCTCCTGGGGTCCTTCATCTTCATCTTGCTTCTGCTGTTTCGATTTGTTCTTCTCCTGTTTGCGGGTGAGCGTCTCCTTTTGCTTCTTCTCCGCCGCCTTCTTCGATTGGCCATGGGCCTTGAGTTCACGCAGACGCTTCTCCTGCTTCTCATACTCCTTGATCATCTCGCGACGCTTCTGGACGTACATCTTCTTGAACATGGAATAGTTGCCTTTGTAGTAGAAGAGTTTCTTCTGATCCAAATGGATAATCTCATTGCAGACGTTGTCGAGAAAGCTTTGATCGTGGGAAACAATTAGCAAGGTCTTCTTCCAGCCTTGGAGGTAGTTGTCCAACCAGATGACAGCATTCAGATCCAAATGATTGGTAGGTTCGTCGAGCATAAGCAGTGTGGGCTCCAGGTAGAGGGCACGGGCCAGTGAGACACGCATACGCCAGCCACCGGAGAACTTGTTGGTGGGACGATCCTGCATTTCCTTGCTGAAGCCGAGACCGGCCAGAATGCGACGGGCACGCGCTTCGGCCGAATAGGCACCAATGGCTTTCAGCTCGGCAAAGGTGTCATTCAATTCCTCTTGGACTGTCAGGTCACCGGCAGCAAATTTATCTTCGAGCTCTTTGCTCTTCTTCAGCAGATTATTACGCTTGACATCCGCATCGAGAATAGTGTCGATGGCTGTTTTATCGGTGGCCACCACTTCCTGTTCGCAGAGCAGTACATCTATGTTGGGCGGTATGGCAAAGGCACGTGTGGCTATATGTCGGAGCAGGGTGGTCTTGCCGTGTCCATTGGGTCCCACCAGACCGTAACGTCGTCCATGGGCTATCAATAGATTGGCATTCACAAAGAGGTCATTGCCTGGAAATGGAGGAGGGGGAATGTCAATAATTGAATGGATTCATATTCTTCTTCTTACCCTTGGCCGAAATGGTGAAATTCTCGATTTTGATGTCGACGGCATGCTCGAGTGCCGCCTGCTGGCCAGCCGTCTTTTGTACCTGAGACATGGTGAAATTGCTATCTAAATCCGAGTGTCCGGCTCCGCCCTTTTTGGTCATTAGTTCCATTTGCCTTTCGTATTCTTGTTGCTTTTTCTGCTTTTTCTTTTCCTTGTGCGTTAATTTCTTCTCCTTGGGATCATCTGGGGTGGGGCTCTCATCAATGGGTTCTTCTTCCTTGGACTCGGTTTCGGGCTCAGGCTGGGCCTCTTCGATGGCCACGTTGGCCACTTTCTCACTGAGGGCTTCCAATTCCTCTGGCTTCTTGGTCTCTTCTAAGGCTACGGATTTCTCTTCATCTTCTTCGGCTTCGTCTTCCTCTTGCTCTTCCTGCTCGTCCTCTTCATCGCTTAGGGCAAATTTGTTCTGCTGCTGGGATTTTTGTTTTTTCTTGGACTTCTTGCCAGCTGGCTGGGCTGTTTTGGGTTCTTCATTATCACTTTCGCTGTCATTGTTCTCCTGTTCCAGGGCTAGAATATCCTTGTCGCTTTCGTCATCATCACTGAAACCAGTTGCTTTCTTTTTGTTTTTCTTATTTCTTTTGTTTTGTTGTTGCTTTTTGCCAGCTGGCCTGTTGATGGACTCTTCTTCGGACTCGGCAGTGCTGACTTTGGTCACTTCGGCCGTTTCATCTTCATCACTCCAATCGGCATTCTTGCCCTTACCCTTGGCTTTGCCCCTTTTGTTGGCCGGGGCTTTCTGTGCGGTCTGAGACGCTGGTGCCCCGTCATCATCACTCCAATCGTCGTTTTTCCTGCCTTTTTTATTTTTCTTATTGGACTTTTGTTGTTGCTGTTTGCTTTGCGTTGACGTGACACTTTCCAGCTCATCGGTATCGTTGGTAACACTTGTTAGTTTGCTGGTTGGTAAAGATTCATCAACACTTGAATCACCGCCACGTTTACCTTTCTGGCCTTTCTTTCCAGGGTTTGGCTTTTTGTCCGGCTGTTTGGCGAGCACTTCGTCATCGTCATCGTTGAAGCGCTCCTTTTTCTTCGACTTGGCTTTCGACATATCTGCCTAAATGTTGTCTATATTATGTAGTAACAAAAATATATATTATTTATCTAATATGTGAAAATTGAAATTCACATGCTTTTATTAGTTCTGATCGTTTCGGGGACTATCGAACTGGCTATCGTCTATCGAAAAATCCAATTTAGCCTTGCGTTGTTATAATTGGAACAAAAACATTATCTCCTGTTTTTTTATGAAGTAGTTTATGTATTTTCGTAAAGAAAATTTTGTATTTCAGTCTTTGTTTATGTAAAAAAAGAAGTTTCGATGTATTTTGTTTTAAAATTTGCGCCATTATATCAAGAAAATACCAAAAAATCGAACTCAAGGCTAAGTAGTTTGATTTGCCAACACTGAAACGAAATGCAACTCTGTGCCTTCACTTGTTTTTACAAACACACACTCACGCACACATGCAAAATACAAATACAACACGGTTATTATTATAAAAAAAGTAAAGACAACAACAACAAGTACAACATATAAACTCTTTTTGTTCAAATAACATACGCGTAAATTTTTTATTATTTTTTTTTGTGTGTTTTCATATATGTGTGTGTATCAAATACCTAAGTGCAAATAGTGCGTATGAATGTGATATAAAAGCTGTAAGCTGTGTTTTTCCAGTGTCTGCGTGCGAGTGCGAGTGGGAGAGATTCGAAAAACAACAACAAAAGCGCTGCACAAAGATTCGCAACGCAATCAAAATACAAAAAAAAAAGAAAAAAAATACTAAAAACACACACAAAAAAAAAAGAGAAAAACATTGCCAAAAGTATCAGTAGAAACGACGGCAGCAGCCGTAGCAGCAGCAGCTGCTGCAACAACAATAACAAGAACCACAAGGCACGGAACAGCATAAAACGCGAGACCTTGAAAACGTTAAAGAAAAGCAAAGCAAAAAAAAAAGTTAAATATTAACAAAAAGAATAGAATC
Source organism: Scaptodrosophila latifasciaeformis (assembly GCA_037075145.1). NCBI lineage: Eukaryota > Metazoa > Arthropoda > Insecta > Diptera > Drosophilidae > Scaptodrosophila > Scaptodrosophila latifasciaeformis. Next base: position 6,392,791 of record JBAMCM010000073.1, read on the forward strand.
GAAAAAAAAAACACACACATTTAGTCCCTCTACGCGCGCGTTGTGAGTGTGTGTGTGTGTGCCTTTGTGTGCGTTATGGAGAGTGACAATTTTCCTTCCTAAAAGCCTTTAAAACAGGAAAAATTTACAAAAGAAACATTTCAAATCCAAAGGCAAACCAAATCAGCCAACAACAACAACAACAGCAGCAGCGATAGCGACAGCGACAATACAAAGAAGGAGGGCCACCAACGCGACGCAGACGCAGAAAAGTAACGTGCGCAATGGCGGCAGCAGCCACAGCCGCCAACACCAGCGTTGGCGTCGTCAGCGGCAGCGGCAGCAACAGCAGCATTGCCGTACCCGTTATGACAGCAGACAGCCTCGACGACAGCTCTGCCTCAGCTGTCACGGCCAATGGCCGAGAGGCCCGCAATCTAGCCGAAAAGCAGCGACGCGACAAACTCAACGCCAGCATCCAGGAGCTAGCCAAAATGGTACCCCATGTGGCCGAATCCAATCGTCGTCTCGACAAGACCGCCGTACTCAGATTCGCCACCCACGGCCTCCGTCTCCAATATGTCTTCGGCAAGTCAGCAGCCACCCGTCGCCGGCGCAAAGTCTGCACCAAGGGTGAGGCCCTACTCGGCGACAGCTCCCTCCTCACCGACACCCTAATGCAGCTCCTCGACAGTTTCTTCATCACCCTCACCTGCAATGGCCAGATTGTGTTGATCTCCTCCAGCGTTGAACAGCTACTCGGCCACTGCCAATCGGATCTATATGGCCAAAACATTCTACAGATCACCCATCCCGAAGATCAGGCCCTGCTGCGCCAGCAGCTGATACCACGTGACATCGAAACACTTTTCTACCGACAGCAGCCGAATCAAAACTCTTCGGGCAGCGACGGCGACGGCGACCTAGAGGAAGACATGGACCTGGACGAGGAAGACGAGGATGAAGAGGAGGGCTTTGCGAAAGCCTATCGTTCACCCAGCCCCAGGACTCTGTCGCATTTGGCCCAAATCGATCAGCGTTTGCGTGCCGATCGTCGCTGCTTCACTGTACGCCTGGCGCGCGCTTCGACGCGGGCAGAGGCGACGCGTCACTATGAATATGTGAAAATCGATGGCTGCTTTCGGCGCAGCGATTCATCGATAACCGGCGGGGCGGCGGCCAATTATCCAATAGTCTCACAGCTGATAAGACGCTCCCGCAATAATGGCATGCTGGCCGTGGCAGCGGCAGCAGCAGCAGCGGCGGCTGCCGCCAACTCCTCCTCCTCCTCCTCACCCTCCTCCGCAACAAGCCCAGGCTCCTCCGGCGCCAATCAATCCATATTGACTTGCCTGCCCCAACACGATGCCATAGCCCAGGCAGCCCTGCATGGGATTAGCGGTAATGATATTGTGATGGTAGCCCTGGCCCGTATCATACGGGAGGAGACCAGTTTAATGCTACGCGAACCCGAACCCTATCAGCTGGAATATCGAACTCGGCATCTTATCGATGGCAGCATCATAGACTGTGATCAGAGAATAGGCATCGTAGCTGGCTATATGAAAGATGAGGTGGGTGGCTGGTTGGTTCTAAACTAACCTCAAAAAAACATTTATGACATAATTCCCCCCAACTATTTGGAACTCGTTTGTTTATCAACCGATCCAAATGAAATTTCATATATAAAATCGTTGGTGTTGGATCAACTTATATACCAAATTTCACTTGGTTTGGTTAAAGATTTCTAATATATATTTTTTTTTGTTTATTTTTTTTTTTAGGTGCGAAATTTGAGTCCGTTTTCGTTTATGCATCAGGATGATGTACGTTGGGTGATTGTGGCGCTGAGGCAAATGTATGATTGCAATAGTGATTATGGCGAAAGTTGTTATCGTCTGTTGTCACGGAATGGTCATTTCATTTATCTGCAGAGCAAGGGATTTCTGGACATTGACAAGGGCACCAATAAGGTGCATTCGTTTGTCTGTGTAAATACATTGCTGGACGATGAGACGGGGCGACGTAAGGTGCAGGAGATGAAAAATAAATTCTCGACAATTATTAAGGCGAAAATACCGACGCAATCGAGTCCGGATTTGCCAGCATCCAGGAATCCCCAGCAGCTGGAGAGGATTGTCCTCTATTTGATAGAGAATCTGCAAAAGTCAAGCGAACAGGAGACCTTGGATAGTGGGCAAATAATGGATACTTTAGATGATGGCTATAGTTCGCCGGCTTCGTCATTGCCTGGTCTGATCCTGGAGGAGATGGCGCCATCGCCGACAATGACTGCGACTGGACATCAGCCGCCTTTGGCCTTGGTGCCGCCGGCTCAGTCTTCGGTGAAGCATTCAATATCCAAGTCGGTGAGTGTGGTGAATGTGACGGCGGCCAGGAATCTGGAATACCAGCAGCAGAAGATTGGGAAGCGCCAGTCGAGCCGTTGTCAGAGTGAGGCCTCCACACCATCGCCGGCCAGCAGTCTAGAGCCGGCGGAAGAGGGTTCACCCGGTGGTGCAGGTTCGGCCACGCCTGTCTCTGTTTCGCCCCTATTGGTTATGCCACCACGTGCCAGTGTCTTGCAGAGAGTTTCCGTTCCAGCGAACACCAACAGCTCTGGCAACACCCCGCTGCATGCTGCCCTCACGAGTACGCTACGCTCCTTGGATAACAAACTGAATACTCTGGGTATTGAGGCGCAGAGTCTCTGCCAGCAGCAGCAGAGCAGTGCTGTGCCAATGCCCAAATTTGGACAGCAATTGGATGCCATCATGGAGGAGCATCAAAAGCAAAAACAGCTTCTGGTCAACATACGGACCGAGTACGATGTACATGTCCAGCAGCCAGCCAATACGCTGGTCACAGTGCCACAACAACAACAACAACAGCAGTCTGTTTCGGTCATACAATTAGTCAGCAGCAACGGCAGCGTCAGCAGCAGCAGCGGCAGCAGCGGCGGCAGCAGTAGTAGTAAAACCAGTAAGAATAGTAGTAGAAATAGTAGTAGCAATAGTAGTAGCAATAGCAGCTTAAATGGCAGTACCAGTAATGGCAATAACAACAATGCCAAGAGTCAAAACAACAACAACAATAAGAACAACAACAACAACAACAATGTGAGTTCAATCAAAAGCATTGCCAGCATAACACAAATCAACACCAATGGCAGCAGCAGCAGCAGCAGCAAAAGTAGCAGCAACAGCGCTGCCAATACAACAGTACATCAGCAGCGCAGTCAGCAGCAGCGACGTCCGCTTTAGCGCCATCTGGTCGATGCCGGCAGAATTATTATGCTGTAAATGTAAAAATGAAAAAAAAATAGTGTGTCTATGTGTTTGTATATGTTTGTGTGATTGTGTCTGTGTGTGAGTGCGTTATTGAATGATTTTTTCTACCTCCCCCAAACCATCGCCACTACCATAAAACTAGAAGTAAATATTAACTTTTCAAATACTCTTTTCGAATTCGAAAAAAACAAAACAAACAAAACAAAATTTTAAATGAAACTAATTGTCTGATTAGCTAAATTCTTTGGTTTTATCAAATTGAGAAAATTGATTTATTAGTGTCCAATAAGAAATTGTATAATTTTTTAATCTGAATTTTTTTTCGAATTCGAAAAAAGTGTATATCAACTTCGGCATTTGCCGTTGAGATAGACAATTATTTTCCTCTCTCTCTCTCTCTCTCTCTTTTGTTTATTATTATTATTTTATTTTTGTAAAAGAAAAAAAAAAACACAATTTTTTTTTTTTCATTGTTTTGAAAGTGTTTTTGTTTGTTTAAAGCTGCCAAGGTAAGCAATTTTTTTTTTTTTTTTTTGTTCGTAAGGTTCTCTTTCCCCCAGTTCTAAAATAATAATAAACAAAAAACAACAACAACAGCAAAAAGAGTACAAAATTTTCTAATATAATTAAAATAATACAAAGTTTCTCTTTCTTCTTCTTCTTCGTCTTCGTCTTTCTGTACTTTGCATTGCTTTAGTTTTGCCCTAAGTGCGAAGCACTTTTGTGTGAGTTTTATTTATTTGCTATCTCTTTCTCGCGCTTGCTTTGATTTCTTTGCCAGCAAAAAAAAAGAAAAAACTAGAAACGAAGAACAAGAACAACAGTTAGGATTCCTTTTGGTGCGTGTTGAAAAGAACAAAATGTTTGTATGTGTGTGTGTGTGTGTGTGTGTTTTTTTTCGCCAATGTCGCTTATCAATGTGTTTATATTTTTTTTTTTCGGTAGATTTAAAAGCAACAAAAAAGTTATCTATAATTTTGATAGCGCAGCAAGGCCAAACCAAAAATAACAAAAAAAAAAATAAATAAATAAATAGAAGAACCCCGAACCCCAGACTTAATATATAAACCTAAAAAAAAATATGTAATTTTTTTTTTTTTTTTTTTTTTTTGGAGAGGAGATAAAATGCTAGATTTGTTAATACTCAGTTTTTTTTTTTTTTTTAATCTCGAAATAATTAAAACCTCAAAAGAGAAAAATCCAGTCAATGGAAAATGCAAACATTTAAATAGTACAAACATGATTATTTTTATTTTTTTATTTAATTTAATAATTTTTTTTTTTTTTTTTTTTGCAAGTCTCATCATGTCTGGCATTTGACTCTGCTCACGCGACTGGCTTATCACCTGCAGGGGGAATTAAATAGTAGGAAGCATATGGCTTGTCTAGTTTTTTTTTTTTTTTCGTCTCTCCGTTTTGATTAGTTTGTCTTGGGTTAACCCAAATATGAAAGACCTCGGAGTGACCAGATCGTACAGGCTTGATCAGCCCAGTGTATAGCTCTTTCCTAGTCAAAACTAGGCAGCCTCCCCCGCCCCCTCGCATTTTGCTCAATATTCGTCTCGTGTGCTTTGGCTTTAGCTTTAGCTTTGCTTTGGTAATTAGCATTTCATCCCGCCCCCCTCCCGCTGACCCTGCTGCTGCCTTTGATTATTTTTATTTATTTATTGTTTTTTTTTTCTGCTGGCAAACTAAAAAAAAAAATTTCTATTTTCTTTGTTTTTTTTTTTCTTTTTGTTGAGTAGCAAAAATTTGTTTTTATGTAATTTTAGTTTTAATTGTTCTTCTTCTTCTTCTTTTTAGATTTAATTATTTTTATCATTGAGTTGTGCTCATAAAAAACATTACAAATAAAAAAGGCAAAAAGAAAAAATAATTTAATTATGTGTTTTTTTTTTTTTTTTTTGTAAATTTGTTGATTTTAATTTTTGTAAAAAAAAAAAAAAATATTATTTATATTTATAAATAAAAAAAAAAACAAAGAACAAAAATATACAATTTGATAATAAATATATAAATATTTTAATAATTAATTTAATTAAGTAAACTTAATTAACAAAATAAACAAAAACGAAACAACACATTAAAAATTTAATTATTTTTTTTTTTTTTTTTTTTTTTTTTTTTTCCTTGCTACTCCTCTTGGGAGCTTAGGGCCTCAGTTAGGGTCCTCCACCGGACTCTGTTCTGCGCAGTTTGTTTCGCCATGTCCCAGCTGATGTTGTGGCGGGTGAGCTCGGTCCTGATTGTACGTCGCCAGGTGCACTTGGGTCGCCCAACTCTTCTGCTTCCTTGTGGGTTCCATTCAAGTGCCATCCTGGTGATACTCCCGTGTGGTTTTCGCAGCGCGTGTCCAATCCAACTCCATTTCTTCTTCATTAGCTGCTGTTGGATCGGGACTTCGTTCGCCAAGTGCCATAGGTCATTGTTCGATATTCTGTTGGGCCAGAATATCGCACATATGATTCTAAGGCACTTGTTGATGAATACTTGCAGCTTGAGAATCATCCTTTGCGAAGTGAGCCACGTCTCGCTACCGTACAACAGGATCGTCTTTATGCATGCGTTGAAGATCCTCAGCTTTGTTCTTCTGCTTATTTGCTGATTTCTCCAGACACGATACATCCTGCCGAATGCCGATCGTGCTTTCATGAGTCGGCTCTCTACATCTTCATCCACCCCACCATTGTTGGTGATGATGGTACCAAGGTAAGGGAACTTGTCGACGAATTCGACTATGTTCCCATTGATGGAGATGGTTCCTTGGTTGACGTGGTTGAAGCGCATCGCTTTCGTTTTGGATGCGTTTATTTCGAGGCCGACTCTGCTGGCGATCCTGGAGAGGTCATTTGCTTTGGCTTGGATATCACTGAGCTTATGAGAAATGAGGCAGATGTCGTCCGCGTAATCCAGGTCCTCTAGGTGTTGTGTGAGGTTCCACATGATTCCGCGTCTGACTGTACAGACTTCTCTCATGATCTCGTCTACTACCAGATTGAAGAGTAAGGGTGACAGGGGGCAGCCTTGCTTAACGCCAGTTTTCGTCTGGAAAGGGGCACTGATTTTTCCTTTGTGCAGTACCGACAACTCTGCGTTTTCGTACATTGCTTTGATTATTGCAATGATGTTGTCTGGGACTCCTTTCCTCGCGAGTGCCTGCCATATCGCTTCCCTCTTCACTGTGTCGAACGCCTTCTTGAAATCGATGAACAGGAGGTACAACGGCGAGCGCCATTCCGCAGCTTGCTCGGTTATTGCGCGAAGTGTGTTTGCTTGGTCTACGCAACTCCTCTGCGGTCTGAAGCCTGCCTGTTCATCTCGGAGTGTTGGTTCGATTTTTTCCTGTAGTCGCTCATTCAACAGGGTTGCTAGGATTTTGTAGCTGGTGTTGAGAAGTGTTATCCCTCGCCAGTTGTTGCAATCACTGAGGTCCCCTTTCTTTGGGAGTTTGATGATGATTCCGCGTTTCCAGACGTCTGGTATCACCTTGGCCTCCCAAATTCGGTTGAGATGCGGAAGAAGTGTTTCGGCCAATAGGTGTGCATCAATCCGGAGGAGTTCAGCAGGGATGCCGTCTTCTCCAGCTGCTTTATTGCACTTTAATCTCCTAATTGCGTGTGCGATTTCTCTCGTGGATGGGGCTGAGTGCGAAAATCTCAAGTTTCTGTTCGCTACTGCCGGCAACGTCCAGAATTGTCGGTCTTCCCTATTTTCGTCTTCTATGACTGTGTGACAAATTTCTTGGAAGTGCTGTTGCCATCTTTGGAGTTGTGCATCATCATCAGATAGGAGGTTTCCGTTTTTGTCTCTGATTGGTCGGTCTTGCTGTTGGGGGCTCCCTGTTAGCTTGGCAATAGTCTGATATAGGCCACGTATGTTGTTGTCCTGGGCTGCGCTTTCTGCGTTGGCTGCAAGCTTATCAGTTATTGCCCTTTTGTCAGCTCTTGCGGATTTCTTTACCAGCTTGCAAAGTAAACGATGTTCGTCGTTAACTTGACTATTCTGCTGGGCCATGGTCTTGAGATTGTTTCTTCTGTTTATTAGTTCCCAAGTCCTTTCCGAGATCCAATTGGAGCGACGTCGCTGTTGGGTTCCAATGACTTCTTCCGCTATCTGTCTCAGTGTGGAGCATGTGTGTTCCCAAGGGAGTACTTCTTGCGTGGTTATCTGATTTTGCAATCTTGACGTCATTCTGGCCGATATGGTGGGATCATGAAGTCTGTATAGGTTGAAGCGGGGCGGTCGTGTTGTGCTTCCTCTGTTGGTGACCGCGGCGTGATGTCTCTTCAATTTGATTTGAATTGTTCCGACTATTAGCTCGTGGTCACTGTCGATGGACGCGCCTCGCTTGTTTCTTACATCCCTCAGTGATCGTCTCCATTTCTTGCTTATGCATATGTGATCTATCTGGTTTCTGGTGCGCCCATTTGGAGAGGTCCAGGTGTATTTGTGGATTTCTTTATGTGGGAACACCGAGCCGCCGATCACTAGTTGAAATGTTTGGCATAAGCCTATCAGTCTGTCGCCATTGTTGTTTCTTGTACCAGAGCCATGCTTGCCCATGAGAGTATCAAGCCCGGTGTTGTTTGGGCCTATCTTGGCATTGAAGTCTCCCATTAGAATTTTTATGTCGCCTCTGTTGGTGTTGTCCAGGGTGGTGGTGAGAGTGGCGTAGAATTCGTCTTTATCGTCGGCTTGTGCGTCTTCCGTTGGAGCGTAGCATTGCACGATGGTGATAGGTCGCGCTTTGCTACTGAATCTTGCGGTGATGATTCTGTCAGATATTGGTTTCCAGGAGAGGAGTGTCTTCTTAATCTTGTTGTCTATGAAGATGCCTACTCCATATCTGCCTCCAGTGCTGTTCCCGCTGTGAAGTACCAGATTGCCGTTTGACGTTGTTGTTGTTCCAGAGTCTCGCCATCTCGTCTCACTGATGCCAGCTATCATGATCATTAGCTTGTCCATTTCTCTTTCAAAAATTTAATTATACTTGTAATAATTATATAATAAAAAATATAAATATATATGTAATATTTTTTTAGATTTTTTTTTGTTGCTAAAAAAAAAGAAAAAATTAGCAATTTATAAATTTAAAGCGCTTAGCCTGTAATTAAAATAAAAATAAAATTTTAAATATTCAAAAAAGAAAAATATCTTATGTTTTCTGGATTAATCGTGGGAATTGTTCAGATTTGCTCAGCTATATGGTCAGATCGAAATGAAACCTGAGACTTATATATATCGGTATATATACATCCTAAGTATTTAATTTAATTAAGATCGGTTAATAAATACCGAAGATATCCCAAAAACCGATTCCTGCCTATATCACAGGTATATGATCTAGTGGTTAGTTCGAAATGAAACTTGGTACACATGTGCCTCTATGGAAAAGTATTTCAAGTGTTAAGTATGAAGTTGTTCAATTCATAATTGCCGGAGATATCGATATAGCCAGTTTTGGGCCTATATGATATAGTAGTTCGATTAGGTTGAAACTTCGTCTACATATATATCTATACCAGAACACACTAAATACCTAATTTCATTAGGATCGGTCAATAAATACCGGAGATATCCCAAGAACCGATTCCTGCCTACATCACAGGTATATGATCTAGTGGTTAGATCGAAATGAAACTTGGTACACATGTGCCTCTATGGAAAAGTATTTCAAGTGTTAAGTATGAAGTTGTTCAATTCATAATTGCCGGAGATATCGATATAGCCAGTTTTGGGCCTATATGATATAGTAGTTCGATTAGGTTGAAACTTCGTCTACATATATATCTATACCAGAACACACTAAATACCTAATTTCATTAGGATCGGTCAATAAATACCGGAGATATCCCAAGAACCGATTCCTGCCTACATCACAGGTATATGATCTAGTGGTTAGATCGAAATGAAACTTGGTACACATGTGCCTCTATGAAAAAGTACTTCAAGTATTAAGTATGAAGTTGTTCAATTCATAATTGCCGGAGATATCGATATAGCCAGTTTTGGGCCTATATGATATAGTAGTTCGATTAGGCTGAAACTTCGTATGCATATATATCTATACCAGCACACACTAAATACCTAATTTCATTAGGATCGGTCAATAAATTCTGGAGATACCCTAAATCCTATATATGACAGCTATATGATATAGTGGCTTGATCCAGCGGAAATTCGGTACTCGTGTACCTGTGCCCATAAATATTCCAAATGCCAAACATAATTGAGTTTGATTCAAAAATGACAGAGATATCCCCATTAGGCTTCATCCAGCTGAAACTTGCTAAAATATATGATTACGTTCGTTTTATAACTGTCTGAGTTATTCGGAAAATCGATTCGAGTCTGCAATCTACATTGGCTCGATCCAGCCGGTTTCGGCAAAGGTGCTAACTGAAAAAAGTTTCAGACAGTCAAAACAGTGGGGTCTATAATGATATGTCTAGTGGCACTGACCAGTATGAAGTTAACTTTTGTTAACTTTTATCTAAAGATAGAAATATTTATATCATATCACTTCGATTGTGGAATCGCCAACAGAAAAAAAAACAATTAGTGAGATATTTTTCCATAACTAAAATTAAATTCTTCAAATATCAAATTGACTTCCACTTGCTAATTAAAACATATTATTATTATTTTATATTTTTATTTTTAGCTACGATTTTACTATTATCATAATATATATTTTTATGACTTACTAAATGTGAGAGGGGGAGTGGGGAGAGAGAGAGGGAGGGAATCGGACTGGAGGGATAATTGGGAAGCCCTCTTCTTGGGCATTGAAGAGTGGGTTTAATCGAGTATTACCTGAGATCTTAGATTGAGGAAAGGCAGTTCGTGACCCGCTTCCTTTTAGTCGTGTCTGTCAAGTCTGTTGTTGAAGCTGGAGTTCCACAGGGAAGTGTCCTGCCTGTACAGTAGCGTTATGCCACAACCAGACTAAGCTAAAGATGGCCTCGCTCTTTGATGGGATATAGCAAGTCTATCGGTGATTACAACACCAGGCTAGAGTGGCTGTCAAGGAGAATGGTTAGTGAACCATCACCTAGGAGGACAAAGGACATATAGCCAGAACACCAAGGGCTCTATATATCCTATCCCATGTAATCCTGTCTAGGAGGTCACTGGTGTGCTCGGAGCGGTCTGAATGAGTGGAGTAGTGGAATAGCCTCTCAAGAAGAAGGACTAGCCAAGGGACCTGATAGCCAGATCGCCAAGGGCTCGATCTCGAAGACTGTGACTATATATCCTATCCCATGTAATCTTATCTAGGGGCTAGCCGGTGTGCCTGGAACGGGCTGAATGATTTGAGAGCAGGAGTGAAATGCCTGTCAAGAAGTATGGCTAGGGCCAGCTAGAAGACCTGATAGCCAGATCTACAAGGCTTTGATCTCGAAGACTGTGGCTATATATCTTATCCCCTTATAATTTCTACAGCTTTAGGATTTTTGAATAACTTGATTGATATCAAACACGACTAAAATCGAACTATATTTAAATGGGTTAGACGAAAAATAGAATATCAGATTCCAGATTTGGCAAAGGGGCAAAAGAACAATCCGATAGATGGCGTGTTTGCCATATTAAGAACAATGATTTGTTGATATCAAAGAAGTCTAAGTAAGGAGAGCTTACCAATAGGTTACCAGGGTTGCCACCTTTTTTTAGGGACAGGTCGAACTTAACGTTCATCCTCTTTTTTCCAAGGAAAACAATTTTTTTTTTTTTTTAATTTTTTTCACATTTAAATATAATTTTTTTTTTATTCAATATTTTGTATAATTAATTTTACATAAAGTAGTTTATCAATACATTTAAAGATTAAGTTTTTAGTTTTTTTTTCTCCATTTTTTTTTTTGTTTTTTTTTTATTAATTTAAAGTGAGATTCTGTTTACATTGCATTTTATTTAATTTAATGTTTCCACTCTTTCTTCTTCTTCTTCTTTCTTCTTTGTCTTTTTTTTTAATAAGTCCTACGAATTGGAATAAAACATATACTTGATAATATTTAGTCTGAGAATTTGCCTTTCAATTCGATTTCAATTTGGAATTATTTTTTTTTTTTTTAATATATTTTTTTGGTTTAGTTTTGACTAGTTTACATATACATAGATACAAATAGAAATACCCGATACATTATACATTGATAAATTGTACAATTTGAATATGAAAGTCGACACGAAGAATATTGCAAAAAAAAATTAAAATTAATTTTTATTTGATAAATTTGGTTTAATGTTTTTTTTGTTTTTCTTGTCATTTCTAACTATACACATACAAATACAATGATTTATTTATTTAATTATATATATATATATATTTTTTTTTTTAATTTTAACAAAAAGAATAAAATGGACAAAAAAAAAAATAAATTTAAGAAGAAAAAATATATTCATTTTATTTATTAAGCTTTTAATGTGCGTTGTATGCAAAGTTTAAGAAACTGTTAATTTTTTGTTTTTTTAATTAACTCTTAAAATATATATATATTTTTTGTTTTAAATTTATTTATATTTTACATACATTTAGCAATGAATAATTTTATTTAGGCTAAAAATTATATTGTACGGAATATTCATGCTTGAAGTACGTGAGAGAGAGCGAGACAGATATAGAGACAGGCAAGTCTCCGTGCATGTATGCTCAAAGTGTGTGAGAGAGAGACAGCAATGGTCTCTGAAATTCGTGTGGACTTTTTTTTTCGTTTGCAGGGAAAAAAGAAGTGGGAAAGTTCTGGTTTTCTTTTTGTTTTGGTTTTTTTTCTTAAATTTAATTTAGGGCAAATAAAATAAAGTAAATTCCATATTGCAAGATTTTCTAAAAGAAGACTAGAATTTTGTTTTACATTTGACTTGATTGTTTTTTGTTGACTAGAAAAATTTTATAATTAAAAAAAAAATGTTTTTTTTTGGCAGAAAAATTATTTTTTTTCTTAACAAATTTTGGATAAAATCTTTTTGTTTTTGCCTCTTTTTATTATTTTTCAACACCTTTCAGGTACTTAAAAAAATATATATATATTCCTAGATTAATTAAAATTAAATTGTACCCAAAAAAATGGTGCACAAAAAAAAAAACGGAAAAACAGAAAAAAAAAAAATTATTTGTGAAAAAAAATTAATTCAACAAATTGGAATGTTTTCGAGTATTTTTTTTTTTTTTTTTTTTTTGAATATTCTAACAATTCAATAGGGCCTGACCATTTCGGGTTTGACCACCTGCCCCCCTCCCTTTTGGCCTAGCTTCTTTTGATATTTCATTTATTTATTGCTCCATTATGATTGTGTCCTCGGCCTTGACATTGCCCGAGTTGATGGCCTCCATGGCCTTGCTGAGCAATGTTGCATCCTTGAGACTGACCACCTGCACCAGCTGGGGCTCCTGGCCGGGCGCACCCTGGATCATCATTTGATGCATGCCCGGCGACACGGTAATTGTCTCCAATTGGTCACCGTTTTCCACCTGCAAAAATTCAACAGAAAAAATTTATTTAAAAAATTTTGCTTTTTTTTGAAAATTAAAAAAAAAAAAAATATTTTTCTTGTTTTTTATACTCAAAAAGGACTGGGGTCTTCTCATGACCTTGAGGGGGTTGCAATCGCTGCTTAAAAAAATATTTAAAAAAATTAATAAAAATTATTAGAAAAAAATTATAAAAATTATCTGAAAAAAATATAATTAAGAAAAATTATAATTAATTATTTAATTTAAAAGGCTGAAAATAAATTATAAAATTTCTGGGAAAAATTTAATTAATTAATTCAAACTATAATTAACTATTTAATTAAAAAGTCTAAAAATAAATTATAAAATTTTTTGATCACAAAAAAAATGAATTTTTTTTTTTTTTACTTAAAATTAATTTTTAAAAATTCGAATTAATAAATAAATTAATCATTTTTTTATATTTTAAAAATAAAAAATTCTTAATTTTGGTAAAGCCTGAAAAATATAAAAAGAATAAAAACTTAAAGCTTTTTAAATTAAATTCTTAATTTTTAAAAATACATAAAAAAAATAAAATTAAATTAATAAAACTGTGGGAAAATAAATTAATTAATAAGTAATTAATTTGATTAATTTCCAGAAAATTAATCATTAAAATTTTACAAATTTAATTATAATTATAAAATTATTCAATTTAATTATTAAATTAATCTACAAAAATAAATAAAAAAAAATTCGAAAAATAAAATTATTAAATTTGTTTAGCATAAAAAATATTAAAAATTTTAATTAAAAATATTAACTAAATTTAGAAATTTTTAAATTAATAATTAATTTAAAAAAATAATTTTCTTAATTAATACAATTTTTTTTAATTAAAAAACATAAATAATTTTAATTAATAAATAATTTTTAAAAATTAAACAAATTACCAATAAAATTTAAAAAAACTATTAATTTTAATTAAAAAATAATTAAATTTTTTTTAAAAATCATGAAAATAAGATTTAAGAATTTATAAAAAAAAATCCTGTAAAAAATTAAATAGAAATAAATAAAAAAAAAAACAATAATCAAATTTTTATAAATCACAACAACAAAAACATTTATTCAATAAATTTGCTTTGATATTTTTTTCCCCGTTTTTTTTTCACATAAACAAAAATTTTCACTACATTTTTTTTTTCTTATCAAAAAAAAAAAAAAAAGAAACAAATTTAAAAATACATAAATTTTTTTTATGACAAAAATTATAAATAAATTGTAACATGTTAAAAAAAAATTAATAATAATAAAAATAAAAACCATAAAAATTAATTAATTTTATTTTACACTTAATAAGAGGAAGAGTGCACGTGGGGGGGGGGTCGTTGGGGCTAAAAGGGATAGCATAAAATTAACAAAATTTATAGATATATATTGGGTCACTTCAGGGCGGATCGTAAATATATATATATATATATATAATTTTTTTTTTTTTTGACTTTCTTAAAAATAATTTTGGCAAATTTGGCTACTTGAGGCGATTGCACCGATGACTATGCTGACTAAGTTATTCTCTTTTTTTTAATTAATTAATTAATTTAAAATTATTAAAAACTGATTAACTAACAATTTGGTAGGTGGAAATCCCTGTTAACAAATTTAAAAAAAATTGAAAACAATTTTTCTTTTTTTTTTTTCTTTTTTAAAAAAAATTCAATTAGGTTCTTGGGTTTTTTTTTTAACTAAATTAAACTAAACTAAGTTAATTTTTGGTTCATGTTGCAATTTTTAGCTTTGAAATAAAAACATAATAATTCTTCTTTTTTTTAACTAGGAACAATTAATTTTTAAATTAAAGAAAAATATTTCAAATATTTTTGACTGTTTCAAATTTTGAAACTTTTTTTTTAATTAAAAAAAAAATTCAAATATTTTTTCATTGTTTCAAAATTAAAATTTTTTTTTTTTTTGAATTAAAAAAACTATTTGAAATATTTTTAACTGTTTGAAATTTAGAATTTTTTTTTATTAAACAAATTTTGAAACTTTTTTTTATTTTTTTTTTAATTAAACAAAAATATTTCAAATATTTTTGATTTTGAAAATTTCTTTTTTCTTAAATTTTTTTTGAGTAAACAAAAATATTTCAAATATTTTTAACTGTTTGAAAATTTGATATTTTTTTTTTAATTTAAAAAATATTTCAAATATTTTTTAATTTTTTTGAAATTTTGAAACTTTTTTTTGAATCAAAAAAAATATTTAAATTATTTTTTAATTGTTTGAAATTTGGAAACTTTTTTTTTTTTGGTTGTTTGCTTTTTGGTTTAATTAAAATTTTCTAAATTTAAATTCTTTTTTTTTGATGATGGGCTAAGGGAATAGGGGGGGGGGGGGCATATATATATATATATATATATGATTTTTTTTTTTTTTTTTTTTTTGAGGCATTCACAATTCCTTATTCATTTCCTTTTGCTTTAGTAAGTAAAAATGGCAAGTGGCTTTTCCTTTTATATACAGGTGTGTGTGTGTGTGTTTGTGTGTGTGTGGGTGCACTTTGCACGGTTAGACTAGATTTGGCAAAAACAAAAAAAAACAAAAAAACAAGACACTTTTTTTTTGCGCTATTCCAAATGCTCCAATTTGATGGTGGGGGCGGTGAGGTAGCCCGAAGTGGGGCTGCCCTCGGTGAGACTATTATTGTCCACACAGCGTATACCGCTGGCAGAAGCATTGGGACCGCTGCTGCTGCTGGCAGCAGGGCCCGAGGAAGCCACCTCCACCTCTTCCTGAGGCTTCTTCGTGGGCATTTTGGCCAGACTCAGTTTGCGACGCTTTTGACCGGCGAGACCACGCCTACTTGCCCGAGCACCAGTGCCAGCACTACTGCTCGCCACACCAGTGCCCCCAGCACTACTCCGCCGTACTGTAGCTGTGGCCGGCGCCAATACAATTGGCAAGGGCATTTTGATATTGTTATTGTTGTTGGTTAGACTGGTATTGTTGTTGTTGTTGGTATTTGCCAGATTAAAAGTATTATTGGTGGCCAAATAGAAACGCGGCCCCAGGCTCAAAGCATTTTGCAAACTGAGTCCACCGGCGGCGGGGCCCGTCTGAGTGGCCGAGCCAGCTCGACGTGTGGTGGAGAGAAGGGAGGGCAAGGTATAACACTGCAAGGGTATGGCGGCTGTGGTGGTGGCGGCGGCTGCTGTAGCCGCCGCCGTCGCCGTGACCGTGGCAGAGACGGTGGGACGTGTGGTCGAGGCGGCGGATGAATTTGATGTATCTACCTGCATGGGGGCCAGGCAGACGGTGCCATCACTGTTGGTCTGGATCTGCTGCATATTCGCCATCACCGATTGATACATGGAAACCGGCACCGATATGACATTGCTCACTGACACTGGATAACCTGGCGAAAGCAATAAAAAAAGAAATTAAATTTGGAAAAGGAAAATGGAGAAACGCTCACCTTGGCCATCCTCGGTGGTAATGAAGATTTGACCATCTTGGGCCTCGGTCAGATCGACAGTCATATTCTCATGGCCATTCACATCGCCCAGGCTCTGCACAGTTTGTATGGTGGCGCCGCCTTCGCCTTGATGAAGCTAAAAAAAAAAAATAATTTAAATTAAAAAAAAATTTTAATTTTTTTCCTAAGTGAAAAACTCACCGTGGCCACGCCTTGGACTTGGGCGGTGGTGCCATCGGGCAAGGTGATAATGGGATTATTCGGATCCACCTGTATCAGAGAGACGGTGCCATCTGGATTCTGCGAGAGCACAGTTTGCGTTGTGTACTATTTTTTTTTTTTTTTTTTTAAGAAAAAAAAGAAATATTTGAATTATTACAAAAAATTTAAAATTTTCATTTTTTGATTTAAAAAAAAGTTTGTACAAAAAATTAAAACATTATTAAAAAAAAAATCAAGCAAATGCCTTAAAAAAATTAGAACAAAACACACAAAAGATATTAATAATAAAAAAAAAAAAAAATTATAATAATAATAAAAAATAATAATAAAGCAAATGCAAAAAAAAAAAATTTAAAAATGTGTGCAAAAAAAAAAATTAAATCAAACAATTAAAACAAAAAATAAAAAAAATATATATAAAAATTAATTTAAAAAAAATTAAAAAATAAAAATTATCAAACAAAAAAAAAATAAATAAATAAAAAAGCAAAGGCAAAAAATAAATATATATAAAAAAGCATTAAAAATAAAAATAAATAAAAAATAAAACAATAAAAAAAAAATTAAAAATTAACAAAAAATAATAAAAAAAGCAAATGGAAAAACTAAATAAAAATAAAAAAACGGGCAAAATAAATTAAAAAAAAAAAAAACAAAAAAAAAATTAATAAAAAAAAATTGACAAAAAAAATAAAAATAAAAAAGCAAATGGAAAAAATAAATAAATGCAAAAAAAATAACAATTAAATAAAAAATAAAAATTAATTTTAAAAAAATATTAAAAAAATGCACAAAAATTTTAAGCAAAAAACAAAACAAACAAACAAAAATGTAAAAGTGTGTCTGTGCTTTTTTTTTTTTGGTTAGGTTAGCTTTAAACAGTTCCCCTCCCCTCCCCACCACTCATAGGCGGGGAGAGGGGGGATCATTTATTGTTATTGTTGTTGTTGTTGTATTTACATTGTGCTCAAACAAAATAAAATTGGCATAAATGTTTTGTGTGCTTTTTGTGTGGGATGAGAGGGAAAGCCAATTTCAAAAGTAGCTGGAAAAAGAAACAAAAATGTGTAATCAAAAAAAATTAAAAAAAAAATAGCAAAAACAAAAATTATTATTCAATAAAATTAATGAGGCAAACGGAAATTTACAAAAAATTATATATATATATACACATATTATATATATTATTCAGTGCAGATCAATAAAAATTATTGTCAAAAAAAAAAAAACATAAAACAATTCAATTTCAAAGCGAACAATAAAATTTCAAAAATACTCGAAGAAATCGGAAATGGAACTTTTTGAAAGTTTCCAAAATTTTTTTCAAATTTTTAAAATTTAGTTTTTTTTTATTTAAGTTTCGAAATAATCAAATTATTTTTTAATTGAAACACTCAAAAAATTTCTATCGATTCTATATAATTTTTTTTTTCCATATAATCGGAAATCGGAGCTGGCACTTTTGTTTCCTATATTTTTCAAAATTAGAAAATTTTGATATAGAATCTATAATCCTTTCTTTATAACCTCAATATAACTTCTGAATTATTTGATAAACTTTGCGATTGATTGGGAAATATTTTACAGGACTTTTTCAAAAAGGAATTCTTGTGTTCTTTGGGGAATTTATTTTTCCCTAAAATTTAGTTCAAAATTTTTTCGAAAATACCAAGGAAAAATTACCTAAAAAAGGTATTCAAAAAATCCTAAAATTTTTCCTAAAACTCACGGATTTTTTAATAAAATTTTTCTCAGATTTATAATCAAATTTTCTGGGAATTTTTGGAAATAATTCAATCTCAAAATTATATTAGAAATCTGCAAAATATTACAAGAATCTTTGAACATTTTTTTCTGGATTAATTTGTGAATTTATCGAGGAAAACTTCTTTAGGGAATATGGAGAATTTGGGTAATTTTTCTAGAAAAAAATGGGCATCCAAATTATTTTCCAACTCGATAAGGAATATGGTAATTTTTTAGAAAAAAAAAATATAAATATTTGGAAATTTATAGAGAAAAAATTTGGCATCAAAGCATCAAGAATATGAAAATATTTCAAGAAAAAAAAATCTTGTGAATTTTTTGAGGTAACAAAATTGTTTTCCGATTAGCTTCGGAATATGGAAATAATTTAAAGATATTCTAAATTCAAAATTGAGCTCCAGATTTTTTTTTTGAATTTTTTCTAGAAAAAAAAATTTGAGAATTTATTGAGGAATAAATTAGGCATCAAAATAAGTTTCCGATTAGATTAGAAATATGAAAATACTCAAAATTGAGTTTCAATATATATTTTTTTTTTTTTGAAAATTTTTCAAGAAAAAAATTTGGTAATTTTTTGAAAAAAAAAAATTGGAATCAAAATAAGTTTCCGATCAGTTGAAGAATATGAAAATATTTCAAGAAAAAAATTTAGTAATTTTTCTAGAAAATATTAGGCAACAAAATTATTTTCCAATTGGATTGGGAACATGGAAATATTTCAAAGAAATTCAGGCTCGAAAATTGTGGGAATTTTTTGAAAAAAAAAATAAAAAACTTGCATCAAAATTAGTTGAGAATTTTTCGAGGCCTCGAAATTATTTTCCAATTAGCTGAGGAATGTGGAAATATTACAAAAAAATTCAGACTCAAAAATGTTGGGAATTTTTTGAAAAAAAAAATTGCATCAAAATTTGGTAAGGAAGGCCTCGAAATTATTTTCCGATTAGCTTAGGAAAATGGAAATATTTCAAAAAAAAAAATTCAGTTTCAGATTTTTTTTCGAAAATTTTGGGAATTTAAAATTAAAAAAAAAAAAAATTGACATCAAAATTAGTTAAGAAGATTTCGAGTCCTCGAAATTATTTTCCGATTAGCTTAGGAATATGGAAATATAAAAAAAAAATTCAGACTCGAAAATTGAGTTTCAGATTTTTTTTCGAAAATTTTGGGAATTTTTTGAAAAAAAAAATTGACATCAAAATTAGTTATGAATTTTTCGAGGCATTAAAAATTTGTTCTGATTAGCTTAGGAATATGTAAATATTTCAAAAAAAAAATCAGACTCAAAAATGGAATTTCAGATTTCGAAATTTAATTTCGAAAAGAAAGTTATATCTCTCCAGATCTTTAGGAGAAATAATCTATAAGCCCTAAGAGAATCGATTTTATCAAATTTCTTTCCTTTTCCGATTTCTCACGATTACATAAAACATTTCTGATTTTGAAATGAGAAAAAGAAAAGAATATTTCAAAAAAATTTGAATTAGTTATGGGGAAATAATTGATTAGATTATTATTAGTACGAACATCAACATCGCTTAGCGTTATGGGCTCGATGCAGACTTGAGCATTGGCAATCTGCTGGGCGGTGACAGTCTGGGCCGTCGATTGTATGGCGCCGGCGGAAGCACTTACGGCTGCAGCTGTGGTCGGTATAGCAGTGGCGGTGGCTGTACCGCTCGCCGTCTGCAGTGTGATGGTCTGCGGCTGGGATTGCTGCTGCTGCTGTTGTTGTTGTTGTTGCTGCTGCTGTTGGTGTTGCTGCTGTTGATGCTGGGTGATCGGCTGAATTTGGACGGTGGTGGTGGGTCCAGATGCTGATTGTTGTTGCTGCTGTTGTTGTTGTTGTTGGGGTGTTGGAGCCTGACAGATTTCGATTTTGGTAGAGGCTGGTAGGGTGGCCGTTGTGGTGACATGTTGATTGTTGGTGCTCTGTATGATGGTGGGGGCCGGTGTGTTTGTCTGGGCGGTGTGTGTGGTGATTACCGTTCCGGCGCTATTGATTTTCACCACATTCACCTGCTGTGGTTGCTGCGCTCATTTCCAATTGTTTCATTCATTTCACCAAGTTAGCATTATGTGTGTGTGTGTGTGTGTGTGTGTGTGTGTGTGCGGGTGTGTGTGTTTGTGAGTTTGAGGTTAGTTGGAATTGTTTGGATGAGAGAAAGAAATGATTTGGGCCAAAGGAGAATTTATTGATTAATTCAGACACACAAATTATATAGTTTTAAACCTTAACCGATTTTAGTCAAAAAAAAA
This sequence comes from Scaptodrosophila latifasciaeformis, assembly GCA_037075145.1. Lineage (NCBI taxonomy): Eukaryota > Metazoa > Arthropoda > Insecta > Diptera > Drosophilidae > Scaptodrosophila > Scaptodrosophila latifasciaeformis. The sequence continues at coordinate 6,413,225 of JBAMCM010000073.1, forward strand.
GAAAACAATTTCCATTTTGAGGTTAGTTAGACTTACATTGCTGGTATTGGCGGTAGGTGGCGCCACTGTTTGCACTGTTTGTATGGTAGCCGTCGGTGAGAGTTCCATATCCTCATCCTCATCGCCCGACTGTGAGATCAAAGCATTCACCTTCTCATCCTCATCGGCAAAGGTGGGCAACAAATCCTCCCGTCCATGATATTTATAACAATTAATGACAATCTTTCGCAAGGCATGCGTCCAGCTTATCTAAATTTCGGAAAATTTCACAAACAAAATTTAATTCGATTTATTTTCAAATTGGCACAGAGCAAAAGAGAAGAGAATAAAAAAACAAAAAAAAACACCCACCCCACCCACCTTCTGCTTGTCATCCTCGGAGCGTGCATCCATGCGTACATTAGCCCAGGGCAGTTCCTTGGGCCACCAAGGTGGTCGTGTGGATTCACGACCCCAGCCCGGTTTGCCACGACCTGTCGAATATTTCAGCATCAATGGTATGAAGGCCCTCAACTGGGCCTGGGTCATCTTCTCCACGGGCGTGGGTATGCCATCGATGACCAGGCCAGGCAGCTCGAACAGCGACGGATCCTCTTGGGGCGGCGGCGGTGCCTGCTGCGCCAAAGCATTGTCCAGCTCATCCATCACGATATTCTTCAAGTTTCTCAGCACATCCTCCAGTGGTTTGGCTCCGAACACCTTGTAGCTGGTATTGGGCTTACCCGGTGTGGCCACCAGCACCACCGCCTGCTTACCCACCCGCCCGGTGAACTCATAGATGATCCCTCTCAATTTGCGCAGTAAACGATTCTGTTGACGCTTTCGCACCGACGGATTCGTCTCGAAGGAATGCGGCCTCTTTCGTTTCTTGGACGAGGCAATGGCTGCGGCGGCTGCCACACCAACCGGTCCAGCCGCTGCCAGCTGATGGGCCACATCATCATTGACCGTTGTCGTGTTGAAATCATCGCCATAGAGACTACCCTCACTGCTGATCATATCATCGTCCTCGTCATCGGTGCAACCACTCTGATCGTCTTCGATCATTTCGATTTTATAGGTGGTTCCATTTGTCTGCTGGCTGGACACGGCGGCCTGCGCCTGTGTACTACCGCCAGTGGTGGTTATGGTGGCCACATTCAAGCCACCGCCTGTGGCTGTACCACCGGTTACCACAGTGGTACCTCGATTTGAATTCGCCGGTGCCACGACCAGCCGATAGCTTGTGGTAGCCAGTCTGATGGCTTTTTCCACTCCACCCAAAGTCGAGGAATTCTGTCTGGGCGGTGGCGGTGGTTTTTTTGGCAAGACTTTTTTAGGCTTCTTTTATTTCTTCTTCTTCTTCTTCGATTACTTCTTTTTTTGGTTTAGTTTATTCAAGTGTTGAGATCGTTCCGGTGGTGGCCAATTTGAAACCTTATTTTGCTTTTGTCCAAATTTGAATTAATTCTAAATTTTTCGATTCGATGTTCTGGAAAAAAAAGAAGAGAATCAAAATGAATAAATTTATTTAAAAGGAGACAAATTCTTAAGCGCGCCATCTAGCGGACTAGTCAGGCAAGCACAAGCTTGCTTAGGCCTTGGAGTAGTCAGATCTTGCCTATATCCCCTAAAATTATAGAACGTTTGGGTTTAAGTTTGAGTCTTGGGAATGTTAAGGGGTTCTGAGAGGGGAAGAGGGGGAGGAGAAGAGGGGGAGGAGAAGAGGGGGAGGAGAAGAGGGGGAGGAGAAGAGGGGGAGGAGAAGAGGTGGCCTTGGAGTAGTCAGATCTTGCCTATATCCCCTAAAATTATAGATCGTTTGGGTTTCAGTTTGAATCCCGGAAATGTTGAGGGGTTCGGAGAGTGGAAAAGGGTAGGAGAAGAGGGGGAGGAGAAGAGGTGGCCTTGGAGAACTGAGTTCCTGCCTATATCTCCTAAAATTATAGACAGTCTGGATTTAAGTTTGACTCCCAGAAATATTGAGGGGGTCTAAGAGGAGAAGAGGGGGAAGAATAGAAGGAAAACCAAACTTGGCTTGCTCGGGCTATTACGATCCTCCCAGATCTAGACAGAGCAGGGTTTATCCATATTGCCTATACTATAGATCCAGATCAGCCCTTTAAATATCTTGTAATTTTTCTTTTTCTCAAATCAGATCATGAAATAATCAAAGCCCTTTAAATTTCCCGTTATTTTTCATTTTTCTTAAATCAGATCATGAAATAATGAAATTTTAATTTTTCTTTTCTATTTTTAAGTTGCACACATTTTTTCACTCAAACCTCACACGAATGCAAATAGCAGATTTCACATAAAATTACAAAAAAAAAAAAAAAAATAGAAAATGAAAAATAATATAAAATTTGTTAAGTTTGTTTTCCATGTAATCAATCAGAAAGATCTAATAATTTCGCACTCTCTCATTTTTTTTTTTACATTTACAATTCTCTCTCAGCTCTACGCTCTCTCACAAAAATTGACACACTCTCTTTTTCGCTCGCACTCACACACACTCACACATGCACGCTCATACACTCTGGCTCTCGCTCTCTCGTTCTGTCCTTCTTTAGTTTTTCATATGGTCGATTTGTTTGGCTGGGCAAGTGCACACACAAGTTGCGCGCGTCGCAATTGAAATTGTTTATATAAACCGCAGCGAATTCTGTTTAATTGTAATAATAAAAAGAAAAAAATCACTCACACACACTAACAACAAAAACAACAACAACAACAAAAAAAAAAGAATGAGAAGCGTAATAATAAATTGCTGATAAGCTTGCTTGTCCGGACGGCGACACTCTGACCGATTTAGGTCAGAATCGCGCATGCGCGACAGTCAAAACAACAACAAAAACAATATAAAAAAAAAATTAAAATCTCATCAAATTGTTTTGTTGAAAACAGCAAAAAAAAAATATAAGCAAAAGTCGAAAGATTATTAAACAACAACAACAAAAAAGATAATGAAAACTTTTTTTCACAAAAAAAAAAAAAAAAAAAATTATTTACTTATAAATACATAAAAGTAATCAAAAAAAAAAAAAAAAAAAAATGAAATTATAGTGAAATTATAATTTTTCGAAATTGATTTTATAACCAATTGACCTTTTGACCTTTGATTTTGTATGGGCAACCCAAACAAATTTATGTGTGTTCTTTTTAATGATTAATTAAATAATTATAATTTTGGTGATTAATTTTTCCATATTTTAAATAGTCATTTTTAAGGCACTAGCAATTTTTTTTTTTTTGAATTTAATTTTTTATTTATTTATTATTTTTTCATTTTTATAAATAAGAAAAAAATATTTACTTTTTTTTAACATTTTTTTTTTATAATTTAAATACTAATTTTTTTATTAGTTCTTTATTTTTATAAATAAGCCAGAAAATTATTTAAAAAAAAAATTTTTTTTTTTCATAATTTAAATATTATTTTTTTTTTTTATTTATTAATTATTATTTCATTTTTATAAATAAGCCACAAAATTATTTATTTTTTTTTTTAAATTTTTTTTTTCATAAATTAAATATTATTTTTTTTTTATTTATTATTTCTTCATTCTTATAAATAAGAGATAAAATTATTTATTTTTTTAAGGGTTTTCTTATTCTTTGGTACAAGTAATAATTTTTTTAGTTTGCCTTTAATTAATTTATTAATATTTTTATTTCATTATTTTTTTTAAGCTTCCCTTTAATTAATTATTTTATTTGTTTTTTTTTCTTTATGAAAAATTTAAGAATTCTCTTTCATTTATTTTCCATGTGAAATTTTTTATTATTAATATTTATTTTTTAAGAGTAATAATTTTTTTTATTTTTTTTTTTTAGTTTTCTTTAATTAATTTATTTATTTATTTTTATTATTATTTTTTTAGTTTCCCTTTAATTAATTAATTTATTTTAGTTTAATTTTTATTTTAATTTCATTTTCCTTTATGAAAAAATTTTATTTTTGAGGATTCTCTTTCATGAAATTGAATTGTTTCAGTTTAATTAAATTTTTTTTTTTAAGAAAAAAGAAAAAGGTTTTTTTTTTATTGGAGAATTCTGTTTGACATATTTGAATGGTTAAATAAAACAAAGCCACCCTCTCAACCTCACCCTCTGTCTATTCCACTTACAGGCTGACTCTCCCTTTGCTCTCTCCCTCAGATTACTCACACTTTCTTATCAGAAAAACCGCCCCCCTGGACTTGGCCAAAGCTGATGAAAAGACAAAAAAAAATACCCTCCAAAAAATTAAATAAAAATTATTCAACAAAATAAAATTCGAATTAAATCAAAAATTGTTAAAAAAAAAACGCCACAACAATTTCACTTCACTCTGTCAGGGGGTCTCTCTGTCTCTTTCTCTCTTTAACATAAATCGGGCTGCGCAGGCTTATCAGAAACTCTCCACCAATTCGTCGGCGCAGTCTCCAAGCAATTAGATTATTTCCAATTTGGATAAAACTAATTTCTATTTAATTTGAATGATTTAAACAAAAAAAAAAACAAGAAGAAAAAATTCAAAAGAAAATGGAAAATTCCAAGTAATTTGAAACGATCAATTTCACAAAATGGGAAACTTTTTTTCTATAGAAAATTTATTAAACTTGCTCTTCGGTCAAATGGAAACACACACACACACACAAAGACTTTGAGAATATTTACACAGACAAATGAAATTTTTTTTTTTTATTATTATTTTTTTATATTTTTTTTATATGCACCGATCGCTGCACGTGCGCGTTTGAATATTTCCAAACCAAAAAATTCAAGAGTGAATATTTTGCAATGCACACAAACACACACACACACATACACACACACACAGAGAGAGGAATACACGTAAACCGTTAAGTTGAGAAGTCACAAAAGAAAAATGAAACAGTTTTTTTTTTTTATTTAATAATTTTTTTTTCCGCAGGTCTGCAATTTTTTTTTTGTGTAGACCGAAAAAAAACAACAACAAATATAAAATACATACACATTATATATTTTTGTTGTTGTTGTTTGGTTGGTTGGATTGACTTTTTGCTTGGCACGTTGTTAGTTCCAAATGGATTTTTGTTGTTGTTGTTGTTTTTGTTTTTTCAGAACATGTAAAACTTTTTTCACTTGTAAAAAAAAAAGAAAATAACAACAAGAATGAAAACACAGACAAACAAAAAATAACTAACGCACTGAGGTGTTGGAATATTATTATTATTTATTTTTTGTTGTTATTTTTGGGCTGCTCTTTGCTTGCCTGCCCCCGCCGAAGTTCTATTTGCGTTTGCTCAGTGCTTCTGCTGGTGCTCCGACTCAGACGCGGACGCGGACTCCGGAATTGGACGGGCGCGCACAGTTACAACAAACAGTGAAACACACTAACACATTCACACATGCATAGGGCATATAAAAATATATAAAAACTCAAATAGCAAACGCGGAGAGCAAGTTTGTGGCGGCGACAACAACAACAACAGCAGAAGCAAAAGCAACGCAGCTACAGCGGCAGCGAAAATACACAAAATCACACATACTCACTTACTCGCTCACACACACACACACTCACATAATAGTGAAAACGAAATAAACCGAGCGAGAACCACACAGCGCCAAACCACCCCACGGATTGATGTGGACGACGGGAACGTGCATGGATTTTTACTTTAGTTCAGAAACTGTAAAAACTCTGGCGTCGGCGGCGGCGACGCAGTTAAAAATCGATACTGCGCCCATGCGTCGACTTCGGCAACGCGTGAGACCTGGCCTGCCTGTGAGACAGAAGTCAACGGCGGCTGCTGCAGCACAAATGAGATGACCATATACGTTTTTTTTTTTCTATGCTTTTAGCTAAAGGAGCAGGTAATAAAATCAAGAGAGAAAGAGCCCTTTTCGTAAAGCTTTCTTTCGACTTTCGATGAAAATTTGCAAGTTCTTAGTGCAGGGGAAAGCTTGGCGAAAGCTTTTACATTTGCTGAGAAGCTTTCGTTGCTACCATGAGTGCGTGCCCAGCTAACAGCAAATTCCACTTCCACCCACTCTCAACCCAATAAGAAAAGGACAACCATATGGACTCTAACTGTATACAACGAGTGTATAGAGAAAAAAGGGCTAAGCAAAGTTAACCCCAACCTTGCTATTTGTTTTCCATATTTTTCCCCCCCAAGAGAAAAATTTTTGACTCGACCAAAAAACACCCTTGGCAAGGCAATAAAAAGAAAACCAAAAAACAAATGAGAAACCCAACAACAATAGAGCACGCAATCGCATTGAGCTCAGCCGGGGCTTTGAGCCCCGGGCTCAAAGTTTGTTATGGTTCTCCTTCAGCCCATAATGACAACAGGAGCCACCACGCATACGCAGGCACTGCTGTCAGCCACCCACCACCACCGTTGCCAGCAACACAGCACCGGCTCTGAGCAGACAACCACTAACCTTCTTTAGCCACCCCACTCTTTGGTTTTTATGGCCATATGAAAAATTTCCACCCCTGCGCCTGTGCCGCCGCCTGTCTGACTGTTTGCCTGCCTTGCCATGCCTTGGTGATTAGAACAAATGTCGCCGTTATACGGTAAGCTCATTTCACTTGCGCTGCCCAGTGCCTGTCAGTACTCTCCCCAACTCTCTCTATGCCTTTGCTCTCTCTCTCTGACTTGTGCCAGTCACTCGCCAGCCCTTTCTTGTGCTCTCGCTCTCCTTTACACTGCAGGGCAAAAATTAAGTGACTGAAATTTTTTTTTTATTTACTTATTAAAATTTTTTTTTTGAAGTTATTAAATATTTTTAGAAAATAATTTTTAAGTAAATCGAAAAAAAAATGTTAATAGTTTATGGTGAAAATTTAAAATTAATTCTTCACATATAAAAAACTTGTAGAATTTCGGAAATTCAAATTTTCATTACCCGAAACCATTTAATTTCACATGTCACAATTTTTTTGACCACCACTGTGAAAAAATACAAATTTCTGCCTGCTTGGGCTGTATTGACAGTGGTGGACTTTGTTATTCGAACGTGCGCAATGCTACAATCATTTCAGCATATTTACAGTTACATATGTTCACATGCATATAGATGTGTGTATGTGTGTGTGTGCATGTTTCTTATGCGCAAACTTTTGCGCTGAAAAGCATGCTATGTGACTTTTAACGGTAAAACAAAAATATATATGCACACACTTTTTTTTCGAAGTCGAATAGGCAAAAAGGAGATCGTTGAAAATGTAAATTTACAATTTATGCTAATTTGATAATTATTTTGAGAAACCTTGAAAACGGATTATTGCAACCCCTTTTGAGAATGTTGCTCGGGCAACCCATTGAAAGAGTAAGTAAACAACATCAACCTGCCAAGGCAACCCAAAAAAATGTCGAAATTTGTTGACATGTGTCCTGGCCGTGATTTGTTGACGTATGTACATACGTATGTATGTGTTGCCTAACAGCATCCGAAATTTGACGAAACCCAAGGCAACTCTATCCACTCCCCCCACCTCACCACTTAATCGGTCAGCCTGCAGAGGGCAGACCTGGTTTGTTGGTATACACGGATGCCTGCATTTCTTCAATTTACTGAGAGCTTTTTTTTTTGGAGGGGGTAAGGGGGCAGGGGCCACCACATAAAGCTTAACAAAATTATATACATGGCATGTATTTAAATTTTTCTTATTGTTTCGGTATTTTTTTTTTTTTTTTTTGTTATGCACAATTTGTTCAAAGACTTTTTGTTTTTTCTATTTATAGAAGAAAATTAACGAAACAAAATGAAAACGAACGAGAGCGATGAAAAAAGAAAAAAAAATTATAAAATAAACCTGAGACAAACGTGCGACCGCGCGGCCACTTCGAGCATGAAAAATTCTAGCACAAATGCGCCAGCCAACAGTGTGCTTTTCTTCTTCTTCTTCTTTTAATTCTAGTATACTTTCATTGCAGCGAGCTCGTTTTTAGTTGATTTGTTTATTTTGTTTTTGCAAACAAAAAAAAAAAAAATACAATCAACATTTTGGCTACATCTGCCTTTGTTTCTACAAATTTATATATATAGGTTAAATATAGTATACATAAGTGCAATTAGTTTATAAATATATATATATAGCTATATATATATATGAATCTATGTTTAGCTGTGTGCATGCGCCCATTGCCTAAAAGCTATCTCCCACTGCGTCAGCGCACTTACCTACTGCTTACAAATATAGCCACACACACACACACATACACACACAGAACGACAAGCTCATATATCTTTATAAGAAGAAGAGGAAGAAGCTGGGCTGTTCATCACTTTACTTTGAATTATTATAAATAATCAATACTTTAGTGTTTTTTTTTTTTTCTTACCTCGCTCTCTCTCACTCGCTCGCTCACTCTCTCTTTCTGTGTCAATTTTATACTATCTCTCGAAATGTGTAGGTGTGCGCATAGCCGAGTCAGTGAGTGAGTGAGTGAGTGAATGAATAAGTGAATGTTCTCTTCTACTCTGGCCAACCATTTATCTAGGCATGTGTGACCGTATGTGTGTGCTTGTGTGTGTGTGTGTGTTTGCTTGTTTGTTTTTTACGCGACGGCGCTCCACCAAGTATTAAAGTACGTTCCATGTACTTTTGTTTGTGTTTTTTTTTTTTAGTTATCTACAAAAACAATGAAGACGTTGATAAAGCAAGAAGAAGAAGAAGAAAAAAAGGTTACGCATGCGGGAGCGGTGACGCTAAGACCGCGGCGACGGCGCACTTTAAATAACAGGCCAACGCATGCTCGCTTATAATATTTATTTTATTTTTTATTTTTCCTTCTTTTTTTAAAACACACACACACATTCACACACAGAGAGAGGAACATACACTTTAATTTATAATGGAAGAAAATCTACAAAAATTGTAAACACACACTAAAGTAGGGTGAATGACTCAACTTGAATTTTTGTTTTTGTTTTTTTTTTCGACAAGAAACTAAGCCGATTGAAATTTTGTATAAACAAAAGTATGTTTCCAATTGGAACTGTACTTTTTACGGTTTCCAACCAGGTCCCGATTACCAAAGAGGCTGCAAAAGCTTTAAATACACATACAGACACAGAAAACACCTATGCATACACACACACATACACAGAGACACAAACACATGGACACTTGTATACAGACGATAACAGACGAGACATTTGAAAAATTACAACCCTTAGAGACGACAGCGAATGACACCAGAGGTCAATAGAATAGAAACCATTGCATGCTTTTTTGAGAAACTTCAGTTTTTTTTTTTAGCTCAAAAATGTAGCTTAAGATTGTCTTTACTTAATTTTTGTGAATATAAGAAAATTTTAATTAAGTGAACATATTTGATTGAGCTTGGGTATATTTTGGTATTATGTGTGTATATCTATAACACCCTTATTCTATGGGTGAGGGTAAGAGGGTGAGGCTGTTGTCGGCCTCAACCCCTATGGCAGGCACACACTTATTATACACACACTCAGATGGATAGCAGAAAATTCGAATTGGAACTGGAATTGCTTGGAAGTGGAACATCAACAATGGGCCAATTGGAAGAAAAATAAAAATACGTATACGCCAAGTAGAACGTATACAAAACAAATGAACAAAATTAATTTGAAATTTCGAAAATTTGATTTCGTTTTTTTTTTGGTAACGTTGTCGTCTTGTCGACCAAGTTCGAATGTGTTGGTTATAAGCGGCGCATGCATGAATTCCGGACATTCGCAGTCTTGTCTATAACCAGGGCGCCGTTGCTGCCGCCTGGCCTGGTCCGGAGCAGCAGACCATGCGCTGCATAGCAAACAAATGCCACACATACTGATGCCATCAGAACTACCAAAAATTTATATATAAGCACACACACAAACACACATCTATAGCATTGCAGAGCAGCAGAGCCTGTGACGTCGACGCAGCGCCAAAAAGTACCGTTACGGCCAGGCCGAGTAAGGCTGCTGCTGCTGCTGCTGCTGCTGGTGCTTGGAGTCACGATTATCTAATATTAGGGGGTGGCAGGCGGTTAGGCGGTGTAGGCAAAAGGCACTGCAAGGCTACACAAGATGAAAATTTTTGATGGCACATTTGGAAATGAAAAGGTTTCGTAGGCATTTCCCTGTCTATTCACATCCACCCACACACACTCGCACATACACATAGATTCAGAGGCACACTTACGGCTCGTTTTATTTATTTTGATTATTGTTGTTGTTGCGGTTAACGGTTATTGTTATTGGAGGAGCTGGTGTAACGGGAACACAGATACGTCAGCGGCAGCGCCAGCGCCGTTAGCAGCGCATGCAAATTTATGCGCTCTCCTTATTTTGTTGTTTAAGTATGGCACGCGTTTTTTTTTCGTTCATTTGTTTTTTTTTTGTTTTTTTTTTTGTGCACAATTTATTTTGTTGTCGCTCAATTGGATTTTGCGTAAAAACTTTGATGCTTACTGCGACTGCCTGCACTGAAACATTTGCGCTGCCCTGCGCGTGCACAATCACACATATTTAAGGGGGAAACAAAAATAAAAAGAACACATAGTTCTTTCATGTGTGTAGGTGTATTTTTGTTGTAAGTTGTTTTTGTTTGTATTTTTTCAAAATGCGCCTTGCGCGAAACACAGCACACAGGCCCAGTGGAAAATCGAAAATTCTTTTTCACGTCTGCGTCGCTCGCATATACACACACTCATGTAGAGACATTCTTATGGGAGATACGCACCTGCGTGTAAAATTTTATACTCAATTGCTGGTGTCGTTGTTGTTGTCGCCTGCGTTGTTGCTCCACAGCACCGTTAAGCTAAGTTTGCTGAGTTTTCAATTGATAACAACACCAGAGTAAACGAACGCACACACACACACACAACAACACGCACACCCGCGCACAACAACGCATAAATTCAATGGCAAAATGGCACAAAACCGAATCGCGAATAAATATATAAATATGTACACACTAGTGTGCACACTGGTTCCTGAATGAACGAATTTAGCCCAGCCAGCTAGTTCGATGAACGAACCAAATGGATTTTGTTCATTTTGTGCCGCTTTTAACGGGCAGCAACATTAAAATGTTGTACTTTTTTTATAAGTTAAATGAAAAATGTCAAAAGCAAATTCAAGACATTTAATATTGGGATTAGTTTTAGATTGAAATTACATTGGAACCAGCCAAAGTTCAACAGCTTGTGGGGGTGAGTTTGCCAAAAAAGCTTACGCGGCCCAAGTAGTTCCGGAAGGAATGAACCATAAAATTAACAAGTCAGTCTTAAGAACGAACAAAAATAATTTCCTTTTGTTATTCCGTTAACTGATATATTTGATTTTCACTCTGATTAAGAATGAGAAAAACGCTGAGCGTTTTTGCTATTTACGCTCAAAAACACAAAAACAATTAAAACTGTAGTGCAGAACTAAAAAAAAAATTAAAAAAAAAAAAGAAACAGCCTTATCAAAGCTGAAAGCAACCGGAAGTCATATTTAATTTATTTGTATATTTTTGAACTTTTCACTTTTAATGGTAGCTTAACAATTACACGTAAGCCCTTCACAAGGCAGCTAGCAATATTTAATTTGAAAAACCAGCTAAGCCCGCCAAATGAGGGACTCACCAGCATTGCTCAATAATAACAATATTAATTTTTCATTTATTCCTTTAGGATCACCAACACATATTCAAAATGAAATTTATCAAAAAAAAAAAAAAATAAATAAATAAAAAAAATTCCAAGAATTTGCAGATTTTGTATAATTTCTTGAGTTTGTGCGCTTTGATCAAGAACAGGCTACGAACTGTTGAACCTCAGCTCAGAACTCGACGCTTTATAGAAAGACGTCATGGCGGCGGCGATATTTCTGTTATCCGCATCCACTACACATGCGTGATAAATGAATGTATGAAATCTAAACAATATTATTTCTTTTCCATATCTATTTGCAGGGAATTACGTTATACCCTGATAAATCCAAGCATTGCTGAAGCTGAACTACTATTTTTGTTTTTTTTTTGCCCCTAAGTGATAGAGGTCTTTCTTTTCTGCCTTCTTAAGGAAATTCCAATACACTAAATTTCATAAAAAAATATGTATATATATATATATGAATATTCATAAAATTAAACATATGCATAAGCAAAAGACCGCAGGCCAGCACAAAATTTTACTTATCAGCACCCCTTTTACGACAACGCGTCTCAGCCTCTCCTCTCGATGTCCCGGCTAATCCACCCACACCATGATCGCTAGTGCCCGCTTACCGACAAAATAAATACACTCATACCGGCCACACACACACACACACACACAAACACATTTAAAGTTATTGTTGTTGTAGTTGAAATGTGTATAATTCCATGACGATAACTATCGACCTTCATCTGTGGGTTTCGGGAGTGCATCAGACCCAGCTGATTTGTGTTTTCAAATCCATAAAATTTCATACTAAAAATACTCAGTCTGACCATGATAATTTCTGTAATCTTAGCTCCTTGCTATGAACAGAAATATGAGGGTCGAACCGTATAAATATGACACATTTACCACAGCAAGCGTATCGAACTTTCACAGGTTTTTTAATTATGTTTTTTTTCTTTAAATCAAAAATCAACACAGGCAACAGCGCCATCTAGCGGCAAGATTTGGCAAGTGGAAGCTTGCATATACCCATGAAGAGCCTGATTGCTCTAGTTTTTATATTCCACAAGATCTCTCGTTGCTCTTAGAAACAAACTGACTATATTTTCCTATACATCCTGAACATATAGTGGATAGGTTTTGGTTGTCTTCGGCAAATAATCTCACTATATCTGAGACTTTAGTTTTTAAATGATTCATTTGCTTAGTCATAAGGAAATCCCAGAGATAACTACTTTTGCCGCCAAAATCATAGCTCATAATTTTTATCAGAAGCCAAAGCAAAATGAATAAAATAAATAAAAACCTAAATTAAACATTATCGATAATGATATCAAAGTGGCAAAGCTTATATAGGCTTAAAATTAAAAAGCTGACAAAGACTAAATTAGATAAAATTAATATAATAAATATATTCTTGATCTAAATAATTAAAAGGATTTAATTTTGATTTTTAATTAGAAGGAAGAATTAATCAAATAATAATTGCCAGGCTTCACTGTTAGTTTCACTTTAATTGTGTTAGCATACTTTTTGGTCGGAGCACTTAAAATTGATTTTCAAAAAAAAAAAAAACATTCCCAACGCATAAAAAAAATTAAAAAAAAAAGACACACTGTTTTGTTTCTCCATAAATTTTCTTGCCGCCAGAAACATGTGCGCACAGCAAAAATGCGAAAAAAAGAAGATAATTTTTGTTATTTTGCAGAGTTTTGTTAGTTTTTTTTTTATTTTTAATTATTGGCACGGCGATATGTGATGACCCGTTACTTTTGCCGTTTACGTTGAATTGACTGACAGCCGCAAACAAATGAAATTCTCTAGCATAAGCACACACACACACATGCAACTGTCATATTGCATAGTACTACGCCTCTTTTACTATAAAATGCACAAAAACAGTGACACATTTATGCACATGTGCATATAAATATTATATTATTGGGCATGTAATGTAAACTTTGCCAGCAACGTCTGCGCCGGCGTGTAAATCCTCTTGTTGTTATTGTTGCCTAAGACAATAGCGAGCCTAGCTAGTTCGACTAGTGAATACATAACCGTTAATTATGTTTTGTCTCTCTCACTCCTTGATCATTGAATTTGATCTGCAAATCAGTGTGTACACACTGCAGGATTAAATGGGTGCACACTAATTGCCTTGCTGCCTTAGAGCAAACACAATGCAAAATAAAAATACTCTTTTAGGAAAAAGCAAAGAGTATACAATGTGTAACCTTTAAATGGGTGTTTGCTTTGGCTCTTTTTTTTATTGTTATTAATTTTTTGTCCTTGCTACATTCTGGTTGACACACTGGCACACACATTGACTTTTATTGATTTCGCATCGCTAATTTCATTTATTAAACGCTTTTTAATTGCTTAAATCAAGTAAGCCTTACATAAATAGAACAAAAAAAAAAAAGCTTGTTTCAAGTGCTTCTTACAATTAGTATAAAAATAGAAAGTTTTTCTTTTCCATAAATATTTGTACCTATAATTTTGGAATATTATTATTATTTTTTTTTATGAATTTTTTCATTTCTTTATTTTTTTGATAAAAAAAAAATACCAAATTTTTGTTAAAAATATTTCAACATTTTCTTTAAACACACACAAAAAAAAACTCTAAATTCTAAAGCAAAAGGAACATAGAACAATTACAAAAAAAAAAAGAAGAAGTAGAATATTAATAATAATAATAATAGCAAAATCACATCAAATTCGCACAGTTTAACATTTAATAGAATGTACGAAATTTTTCGGTTCTCATATGCCCAAACAGGAGACTAAAGCTAATTGGCTGGGGGGCGGGCAGGGGTGGCGTGGTCTGGTCTGGTCTGGTGGTGCTAATGGTGCTGCTTCTTTTTTTATTTTTGCTTTGCTCGATTTCGTGATGATGTTTTTTGGTTAGTTTTGTCAGGATAGCCCAGGCAATCCTCAGGCTAATTTTCCATTAGAATACTATTTTTTTCCTCGATTTGACATTTAGGAATATTGCGTATGCGGATTGACATTTATCATCTCCATGTTGCTGCTGCAAAAGATTAGAAGGAAAAACAAAAACAAAAATTAGTCTTGTGAAAAATGGATTTTTGATAAAACAAAATAAATGAGAATTGCTTTGCGCTCACCAACTTTTGGGGCTCAAAATTCTTTTTTCTTTTCTTTTTTTTTGTTCTTGATTTCATTTGACAAGAATGCTAAAAAAAATGATGAGTATGAAGGAATGAGGTGGTTTTAGGTGAATCCGCCAGAATTGTGCTTACCTGCGACTGCAACGCATATGTATGATTAGAAGGATTAGGCCAAGGGATACACAGATGGCGCCGACCACAATATAGGCAATGCCGAGGAAAGGATTCTTACCACCCAAAACCGAAGTTGTGGCCAAAATCATACGCTTGGTCCCATCAAAAGAGCTCACAGGATATTCTAAAAAAGTTGAAAGAAAAAAGAAATGTGAAAAAATCCTTTGGTTTGGTTTGAGGAAAACCTAGACTTACGATAGACAACATTTAGGGTATAGTTGCCCTTTTTCAGACCCTTTTCGAAGCCTGGCTTGGTCTGGTCCAGACGTCTGTAGAGCTTACGGAAACTGGGCAGGGCAGCTGTGCGCATCCAGACAATCAGATCCTCGTTCTGGAAACCATTATTGCTGGGATTATTCACATCCAATTGCCAGAGTTCTTTTTTCCAAAATTTGGGCTTGGCAAAATCTTTCAAGGCATCCTCGAGATTACCCTCGGGATTACGGAATTTCACACGCTTATCCGAGGGCCAGGCAATGCCCGTATTAAGCAGGTCAATGTTAACATTGTTCTGACTCAAGGTCAGCACGTCTGCGGAAGCAAATCGTTTAGTTTTAAGAAATCAATTTTATATTGATTTACTTACCACTAAACAATGAATTGGCTATAGCGCCGCAGGGTGCTATGGGCTTGTCATTCACATAGGCAAAGGGTGTACAATCGGTGCTGGGGGTTTGTGAGAGACGACCCAATAGCTGATCATCGTCACGGGATTTGACATAACGTCGATGATTCTGATAATAATTGGTCAGGCCATAATACATATAAACATCACCCTAAATATTTAAGGGGATAGAGATTTGATGAGATTTGATGTGGTTGGGATTATAGTGAGCTCACCTCAAAATCGGTTTTCAGTTCAAAGGGAATTGTGCAATTGCATTCGGAATCAGCATTATCTTCGATATATTTGGAACAAGACTGATTGCCATTGGCTGGCATGCAGTTGGTATAGTCGATAATGTATTCCTTGGAGGTGTCTGAGAAATGCAGCAATACCACACCGATGGGTATGAAAAGTACACCAATAATAAAAAAGGTGGGCAAAACAGTGCGGGCAGTTAGAACGGGTTGCCAGGCGGGTAGGCGTTGCTGTTTGAAGGCAGAATCTGTAAAGAATCAAAACAAAAAAGATAAACATCAATATATATATATATGTATATACGAATGAGTCATGCCTTGTTAGTCCTCTGAAAATAAGTAAAGCTTTCAGGTATTTATTAGCAATCAATACTTTTTGGTATTAGTCATTGGGGGTCGGGCTGTTGTGATAAGGCCAGCAATTTTTTCAGTCACGCAGTGCTCTGAATTGAAGCATTAACTTCCACAGCAACTTGTTACGTTTGTGTTGGTGATTGTGGGGGTGGGTGTGTGTGTGTGTGTGTGTGTGCTTGGTTTTGTTTAAAATTTTCACCTGAAGGTCGCTTAGACTTTGGCACCTCTTCTGTCTCAGGATTGGGAGCTGACATGGTTGGTCGAGTTATGCGTCCAGTGGACGTTCGGAATGAGTCTGACCAAAAAAATGTTTTGTTACGAAAAAGGCAACGCACTTCCACTTCACTGTAATTTCAGTGTGAAGAAGAATAGTATCGATAGATGGTCGGTATGCAGGTATCGGTTTTTTTTTTTTTTGTGCCACCAGCCCTAGGCCGTGATCAGCTGTTAAGGCATTTTAATTTGTAATTTATAATTTAATCAAAAATCAAGATGAGCAACTCTATTTTGATATATATTAGATACTAACTGAAGCATTATTTGTTGATTTGTCGGAAATCAAGTATTCAATTGCTAGCAATAAAATACTAGATTTGGTATTTTTATTTTTTTTATATTTTCTTTTTATTTTTTTTTTTATAATTAAAGTAAATGTTTAAGATTGTGAAACAAAAAACAAAAGTACCAGGAATAGAAACTTCTGGGCAGCCTGTCGAAAGCCTGCCGATAGTCAATTATCGATAACAATTTGGCTTTTGAGCTACATTTTTTCAGCTCAAAGTAAAGTTGCTCACACATTTGATGTAAAAAACTTTAGTTTGTTTTTTACACTTTCGGTTTACAACAAAATTATCAAAATTCTAAATTGAGGGCGGACCAAACGTTCAATTTGTAAATTCAATTCACACACCAACCGGCGCGAAAAAAGTGAAATGGTTGCATACGATAATCAAAACAGGATGAACGATATATGACTATCGTCTATTTCATATCGCTCAACGCGGCTGAAGGCAACAATGTATGGCAAAATAATAATAACAACAACAACGACGACTAAGAAATTTTAAAAAGCAAGAGCATTTTTTTTTTTTTTGTTTTGCACTACAACCAAAACAGTCAACAGCCTTAACGCTTGTGTTCAAAACCAAAAAAAAAAAAGCAAAAAATCATTAAAAAAGCACCAGAAAATCCCGTATAGTACAGTTTCCCAAAAAGAAAAACAAAGAAGAGCCCTCCAGCCCTTCTCAAAAAAGAAAAAAGAAAAGAGAGAAACGACAAAAAAGAAAAAAAAAAACAACATGAAAATCACAGTAACTACACCCGATGATGGCCTCTTCTCCCTGGATGTGGCCGAAGATCTTGAATTGGAAAATCTCAAGGCCCTCTGCGCCATGGAAATCGGAGTCGAACGCGATCAGATCATAGTGCTCTTCAATGGCCAAGAGCTTGTCAACGACAAGCAACCGCTACGTCAATTCGGCCTAAACGATGGTGACTTTATAATGCTACAACGACGCCGGATCAACACCACTCGACCAGGTGAGTAGTAACCAAAACCAGAGGTCATCTCTTTCCGACTATCAATTTCATTTACTTTTTGTTTTTAACTGGGTCATTGCATGCGCGCGCTAGCTAGGCCACGCCTGACGGTCGGCTCGGCGCGGCGCGGTGTATGCAGCGTGCACTGCCGCCTAGCATTTCTTTCTTGAGTATTTTTTTTTCTGCATGTCATGAGGCATGTTTGTGTTAAATTTTGCCGATTTATTTTTTTTTTTTGCATTTTGGAAAAATCTTTTTGCGGCGCATTTCAGTTTTAAAAATAAACGTGTTGTGTGTGTGTGGGCATATTTTTTGTGCTTTAATAAAAAAAAAAATTCTTTGGATTTTTTTTTTTCTTTATTCTTCTTCTTCTTCTTCTTGTATTTCAATTGCATTTAGTATAGAAAAATACAAAATTGGGCAAAGGCAAAGACAAAGCCAGCGCCGACCCAAACAAAGAAAATAAAAAAAAAAGTACGCAGTCAAAAGTTGGAGACTGGCCTGGCCAGGTTAGAGGGGGGGTTTAACCCCGCTTATCAATAAGATTTTTTCTTCTTCTTTGTGCTTTTTCTTATAGAATCATTTGAAGTTAATTTCAAAAATTTTAACTTGCTTCTTCTTCGTTTTTTATAGGCAATAATCCATCGATAAGTCATTTGGATTTTAGTAGTATAACAGTGCCTAGCACCAGTGCTGGTTCCGGACGGAATGGTGGAAATGGTAGTGGCAATGTCGGTATTGGCCATCAATTGGGCACATCCACACAGGCCTTTGGTGGACAATTGCCGGTGACGCCGAGTCTATTGCAAGATCTCACCCAAATACCCACAACGGATGAGTTCAATGTGAACTATGATGAGGATCCGAATACGGTCCGTGAAATGTTTCTCTCCAATCCGAGCACATTGGCCCTGCTCCGGCAATATAATAAAAGGCTGGCCGATGCTCTCGACTCCAATGATCCCGAGATCTTTGCTCGTGCCCTGCGCGAGGATATTGCCCAGCGCAAGCGTCGCAATGAGGAGAGACTGAGAATGATGAGTGCCGATCCTTTTGACGAAGAGACACAACGTCTCATTGCCGAGGAAATCAAGCAAAAGAATATCCAAGATAATATGGCAGCTGCAATTGAATATAATCCTGAAATCTTTGGCATGGTCACAATGCTGTGAGTGTAAATATAATAGAAAATTCCCTCCTAAGTCTTTAATAATTTTATTCCCACTCATTTTGGGTAATAGTTATATCAACTGTAAGGTGAATGGTGTGCCAGTCAAGGCATTTGTGGATTCTGGTGCCCAGACCACGATTATGAGCAAGGAATGCGCCGAACGTTGTCATGTGAATCGTTTGATTGACACACGCTGGAATGGTGTGGCCAAGGGTGTGGGCACTCAGCCCATTCTGGGACGCATCCATATGGTTCAGTTGCAAATCGAAAATGATCATTTGACGTCCAGTTTCACCGTTTTGGGCCAGCAGCCAATGGATATGCTCCTTGGTCTCGACATGCTCAAAAGGCATCAGGTGGGTACTTTTCCCAAATCATTCAATTTGTCTCACTCTTTCTTCATCCATTCTCGTCTTTTTTATGTATCAGTGCCTGATTGATCTGCAGCAGAATTTATTGATCATTGGAACGACGGGTACGGCCACACCCTTCCTGCCCGAAAGTGAACTGCCCGCCTGTGCCCGTCTCACCGGCAATACCGAAGACACCGAACAGCAGGCCATTGCCCAGGCCATCGAGCAGAGTAAACGTGAAAGCGGCGGCGCTGGCATCAGTCAGAATACAATTCAAGCCAGTGATAAATTCACCGAACAGGATGTCAGTGATCTCATGGCGATGGGCTTCCCACGCTCCGATGTGCTATCGGTGCTACGTTTGAGTGGCGGCAATAAGCAGCAGGCCAGCACCCTCCTACTCAGCCGACCATCCTCATCGGCCTCCGGCTCAGCTGGACTCAGCTGAATATATCAATGCCACCATCTTTGCCTTGCCTCACTTCGCTCTGGGATCAATGAAACTAATCTAAAGACACCGATACAAACGATGAACGAGCCCCCCTCCCGACACCAAACCCCTCCCCCTATTTTCCCCCTCACAAAAAAAAAGAATAAACCTTTCAATAGACTTAATTTCCAACAACAACAACAACAACGAAAACACCAACAACAAGTAAAAAAACAATCTTACAATTAATTTAGATAAAATTTTTTTATTACAAAAAAAAAAAAGAAAAAATATTTACTTTTTGTACCATAGAAAAAAAAGAGAGAAAGAAGAAGAAGAAGAAAAAAATCAAATAAAAAAAATACAAATTGTAAATGAACAAAAAAAAAAAAGATAATAATTCTTATTAAGATGGAGGAAACACACACACACAAACACACAAAGGGGAGAGACAAAAAAAAGGTAGAAAGAAGAAGAAAAAATTTAATAAAAATTCTTATTAAGACGAAGGAAATACACACACACATACACACACATATATACACAGGGGAGATTATATCAAGTCAAAAAAAAAAAAAAAAAAAATTGTTTTTTTTAATTTAAAAAATAATACTTAAAATTTAAGTTAATTATTGGAGTTGGTTTAATTATGCTGGGTGAATATTAATTTTGTTTAAACAAAAAAAAAAAAAAAAATCAATAAAGACAATTTAAAATTATTTTTAATTTTTTTTTTTAAATATTCAGCGAAAAAAAACGAAATTTTTGGATTTTAATAATTTTTTCAAAATTTTTGGATTTTTTTTTATAATTAAATTAATTATTTTTATTTTTTTTTTCAAAATTTTCAGAGAAAAAAAATGAAATTTTTAATTTTGATAATTTTTTTTTTCAAAATTTTTTGATTTTTTTTGGATTTTAATAATTTTTTCATAATTTTTGGATTTTTTTTATAATTAAATTAATTATTTTTATTTTTTTTTTCAAAATTTTCAGAGAAAAAAAACGAAATTTTTTAATTTTGATAATTTTTTTTTCAAAATTTTTTGAATTTTTTTTTTCAATTTCAATTGAGAATTATTAATTTAGTTTTTCAAAATTTTCCGAATTTCTTATTTTTAATTTTGATTAATTTTTTGTTCAAAATTTTTGAAAAAAAAAACATTTTTAATTCCAATCAATTTTTAATTTAAAAATTTTCAGAAAAAAATATTTTTTGACTTCATTTATTATTTTTTAATTTTGGAAAAAAACTTGTTTAATTTCAATTAATTATATTTTTTTCAAAATTTTCTGATTTATTTTTTAAATATCAATTATTTTTTATTTTTGAAAAAAGGTTTTTTTTTTTAATTTCAATTATTTTTTCCCCGAAATTCTCTAAAAAGAATGTTTTTTTGAATTTCAATTAATTATTTTTAATTTTCGAAAAAAAATTAATTTTAATTAATTTTTTCTTTTTTTCAAATTTCCGATTTTTTTTTATTTGAATTAATTATTATGAATTTATTTTTTAATATATTTCCGATTTTTTTTATTTTAATTGATTTTATTTTTGAAATAAGCACTTTTAATTTCAATTAATTATTATTAATAATTATTTTTTTTAATTTTCAGTATTTTTTTTTTATTTAAATTAATTATTTTTAATTTTCGAAAAAAATTTTAGTTTCAATTATTAAAATTTTTCTTTCAAAATTTTCTGCCTGTTTTTTTTTTTTATTTCAATTAATTATTATTAATTTATTTTTCCAAAAATTTCCGAATTTTTTATTTTTAATTTTAATTAATTTTGTTTTCAAATTTTTCGAAAAAAAAACTATTTTAATTTCAATTTTTTTTAATTTAGTTGTTTTCGAATTCGAATTTCTGAAAATTTTGTTTAATTTAAATTAATTATTTTGAATTTTAATTATTTTTGTTATTCATTTTGTTTTTTCGTCAAAATTTTCAGAAAATTTTTTTTTAATTTCAATTAATTATTATTAATATATTTCCGATTTTTTTATTTTTAATTTTAATTGATTTTTTTCATATTTTTTTTTATTTAAATTGTATGCTTTTTTTTTATTTCAATTAATTATTAATTTATTTTTTCAAAAATTTCAGAATTTTTAATTTGAATTATTTTTCATTTAATTTTTTTTTAATTTTCAGAAAATCGAATTAGATTTTTTTTTTAATATCAATTATTTTTTTATTTATTTTTTTTTTTAATTTTCAGAATTTTTTTTTCAAAATTATCATTTTTTTAATTTCCGAAAAAAAACAACAAATTTGATTTTTTTTTTAACATTTTCTTTTTATTTCGTCTTTTCTTTTTTTTTTGAACAAATACAAAAATGTGTTTTCTTCTCCTCTTTTTAATTTGAGGAAATGTTTTCTTTTGTTGTTTTTATTTTTCCCACCAACTTTCCACTTAATTGAGAATTAATTTTAAATTAATTAAAAAAAAAAGAAAACAACAAAATTTTCGTTTATAAAAAGAAGAAAAAAAAGTTGATTGAGAAAATGTTTGAAAATACAAAATTTCGGCAGTCCTCCAAAATATTTCGTGTGTTGGTTTTTTTTTTTTTTTTTGTTTATTTTAGAATTTTTCCTTTTGTTGTTGTTGTTGTTTTTGTTGATGGTGAAAAGTTATTCCTCATCATCATCATTGTCGTCGAGGCGGCGTGAAGCGTTTTTATGATTAAATTCCTGTTCGGGATCAAATTGCATGCCCTCCTGATCGGCAGCATCGTCCTCATCATCATCGCCAGCGACCTGGGCATTCTCGGCCTCGGCACGTTCCAGACGTCGGGCCAGATCGGCCTCATCGATGGCGGTGACCAGTTTGGGTGCCATGATCACTTTGAATTCACCCTCATATTCCAGAATCTTGGCCCGTATATTCTCAATGGCCACCTCCAAAGCCTTGAGTCCATCCGTTTTCTTTGTGGTCGATGTGGTCATCACATACCTAATTCAATTTCCAAAATTATTAATTTGTTTTGTTTTCTCAAGCTAATTGAAATACTTACAAAGGTGGCGCTATCAGATTGATGCGTATGGGCAGCTCCTCTGTGCTGAGCTCGAGACCCTTGGTGAGGGCTGCCTTGACAGCATCGATACCCTCATAGCCATAGCAGGAACACTCGAAATCGGCGCGTATTTTCACAGTGGGTGAAACTAATTTACGCTTAATATTGTTGAGTAGCACCTCCTTGGTCTCATCATCCAGTTCGCATTCATCGATCACCGATGGATCGGTAACCGATTGCTTGAAAATGTCATAGGCCACAGTTTTGCTATTGTACTTTTTCTCAAAGTACCAGGCTGTCTTCTGATACAATTCTTCGAGCTTTTCACTGCTATCGTAGCCGAGTATGTCGGCCACATGACGCAATAGTGAATTGATGGCTTTCGCTTTGGCAAAACGTTCGGTGCATTTTTCCACATCTTCGGGGGAGACGCGACGTTTGGATAAATCTATGTAGCCCTTCTCCTTGTCGACACGTATGACAACGACAGGTTCGGTTTTACCCACACGTATCAGTTTGTTGATGGAACGTATGCGACGTCTTGACAATTCCGAGAGCAATATCATACCCTCGATATTGTTGTACTCCAGCAAGTGAACGTATGCGCCCATTTCGGCTATGGAAAGGACATTGACCATAACGACATCATCGATTTCGGGATATCTATCATAGTAGAAGCGTGAAGTGAGCGCCATTCTGTTTTTGGGAAATTTGTTGATAACCACTTGTTTTTTTGTAATTCAATTAATGCCAATTTCACTTTGGGCTGAGAAAAAACGTGTACAATTTTGCGGTAGAACGGAGCGAACAAATGACCGAACAAAAGAACGAATCAAAACGAGCCGGCAAATTGTTCAACTCACACCCCATTTTTTTTCTTCTTTTTTTTGGTATTTTTTATTTTCGATTGGTTTTACTAAACTGGTCACACTAATAAATTCAGGGTTGCATTCAGAAGTTTAATCGAAATTGCTGGATTGTGTTAGTTTTGTTAAACTTAAACGTTTTCAATTAAAGAAATAAAAAAATATGCCCAGAGAAAGGTCCAGTCGGAGTACGGAAAGAAGAAGAAGAAGATCAAATTCACGTGAACGTAGAGACGAGCTGAAGAAGGATAAGAAACGAGATAGAAGCCGGGATAGAAGTAAACAACGTGAGCGTGATCGGCATCGAGACCACAAAAAGGATAAACAAAAGCGACATGAACGGAGCCACAGTCGTGGGCATCGCGACAAAAGAGACCGTCGTCGTCGGAGCACGTCTTCTAGTTCCTCCTCATCTTCGACGTCATCAGATTCCTCAGCTGGCCAAAATGTGGAGAAAAAGTCTTTGAAACTACTGCAGACCTTGGAAGAACGCCGTCTGCGTGAGCATGAGGAACGCCAGCGCCAAAAAGAAGAGCTCAAGTCCAAGGAAACACCCGAGGAGAAGCGTGCCCGACGTCTGCGCGAAAAGCTGGCCAAAGAGCAGCGACGACGCCAGCGCATGGGCTGGGACAATGAATACCAACACTATTCCAACGAAGACAATCCCTTCGGTGACTCCAATCTCACCTCCACCTTTCACTGGGGCAAGAAGCTCGAAATGGAAGGCCTCTCCAATCTCTCCACCAAGACCGTGGAAGTCTTGTCCCACCAAAAACAACTGGAAAACCGCCGCGAGCTGGAGAAGGTCAAGAAGCGACGTGTCGAGCGCGAGCTAGAACGCCAGAGTCGCGAAGAGGATCTGCTGCAGCAGCAACGCGCCAAAGAGGCTGTCCAATTCAGGGAATGGCAACGCCAGGAGGACATGTTCCACCTGGAACAGGCACGCCTCCGTAGCGAAATACGCATACGCGATGGGCGAGCCAAGCCCATCGATCTACTGGCCCAGTATGTGACCACCGGCTCGGCCCCTCTCGAAGATGCCCTCGAAATGCAAATGCATGAGCCCTACATGCTACTGGTGGGCCTCTCCATAGACGAGCTGGAGGATCTGCTGGTGGACATAAAAGTGTACGAGGAACTGGAACAGGGCAAGCATGTGGACTTCTGGAACGACATGGTCACCATAGTCCGCGACGAACTGCAAAAGCAACAGAAACTCCAGCAGGAAGCCGCCAATACCCTCAACCATCGACGAGATGGCATACACCAGAGTGTGGTCAAGGATGTGGCCGATATATTTCGCGGCAAGAATGCCCAGCAGCTGGAGGAGATGCGTGATCGCATCGAGTCCAAAATAAATGGTCGCACCGATGGCGTCGACATCAGCTACTGGGAGAGCCTACTCAGCCAGCTCAAGGCCCACATGGCCCGAGCCCGACTACGCGACCGACACCAGGCCCTGCTGCGCGAGAAGCTTCTGGAACTCAAGCAGGAAAACCAGGAATCCCTCGGCACTGGCCCAGCCACAGACAATGCCGAACCACAGGCCGAACCAGCCCAGGAGCCCACTGAACCAGCCAGTCCCAAAGACAACTCGGCGAGATCCTCACCCTCCCGAGAGAGTCGCGCCACCACGGAAAGCCCCGTACGCCAACTCCAGCAATCCGTCCGCCTCTACCAGCTGGGCAACTACAGTCCCAAATACATACGCGAAGAGGATTTCTTTCAGCGCAAACCCACGTCCAGCACAGACTCACCCCAGGACGACGCCCAGGACAATGTGCTCGGCGATTCCGAGGATGAGCGTCGCCTCCACCAGCAACGCTGGCAAGTTGTCTATCCCGAGAGAACACAGAGCTCCACCCTCACAGCCCAGGAGATTCGTATGCGCAACGAGGCCCGCAAGGGCATGGATGGCGATGAGGCCGAGTTCTCCGTGGAGACTGTGGTGGACACTGTACCCCAGCTGGCCACAGACAAGTATCGACCCCGCAAGCCACGCTATTTCAATCGTGTCCACACCGGCTTCGAGTGGAACAAATATAATCAGACTCACTATGACATGGACAATCCTCCACCCAAAATTGTCCAGGGCTACAAGTTTAATATTTTCTATCCGGATCTTATGGATAGATCGTTTACTCCACAATATTTCCTAACTCCCTGTCCGGATAATCCCGATTTTGCTGTGCTACGCTTTCACACTGGTCCACCCTACGAGGATATTGCCTTCAAGATTGTCAATCGGGAGTGGGAGTTCAGCTATAAACGTGGTTTCCGCTGTCAATTTCACAATAACATTTTCCAACTTTGGTTCCATTTCAAGCGCTATCGATATAGACGATAATTTATACAATTTAATTTTTTTTTAATGTAAAATAAAAGAAGAAGAGTGAAATATTTCCATTTACATAATTCGGCAATCTTTGATGGGGGCCTCTTTGATTTTTTCCAGGGGTTCGCCACGTTTGGCTCGCATTATCTGAGTCAGGACACTTTCGTGCTGGGGAAAGGCCAGGGTGGCCAATTTGGAGTGGACAAGTTCATCGTTGATTTTCACCTCAAATGAACCGCGTCGTCCCTGCTGGCAGACAACTTCCACATCGGGCGCCTCATTGGCAAGGAAATTCTTTAGCATTTGACATTGTGAAGTGAAATTGCAAATTCCGCTGATTTGTTTAGTAAAAAGAAACTGAAATTTCGGTTTTTGTTTTAAATTAAATCAAACTGGTCTTACCAATATTCCACCACCACTTTAACCATAGCCAAAGAAAACAGCAAACAGCCGCTAAATACAGTGGGGAAAAAATCTATTTTTCTGCTTAGAAATACCTTTGCGTTTCAAATTATACAAAGTTTGCATATATTTCGCAGAATTGAGTCTTTGCATTTTGTTAAAAAAAAATTATTTACTCCTTTTTTTTATTTTGTTTTCCAAGCCTTTTCATGCTGAAAACTGGTCACACTGGCTTTTCTTGCACATAAAAAATTGTTTGAGTGCTTTAAGGTAAATTCCAAAGAAATTGTTGGAAAATTTGTGTGGAATATATGATTATTGCATTAGTTTTTTATTATTTAGTAAGCTGGTTATCTCTTTAATATTAAAAACTCTTTTAAATCACTTATTTTCAAACTGACTGTTGCACACAGAAAAAAGCTGAAGTGTATGAAAGAGCCAAAGAAATTATATATAAAAAATTTAACTAAATTAAACAAATAAATGCTTATAAATAAAATTCAAATTTACTATTTACAATCATTTTAACAATTTTACAACATTCGAATTATGCTTTAGCTTTAATTGGTCTAGCAAAATGCATTTAACTCGGTTTTAAATAAACACTGTTTTTTTGCACTAAAAATTTTAATAAACTAAATTAAATAAGTAAATAATTAAATATAATTGGAATATAATTTAAATATATTTAATGTAAAGCTTCTGAAATAGATAAAGCCCTACTTTTCGTATAACTTTTTCTGCCTTCCAATTTGATAAAATGAACCACTGTAATCAGCTGTTTACAGACAAGAAGCAAAACAAAAAGAGGAAGAGGAAAAAAACTCAATTTCTTTCAAATTTATTTCATCAGTTCATGATATTCTTTATAAAAAAAAATATATAATTAATGGAATTGACTAAGACTTGGCTGTCCTGGCCCTTAATAAGGTTTTGCAGGCCGCATTGTGCGTCTTCAGAGGCAGCTCATCTGGGCAGAAGAAATTAATTAGTTTTTATGGTAAATTTCCCTTTTTAGCAGACTTACAGATCTTGTGTTCCCCTTGAACGGGCAGCAGTATGGGCAGTTGCTCGGGATGACTACAGACAAAGACATACGGACTATCCGATTCGCCTTGAGGATAGAGTTCCCGATATTCCTCCTGGGGCAGGCAGGCGTCTACCTGGACACAGCCCAATAAGCTGCTGGTGGGATAATGTGAGGGAAATTCGATATCGGGATCTGAAAGAAAAACTAAGTTAATTTTTGTTTTGAGTAAAATTTTTCGAATTTGCTTGCCATTGTAAATTTGGCGATAAAAATTCTCCATTGCCTCGATATCCTCGGCATGGGGCTCTTTGGTTGTAGAGGCTATCCAAAGACGACCGCGGTGTTCACTGTACCAAACTCGACCCTCGTGCCTGGGAAAGAGTAAAACAATTTTTCAAAAAGGAAATCTCTGTAAGTTTTCCTGGGCTTACTCACTGTTTAATGCCTGCTATGAGTAGCGAGGCCCAGGGCTGATGCATTGATAGACACTGGCGCATATCCTGCATTTCCAGAAGTTCCTTGTCCTGGACACGATTGTATATGCGTTCCAGGCCATCCGCATTCGGTGGCGCTGGCCAGGGATCTTTTGAGTTGGGCTTGTAAAGAGGGGCCGGGGCATCCAGGTTCGGTGCCAGACCCATAAAAGACTGACCACCGCCTGACTTATTTGTACTTGTCAATTCCTTAAGGATCTGTTCTTCGTACTCCTTGCTGATGGGCAAATCTTCGGGCAGCTCTCTGCCGGCAAAGTCCACCTTGATCTTGCGTTTCATGCGACTGCCATGCTTCAGTTCATGCATCTCGGCCCTGAGCTGCTCGAACTTCTCGCGCTCGGCCTCGTCCAGCCAAACCGAATTCTCCTGGAAATAGTCCAGTTCATCGTCAATGACGGTGGTACGCTTTTCACTGTTTCTATCGTATTCCAAGAGACGATCTCGCTGGGCCAGGGCCTGTTGCAGTTGCTTGGGAGTTGGCTGAGACTTTTGAGACTTGGCTGAGCTCTTGTCATTGGCACGTGCGGCCTTATTTAGTTTTTGCTCTTCTTCCGGTGTGTACACAGGCTGGCCGCAGTAGAGGCAGGGACCGCTACCCTCCTGGACACAGACAATCCGGCCGCAGCCTAGACAATTGTTGACCAGCGCGTGTTCGGCCGCCTGGCAGTCGCAGCGGCGACGACCTTTCAATATAAATGATTCACCCGAGACTTTGCCATCGTTGGCATATAGATTCACATATTTGGTGGTCTTTTTGCCGATACCACCAGCACCACCAGCAGTTGGCTTCTGTGCCGTCAGGTTGCGTGTATTTGTGCTATTCTTTTTGGCCAGTTTATTTCCATTTGTTTTTTTCTCCATAATTTTAAATACAAAAACAAAAAATATGTCTAGCTTATTTGCTGCTTTTCAAGCAGGTCTTTTGAGCCTCTGGTCACACTGTTTCATACGTACAGCTGTTGCCAGTGCTGGGTAGTGTTGGTGAGCGGCGGGCAAGCGATGATTTTCCTTGTACTGCTTGCAGTTATCGCTGCTTTTTACATCACTAGCGCGAACGGCAAGCACAAAATGGAATTTAAGATAAATATAAGTGTAATACGAAAGTAAATGGAAACATTTTTGAACGGGTCTTTACTGTGATTTTGGTTTCTTTTTTTTAAGTTTTTTTTTGGCATTCGGCGGCCTCTAATATTCCGGTCCGGTAATATTCAGCACCGCTAACGCTGTGTAATTCTAAATAACGGGCGCGGTGCGTGTTTCGGTTTATTTATGTCTTATTAACCCCCTTAAAGTATGGAATTTTCGAATACACTACAAACAACAAAAACAACAACAGCAACAGCAACACTGACCAATGTAGTTTACAAATAGAAAGTGAAGCTGCTTTAAGCACACACAAGACAATGTATTGTGTTTGCTTGTTTCTGTGTTTGCTTGTGTGTGCATTTTTTTTTTCGCTCAGTTTTATAATTTTTTTTTTTACTGTGTCTGCTCCATCTGTGGCCGCCTTGCAAACGTTGGCAAAAAATCATTGAATTGACGCTCTTCCTACTCGGCTGCTCTGTTTTCTATGATGCATCATCCACCCACTCAATAAACCGAATCACAGCTGGATAATCGTCTTCATTGTCTACACACACACACACACACACCATCCTCCTCCCCCAAATTGTCAGGCAGAGGCCTTTTTTTTTTTTTTGTTTGGTAGGGGTTACAATTACAAAAAAAAAAAAGGAATGGCTTTTTCCAAATGTTTCGTATTTTAATATTTTGTTGCCAATTTGCGTGACAGCACAAAAAAAAAAAAAAGGAGAGGAAAAAAAGCGGGCATAAAAAGTCATCGCCCTTCAAACTGCCGCCTGCAAATTTGGATTTCGCCTGTCTCTGTGCATTTTTTTTTTTTTTTTTTTTTTTTTTTTGAGGACGTTGGCGTACCGCAGTACACTCAAGAGGCCCTTACGAATGAAGGCTCCAGCCTTTCCATTCCAGTCTCCCTACGCTCTGCGGGACTCCCGTCAGGTATTACTTCGCAGAGCGGGATCGCTATTTCAGCGCCTCATATGTCGGTTCTGGTGCCGTTTTCTCTCCATAATTCTTAGTTTTTTGCAGATGGCCGCTGCCATTGCACTAACTGCGTCCCAAGTTCCGACCGATTCGATCATATCCGTGATGAGAATCTCTGGTCGTATACTGTGGCCAAGCACACTCTCCAAAATTTGTCTTTCCTCCGTAAATTGATCGCAGATGAAAAACACGTGCTCAGCGTCCTCGACTGCACCATTGCTGCAGTGTTCGCATTGGTCCGAATCTTCATGCCCAAATCTGTGTAAATAGGCTTTGAAACAGCCATGTCCACTTAACAACTGCGTCAGGTAGAAATTTACTTCCCCATGTTTTCTTTTCGTCCATTTGTGTATATCGTTAATTAGACGATAAGTCCATCTTCCTGTATTTGATTCACTCCATCTAGTTTGCCATATTCGCATAAGGTCCTGCGTTGTCATTATACTATTTGTATTTCCTCGTAATTTACTTGCCCTCTTCAACACCAACAAGTCTATTGGTGGAATACCAGCTATTACTTCTGCTGCCTCTGCTGATACTGTCCGAAAGGCAGAGGATACTCTTAGAGCACATAGGCGGTGCACACTCTCAATTCCCTTCCTGTATGTCTTTGTTTTGACAGCGTCACCCCAAACTGGTGCTGCGTACATGATGACCGATCTAACTACACTGGCCAGTAAAAGTCTTCTCCCTTGTCGTGGTCCATTGTGGTTAAGCATTATCCGTGACAGCGCTACGCATGTCCTACTCGCCTTCTTCGCTACATATACTAAATGGTCTCTGAAGTTTAATCTATCATCTATTATCACACCTAGATATTTCAGTGATCGTTGTGATGTGATCGTCGTGTCACCCACAAGGATACTTGCCGATTCAACCTTCTTCCTTGAGCTTATTAAAACTGCTTCCGTTTTTTGTTCCGCTAGTTTAAGTCCGGCCGTCTTAAGCCAATGGTGAGTCTTTTGAATTGCACTATTGGCTAGTGTCTCTATCTCGGCAATGTGCTTGGCTACCACCACTATTGCAATATCGTCTGCAAATCCCACTATTGTAACTTCTTCTGGGAGTTCTTGTCGTAAGATTCCGTCATACATTATATTCCACAGGGCAGGCCCAAGTACCGAACCCTGTGGGACACCTCCTGTGATTTTGTAGCGTCGGTTCCCCTTCGCTGTTGCATACTTTAATGTCCTTTCATGTAAATAACTCTTAATAATACTAATCAGGTATTCTGGCGTGTTGAAGTGGTCAAGTGCGTCTATAATATTCTGCCAATTTGCCGTGTTGAAGGCATTTTTGATGTCAAGTGTGACAACTAGGCAGTACTGCTTTTTTCCTTCTAGCCATCGTTTCCCCGCTATAGCTTTTGATGCCGTCTGAACCACTTTTAAAATGGCATCTTCGGTGGATCTTGATTTCCGAAATCCATATTGTTCAGCCGACAAGTCGCCCCCCGTTTTGACGGCTTCGTCTAGTCTAGACGCGATCAGCCTTTCAAGCACTTTGCCTATTGTGTCCAAAAGGCATATTGGTCGATAGGCCGAGGGGTCCTCTGCATTTTTCTCGCCTTTTGGCAGTAGCACCAGGTCCTGCCTTTTCCATCTGGCTGGGAAAACACCTTCAATGAAACATTGGTTAAAGACACTAACAAAGCATTCGGGGTGCTTTATCATTGCAAGTGCTAGCGCCTCGTTTGGAATCTTGTCTGGGCCTGGCGCTTTCTTGGTCTTCAGGTTTCTGGCTAGCGTCATTATTTCTCCTTCAGTCACAGGATGCGGTAGTGAGCGATGTTGTCTCCGTGGGGCGGGGATCTGGTCCACTATGCTCATTCTTGGAAAAAGTGTACTAACTATTGTACTGAGCAGCATTGGGCACATCGGGCTTGGTTGTTTATCACCCTTGAGCTTTTTTGTCACTGTTTTATAGGCGGAGCCCCAAATGTTTGCGTCTGCGTCCTGGCAGAGTTGAAGGAAGCATTCTTTTTTCGATCTCTGTATAAGTTTTTTTAACAAAAGTTTCCTGGCCTTGTACTGCGTTCTCCGCTCATCCATTGTTGGTGTATTTATGGATCTTTGGTACATTCTTCTGGCTGAAATACAATCGCGGCGTGCTTGAGCGATTTCCTGATTCCACCAGTAGACTGGTGCATTTCGCCTCTGCTTTGCGGACTTCGACATGGATAGCCCACACGCTGATCCAATTTCTGCAGATATCTTTTTACTCTGTTCCTCTGCGTTTCCACTGGTACTCAGGCCTTCTAGGGAGGCGTAGAACATGTCTCGGTCCATTGTTTGGACATTGTACCTTTCCCTGTCTATGCTCAAGTTCCTGCTCTCTGAATTTTCTATTTTAAAAATAATTGCCTTATGATCGCTATTGGTATAATAGTTCGTTACGTTCCACACCGACCTTCGGTATATGCTACTACTCACGAAGGTAAGGTCTATAATGGAGGATGCATTGCCCCTTTCAAAGGTGGATTCCAAGCCCGTGTTTAGTATGGTGACATCTAAGGTACTTAAGGCCTCAAGTAAGCTTCGACCCCTATCCGTGGTCCTTGAACTTCCCCATTCTATTGCCCATGCGTTAAAATCCCCTGCTATTATGATTGGGGATTTTCCTCTAGCATCTCTTACAAGATTATCTAAGCAGGCATCAAACTGCTGCAGCGTCCAGGATGGTGGGCAATAGCAGCTATAGATGTAAAATTGGTCAAGTTTAGCCGTAATAAATCCTGATCCTACATTCCTGCTGGTCATTTGTAAGGGGCACTCTGAGCAACTCCATATACTGGCTTTCCCGGTGGAGTCAGCCGCCCAGATGCCATGTGTTTTGTGTCGATATGGTTCACATAGAATAGCGACATCAATATTATTTTCCTTTACTGTTTGTTCCAGTAGGTCTTGAGCTGCTTGGCAATGATTTAAATTTAACTGTAGGAGCTTCATTATCGCTTTGTCTTTTTAAGAGCTCGTTGATACGAAGGGCATCTGCTGCTGTTTGTGGCGTGCCTAAAATCTACTTCCTTATTTCGCTTACACAGCATACACGAGCGCTCGCTTTTGCATTCCTTTGCCTTGTGACCTGATTTGCCGCAGTTGAAACATATCCCTAAGCAATTCATGTCGCTAGTACATCGGCTTGCAACATGTCCGAATTCCATGCATTTAAAGCATCCTATCCGTATTTTGCCTTTCTCTGCTAATTTGTCAGCTACTCCAGTTGGGAGCCTCATCGTGGCCGTTTGCGTGCCCCCAAAGTATGGCCGAAGTGATTGGATGCACGATTTAGTCACGCCGATCTCTCCAAACGTAGTCAGCAACGCTTCCAAGATCTCCTCCTCTGTCGTCACTTCGTCAATATCGCGTATTTCTACTAGTACTGACTCTTTTAGTGTCTTGACTTCAGCTTTGTCCCTCAGAACCGTTCCCACTGCTGATTGGAGAGCATCGGTATACGGGTCCGATACTTTATTAAGCTCGAAAAGTAGTTCCCCTTTCGCTGTCTTCCTTATGGTCCTGACATGCTGTGAAAGTTCCTTGAGCCTCGGTTCTGTTTTGACCGTACGGAGAAGATCTGCATATGATGCTTCACCGGTCGCTCTCACGACGATTGCATCATGTTTTGCTGGTCGTGGCCTAGGTTTCTTTCTTATCTTAGTCCAGTTTTGCTTTGTGCCGGTTGGCAAAAATTCCTCCATTGTAGGCTTGGCAGCTATGAGATTCTCTCCAACTTTGGTCTTCTTCGATATCGAAGATGGAGGAGACACTTCTTCCCTGTCTCTGTGCATGTGGGTCTGTGTGTGTGTGTGTATTGCGTGATTTGGGAGTTAGTTTCTTTCTTTCTTTCATTTTTTTTTCGGTATGTTTTTTTTTAACATTTTAACCGCTTTAACTTTTTCGATTCAAATAAAAAAAAGCGGCCCGCGCTGCAAATGACACACACACACACACAAACAAACCGAAATACGCAAACGCCGAAATAGAAAACCGTTCGTTTCGTTTACCAAAACAACAATAACAAAAACAACGTCGCGCACTATTTCACCCATGTAATTTGCGGTCTTTTTTTTTCTTGTATTTTATTTTATTTTATTATATATTTTTTTTTTTAGTTATTTTATTGCACGCTTACGTGTTTTTTGAAAAAAAGCATATTGGAAATAAAATTATAAAGAAAGAGCAAATATAAAAAGAAAAAAAGAAGAAGAAGAATAATGAAATAAAGGAATATCCAACACATGTTCAAAATGTTTAGCCAACAATTTCAATGTGCATGAAAATAAATAAATATTCCACGCCAAAGTCTTCTAGGAGTGTGGGTGCCAAAATAAATTAAAAAAAAAAAAAAAAAAAAAACAATTTGAAAACAAAAAAAGAAACAAAAAAAAAAAAAGTGTGAAGCTTTTGCTTGAGCAAAAGAAAGAGAGAGAGAGAGCAGTTTTGTGCGCGCCGGCAGTCAACGTGTCGAAACGTGTCAATCACCTGCCCAGTTTTCGTGGCTCCTTTGAGTGGGCCGCCAGCTCCTGCTCCGTTCGGCCCCCCTCCAACTCTTCCACAAAATGTATCGCATTGGCCCAATTGGACGTAAATCGAATTTCCATTCCCGTGAGAAATGGCTAATTGGTCTGGTCTTGGCCACCTTGTGTTTCCTTTGCTTTGGCGGCATCTTCCTTTTGCCCGATAATTTTGGCGGAGATCGTGTCCTGCGCGCCTATAAGCATTTCCAAAAGGCTGGCCCAGAGATTTTCATACCGGCCCCGCCTCTGGCGGCCCATGCCCCCCGGCATGAGGATCCACATTTTATGGGCGATCGACAGCGTCTGCAGCAAAAGATTAAGGAAGAACTGGGCGAGATACTCGATGATCCACAGCAGGGGCCAGTGGCAGCTGTCGATGCTCCGCCCGTGCCGCAGCTTCCGGATGAGGGCAATGCTCTGGACAACTTTCCCGATAAGCGTCAAATAAATCCACCCGAGGTGGGCGGCAGACCTGCCCCCGTTATGCCGGCTCCCCTAGACCATCTGGCCGGACCCGGCGCCGAACCCAGTCCGGCCAATGCACCCGCCATCTCTGGTTCGGGTCAACAGAATCTACAGCTGCCGTTGGGCGGCGGCGGACATGGCCAGCTCGAGTCTGATCCCGCCCTGGAGGAGAAGCGTCTCAAAGTCAAAGAGGTGAGTAGAAATGAAATCCGCTTGCCCAGCTCCTTTCCGGACTTTGAACACTTACAGATACGACAAATTTATTTCAATTTTGCCCCGGGGCTTTTCAAATATTGATAACTTTTTTTTTGCCTAGACTAAATACTTTTGGCCGACTTTTGTGTACTCTTTTTGGGGAAAAAATTTTCTGGGAAATTTGAAATTTTGGTTAAGTAAAAAAACTCAAATAGTTTTGCAGACTTTTGTATACTCTTTTTGAGAATTTTTTTTTCTGGTAAAGGTTGAATTGGATTTTGAGAATTTTTGCCTAAACTCAAATGGCTTGGCAGACTCTTGTATACTCTTTTTAAGAAAATATCTTAAATTGGTCTCACTCTTTCAAGAATTTTAAGGAATTTTTGACTAGCAAAAAAAAAAAAAAATTAAAATAATTTTGTAGACTCTTGTATACTCTTTTTAAGAAAATGTCTTAAATTGGTTTCATTCTTCCAAAAACATAGAGAATTTTTTCCAAGCAAAAAAAAAATCAAATAGTTTTGTAGACTCTTGTATACTCTTTTTGAGAAAAAGTTTCAAATTGGTTTCATTCTTTCAAAAATATTGAGAATTTTCGCCTAGCAAAAAAAAACTTAAATAGTGGAGTAAACTCTTGTATACTCTTTTTGAAAAAAAAAACAAATTCGTTTCCTTCTTCCAATAAAATAAAGAATTTTCGCCTGCCCCAAAACAAACTCAAATGGCTTGGCAGACTTTTGTATACTCTTTTTGAGAAAATGTTTTAAATTGGTTTCATTCTTCCAAAAATATAGAGAATTTTTGACTAGAAAAAAAATAGTTGTGTAGACTTTTGTATACTCTTTTCGAGAAAAATTTCAAAGTCGAAGCATTCTTCTAAAAATGTTGAGAATTTTTGTCTTGCAAAAAAAAAAACTCAAATAGTTGTGTAGACTCTTGTATACTCTTTTTGAGAAAACGTTTTCAGGAAAATTTCGAATTGGCGGAAAAAAGAAGAACCTGAAGTCTCTTTGCCTTTTCTTGTTTCTTATCAAAAAGAGTATTTGCAATTCGGCTTAATTTTATTGTTCCATATTTTTCTTTGCTGTTTTGTTTCTAATTTGAGTTTTTTTTTGCAAATTATTTCATTTGTATTTTTTTTTTTTTTTGCTTTTTTTTTCTTGAGATTGATAAGCCACACACGCTCCACTCCAAAAGAGTAATTCCGGTTTACCTCTTATCTCGCATTACAAGCGAAAAGGCAATACAAATGGAATCAAATAAAACTAAAATAAAAATAAAGACTAAAATAAAAATAAATCAAAATCATTTTAAAGCCAGTTTCGATAATTTAATTGATTAATTTGAATTTTATCGAAAATCTTGAAAATTTTTTTTCGTATTTTTTTCCTTCTCCTTTTTATTTCGTTTTATTCTACTGACCCACAAATTCAGGCTGCCCGCATAGGCAACACTAACAACAACAACAATAAAACTTGAGAGAATAGAAACAATAAAAAAAGAAAAGAAAGAAAAACGAAACAAAAAGCAAAACATAAAATAAAAAAAAAAAGAAACATAAAACTAAAATCAGATCAAAAAAGCATGTTGAAGATCGCCGAGTGTGACTAAACATTCCCTACCCCTCCCCCTCTCCCTCCCTCTTCTTCTTCTTCTTCTTATTGTGCCTGTCGTGTTTGTTCTTCGTCTTCTTCTTCTTCTTTCTGCTTTGGCATTGTCTTAATTAGTTGAGCTATTTTCTTTTTGCTTGCTGAATTAGCGTGACTTTATTTTTTTTTTTATGTGTACAAAAAAAAAAAAACAAAAAATACTTGAAATATTTGTTGTCTTCGAGATTAGATTTCTTCTTCTTATTTTCTTCTTCTTTGGACAAATAATTGTTTAGTAAATTTATTTAACATCTTTTCGGTTTCTATGGGCAACCAAAATGATTCAGTTTTATTCGAAGTTTATGCGGGGCTTCTCAGATTTTTGGGGAAAAAATTTGATTGGGGAATAATTAAATTAATGAACTCCATCATGATTGTCCAATTGGATCAAATAAATCCAATTAGTCTTACGAGCCAAATCGAGTGCTTTTGATCCTAACTCAATGAAATTTAGAACTTGGATTACTCGAACATAGACCCAATGGTATACCAAATTTCATCTGAATCGACCTGGATCGATCATATAGATTCTAAAAGGTCCTAAAGGTAACTCGAGTCGATTTTCTTTGGAATCGAACCTCTATATAATTGACATATCCCCAAACAAAGCTCTTTTAAATTTGATATAAGAAATACTTTGATTTAGACGATTTAGTGTACCAAGTTTCATCTGAATCGACCTACTCGATCATGTAGATCCTAAAAGGTCCTAAAAGTAACTCGAGTTCTCCTGAACCTAAATCAATGAAATTTAAGAATTGGACTACTCGAACATAGTTCCAATGGTATATCAAGTTTCATCTGGAACGACCTACTACAACCTGTAGACCCAAATAGGTCCTAAAGTTAACTCAGGAGCCTATGATCCCCTCTCAATGAAATTTAAGACAAGGAGTACTTCATCATAGTTCCACTTATATACAAAGTTTCATCTGAATCGGATCACTAAATCTTATAGTTAGCATATGGGTCCAAAGAAGTTCCGGGAATATCTCATTTATTTATAGAGTGTTTCCAGTCTTATTTGGAATTTATAATCCTCAAACAGAGTTGCTCTAGTATACCAAGTTTCATGGGGATCGGCCTAGTGAATCATATAGATCCAAATGGGTCTTAAGGGTAACTCGGTTATTTCCTAAGCAAATTTAGTGAAATTTTATATTTGAGTTAAATAAATTTTAAAATGATAAAAAAAATATATAAAAATTATATAAACATAAAAAATAAATATAATAAATAAATAAAAATTAAAAAATATTAAAAATTTAATTTAATAAAATAATTTTTTTGGGAACCCCCAAGATCTTTCGAAATATTTTTGAAATTAGCCAAATAAATAATTTATATAAATTTTGTCATTAAAAAAAAACTTTCTCTAATTTAAAAATATTTATTTTTTTTTTTGCAATTATTTTTTTTTCCATAATTTTCTTTCCAAGCAAAAAAAAAAAAAAAAGGCTAAACCAATTTTTATTTATTTTAAAATGTTTTTCTTTTTTTTTTTAAATTAGTTTTTAAATGATTACTTAATAACTCAGGGAATTTTTTTTTTTTTATTTTCATTCAACTGTGAAATTTCTGTGTTTACATTTTTATTTGTTGTTTTCGTTTTTTGTTAAAAAAAAAAAAATGCAACTGAGCAGAAAATTGTTGAGACATTTTAATGTATTTTTAAGTTGAAAAAAATTATCTGAGTCAGTCATTAATTTTCATTAACTTTGACTTGAAAGATATTCTCACGTTTTTTTTTGTTTTTTGTTTTTTTTGTGACTTCCGATTCGGGTTCGGCGGGGTTTGAAATATTGACAACTATAATCAGGCGGAATTTGAGATAAGTTGGCTTCAAATGAAAACTGTATCAAAATTTTGATAGTAAAAAAAACAACAAAAACAAATTTATCTGAATTTATCTTTGGTTTAGGAAATGAAAAAATTGTTTAAAGCAAAACTATCAAATTTAATAATTTCAAATTTCTTGAACATTTTTTGACAAGAAATTTTATAAAAAAAAAAAAATATTTTCGAGATGTCAAAGTGAAATTGATAAGATGTTGACATTATCGGAAAAAGAAGAAGATGAAGCTTGTAGTTTTGTAATTTACACTTTTTATCAATTAAACCTGAAATGGAAAACATTTGAAAAAAAGTAGAAATTTTCAAGTGTTTTTTTTTTTTTTTGGGGCGTGGAGACGTGGGAGGTGTGGTCTTTATGACAAAGTCAATTAATCCACTCAAGTAATTAATTTTCCAAGAAAGACTTCACCCAGGAAAAAAAAGCTTGATTATATTCAAGTGCCATCAAATTTAATTGATAAGACAAATAGAAAATAAATCTTTAATACTTTAATTGTATGAAGTGCTTGCCCAATAGATAATAAATCCCTCATAACCAGCCTTTTCATATCACAATTTATTTATTTATTTTTTTTTGCAATGATCATTTCACTTCAAGTCAAAAAAAAAAAAAAAAAAAGAAACAGAAACGGAATAAAACAAGCAACGTTTGATTATAATTACTTGCTTCTGTTGACCTTTACAAAAATAAATAAACAAGACAAAAAAAAAAAAAAACTGTAACGGAATTCTTATTCTCTCTCTCTTACTCTCTCACACTTTGTTCGGTTTTGCTGAGAGCGCAAGCAGTGTTTCATTGCCTTGCTGGGTTTTGCTGAGAGCGTAAATTGTGTTCCATTGCTTTTGGTGAGAGCGCAGGCCGTGTTCCATTGCCAAAGTGTTTCAGTGTTTGCCAAAAAGCTTTTTGTTTTGCATTTTTAGAAAAAAGCTTTAGTATTTTGGTTTTTATTTGTGTGCATATATTTTGGCGCCAAAAAATACCTAGGCCAACCTGCCAACTTGTTGGCTTGGGGGGAAAAAAGCTCTTAATGCAAGGCCCCTTCACAGACACACTTGCATAGCCGAACTGTTCCAAATACACTCGACTCTCGACTTGACTTACGCGAAGCCGAGCATCCTATCGTTCGTTCGGCTTTTTTTTTTTTTTTGCTTTTCTTTTCGTTCGCCCGTACGCACGACCAGACTAAGCCGCGCCGTGTTCTAGTGGCGGCTGCTGCTTCTGCTGCTGCACTCCTTTGGCCCTTCTGCTTTAGCTGGACGAATGTCTAGCCTGTGCATGTGTGTGTGTGTGTGTGTGTGTGTGTGTGTGTGCTTGGTGGCCTGAGCGCTTCTTGTGTTGTTATTTGGTGCGACTCTGTTCAATATCTCGTCTGCCTTGGAAGCGACAACTCCTTTTGGCATTCGCTCTCGCTACGCGTTGTGTTACGTGTTAAGCGCGTAACTTGTTTTCGGTTACGTGCGTGCTTGACTATCGTGTTTACGTGCAAGCCTGTGCCTGTGCAAGCAGTGCTTTTACCGTTACATCTATACCGTTGATATTTTGCTATTTTGCTGTTGTCTTCACAGCCTCGTCAAGGCTAAACGCGCTCACCAGCACCATCAAAGAACTACTCATTTTCTTTTTTTTTTGGAAGCTGACAAAAAAAATATTGTCGGCGTTTTTTTTTTGCAATATTTTTTTGTTTATTTTTTTTTTAGCCCTTTGGCCCTATGTGAACCACAACTTGGCTTTTGTTTTAATAGTCAAGAGACGGCAGTGTTGTGCGGGCAAAGAAACCAAAAACAAAAAAAAAAGCAGACGCTTCCGTTGTCTTTCGTTGTTTACCGTTATGTTTTACACAGTAGGTGCAGTGGCCTGTGCAGACAAAAGAGCATAAAGAAGTGCGCGGAGAAGCCAACCAGCCAGCCAGGCGAGCATTCAGCTTAGGCCCAGGACCTGGCTTTGGGTTCGGGTTCAACTCAAGCCAAGCGCATGAATAAAAAATAAACAAAAAATAACGCGTACAGCCGCGAGTAAAGTTAAACAAAACCAACACAAAAAAAAAAAAAAAAAACCAAAGAGTCAAAAGAGTCGAGCAAAAAATAAAAAGGAAACTTGTTTGTTTTACCGTTAGTGGTGAAAAAATATCACTCGGGTAAAATACGAAAAAAAAACAGCAAACATTTTTTTAATGAAAAAATTCATATGAATATGTTTATTTATTTTTATATATATAAAAAAAAAAAACAGAGTTGCCAGAAAAACCAAATAGAATTATAACAGTAAATTTAACAAAGAAATTCAAGTTGATTGTCTGAAATCTTATAAAAAAAGGGTTTAGAAATTTAGTTGGGTTTTTTTAAGGTTTTTTAAAAAATATTTTTTTTTTTAAGTTTTCTTTTTTTATTTATTTTTTATTTTTTTTGTTTATTATAATTGTTTTTTGCTTTTGTAAAAAGTTGTCTGGGTGACCCAATTTGCATAAAACTTTTTTTGGTAAAGCTTATTTTTTTACTTCTTTTAAAAGTTGAGTCAATTATTCCAGGGCTTTTTTAATAGAGCCGAGTTCGGATTGCTGGGCTCAACATTTACATTTGTGAAAAAATAAAAAATATTAAAAACTGATTTATTATAATTAATATGATTTTTATTTATACATAATTTTTGATTATTTTATTTTTTATTTTTATACTTATTTTTTTTTATTATTTTTATTTTTTATTTTTAAACATATTTTTTTTTTTATTTTTATTTTTTATTGATACTTTTTTTAAGATTATTTTTTATATTATAAATATTTTATTGTATTTATTTTTTTTGTTGTTTTATTATTAATATTTTTTCTTAGGGTCTTTTTTATATTATAAATATTTTTAGGCTTTTCATTTTATTTTATTATTTTTTTTTTAATCTTTTTAATGGTTTTGTTTAACTAAATTTATTTTTTTTAGGTTTTTAATATTTATATTTTTTATTTATCTCTTCTTTTATTTATTACATTTTTTATTTAATTTTTTTATTTTGCTTAAATTGATATATTTTTAAGATCATAATTTATGCATTTTTTATTTATTATTATTTTTTTAAATGCTTTGAATGTTTTTTATTAATTGATTTGTTTCAATTTATTTTTTGGGTTTTTAATTTTTATATACTTTTATTTATTACAATTTTTCATATTAATTTTTTGTTTATTTTTATTCATTTTATTTATCTTTTTTTATCTATTTATTTATTTAATTATTTTTTCCTAATATTTTTGCCAAATTTTATTTTTTAGTCTTTTAATTTTTGTTTTTTTTTTTATGTAT